>OZ010792.1:213823078-215205078 GCA_963932465.1 Maratus speciosus | reverse complement strand
TGTAAAAAATATCGACAATTGCTTTTCATAATTTCATTTAACAGCAGTTCTGTAATTTTTTTAACTTATATTTATAGTGCAAGTAATACATTGCTTAATATGTCAGAATACATACATATTTCAAATTTATATTGTAATGTTAATATAAGTTTACTCTGAACTATTATTTTTTTTATCTGACGATTATTTATATTTCTAGTAAATTTGTGGATGTACCCCTAGTTTGCAACGAAAGAGACACTTCACCTTTGAATAGCTATTAGTCGGGTAGTATAAAGACGAATGAGACTTTTTGTAATGTTTCTTACACTGTAAAAAAAAAAAAAGAAAAAAAAAAAGAAAAAAAAACCCGACTTGTTTTCCTGTAGGAATCGGAAAAATAGTTGCCCTTATCGTACCGGAAAAATTTCCGACCCAGATCGGACTAATATCAGTAAAAAAAAAAGGAAATATTCAATAAAACGGTATTTTACGGATTTTATTCCGACCTGTGTCGGAAAATTTTCCGGCATGATAAGGGCAACTATTTTTCCGATTCCTACAGGAAAACTGGTCGTATTTTTTTACAGTGTATGTCTGTGCCTACATTGTAAAACAAATAATGCCAGTTTTCCGGTAGGATTCGGAAAAATAGTTGCCCTTATCGTACCGGAATAATTTCCAACCCAGCTCGGAATAAAATCCGTAAAATCGGAATAAAATACGTAATATACCGTTTTACTGACTATTTCCTTGTTTTTACGGATTTTATTCCGAGCTGGGTCGGAAATTATTCCGGTACGATAAGGGCAACTATTTTTCCGATTCCTACAGGAAAACTGGCATTATTTTTTTTACAGTGTAGCGGTTTAGGACTTAGCGTTTGAATACGTTGAGAGTAGTTAACCTGTATATTTTTTTCACTCTGACACATCTTTTTAATGTAACGTAATGACGATAATGACTTATATAAATACTAATGATATTATGAAATAAATAACATAAACTGTATCCATATGTGATATTAATTAAATTGAGATGATAGTTTAATCAATGTTAACTTATTAAAGCCGGTTGGCAAGAAAACTCGTCATGTAAGGGGAACAAAACTTTTAAATTTGAATACCAGTATTTTAGTTTGGAAATTTTCACATTATCTAATCTCAATTTTTGAGCGATTGAGTAAATCAAAATTACAATGTGGAAAAAACCGGTGTCGAAGAATTAAAAGAAATGTAAAAAAGACTCGTCATTAATGGGTTAATCCATTTGTGCCAGAAATTTTTTCGATTGTCATTACTGCGGCCGAGAACTTGTTTATTTGAATAAGCCTGCTTAGACCATATTGTGGAAGAAATTTATCTAACAGTGGAGCATTTAGGTAAAATTTAGAAATACACTGTAAAAAAAAATTGTCCAGTTTTCCTGTAGGAATCGGAAAAATAGTTGCCCTTATCGTATCGGAAAATTTATCGACGCAGCTCGGAATAAAATCCGAAAAATGGAAATAGTCAAAAAACGGTATTTTATAGATGTTATTCTGATTTTACGGATTTTATTCCGAGCTGGGTCGGATATTTTTCCGGTACGATAAGGGCAACTATTTTTCCGATTCCTACAGGAAAACTGGTAGTATTTTTTTTACAGTGTATGTAACCGTGTCATGTATTGCTGAAATTTTATGATTTAAATGCATTTAGCAATATAATAGATAAATTAAAATATTTTTATTAGCAGTATGATCTCCAAACGGATCCAGTTTTAACAAGTGTATTAGATGGAGAATTTTAGCCGTGACTGCAGATTTTTGTGTTATGAATCTAATTCATTTTCTTTTAAATTATGATTATCTCTTTCTGCATTCTTCATTAATGTATATCGATAATAAGGACATTTTAAAGTTAAGTATGTCCGAAAGGACTATACAAAATGTAGCCCTGGCTACATTTTTCACTTTAAATAATCAATTTAAAACAAACATTTGTGACAGAATGTTAAAAAAATGTTATTGAGCTCAAAGGTGTGTTTTACCTTAAGACAGTTTTAAAGGTCAATTTTGAATTTTTTTTGTTGTATTTTCTTTATTTATTGGTTAAACAATATATATAGTTATAAGTATAAATATATAGAGTTATAGGTTTAAATATACTGACTTATAAATAAGAATATACAGAGTTATAAGTATAAATATACAGATTTATTAGTTTAAATAACCAGATTTATAAATATAAAGTGTTGTAAGTATACAATACAGATGTATAAGTTATTAGTAAATGTAATTAAATATATAGCCAAATAAATAATTTTTAGCGTATTAAATATAAATACAGTGTTATACAATAAAATAGAATAAGGTGGATATGTACTAAGTGACAAAAACGTCCAAATGCTTAATAATGTCTTTTCATATTTTTAACTTCACGATCCTTTAAAAACGATATTCATGTAGTGATAGTAGACATCCGCAAAAAGATTTTGCTCGAGGGGATATATAAAACGAAGGGGTATTTCTATAAGGAATGCAGTGCACATTTTTTACTAAATTTAATTTTTTAAGGTACATGTTTATCATCCAAAATAGTAGTATATTAAAACTTAACTACCATGAACTTCTGCTGATAAGTCTTGTGCTGAAGTTTCCTACTTTTTGGCTTCATAAAAAGCTTCGTTAATCTTAGTTATAAAAAGGAATGCGTAATTTTGAAAATGGCAACAATATACCTTCAGGCATATTTTAAAGATAAGGAACCTTATGGATAAAATTCGCAAAGCTCTCTTTTACGATATTTTATGACTCGTGAATATAATTATAGCATGGAATATTCAATTTGTTATCTATTTCTAAATAATATTTTTAAGAACATTTAAAAAAAAATAAACTAAACACAAAAAAACTAAAAATTTCACTAAATAAAAAGAGAAATTACGTTTGCATAAGTATAATCTCTCTATTCTAAAAAAAAGTAACTACCGCTGTCACCGCCGCCGCCGCCGGTTTTCATTTTTTTGTGACCGGAGGCCTTTCTTCGTTAATATTAACAAAAATAATGCATACAAAAATATGAAAATCGGTGGTTTTATACAGAAATGTTTGATAAATACGCTGATGCAGACAGTTTTCAAATCGAAGAATTATTTTAAGAGTTATTTAATGCTAAAGTTGGACAAAATCGTTCCACTAAAAAAGTTTTATAGCAGCAAAAACTATACATGGCAGTGTAATCATTTTTAGATCATTTTATGCGTTAGAATTTGCCGGAGTGCAGATTGCATTAATTTTTTTATTTTGACTCATTTTTTCAGGTTTTATTTCTATTTTAAATTCAAATTTTCAGCATTTCTAGAGATATTTTTTACAGATTTCAGAAAATTGTACTAGTTTAAACTGTTGCCAACTGTATAAAAAGCGCAAGCAATAATGTTTGCTTCAAATTAAAAAATTATTTACACGTGACTATTATAAACAGGAAAAAAACTTTCAAATTAGAATTAAATAATTACGTATAGAAAGCAGGAACTTATTAAAAATTACGTCATAAAAAGTATACAAGTGAATTTTAAAAGAGAAAGGATATTGTAAAATAATAAATTCATTAACATGTGTTAGAAGTCTTAGGAGAAATTGCGTCATATTTACGTCACATTATAGTTATTACATAAAATGAACACAAAATAATATTGCAAAAAAGTTTAAATTTAGAAATTGCGCTAGACATTTATTTGATATTTTGAGAATTAATTTAAAATGTCTCATTTAAAAGAACTTTCTTTTCGCTTTGTTAATAAATACCAGGAGACAAAGACTGTCTTTACTTAATTCCTTTTATATTAGCTTATTTTGAAATGTTGTTACACGTGTATACGTCATCAAGTTATTTTTTTTTTCGACGTTTTATTTGTGTTTTTATTAATGTTGTACGAATTTATTTGTTCTTTCGTTATTTAAAATAAAAATTATATCAATTTGTATAATTTGGCGAGTGGTTTGGCGATTTATATAATTTGGCGAAATTGGTCGACAGGATAATCAAGTAGTACCGCAGCGGATTTGGCGTTAAAATTCCCCAATCAAAGAGAAATGAATAGGAATTCGTTTATAGGGAGATCGCCACTGTTTTTTAAATTATAATTCAATCTTTCGAAATCTTTTTAAAGCCGATCAAATTAGCGTGCATTTAGAGTCTGCGGTGTCTGGACGGGGGTTGGCGAGCGTAGCTCGTAGGGGGCCGAGCCCCCTAGTTTATAAAAAATAACTACAGGAAAAAACAAAAGAAAAATGCGAGTACAGCGTTGGACCATACATATTTTGATCCTGTTATTTTGTAAAATGACATTTTCATGTACATGTCTAAGATTCAGCTGAACTGCAAATTAACGTGGAATCTGAATTACGCTTAATTAAATATATTTAAACCTATTTATGCTAGATTCGTATTTTCAGTTAAGTATTGTATCATAGTGTATTCACATATAATGTCTATATTTTATAATACTTCCCCAACTCCTTCATACTTAGAAATGATATTTGTTTTTGTCAGGTACAGTGAAACCTCCTTGAACGGTCACCTCTAAACAACAACAACCTCCGAATACCGGCCACATATTGATGGAAACAAACACACTCCATAGTATTAATATTAATACGTACCTCTAAATAAGGAATTCTGAACTACGGCAGCTCGAAAGTCATGAGAAATTTTTTTTAACAGTTCCTGTTACAATTTCATATTTATTTGTAATCCAAAATCGGAAGTAGATCAAACAAAGTTTACTTAATATGTCAACAAAATGTTACTTAATTGAACACTTAATCCTTTTCCAAAACCAGACATAGAAAATGAACACAATAATGGTGGGGAAAATTTAGATAACATTCTTAGAACAGCAAGCATAACTAACACGAACGTGAGTAAGTTTGCGTGTCTGGGCAAAGATTTGGCAATTGCTGCTACATTTGATTCATGCAGCAAATGGTGGAAGATAGGAGAGAGGAAGAGAAAGGTGATGCTGAAGGGGATGTGGAAGAGATTATAGAATCACCTAAAATTTTCAGTATTAACACATATAACAAATTTTTTACGAACCTTCGTGAAATCAAAAAATTTGCATTAAATCATAATGAGATGACTTGTACAGCAAAAAAAACAACTCATACTATTATTTCTTTGGAGAAAGATATTTGCAGAAAAAAAGAAACTGCAAATTACTGATTTTTTTAGTATTAAAACAATGAGGATTAATTAAAATGACTGTGTATTTCTATGTACATTTATGTAATTATGATTTTTTAATGTAACCTCTGAATAACACACACCTGTGAATAGCGGTCACTTTTCATCTGTCCCCCTGGTAACCGTTATTCAGAGATTACACTGTATATGTTTTCGAATGTTTTGTTTTTATCCTAATTATGTTGCACCTACAATTTTAGTAAAACTATATCTTTCTTAAAATAAGATAATGTTAGAATATTTAAATTCTTTACAGTGTCATTTAGTATGTCCGACATTTTGTGTCGCTTCATATATCTGTGACATCTGTATTATATGATTCTTAATATTATACATAATCAAATGTACACAAACAATTCAAAGCTGTTTCTTAAACAAAACATTTTATCAGTTTTATTGTACAGTTAAAATTTAAATCCATAATACCAGCTGGATAAGAATCAAAATCTTTGCTGGTAAATTTTAATAGGCTGTTTAATATTTTTCAGTCAATATTTTACAATTCCCTTTTCAAATATTCAACATGCCTGTTTTCATTTATCAAGACAAACACTCAAAATACCAAGAATGAAACGTGTTTAACCCTTTATGTACTGAATTATGAATCCATGATTTTATCTTCTAAAGCATTTTCGTGAATTTTTAAAACTATATTAAAAAGATTTACATAATCATTCAATAAATTTTAGAAGGATTAAAGGATTTAAAAGGATGAATTAAATTTGAATTTATAGGGATTTTGTGCAATATTTATAACCCAACTCAAATCTTTAATTTTAAATATTTTTCTTAATGTACAAATATATCCTTCTGAGACCCAAGCAAAATGCAATGCATAATTTTTTTTAAATATGAGTTTTTTTTCAACAAATGGGCATCAAAAATGACGTTTTTAAAAAATTTATAAATTTCGATTTTTTTATTTTGTTTTACAGCACATCCATCTAAATGGATGTTCATGCCATAACTCGCTTTAAATTAATTTAAAAAATGCGAGAAGTATGGTAAAGAATAGGATTTATTATAAAGAACATAAGGCAAGTATTAATATCTGATTTAAAATTGCAAAATAAAAATAGTTTAAACAAATTAAAATAACATAAAAACGAAAATTACCAGCAGAACGTAGAATTCCAACTTGACCCATATATTACGCCTTTTTGTAAACAAAGTAGTTACCGTTGCCAAAATCCAAAAGCTGAATGTTGATTTTTGATTCATATATTACAAAAATCAACTGGTTTTAGATTGCTATAATGAAATTTAACGCAATAGAAGGAGAAAGCAAAACACCCATTTAAATGGATGCCAGGTTTCAGGAGGATAATATTCTTACAATAGAAATATAAAAATTTTTCGAATTGAAAAATCCCCCCTCCCAACGCCACGAAAACTGAAAAGATGTACAGGCAAAAGAAATCATCCTTTTAAAAATATTTTTGTTTTGTGTAACCAATAATGTTTTTGAACAAGATAAAGTACAGCAACTTTAACTTATTCTAAACTGTATTACTAGTAATCGAAGTATTAAAAGAATTTTATAACAAGTTATTTCAATGGTATTTATAAGTACCGTCAGTAGATAAACGGTTAAATGAATGTCTTTAAAACTGTACCAATTGCACTGTAACTGGAAGTTTTACTCTTAAACTGCACGTTTTCATCATTGCAATTCCTGGTTGATGGACTAAACCTTTAAAATAAGAAAAAACTTTATTAGTTTAACATATTGTTGTCACTGGAAAAAGTTATTTTTTGCAATTATTTATGATATAACTCATTAAAAAATACTTTCTGTCGTGTCAGCTTTCGATTCAAATTTTATTACTGAAAATCCTTTTTTTATTTATGGAGTGAAATAAATGCGTTTTACAGTTATACTTTTAACAGTTTATTTGGGCACTTTTAATTTCAGTGATTTATTCAGTGTTTTAAATGTTGGACATACCAAGGAATTATATTAAGAAATATAAAATGAACAGAAATGAAATCTGTTGGTTTAAAGTTTGGTAATTTTTGGTTTTAGAAAAAGTACAAAAAAGAAAGAAAAATGCTCTATAACCACAACTAACTTTAGAAAACGTCGCGATAAGAAATATTTCTGTTTTTCACGCAATTAAAAATTACATTTAATGTATGTCATTAAAGTTATATAGTTTTTCTGTGAATAACCATGCACATAAATAATATATTTCTTTTTATAATTTTAATAATAAAAAAAATGGCGAAAAAAATAGATTACATCAAAATTCGTAAATTCTAAATTTATGCTTCTGGCTCATATGAAACAGAAAACATTCTCATAAACCAAACATAAAAGTTCTGATGCATGCATAATATTTATAAATGAAAATTAATTTAATTGTAGTCCAAAAACAATATTTACTTAAAATAAATCTTTTAAATTGCATCAAAATCAAAATATTAAAATATGGCTTTAAATAAAAATAATATTTATATGTTTAGAAATAATTTATATTGTGGATTTTAAAATATTTTAAAATAAACATGTAGGGGTAAAATTCATTAAACTAGTTCTTTTTCATGACATTGTTTGGCATGTAATCCTGATAATGTTTAAACTCACGAAGCAAATATTTAATTTAGCTTCATTAGTAATTCGAGCTGATCAACAATATTTGAGTTTGTTTAATAAAACTTTTCCTCGAAACTTTTGAGCCGAGATTTTGTTTTATGGAGATTTTATTCGATAGAAGATAAGTCACATAATGTTTTGAATATTTGTAAATTTAACTTATAATTTTAACTTTTTATTTTTAAGACTGCTGCGAGTATAAATCTCAAAAAAATATTCAAATCCTTGTATTTTATTATCTATTCATTAAGGGTCTCGGGACTTAAAAGAAAAGAAAAAAAGACCCTTTTCACATTTAATATCTTAAAATGTATGATTTTAAAACACAATTTTTAATGGAACAAAAGATATAAGTATGCTATTTCATTTCATGGATTTAAAAAATTGTAAACTGCAGAATTAGCATTTACAGTGGTTTCCAAACTGTTAGACTTTTGACGAGCAGAATATTGTTATAATATTTTACGTGCAAGATTACAAAATAAATATTGCGACAAGAATAAAAATTTTAGTACCTACTTATACGTAAGATTACAATAATTAACGTGAACCTAAATAAATTTGTATTTAAGACAGTTTTATATTTTTAATACAAAGTTGTATTTAGGTAATGCAAAATTTAGAAAATTTCAAAAGTAAAATTCCCTAAAAAATATTTTTGAACAATAAAAAGGAAACTTTAGGTTCAGTTTATACAGACTAACACGAAACATTAACGAAGGGATACATATTAATGAATGCATAATGAAGGAATAACCATTTTTATGAACTGGCCTCCAAATGTTAACGAACATTGACCGGTTTCTTTTGATTGCATACGGTTTGTCGACTATCTACTAAAATTCTAGACGAATTGTCTTTGAACTTGGAGGGTTGGGTTGATTTTTGACGGCCAATTATCAACACGAGGGATATAGGCCCTGAAGGTTGGTGCTCTCCGTGGGTTTCTTTCTAAGGGAACCTAACCCGTATTTACGTATGGAAATCCATAGTTCGAAGAAAACCACGAAAACTCCGAACGGTTAGGCCGACGGGCGCGATTGGATTCGAACCCAGCACTTCCCGTCTACCAGCTTCGAGAGACGAACATCTCGGCCATTGGTGGGGCCTTGAACTTCGAGGATCTAAAGAATTTGCTTAATTTGAAATGTTTCAGTGACCATTTGATAGCGGGAACAATTAGAAGACCAGCAATAAATTTAATTATAAAATAATATTTGCTATCACGAAGGTAAGAGAAAATGCTCAAAATGTTCTGTTGCTGTAGAAAATGAATACGTGGGTCCTGTTTAAAGGTCACATGTATTTGTGTAAGTATAGTGCGCGTATTCGTGAAGGTGTTAACATTTCTGTGAAAAATTCAAATATCTTTTGTTCATAGCATGCAGAGTTTTCAATCAAATTTAACACGACTTTCATAAATATGATAAAGAACAGTACAAATAGTATACTGCAATTAAAGCAAGAATATATTGAATATTTGATGAGATATGGGCATTTGTATGAAATAACTCTTAACTGCGCATGCGTCAAAGGTTCCAAAATTTTTATTTCATAATTTGGAGGTCAGCGGTTTAGGGCAACTCATATAAAATGTTCAGTCAAATATTGTGAAAACTCAAACATATACAGAGAGCTGGATGTAAAATTGCGAAAGAAACTTTTATAATAAAGCGACATTTAAAAAGCAAATTTCTATATCGCCTCTACCGTTATACCGCCTCTACCGTGTTAGATAATTTTACACGGATGTTTTTAAAATATTGCATATAGTTTTACGTCACTTTGTTATAAAATTATAGAAGAAAGTTCAATAGTCAGGTGAGTCCAATTATAAAAGATTAGCCTTTTTCAAAAGTTCTACTGGACAGATTTAATGAAATTTGCACTATTAAATTGCACCCAACTTTCTGGAATAGTTTTAGTATATAACATTTTGTTGTACAAGGATTACTCTGAAATTATTGAGATACGCGCAGACGAGAATTTACAAATTAAAAATAACGGTTTAATTTTAAAATACAAAGTATTTTAACACAGCAGACGATTTTTTACTGACTTACCTAAACTATTTTAGCGTAGAATAAATTTTAAACAGAAGAGAAAATAGAGTTGACTCGAGAACATTTTCGCGCTATGATTTTCTACGATTTTAAAGCAGGATTAAATCAAGAAGAATGCGTTCAACGGTTGAAATTAGCATTTGGTGATGAATCTCCAGCTCGTGCTACTGTATTCAGATGGTTTAAAGAATTTAGCAGATGTCGCAATTTTCTTCAGGATGAAGAACATACAGGAAGGCCGCCGTCGGCAATAATTCCGGGTAATGCGTCTGCCATACGAAAAATGTTAATGGATGATAATCGCTGTACCTATCAAATGATACAGAAGGAGCTTAACATTGGATCCGCAGCCATACACGAAATTATTCATGAAGAATTGCATATGAAAAAAGTAGTTTGCCGTTGGGTTCCCCATAATCTAACTGAGCACCAAAAAGAGGAGCGTGCCAGAATCAGTGAAGAAACTCTTAAATTGCTAAATGATGGTGGCCACCGCATCATTTCTAAAATTGTAACGGGTGATGAAACGTACATACCGTTTTTTGACGTTCCAACACGTCAAGAAAGCAAAATATGGGTCTTTGAAGATGATCCCACTCCGACAATGGTGAAAAGACAACGCTCAATGTAAAAAAAGTTATGTATGCCGTTTTCTTCAGAAGTACGGGATTGGTCAAAGCCATCAAGTTGGAAGAACAGAAGATAGTAACAGCAAACTGGTATACCACTAAATGTCTTCCTGAAATTCTACAAGAAGTGAATGTTAGGGGACTAATGCTTCACCGTGACAATGCATCTCCACATACAGCCGGATTAACAGTTGAGTTTCTTAAACAAAAACGAATTAAAGTGATAGAACATCCGCCGTATTCACCTGATCTAGCTATGTGTGACTTTTGGTTATTCTTTTATCTGAAAAAGAAGTTACGTGGACGTCGTTTTCATTCAGAAGAAGAGATTGATGTGGCTATAAATGCATTTTTTCATCTATTCCAAGAAATGCATGGCTTGTGGCATTTAATCTGTGGAAAATTCGTCTACAAAAGTGCATTGATGCTGGAGGAGACTACTTTGAACACACCTAAAATTTTGTAAGTATAACTTTAAAAACCTAGTTGTATCTCAAAAATTTCAGAGTGACCCTCGCACATGCTTTGTTATAGAATTAACTGAAATGTTATATAATAAGGCGAAACCAATTATGAATGATTAGCCTTTTAAAAAAGTGAGATATTTTTTGTGGAATAGTTTTAGTATATTGCATATCAGTCTATCATTCTTAGACCAAATCCTACTGTAAATGATCAACTAAAAAATTAGGCCCAAAACAGCGGAAATTTTGTCTTACACATTATAAAATATAATAGCGCAGTGATGATCTTATCGTTTTCAGCTATACGGAAGGACGTTTGAGATAAAGATACATATTGCTTTAAAATGGAAGATCAAATTCACCCATATATTTCCTTTAATTAAAGATTTCTTCGTAGAATTTGTCCGCAGCGGGAGAAATGTGCTACTCAGACAAATATGTGATCGCTAAAACGAAAATACCAAAAATATCTTTCCCTGTAGTTGTTGAGAAATCTAACAAATATACTAATGTTTAAAAATATATTCGTGTTTCAAATTAAAAACGATTTTTATTTATGTACTACTAATGGGTTGTATATCAGGCATCTTTAACACATGTATATAAATATTCATTGCCGATAATTTTTAAATAGAAACTCATACTTCCATTCATAAAATCCAAATCCGCAGACGAGATCAATCGTAATGACATTGATGAAATTTTGTTTAAAAAAGAAAAAAGCTTACAATAAAAAATAGTAGGTATAATTTCTATTTAATATAAATCGTAGAAAAATCTTATTTTATATAACCGTATTCGATATAAATCGTAGAATGTTATCGCTGCACTTCAGGTATTAAAACATTTCTCTAAATGATATAATTAAAGATACTGTAGCAGCCGCTTTTTATAGCCAGTTTGAAGTTATATTGACGAAATCGACGTCATATCTAGCAAACGATTTATTATTATTATTATATTTTTCCTTAATTGATTTTTTGATATTGAAAGGACTTCATTAAAATAGATTTTTTAATTTCAGAAACGTTCAACTAAGGTACTACGTCATTTTAAAAAATGCTTAGTTAAAGTTTTTACATATATATATGAAAAATGTGCATTTTCTTCTTTGAATGACGTCAATTTCAAAAACAGCAAAAATATAGTGAGACAATCCGAATTTTTATTGGGTTATAAAACAAAGTACTCGCGTTATCAATTTTTTAAAAATTATTGAGCAATTTTTTAGATGTGTGGCAACAGGAAAGAATAATTGAATTAGAAAATTTAAATAGAGATATTTCTATAATGTTAAATTATTGGAGCTGGTAGAAAAAAAGGATAAATAGGTGTCTGATGTTTTCTAAAGTAGACAGTGATCTTTTCCACGGTCTAAAACGTATGTACATCCAGTTTCGTGCAAATCGGTCAAACATTTAAGATTTGTATTAAGGACATCCACACAGAGAACGGTTTTATATATATCTGCCCTATCTATATTATAAAGGACAAACATATCTGTGCGTAACGCATACGTCATTTTGCGAATGGCAACACTTTCAAATTTGAAATAAAATTTTGGTTTTGAAATTTTCTCTACTGCAAATTCTTAAACTTCTAAACATCACACATTTTAAATTTTTACACCGTCGTATAAGGAAAAAAATGTGCTTTTAAATGCAATTTGTTTCAAAGCTGTATCTCAATTTATTTTAGAGATTTTTTTTTTGTAGTATTTAATACAAATTTTGTAATCGTGGCAACTGAAGTACTCCATTTATATTGAAAGTAAAAGGAAAATAGTCATGGTTTATTATTTTTATTGATTATATCCTTTTTGATGCCATTCTCACATTACAAATAAAAGTAACTTTTTTATAATTTTTGAACAGAAAATGACGTCAGACATTAAAAAACACGTACTCTTCTTCATAAATAAGTTACATTTCCATATTTTTACATTACGTTGATACTGAGTTTGAGATGCTAGGCAAAAGTGTGAAGTGAGTGAAAATGATGTCATATTAAAAAAAAACGGTCTTTTTTTTCATAAAACTAAATATTTGACCAATACTAAATGGCCAATACTATGACAACTAAAGGCAAATTTCTGATTTTTTTTGTTTTCGCGGGTACTGAGATTAGAACTTAAAGTTTGTACTAATGTTCACAGGAAAAGTTGTGTCGGACAAACGTGACTTTAAATTTGGAAATACATTCATTAATAATCGATTGCGCGTTAAAAGACTTTCAAATTGTGAATTTGAGCGGTCCGTATGTAAATTATTAGAATGTAAAAGTAACGTACAGTTTAGATTTTATGGGGGAAAATTTTATGATGTGACAAAGCGGAATCCTTTTTACTGATTTTTCATCCCGTAAAAACAAACATAAGAGTCGCAATCGATAACTTCATCATAATTACTCATCTTGATTAAGTATTCTAATGCAGTTTAATTTTTCAATAATTTAAGCAGTTGAAGTTTGTGGAAATAATATTTTGGTAATTTTAGGTTAAAAATATTATTTGTTTTAAGAATTAGACAACCAATGTAAGATGAATTTTTTATTGTAATTATTTTTGTAGGTTTATTATAAATTCGATCTGACAGTACCTTTCTAACATTTTAGTTCGTCGAATTTCGACGGGTTCCAACTCGTATATATAAAATCCTAATGAAACGCATTTATGAAACGGAAGTATGAATCGACAGATTAAACAACTGATTATGTTTCACGGCGATTTCTCCTAAAATACGGAATACTTTGCGATGAAATTAACACCAAAAATCCGTATTGATCTGCAGATCTCAAAACTGGTATTAGAATTTTTAAATTCGAGTTAGTTTTCGAAATATTAATTTTTTTTTCTAATTTTATATATTTTTCTCTAATGATGGCAACTCAAATTTTAATCTTAACAGAATTTTTTTTTTTAGATTTTAGAAAATGTTTCGATTTTAAACTAAATTGGCGAGAAGTTTGGCCACCCTTAAATGTATGCTAAGATATGCATCATGTTACTTTTATTCATAATTCAATTTGTATTTCATTATCATTTTATTTAATACAAACTGAAACATTTAAAATAAATGGCTTTCACTTCTTTATTTTTTTAAACGAAATGAAAAGAAAAATATTAGGCACAGATGTCATATACGCACCGGGGTACCTAATTGGCGCCAAAATTGCATTATTTTGGTTGACATGGTAACCAGGCTATTGTTGTTTATTTAATAATAAATGTTTATTTGTATTCATTTTCCTTTTATTTACAAAAAATGTTATAAATTGTTTTGTTTTATAGTTATAAATTATTATTTTTTTTTTATTATTTACTTTATTTTCTTTTTTTAAATTACATACATTGTTTTGTTCTACAGTTATTTTTTTTGGTTATTTTCCTTTAAAAATAAAAAATAATAGAAAATAATTAAAAAATACGGTACTACTTACAAGGAAGGTCTCCATACTGGGCATACTCAGAATATGTTGAAAAAAATTCTAGTGAAAGTACTCATGTATGTAATAAAGGATCAGTTAAAATTAGCGGCGGAATTACAGTAGAAAACCTGTAAAAAAATAAAATACTTTCGAATAATTGCCGTGAAAAGACGAAAGCGGCACGCAATTTGGTGAGCAGCACTTTTCCTCGCCAAAAGCAAACGATTTTAATGAATCTGAAAATTGTTTGTTAATTGATTTTGAGAATATGCGGTATTTAATGAATTTAAACGTAAACCATGAAATATTTTTTTATTATTATTCTTATTACATTTTGTATTATACTTGTTGTTTGTTGCCGATTTGAACGAAATTTTGCCATTGCTTTATTCTCCAATCCACATTTTTTAAAATTTAAATGGTTTTATCGGTTATAACGCCAATCTTTTAACGCCATATGAATAATGCTGCCGTAATACATTTCCATACCGAAGAAGTTGTTTCCATAGCAACAAAGTTGAATCGACAGTGCTCGATGGGGCATATTTTTGAGTTTGGAACAATTTTAATCAATTTAAATTTTGTTTCAAATCGTAAAATATGATAGTTAATAGATAGATTCGTTATAAGTACATATAAATATATATGACAAAACTATAGTTAAAACAAACTAAAAGTGACAAAGCTAAAGTTATTTAAATTAAACATATTTAAAGAAATTCAACATAAAAAGTTTTTTCCTTAAAGAGTATTCGACAAGCGTATTTTTTTAAACTTAATTTCTTCGCCAAACAATAAGTCGCCAAATAAGCGAAATTTTTATTATTTTTTTACGGACGTTCTACCGAGGTTCCGCCAAAATTTTTTTATAAACATATATACCCATGGGAGAAGAACATTCTGTATTTTTTTCAGAGTTTTCTGAGTATGCCCATATGGAGACCTTCCTTGTTAGTTATTCCATCGACCCCTTTCGCCAAATTATATAAATCGCCAAACCACTCGCCAAATTACACAAATTGACGTAATTTTTATTTTAAATAACGAAAGAACAAAGAACATAGTATAACATTAATAAATATACAAAGAAAACGTCGAAATACAAATCACTTGATGACGTAAAGACGTGTAACTTGCTTAAAGTCAAGTGAATGTGACATTTACGATCAACCATTATTGGCATTTAATCTTATAGTTTGGTGATAGATTTTTGGTCGACGGGAAACACTAAGTAGTACCAAAAATACATATGTAACTGGTATTCGAACACGAGGTTTTCGCCAAATTTTCGTAAAGAAATCACGCAAAAGCCGGTGCGTATATGGCATCTGGTCAAATGTTAAATGATGTAACAAACGATGACATTTAATTTCAACTTCAAAGCAATGTTTTAATTTACCACTTGGAAAAAAAAAAAAAAAAAAAAAAAAAAAAAAAACGCTAACTGGCGAGTTGAAAAATAGCTATTGGCGAAATTTGCACCCGGCTAGCGTAACAGTACCAATAATTACCATAGAAACTTTTATGTAGTTTTATTCGAAAAAGAAATTTGATTTTTTGATCAAAAGGAAAAACTTTCGGCAGAGATGTCATATACGGACCCATACTGGCGCGATTTTTTTCTGACGCCAACGTCATATACGCAACGGGTACGTAACTGGAGCCATAGTATCTTTATTTTGCTTGATTTGATAAGCCGGATGTTGTTATTTTATGCTGTTGATGTTTTCTCCAAATTAGCGTCGGAAAAAAATTCGCGCCAATATGGGGGCGTATATGGTATCTGGGCCAAACTTTCATATGAAAAGCGAAGGGATCAGAGCGTATTTATTTATGGCAGTTACATGACTTGGACTATTATAATATAGATGAAATGATGGCGATAGAATAATATTTGGCGACTTATCACCTGTACGTGGCTAACATTAAAGTACAAAAATGGCACCAGGAATATAAAAAGCGAAGTGGTTCGCCCGGAACTGTTGATGATAGTCACATGACTTAGGCTATTGTTGTAGAAATTCTTTTAAAATACCTGGAGACAAAGACTCTGTACACTTAATTCATTTTATTTTAGCTTCTTTTCAAACGTTTAACTAATCCTCTTCAATCAAACACGAAAACAACCATTGGATGTCGTAACAGCAACGGATTCGGCCTTAATTTTTTGAAATCAAAGGAAATTGAATGGAAACCCGTTTACATGGAGATCTGCACAGATTTTTTCAGTATAATTCAATCTTCTATAATATTTTAAAAACCGATCAGATTAGCGTGTTTTTAGATTATGCAGTGTCTGAACGGGGGTTGGCGAGCGTAGCTTGCAGGGGCAGAGCCCCATAGTAGATATATAAAATTGGATACACAGTTTAATTTGCATATGTAAACCAAACTGTGAAAAATATATTGGGGATTTTATTTGATATTTAATGCGCTTAGGCAATTTTGAAAAGTTCTTCGTAACACTTAAAATATTCTGGAAAATTCCTTATTTTTCTCCAACCATTTTTTTTTTAATTTCTTGTGTGATGAATATAAGCCATAATTCATATTGTGGGCTGTTGATAGTATTTAAAGAGTAATTATATATATATATATATATATATATATATATATATATAAATGGGCTTGAATGCCCCTAGCTCCCTTAGTCTGGCGAAAAAAAAATAACCCCGAAGGAAAATGTAGAGTATCTTTCTAGTTATACACGATGCCAGAAATTGTTCTTTATATCTTGAAACCTCATAAACTTATATACCGGGTGATCCAAAAGTCAGTACAAACTTTAAAAATGAATAATTCGAAAAGGAATCAAGATAGAAAGATACGGCTTGCACCAAACTGATGGAAAAGAAACCGGGTTTTGTGTAGCATCGAAAAAATATTTCTGTTGGCGACCAACAGATGGCTCTGTAGGATTTCTGATGTAGGATTATGCAAAGCAGCAAACGGTATAAAATGAGCAACTGCAGCAGGTAAGGGTAGTCGAAGCTTGTATGCATCGAAATGCTGTCCATAGTTGAGAAAGCCCTCTTAGTTAAACTGTATTATAAGAATTCGGAAAGTACCACTGCAGCATTGCGCGCATATCGCTACATGAAGGGTATGCGAGATAGCAAAGGACCAATAACGGTTTCTGCTTTGAACAAAATGATGAAGAAATTTGAAGCTACAGGTTCTTTGGCGTCACGTCAAAGAAGTGAACGTCCCTCAACAGCCGCTGCTGTTGCCAGGATAGTGGAGCAGACGGTGCAATCCATTTCGGTGGTTGCTGCACATGGGGAGTGCAGTGCTCGAGAAGTTTCGAGGCAGAAAGGAGTGTCGTACGAAAGTGTCTGTAGAGCACTGTGAATAACTTTGCAACGGTATCCATACAAGTTGCAACATAACCAAGAACTGAATCCTCCTGACTTCAATTCTCGTCGAGATTTTGCGAATTTTGTATTCAATAAGATGGAAGAGCAGAATGGCTGGCTACACACTGTGCTTTGGAAAGATGAAGCGCATTCCACACTCTCTGGCGCTGTTAACACCCACAATTTTCGAGTATGGACCACAGAAATTCCACATGCATTTGTTGAGGTACCCTTGCAACAGCCTAAAGTGACAGTCTGGTGTGGCTTCACTGCTGATTTCATAATTGGTCCATTTTTTTTCGAGGAAGTCACACAGACGGGTTTCAAAACAGTTTCTGTCACTGGTCAGCGATATGTAGCACTGTTACAGAACAACATTATTCCTGAACAGCAAGCGCGACAGGCACTCCAAACAGTCACCTTCGTGCAAGATGGAGCAGCACCTCATATAGCTCTGCCTGTGCAACGCCTGCTACGCTCAACATTTGGGGAGAATCGCATTATCAGTCGCTACTTTAATCACGCATGGCCTCCAAGATCTCCCGATCTGACACCCTGTGACTTTTGGCTGTAGGGATTCTTGAAATCAAAAGCGTACCGCGACCAACCGGCATCACTAGCAGCACTGAAAGATGCCATACGCTAAAATATGTCTGCCATAACGCAAGAAATGCTACTAAATGCTGTGAATGGTGTGGTGACTCGTCTCACAGCTGTACTTCTGAATGATGGACAGCACATTGAACATTTACTGTAGCATTAATTAACTGTAATTAAGCTGGCTTGTAAGTTGTCAACATTTTTTCATTTGTAAATCATCTTTTGGTGCAATAAAACACTACAGCGTCATCTGTTGGTCACCAACAGAACTATTTTTTGTCGTTGCCATACAAAACCCGGTTTCTTTTCCATCCGTTTGGTGCAAACCGTGTCTTTGTATCTTGATTCGCTTTCGAATTACTCATTTTTAAAGTTTGTCCTGACTTTTGGATAACCCGGTATTTTAGTGGCGTAAAGAACTATTTTCGAAAAAAACTTTCTTTATATAATACTTATTTTCGTAAACATTTCGTGTCGTTTGAGAAAACTAATTAATACAATAAAAAACTATTCGGAAACGTTTTAAAAGATCAATGTCAGGAAAATAAACTTTGTTTTTATAAATGGCTTTAAAGCTCGAAAAAATATTAATTTCTAAAGTTTGTAAATGTAAAGAACGATTTCGGAAATCTGGGTAACAAGGAAGATGTTACTACATTTTCCCGTTCGTGCTTAACTGGGTAATATTTTAGGAAGTTATTTACCGTGTAATACATCGTTCTAGTTGATTAATTACAGAGCTATGGTATAAAGTTCTATCTACTATAGAACTTTATGCCATGGCTCTGGTATATAATAAAGTGTAAATGGAATTTTCACGAATGTAATTGACGTTCTGCGAAATGGATATTTATCGGTTTTGCATTACCAGTTAGGTAATTGTTGGTGTTCTAGTGTCCATTACATCGTTCTACATTGCTCAGTTACAGAACTGTTGAAGAAAGTACTATCTTCTTCCCCTTAGATGGAAAATGAAAACGACAAGTTCATTTCGAAGGCTTATAACTTACATTTTTCGAAACTAATTTTTAGGGATCTTCCTTTGACTGGTAGGTAATCTTTGAAGGAAAAGTTTAGTGTATAAGACATCGTTCTACGTTGTTCAGTTACAGACCTATGATGGAAAGTTCTATAATTACATCAGCCTAATTATGAAAGAGATCCTGATTGTGATCGCTTATAACTCACGTTTTGCGAAACGAAAATTGTTCTGGTGCATACATTGTCATTTAGGTCATTTTTATGAAAAGGAAATAGTGTATAATATATCATTCTACGTTGGTCAGTTTCAGAGTAATGGTAGAAATGTCTATGGGCTATATATATGTATATATATATATATATATAATGCAAATGAAAATATATTTCCAGAAATTTTAACTTACGTTGTGCGAGACAGACAGTTATGTGACTTCTTTGTCATTTAATTAATAACTAAGATTTATCAAATATATCCTGAACAAAATAAAAACATTAAATTTATCGGAAGAATATTATGCTGAAGGCTATTTTTTTTCAGATGAAAATATCTGCAGAAACAGACTTCCTCAGGTAAATAAAGAAGTTAAAAACTAACTCGGCTGATTCGCGTTGTTATTCATAGAACACAAATATATAGTAACGATTTGTATAACCTTCTTCCTTGCAAAACAGTTAAAATGAAGAAAAAAGGTTAAAAACTGAATTTCATTTAATCGAATATGCGGCAATCAGAAAACTTCGACATTCATTTCAAATCATAGAGTAACCAAATACGAGTAAGTAACCATTCTCTTTATTATTTCGGGAACTCTAACATCTGCAAAGGCTCAGTTAGATATCCTGATTAAGTTAATCCACAACAAAGTGAGAGCATTTAAATTTCAACTTTTAAATATTTTATTTAACATTATTCTTTATTTTTTCTGGTATCTTGTTTTAATTTTTTTTCTTTATAAATAAATCTATTTCATAGTAATCCGATTCCCTTTAACCGATTCCCAAACTATGAGTTATCGTTAATGTTTTCGTGTGTTGCAAAAAGATCAATCATTTGGTCATAAATTCATTTTTACTTTATTTTAAAAAATACCGAGAATTATAACTTCTATATTTTATGTGAAATCTGTGAAGAAATTTTCATTCTAAATGAAATGTGAATTAAAACAGCTATTTATTAAAATTTGTGTAGAGAGCGACATTTGGTTGAAAATATCTCGCCTTTATCCATAATTGAAATATCTCACGTATATAATAAGTAGGAATGCATTATTAAACAAGTCTTAATTATCTCAATTATTAAACAACTAATTTACTCCGTTTAAGGCGTAGCACCATTTTGACGGCCAATGATTTAAGCCTTTTCTGAGAATCTTTTTAATGAAATGCGCAGTATTTTTTAAAAGCCATTTACATAGATCTTTTACGTAAATAATAAAGCATCAGATCGTTTTTAATTAGTTAATTTATAAAACAGGAACGCAAGATAATCGTTTTATTACAAAACTCTTTCCAATGCTAGCATAATATTATTAAAAAATTTCCCTTTTTTCACACAATGAAATCGATCATACTCTGTCCTGCAACCAAATTCTTTAGTAAGTTTATGAACATGAATATAAATTGTACACATTCATTAATCTATAGAAAATATTTGGTCATGCGCTTCAGTGATCTTTGTAATTTCATTATGTTTGAAGTATCACAGAATCATTCAAATGCATTGCAAAAATATTTTCCTCGATAGATCATAATGTAAATCAATTATATTGTGAATTCCGCAAAACGGACTGTAAATAATGCGTATTCTAACCGCCTGCCCAGGCATATTTTAGTTTATTACAATAAAGTAAATAAATTTCATCATGTTTGAACTATTGTAACATCATTAAAATGCTTCGGGAAAAATAAAATTCATACACCATTATGTAATGAAATTCATTTGTGAGTCACTATAAACAAGATAAAAATTTTACACTTTTCATTTCCAATACATTCTGTAGTAAACGTCAATAATAACCCTTTAAGACGGGAGATTGTTTGGTAGAAATTGAAAATTTGAGTTATTTCCCCTTATCGATTTTGATTTTCGTATTTGATTGAAAAAAAAAATATTTAAAAAAAATACTTGATGTCAGGTTATGCCAAGGGAAATTAGGGCTTAATGCAGCCGTTTTTGGGCTAAATCTACACACTTGTGTAGTTTGGGATTATGTGTATAAATATCTAAAAATTAAAGTTTAAGCAAAAAAAGTTGTCGTTTATTGAGAGAATTTTCATCAGCCACAATGAAAATGTTTGAAACATTTTTTGTTTTTGAACAGACCACTACAATTTCATTTTCTGAGACGTGCTCAATGCTCGCACCCCTCTTAAGAGCCATTGGCAAATGGTATGTACTTCACTCCGTTTGAATTGTGCCTGATCCTTCAAATTTCTTTTTTAGGTGCGTTAGTAAATATACACCTACAGTCGCCGTTCAGTCTGTCTGTCCGTCCGCATATAAGAGCGCAAAAACTACATAACCGAATCGTTTAAAATTTAAAATATATAATTGTTGCATAATTTTGTCGAGACATTTCAAATTTTATGAAAATCGTATGTATAGTTTAATTACAGGGTCAGACAAAAGTTTAGGAAAAAATTATTTCAAGTGCATTTTAATGATGTTATAGCCTTCCGAATGGTCTGAAATTTTAAATATATAATTGTTTCTAAATTTTGCTGATTCATTTCAAATTTTATGAAAATCAGATGCATAGTTTAATTACAGGGACAGACAAAATTTTCCGTTATATTAAGGCCAAAGGGAAAAAAATTATTCCAAGTGCATTTTAATGATGTTACAGACTTTCGAACAGAATGAAATTGATATGCACTTATGAAGTGCACTAAAATATACACTCAGTATAATATGTGGTTTGAAAAATATTTATAAAACTAGTTATAGTACGAACGCACCGCATTTGCCACAATTGACGAGCAATTTCCAAGTTGTTTTAGTTTTTCCAGCAGCGGTATTTTGTTGAAATAGCGATCGAAGTACATAAAACTTGGTCTGAACCAGGTTAAGGACTACAGCAGGTCCTAAGCCCAGATCCTTGTGGGCCAGGTCTGTACTTTCTCACTGGTATACTACAAAATTTAAAACTATCCCAGGTGATACTGGTGCAACAGAATTTGGTTTATTTTTTATATACTGCTTTACTGAGGCACGTCCAAAAAAAAGGAATCGTCTGTACATCTATGGAAAATTTTCGCTGATCTCCAGGTAAATTCAAGCAGGCACTACGGAATCTGTCGAGCATTTTCTGAACTCTCCATAATTTATTATTTATTCCTGGCGGTTTACTTGCTGTGTCGACAAAATGGAGTGAATTTATCAAACTTAAAAATCTATCTCGTGATATCCATATAACTCGTGTAAAACTTATAAATCATATATGACATATATAACACAGAGCAGAAACATACAGTTAGTTACATTTGCATATTATATGTCTAATACTACCAATTTTAAATAGAAATCATGAATAATACAAACCTGTTAATTTAAAATTAATCCGCTTTAAAAATGTATTTAATAAAAAATAAATTGCTAAAAATATAAGTTTAAAAAAATTTTAAATAAAAATTTTATATATTAGGAATTGTATCCATTTTAGAAATGGTAAATGAACGCACAATTACAAATAAAAAATAAGCCACACAATTGTGCAGGTCAATTGTTATTCAACATTTGTAAAACCTAATTAAATTTATCAAAGACAAAATCAATTAAAATAATGAATAAAGTATATATTAAGAAAAATTAAATCTAAGCAAACACTAAAAATCATATTTAAAAGAAATTACGACAGCACGTACTTCTTGTCTATTGCTGTCAGATGATATAGTCTTTTTAAAAGCAGAAAATCTAACACTGTATTGTAGTTGGTGCTCCCTAGTTGTGTATTATCAAAACATCTGAAGCCAATTAACTCATACAAATGTGCAGATTTTGTTTTAAATCTCCCAAAAAAGGAAATAGCCATTGTCTTTTACTTTAGTATCACCCACAAAATTGTGCAGGTCAGGGCTTAAAGGGATATGTATCATATTCATTGCAATCAGAAGATATTTTCACGAGCCTTATGTTTAATATATTATTGGAGGATCATCAAATAAAAATCAGACTTTTCATAAATTCTTTAAAATAAAAATCAAAACTTTTCATAATTTTTTTTTCTATACTTGCAACGAAAGCAATTTATTAGACTGTTGAAAATTGCATCCAATATTCGTTATATGTACCTACTTTTTATTCACAATGGAATCCTAAATTCAGCTATGTATAAAATCGTTAACATCGTAGGTAATTTTAAATACTTCGTGAAAATGTGTATTTCAGATAATTGAAAGGAATATATTTTTGTGTCTAATTGAGAGATAAAAAATTAAATTTGTGTTAATTTTAATAGGAAAATAGACTCCGAAATATTTCAAATACAAAATGAAAGTGCATATCATTTGTATTTGATTGGTACCGGTTTCAATTTCTAAATATTATTTGTGGTGGAATTTTTAAGGAATTAAATTAAATTAAATGGCATAAATAATTTATCTATATATATGATCGGAAAAATTCAGATTTATATAAATTAACAATTAAATTTAAGTATCATCAAATTAAGCTACACCCCTTTTTAGGATTTTGATAAAGTATTTATGTGTATAATCTTTCCTACCTAGTTGTTACTTCATTTAGGTTTTCAGATCATTTCTCAATTTTCGGAAAATCTAATTAAAAAGGTAACATAAACGTTAAATTTATGAGCGCAGCTATACGCAATTAAAAGTTGATTATATGCCTCAATAATTTTAATTAAAATTTTCTTACGTTTTAAACTTCAAATAATTTAATTTATGATGTTTGTTTACAATCGTATATCAAAATTACTTCAAACACATAGAGTAATACACGCATCGTTGAAACTATACTTATTTAAAAGTAAGGAACAATTATTTGAAAGTCAGGATATATTTACGTGTTCGTCAAATGCCAGTCACAGGAAAAATTTCAAATTGGGAATTTGGAGAAATTCTAAATCCATTAATGCAAAGGCATCATTAATTAATTTTAATTAGCTATAGAATGTTAATGCAAAAGCGTAATATCCGTAACTTTGAAGAAAGTAACTGAAGTTAATTCATATGTAAAACAGCAGTAATTTAAAAAACAGACTTTCTTTGGGGTATGCATACTTTCCTGATGTTGTAATACCTAATTTTTAAAAAATCGTCAATAGATATGAATTACATAATGTGAAATAAGTTTTGTTTCACAAAAGTTTTTTTAAATATTTAGCTGAAGACAAAATATTGAATATATTGAAAAATATTTTACATTTAATGTAGTTTGAAACGCAACAAGCATTTGTAAATAGTGACTGTTACAATTATTTACGTGTCTCTTCGATGAATAAGGTTTTCTTTTTAAAAATAAACAACCAATTATGTTGCATGGAAAAGTCCTAAATTTTATGGCCAAATCAGTTTTAAGTTCAAGCACCATTGCCGAGAAATCGAGTTAAAAAGCAAATGCAGTACACATGATAACATTGGGCTCGTTTATATATATAGTTTAAAAACCTCATATATATATATATATATATATAAGGTTAGTTGGGGCGACTGGGTCATGATTTTACAATGTGGCTCTGAAGCTCCTGACAATTCAGCTTCAAAAAGCTAATGTTCATTTCAATTAAAGTCTGAACCTCTATAAATGTTCAGTTAACTTCCCTCTATAAGCCAGAAATGCTCAAAAATACATTATAATATTTTATAATATAAAAATGTGCATATTTCATCTTTCTTTCCTCATTGGTCTAGTTGCCTCATAAAAATGGGGTAAGTGGACCAGGAGGTTCTATGTTCCACACGCGTTTATTTTTTTGCATTTGGGATATCAGGTTCTGTTTGAAAAAGTGTAAACAACTTTAAAATATATAAACCAGGCAGATCATGTAAATTATATATCAACTAACGTAAAGGAATCCTTTGCTGTCAATGTGCCTAAAAAAAGAACTAAAAGTGAAAATATTAGATTTATTTGTACCAAAAACATAAAAATTAAGTAAGTACTTATGCACTTTAGTATAGGTAGTAAGTATAAAAGGCACACGAGTATTTTAAGGAAAAAAATAGGAAGGTAAATCTATGAGAAAACGACTACGTAAGCACTTAAATACTCTATCTGTTATCGTACAATTTCAAGGTTTGGCTATCTAGCTTTCAGGGGGAAGGTACTTGCATTCGTAAAATGATGAAATAAATTAATGACACCAGTATTTACAAGAGAATCTATTTGTAAACAAGTAAAAGTATATTTTCGCGTGCTTAATAAAGGTGAAAGTTTCATTATGAAATTCCGGAGCCAATGTGGCAATTAGGTATTAAAATTATGTGATGCCATAATGACTTCACTGCCTCTCAAGGGGTCAAGAAATTCAATTTTATACCACCCAATATGTTTTTTTAAATTTTATTACATAATTTTAATAATTTTTTTTTATAATTTTATCATTCTTTTCGTATTTTAATTCTATTTACTGTGAGCAAAAAACAATAGAGAAATTTATTTCCCGTAGTAAGAGAAATCCCCCAAAAATATTTACAACTATTGGTATCCGGGGTAACTGAACCATGCTGGATCCAGTTACCTCGGATACATCCCAGTTACCTCATTCTTGAAAAATTTATGGGGTAACTGGGATATTGCGCTTACATTTGAAACATGAAGTAAATATGTATGAATACCTAATAATATTAATGTAGTTATATGCATAATCTTAAAAATATATATATTGTTTAATAAAAGTACTTACAGTATTTTAATAAAAAGCCGAGGAAGTTCAACCATACTGACGTTGTTTTCAAAAAAAGTAACATAAATTTTTGACAACATATTACAGTAAAGTGAGAGTTATGATTGAGTTGACACACGTTGTTTTAAGAAGTAGAGATTAAGTTGCATTGTTCACAAAATGTAAAACTTAAAAACATCAACAGTTTTTTATAAAATAGCCTATGGCCCAGTTACCCCAACTAACCTTATATATATATATATATATATGTGTGTGTGTGTGTGTGTGTGTTACATTATTAGATCAAATTCCGCGATTTCCTTATCTTATTCTAAATACTTATATTCACTAAATCCTTATTCTTAAATAATCTCTATCGTTAACTCTGTTAAATTCCCTTTAATTTAATGTCTCACTTATCTAAATTGCTTAAATATTACGCTTTTAGTATTCTTAAATTAAATGTTCCATTTCCACGCTTTTTGTTTCTAGAATTTTCTTTTAACAACCATTTTATTTTCTCTTCCGAATTTTACTTTCCCGCGCATTTCCGAGGTTATCCTTTTTCCCTTCAAATTCATCCGCTCGCTCTGTCTGCACTCCTCCCATGGCGTGGTTTTCTTAATTATTCATTGGTTGAGAGCACGATCCCCGTCATATTTGTATTCCTACACTTGACGATAAAAAAACCGATGTTCGCTGTGTTTCAGCAGATTTGAGTCGTATTTCTATTTTTTATACCACCCCCTGGTAACCGTCCCTTTATTCGATTATCTACAACTTTGTTTAGCCCTAATTACTACTATGGAGAGATGGTTAATATTCTTGGTGGAAACTGCTTCGCCGAAAGATGTTTTAATAAATTGCTGAGCTGATATTTTGTTTTCTCTCAATTATTTCTGGGGAAACTTTCACGGAAAAGTGTATTCCATAGCCTTCACTCGTCGACTGCTACAGCTTCCAATCATCATCCAATCTTCGTTATACTAATACAACATGATCGAATTACCTGTTCTGACAACTTACTTTACGCTATTACAGCTGGATGTGATTCACTACTGCTATCGAGACAACCAGATTCTTCATTTTCAACTACAGGAATAATCAAATGTTGCTATTAATGCAACATTTAGTCGACAGGATAAAGAATGAGTGTTGTAATATAACAATTTTAGCCTGCAGGATATACGACTTGTAAGCCACTCCAAACATCTAGCCTGCAATAATTCGAAACAACATCGAATGTCAACAAAAATGCCTAAAACGTCTTACATCACTCAAAGACGGATACCAGGAAGAAGCAAAGTTTAGATAATTCTCTAAAATCATTAAAATAAAAAAAAGAACAATAAAAAATGTTGTTACTGCCCAAATAAAGACACCATTACGCAAGTCATTTTAAAAAATGATCTCTGTTTTGTGTTGAAAAATTTTATGTCTATTCTTTGTTATTGCATCAACCTTTTGATTTTATTTTATGTGATTATTAATTCGAAATAAGTTGTGTTTATTTTTACTGCCAAAGTATATTAGCATATAAGCGACAGGCGTTTAATTTAACTTACGTAATCGGAACCATCTATGTTCATTTTTGCATATTTACAAAAGATTACGAGTATTTAAGTGATAGTATATTTTAATATTCTGAGATTTTATTTATGTTGTGTTAAATTATTATTTATTATGAGATTTTATTATTATTATTATTATACTTCTGTTAAGCAATTCGATAGATATTTTAAAGGATATTTTTTAATGATTTTACGATCTGGAGTAAAAGTTCGATATTCTAGTTTTATTACGTGGAAACAAAAAAATAAAAATGACTTTTGAATATTTCTACTAAAATGTCTGAAATTTAAGCATAACTGTCACAATTTTGGCACTCATTGATATAAATTTTCAAGGCCTCTCCCTTTAAATATTTTGAAATATTTTCAAATTTCCAAGTATCATTTTATTTACTGGATGAATTACAAAATATGTTAACCATTGTTGAATATCCATTCCCAAACCGGGATCAAAAGATACAATATTAATTTCAGTCATTTTACTAGAAAAATTCAAAAGTCATTTTTTTAATTACATCAATATTGGCATTAGTGGGGGTTAGGGTTCCATTTTTAATTTCATATCCTAAAAAGTTAATTTTATTTTGAGCAAAACTGCATTTAGGAAGTTTAAGTTTTATGTTTTCAAGCCTACACGAATCAAAAATTTTGTTTAGATGTTGGATATGTTCAGTTAGGAAGGAAGAAAAAATAATTATATTGTCATAATAATAGCATGCGAAATCAATTTTATATTTTGTAAGCATTCTTCTAAGAGTTCTTTTGAATATGGAGGGCCCAACTTTCACATCAAAGGGGAGAACATTCCACTCAAATAAACCAGAATTGGTAGTAAAAGCGAGTTTTTCTGTATCTGAAGTGTGAAATGGAATATGCCAGTAGCCAGACGCTAAATCCAATGTGGAAAAATACTAGGCATTACACAATGTATCTAAAATATCATCAATACGGGGAAGTTTTTCATTATAGAATTTATTTTTCGGTAATCTACACATAATCTTGTCTTTTTTGCCTTCATCGCGTTTCTTTACTAAAGTGAAAGGGGAAGAATAAGGACTAGTACTTTCTTTTATTAGGCCAGAATTTAACAAAGATTGAACATAGGTTGAAATCTCCTACCCATCAACTATCGATGTGCGATAAAGTCTCATAGATACAGGTTGGTCAGAGTTTCAAAAAATTCGCTGTGGCTGAATATTTATCTTCCTTACATCATACTTGTTTCTAGAAATAATATCTAAGTAATCCCTTAATATTTCCCTTAAGTTATCATTATCTATAGCATTTATTTCCCCAATTAATTTAGAATTATTATCATTAGATTGCGCGAAGGATTGAGGAGCCGTGGTTTTTTCATAATCGGGTTGCATATGTTGATATTCATTTCTAACATTGCAATGAAGAGATCTTACTTTGTTTCTGGTTATACACGCATTTAAAATAGTATCTCCCTGAGTGACATTATAACTAGCACAATTAATTTTCAAATCAAATTTTGCACATTCTGGCAATCCTAAAATTACATATTCTAAATCGATATAACACACAAGAAAGTTAACATATTGTTCAATATTACCAATTCTAATAAATAAATCACAAGCTTTTTTAATTTGGACAAAGCCTTTGGCCTGACCAACATTAATAGGAAAAATATTCTTAAGTTTAGCATTCAATAAATGTACAAAATAAAGTGGCAAAATTGAAATCGTAGAACCAGTGTCCACAACACAAGGTAATTGATGTTTTCTCGTATAACCAGATACAATTAATTGTCAAACATTATCAGTATTTTGTGATGGGGGACTGGAAGTAGTATCAGATTGTAAAGGGTTAACATTAAAAACACATTTATTCTCCCAGTGAAATGCATTAAGTATTCCTTGATTCAAACAAATTCTACAAGGTCTAGATGGATAATTTCTTTGAAAATGATTGTAATGATTTGATAATTTAAGATTTCAAATTAATGTTGAATCTAAACCTTAAATTATAACACTTAAATTATTACTTATGAATAAAAACTTAATATTACTTGTGATAAAAAAATTAATAAAAAACATAATTGATATTATTTCAAATGAATTAAATAGCTAGCATAATTCATCAAAAATAAAACAAATTCCTAAGAATTAAAACCTTTAGAAGAAATATTTTACAATTAAAATCTGTACGGACGCATATGAGATGATTGCAAAACCGCTTGCTTATTCGAATTGCAAAAACGTTTAATCTGTTATATTTTTTTCTTTCCAGGAAAGTCAGAAGTCATTTTCATTTTTTTGTTGTTAGCATTTTGATTTCATTCTTTTTATTTAAAGTAAAAGTAATTTACAGATGCGAATTGATAAATACATTATAATTTCCCTTTCCATATTTTTTTTTTCTTTATTTGAGTGTACATCTAATTCCTATGTGTCAGATAAACGGGAATAAGATTTAACGACTCACATACGAATGAATGATGTTACGATATATTTATAAATATGAATTTATTATGTGATACGGGATTAACATTATATTATTATATAAAAAGATTAAATACTCTAGATTGAACGAAATATAGTAACTTGAAATACTAGTATTAAGAATGTTATTGAATTAATTATATATAGATTTAAATAGTTTTTTATGATAACTATACTAAATAAAAGATATAAGTTGTTGAAACAGTGATGATGATTTAACCCTTGAAAAAACCTATGAGGCCAATGCAACTCATAATGTCTTCTTTTCTGGTCACAAATCATTACCCTTTTCGAAAGTTCATCACAGATTAAAAATAATTCGAGAAATAAAATTACGTATGATTTAACAGTTGTTGTGATTGATACTGTTATTATACTGAAAAAAAAAAAACAGATCTGTAAATGATGAAAAGACCATGGCAAAAAACTATCAAAGATTATACTGTTGTATATATACGTTATTGTTGAAAAAAAAAATATTTACTATTTACTAATCATGTTTACTAAATTTATTATCTGATATATTATTATTATACAAGGTTATTCTTAGATTATTTATTCATTTATTATTGTTATTAGTATTTAATATTATTAGAATTATTAGTGCAACATAGTCTGTGATATAAGATCTAAGAAACCAGAAAACCTCTTATGAATTTTACAGATCCATATTTCAGTACGGACTAAAAATCACTAGAGGACATATAATTTAGTGAAGATACTGAATAAATATGGTCATTGATAAAAAGAGATGATCTTGAAAATGATGTGTGACTGTTGCTAACTAATGAACTTATATTAATATTACTGTATTAATTCACAGAAAGCAAAACATATGTTAATTTTGAAGAATAACCGAATATTATTATAATTGTTTTTATTATTGGATATGAACTTATTACAGCAGTTTCCACTTAGACGCGATTTTTTTTAAAATTGTAATTATATATTTTTTTTTTAATTATAGTTTTTCTCTCTTTCAAAATGAATCTAAAGCTTTGAGCAATGCGAAATGGTGAACAAGTGACGGTATCATTTTAAAGATGATTGTACAACAAAGAAACAAAAATTGTAAAACGAGGATCTGCTTTCTCTTTATGAACTCGCAGGTAATCTGGACCTACTAGTTCATTCATTTTTTGAGGGGAGGGATTTTGTTACATTATTAGATCTAATTCAGAGATTTCCTTATCTTATTCTAAATTACCACTTTATATTCACTAAATCCTTATTCATAACTTTCTTCGTTAACTATTAATTATATTTAACAGAGTTAATTATCGTTAACTCTGTTAAATTGCCTTTAATTTAATGTCTCCCTTATCTAAATTGCTTAAATATTACGCTTTTAGCATTCTAATTAAATGTCCCATATCCGCGCTTTTCCTTTCTAGAATGTTCCTTTAACAACCTTTTTATTTTCTCTTCCGAATTTTACTTTCCAGCGCATTTCCGAGGTTATACTTTTCCCCTTCAAATACATCCGCTCGCTCTGTCCACACTCTTTCCATGGCGTGGTTTTCTTAATTAATCATTAGTTGAGAGCGCGATCTACGTCATATTTGTATTCCTACACTTGACGATCAAAAAGCCGATGCTCGCTGTTTTTCAGCAGATTTGAGTCGTATTTCTATTTTTCATCCCACCCACCCCGGTCACCGTCCATTTATTCGATTATCTACAACTTTGTTTAGCCCTAATTACTACTATGGAGAGATAGTTAATATTCTTGGTGGAAACTGCGTCGCCGAAAGACGTTTTAATAAATTTCTGAGCTGATATTATGTTTTGTCTCAATTATTTCAGGCGAAACTTTCACGGAAAAATGTATTCCATAGCCTTCCCTCGTCCACTGCTACAACTTCCAGTCATCATCCAATCTTCGTTATACTAATACAATAAGATCGAATTATCTGCTGTGACAACTTATCTTACGCTATTACTGCGGGATGTGAATCACTACTGCTATCGAGACAGCATGTAACTTCATTTTATCGAAATAATCCAACGTTGCTATTAATGCAACACACACACACACACACACACACACATATATATATATATGTGTGTGTGTGTGTGTGTTTAGAGACTACTAGAGGCGTTTTGTCAGGTATGTCTTTTCACTGAGTTTATAGTTGAGTAAAGATGTTTGTAATTACCACCGTTTGTAGCTTAATTGATTTTAAGTGCTTTTTATTGGATTTGTCAAGTTAAGAGGTTTTTCTGATTTGTGTGGTTTAGTATTTTGTTGCGTTCGTTAACTAATTCTGTTAAGTGTTTGTTTTTAATATGTTTGATAGTTAAATAGGTGTTTGTTCTTGGTATATATAAAAACATGCTGCAATTTGCTCATGTCTCTCTTACGACTCCCCCAAAATGTCCCCTTTGGAGGGTTATTGTGTATGGCTATTTCAGTATGGTCATGGTGGCTGAAGTATGGTTAGTGGTATGTGCTGGACACATAATTTTTGAATTTGAATTGGGAATTGAATTGTTTTGAAATATGCATAACATGGAAGGTAGAATAAATTACATGGAGACCGGCAAGAGACGGTACATCAAAGATGACCGTTGTGCTCGGTCGACTCTCAATAAAATGGTAGAGAGTGGATCGTTAGAAAGTGACCATGATTATGAGAGTTTGGAGCATAGTGATTGTGAAATAGATATAGTTGAAAGTGTGGAGAAGTGGGAGAGCGTGAGCGGTTGCAAAAAAATATTTGAAAATAAAAAAATAAATAATTGTGGAAAAGCTAATAAAAATTGTAGTTTTGATCGTGTTTCTATGAATTTGGATAGCGGTGGTGGAGATGGTGAAAATTACGTTAAGTACAGTACTAGGTGCTTCTATAACAGTAGTCATATAATTAAGGGTACTGAAGGTGGTAATATAGGTATCAAATATAAATGGTATAAAACTAGATATTTTTACAACAGAAATTTTTATAAGAACAATAATGTATTAAATTTTGATAAGTGTACAGATAAAAGATGTAAGGTATGTATCTGTGCGGAAAACACGAAAAACGATTTTGGACAAAATAATAAGAAATTTTAAAAATTTTGTAAAACCTACAACTGCGTGTATAAGCTAAGATGTCAAGTATGTAATGTTGCATACATTGGTCAAACTTCAACTCCACTGAACAAACGCTTCAATAACCATAAGTCAGATATAAGAAATTTAAAAGTTAAGAAAGAGCATGAAGATATAGAAATAAAACATTTCGCTGAACATGGTATAGATAACATTAAAATATCAATTTTAAAAATTGTCCAAAATAAAATTAAAAGAAAAGGATATGAAAAGGATATGATGATTGCACATGGTACACTATATCCCTATGGGTTGAACGTTATGTTTGGTGGGTGCAACATTATACAAACCTTTAAAAATCGAGACATGACTGACTCCATCTATGCAAAGATAAAGTGTGATATTAATGGTTATAACGTTTATAAAGATGGAAAAAGTAATCGTGATTTAGGGATTACTAGAGAAAAATTGGTTGGATTGAAGGACGGTGAAAGCATTGTAACAGCTTTAATGAATTGTAACGGTAATGATAAGTTCAAGAGTATCAAATATATCATATTCAATGTCAAAAAGATGTTGATACCTAAGGTTTTGATTTTGTTATCGCAAAAAATAGGAATACATAACATAGATCTGGGTATTGATCTATTAAAATATAGAATAAAATTAAATAATTGGCAAAGTTACTGTAAGTCAAAGTGTGAAAATCAGGAAGATGCAGATAAAGTATATTTCGTTATAGACTACATAGGAGGGTGCTACAGTAATGTAAATTACAAAAGGATTTTTAATAAATATAAGGACATGTTACCAATAAAAAATTTAAATATTGTTAAAGCATTTAAGTATGACAAGCCTTTAGGTAGAATGATCTTTAATTATAATTATTATGCTAAAAATATTAATAGGAGGGGCATTCCACGTCAAATCAGGCAGTCAAATATCAATATGTAACCCACCATCACAGATTTTAATGAAACTGCGTGTGTTTGTTCTTACTATTAAGATATGATCACCAGTAATTTTTTTTGCTCCTTGGTGAAATAGTTTCTGAGAAAAAAATTGTCAAAATTTTGAAAAAACTGCCATCAGTTGGCATTCTTGACTGCTCGATTTTCAAATGTAGCATGACATAAATATGATCATATTTCAATATCTATTCCACAAATCATCTTCAAATAATTTATGCATAATATACAGGGTACGTATTTTATGAAAAAAAATACTGTTAAGCTTATATAACATTTTAAGTGTGTCTAAAAAAATGTTTAATCTTTGAAGTCGTGATTTTTTTATGAAAAATAATGCATTAACTAAAATAGCATTATTAACAAAAGGCGGTATTTTTATTAAATTTATTTTTTATGGGAGATATACTTAAAAGTGTCCTTTACCTGATTCTGAAATAAAAATAGTGGGATTTTGGGTGTTTTTGGTAGTATTTCCTATTTAAAAATATTTTGAGGTGCATTTCATATCAAATCAAGCAGAGTCATTCCATGTCAGTTCCCCTAAGCCATTTAATCACTGTCACAAATTTCAATGAAATTGGGTTTGTTTATAGCATATTTTAAGACGTAATCACCTTTAATTTTCTTGATCCTAAGTAAAATATTTTTTAAGATAAAAAATATCAAAATTTTGAAAAATTGTTTTAAAATTTTTTAATGACAGTTCGATATTCAAAGACTGCATTAAAAAAAAAAAAAAAAAGTCATTTCAATATAAAATCACTATTTAGGTTTCAAATAATGTATATGTGACAAATAATGTAGGCTGATTATTATTTCTTGTTTTTTATCATGTTTAAACACTAAGAGTGTCTTTTATCTTATGAATTTCTAAAATCAAGAATTTTGTCAAAAATAGTGTGTTAATCAAAAATTTATTATTAACCGAAGGCAGGGTGTTATTGCTTTTTTTTTAATTGTACGTAAAAATATCTTTTAAATGGTTATAAAATAAAAATAGTGAACATATGAGAAAAAATTATCAAAATTTTGGAAAAATGCCACGAGTTGCCATTAATGATTGTTCAATTTTAAAAGGCCTCATTTTATATATAAAATCATATTTCAATAACTAATAAAGAAATCTTCTTCGAATTATTTAAGCAAGGTAAATAAAGTATGTAGATTATGAAAAAAATATTGCTGTAATGTTAAAAAATATTTAAATGTGTCTAAAAAATTGTATAATCTTTGAAATCAGAAATATTTTACAAAAAATAATGAAATTATTAAAAAATCTTTATCAATCAGAGGCGGAGTTTCTATGACTAATTTTTTAATTTTAAATTGTACATAATACTACATTATAACTGGATCTGAAATAAAAATAGTGGGATTTTGGTTGGTTTTAGTAGTATTTAAATCATATTTAAAATTATCAATATTTTCAAATATAAAACCTATCCAATGTATCATCCCTGGAAATATTTTTATTTATACATTTATTTTATTTTTCAAATTATCTTTTATGTTCGTTTCTTAAGGAAAAAAATAAACAATATTGTTTTTTAGTAAAACTTCTAGGGCGAAGAGCAATTATCCCTTTCCAAAAAAGAGAAAAATCACTAGCTCCTCACCGCCCAATAGAAATTTTCAAAATGACAGTCCTAATCTTTAAACTCATATTTGGCTGTTAATATTGAAAATTTAGCATTGAGCTGCTAATATTGAAAAAAAAAATACCAAATTTCACTCTTTTGAAGAAAATTTTGATGTATTGTGCTTTAAATATATGCAAAAAATGCATAATCCATTATATTTATATCTTTCAAATAACTATATCTAAAAAAATATTTAAAACTTAATGAGTTGCACTTTTGTAACTTTATTCAGTTTCTAATGATATGTACCGTAATTTCGGGTGTATAGCCCGCAGATCAAACAATTCAGTTTGGACCCAGAAACTTTTTCAGTATTTGAAGACCAATATTTACTGTGATCTAAAAAGTTACATTTTATTTTTAAAAATTTCTGGGTCGAAACACGATTGTTTGATCCGCGGGCTATACACCGGAAATTACGATAATTTGATTTATTTCATCACAATATTGCTGAAAGATGGATTTTCAACATATATATGTGTGTATATATATCCCTGTTCTCAAACAAATTATTTAAAAATTATTCATTTATGTTTAATAAAGCATATATATATTGTTTATACACTTATAGAAAATACATATAGTAAATTTTATGATATTATGTCAATAATGTCTAAAAGTAAAGAACTTATCTAATAGTATGTAACGAAAAATTTAACATCTGGTGTAATGACAACAAAATTTTATAATTGTTTTACTTAATTTGGATGAATGAAAAAAGCTTACATGTTTATATTTTATTGAAGTACAGGTGAAAATGTCACAAAGACATTCCTGCCTCAACAACCACTGAGTATGTCACATTCACATTACAGATGAATTTTTTTTCTTTTTGATCTTTCTGGTTTGATTTCAGATGGTAATGAATTAATTAGTTTTGTTAGAAGTGTCATTGCAGTCAGCATATTAGGCTCACTATTTTTTTTTATATAATTTGTTTTGATTGACTCGATGAACTACAATATTTAAAGGGACCATTTCATGACTTTTCAATTAAAAGCTGATTTATAAATTCATCATGTTATTTAGTTATTATTATCGTCTTAAGATAATAAGTTGATATTAAAATTTTTAAATGCAGTTTATATATTATTTGAACAGTTGAAAGTATTTTTCAATAAGAGTGGGCTGTTGATTTTAAGTCGGCTGTTGAGTAATGTAGTGTTGGTAAAGGAACTGGTACTATTTAATTTAATTTTTATTGCTGTAAATAATATTTGTTATTTTATTATTGTATGTATTATATTTAAGCAAGAGTAGAAATACACGATATCGTAGTCATTTTAGTACATCTTAGCATGAAAAGCTTCAATATTTATCATTAAACATTCACATTTTATGAAAATTTTGTTAAAATTGCTCATATTTTCACTATTTTTATTTTATAACTATTGAAAAGATATTTTTACGTACAATTAAAAAAAGTAATAACAGCCTGCCTTCGGTTAATAGTAAATTTTTGATTAACACATTATTTTTCACAAAATTCTTGATTTAAAGAATTCACAAGATTAAACACACTCTTAGCATTTAAACATGACAAACAACAATAAATAATAATCTGCCTACATTATTTGTCACATATACATTATTTGAAACTTATTTAGTGATTTTATATTGAAATGACTTTTTTTTTATGCAGTCTTTGAATATAGATCTGTCATTAAAAACATTTTTTAAAAATTTCAAAATTTAGATATTTTTTTTTTATCTTAAAAAATATTTTACTTGTAATCACCTTTAATTTCCTTGATCCTGTCTTAGAATGAGCTATAAACATACCCAGTTTCATTGAAATTTGTGACAGTGAATTAAATGTCTTAGGCGAACTGACATGGAATGACTCTGCTTGATTTGATTTGAAATACGCCTCAAAATATTTTTAAATAGGAAATACTACTAAAAACACCCAAAATCCCACTAGTTTTATTTCAGAATCAGGTAAAGGACACCTTTAAGTATATCCCCCACAAAAAATAAATTTAATAAAAATACCGCCTTTTGTTAATAATGCTATTTTAGTTAATGCATTATTTTTCATTAAAAAATCACGACTTCAAAGATTAAACATTTTTTTAGACACACTTAAAATGTTATATAAGCGTAACAATTTTTTTTTTCATAAAATACGTACCCTATATATTATGCATAAATTATTTGAAGATGATTTGTGGAATAGATATTGAAATATGATCATATTTATGTCATGCTACATTTGAAAATCGAGCAGTCAAGAATGCCAACTGATGGCAGTTTTTCAAAATTTTGACAATTTTTTTCTCAGAAACTATTTGACCAAGAAGTAAAAAAAAATACTAGGAATCATATCTTAATAAAAGGAACAAACACACGCAGTTTCATCAAAATCTGTGATGGTGGGTTACATGCCTGCCTGAACTGACATGGAATGACCCAGGAACGAAAATGCAGACATTTGTAAATGTAATGAGGATGTGTACAACAAATATGTAGACAAACATTATGGACATGTAATAACTGGGAATATAGATATCGTACAAAATGTCGAACTGAAAAATCAAATGAGTTATGGAGCAAAATACAGAATAAAACGGAATTTCAAGAAAAGTAATGCAGTTAAACGGTTTAAATATAATATAGAAATCTTTATACAAAAGTTAACTTATAAATACAGACTACCTGGAGAATTATTTGAAGAATGGAAATATCATATTTTAAAGGAACTAGAGGAGACATACGTTAAAAACTTTGAGGGTTTGTCCGAAGAGAAATATATTGATTTAAGAAAAGCTATAAAAAACATCCAAGATGATTTTATAATAACATATGTAGATAAGGCAAGTACTAACTATGCAATTATCTGTAAAAAAATATATGGAAAAATATTAAGAGAAAGTTTTGAAAACACAAATAATTATGAGTTAATTAGGGCAAAAATTAATGAGGTGGAGAACAGAATTAGGGCAATGTATAAAAAATTAAAACAAAACAAGATAATTTGAATTTTCCTTATTTGGTTTTAATACCCAAGTTCCATAAATGCCCTGTGAAATTTGGAACCGTTACATGTGGTTATAATTCCTATATTGAATGTGCGAATAAAAAATTATTAAAGGTATTGAAGAGAATATTTTTGAAGATTAAAAGTGAGAATTCAACTTTTATAATAAGTAATAGTTATGAACTGTTGGAAAAAGTAAAAAGGTATAAAAATAAGATTACAGGATTGTATGCATATGATTTTGCAGATTTGTTTAACAACATAGAGATTGAGGATTTGAGGGAGAAGATATTGGAGGTGTATAATAGGTATGGTGATTCATACATGGATTTAAGTGAATTTCAAAATTTGTTTCAATTGGTGGTTTAAGAGAATTTTTTATATGAGGGCAATAAGGTATATAAGCAGATTAAGGGTATCCCAATGGGGGGGGGGGGGGAGTTGCAGTTCAATTTTGGCCGACATGCATCTAGATATATATGAAAATATAAGTGAATTACATGGAGACATGATGGGTTTCAGATATATCGACGACGTTTTGATTGTCGAGCTGAATGGAATAAAGATTAACCATGAATTTAAATATTATCCTAAAAATTTAGAATTGAAACTTTCCGGTAGTCATAATAGTTGCAATACAAATTACTTAGATGTAAATCTAAAATTAGAAAACAGAAATTTAATTACATCGGTTTATGATAAAAGAGACGATTTTAACTTTAAAACAATTGCAATATTGAAGTTCAATTCAAATGTCCATATATCGGTATTCAGAAACATTTACATTAACGGTTTAAACAGATTAAACCGATTGACATCGGATAGTGTCATTTTGAATGAGGATATGCTGAAATGGTACGTCACTGCTGTGAAACAGGGTTATCCTGTGAGTCTGGTCAAAAATATGACGTATAATTATGTTAGAACTTGCAAGAACAGAAGTGAATTGACGCCTTTACTCGAAGCGTGTGGTTTACGGAATGTTGTGGAAACACATCGCTTTTGATATGGATTGATTTCGGTCGGTCGGTTTCATTTAGCTTTAATCTTGTTTCATTTGTTTTTTCAATATGGTCTCGATAGGTAAATCTGGGGAATGTTGCATGCTTAAAAACAGTTTTAACCCTGCATTAGCGTGTCATAAGCCACGCAGACCTGTCTCCATGTTTAATTAGTTATTTGCCTTGTTTCTTATGGTTGTTTTGTTTAAGTTAAAGTTGGTTATGTTGTGTTTCTTTAAGATTGTTTATTAAGTTAAATTATAGTTCTTATTTGGTTTGGTTAAGTTAATTTTGTGCTTCAATTAAAGTTTACAGTTTGTGGTAATGCTTGAAATAACTATTGGAATTTTTTAACTATATATATATATATATATATATATGTGTGTGTGTGTTTATATTTTATTATTTTTTTATAATAAGTGTTTTAAAATAATCAATTTATTGAATACTTTTTTCAACTTTTACACAGTTATTTATTTTAAGTTTTAACTATATATTTTTTATTTTATTTTTTCAAAAATTTTAAGTTACTTCATATTTTTCATTCCATTTTTGATAATTATCAATTAGAGTTCATTGCTTAATTCTTCTCATTATATGGCAGCACTAAATTCTCCTAAAAACTTTTTTATAGTATTATTTTTCATTTTTCACACGAGAAGGCAGCAGTACATCTATATTTATTAAATATCTGCTTTTTTAGTAGTTAAATCATAACATCATGTTTATCAATATCTAAAATCTGTTTACATCTTCGCACATTCTCCATTAGTAAGCCAAATTTCTTGTGTTATAGATTTTTATCTATCATTCAAGTATTATCTTCTCTTCATTTATTTATCTTTTCATATCTTCTGTATAATTTTTGGTTTATTATGGAAATGTTTTGATATGTTTATAAAGAGCTAAATTTCGTCTTGTAAGGCCTAATGCCTACAAAATGGGATGAAATAACATATCTTCACTATGAATTAAACCTGCAAGCTCCTCTGATGATTATGTAGGTTATTCATAGTTTCTTATTATACATTTCCGGTTTCCACTGTTCATATTTAATTCATCTTTAGAATTTTACCAACTTTTTCATACATTTGTGATTTCATTTTATATATATATATATATAATTAAAATGGAATACAGTCGACCCTCTTTTATCCGAAACTCTTTTAACCGAAACTCTCGGTTAACCGAAATCCATTTTTAAAGGTTTTTTTTCTTTTAACTATCACATTCCATGTGTGCAAAATTCATTTTGGAAGCTTTTTCTTAAACTATCTTATTCCTTGGGTGCAAGCTGTCCTTTCCGAACTACGAGTATATATAAATATTTTTGATCCCCTTTCTTAGAGTTCCTTTGAATTTAACTTGAGCTCCCTTAAGCTGCGGAGTGGAACGAAGAAAACTAACAAATTAGCAATTCTAAAGCTTTAGAATGTTTTGCAAAAGGTTTGGCATGGCTGGAGCAGCAGAAAGACTGTGATACTGACGAACTAATAACATTAAAATTCTACCTGATACGGCTTCAAAGCAAAGCCAATCGAAACTGCGAAAAACAAGACATTTTTTTAACCCTTGTAATATATGTAAAAGGTACTTAATTTCGAAACTAAAATTTATTCTTGTTTCTTTTTTGCTATTGCTTTATTTCTATTAAGCACTTGTTACCATAATAAGAAATATTGCATATATTTCTCCTTAATCTTAAAATTGAAGCATTCTCGATTATCCGAAAATTTCGGTTTTCCGAAAGAGGGTCGGTCCCAATTACTTCGGATAATCGAGGTTCCACTGTATATGGTAATATATACGAAACAATTTTATCAAAATGTTCAAAAAAGATAAAAGATAAAAGAGTTTAACATCTAAAAAAATTAAAATTTTAGAAATTTTAAAGCATTGAGAGGCCTGAAACCACTTAAGTTTCTTAGAAATATAGTAATTACACCCTGTATAAATAAATACCAATTATTTTAGTAATAAACCTATTTCAAGTTAATGAATTTTATGTTAATTAATCTAGATGACTTACCCTTGTATTCTCTAACTACTTCGACCCCGACTTATACCGAAAACGTCGGTCGAACGCTCAAATGGTATGCACTTTTAATTCTGATTGGACGTCTCCTTGTTAATGTTCAATCAAATGTTATCGTGAATTTCATATGAGCTTTCGACCGAGGTTTTATAGGTTGAGGTAGATGGCGAATACGAGCATTAGTCATTATCCACAGTGAAAAGAAAGATAGCTCCATTCTGAGATATTTGATCAATTTCACAAATGTAAACTATAACAGCTATCGTAAGGACTCACACAATTACAACAGATAAGCCATATATTTTAACAAAACATTTAAAATACTGTTATTTTTACGTTTAAGGTCTTACAAATGTATTCAAAATTTAGACTATGTTTTATCTTTTATAAACAGAAAAATATTTAATATCTTTTGAGTTCAAAAGACTTTCTTAGAATCCCTTTTTATATAGGAATTTACATATTTCCCTCCTTTTGTTCTAATTTCGCATATTACTTTTATGTATAATATATGGAACATTTAGTGAAATTAATAAAACGCATTCAAGTTTATATGGAACATTTAACATTAGTGAACATTAGTGAAATTAATTGAAAACATTCACGTTCATGTAGAACATTTAGAGAAATTAACAGAAAACTGTTAGAAAATGCTCTTTTGTTTCAAGAACATTCCACCAGATGGCGGCATCAGACAATCCTTTTTTTATTTGATCTACTGTGACAGACACTCAGATCAGTTAGTTTTTCTCCTTCCATTATAGCAGTTGGCAGCAAAATGCTGGTGGATTAAAAATCCGATAATATTCCAAAGGAATGATGATATGTTAAAAAAACTGCAACAAACCATAGTTCAAACTATTTCTTTGTATTTGTAAATAGTCATATTCATCTGTTTTGTTTTTATTGTGAAGTGTGATTAGTATTGTGTCCAGCATATATATTATTCTAGTGTATTTAATCTTCAAATAAATGTTTTTTTGTTCATCATAAGAAGAATATATTTCTATTGAAATGCATCAAAACATAAAGGTAAAACTTTTAACTTTTTTATTGTTTACCTATTGAGGAATTTCGTATTCATGCCTTCCATGTGGAATAACATTCCAACAGTCGATTATGAGACTGAGCTTATCTCAATTTTAAATGTAATAATATAAAAGAAGAAAATATAATATAATTAAATTCAAAGAAATAAATATTTTCTGAATGTTGGTATTTTTCACAAGTGAATGATATAAAAGAAGATTCAAAGAATTGTTCTTATTTTGAAATCAAAAGTATTGTTTATTGATAAGAAAAGAAATTATTTTGAATTTTATTTTGCCTGTTTCTTATTGAAATTTTATTATAGAAGTTGAAAATGTAAATTTATGTTTTAAACAAACAATTGAACATTCAAGAACAGTTTTTCTGAAATCAAAAGTAACTTCAAAAATTGTTCTCAAGAATTGTATTTTGTTCTTATTTCATCATTAGCATTATATTTGAGTTTATAATTGTTGTTTTGATGTATTAATAAGATAAAAAGTTTTATTTTCTGTGAAATAAGCAGATATTATTATATCATAATGTCTAGTATTAAAGAATCTCATTATGTTGAAAAATTAACTGATGACAACTATTCAGTTTGGAAGTTCAAAATAGAACAATTGTTAATCAAAGAAGGTCTGTATGATGTTGTATTTGAACCTAAAAAGGAAAATGATGATAATTGGGTAAAAAATGATAGATATGCTAGGGCATTAATTTGTTTAAATACCTCAGATTCACAAATTGTTCATGTCAGACATGCTAAAAGTGCTAAAGAAACATATGATCAGTTGAAATCTGTTCATGAAAGAGTAAATTTAACAAATAAACTTTATTTTCTTAGGAAACTGTATTCCATTAAATATAATGAAAGTGTAAAAATGCAGGAACAAATTAATTCTGTCTTAGAATTAGCAGAAAAATTAAGAAGCATAGGTGAAGTAATACAAGATGATAATTTAATAGCTATTTTGCTCTGTTCCTTACCAAATTCTTATAGTACCTTTATAACTGCTATTGAAAGTAAATATGAAACAGATTTATCATTAAAATATGCTCAAAAGAAATTAATTGATAAGTATCTTAGAAGAGTTGAAACTAAGCAAATTTCAACAAAATTTGAATCTATTGCTTTGAAGGGTAATAGGGATAAACTAAAGCATTCCAATAAGCAAAAGATTTTGTTCTCATTGCAAAAAGAATAATCACTAGGGTGTATCGATTTTAATTTTTTTTTTTGTTTCCAAATTACAAGTTGATAAAAAGTTGCTACTAGACACCACAACTTACCACAAATAATTTTGGATTTTTAAAAAAAAATGTTTAGGTCTCCCGCACAAGGCCTAAAGTTTAGAAATTTTACCTAAAAAGTAAATTTGTACAAAAATGTTTAAAAAAAAACCTAAAACACTTTTTATTTTAATTGCAAGTTAAAATTCCTCTAACAATAAGCATGAAAAACGATAGAAAATGTATTTCAAAAACTTAGCACAACATTTAGGTCTCCCGCACAAGACCTATAGTTTGTTAATTTTGACGAAACTTTCGTAATTTTTAGTGTAAATGAACCATTTTTATTTCGTTAAAAACACCAGACTGAAGTGTATTTTTGTTACAGGAGTCATAAAATGACACAATATATATATATACATACTACATAAATAATATATAAATATTGTATACCTTAAAAAAGAGAGTTTAACGATGTAAATTGTTTGATAAAGGTGTTGAAATAATCTCTATCGTTATTTGTGATTACTATTGTTTATTACAAATGTATAAAATATTATAACGTGGAATAAAATGTAGTATATAAGTACAAAATGTTGCTGGTGTATTTTCATAGAACATGAGCACAGTTTTCTTTTCTTGTTCTATTTCAAACTAACTGACTTGTTTTAAATATTCGTCCTTTCATCTTGTCTTCAAAACCTGAAACGAAAGTTATATACAGTATTTACGTAGGCCTACAGATTTTTACAAAATTATCAAAATGATCCCCAATGAATGTCAAATATTATATGGAAGACAGTAAGATAAAGATGTTATTTAAAAACATTAAAAATCAAAGTAGTACAAAAAACACTTACTTACATTTTAATCCTTCACTGAGGTTTTGTACTGGCTCATGGTTTCGAACCCAGGTAGCTCTTTACGGTCTTCCAGACTGGCACGAATGTAACCACCTTTTTCGATCATCCCACACACTCGCGTCGAAGCTTCTGTGACTTCTTTCACAATTCGTTCCACAGCTTGGGTGTGAGAAGGAATTGTAAATTCAAACCTTCCACTTTTTCCCGTTTCCGCAATTAGCTGTAACTCTTCTAGGCTCATATCGGTAACAAGAGGGGGTTCGGTTACTGAAGTGGTTTGCCAGTCAATCATATCTATATAGTCTTTAGCATTAAAATTGATCTGAGGGGGTTTAAATATCCTTACCCCTTTCTTTTCTGTTTCACGAGCTTTCTGGATTCTCTTATAAGCCAAGACTCTAATATGTTTTCGTTCATATAAAAACATAGCTAGTAAAACATGCTCTGGGTGAGCCATGAATGCGTTTCTCTGCAACATTGCATGGACGACATGTTTTAGCTCGTCTTCCAAGTAATTGCTGAAATGAATCATTTAAAAAAATTAATGGAACCCTGCGGGATTTTGGGATTGCACTTAATTGAGAACCATGATGGTATGTAGACTTTCATTATGAACTCTGCAAGCTTTCTCAGATCAGGGGTCGGATCATCCATGGCTACATACAAACGAAGGATTCGATTTGCCAGGGTAAGCCACCTGGCGTGCGAGATGTTTCCGGGATTTCGTCTGGCCAACTCTTCTGTACATGTACCTGTTGATACGGCTTTGGATATTTCGTACAGATACTTTTGGTCTGTGTTCAACTCTTTAAGATCAACTTCTGGTATATCGCTTTTAATTGCAACAAAATTGACAACATCCAGATTTTGGCAGCTTAGAAGTTGTTTAACAATAGGCCCTCTACATGTGTTTGGTCCAGAAGTTGGCCCATAAAGAGCAACCTTAATTTTTCTAAATGGTAATTCATTCAAATGTAGTAGACACACAACTGCCTGCAGTGGCTGTTGTATTTTATTTTCAAATAAGGTGATAACACCATTTGAAGTGCCTGTGTTTGCTGCCGTACCATCACAACCAATAGCTTTTAGTTTTTTAAGATCGACAGTTTTTTCTTCACAATACTTTACAAGTGATGTAACTATTTCCTTTCCTGTTCCATTTATGGGAGTTACATGACCGAAATACTTGGATCCAGGTTCTTCAACAATAGATATGTGTTCTTCCATTAAAGATTTTCGGACAGTTTTACCAGCTACAATTTCTTTTGTTATGGTTTCATCTTTACGACCATGAAAGTAAATGGCCAACAGATCGGAGGTTCGAGTTGAGCTTACTTCTTTATGAGACTTAAGTCTTTGACGTGCTACTTTTGATTTGTCGATTACTGCTTATTGGTTCTCCGCAGTAACGACATTTAAGTCTCGCAAAAGTGCAGCAGCTAACTGAGCTCCAACTCTACTAGAATTGCCCCTGCGGTCACAAGCTCGTGAAAACAAAGACAAGCGTTGTGACAGTTCTTGTTTCACTTCTACACTTGAAACACTTTTTTTTGTACTCGTATCAAGTACATTTATTTCCAAATCACTATCTTGACATGATGTGTGAGACATTGAATCATCCCCACTAAAAAAAAATCTGTAGAAAATCTGTAGGTAATTGGCCCAAAAATCTGTATGTATTTGGCCCATTTCTGCAGATATTGTAAAGAATATCTTAAAAAATTCTGCATATATTTTTAAGGTAAATCTAAATCTTCAGAATTTCTGGAGAAAGTGTGGATTTCTTCAGATAATCTTCAGATTATTTTTAGTGGGGTCTGTACTATCACCAGAAACAATGTTATGAACAGAGTTTAAGTTTTCATGCTCAGTCTTTTTTACAACTACCTGCATTAAAACTTGTGACCTAGATTTTCTTTCTAATCGCTTTTTAAGCTTTTTAGTCTCGTTTTTATCACACTCTGCAATTGACATCAATCTAGGACCACGTTGGTCGAGCAAAAACTCGTGTTCTTGTGCCGGGACTTTTTTGCCAGTAGAGCAAATACAGTTGCTGAGGTCACATTTGCAAGTACAAATATCAAACAATGCAGTTTCAGTTTTTGACTGAAAGCTAGTTACTGCATCTTTGTAGGAGTTAGGGTACTTCCTTTTAGGCCCTGAACACTTTTTAATTTTCTCAAGCTGCTCATGCAGTTTTAAAACCATAAATATTGTGTTTTTGGTGCCACAAACAGGAATTGAAGCTCTTTTCCATATTTCCTCAAGTTTTAAAGCAACTCTTAACGCAATTACCTTCTTTGCAGGCTGATGTATTCCCTCTTGTTTCATTTCAATGCGTACCCACTCAAAATACTTCAAAACATCCATCTTGGTTGGCAGAACATTAAACTCACTCACATCGATAGGTTGCCCGATCACCGGCCTGTCGGTAGTTTGTCTAGTTAGATGCGGTTTTTTACTCATAATGAGCAACAATAACACTCACTCAATTGATTCTTACAACAAGACTATCGCACTAAAACACAACCGTAAATCTAGCTCGCGGGCAGACGACTACTGACAAGTCTGCGCAGTGATTCTTAGGTGTCAAGTCACCGCGGCACGACAGTCTGGCCTTCTCCCAAACCATCGCTTCAAGTTGACGCTGGACGTATTGAAATGTGATTTATTATTTCACTTATTTCAACAATTCCAGTCAAGCCTAACGAGGCTTTAGTTACATTTAATTTTTAAACCAGCAACAACGCAAATATCAAAGCACTGAAAAATGTTCAAAAATTGGCTGAAATTTACGACTTTTAGGCCTTGTGCGAGAGACCTAAATGTTGTGCTAAGTTTTTGAAATACATTTTCTATCTTTTTTTGTGCTTATTGTTCGTGGAATTTTAACTTACAATTTAGAAAAAAAGTGTTTTAGGTTTTTTTAAATTTTTGTAAAAATTTACTTTTTAAGTAAAATTGCTAAACTTTAGGCCTTGTGCGGGAGACCTAAACATTTTTTTTTTTTTTTAAATCCAAATTTTTTTGAGGTAAGGTGTGGTGTCTAGTAGCAAATTTTTAACAACTTGGAATTTGGAAACAAAAAAAAAAGTTAAAAATCGATACACCCTAATATCACAACCGAAAAGATTGTTTTCACTTAAAGGCTAATAATACTAACAAAACAAAACCAAATTTTACTCAAGATAGATCACGTCAACAGTTTAAAAAACAAACAATTTCTCTGCTTTAATTGCTAGTCAAAATGAAAATCTATCAGATTCTCAAAACTATCATGAATTAATGGAAGAATCAAATTCTTCGAGTTTTGTTATGAAATCTCAACAAAATGGAAATAAAAACAAAACTTTGTCTTTTGTTATTGATTCAGGTGCGTCTGTTCATTTAGCCAATTCCTTGGAACTGTTCTCAGAATTAAAAAGTTCGAATAAAGATACAATTACAATTGCTAATGGAACTAAATTAACTGCAAAGGGAAAGGGTAAATGTACTTTTAATATTGAAACACTTAATGGTCAAACAAATAGAGTTACATTAGATCATGTGCTTTATGTTCCCGAGTTGGATAGTAATTTATTATCTGTCCAGTCTTGTACTGAGAAAGGTTTTGTTGTAACATTTAAAGATGATATATGTTTAATTAAAAAGGGCAACATCTTAGTTGCAGATGCAAAAGCTGATAAGGGGTTATACAGATTAAAAATAATACCTACAAATGAAAAGGTATATAGTGCTTCAGAAATATTACGCGTTTGTTCTAATGTTAACTGCATTCTAAAATGGCACCAAAGGCTGGGCCATAGAAATTTGGAATCCATCATGAAAATTCAAAAGGATGATTTAGCTTTAGGTATTACTGTGAATATTTGTTCTCATAATACTGAATGTTCAAGTTGCATAAAAGGTAAGCTAACAGAAAAATCGTTTCCAAAAGAAACACAACACAAATGTAAAACCACTTGATTTGATATACAGCGATGTATGCGGTCCTGCAGAAACAAAAAGTATGGGATCAAAAAGATATTTCGTTTCATTTATTGATGATTACTCTCGTTATACACAAGTATATTTTATTTCTTCTAAAGATGAAGTATTTGATAAATTAAAAGAGTACGTTGCATCAACAACAAACAAATTTAGACTGAAGATTAAATCCTTGCGTATTAACAATGGAACAGAATATTGCAACGAATCTGTCAAACACTACCTTAAAAACTTAGGAATAAATCATGAAACAACGACGCCATATTCACCGTCCCAAAATGGAGTCGCAGAAAGAAAGAATCGCTAGCTTATTGAAATGAGTAAAGCCATGCTTATAAATTCTAAATTCCCAAAAACATTCTGGGCAGAAGCCATAGCTACAGCAGCCTACTTATAAAATAGATTACCTACAAAATCAACTGAAAAGACACCATATGAACTGTGGAATGGGCATAAGCCAAATTTGAGTCACCTTAAAGTATTTGGATGCAAAGCATATGTGTATGTTCATAGACAGAAGAGGCAAAAATTTGACGAAAAAGCCACTGAAGGAGTCTTTGTTGGTTAGGATTTAAGAAGCAAAGGATATCGAATTTACACAGGTGGTAGAAAAATAGTGATAAGCAGAACAGTGAAGTTTTTTGAAAATATGAACTGTGAAAATGTCTTTAAAGAAAATCCTGAAGAGCGAATCTCGGATTTAATGCATTTCAATTTTTCAGAAGAAAATCTTGAAAATGATAGTGAAGCTATCCGAATAGAAAATAGTGCAGAAGAAATTAAAATGGATGAAAAATCAGTAGATAGCCCAACAACTGAAGAAAGTGAAGATAATTTACAGAGAAGAATATCTAACAGAGAGACTAAAGGAATTCCACCATAAAGATATTCTTACAAAACTGAAGACAGTTGTTCCAAAAATCAAGATCCTGAAACTTTTAAGGATGTTTTAAAATTGCCAGTAAAAGATCAACAGAAACGGTTTCAAGCTATGAAGGAAAAATTTAACTCTTTAAAGGAAAATGAAGTATTTGAGCTTGTTACTTTACCCAAAGGCAAGCACGCCATTGGCTGTAAATGGGTTTACAAAACAAAACATAATGGAAATGGAGAAGAAATAAAATGCAAAGCACGATTAGTTGCCAAAGGTTTCGCTCAAAAATTAGGCACTGATTATGATGAAACCTTCTCTCTTGTCGTCAAACATACAACTATTAGAGCTTTTCTGACTTGGGCAGCTTATCATAAAGCCAGAGTATTCCAAGTAGATGTTAAAACAGCCTTTCTACATGGTAAACTAGATAATGAAGAATTATACATGCATCAAGCAGAAGGCTTTCATGATGAAGAAAATAAAGACAAAGTCTATAAATTAAAAAAGGCTATATATGGTCTTAAACAAGCCGCCAAGTGCTCGAATGAAGAAATAGAGAATACTCTAAAGGCATATGGATTTAAACAAAGTGAAGCTGATCCGTGTTTGTTCATAAAAGAAAAATCAAAGAAGACAATTCATCTCATACTGTATGTAGATGATATTCTGATAAGCTCAGAAGATGAAAATGAAGTTAATGAAGTAATAAATTGTTTAAAGAAATATTATGCCATAACATCACTAGGAGAAGCAAAATACTTCTTAGGTATAGAAATTTACAGAAAAGAAGACGGAAGTTATTTACTTTCACAAAGAAGTAAAATAAATCGATTAGTTAAGGATTTTCAGCTTGAAGAAGCCAAACCAACTTATACCCCAATGGAAACTAACTATTATAGTTTAGATAAAGAAGAAACTCTTTTATCATCAAATGATAATTATAGACAAGCTATAGGAAGTCTTTTATATATTTTCTCATGCACCAGATATGATATTACCGCTCCTACACAGATACTAAGTCGAAGATGCAATAATCCAAGACAAAAGGACTGGAATGCTTTTAAGAGGGTAATAAGGTACTTAAAAACAACGAAAGACCTTGATCTGCACATTTCTTCAAAACAATATCCTAATATAGTTGCATACTTGGATGCATACTGGGGCCAAGATGCTACAGACAGAAAATCCACCTCAGGAAATGTAATCTTCTTAGGCAATAGCTGCATTTCTTGGTTTTCACAAAAACAATCATGTGTGACATTATCGTCAGCAGAAGCTGAATATGTGGCACTGTCACAAGGAACTCAAGAGGTGCTATGGATCTTAAAATTATGTAAAGATCTCAATTTACAACAACATTTTTCTATTAGAATTTTTGAGGATAACCAATCTAAAATTAAATTGGTTGAAAGTGAAAAATTTAAATCTCGCACTAAGCACAGTGATACAAAGTATCATTACATACGAGATTTAAAAACGAAAAATGTTATAGATGTCAAATATCTATCAACAAATGAAATTATAGCAGATATAATGACGAAGCCGCTTCCAAAAGCCAAATTTGAACTTTGTAGAAACCTTATCCACCTGTTGTCAGATTCTATCACAAAACGGGAGAGACGTTAGAAAATGCTCATTTATTTCAAGAACATTCCACCAGATGGCAGAATCAGACAATCCTTTTTATTTGTTCTACTGCGACAGACACTCAGATCAGTTAGTTTTTCTCCTTCCCTTATAGCAGTTGGCAGCAAAATGCTGGTGGATTAAAAATCCAAGAATATTCCAAAGGAATGATAATATGTTAAAAAAAACTGCAACAAACCATAGTTCAAAGTATTTCTTTGTGTTTGTAAATAGTCTTATTCATCTGTTTTGTTTTTATTGTGAAGTGTGATTAGTATTGTGCCCTGCATATATATTATTCTAGTGTATTTAATCTTCAGATAAATGTTTTTTTGTTCATCTTAAGAAGAATATATTTCTATTGAAATGCATCAAAACATAAAGGTAAAACTTTTAAGTTTTTATTGTTTACCTTTTGAGGAATTTCGTATTCATGCCTTCCACATGGAATAACATTCCAACAAAAACACTCATCTTTTTATAGAACATTTAGTGAAATTAGCAGTAAACATTCAGTTATGTATTTTTTTTCAAACTAACTTCAATAACTTGTTTTCCTAATCTATTATAATTACATTCTTTTACTTAACATAACTTGGTTGTAAAGATAGAAATTTCTAACAGCTTTTTCCTCACTTCCTGATGTTGTAGAAATATAAAAATTAAGGTACAAATATGTGTGTTTCCGATATCAATATAATACATTAATATTTTTAGATCATAATGATATGATAATGAACAATTTTAATTTATATTTTCATTATCCGAGTACAGTTGATATAACTCAAAATATTAGTTTAATCGCATTGAAATAATTTGATTTAAAATACGCACATTACATTAAATTCAAAGTATGTTTACCCACTAATTTGATATAAAATTAAGTGCAAATAAACTGTTTTTACAAGAAATACTGCCAAAACCAACGACACTCTATTTCCACATTAATTCATTTTTTCTCCCTAAACAAGCAAAAATAAAAGGTTTAGATTTAGTAATTTTAATTCATTATCAATAAGTTCAGGTACAACATGTATAAATATTTTTTATTCACCGTTAATATCTGTATTTATTACTACAACAATATTATATATTATCCTCAATTAGAAAATAAAGAATCAAACGCCTCAAAAACTAAAACTACAAAAAAAAAAAAAAAAAAAAACTGTGGTACTTTTTCGTTCTAATTTTCGTCGCGATACCATGCCAAAATGTATGGTATCACACCATTTATTTCAACCCTAATCGTGCAAACGATTTTTATTGCAAACCGTGCCACACATTAACATTTGCTAATTATTGAACGTGAATAATTTTATGCAGGAATTTTTAATGATGGAATTTATTTTGTTCCATCATAATCTAGCAAAACATTTTATTTTGTTATTTTTTGAATAGAAAATATTTATTACTGATACTGATATAGATTTTACAATTTCGCAGTTAGCTGATGATGAGGAAGCTACAATAAAATTATTTCAGATGTTAGGAATTATATAAAAATGTTTTGTTCAAAAAACGATGAATGTCTTCATTGAAAGAATGAAATGTTTACTGCAATGTGAGACACACGTATTACGTACGCCATGCTTCTGTAGTAAAAGACATTTACAATTTCAAGACTACAGTTTACATTGACTATATTTTATTACTTGCAAAATATTTATTTATTCTTATATTTTAAGTATTTATTTTGGTACCCGTCGACCAATTTCGCCAAATTATATAAATCGCTAAACCACTCGCCTAATTATACAAATTGGCATACTTATTATTTTAAGTAACGAAAGAACAAATAAATTAGTATAACATGGCACAGATGTCATATACATATTGGGGCGATTTTTTCCCGACGCCAATTTGGCGAAAACATCAACAGCATAAACAACAACATCTGCGTTATCATATCAAGCAAAATAACAACACATTGGCGTCAGTTAAATAGCTCTTGCGTATATGACATTGGCGTCAGAAAAAGATCGCGCCAATATGGGACGTATATGACATCTGTGCTGTATAACATTAATAAAAATACAAATAAAACGTCGAAATAAAAATCACCTGATGACGTAAATACGTGAACTTGCTTAAAGTCAAGTGAATGTGACATTTACGATCAACCATTATACGCATTTAATCTTATAGTTTGACAATAGATTTTTGGTCAGCGGAATAACCAAGTAGCAACTTTATTTTTATTCATTTAAAAAAAAATGGTAGGTCAAAGTCTGTAATTTTCAAAAGTTATACTTTTTAAACGCTCATTTTTTATCAACAAAATTATTATTTTTTTTTCAAATGTATCATTTCATTTTTGTGCCAACTATTACGCTTGGTGACAATGGTGCTGGCATAACAGGGAAATACCAAAACAGTTACTGATTTTATTTCAAATGTAAAGAAAAAGGTTTAATGAGCAATAAATATTGTAAATATGACTATAACTCAGATTCTATTGAACAGAATTTTGTGGAACTTACGCTGTTAAATAGTAAATTTGGTTTATAAATGGTTTAATGTAAAAACCACCATTCTAAGTTGCTACGGGAGTTCTAAAATTAGGTGAACTCGATTATGAAAGATTTCAAGTCAACTAATGAAATGCACAGTAATTTAGATAATATTTCAGGGATTTTTTCAATATTTATCATATCATTCTGTGTTGTTTAGTTACGGAGCTATGCGGAAAAAGTTCTCAGTGGTACAGTAAAGAAAATTGGAAGATATACGCTGCAGAGATAGGGTATACTAGAGAGTATATATGCTGTAGTTATGAAGTTGAGCTGAGTTCCTTAAAAAATTCAGAAGTGATGCAGCCTATATCTACCCCTACTTCCCAGAGAGTTCTATAATCAGGTTAACGTGATTATGAAAGTTATATTTAACTATCTCAATATATATATTATGCAAAGAGAAATTTCATTCCGGCTACTTATATCTTGAGCTCTGCTAAATAGATTTTGACGGCACTTACATTGTTAGTTAGATAATTTTTCAGAAAACATGTTAGTATAAAACATAACGTCCTGCATTGCTTAGTTAAATAATAATTAGGAGAGTTCTAAATCAGATGAACCCAATTTTGAAAGATTTACTTTTTTTAAAGGTTCCACTGAATGAATTTTTATGGGATTTAAATTGTTAATTAGATCATTTTTAGGGAAGGTTTCAGTGTATTTTCCAGTTTAAAAGATTCTGCTAAGTGGATTTCGATGCAACTTGATCGGTTAGTTAATTTTTTAGTGAATGTTTTAGTATAAAGCACATATCATTTGCTGTTGCTTGGTTGTTAGGTTGCTTGATCGTAGAATTATAGATGAAAGTTCTAGAATCAGGCGAACGCAATTATTATGAACGATCAGCCTTTTGAATAAGTCCAATTAACAGATTCTAATGAGACTTGCATTGATAATTTTTCATGAACGCTTTTAGTATATTACATATTGTTCTATTGTTCTTTACCGAATCCTACACTAACAGATCAAATAAAGAAATTTGTCCTTAACAGTCTAAATTTTGTATGACTCAATAAAAGATATAATAGCTTAATGACATTCATATTGCTTTCAGCAATTCGCTTGGATACACCAGGTAAATGTCCATATTGCTTTAAAACGCATGATCAAATTCACGGATATATTTTGTCCCTATTGGCTCGGGCCTACAGGCGGAGGTAGATTTCGATGTTAAGTACTAAATTCTCCAACAAAACTTAAATCAAGATTAGAGATAAAACCCAGTTTCTTCACAAAGATCGAGCTGTAGGGAGCTAAACTTTTTGTGAAAATTGTAATATACACGAATACACACACACATATATATGGAATAGGTTTAAAAAATGGCTACAAAAAATTCAGAGAACCTTAAAGTGTTAAAATATGTTAATATTTCCATAGTCGGGTTTTTATCATGTTTTAATACGTTTCTTCAAACTTACATGGAGTTACATATTCACCTGCTGAGGTCCATTATATTTCCAATATGTCGCAATATACATATTTTTTTAATTCGTCAAACTATTTATTTTGAGTTTTCATGCTGAAATCTTGCTCTAGGAAACTTATGACGTAATATTCAATTTGTTTTCAATTTGTCAAACTATTTAATTTTACACGTGAAAATTTTGCAAAAGAAAAGTAATTGTTGTGGTGAGAATTTTATTATTTGTTTTTTTTTAATTGTTGGCAACTGCTATAACGAAAAACTTTTATTTTTTTCCTGCCATTGTTGTGTAAGAGCTGGTTTTATCAGAATCATGTTAAGACAGTATTCAAAATTTTGAACCCTCCCCATTTCCACCCTCTTGGGCCGATTTCGCCCATTTTCAATCCCCGCCGAGATATTAGCCATCTCAAAGTTGTTGGCGAGTTTGAAGATGATTGGTGCATAATTGCGACTTTTATCGTGCGGACAAAATTTAGTACATACATACATACATACACACACACATATATATATATAAACTTTTTAGGTGGGAGTGGTTTTGGGTTCCTGGGGTCCTATAATGAAAAGTTATGAAGGAATTTTTCAAAAGTCGCACCATGGTAACGACTGCAATAGGTAGTATTTCTTACGAAATCTACCGAAAACCGACCAGCGTAGCGGGCGAAGGCGGCTAGTCTATCTATCCATATTATAAAGGACAAACATATATGTGCGTAACGCATACGTCATTTTGCGAATGGCAACACTTTGAAATTTGAAATGAAATTTTGACTTTAAAAATTTTTCTACTGCAAAATTTTAAACTTCTAAACATCGCACATTTTAAATTTTTCCACCGTCGTATAAGGAAAAAATGTACTTTTTAATGCAATTTGTTTGAAAGCTGTATCTCAGTTTAATTTTGAGATATTAATTTTTTTTGTAGTTTTTAATACATTTTTTGTAATTGTGGCAACGGAAGTACTCCATTTTTGTTGAAAGTCATTGAGGGTTGAAAGTAGAGGGAAAATAATATATTACTGTACCATTTGTTGCCATTTTCTCATAAAAACTGACAAAAAAAAATTGTAATTATAATGTGTGCTATGTCAACGATTTTTTAAGTTTCCAAATATTGCACATTTTCAGTTTTTACACCGTCAAATAGAGAAAAAAATCTACTTTCAAATGCAATTTGTTGGGAAAATTGTATCTTAATTGACTGAGTTAATATAGTTTTTAAAATAACTAAGTTTGGTCTCCCTTAAATGTATGCTAGGCATTGTATCATGTTACTTTTATTCATAATTCAATTTACTTGCTCAATCCTTCGCCAAATCGGAAAATTCTGATAGAGAAAACAAGAACTCGGTATTTTTATGTTAGTCGGGCACAGGTGATAAAATGCTAAACATTGTACCCGTTGCATTTTGTTTCATATTTCATTAATTTAGATTAAAATATAACCCTTTCACTCATTTTAAAATGGATAACTTTAACTTAAAACTGATATTTTTCAAATTCATGAATTTTAGTTTAAAAAAATTCCTTAAAAAAATAAAAGAAAAGAATAAATGCCATAAACAATTTAATTTCAACATCAAAGCATGGTTTTAATTTACACCTCGAAAAATAAAAAATGCTATTGGCGAGAATTGCTCCCAGCTAACATAAAAGTACAAACTTTTTTGCGATTATAGCAACTTTTAAGCAGCTTTATTCGAAAAAAATATTTTGATGAAATAGGTTGCCAGAAAATAGGTTGCCAAATTTCTTTTCTCGCCAAGGACCTTTTCTCTATTTCGCCAAGTACCTATACTGGAAAAATACCTTTATTTATTTATTTATTGTATTTTAAATGAGATGAATAATAGACGGCGCAGATGTCATATACGTACCACGTTGGCGTGATGTTTTTCTGATGCCAATGTCATATACGCACCGAGGTACTTAATTGGCGCCAAAGTGCCGTTATTTTGCTTGATATGGTAACCCGGATGTTGTTGTTTATTTATTAATAAATTGTTTATTTACTTTTATATATTTATTTTTATTACATAAATTGTTTTGTTCTATATGTATTAATTAAAATTTTTTTATATTTATTGTTATTCCCTTTTTAAAAATATTGAACAATAACCAATGAGATGGGTTTCATTCAGGTGTTGCCATTAAACAATTAAGAAATAATCTCGATTTCTGTGCCACGTACGATAGCATAATATATATAGATTTTCAAGCATGAATTATTTTAAAATTTATCTATCACGTGTAGCTCGATTACGAAAGATTAATCCGTTCGCTCTTAAAACAATATAAAAAGTTCAGCATTTGTTTCCGTCTAATGTTCCATAACAATTTAAAACTTCCTCTATAGAAAAATAAATAAAATAATGTAAATAAGAAACAAATTTAACAGACATGTTATTGAACGACGCGCTTAAAAAACTGAAATGATCGGAAAGACTGCCGTAAGTCGCAAAATCTTGGGCTAATAATTCCTGGCATGCGGTGGCATGTCAAAGTATCGCTTTTAATAAACCTTAAAACTTTATTTGATTGCATAATTGATATTTTTCAGATAAAAATTCTTTTTGATGTTAGTTTACAATCTAAAATATATACTACGTATAAAAAAATAATTAGAATTAAAAAGAAAAGAATGGTTTTCACCTATACTCTGTAACCCGAGGAGCTCGGGTTCGATCCCCTAGTATATATAAAAGAAAGTCTGGATTTTGTATTAATCAACGAGCAGCCCAAACTAGTGTACCTAAAATCTTGAAACTTGGGGTAAAAATACTTCTTATGACATAGAGTGCCGCTAAGAAAGGATTTCCTAAAATTCCACCCCTAATGGGGGGGGGGGGGTAAAAAAATCCTTAAAAATCAGATTTTATAGTTATTTTTCAGCTGATAACATATTTTAGTGTATTTTTGTATGCTGAATCGAATGGCACTAACTAAATTCTTTTAAGTCCAATAGTTCGTGAGATATTCACATTTTTCTAATTTGGCTATGTGTTTGGCGCCAAAACCTCAAATTTTCGAATTATAATTTCTAAAAATACATCCGATACTATAGCAACGGAAAAATTTAAATTGAGTAATTTTGTTAATCAATTCTTTTGGTTAAATAATTAAAACAGCTATATGATTTAGAAAAAAATTAAACGCCTCAAAAACTAAAATAAAAAAAAAATTGGTTAATAATTGTTAATTATTTAATTGATTTTTTGCTATACCAACACCATGCCAAGATGCATGCTATTGCGCCATTTATTTCAACCCTAACGCAAAGAATTTTTATAGTATTATTTAATCGTAGCATCGCAAAACATCTTAATTTGTTATTTTTCTAACTGAATTTTTGTATTATTAAATTATAACTTACATTTATTTTTGACATTGACATAGATTTTACCATTTGGCAATTACTTGATGACGAGGAAGTTGTAATAAAATTATTTCAGAACTTAGGAATTATACATATAAAAATGTTTTGATAAAAAACATTTAACGTCTCCATTCAAAACATGAAATGTTTTCTGGAATGACAGACATGTTTATTACGTACGCCACGTTGCAATGGTAACCTGAAAGACATTTACAATTTCAGACCTGCAGATTAAATTCGCTTTATTTTATTATTTTATTGTAAAATATTTATTTTTTCTTTTATTTTAAGTATTAATTTGTATTAATTAAAAAAATAGTTTGTGAAATTCTGTAATTGTCAAAGGTTATATATTTTACATGTTCATTTTGTATCAACGAAATTATTTTTTTTTTTCAAATGTTTCATTTCATTCTGCGCTGATTATTATGTTTGGCGCCAACGGCGTTGGTATAACGGAAAAATACCAAAACGGTAACTGATTTTATGTAAGATACAAAGAAAAAATGTTTAATTAGAAATAAATATTATAAAACGGAAATATTTAATTTAAATATGAAAGCAATGTTTGTACTGCTTAAAAAAAGTTTTAATTTTCAAAGGTTTAAATTGAAAAAATATTTTGCAATTTGTCACTTGCTCATGGATAAAAAGAAAAAATGGTTACTTCTATGTTATCCGTGCGCAAATCTCGCCAATAGCATTTTATAAATCGCAAATACCAGCACTTACATTTTTACTCATCATCATCTACTATATATACAAAACTCAAATTCTTATTTCATTTTGATTGATTATAACTCAGGTTCTACTGAACATAATTTTGTAGAACTTACACTGTTAGTTAGGTAATTGGTTTTAGAAGTGTTTTAATGTAAAAAAAAAAAAAAAAAAAAATTCTACTTTGCATTAGTGATAGCTACGGCAGTTTTAAAATTAGGTGAACCCGATTAGGAAAGATTAACTTTTATTTAAAGCTGTACTGGATGGATTTTGATGGTATGCGGGAAAGTTTTTTATGATGTAGTAAATTACAAGATGATGTACGCTATATGCAGAAAATATATATTAGAGAATATATATTCTATAAAGGTGTGCAGAGTTTCTTAAAAAAATCCAGAGGATATATAATGTAGACCTAAAAGTAGCGTACCCCTACATCCCTGAAAGTTCTATAATCTGGTTAACGCGATTATGAAAGATATATTTAAATTTAACTATGTAATATATATGAAATGCAAAGGAAAATTTCGTTTGGGCCGCTTAGTACTTGAGTTCTGCTGAATAGATTTTGATGACATTGTTAGAATGTGATGTGTCTGAAAAAAATTTAGTATATTATATCGTTCTACCTTGCTTAGTTAAATAATTATGGGGGGGGGGGAAATTCAAAATAAGATGAACACGATTTTGAAAGATTGGCTTTTTTAAAGGTTCTGCTGGGTGGATTTTGATGGGACTTAAACTGTTAATTAGATAATTTTTGGGGAAGGTTTTGATACGTTTGCCAGTTTAAAAAATTCTTCTAAGTGGATTTTGGTGGAACTTGCTCAGTTAGTTACTTTTTCATGGAATATTTTAGTATAAAACATATATCGTTCTAGGTTGCTTGATTATAGGATTTTGGCTGAAAGTTCTAGAGTCAGGTGAGCCCAATTATGAAAGATTAATTAATAAGCTTTTTTTAATAGGCTCTGTTGGACGGATTCTGATGAGAATTGCATTGCTAAATTTTCTGAGGAAGGCTATAAGTATATTACATATTGTTCTATGTACTTTACCAAATTCTACAGTAAAAGATCAACTAAAGAAGTTGGTCCTTAACAGCTCAAATTTTGTCTGTCTCAATAAAATATATAATAGTACACTGACGTCCATATCGTTTGTAGCAATTCGGATGGGAATTCCAGATTAATGTCCATATTGTTTTTAAACGCATGATAAAATTCACAGATATGTTTGATTCACGGTTTATAAAGAAAAACCGACCAGCGTAGCGGGCGAAAGCTGCTAGTCAATATATTTCTAATGGAAAGAAAAGCTTTTGAATAATATTTTCAGCAGATCATTTTGTCTCGTATTATGAAATATAAACTTTCATTTACTGGTATTTTTGTTAAATGAAATGTCGATAAAGAAATATCTTCTAAAAACGTATGAAACATAGCTAACATTTCTGCAGTGAATTAAATTCAATTGGGATAAGTCGGGTACTTTGATTTATTTCATAGTACTGTGTTTTCCCTCTTAGGAGAGCGGCATCCATGATTCATACATTACTATATATATATATATATATATATATATTTGACCAAAGGAAAATATCCTTAAGAATACGTTCTTTTCATTACCCTTTTCACAAATTTAACCGAAATTTCTTAGAATTTTTCTTTTCCTTTTTTTAAAAATTATTCCTTTATATTTCTAGATCATCCGATTAACTATGGTAATTCTAAATTTTTTTTTCTGAATGAGGAACAATAAGAACTGATATAATATCAGTTACTACAAACACTTCTTACAAATACTTTGCCATCATACATTCGTATTGGTCACAACTACCCCATAATGTTTTTCTTATTACGACAATAAAAACTTTTCTCACATTTTTTATGAGTTAGAACTGGACGTCACTCACATGAAACTCATTGATTGAAATTGGAAATTTAATGAGCAAGAAAACAATATTTCGAGAGTCAGTTGAAACTGAAACTCTTAAATGAACAGAAAAAACTAAATGCATTTTTGCTCACTTTAGAGTATTTAAATTTAAAAAAAAATATTTACAGTGATTGCTAAATAATTCTCATCAATTTCGCCGAATCATAAGCATAAGGCGTTTCCAATCTTGCACATATTTACCAGCACAAACAGATTAGCAATTAATTCATGAACTGTAAGTTCCTGGTAGGTGATTTATGCAGTACTCTGAGCCACAATCTCTTAAATATTGGTTTTAGAATCCACAGAGATAAATTTTACATTCCATATAGTATAAGCCATATTGTAATTAATCTTGTGTAAAATGTCATACCATCACGGTAATTAAAGAAATTGCACTGAAATTCGGCCTCTGACATGGTATATACATCATATCCGTAACTGGAAAATTGCTTAATCAATATAAAACTTTCTTTTTGGTATTTTGAAGCACCATGTGTTTTATTGTTCATTTACGGTTATATAATTTAAAGTAACATAAAAGTCTTTTTTAAATATAATGAAAATGCAAATATAATAGATTATTTTGAAAGATATATAAATGTCTCTTTATTTAGCGTCTACATTATTTATAGATGAAAAGTCTTATCGTGAAAATATTTTTACTGGAATATAGTTAGTAAGTGTTTTAAAAGCACGCAACTGTCGTTCTTAATTCTAAAGTCTTAGAAATAGGAATTAAAAGATAAATAGCAGAAAAATTCAGCCATTTTATGAAGTGAAAGCGTCAAGCACTCTATAGTTTTCAATAATGGACTACCTTACATACCACGACGATTAATGAATGCCACTTTTACCCTCATTAATCTTAAAAGGTGCAATTTATTATTGTATGTAATATAAATTGTTATTTCTGAAAGCATGCAAGGATTTTCGAAATAGCAAAATTATAAATTCTTAAGAGATTGGGTGATAATGATATTTTTGAAATATATAAATTATGTACTTTTGACAAACAAATACAAACTATCAGGGCGACGTTTTAAGATCAAGTTAATGAATATTATACTAATTAATCATGTTTTCATGGTCATTGCACATGCTGAGTAGAAAATTAGCTCCTCTCTGACAGCTTTCATTAATTCATCAAACTTAAAAGAATATCTTTTACTAGAATCATTTAGAAATTATAATGTTGATAAAAAAGGTATGCATTTAAGAAAATAAATACAAAATTAAATTCCGTGATTCCAATATTTTCTTCTTATATATTATTATATTATTATATTATTATATATATTATAAAGCAGTAAGCCCCAAAACTTCCGCTCGAGTGTTTTCAAAAACTAACCGGTGGATTTTTTTGCAGATTGTATCATTCGATAGTAAATATTACCGGGGTGGTTTATGAGTCAAATATACAGGGATAACTATGATTTTTGTTAATACATTTCGTATTTTATTGATATTTTCAGAGACAAGGTTGCCAGTTATTATATTTTGGCGATATTATCGTTGGTAAAAGAATGGAAAGAGCTATATGAGTTAGAAAATAATGTAAACATATCACAAAATAAATGAAAAAAAAGCTGTTATTTGTTTAATAAAAAAAACGAATTAAAAAAAATCCTTTTAATGAGAGATAAATTTAAATAACGGAAATAATTAATTTAAACATGAAAGAAATATTCGTAATGCTTAAATATGAATTCAATATGAAATATTTCAATTGATTAACATTTGGCATTTTATCGCTTGCTCCAGGTTAAGAGAAATTTGTACCACTTAATTATCCAGCCGACCAAATTATACAAATCGCCAAACTATTCGCCAAATTATACACATGGAAAAATGTTGCCACTTTAAAATTTTAAAAAAGGAAAATTAATGAATTTAAATAAAAGAAATCATTAAAGAATAGGGTTACATTTTGATGACGCTCACTTATGGCGTATAGCGGCATACCAAATATAAAATTTGGTTTTTTTAGGTAATTTCGGACAAACTAATACTAATAATTTACGTATTTAAATGCCGAATTATTAAATTAAACCATAAACAAACAGATATTTTCAGGATATTGTATTTCTGAATAAAATGTAAGTATTTTAAATGTAATAATTGAATTTATTAAGGGACACAATAAATATAAATGATAACGGAAAATTGTAAAGAACCTGATGCTCATCATTTAGTCAAAAAACGTAGGCGGATATAACTATAATATGTATGTAAACATTAAATATAGGCTTGAAGAAAAAAAAAATTCAAGTATTGCAGTAATTTTAAATAACGAAAGAATAAGTAAATTAGTAAAACACTAATCAATATACAAATAAAACGTCGAATTAAAAAGACTTGATGATGTAACAAACACGTGTAACATATTTAATGTCAAGTGAATGTGATATTTACGTCCATCCATTATTGGCATTTAACCTTGCAGTTTGGCGACAGTTTTTTGGTCGACTGGATAATCAAGGACACAGATGTCATAACGCACCACGTTGGCGCGATTTGTTTCTGACGCCAGTGTCATATACTCACCGGGGTACCTAACTGGCGCCAAAATGTCGTTATTTTGCTTGATATGGCAACCCGTCGGTTGTTGTTTATTTATTAATAAATTGTTTATTTACTTTTATTTTCTTTTTCAATTAAAATTATATAAATTCTTTTGTTCTATAGTTATTAATTAAACTTTTTTTTGTTATTGCTATTCCCTTTTTAAATACTATATATATGTAACTGATATTCGAAAACGAGTTTTTCCCTAAATTTTTGTCAGAAAAAAATCGCTCCAACGTGGTGCGCATTTGACATCTGTGCCGAATCAAGTATAACCGAAAAATGCAGCTAAAAAAATTGATTATACAAAAATCTCAGTATTTTTTTTTAAATTATTTTGATTTTTATCTCATTCTCCTATCATGTGTCTTATCAGAGAAACTCGCAGAAATAACTCTAAAAAGGGCTGTGCAGTTGTGCAGTACTAAAAATGTTTAGAATTGTAGGATATTTGTTTATTTAAAATGTTGATTTTACTGTTGTCGCCAAACAATGGAGTTTTAAGCCAGACAGGCATAAGCGTGAATTCAGCGGAGCGATAATGGTGTTTTTAAATGTATGAGAGAGGGTAAATTTTTATTTTCTTATATAAATTGTATAAATAGCAGATAATATTATAAAAATGGATTTAAATATTTCAATTTCAACATACATGTTTGTTACACATACGCATAGTGTAAAAAATATTTAATTTCACACATTTAAAAAAAAAATCACAATACTTTTCAACGGAAAATTGGCGGTTTGTTTTCTTCCAAACACGATATTCTTATGGACTCGAACTCAGATTACCGAATGTTGTCCTTCCTTTCATTTTCACGTAATCGCCAATTTCGTTTATAGAAATACTCATGGCTTAAAAAGTTAAGAAATAAAGTTCTTAAGGAGGTTTATGCAATTATGCATTATTACTATAAAATAAACTCAACATTTTATTAAAAAAAAAATACATGCTGAAATAAATTTTCGATATTATTTTTCATTAGTCATTCTTTTTTTCCAATTTTTTCTGCATGTCTTCTATTCTTTTAGGAAGGTATTTAAAATATATTGGACTACTTTTCCGTAATCTGGTCACCCGCCAATCGGAGTATTTTTCTATATTTTGGGAAGATTCATTTATGATTGAAGACTGTGGATGATGAACCAGCTATTATTATATTTATATTTTTTTATTACGTAGCAAACGGACAAAATTCAACATTACATATTTTTCGTCTACTGTTATGGTAATATCACGGAAAAAGTAATAATTGCAAGGTACCAAAAACTTTGCATTACCAATGCATGGAAAAGTATTTGTCAATTTATCGGGTTAACTTGTATAAGAAAAAAAATACAATTCTGATTAAATAAAATTTAAATCATTATAAAGCATTTTCGTCTGAGAGACAGTCCTATCAATTAATCTTAGACACAAATAAACGATTAGTTTTAATATCGGGGTTACTTAGGCAACATATCGAAGAATAATTTAATCTTAAATATAAAGGAAATAGTAAGTCTATTTATCTCTCTGTGTTTTTTATACTCATTAGATGGCCGAGAGGTTCTGCCCTCGAAGCTGGTAGACGGGAAGTGCTGGGTTCGAACCCAATCGTGCCCGTCGTCCTAAACGTTCGTAGTTTTCGTGGTTTTCTTCGAACCATGGTTTTCCATGCGTAAATACGTGTTAGGTTCCCTTAGAAGACCCCCACGAAGGGCACTCCCCCTCTAGACCTATATCCCTCGAGTTGTTAATTGGCCGTCAGAAATCAACCCTATACTCATTAGAAAATGCAAAGAAAATCTTTGGTTCAAGTATTCACGAAAAAGATTTTTGCTAAATATTTTGCATAACTAACGCTTTTTATCATTGTGAGTTGTATTTAAGGTATGGATTTTTGTTGGTTAAAGAACTATAATTGTGTCAATAGCAGTTTGACATAATTTAATGAAAAGTAGTTTGGCGTGTCATTAACACTTTTTTGCAACTAACTTTGTTATATTTGTAACTATATCTTTGCAAACACTTGTAATGTTTGACGTTAACCTTGGATTAATACGATTACGGAAGAACAGGAAGATTTTATTGGATGCAAACTAAATGTTTATTTTTCTACCAGTTTCAGTGATCGAGGTTTTTTCCAGGTTAACGGTTACGTGATTATGCAACTGGTCTATAAAAGAAAAGGCAATTAAAATGACGTCCTTTTAATTGTATTCAAACAATTCAGATTTAAAAATCCACGTTTCTTATGCTTCATTTTTCTTTTGAATATGATGTTTAAACACTGTGCTTTGTCAGCAAATAATTTGTTATACTTTTGACTGTATTTTGTCTTCTGGAATTTGATGATGGAAAACTGTAATAGATATGGCAAGAGAAGACGCATATTGCGACATCTAACATAATGAAGAGTAAAGTTGCATTCAAGCTGTTAGAAAAACCCATATCGTCAAGCTGAGAAGTCCGGTGTCCAAGAACTAACAAACAAATATGAACCACCCAAAAATTATTTAAGTTTAATGGTCAATCTCTGCAATCATTACAATCTTCAATAATTTAGTAGTGTGGTGACTAAAGATATTTTAACTCATATTGTCTTAAATGTCTCATTCTCCTACCAAACACCACTATAACTGATAAACTAAAAGAGTTTTTCTGAGTAGCGCAAATTTTGTTTAACGCATAAGATGGTACAAGAGGACATTCCAGGTGAAGGTCCATGTTGCTTTAAAATAATAGGTCAAATTAGGTCAGATTGACTATTTCGTGAGATTTATGGTACATTTGCAAAAAAAAAAAAAAAAAAAAAAAAAAAAAAAAAAGACCAGCGCAGCGGGCATAGCCTGCTAGTATAGTATAAATAAAAAAAAACGAAAAGTATTCCACAATTACATAAGAAAAAGTAAAAAAATCAACCTGACTGTCGCTTGAGTATGACCACAAAATTAGACTCACTGCAATCATATGCACTGACCGATGGGATTCGTGATGAGAAATGAAGCCCATTCTCGTGGTATGTGTGCTCAATGCTCAGTGGTCAATCGTAGTTGCATATTTTATGAAAAATATTTCAAACGACGTGAATAGTAATTTAAATTATTCGATTTATCAAATTTTAGCATGTACGCCTTAGTGACTGTGGTCCCTCAATTATATTTCATGATACGAACGATTAATTTCAATAGAGACATTAACACACTTATAGGCATTAATTTCTCTCGCTGAATATATAATAATTTGAACAAAATATTGCAAGCTCTTTACACTATTCATTTAAAATTCTTTAACGTAAAAATACATTCATCGCTTATTGCTTAAAATTATTATTATTTTTTTAATTCAATCATTAATTCATTAGATTGTTTCATAAAATTCAAATTACTGTGTCAATTTGAATATGTATAAAAAAAAATAATAATAATGTTTTTGGCTGTTGTTGCATTACAGTTCTTTTACTCATACATAGATATAACAAGTAAGGATATTGTTAGTTATTTTAATTAAATAGAAAATATATTCTGCAGAATTAAAACAACATGCAACTACACTAAATTGTCTTTATTAGCGATAAAACTCATAAACAATGGTTTCCATTTTTCGAATTTAATCAGCTTATACAACAATGTGAAACAGAAATATGTATTTTCTTAGTCGTTATACAATAAAATTTAGAATTTGTTTAAAACTTTTGAAAATTTCTAACGAAAATTTCCTTTGTGTTTTAATTAGTTTCTCCAAAACATTGTTGTTCTGTAGTCGACATTATTACTTTTTTTTATTCTTAACGTTACCGAAATTTGCGTCGAATTACAGAGTGTATTATTCCGAACTGAAACTTTGTAATTCAAAGTAATTATTGATTTAGGTACATTATTATATATAGAGTTTATATGGGGATTTGAATAATTTTAGTTAGCACTTTGTCAGTAACCATATGCGAGAAAAAAATATTATTAAGGTGCTCTCTTAACTGTCGAGAATTTGAAATATTTATCATAAGGAATTTCAAACTGATAACATGATTATAAGAAACTGATAAGTTAAATAAATTCTTATTATAACTAAATTAAGTTAATCGTTTAACTATAAATGACGATTTTTCAGCAAATTTTACAATGAGTTACATTAAAAATATATATCTATAAGAAATTCGATTGCTGTTAAATCAGAAGCTATTTAATAAATAATAGTTACATTCTTTCGCTTGTAAATGGAGCAGTTATACATTCTAATTGTTCAGACATACAAACAGAAAGTGAAAAAAAAAATAACTAGAACCAGGGAATGAAAGCTAGAGCTTGAAAACTAAAATCAAAAGCACTTTAAACTATATTAGACTACTAATGTATAAAAAGTTTACATTTATAAAAGTTTATATTTATGCCAAACTTATATAATATGTTTGGCACTTTAAAAACAATTCAAGAAATTTTCCTTTTTCTTGTCCTTTCTAAAATATATGTTAACTTTCCCTTTTTCTTTTAACATAACTTTGTTATTAACTTTGATTTGTTTTTTTATTATTGCAACTTAAATTGTATGAAATGTTTCTGGGTCGTACATCACTCAACACAATTTATCATTTTTTTTTAATTTATAACATGTCTTGTAATGAAATGAATATTTATTCAGCTTCATTTTCTTTATTGCTTTTATTGCATTTGTTTGTCCTTTTCGTCATATTAATTTGGATAAAATCGCCGTGTGAAAATTGCTTCTTATTAATATTGAAATATATTTACTTACTCAATATTACTACCCATTGCTAAATTATTATTATTACTCAATGTCAATTTAAAATTACTGCTTATCTAAATCTTAAAATTTATGTTCGATTAATTTAGCATGTTTTTACAATGTATTGTTTTGCGTGCATTACATTAAAAAATATATTCACTTTGTATTCATTAATTTTCGTTTTTCTTGCCAATTTCACGTCTGTTTCTAAATATCCCTAATAATTTCACAATTGAATTATTCATAATTAAATTTTATTTTTCGAAATAACAAGTATTTGAATAAAGTATGACGAAGGCTAATCCGTGTATGTCAATATATTTTAAAAGTTCATAAATAAAATCACATAAATTCCTTACAATAATTCAATGCAATTAAATTGCTATAGTTTCGGGATAATTAAAAACTTGCTCATCCTCAGAGATAGAATTAACAGTGTATTATCTGTACAATATCGACATTACCAGTTTTGAAACAAATAGGGACATTTTTCTAGGGGGAGTTTTCAATAACAATTTATGAAAACGGTAGTGGCATCATCTATTGCATAAAATTCTATTTAAAAGTCTAATTTAGTGGTGCACAACCTTTTTTCCAGAAAATTGTTTGCCACCACAAAAAATTTAAATGTAACATTTGAATTATTTAATAACGAAGTTTTTGTCAATTAATTAGGAAAATTATTCTGCATAAAAATAGTGGTACATTGGTGGCCCGCGGGCCACAGGTTGTGCACTCCTGCATAATTGCACTGTTGAGGAATTATGCCCATGTTCTTGGCATAACAAAGATACATTATTGTTACGTACCTGGAATTGATCTTGTTATGAGTTCCAGCGATTCACGGATCTTGGCTTGGTAGTGTTCGTTTGCAGAGCAATAATTTTTGTAATGTCAAAATATCTCACATTAAATTTATTTCACATTAAAGCAAAGTCTTGATAGAGATTGATTACTAAATTTAAATGCTCCTTATGTTCTTTAAGTCTGATGCTAAATTTCCGTTTGGTTGTTCCTATATATTACACAAGATCATTGTTTTTTTTATTACTAATGGTGTTTGATTGGTGTATTGGATCTAGTATACTACTGATTAGTTCTACAAAATTAGGTAGGGTGGGTACTAAGAAAAGAATATTGTACTTATTCGAGGACTGTCTTAAACTTTCGAAAATAATTGGAATGTATGCGATTTTTCTTTAGGTTAGATACTCGTTGTGCCTGGTTCTAGATTTGGTTTATTGAGTCTTCCAATAATCTCTTATATTGTTTTAGGATGAAATCCACGATTACTTGCAATATCTATTATATAATTTATTTCTTCTCTTAGATATTGGTCATAACAAACTTTAAATGCTCTGAGGATATAACTTTTTAATGCACTGAGGTTATAAGCCCATGGGGCTATTGTGTCATTCGGTATGTCATAATCGAACTTTACTTCCTTTTAATAGATTTTTCTGTTAATTTTACTACAATCTATAATAAGTAAGATATCCAGAAATAAGAGAGTATTAATATTCTCAATTGCCATGGTAAATTGTATGCTATTATCAACTTAATAATTTTAAAACAGTAACATACAATTCGTTATGAGATTTTATAATATCAATACAAATACCCATATGAAACTTTTGTGTTTTAAACCGAATTTATATTTCATTAATTAAACTACTGTCTTTTCTTAATTATATAATATTATTTTAATCTGAGACATCAAGAAAAAAAAATATTATTTTAGTCATCTGATGCAAAAATTAGACAAGAAATAATAATTAACTAATACTGGACTGAATTCCTGCATCTTGAATAAAGTATATGTAATGAATATTTCTCATTCCTTTCTTTTCACTATCTGTATGTAAGCTAATTAAATGATTTTTTTCTTTTTGTTCAAAATTATGCAGTATTATACCAGAAGAGAGTTATCTAAATTTCATGTCTATTCTTGTTTGAAATACATTGATCGCTTCTTGTAAGATTTAAAACAAATCAAAAGTTTAAAATTATTTACATTTCAATTTAAAATAATTATATTATGCTTAGTTTAAATTATTGTAGATCATATTAAGAACTGTTGTAATTAATTTCATATTCTAAGAAAGTTTATATATTTTGAAGATTATTGTGAGAGCTAATTAATCAAATTAAAGCTAGAAACATTAATTTTCACAACTATATAGTTTAATGAGCTGAAAAGGTTAATGAGGATAATAATATTTATAATGAAAGTGTTTAAGTTTATTTATATAGGGTGTTTAGGTAATATTTTCCACCGGAAATTTTTATTTTTTTTTAAACAAAAATACAAATATTTGTTTTTTAGCTGTATTTGTAAACTCACGAAAGATTTTTCAAACCTTTCCTACGAGTGTTCAGTTTTTTAAATATACAAGCATTACATGTAACAAAGGTTGCCAGGTGAACCGCGTAATTGAGGATCCAAATTCTCTGGACACCACCAATTACTTACAGTTTATTTCTCAATCTTTAATCGTAGATAATTCTGGCATTAGACAGGACGAAGAAAATTACTTTAAAATACTCGTGGTCAGATTATTTGGAGCCCAGATTTACGTGGGATAGCTGGCAACAGGACATGATACAAATTAACTCTACTTTTACATATACTTCTTTCTAACACTAATTTTTTCCAAAGCTACTCTCTTGTGGAACACCCTGTATATAAATATTTGCTATATGGTATACTTTATGTTGATTACTTGGTAGATATATTCAAATACATTGAGTTTATAATAATGCAATAGATGTAGAGCATAATAATCAAAATGCGATGCAAGATATTACATTAATATAAAGGCATTTCATGATAAAAATAGTTTTAAATGTATAAAGAATAAATATGTTTCATTTTAAAACATAATTTTCTCTTAAAACATGCATTTAAGTAAAAATACTGAAAGCATTATTTAACACATTTGACAAAGTTTTTTACTCGAGGGAACTTTTAAAGCACGATATTTTTTGCTTGATATAAAACAAATTTGCATTTCTAAATAAAGTTTATTTTTGTTAAATAGCATCCCTATCACCCAAAGGTAAGATGAAGCTAAACTGTAAGTACCATGATGAACTCATGATAAGTTTGTAATGAACATAATTTTTTCTTGCTGAATAAAAAGCTTCGTAAATCTTGGATGTAATAGTTAATTTGTACTTTTAGAGCTTATCAAAGTCTCACTTTAAATAATATTTTGAAAAAGAACATTTTATAATAAAAAATCTTAACTTACTCTTTAGTATGAATAAGGTATATTTAAAATATTTATACAAACTAGATTGTCTTTCTATTAATATATATATATATATATATATATATATATGAGACATAGCTTAAAAATATTACCAAATAAATTAATGTATTTCTCTGCGCAATTCCTATGCATATCTAGAAAAAAAAATGAAAGCCCAAAAGAATTTAAAATGAAAGCATGTGTTGCGCTATATTTATTGTTTTTAGCCAATAACTGTGCGCAACAAATTTTTCATATTTACATTGCTTATCGTAAATCACCAATTTATATCAAGGTCTAACTGAATATAAAGTTTTATTAATTCCTATACATTATTTCTTGAGTTAGAGTTATTGCAAAAATAGAGAAAATGCCACATAGCAGAGCCACCTTCTGGGCTATATACATCAAAAGCTAATGAGCATCAGTTTATATTGACGTCTAACTGAGTTTAAAATTTTGTGAATTTCCGTGCATTAGTTCGTGAGATAGAGCGCCCAAAAACGTTTTGTCACATACCAACAGCTAGACTTCCAGACAGACTCAGAGACAGATTGACAGACAGACTCGCACACAGATATTTTCTAAAAACCATCAAATCGTGTTCAGGACCTTCTAAAACTTATAAATCCATCAAAAACCGGAATTCGAAATTTTACACGAATACATTGCTTTCTTCTTGTGAAAGTAGAAGAAAGTAAAAATGATAATAATGCTGTAATACATTCGTTATATAAATCAAGTTATTTAAAGTATTTGTAATGTCATACAGGAAAGTATGATATGGTATTCAGTCATGTTAACAACTCCAAGCTTTTGTTTAATATTTCTCCTCACTAACAGTGATATAAAATTGGAATGGAAAACATAACTCGACAAAAGTTATGTATATTTTTCAGTTTCTTGGATGATCACAAAATTTGTTTAATGAAGACGCTTTTGTATCACTGATACAGGGAGTGTTGTAATACTCTTACACCGTTGTTTACACAATTGTTTATTTTACAACACGCATCTGTACATGCCGTGCATACCTTTTTCACTGATTCTTATTTATACACATTGCATACATAACAGTGAATTAGAAAAACAAATAAAATTTAATACACTTAGATAATTTACGGTAGAACCCTGTTAAGACGTATTTCAAAAGTCGAGTATTAAGCGGGATCTGTATAATGTTGCAGGAACCGGGCTTATTTACTAATCTAATAGTGTAAATGAACTTTTGAGCTTCCATTTAGAGACTTTCGATCCAAAATTGTGTCCTTTTTTTCATTATTTATTTACAATTCCATTTAGATGTTTACGATAAAAAATTGTGTTATTTACGTATATTTAGATTAAAATTTAACTGTTTTCAACTATCATTCTTTTTGACTGAATGAAATAATAACTGAAAATAAATATGGATTCAAACATGACTTTATTGTCGATTAGTACGTTACAACAAAAATTAGAAAACAAACAAAAGTAATATATCTGCTAAACTAATTTTTTAACATTAAAAATATATAAAACCGCAGACATTTAGTTTAATCTTTACGATTTTTTCCATATAAGCTTTATAAAACATAGTGGTGATCTAACGTACATTTAAAACCTCACTAACAGTAACATATATAATGATATCCAATCATAATATGTATGACGTATCTGTGTATCCTGAATTCCCCTGTCTCTCTCTTTTGAAGTAAAAACATACACGAAGCGACAAACAATGCCTGATAGGACTCGGGATCGTAGAAGAATCGCAGTGTTGCTAATTTAGCGAGTTTCATTTTATTCAAATAGTTACCATTATTTCTGATTAGTAATATTTCACTCAATTAATCTGATATTAAATAAAATAAATATTTATATTCGGAAACAGTGTTTATATATATATATATAAACAAATCCTCGAAATTGTCCACACTCGAGAAGGCAGAAGGAATTGGCATTTTGATCAATATGTTTCCGTCTTAAGCATGAATTTTTCTACTCAAAAGACTATTGCGTATTAAACGGGATCGCGTATGAAACGGGTTCGAGTGATAACATTCGCATATTAAACGTGATATTTTGAAGGAATCTGAAAAAATCCGCTTTTTAAACGGGATCTCGTACTAACCGGGATCGACTGTACATATAAACATTTACATAAATATACATATTATTGTCATCAATATATCATATATTAACCTTACATTGCCTTGATAATTATGCTATTTACTTGATTCGCAATCCTTTACGATCCACCGTGTTTCAATATTATATCGTTAAACAAAAGTAAATGACAGAGTTAAGGTTTCAATACTAAACGAATAAATATTTTATGATATACAAATAAACATAGACTGTTATTTTATTATGTAGAAAATTATTATCAATATAACGGTTTTATTAAAAAAACAACCAGATTTCTTTTGTTTAATTTTACCTTGCATTATGCAATGTATGTATTTTATTCTTTCAAAAGATCGTTTTTATGTATGGTTGTACACTATATGGCCAAAGGTGACCGGTCACTTGCGATTTTAGACGTTTTGTTAAATATCTAGAAAAATACATGAGGAATTAACCTGAATTTACAGCTGTGTAAACAGTATAGTATAGGTCATATATTTCCGCCAAGATTTTTTACGAAACCCCATAGGGGACCGTCAACAAATTGAAAAAAACGAATATCTTTTGGATAACTCTGTAAAAACTAATGTATAAAAAGCATTCAAACTCAAGATTATTAATAAGTGGCTTATTGTAATATACTGTCTTTATTTTTTTTTGCGGATAGCATGCATACTCGTAGAGAAATTAATGCTTTTATAAAAACAGTCCCAAATTTCGCCAAGTTTTTAGTTTATAATTTGCAGAGTTCCTAATAAAAAAAAAAAATCTTTTCAGAAAATATGACGAACAACATTGTACATAGTACCCTGCAGTCAGAATTAAAAAATAATAAAAATTGGATGAAAAATGAGCAGGTTTACTAAAAAATGTTTCACTGCGCATGCGCGAATGCAATCAAAATATAATGTGCAAAATGTGTTTGCTAAATGTATAGAGCAACTTTCTAAAAGTCTCAAAAACATAGTTTGAAAAGTCTGATAACAATCGTTTATAGAATAAGCTCAAAATCCGTTGTTCCCAAGATGAAGAAAATGATGAGGGATTGTATCCATATTTCCATTGATTAGTGCCAATATAGCATACACAATATTGCACGTACTACTGTATTTGCATACAGCCCCTCATCTTTTTGCTTCCTTTTAGGAATAACGGATTTTGAGCTTGTTCTATAAACGATTATTATCTGACTTTTCAAAGTAGTTTTTGAGACTTTCACAAACGTTGCTCTATACATTTAGCTAACACAGTATGTAAATTATATTTTCATTACGTTCGAGCATGCGCAGTGAATCACTATTTAGTAAATCTGCTTATTTTTCATACAATTTTTATTTTTATTATTATTTTTTTTTGTCATATTTTCTGAAAAGAACTTTTTTTTTATATTAAGACCTCTGCAAATTATGAGCAAAACACTTGGTGGAATTTGGGACTGTTTTTATAAAAAAAACCTTAATTTGTCTACGAGTATACATGCTATCCTCATAAAAATGAACATAGTATATTACAATAAGCCACTTATTAATAATATCGAGTTTGAACTCTTTTGCTACATTATTTTTTATAGGTATACCCAAAAGATATTCGTTCTTTTTCAATATGTTGACGGTCCTTTATGGGGTCTCGGGAAAAAAATCTTCGCCAAAATATATGACTTATACTATACTGTTTACACACCTGCAGTTTCAGATTAATTCCTCATGTATTTTTCTAGATATTTGACAAAACATCTAAAATTGCAAGTGATCGGTCACCTTTGGCCATATAGTGTATATTCTGCTATAAATACTAAATTTATATAGTTTATATTTAATCGTTTAAATATGCGATTATAAACGACTATGTCTGTACTACTGTTATTTTATTTTTACCATTTGATATGTGTAAAATAAGGCTTATATTAAAAAAAAAAAATTAAATCCTTTATAACGAGTTTCCGTTTCGTAAGTAAGCGTTATTAATAAAAGCGTGGTACTGAAAGCCTTAGGCTAAACATTAACTTTTAAACTTTAAAATTTATTTTATACTGAAAATATATTAGGAAATATTATTTTATCGCTTTGCGTTCTGTAACATTTAATAGTACGTAGTAAGTATAAGTAAAAGTTATATCATTTCTCCTAATTTAAATAAAAATATATTCTATTGAATAAAACAGCGTATGGCTGTTATAAATATACGAATTAAACAATGCTACTTATTTTACGTATTTAATTAGCTTATACGACAACGTGAAATTCAAATCTATGCATTCTCATTCATTATATAATCGCATTTGGAATCTCTTTAAAATTCTAAATATTTTCAAGCGAAACTTTTCATTGTTGTTTAATTAGTTTTCTAGAAAGTTATCGATTTTTTTTTCAGTTGTAAACATTGCTATACTTTATTTGGAATTACAAAATATTAGTTCAAAATAATAGTTATTAATTAAAATGAAATAGTATAACATAAAACGTAAAATGGAAGTTTGAGTAGTATTAATTAACTGTTTATTAAAGGCTATAAACATCTATAAAATTAGAGGCTTAGAAAAATATTTTGTAACCATTCTAAAATTTATAATATTTGAAATAGCTACTCTTAATCATTACCTACACTCGCCAGCAATACGTCAACGAACGAATATTTCGTTAAACACGAAAGTTTTCCTTTTGTTTTGGCCATTTCCTCCCAAAATACTGTAAAATTTCCAAAATAACATGAAATATTACCTAAAAACATCCAATCTCAAGATGCAGTTTTGTCCAGTTACAAGGATATTCCGGCAACCGAGCTTCTTAATTTTTTTTCGTACTAGAAACAGAATTTCTGTTTTCATTGAAAACATGAAGAATTTACAAACCTATGCTTAAACTTACCTGAAATATTCCAGTTAAACGAAGAAATTTCTTAAAATAGCATAAATAATTAGTCAAATAAAAGGGGTGTTCAAACAACTTGTTTTCTGCACTTTTTACTATTTTGACTAAATGTTTTTTGAGTGGGTAGTTATTCAGTAGGACAGGGTTCTAATTTTTTTTTAATTGAACTTAAAAAGAATTTGTGTGAATTGTACTAAAATGAACTAGAGTATTGGCCAATGAGAATTATTTTATATTAAGGGCACGGTGGACATTAAAAAAATTTCTTTTAATTTTCATAATACAGATTTGAAATTTTGTGCAAATATGCATTTCACCATAACCATATAAAACACATCGAAAGAATTTTCCAATCGATTTTAATATCTTTTAAAAAAATTAAATTTTTAAAACGAAATTTTAAAATGCTCCTTGCGTCTTAATTTTTTAGATATTTTCTCTAATTTATATTTTAATCACGTAAAACTCCACTAGAACCAAATCTGTGAATCGATTTTTTAATCCCTTAAATTGATCATTTTTAGAGATATTTTTCAAAATTCCATACCGATTTTCAAAATTCTGCCTTATAATACGTTAAAAACCGAATTTAATTGTCTTAATGAACTCGAATTTTAAAATGCATAAACAGTTTCTTTTTAAGTAATAACAGGATTCTTCGTAATCAGTTTCATGAATTTTGATCAAAAATTATGTAGCAAGGAGCATTTCAAAAACTAAAAAAAAAAAATCTGAAAAGTCAATATTGTGAAAACAAATTTAACGTATATTAAAAGAAAAAAAATGTTTGTGAACAAAATTAAAACACTTGTAACTTTGCGTAAAATACTCGTATCTGCATGCGAGTTTCCATGAATGACGCAGTACAAATTGGAGAATAATAATACACATGAAAAGAAATATCGATTTTGGAATGGATTTTTGCTCAAATAAAGGTCTACTTTCCCCTTAAATGCAGTTAAATCATGTCAAAAGTCCTTGTGTGGGATAAAAATATTAATTATATGATCAACCAAAATGCAGCCTTTAATGGATTCATTTAATTGTTCAATTTTTTTCTGGATCTTTGAAAAGGAACATAATATTAGATTAATTTTTAACACAATTATTCAATTGGTAAATAAAACATATCAGTTGTAAATTTCCAAATGGGTGAAAAATGTCCGTGTCAGGATTCGAAACTTTTGACAAAATTATTCAATTAGAAAATAACACTGATAAACAAGAAATTTTTAACATATTCATGTAGCCATACCCTTGGGAATTTAGGAAATATTCACAAAAAAGTGAAGTTGGTTTCCGTTTCAGATATATCTATGTTTAAATATATCTGATTATGCTATTTTATTGTCTTTAAAAGTACTTTTATTCTACAGTCTGATGACCCTGAAAGTGAACAAATATCTGCTACTTATAATACATCTGGGCGCCAATAGGATTTATTTCGTCCATGCGAAAAATACAGCACAGAAGCGATACCTGTAAGGCGATTTACACCAAAACATAATCAGTACCAATTCATTTGAAGGACCATTTTAACTTTGTATAACTTTTATAAGGGAAGGAGAAAGCAGAAATAGATATAGATAGATAGAATAATACAGGGTTCGTACACATTTCTTTAAATAAAAGTTAAGGACTTTTAAGGACCAAAATAAATAAAATGTAAGGACCTACAAATTAAATAAACTAATAACTTATAATATGCATTTTTTAATAAAAGCGTTTCATTTTTGTAAATACAAGTTTTAAACATTCAAATGGCCGGGATTTCAACTTGTGCAAGTAGAAATTTAGAAAATTTTAAAATAACAGATACAGCAGACGAAAAAATGTAGTCGGATGTGCCAATCTCAAAACTTTCTTGTATCTCATACATGTTAATACTACAAAATTCAGTATCAGAGTGCAACATTAAATGGCAATCTATGCCCGTCATGAGGATTCTAAAGATATGAAATTCCGTGAGTTAGTCCTTGATATAAGACTATTATTGGAATAGTGTAAATCCTACAAAATGCAGCATAGCAGCGCCACCTGCTGGGGGACTTACACTAAAAACTAATCAGAAAGAACTTGTGTTAACGTCTGACTGAATATGCAGTTTGATGGAAATCCGTGCATTAGTTTTGAAATAGAGCTATTGCGAAAATCGGAAAAAGATAGCTCAGTAGCACCATCTAGTAAGCGATTAACACCAAACCCTTATTACGAACATTTTGTGTCAACGTCTAACTGAATCTGAACTTTCACGAAAATTCGTGCATTTGCTGTTGAGGAAATCATGAAAAATTCGGCATGGCAGCGTCACCTGTTTGGCGATTTACACCAAAACATAATCTGCTCCTATATTTATCAAGGTATACCTAAATTTGAAGTTTGATGGCTTTCATTCAAATAAATTGCGCTTAATTTCTTAGGGAATTATAAAGCTACAAATTACAAGTGTATAGTTCAAAATATGGTAAACAATTTTAAAAAGCTAAATTGTCACATGTCAATAAAGCTTCATTTCTTTCACTCTCGCATTGACTTTTCCCCCAGAAAATGTAGGAGCAATTATCGACGAGTATGGTGAACGATTTCACCAACAAATTTCTGCTATGGAGTTTCGTTACCAATCGCAATGGAACGCAGCAGTGCTTGCCGATTATTGTTGGTTTATCAAGAGAGAAGATACTGAGCATAAATATAAACGCAAAAATATGTTCTAATGTAGTCAATTGATGCACTCAAATTGTGTTCAGCTACCTAAATCTTGTGTAAAATATGTAGAAAATGTGTATAAACAGTATTCAAGTATACTTCTGGTAAATTTAACATTTATGTATTATTATTATTATGCATTATTGTATGATCTCCTAAATTGTGATCTATCGTAACAACCTATAAATACATATCCTTCGTTAAAAAAAAATAATAAGAAGAAGAACCAAGTAAAAATCTCTAATATCATTTTTATTTACTCAAGAGTGTATATAATTAGAATATTAGCTTTAAATTTAAGAAAAAAATAAAAAGTCGGTTTTTGTTTATCAGTGTAATTAATATCAGTTGTAAATTTCCAAACATGTGATAACAGTTCGGACCAGGATTCGAACCTCCTACCATTTATTCTGTTGAGCTGATTCAGATATCAAACCAGATATTGTGATCGTTAAAGGTTAGCTGGGTGAATATGTCCTCCGGATACGTCGGAGATGGCTCAGTCGTTACAGCATTGGCGACTTCAACCAAGAGATCCCTGGTTCGAGTCGTGGCCCGCACTTTTTTTCACCCATTTGGTAATTTTGAACTGATATGAACCTAGCAGTTTTGGTCGGTAATAATTTAGTGTATGACTTATCCGGCTAAATTTAAAGACTGAGTTATAAATTATATTGGTCACAGTTTTATTTATTTATGGAATTAATCTTTAAAAAAATTTTTATAAATATTTTAGCTAGTTTCATTAAAAATTATTTTCCAGTTTTTATTCCAATGTATTTTCATGATTCCAAAAATCTCTACTTTCATTAATGTCTTCTCAATTTAGATTTCTTCTTTCGAAGTCCATCAAGTGACATCATCTGGGATCAAACAGTTCATTGTCTTAATTTTTGGATGCTTTCTTGTGTAGCATTTCACACGTAGTGTCACTTGTGTACAGTTAATGGAACTAATATTTCCATTTGCCTAATAAAAATTAGATCAGGAAATGCTTTTTCGTCCAAACCACGTTCTCGTGTGCCACTTACTTGATGTTTAATTGAATTTTAAGTTATATAAAAAAATTATGTTCAGACTGCAAATCACATAATCTACCGGGTGTCCTAAAAAGGACTCACTGATTATAAAATTCAATAACTTGCAAACGGTGACAGATATTTAAAAAATTCTTGCAGAAGCGTTATGCATAAGGTCAAAAGTTTTTTACAGTGATTTTCGATTTTAGTTCGAATTACAAACAATAGATGGCGCTGCGATCAATAGACGCTAAATTCAGGCTTGATATTTGTTCCTTCGGGACCCACTTAATACATTTCGATCTCCTTTTTCCGCATGGAAGAAGAGATCGACCAAAAAATCGAGCCTGTTTTTAGCGCCTATTTTTTTACAGCGCCATCTATTGTTTGTAATTCGAACTAAAATCAAAAATCACTGTAAACAAACTTTTGACCATATGCATAACGCTCCTGCAAGAATTTTTTAAATATCTGTCACAGTATGCAAGTTATTGAATTTTAAAATCAGTCAGTCCTTTTTAGGACACCCGGTATGTGAATCTGACAAATAAAATTTGAACGAAGAAATTTTCTTTAATTTAATCAGACTGAAACGATTTTCAAACTCATATATCGTATATTTACACGTATAAGCCGAGAATATTTGGGCAATTTTTGGCTCCAAAGTGCGGGGATCGGCTTATATAGAGCGAAGAAAATTTCAAATATTGATATTCTAAAATAAAGAATATATAAAAGACATAAAAACTTTCAAATTTCTCGAGTACAGAAATACCTCACTTACAATTCAAAAGTCCCTTATCACTGTTCACTATCGAAGTTATAATTAAAGTTTTATAGCAACACTTTAAAATCGCTTTCTTATATTGATACAGTCGTGGGAAAAAAAAGTAAACACCCACTACTAACTCATCAAGAAATTATCGTAGAAGAAAGTTACTAGTACTGAACGATTGGAAATAAAGCCTACTTTTAAATTATGTATGTAAAATTTGCTTATGATGTCATCTACATAGTAAAACGAACTCAAACTTCAATTTTTTCAATGGCAATACCCAATTTAAATAAGATATTTCAAATCTTCGGTTGAAACTGTGCCCAGTCACCAAATTTCAAGTCATTTGAATGATAAGTTTTTGAATTATAAACATTCAAAATTTAATTGTTCTAATGGTAAATTACATTTTCATACTTTTTTTAATATTTCCTGAATTTATACTCCTAATATGCTATTTTTTTGTGTAGCAATTATACTAAAATACTCAAACATAAATACGTTGAATTTGCAATTTTTATAATTTTATGATATGAATCACGGGTTATGAAATTAATATTCGAAAAAATTATGAATAGCAACCTACAATTTTTTTGATGGATATGTATTAAGTCCTGCTTTATGGAAATCTAAATTTTCCCATTTTTCTTCCAAGTAGTTTTCAAATTATGCTTAAAAAACGGCAAAATGATGGATTAAGGGGTCGTCTATGATAGAAGTGACTAGATATTTTGAAATTTCTTATGCTATCCTGTAATATAGCAGTCTTGAATGACTGCTTGAGTGATGTTTAAGCTACCTTGATCAATAAGGGGGCTCTCTCGGTCAACAAACGAGTACCAAACTTCAATTTGGATACAGCCCCTAAAGTATGTTTCTTTTAAAATAATTAATTTCTCTGAAACTTATCGTACGAATTGCATAAAAAACTGTTTTTAGGCTAATTGAAGGGCGTAGAGTTCATTTATGCTGTCAGAATCGTGCACTGCCTTTGAAAACATCAAGTTATGGGTCGTTTTAATATGTAGATGGATACGTAAGCAAATTGTATGTATAGAATTTAAAAGTAGACTTTATTACCAAACGTTTGGTACCAGTAACTTTCTTCTATGATATTTTTGCAGAGTTAGTAAGGGATGTTTACTTTTTTTCCACGACTGTACATCATGATGAATATCATTAGTGAATAATTCATCATCATCATCAACGCCATCTTATTCAAAAGACGACATCTTTGAGCCAACGTGCAGCTTTCATTACTTTTGGAATATTTGAAATTTCGTCTTTTCTCTCTTTCTCCATTCTCGCACTTGTCTTTCATTGAGAGTAAAATGACGAACAGCCACTAAGTTATTCGACTGCTTAACAATATTCATGACTTTTAATTTAAAACACGCATTATAAGCCGTGTCCTTTTTCGCAGCCATCTTTCTTTAAGCCAAGGTAACAGTTAGTAGGCTACGTGAAGTAGAGGGAAGTTTTCCCATTTACAAAAGGAGGAACTTAGGTTTTTATGAATGACGAAGTCATAACAGGATAAGCGGGACCAAATTAAACAGATTTGGAAGAGCGCCGAGACAGAATAGGAGAGATCAATAATTTCAGAGAGCGCATTTTTTCTATTAGCTAAGTTGTAGTTCGGTGAATTTTTCATGACATTTTTTTAGCATCAGCTTATATACGGGTTTCCGATTTTGGACGATTTTTCATTGAAAAGTCGTATACTCGGTTTATATACGGACAGGCTGATACACGGTAATATACGGTATCAGCTTATCTGGAATAAACTTTATTCTTCTTATTTTAATATCGTTAATACTTTTACTTTAAAAATGATTTTTTCATGTAATAGGATTAAGCGAATTAACGTGAGAAAATTTCTGACTGAAGATAAAATACATTCAAGTAACAAACTATTATTAGTTTTGTACCCAATCATTTTTTACACTTTTTTCTTTTATTCGAAAAAAAAAATAATAATAAATAAAAAAAAGATATCGGAATAAATTCGTTTATATGTGAATTATCTGCTAATATGTGCAGAGAAAATTAATTTGACAGCTGTCGAATTAGTTGTAAAACAAAAAGAAGTTCGAGTCAAACAAACGAGATAAAAGATTTAACAAAAGTAACTTTAAGGAAGTCAATTATTTTTCTGTAGTTCGACTTTAATATGATGTTATTTCAATTTTTAATCGGGTGGAATCGTTGATGTTAATGTCTTTTTAAATAAATAAATAATATATATGTATATATATATATATATATATATATATATATATATATATATATATATATATATAAGTTACTTTTTGATGCTGTGTCATGTACAGAAAACATTAATTGGGAACATTTTTTTTTCTTTTTTTTTGCATACTTTGATTTTAGAACAACGCTTATTATGGTACTTTATAAATGATCAAATTACTGGATTTAATTATATTTGCTTAAAAGTTAAATGTTAAATTTTCAGAATTAAACGTAGCATTAAATACAACATAAGAATATAAATTGTATTTTTATATTGCGTTACAGCAAGCGAAGAAATATTATGTTCGCTAAATCATATGTTATAGTTACTTTAATTAATTTGATTAATAGATGAAACGTGATCTTTAAATAATAAAATTTGCTTTTTCCTGATAATACAGAAGAAAAAAAAAACACAAAATATCCCAATAGAGTATTTTGCATGCGATACTGTTGATTAAAATGAATGTAGTAATAAAAGTGCGTTATAGATATACGGCGTGTCTCCAAAAGATTAAAACACTGTTTTATTTTTTACCTGTAAGAAATAAGCAGGTAATGTAAACTGGAGAAGCTTTCATCATAAGGTAAGAATTTAGATTACCATGATGAAAACATATTGCCATGTATTTTCAAAATCTTACAGTAAAAAAATATATATATATACTTTTCCTAGGTACTGTAAGCTATATTTCGGGCAGTTCACTGCATACTCTGACCAGCAAATCAGTAAAAACTTCATTTTGTATAACAAAAAGTGAGCCAATTATAACAAATGAAAACTAGTATGTTGTGGCCATCACAAAACTTTCTTCTATATAAATCACGTCACTTAAATCATTTAAATAGTATAAGAAATTACATCAATTTAGAACCAATTCGTATCCCTGAATTCGAAGTTTGATGAAAAGTCGTGCATTAGTTATTGAGATAGAGCTGTAGGGGAAATTCTGAAAAATTCAGCATAGCAGCGCCACCTGTTGAGCGATTTGCACCAAAACACAAACAGCACTAATTCATATTAAGGTATACCGGAATCTGAAGTTTGATGAAAATCGGTGCATTAGTTCTGGAGCTAGACCTATTGTGGAAATCACACAAAATGCAGCACAGCAGCGCCACCTGTTGAGAGATTTACACGAAAAGGTACAAAACATCATTTCATGTCAAGAACTAACTGAATCTGAAGTTTGATGAAAATCGGTGCATTATTTCTGGGTGGGTGTGTTTATGACGGCCAATTATCTGCACGAGGGATATAGGCCCAGGGGGAGTGCTCTTCGTGGGGGGTCTTTCTAAGGGAACCTAACCCGTATTAACGCTTGGAAATCCAAGGTTCGAAGAAAACCACGAAAACTCCGAACGATTAGGCCGACGGGCGGGATTGGGTTCGAACCCAGCACCTCCCGTCTACCAGCTTCGAGAGCAGAACCTCTCAGCCACTGGTGGGGCCTCATTATTTCTGGAGCTAGAGCTATTGTGGAAATCACAAAAAATGCAGCACAGCAGCGCCACCTGTTGAGCGATTTACACCAAAATGTACAAAACTTTAATTCTTGTCACGGACTAACTGAATCTGAAGTTTTATGAAAATCCGTGCATTAGTTCTGGACATTGAGCTATTGTGGAAATCGTGAAAAATGCTGCATAGCAGCGCCACCTGTTGAGCGATTTACACCAAAACATAAACAGCACTAATTCATATCCAGGTATACCTGAATCTGAAGTTTGTTGAAAACCCAAGTATTAGTTCTTGAGATAGAGCTATTGCGGAAATCTCAAAAAATGCAGCATAGCAGCGCCACCTGTTGAGCGATTTACACCACAAGGGCCAAAACGTCAACTCATGTCAAGCACTAACTGAATCTGAAGTTTGATGAAAATCCGTGCATTATTTCTTGAGATTGAGCTATTACGAAAATCGTGTAAATGCTTCAAAATGCAGCATAGCAGCGCCATCTGTTGGGCGATTTGCACCAAAACGTTACCAGCACCAATTCATATCAAGGATTAACGGAATCTGAAGTTTTATGTGCATTAGTTCTTGAGATAGAGCTTTTGCGGAAATCCTGAAAAATGCTACATAGCAGCGCCACCTGCAAGGCGATTTACACCAAAAACTAATCAGCACCAATCTATATCAGGGACTACCTGAGTATAAATTTTTATTAAATTCCGTGCATTACTTCTTGAGATAGAGCGCCCACAAAATTTGTGTCACATACAGACAGACAGACGGACGGACAGACAGACAGACGGACAGACAGACAGACAGACAGACTCACAGACAGACATTTTGTAAAAACATGTTTTTTGGAATCTCTGACCCCTAAAACGTATAAATCCGTCGAAAACTGGAATTCGAAAATTTTCATGAAACCAATACTTTCGAAGAAAGTAATACGAAAGTATACGAAGAAAGTAAAAAAATTATAAATACATCTTCTAAAACTTAGGGACCGTAGAAAATTTTTAAAAGTGTAACTTTTTGAAAATGCATGGCACGTTTATTTCATTAACCTATTTATATTCCGGAATTAGTTTGAACGTTTTTTAATTTCACGTTCACACAGTTTTTTACCAGGTAAAAGATTAATAGGCTTTCAAGTTTTTTCGGACGCCCGGTATATTATGTCATATATACATATAATTGGGATCATACCCGTTTTAAAAAGCTTACAAAGAATTTACGACTCCGTACAAAGGCAGTAAAAGTTTTAAACAATTGATAGCACTGAATTCAATTTTCTTTAATTTTAATCAATCTTCTTACGAAAATGCAGTTTCTGTATTCCGATAAATAATGAGAAAATATCTAATTAAATCCATATAAGCAATACAAATACATGTACAAGAATTACTTTCAGTTGCATATATACAGGGTGATTCAAAAAAGATGGGAAAATTTTAAGAGGTGATAGTACACACCCAAACAAACATTTTGTATCAAAGAATGCATGGTCGAAAACTAAACGCAAAAAAGTTAGAGGGCGCCAAAAGTTATGTTCTTATACGAGGCAAAAACACACAATGAACGATTAAGTTAAGTTACGAAAAGAAATTTAATGGCATTTGATTACAATAAGTGCTCAAAACATTGACCGGCAGCTGTTATGCACGCAGTACAACGGCGAAGAACAGATTGGCGAATTTTCTGAAACACACCAGGCACCACCGCGCTCGCCAGATCTTTCATGTCTCGATTTTTTTTTTTTTTTTTTTTTTTTTTTTTTTTTTTTTGTGGGAAAAGCTAAAGGCTCTTGTGTATGAGACTCCCATTGAATCCGCAGAAGAACTTCTGGCCAAGCTTTCGTCTGCTGTAGGGGAAGTTCGCGATATGCCTGGTGTGTTTCAGAAAATTCACCAATCTGTTCTTCGCCGTTGTACTGCGTGCATAACAGCTGCCGGTCAATGTTTTGAGCACTTATTGTAATCAAATGCCATTAAATTTGTTTTCGTAACTTAACTTTATCGTTCATTGTGTGTTTTTGCCTCGTCTAAGAACATAACTTTTGGCGCCCTCTAACTTTTTTACGTTTAGTTTTCGACTATGCATTCTTTGATACAAAATGTTTGCTTGGGTGTGTACTATCACCTCTTAAAATTTTTCCCATCTTTTTTGAATCACCCTGTATAATTTAGAAGTATTTAAAGTGCATCAAAATATCTTTAAATACATTAGAAAAAAACCCAGATCGTTTTCAGCCGTCACAAGGCCGTCGTCAGTGGGATTTAAATGTTATTACTTTCTTTGCGCATATTCGTGAATTGACTAGAATAAATTTATTTCAATTTAAAAATTGTACGTCAGTTGAAATGCCAGATAAAGTTATTCAAATTCTTAACAAAATGAGCTTTCATTTATTATGCAGCAAATTTCTCCAAATTCAAAATAATTTTCAGCAAATTGTTTAATTATAGAAAATATCTAATTATAATAGGTACCGTAAACCTTTTTTTTTTTTTTTCTTTCCTTTAATCCGATTTTATATTTTATCGGATCACACTTTTTCTGCTATTTTGGAAAATTTGTTTATTGCTACAAAAGTAAACGTTTTCCTTTGGTTGCTTATTTTAGTTTGCTATAAAACGTTTTTACTTTCTTCTATCTTTACAAGAAGAAAGTATTGGATTCGTGAAAATTTTCGAATTCCGGTTTTCGACGGATTTACACGTTTTAGGGGTCAGAGAACCCGAAAAACATGTTTTTACAAAATATCTGTCTGTGAGTCTGTGAATCTGTTAGTCTGTCTGTCTGTCTGTCTGTATGTGACACAAATTTTGTGGGCACTCTATCTCAAGAACTAATGCACGGAATTTAATAAAAATTTATATTCAGTTAGCCCCTGATATAAAATGGTGCTGATTAGTTTTTGGTGTAAATCGCTCAACAGGTGGCGCTGCTATGCAGCCTTTTTCACGATTTCCGCAATAGCTCAATCTCCAGAACTAATGCACGGATTTTCATAAAACTTAAGATTCAGTTAGTCCTTGACATGAATTGAAGTTTTATACATTTTGGTGTAAATCGCTCAACAGGTGGCGCTGCTATACTGCATTTTTTACAATTTCCGCAATAGCTCTATCTCAACAACTAATGCTTGGATTTTCAACAAACTTCAGATTCAAGTATACTTTGATATATATTGGTGCTGTTTGTGTTTTGGTGGAAATCGCTCAACAGGTGGCGCTGCTATGCTGCACTTTTCAGAATTTCCATTATAGCGGTATCTGAAGTACTAGTGCAACAATTTTCACCAAACTTCAGAATCAGTTAATCCTTGATATGAATTGACATTTTGTACATTTTCGTGTAAATCGCTCAGCAGGTGGCACTGCTATACAGAATTTTTCACGATTTCTGCAATCGCTGTATCTCAAGAACTAATGGACACATTTTCATCAAACTTCAGATTCAGTTACTGATTGATATGAAATGATGCTGACTACGTGTTGGTGAATATTGCCCAATAGGTGGCGCTGCTATGCTGCATTTTGCACTATTTCCTCAATAGCTCTATCTCAAGAACTAATGCACGAATTTTCATCAAACTTCAGACTCAAGTACACCTTGATAAATGTTGATACTGATTATGTGGTTGTGTAAATCGCTCAACAGGTGGCGCTGTTATGCTGCATTTGTCATGATTTGCACAATAGCTCTATTTCAAGAACTAATGCACAAATTTTCCCCAAACTTCATATTCAGTTAGACATTGACATATGTTGATGATAATTAGGTTCTGGTCTAAATCACACAATAGGTGGCGCTGCTAACATGCATTTTGATGGATTTACACGATTTCAGGGACAGTAATATCTCACGAACTAATGCACGGAATTTCATCTTTTTAGAATCCTCATGATGAGCATAGATGCACTGTGATAATGAATTTTGAAGTATTGACAAGTATGAGATAGAAGAAAGTTTTGTGATGGCCACAACATACTAGTGTGTGCAGGTACAAAAACTGTTTTGTTATCTGCTCCAAAATTTGTGTTTTGCTGCTGCAAAATTTGTACTTTAATCGTATAATAGATACTTTGGGCCACCTTTTTCCTGATTCCACTCACACTTCCATTATTAAAAAATATAATATGCGATTTTTCAAATTCGAAATGGAGTTGTAAACAATTAACATGAAACAATGAAGCAAACCATATAGTTTTAAAGAGGAAATATTTTATTTATTTTTATTTTTTAACTATTTTTAAAGTTTTGGAACGAAGTAGCCCCTGCTGGGGGCTTCTTTGGCCCATTCACTTAGTTTCATATAAAATGAGTGCATTTCATATGTAAATGAATACATTTTTATTGAAACTCCCTTGCAATAGCAATTTCCTAATAAATTAACACTGCAAACTCGGTAAACAAATGTTTTTTTTTGGTTTTTTTTTGGTTTTTTTAACGTTTAAACACTATAAACAAATTGTTACTATTAAAGGAACGAGAAAAGTTTTCGTCATGTTATTCTCAGTAACTGGAACAAAAACAACTAATGTAACATTTTGCTACAGTAACATTTGAAAAAAATCTTACTTAAAACATGTGTTAAGAGATTTGGTTGTATAAAAAGAATTTCTAAGTAACTGGGATTATTTTCGGAGCAAAAAAGGCCTGCCACAAAGTAGCCCAGAAATACCAGTTTTCATCTTAGCTTTATGAAAATGTAAACATTTCCTGTCAAAATAAACAGTTAAAGGAAAAACTATGATCACACATGCGTTACAGGCTACTAAAGGTAATATTTTGACACTTACTTTATTTGTAGCTCTTATTCAGATTGTTTCACTATAGAAAGTTTGGAGAGTTAAAATTTACATATGAAAACAATTGTTTACAAAAACATCCAGTGTTGCCACAAAAAATTTAAATTACCCCCAAACTATTCAAATACCCTATATTAGGGTATAAACTTCAAATTATCTTGTATTCTTTGTTCAATACAAAGAATAAAACCTTTTTTATGGGAATGGGCCAAAGTAACCCAAAGGACCAAAGTAGGACCCCGTTTGACGATATTCTGAAATATTTATGCTACATTGGGATATTTTGGAATATTTTAAATACAGTATTGTTATTAGTAAATAGTGGGTTTTTTTCATTCTTTTGAAAGTACAGATACGTAAAAACATGCATTTAAATAAAAAGTCGTCGAATAGAAAAACTGTAAAATATATCTGCAACGTATAACTATAAACTTTAGAATATTTTCTCACCCCAACCCCCTGAAAAAAATAGAATAGTATGTTTGGTCATTGAAAGTAAAATTAATAGAACAAAATTTCTTAAAATAGGTGTATTAAAATTATCAATGGTGAGCGTAGGTGGCTGTTTCTTTAAAGCGTAGGCGCATTTTTAAGTAAGTGTAGGCGTATTGCACATAAACGTAGGTGAGGTTTTTACTGAAACAATAATTATGGATATTATATGCAAGTTTTTAATTAATGGAAATGTAAATTTTTGGATGATGTAAATTATTTTGAAAAACAGAAAGTTTGAGTTATATTTCTTCAGAAAAGTAAAGCAGAAATTTATCTAAAATGTTAAACAAACAGCTCATATAAGATATTAGAGAAAGATGCTAGTAAAATTATGCGTATTTTTTAAAAGTTATGATTATCCCTTATATGTATAAATCTTTAAGCGTTATATATATTTAAAAAGATTCAGTGAAGCACTATATTTAAGTGGTTTCACTTAAATAAGAATCTTTTAGACAGTAAAATAATAGTTATGTATATAAGCAATCACATTCATGCGATTTCAACAGCAGGCTTAAAACTTACCAAGAAATCTTAATAGCAAAACACAGAAGTATTTAAGTTATTTACTTTTAAAAATATGTATTTGCATATTTTTTAAATATAAATTATAGATAAATTATATTAAAGTATTATTTCAAATTGAATCACATGAAACGCATTTTAACAATAATCTAAGGAAAACACACTTAGATATCACATAAAAATATTTATTCTGATTTAAAGATTAGGTTTAGAAGAATAATTTAAAAAAAAGGAAATTTTATAATATGATTAGCTTTAAAAACGAAATTGAAATATTATACAAGCTATTAAGCGAAGAATTCTTAAAAAACGAATGAACTAAAATTCATTGTTTAACAAATCCTAATAATCACTATATTTTCGATATAAATTGTACTGCGTTATTTTGTATTACCATTCTTTTTAATATTATACAACTTAGTTGAAAAGTGTTTATGATTTCGGTTTGTCATTCCGTCTATCTGTCTGGACGTCTGTCCGTATGGCCATCTGCCCGTCTCTCCATTTGTCCGAGCCCTACCTTTTATAAATATACTCGTTGTTGGTGTTTACTATAGCACAAACTGTATTGAAAATGAAGTGTGTAGCAATTTTAGTTCATTTACAGGGACTGTCAAAAAATTTCCGTTACATTACGGTACATGGGAAAAATCGTTTCAAGTTCATTTTAATGATGATTGACAATCTCGAACATTATGAAATTCATAAGCATTTAACACGTTGAGTGTCACCATACAGAGCTGCCACTTTGGCTTCCATTTTTATCCAGAAATTTAGTGTTCAAATCAGAAATAAAGACACTTAATTTAATCTTACGCTTTATTTAATAAAGGACATTTAGCGGTAATATTAAGTAAAATATCTTCTTTCGAAATTTCCGGTATCAGTTTAAATTTCTGATCACTCTCGCTGCCAATCCCATCCCGCGCTGGTGCGGGATCGGCAGCGAAAGTGTTAAGTAATGCACTGAATAATGCATTTTGAAGAATATGGGTGGTAAAGAATTTACTATTCATTTACAGGGGCACACAGAAGAATCCAGTTACATAATGGTTTACGGAGAAGTGTTTGCAGATATTTTTTAGTTCTGTTACACTATTTCAAATAAAATGAAAATGATGTACATTACTGAGGCTTACTGCAAGATACTTGTATAAAATAATGTGCATACCATTTATCGTTCATTTACAGGGACACGCAAAAGATAGGGATAGAGTAACTAAACTTCGAACAGAGTACAGAAACTTCGAATAGTAACTAACTGAAATAATCTGTCTATTAGCTATAAGTACTGAAAATGCAATTTAATTTATTATGTGCTTTTAACTAAATTTTTCTTTAGTATGTTGTGTGCATAAATGCTATATATCACTATACATACAGGGATTCACAAAATAACTCGCAAGCATTGCAGATAATCAGAATGAATTGCTTAAAGGCAACTTTTAATTGAGTTATGCATTTTCAATTTGAATAATAAATATTTAGCGTATACTAAGAAATATACTAAGAAATATAATATTTAGTATACTAAGAAATGTTTGCATAATATAAATAAAATCATATACATGGCACTTAAAGAATAATGTTTGAAAGTGTGATTTGGATAGTTTAAAATATGTTTTAACCTGAATTAAATTTTAACTGAATATGTAGCTCATATAAAAATATGTTGGTAATATACAAGACTGTACAAAAGAATTCAAGTATGATTTCGTATATTGATTGAAACTGCTGAACAGGAATTTTCAAACGTATTATGCATTTTCTTACTAAACTAAGTTTTAGCGTTTTTTGTAGAATATGTAGATTAAATACAGAGTTGCAGAAATAATTGGACTTCTTTTCCGCTATTGACGGTAATTGCTGAAATCTTATTTTCAAACGTATTATGAGTTTTCTAAAATGTTTACTTATTTTTGTTTTACCTTCTTAAACATCAATGTTTTGGTAAAGAATCCAGTAAGTAGTAGAAAGCGTTTCATAATCTATAGTTGAGGCATGATTTTCCTTTCTGGTTTAACATATAAAGTCACTGCATCATAAGACTTACCTTTGAAACCGTTAAATACTTATTATTTCCAGAAATATTTAGATATATGTTTATATCAAAACAATTTTGAAAATGTAGATTTATTGAGTTATCCATATTGTTTGGAAATATTATAAAGAATCATGTATAGAAAAATAAAGTTTAACCTGTTCGGATGTGGAGTCCAATAAATAGAACATATATTTTCATTAAGTGTTATTGTGTCTTAAACTAATTATTGTTATTATCTGCATTAGATTGTTTCAGCTAAATATGTTAACAAGTTAAAATTAAATTTAAAAAATCAAAAAACCCGACTGCGTATAAAGTGAACTAATTATTTCTCATCAATGTTAAACTAATTTTTATATTACTTTTCTATTTTTGTTTATTAACTTGCATTGATGACTTTTAAGTTGTGTTTAATTAATAGTTCCTATCTATAAACACTGTTTTGATGAGGCCTATAGATGTATATAAAGATTAGAGTTGCAGTAAAGCTAGAGATCCTACCTTCACAACTTCCAGGTTGTGTAATATTTAAACGAAGCTACTGACTGTAAAATAGTCAATGAAACATCGTGTTCATTTTGAAAGATCTATCCAATGATATGTCACTCAATATAGTGCGCAATTTTTTTTCGTCTCTACCGCCATTTTGTATTTTACGGCCCCCAGTTTAAATTTATAAAAATAAAATCTAGCTTATAACCATCTGATGGTTAAGACGAAACGGTAGACACACCATTCATTAAAATCAATCCAGCCGTTGGGATGTTTCGAGGGTATAAAGAAATCCACATACCCAGATACGCGTGATACACATAACCCTTCTTGGCAGTCGGGTAAAAAATAAAATTTCACATGCCTAGCGGGCCACTCCTAAATATTTTCAGGCTTGTGTACATTAACACTCTGGTAGAATTTCAATATCAAGATCGTGCCCAACACCAACTAACTTCATAAGTCAGTGTGTTTGCAATTAAAATTTTTCTACATATTTGTTTAAAAAAAAGCTTAAATTTATATATATTTCTTTATTTTACGATCTCTTACAAATTAGTAAAACAATATAAATGTAAATAACAGGAATGTAAGTATATTTTGCTCTTTAATATTACAAAATAGTGACTAAACTGATTTTATCGGTTTTTGGGATGAAATGCATTTTCTGTTTATTTCTACGAACTGCAGCAATAATTGCTTTCCATTTTCATTATTTGTCATGATTTTATTGCAATATTCAATGGTCTTTACTACTCGTTCTGCGCTGTCATTCACTGCTTGTAAATTTAAAAGCCGTTCAATACCTCTACAATAGTCTTTATTGTTATTTCATCTTTCAGGAGAAAAGCTTAGAAATGACTTGCTCTATATTTGTATCATATAAGAGTTCTGTTGTCCCCCTTTTTCGAAATGTTAACATTCACATACCATCTTCTTTGAAAGTTTAAGGTTTTACATTATACATTTTTACCTTCTTGTATCTCCAATTAAAGAAAGTATTGTAATCGAAGTTTTTTCGACTTCCAGTTTTCGGTGGATTTACACGTTTTAGAGTTCAGAGATCCCCTAAAAACATGTCTATAGATAATGTCTGTCTGTCCGTGTGTCCATATGTCTGTCGCCATTATACCATTAAAAAGTGTATGAAGTTATGCATAGAATTAAAAAAAAAAATTTTAAGTTTTTGGCTATGGCAAGCAGGTCCTTCATTAATTTGGAAAATTTCCTCTTGTAGGGGGTGCTGTAATAGCGATCGTCGGGAGAGAACGCTGTAATTACGATTTTTGTGCAATTTTCAATATTGTTCCATTGAAAGGTTTATGAAGTTATGCATAGAATTGAACCAAATTTTTTATGTATGTTTTTGGCCACGGCAAGAAGGTCCTCCCTGAATAGTTTTCCCTGAATTTGGAAATATTCTGCCGAAAGGGGGCCCTATAATAATAATTTTTATGTAATTTGCTTGATTTTTCGTAGTTGCATTGTACAACGGTGGCTGATGAAGCGACACGGGAACTTCCCATCCTGATAAGCCGGCTGTTCGAGTACAACTGATATACAACAGAATAACGGAAAACTACTGATTTTAATAAATATCACGTTCGAGATTAATTCGTTTTTACTCCGATTAATTGACTGAAGCAGAAATTTAAAATGAAAGTCAAAGTTGATATAGTATAGAACTAATAAAAATGGAATATTGACATTTGTAATGACATTTTGAAATATTAAAATATATGAGATAGAAGAAAGCTTTGGGATTGGCACATCCAACTAGTTTTTGCTTGCGTAGCCGTCGTTCGCTCAAAAAATATTTATTTTTCTCGCGTTGAAAAACTATCAGGGAACAGATGAAGTCCTTCCATGCCATAAGATAAATACCAATTGTGATATTATATTACTTTTCTAGAAGGAAACACAATCTCCCCGTCCATTGAAGGATACTCGTAATTTTTAAGATTTATCAAAAACATTAAATCCATTTCAGGTGCTACAATTACAACATGATCTTCTGTTCATGCTATTGCATAAAAAAGAACACCTAATTGTACAAATCTTAAAATCTGATTTTCATCTCTCTCCGTTAGATCTGAAACGTTTCTCAGATTTCGAGATAATATATATCTTTAGTACATATTGTAATTTAACCATCTATCGAGCATGGTGATTTGGTCCTGTTGCTTTCCAATTTAATTTTACCGGTGGACACCCCAAGACAATCAGTGTCGATTCAATAATGTATTTGTAATCACATCTGATACAAGATTCAGATCTTTCCATGTAAAAATTAAGAAATGTAATAGACAGTTCTGCAATTACTTGTGTTTCTCCATTTAGTTTTAATGTTCTGCAATTATCCCTGACAACACCATTTCAAACAGCTTTTAAATCTCTTAAACATTGGAATTTTCAGAGAAGTTGAACACCCAAAACACAAATTAAATGCTTTTCCCAAGAATAAGACCATTATGTGATGGCGAAGATATAACTATAGGAGTTCACATTCAAGCTTATATTTCAATAAAAGCACACGTTCCATTTAAAAAAACTAGTTTTCACGCTCGTTTTGTGAAAACGTGTTGCTTAAAACATGCACCCACTCTTACAGTAAAATACACTGGTTTCCAAAAATTAAGGAAAAACAACAAAAGTAGCGATTACTCAAAATGTTACAAGTAGATTTAAATAAAACTGAGACACAATTTACAACACATAGTAAGGTATAAAACAGCATTAAAAATTACCAGACAATGGTGGTGTTTCAGAAATTAACACAATTATAAAATAAACAAAGTAATTGTCGCAGTCTGGTATAGGAAAAGTACCTTTAATATGGAGTATGATCACCCCTAGAAGCAATACAACACATACAGCGAAGCGTGATACTGTCAATTATGCGATCGATAAGTTTGTTGGGAAGTGCGAGCCATTTCTCTTGTAAAGCAGTTGTAAGCATGGTAAGGGTCTGAGGAGGGGGATTGAGAGAAGAGACATATCTTCCTAAAGCATCCCAAAGATGCTCAATGGGATTCAAGTTCAGTGATCGCGCTGGCCATTCCATGCGCTGAATTGTTTGGTGCTGAAGAAAATCTTCTACGATGTGCCCCTGTGCGGCCTAGAGTTATCGTCCTGTAGCAGGAAATCTTTACCTATTGCACCGGCATAAGAGTGCACATAAGCATCAGAATGTCATCTCTATAGACGTGAGCGTTCACAGTTCCACGTGGAAAGACATGGGGTCTGTACGTCCGCCCAAAGAGATGACATCTCAAACACAGACTCTGCCTCCTCCATACGAATCTCTTTTACGAATGTTGGATGGATGATAGCGTGTTCCCTGTTCTCTCCAAATCAAAAAATGCTTACTATCGCTTTGGAGGCTAAACTGGAACTCATTTGTGACAAGAAAACTCCTCCATTGATCAGCCATCCAGTGGACATGTTGAAGTGCCCACCTTAAACGTCCTCTCCGGAGACATGAGGTGAGCGGCACACAAATATCTGGTCGCATCGCGTAAAGACCTCCTTCATGAAGCTTTATACGTACAGTAGACGTTGATACTAACCTTCCAGTGACTGCAGCAAGGACGGATTTAAGATGAGAGGGGTTGCTGTTCTATTCCTTCGTACACATAACCACAAATATCGGTCATCGGTGCTTGTCGTTGCTCTTGCTGGTCTTTAGCTGAACCTTCTGGGGGCCGAACCAGTGGTTTGAAAATGTTGCCAAAGCCTATGAGCAACAGAAGGAATCTCATTTAGCCATCTGGCCACCTCTGTCTGACATTGGCCAACATCCAATTTTCCAATAGCTCTATATAGCAGTTATGTGAACAAATGATACATCGAGGTCATACTAATGAATTGGCTACCTCAGTTTTCTTATCTCATAATCACAGCGACACCAGCAGCCGTACTCTCTATCATGCATTTTTATGCTCCGCACAGATGACGCAATCCGATTGCAGCGCCACTAATTTGCATTTTGCAATTTTAATCAGCATCTTTTAGTTAATAACATATCCAAATTTCATATGGATAGTTTAATTTTTGAACGAGTTATCGCTCTTTATGTGATATTTCCTTAATTTTTGGAAACCAGTGTATGTATAGCATTAGCTGCAATTTTTCCTGTTCCAGCAACGAGTTTTGGAATTCCAAGGAGCTTAATAAGACCATCTCCAGCTACAAATATTGGAAATTGATTAACGATTGCACATTCAAAAATTGCAGGGAACCGTTTGCCTTCCGAGTGAACCACTAGAGAAAAATCTGATCTGAACTCACCTTTTATTGATTGTGCATACCCCTACCTGGCTTTTTAAAGTGTTTATTGTATTGTTCTTCTTTAAAATGGGAGGCAAGATGGCTTGTGAAACAGTGCTGCTGCGAGTTGATCAATTAGACGAACTGATTCACAATAACATACTTTATTCCTGTTTAAGGCACTGATAACATGAGATGTAAAAAGCTCTTTTTCGACATTGTGCTCATCGAATTTTGAAAGATGAGATTTCAGCTTTTTCTATATTGGAATAAATCCATCGCTCGTTTCAGAAATTCCGATCACAGAGTGTTCCTCTTCGCTAATTAACAGACAAATATAAGATAAACATATAGTAGCTGTATATAAATAAATATTTAAGTATATTTGAATATATATATATATATTTAAAATACAACAAACTATATATCCAGCAAGAACTTCTGGGAAAATCATAGTTATTTCAGAAGTGTAAATTATTTGCTGCATTTCCTACACTTCTGCTAATGTTAAATTGCGGGTTAATTGAGCACACGCTTATAATTTAGTATGAAGCTGAAACTTTTTCAGCATTACACTGCTGGTGAGTATAAACAAGAAAGAAAAATCATGCGTAAAGCAGAGATTATGAAACACTTCCCAACACATTCAGAATAATGTAACAAAACTTCATTGATTAAAAAGTTAAAATATTATGTCTAATTCAACCGTATGGAAACTCATAACCGTATGGAAAGCCCAATTTCAGCTGTTCCCATCTACAATCGGAAAATTATCCAAATACTTTTAGTAGCACGGTTTAGGATTAAAACAGCTAAATTTAAAAGCGTAAGCCAAAATTGCAAACGCACTTCAGCAATTATTACTCAAAGACAGTATTGTAACCGATTTCGTTTGAGTGTCCCCGTAAATGAACGACAAATGCTATGAATACCCTATCCTGTCGTAATCTTGTAGTGAAATTCAGTGATTTATATCAGTTTCTACATTTGAAGCAGTGTAATGTCATTAAAATACTCTGCAAACGATTTTTCCCCCATATACCGTAATGTATTGGAATTTTTTGGGTAGCCCTGTAAATGAAATATTGATTCCACAGACTTCATATGCAATGCCACACATGGTTAGGTGACCCTAAATATGGATTATCAATTTCATGAAAATCCGAGTGTATTTACGGGAGTTAGAGCATGGACAGACGGCCATACGGACAGACAAACCGGATGCATAAACACTTTTCAACTTTGTTGGAAAGAGATAAAAATACTTGGTTGGACTGGACTCTAGCTGATTTTTTATGCCCTATAATCTGCATGCAGTAATGATAGTGCGTGTCTATACATTTATTATTACGACTTCAATCAATAATAATAATAATAATAATAATAATAACAATAATTATAATAATAAAAGTTTCCAAATTCTCCTTACATAGTTAACGATTCTTCTATGTTAATCTCGTTTTTAACTTTTTTAATTTAAAATAAGGATTATTTTCCTGACTGCTAATTTGCGAAAGGCGTAAAAAAATAGTAAAATTCTGTTTAATCCTACTGTAATAAGACATTTTCCAAACGTCTTCAAAAACTATTCCTTAGCCTTTTGTTATACAAAAGAAGAGCTCTTATAATAAAGGTGGTAAGTCACACAATAATCATCTAAAAAAAATAAGCTGTGAAGTTCGAAATAATGTATTTTCATTTATTCCCAAATGTCTCTATCGTTTTACATTAACATTTGAGCTTTTCAAGTAGCAAGCAAAATAACTACATTCCTTCAATTTTAACAAATGACAGATTCCTCAAATTTCAGTAAATTTTTATTTTGTAATTTGCATCGTCACTTTTAATATTGTAAATGTAAAAGTACATTTTACCCACAGTTCACAAGAAAAAAGAAATTTAACCGCTAACATTTAAATTCATGTTACGCAGTAATTTTTTTTTAAATTATTGTGCATAAGAAACACTTTAAATCATTAAATGCAAATGAAGCAAGTACTTTTAAATCAAATACAATTAAAATAATAATAATGGTGGTTCGCATTTTTTTATAGTTATGATTAAAGCATTGTACATCATAACAGTAATTTATATAGTTCCTCGGTAAATTTAAGAGGTTTACTTTTATAAGGACTATTTTAGTCTATGAAAATCAACAAAACGTATTATTTTAATCGTGTTCTGGAATTTTCAACAACTAATTTTAAATTTATCGAGAAATATTATTAACGTTATACTGTTTTATACATCGAGTTCATTTCTTCTTTATACATTTCTTTGTTTTACTGTTAATTATAAAGCATAGTTGTTTAACGATCAAGTATTATTTAAATATAAATTAAATTTAAAAAATTTAGTTCCATGCTAGAGGAAACACACTTGGTACCATAAATAAAGTTTTAATAATAGAAAATTCATATACAGGTTTATCGGGATTGTTTTCAAAGTTAGGAAGTTTATATTAAGATTAAGTTTAAATAGGAAACCGTAAATTTACATAAAAGATTACCTAGAAGATTTAAAAAAGCATTTGAGCGTAAATAAAGTAATAAGTCTTGTTTGAATTTTCATAAATCCGCTTTTTATTTTTTTAGTACCATTCTGTTTCAATATATAATATCACTGCCTCATAAGAATTATTTTTACAGTCTTGTTTGAATTTTCATAATTCTGCTTTTTATTTTTTTAGTACCATTCTGTTTCAATATATAATATCACTGCCTCATAAGAATTATTTTTACAAGTGTTAAATACTTATTTATTTTCAGAAACATTCTAGTCTTAAGAAAATAAGTTAAAACTGGTGTGAATGAATAAGAGCAAAAAATCTTCTTAAAACACCATCAAAAATTTTTAAATGCGCTAGGCTTTTCGAAAGATCTGAGTGTTTCTTCGTCTGGCGCAAAGAAGACGAGCTTCTACTATGAAATCAGCAGCAAGAATGAAATGAGATATAAGGGAAAGGAAACAAGCTGAAGAAACAGTCAATAAGAAATTAGAAATCAACAGCCAATACGAAAGTAGAAGACAACAGCCAATCACAGAAGAGTATAATCAAAACAAAAGAACACAGAGTAGAAGGGAAAAAAATTGCCCACATTTTCCCCCTTCTACTCTGTGTTCTTTTGCTTTGATTATACTCTTCTGTGATTGGCCGTTGTCTTCTACTTTCCTATTGGCTGTTGATTTCTAATTTCCTATTGGTTGTTTCTTCAGCTTGTTTCCTTTCCCTTATCTCTCATTTCAGTCTTGCTGCTGCTTTCATAGTAGAAACACGTCTTCTTTGCGCCTGACGAAGAAAGACTCAGATCTTTCGAAACGCCTAGCGCATTTCAAAATTTTTGATGGTGTTTTAAGTAGATTTTTTGTTCTTATTCTAGTCTTAGTTTATAGTATAGAACATTACAACTACAGAAATCTGAAATGTGTAGATCCGTAAGTAGTGCAATTTGCTATTGTTCAGTTCGTAGATGTATTGAAAATATTCTTGCATGAGACATTATAGTTTAAATATTAAATTTGTTTTAGAAAAGAACATTATGAAGACATTACAAAAGAACATTACAAAATGTTATTGAGTATATTAAATACTTTAAGGACGTATATGTTGATGAAATAAATATTTTCAAGGAAAAGTGCAATAAGTAATATTCATTTCAATTTTCAAAGAATTTAAAATAGATAATATAAAAATCACTCTAATGGAGCAATCCATAAAATCACTATAGTTGCCATTGCGCTGAAAATTTGACATTGGAATTTAAAATCTAGAATTATATTTGAATACTAATTGTTGATTACGTACAACTGCAAATAAATATATGTGTTCTAATTTGTTTTTAAGTTTGGAATAATTGTATATAAATTTATTAATTTGTGTGTCTTTTTAGTGCATATTTTATCTGTTATTGTAACATTAGCTTGTTCTCAAAAAATACTTTTCTCGTAAACTTTACTGACACGTTTACCGACTGATTTTTGAAGATAAAATCATGACACTTGCATGTCAATTGAAGTGATTTCGAATTCTGTACTTTTTCCTGCATTTCAAAAAGAAAATAAATTTTACATAATGAGAAATTGCTATTTTGTAAAGACTTTTATTGAGTTGTCGTGACTGAAAACTTGGTTCAAAACGTCACATTGCACAGTGGTCCCAAATTGCGATTATGTGGCCAAAAATCAGAAAATCGAAGTTTCGTATTTCGAAATGAAATAAATTCCACATTATTTTGAAATAGCTGAAGATTTATATACTTTAATATTTTGGTTTTAAAAGCTCACATGAATTCGCATTGCTTATGTGAAGTTAGGAGTTTGGAGCGTTTTCTGCTGTTGCGTGAATTTCAGGCAAATTCGAAGCATTCATACCCTAACCAAGACCTTTTCAGATAGTTTGTCATTTTTTCGTTTCACTTCTCTGAAATGACATTAAATTACATATGTAATTTGATTTTTCGATCGCAAAAATCTCAAAAATTTAAAAAAAAATACCTAGTTTTAAGGAATTTTTGTACATAAAAGTGATATATAAAAAAAGTCCTTCCTCGGTCCTCGGACTTTTTTGGTGCAAAATGTAGAATGAATCTTCTAAAATCATATCCCAAGAGATTTATTGCGACTTTGAGAGAACCAGCACTTTGAAGTTGGACATTGGATACTGCCAGTATTAGTTCAAAATCAGTAAACGGGTTTAAAGTCAATCTAATTTTCCCACTGTCCCAAACTTGTCAGTGTTTATATAATGCAATATTCTAATTAACATAACACTGTCAATTTCATTTTTTTAATTCGCGAGGTTGGGGGGGGGGGCGAAAATTTTGAAAGTAATCTAATTAATAAATTGGACGATTTTATTATTAATTCATAGTAAATAGATGTCGAAAATTAAAAAAAAAATAATAATATTTTTAGATTTTCCTTGCTATAGGGGCAAATGGAAAAAGGGTAGATTTCACGTATATGTGTGTGGAGGGGGATGGCAAAATTTAGCTGATTGATTATTTATGTATTAATTTCAAATGCTAAAAGATGTAAATTAAAACTTTAAAACAAGGAAAAATACGTTTATTTCGACTGTTGACATGTTTCGACATGTTCTCCGAGTCATTTTCAAAAACAAATAAATAAAGCTTTCTAAATTTGCATGGTCTATGACAAACCACCATTCAGTTTTGTTACGTATTCTTTCATATTATGCACGTTACATTTATATATATATATATATATAGTTGTTTATTTTGATACTCATTGAGTATCTGGAGCGATATTTTTTATTTGGTAAGTGAAATGATGCTGCAGAATTACATATTGACTTTTTGCACGTTACCTCTATGGTTTCTCTTATAACTGATGGATGGTATAGGCTTGACGGGAAAACTGTTTTTCTTTTATTGAAATTTACTTGGATAGTTTCCTCTTGATGAAATCTTGCTACGGATGAGGTTTTTCTATTATATTTAATATCTGCTATATGCTCCGTTTTTCCATACATAAATTTCCTGCTAGTCATACCAATATAGTAATTCTTTGATCCCTCTGCTCTAATAAATAGTATTTTATACACCAAAGAGTAATTCTCAAAACCAATTGGGTCAATTTTAGTACAAATGATATTCGTCAATTTCGGAGGTGGTTTTGCTACTAAGCCGATATTGAAACGTTTAAGGCTATATTTTAATTTCTCAAAAAAGCTTGGAATATATTGAATAGTATAAAGTTTGTATTTTTGCGAACCAAATTTACGTTCAGGTTTCTTATTATTGGCAATCATAGTTATTCATATCCTATCATATCACACTATTTATGTAATTTATTAATTGCTTATACTCTGTATTTTTACTTTTCAATAACATTAAAAAAGAGAAAAAATAAGATTTTAAACTGTTTATTTTCAGGGAAAGGGGGAGCGGGGGGGGGTTGTAAAATTTCAGGGGAACCTGTATTAGATGATTTGTCTTAAAAAAGTGAAAATATTCACCATAATCAAAAGTGGAAAATTCTTATTCCTGTAAAAAAATTCTGCAAAAAAGAAATTTTAAATTTATTAAAAACTTGCCCCCCCCCTAATTTCCTCCCCCCAGAACACCAATTACATTTAGTTTAAATTCACAATGTAATATTATACAGAATATGTTATAAAATTAAAAATGAATCATATAGAACCACTAGGAAAGTCAGAAATGATTTTTGGCCTCTTGATCGCGATTTGGGTCCACTGTACATTGCAAGGTATTTCTGAAAAATACCTTGTTTGCCATGAAAAGAAATTCGATTTTATAGTATCTGAATAAGATCATCAGCCAATATCATGTGTTCAAGAATAAAAATTAATGTCGGTAGAAAATATTCAGAAAAGCCAGTTTGGATTTGAGTATAGTTTTAAAAAGATACAAATCTACTTTGAAAAGGCTGAAAATAATATGAAATGAAACTTTATATCCACCATAAGAATTTTAAAACGCGCACGTTAACGCATATCCCAGCCTATCTAACCATTTTAAAACTATTTTGAAAGAAACAAAATTTGTTTTCTAGAAAAATGTACAAGAAATATCTCTTATTAAATGGAAGTGAATTCTACATTTGTATAGAGCTTTTGTGAATAAGAAAGTTGGTCATTTTCTCTGAAACATCTGTAAAATTTTCAATGTCATTTATTTAATGTATTTTGTTTGAACTCTGTTTGAGTGATGGAAATATTTCAATTTCATGTATTTTCACCTTGATAACTAAGAGTATAGCCAACAAGGTGAGAAAGTGTACAAGTCAGGACTCGAACCCTGGTTAATGGTATAGCACACTAAAGCTCTACCAACTGAACCACTTGGACGATACCCAGAATCTCACCCCTCATTCTTTATATGTTGGCACAGCTGCGACCGAAACCTATTCAATATTTCGTGCTTAGTTCATACGAGGGTGTACCAAAAAGTTTTTACCCTCGCATAGAAATAATTAAATGAAATTTATGAAATTGTTACATTTTACGAGTCCTTTTCTATATAGTCAGCGTGCACAATAACACATTTGTTCAATCGGTATTTCAAAGAGAGGGGGAGGATATATTCAAGAAAGCGCGACAGTAGGCCTAAAGTGGGTCATTTTTCTAACTTTTACCGACCCCCACATGTGACATATTGTTGGAAATGACTGTGACCACTTATTCATGCTATGCACTTTCCGAATCCCTTCCCCCAAATTTGCCCTACAGGGGGCACTTTTCTAAATTTTGAAGACACATTCATGCCACCAGGAGGCAAATTTGGGGAGACGGGCTCGGCATAGCAGGAATAAGTGGTCACAGGCCTCTTCAACAATATGTCACATGTGGGGGTCAGCAAAAGTTAGAAAAATGACCCCCTTTGGGTCTACTATCGCGCCTGCTGGAATACATCCTACCCCCTCTCTTTGAAAAACTTGTTACAGAAATGTGTTACTGTGCACGGTGACTATATAGAAAAGGACTAATACAATGTAGCAATGTCATAAATTTCACTCAATTATTTTTGTGTGAGGGCAAAAACTTATTGATACACCCTGTACATATAAAACTTATATATGATGGAAATACATTAAACTTATGGGCGATTATAACTATGATTTCGACAAATTCGAAACATTTTTAAAAGTCATCACATCATATTCCTTCAATTACATGTAGTAAGTCAAATTAAAAATTACACTACAAGTAAACTTTTTAGCCAAAATATCAAACTTAGAAAAAAAATAATAATACCATTTTGTTTAAATTGTATTAAGTTTCATAAATGTATCTTAAAAAAAAGAAAGAAAGAAATCAACCTACTCCTGGAAATGGGAAAGAATAGTCGAATTGTACAATACTGTAAAAAAGACAGATGGCTCAGAATTAATATTAAAATTAACGTTTGAAATGTGATAGACGTTTAAGCTATTTGATATGCTTGAGTAATATTTCACAGTAATTAAATAATTTAAATTAAAAGCAGAATTTGAAAATCTTTTTAATACAGAATCTTTAAGTCAAAAAAGAAAGAAAGAAATCAACCTACTCCAGGAAATGGGAAAGAATAGTCAAATTGTACAATACTGTAAAAAAGACGATTGGCTCAGAATTAATATTAAAATTAATGTTTGAAATGTGATAGACGTTTAAGATATTTGATATGCTTTAGTAATATTTCACAGTAATTAAATAATTTAAATTAAAAGCAGAATTTGAAAATCTTTTTAATACAGAATCTTTAAGTCAAAAATTTTCTGAAGTCTGCGTTATTTTACACATCTGTAGATTTAAATAGTGAGAAATATAATTATATTAATTTTTTCTTTATTTAAAAGTTTGAATTAGCATTGAACTTATGTAGCAGATTTTAATTCAAATTTAGTTATGCAACACAATAATAAGAATTTGAAGTTCTGAAAAAATGAAGCACAAATAATACTAGATTCTTGATGTTTTCATGAAACAAAATTTTTACAGCTTAAGTAAATGAAATAAGAATATCTTGCATTGAATCATGATAAAAGCAACAAAATTATTTTATTAAGATTTAATTTCATTATAATTTTAATTAAAATACTAATTAATGCAATTAAGATTATATTTATCAATTGCCGTTGGTATTTGATGTTTGAAAAATAAAGTGCAATATATTGTTTAAGACTGGTAGTAATAATTGTGGCTTGAAACATACCTTGAAAAAATTGCACGACATTTTATCGATACGTTTTCCTGCAATTTATTAAGACACGATTTTTCAATTATTGTGTTTAATACGTACAATTAAAAGTGCCATAATGAAAAGACTAATACGTCATTGGTCGTGTCTTTTTTAACGATGCCATTTGTCGCTTGTGAAAGTATCTATAACACTACTCTTTCCCATTTTGACAGAAGTGCATGTAATGAAAATAGTTATAAAATCTTTGTTTATACTTTAAGGTTAGCGTAAGAGACATATGCGACAAACGATTGATTTGATTAAAGAAAATTGGAAAAGCTGTATTCCTTGACTCCTGTAACTTAATTTATTATTTAAAAAATATGTTAATTATAATTCAATTTTAATCCTATTTTTGCTGGTTATGTTAAAATTTCATGTTCATTTAAGTGTTTATTCAATTCGTCATTATTGAGGCAAAGCAAAAGTAAAAGTGCATTTATTTATTGCAAAAAACAGTATAAGCTTATATGTTTATAGGTAATGTACAGTCATGAAAAAAAAAAGTAAACATCCGCAACTAACTCTGAATGAAATTATTGTAGAAGAACGTTAGTGGTAGCGATCGATTAGAAATAAAATCTCCTTTTAATTTATGTACAGTCGTGGAAAAAAAAAGTAAACACCACCTACTAACTCCGCAATAAATTATCGTAGAAGAAAGTTACTGGTATCGAACAATTTTAAATAAAGTCTACTTTTAAATGATGTATATAAAATTTGCTTAGGAGGCCATCTACATATTAAAACGAACCATAACTTCAATTTTTTTCAATTGCAATACCCAATTCTGACAGCATAAATGAACTCTACATCCCTCAAATAACCTAAAAACAAATTTTTATGCAATTCGTACCATAAGTTTCCGAGAAATTAATTATTTTAAAACGAGCGTATTTTAAGGGCTGTATCCAAATTGAAGTTGGGTTCTCGATTGCTAACCGAGAGAGCCGCCTTCTTGATCAAGGCATCTTAAGCAGTCAATGAAGTCTGTTAGATAACAAGGGAGCAGAAGAAATTTCAAAATATCTACTCACTTCAATCATAGACGGCCCCTTAAACCATCATTTTGCCGTTTTTTAAGCATAATTTGAAAACTACTTGGAAGAAAAATGTGAAATTTGGGATTTTCATAAAGCAGGACTTAATAAATCTAAATCCATCAAAAAAATTGTAGGTTGCAATTCATAATTTTTTCGAATATTAATTTCATAATTCATAATTCATATCATAAAATTATAAAAGTTGAAAATTCAGCGTATTTATGTTTGGGCACATTAGTTTTATTGCTAAACAAAAAATTTGCACATTAGGAGCATAATTTCAGAAGATATAAATAAAAATATGAAAATGTAATTTAACATTAGAAGCACTAAATTTTGAATGTTTATAATTCAAAAACTTATCATTCAAATGACTTGAAATTTGGTGTCTACACATAGTGTGAACCGAAGTTTTGAAATATCACGTTTAAATTGGGTATTGTCATTGAAAAAAATGAGGTTTGGGTTCGTTTTAATGTGTAGATGACCCCCTAAGCAAATTTTATATACATCATTTAAAAGAGTGATTTTATTTCAAATCGTTCGGTACCAGTAACTTCCGTCTACGATAATTTGTTGAAGAGTTAGTAGGGGGTGTTTACTTTTTTTTTTCCACGACTGTACATAAAATTTGTTTAGTAGGTAGGCCACACATCAAAACGAACCCAAACTTTGTTTTTTTTTTTGTTTGTTTTTTTTTTTTCAATAGCAATTCCCAAGTTTGACACCATAAATAAATGTTACACCCTTCAATTACCCTAAATACAAATTTACATGAAATTTGTACGATTAGTTTAAGAGAAATGATTTAAAAATGAGAAAATTTAATGTCTGTATCCAAATTGAAGTTTGGTGCTCGATTGTTAAAATGCTACTGAATGTCTATGTCACTTCAATTAATGTATTATTTCTTGCCAATATAGCCATTTTACTCGCTTACTATGTTTCGACTATTGCCTGCCTAAATATTTCGATAAAAGAGGTAAAATATATATATTTTTTCAAATGATACTTTTCTGCATCTCATAGATGGTCCTCTAAAACCTGATTTTGTCATTTTTTAAACATTATTCGAAAACTACTTGGAAGAGAATTTTAAAATTGAGAATTCGCACAAAACAGAACATAATAAATATAGATCTATCAAAAAAATTCTAGGTTGTAGTTCATATTTATTTCGAATATTAATTGCATAATTCATAATTCATAATTCACAATAAAATTTTTTAAATAACAATTCCAATGTACTAATGTTTGTATTTTTAAATATTATAAGCACACAAAAAAATATCACGTTAGGATTATAATTTCAGGAGATATTAATAAAAATTAAAAAAAAAAAATAATTTAACATTAGGAGCTCTAAATTTTGAATGTTTATACTTGCAAAACGTATCATTCCAATGACTTGAAATTTCCTTTCTAGGCATAGATTGCACAAAAAGATTTAAAATATATTGTCAAAATCGGGAGTTGCTATTGAAGAAAACAAAGTTAGGTCTGGTTTAGATTTGTAGATGACCCCTAAGCAAATTTTATATACATCATTTAAAAGTAGACTTTATTTTCAATCGTACACTTAGAATTAGGCTGAAAGAACACCAGAATTACGTTAGAATGTAAATTAGCAATAATGTGATAAATATACAATAGCTAAACCTTGTTGGAATTCCAACCACCAGTTTAATTATCCAGAAGCTCAAATTATTCAAAAAATGTAATTCAGTTTTGGATCTAGACTTTTACGAAGCTCACACTATTCATAAACATACTTCTTCCTTAGTGAATGATATGACCAGCACCGCTTTTCTCTAGCCAGTGTGGAGGGAACCTGCGAAGTGACTTCATATTTTCAGTTAGTTCTGGCCCATTACGTCATTTCTTTAAGATATATAAACTCTTGTTTTCGCCTTTTCAATCAGTCCATTAGCCAGTACTCGGGGCTATAACCGAGTGGTTCTGGGAATTCTCGAAACGATCGTATAGGTTTTTTTTTTGTGTGTGTGTGTCGTGTTTGTACTTATTTGTGCATTAAATCGTTGTTAAAGGTGTTAGCATTTTGTTTATTCCCATTCGTTTGGTGTCAGTAACTGTATTCTATTATAATTAGTTGCAGAGTTAGTAGGGTGTGTTTAAATTTATTCCACGGCTGTAGTTACACTGAGAAAAGTATTTTAAAATAGAATGAAAATGCCCCGATGTCTTAAAAATGTATAAACCAAAAAAATGGAATGGTTACTTTTATCTAACCATATGCTCATAATATCGTATTCAGTGTTTACAATGAAAGGAAAATTCTATGACCATGTTGAGTATTATGACTCAAATAAAAAAGGAATGTTTCGACATGTGAAATTGTAATAAATCTGTAATTAAAATTAGTAAACTCTGTCTATTGCAGAATCGATCAGGGTTGAGAAAAGATATCTTTGTAGACGGTATTCGGTCCTAGAGGGAGTTTATTTACTGTAATGAAAATCTTTACACGTTAGACTGATTTTCGTTTTACGCAAAGTCCACCTTATACAGAGTTTAGAGCATAACTAATGTTTGAGAAAAGGTTTATTGAAATTCGCATTTTTCACATATTATAAAATAATAATGATAATACTATTTATAAAAAAAGTACGAAATTTATTCAGGCGTTTATAGCGAAATGATTGATCTTTCGATTTAAAACTATATAGTTTAATAATGAATAATTTACACTTTTAAAACCACTGCTTCAAAATTGTTACATACATTTTCCATTACGCCAAACATTAAATGTGTAACATAATAATAATATCGCCTCTTAATAATTCTTGGGTCGTTCTATTTTTAATATACTAATAAACGTCTAGGAATAAATAAGCCATACGTATTTATAAAAAAAAAATCACAAATCAAAACGCCATTGTCTGCTTCCTTGCATTCAATTCAGTTTAAGTTGAAACTCAAATATAATTTTTTTCTTTTCGCATTGCACATACCGGACGTTGCAGTAGCCGGCATTTTTCTGCCACTATGGAAGTTACTCAAATTTTAATATATAACATGTTGCCATAGTTGATTTGTGAAGGGGAAGGTTTTACCGTAACACCTTCCGAAAGTCGGGCACAAAATGTTGAATTTTTCTGCAACATAATTCCTGTAAGTTTTCAAACATAAAATTCAAGTGGGTAAAATTGGTTTGACAGTATTTTGCTATACAAAAGTGATTTTTCCAAAAAAATCGTATGTATTTTTTATGCATCACTCTCCAGATATCACGCTATAAAAAAATAACAAAAATAATAGATGTGCTCCTTGTTTTAAAATAAAAGTATGCTAATAAAGAAAATGATTTGTGTGTCTGTTAGAGTTTATGTGTTTACGCGCGGTGGCGGTAGCAATCTACCACAGGCAGAGATCTGTAAAATGTATTCAAATTAAACGAAGACAGGGCCAAATACACCGGATCTTCCTCAGATTTGAGATCTTTTAATCAGTTTTGTTGTTGTTGTAGTTTTACATTAAATGGACAATTTCGTTTATTTTGTTTCGTTCAAAGTTCGCTGGTAAATTTGATGCAGCCATAAAAGCAATTTAATTTCAATTTAATAACACATAACCAATCTTGACCTTTTGAAAATTATTTTTGTTCAAAATTCTTGCAGTGATTTTTGAATTTTCTGCAATTTCTTAAAGTATTTATTAAGCTGAGATGGATAATGACATTTTGTTATCGATTTATTTTAATTATCATAGCCTCTGATGTTATATTTTATGTCCCTATACGGAAAAACTTGTTAGCAATCCATTAAAATAATTAAAAAAATACTAATAATTTAAATGTATGTGAAATTTTACATTAATGATCAAAATGACTATGCTTATGAAAAACACGCGTGAGAATTTTCATGCATTAGTTTTCATCGTTTGTTCGTTTCGCTTTGTCTTTACCGGTAATACCTGTTGCTATGGCAAAGACAGACTCCAGTTGAACTGCAAGATAAAGTAATTTCTCTCAACTTTCGTTGCATTAACTGAGACTTTTTTTGAAATGCTGTGTTTAGATCGTCTTGTCGTTTATTTTCTAAAATATTTACTACAGTTTTTAACGATTGCGCCTTTTAAAGAAAGGTGCGCTGTTTAACGAAACAAATAACTAAATAGCGGAAAATGACGAAATAATTATTTTTATTTATATTATAATTTTTCTTTAAAGTCTTGGAGAGTATAGTCCAAAGTTTCAGGTTAGGTTATCGTTATTATTATTATTGCGAAGATATCTTTAATTGTCTATTTTAACGATCACTCAGTTGGGACCTGACTGATTAATTTCTCTCATTAGAGTGGGGTAGTGTTTGGCCTTAATTTTATTCTTCAAACTCGTTCCGGGCGTGGCTGCTAGTACGTAATAAACAACAACAACAACAAAAAATTCTCCTCGGACAATGCAGAGTAAATAAATAGATCACTACTACTACTACTAATAAAAATGATAACATTAATAATAAAAATAATAAAATTAATAATAATAATAATAATAATAACATTAATAATATTAATAATAATAATAAGAAGAAAAATAAGAATGAACACTACGTCCACCGACTGACAATTTCTCCCGGTTAGGACTGAGTTACTTAGAGTAAATCACATTTAATAAGAAAACGTTTTATACCATATTAAAAAATTGAAAAGTGTTTCTTTTATTTTATTGTTTGAAACGGTGACATAAAAATAAAGTAAAGATGATCCATAATTAGAAGATTATTTCTATTTGATTACATTATCAAATTATGGTATTGCAGTTTCAGTCATGTTTTACGAATCAACGAAATTTATTCTACGTCTTAATTGATAACTTTGTTTTATTTCGTAGAAAATAATGAAAACTTTTTACGTGTCTGTAAGCTAACAATAATTAATATTCTCTAATGGAAATATTTATCAACCGCTCTTCGCACTAATTTGAATTGACAATATTTAAAAATTGCTTACTTATCTCAATTAAAAAAATATATTACTTGAAGACCCTTGCTAACGAACATAAATTTTAAATCGCATCCTATAACTTTTTTAAAAAGGTACGTTAGTTTGTAAATTTCATAAATAAAATACGACGTTACGTAATTAAGTATGTCTTACCGCTAAAGCTCGAAAGCCGTTAATGTGCACGTTACCAAGCTAATCTGCTGATTAACTAGGGTGATCCGTTAAACTACCGATTTTTTTTTTCATTTCTCAAATTACCTAGGTAATGTGTATATTAACGGCTTCCGTATCGTTAAAGTTCCACAATTTGCTTCAATCTTTTCCTTTCCCTACTCCTTCTCCCCAAACATCTAATTTTAGTTTGATTTCGCCAGCGTCTTGTAGCCACTGGTTGTATTCATTTCTCATAATTTGCGTTTGCTGCCAGTGCGTAGTATAGATAATTCTGTTTTCAAATTCGTTTCTGCCTATTAGCGCGTGAATTTGTGTCTTGATTTTTTTAAAGCAAAAAAAAAAAAAAAATAAATAAAAAAAAAAAAAAAAATAAATAAATAAACTCCAAGTGTGCAAGCATGACACAAGCATGCACAAAATTCATGAGTAAAATGAACATAAGATTCTTAGAAAATCTCTTTATCGAACATTATAAATATAATATTGTTCTAATGACAAAGCGAAGGTATGATTCCATAATTGAAGATGTCAAGCGAATAAAATTTTCCAACAAAAAATAATCATCTCGAGATGATCGAATATTTCAAAGGTATGGTGCTTTGACTGTACAAGGCTCTGAAAAACTCATTGAGCTGTTGTCAAATGCGCGAGAAACTGTGAAAAAATTTTCCATGCTAAAGAATTGTTTGACGTATTCTGTTCTACTCATTTATCAATTAGCCATAGTGGAAGAGACAGAATGATTATTCAATGCAATACACTTTATAAAAACATTACCCAAGCTACCAAAAAAAAAATTGTTTTGTATTTATGCGAATCTTGTCAGCAAAAACAAAAAAATTGCGAAAAAAAGGGGGGGGGGGTTGTTGTAAAGCAGATTATTTCATTGCATTTCATTAGCAGATGCTAGGTGGATCTTATTGATTACTAATCTTAACCAGATGGAAAGTTTGAGTTTCTTCTCGTATACCAAAACCACAAAACAAAATTTGTTTTATCGAGGTAGCTCACATGAATACGGGTGAATGAAGTAGCCAAAATTTTGCTTGATAGTTTTGTACTTTTTGCGCTCCAAATATTTTGCATTCTGACGACGGAAGCGAATTTTTTAATAATTTCTTGGAATGTGTAACACAGTTGTCACAAGAAATAAAAGTATGGTTAATGGGAAACCTAGACTTAGCCAAAGTCAAGGAAGTGTGGAACGAACAAATCAAAAAATTGAAAACATGCTCGTATCTTGGTTGACTGATAACCAAACTAACAGGTGGAGAGAGGTCGTACGATTTGTGCAATTAATGAATAATTCCGCCTATAATTCTGCAATTTAAAGAAGTCCATACGAATCCATGCTCGGTTGTCCCTCAAAAGTGGGATTGGATTCTTCTAATATACTACATAATGTGTAACATTCTATAAATACTGAAGACGACCTTTAAAAATTAGAAGAATCACAATAGACTGTGATTATGGGATCACAGTCAAATCTTACTCCAGTTGACATTTCGTTATCCCCATCTTCTACAGAATCACCTACAAAAATACAAGAATTTATCGATAATAATTTTAAACTGCCTTCCACACTTTTGACTGAGGATATAGTTATGAACTGTATTCAGTTACAAGGGACTTCTAATGAACCATCTGCGCATGTTGAAGAAGTAGTCACTGAGTTATCTACCCTCAACTAAAGCAGAATCGCCATCACAGTTTCACAAAGAGGACTATACAAGGCGTAGCCTGCACTGTTTGCTCAAAAGCAGTATCTGGTGCTCACAACTGTAAATCGAGTGATATGTTTCTTCATGTAATTTGTGGCTAAATAGATCCTGAAGACGAAGCGTATGGAAAGAATGTATTGTTCAACATGTATAATAAGAATATGGGTAAAAAATACAGCGGGATGAAGCCATGAAAGGTTTAGAAAAGCAAGCAATGAAAATGTTATCAATTTCTAATGCAAAGCACTGAAATTTTGGTGAAGGTGTCATTGTGAGAATTAATGTAGACACAGTAGACAGAGCAAAAACTGATGCCTGCTTGTTTTTAGCCTTGGCTCTTATTTAAGTAGATAATGTATTTTATAAACTTGGCGCTAAAAGCAAGTTAAAAGCTCAATCAGTAATCAATTAAAAAACTATAATTCGAAGAATCAAATTGTTTAAAATATTATTACAGATAAGGAAATTAGTTTACAAAACATATGATAAAATCATGCTTACGTATAAGTACAATCTAAAGATTGGTGAAACTTAGAATTACATGGCAATCGGTTTTTGAGACAAACACACCCATTTGTGGTACATTTGGATTTGCTAAGCATTGCAAGCTAAAAGTTTGCAAAGAGAGGATGTGAAACGTAAAAATATGCCCCTGCTGTAAAACTATCTAAACAGAAATAAAAGCTTGGTACTGGGCACAGTTTCAGAAAATGTGACTGCAAATCCAAATGTACCACAAATGGGTGTGTTTGTCTCAAAAACCGATTGCCATGTAATTCTAAGTTTCACCAATCTTTAGATTGTACTTATACGTAAGCATGATTTTATCATATGTTTTGTAAACTAATTTCCTTATCTGTAATAATATTTTAAACAATTTGATTCTTTGAATTATAGTTTTTTAATTGATTACTGATTGATTCTATCAAATAATTTGTTGATTGTTTGATTGTATTAACTCGAATCTTTAGATATCGAAAAATAAAAAATTAGTGCAATGTTAATTTAAGTGTACAGAAACGTTGCTGTTGCTCCAACAAAGATCTCATTATCACTTTAACGAGTGCCTTGTCGGTAATGTGCAGATTAGCTAGGTAATCTGCAGACTGCCTAGGTAATTTTAGAAATGAAGCAATTTTTGGCGCTTTAATGGATTACCCTAATTAATCTGCAGATTGCTTATATAATCTGTAAAATAACTGATTTATGCAAAATCTGTTGCACAATGCGCATCTGAGAATTTTAATGATAGAAAAACCACGTATTTGAAGAAAAATCAATGAAAAAACTGACATACCCGCAAAAGAAAAAAAAAGAAAAACGTATAAAATAAGTATGTTTCAATACCATAACATACCATACAACTAACGTTTCCCCATTATATAATTTTGAAAATTTGTATTACATATATTTATCGACACCGGAAATATAATACCACTAGTTTTCAGTACAAATCGTAAAAAGGGATAATTCGGAACGTGATAGAAGTGCTATTGCACAAGGCGTCAAAGTTGCCTTTAATTCCATGCGTCCCCATGTATTCTATGGCTCCAAGAGAGTCGCTTGGAAAGCAAGCAACTATTTTGTGTCGGAGTGATTTTGACGCTTGAAGTGTAGCAAGTCCCCAGTAACACCCAATCAAATGCTTGGAAAATTGACGATGGAGAAGAATTTTCCCAAACAGCCAATAAAATGCTTGGAAAAGGAAAAAAAGTGGTACAGATGTTGCTGGAAACGACGAATCGCAGGACAATTTTTGTCGCTTTAAATATTTACGTGTAATACCACTGTAACAGCCTCTGTTCATCCCGCTTTCAAATACTCTGCAAATAGGACGTAAAAAAGGACAATCTACATTGTCGCTTTTAAACTGCAAATTTTACAAAGTGCATTATAGCTACACCGACAGCTCAAAAATTCGATGTTGGCAAGTGAACGATGTAATAATGCAAAAAGAATAAGGGAAACTGGAAAAAATTCTTCATCCCATAACTGTAATTCAATTACTTAAGAGAAAGTATGTATGGATTCATTTAGCGATTTATCTCCAATTTTTGGAGGAAAAAAGGGTGCATTTTACATGAAGTATAATTTTCTAAGGAAATACTTCAAAATACTTTAAAAATTGCATTTTAGCAGCACTATTATCACTATCAGAAAAATTATTAAAAATTGGTTGCAAGCTTAACTCGAGGGGAATTGTTTAGCTAATGACATTTTTTTCTTGATACAAAAGGAAATTTTTTTAAATAAAATTTCTTTCAAAAATTATTCTCTCATCAAATAAAGGTATGAGAAAATTTAAATTTAAAGGACCAAGACCAGCTAGCGATAATTTTGAAATGAAGCATTCTATTTATTGTCTAATTAAAAGTTTCAGTAGTTTTGGTCATAAAAGTTAACTTTCAATTTTATATCTTATCCATATAATAATACCTTTAAGCACAATTCAAGAAACTTTATTTCGTAAAACTTTGAAGTCCCCTTTTATGATCTTTGAGATAATTTTAAATAATTATGGTATAAAATATTGAATTTCTTTTCCGTGTTTCAATATTTACAATAGAGGAGGAAAGGGAGGGTTGACCCACTTTTTAAAAAATGAATTTTTTATTTTTTAAATATTGAACGTAGAATAAAGTTTTATATATAATTTTATTCGTTGTACAATCAGTTATCAAAACAAATTACTACATATGTGTAATATAAAAGAAATTTGAAAAATATTTGATTTTAATGATGAGAAAATAATGGGTCAAGCTCCCCCACCTATGGGAGGGTTGACCCACTATATGGGAGGCTTGACACAGTTTGTGTTGTATAGAAAAATTTGTGAAGAAAAATAAAATCCATTTTAAAAAAGCAATATAACTTTATGCTACATGCTTTAGTTATTATAAAAAGCATTTTTGAAAATATGATGCTTAACACTTTTAGGACGAGTGATACATATATGCATCGTTAAAAGGTGCAGGTGGAATTTGTTTTTGGCATCATTAATAAATAACTGTAATAATTGTCTTTCCTAATTAGAGTAATTTTTTGTATTTTGCAAGTAAAGGAAACTGTTTTAAACAAGTTGGAAATTGCTCGTCAAACGTGGCAAATGAGGTGCGTTCGTACTATAACTAGTTTTATAATTATTTTTTGCACCCCATATTGTACTGAATGTATACTTTTTTGCACTTCATAAAGCGCATAGTCTGATACATCATTAAAATGCACTTCCAATAATTTTTTCCCATTCCCCGTAATGTAACTGAACACTTTTGACTGTTCCTGTAATTAAACTATACATCCGATTTTCCTAAAATTTGAAATAGCTCAACAAAACTTTGCAACAATTATATCTTTAAAATTTCAGACCATTCGGAAGGCTGTAATATCATTAAAATGCACTTGCAATAATTTTTCCCATTCCCCGTAATGTAACGGAACACTTTCGACTGTCCCTGTAATTAAACTAACATCCGATTTTCCTAAAATTTGAAATAGCTCAACAAAACTTTGCAACAATTATATCTTTAAAATTTCAGACAATTCGGAAGGCTGTAATATCATTAAAATGCACTTGCAATAATTTTTCCCATTGGCCGTAATGTAAAGAAAAACTTTTGACTGTCCCTGTAATTAAACTATGCATCCGATTTTCCTTAAATTTGAAATGGCTCGACAAAATTTTGCAACAGTTATATCTTTAAAATTTCAGATCATTCGGAAGGCTGTAATATCATTAAAATGCACTTGCAATAATTTTTCCCATTGGCCGTAATGTAAAGAAAAACTTTTGACTGTCCCTGTAATTAAACTATACATCCGATTTTCCTAAAATTTGAAATGGCTCGACAAAATTTTGCAACAGTTATATCTTTAAAATTTCAGATCATTCGGAAGGCTGTAATATCATTAAAATGCACTTGCAATAATTTTTCCCATTGGCCGTAATGTAAAGAAAAACTTTTGACTGTCCCTGTAATTAAACTATACATCCGATTTTCCTAAAATTAGAAATGACTCGACAAAATTTTGCAACAGTTATATCTTTAAAATTTCAGATCATTCGGAAGGCTCTATTATCATTAAAATGCACTTTCAATAATTTTTCCCATTGGCCGTAATGTAAAGAAAAACTTTTGACTGTCCCTGTAATTAAACTATACATCCGATTTTCATAAAATTTGAAATGGCTCGACAAAATTTTGCAACAATCATATATTTGAAATTTCAGACCATTCGGTTGGGTAGTTTTTGCTCTGTTACATGCGGACAGACGGACGGTCAGACGGACGGACAGACGGACGGACGGACTGAACGACGACTATAGGTGCTACGTATTTATATAATTACGAACGCACCTAAAAAGCGGTGCCTGTCAAATAAAATTTTTGTAAGGGGTACCGTCTCGAAAAAGGTTAAACAAACCTGTAAAAAACCTGTTTAACCCGCAATCGCAAGTTAGCGGAGAAAATTTTTGTTTTAAACAGATTTTGTCTGAGTAGGTATAATTGTACAGCAGGGAAAATGAAATTTTAACAATAAGACAATATTCCGGTAGAGACAGGTTCCGTTTCCATAGGGTTTCATGTATTATTATGTCCGGATTTAAGAGTCACTGTCCCGCTTTTTTTTCTTTTTTCCCCTCTTTTTCCTCCTTTTTGTGACACTCGACCTGACAACTCTAATTGTCACACAGTTTGGCGTCATCTCACTGTATTCATGCTGGTGAAATTTGTCTACATACCTTCCAAAAGTTTTTCGATCAATGCTATATTCTTTTGCAAGCGCATGTACACTTAACTGACCATTATCTTCTTTATCCCTTTCAGTGGCAAAGTACTTTCAGTACTAAAATGTTACTGGCACCGGAATTTACGAACAAATTTATTTGGAAATAAGAAAAAGGGGATATTTCACATACATATTAATTGGAAAAGATTTTAGCAAAATTGTGGCGTTTCGGAATTAAAATTAAGTGGTTTCATAAGCATACCACTACCCCTGAAGGTGTTAAGACTGCTGCTTTCATATTTTCTAGTGCTTTCTAGTCTTTTACACTCTTTCTATTAACCTATTGTAGTAATATTTAAATGGAAAAAGTTCCTATCAACTTTCCCATTTATATTTCATTATTTTTTTCTTGCAGTGGATATTGTAGCACATTTTCACATCTTTCTTTAATCTAAACATTTTCTTTTCCATCACCCTATTTTACCGTATCTTTACTGAATAATTCTACATTATTCTTTGTATATAACCCTTAACATTTCATTATGTATAGTGTATAATAAAATCATTTCATCAGGTCAACACTCCCTCACATTGACTGGATCAAGCCTCCCCACATAGCCCTTTTCTAAATAATAGCACATTGTTATGTTAAGCCTAACTTACTGTACAATCTTTATGCCTGGAATGAAAGCTCGATATTTTTGCGTTACTTAAAAAAAACTTACTTAAATTTCTATGATATATTTTATTAGAAAAAAGCTTACAAAATATTACTAAAAAAGACAACTTTTAGGTTGAAAATGCCCCATGATTGATTTTTTCTTCACCTATTTCGATTATCTGTATGAAACAAAGACTAATGTTTGAGCATTCCAGTAGCTTTGGTTGACACCGAATGATAAACCTCTGACATTCTTTTAAATATGAAAACTAATGGATGGGTCAAGCCTCCGGTATGGTCAAGCCTCCCGTATCGTCAAACCTCCCTAGTCTCCTCTACATTGAAAAAAAACTCTCAATAAAATTGATGTGTATATGAGCATATACATGTATTTTCAATGGTCAGAAAAAAAGTCATTGAATGCGCTGTATACAGTTTTATCTCATCATTGTGTAAAGAAACATATTTATGCTGATTAGGGTGGTCACAAGCAACATGGGGAAAATATTTTTTAACGTTTTCTTCGGGGGGACCCTCCTAAAAGTTGCCAATTAGTTAGAAAATGAGATTGGCAAAGTTTCAGCTCAAATAAATAATATTAACCCGTGCCTCATCGAGGTTGAATTCTTGAAAAGTTGCAATTTTTGGCAAAAAATTTTCGTTTTTCTTTGCTTACGTGAAAAATATTCATCTTAGAAACCTGATTCTTGTTTTATTTCATAGAAACTGTTGCTGCCTTGAACTTTTACCCTCATGAAAGCTTATATTTAATGAACATTTAGTAATTTTCAGGACATCTAGTGAACGATACCCTCAATATCTGCATTTTTTAAACATAGGTAAAAAATGACAAATTAAAAAATTTATTACTTTTTTTTGTATTATTTTTATTAATAGGCAAAAATAAGTGAACAATTTTTGTAACTTAAAAATATTTCACGAATTATAATTGATTATTAGTTATCTAGTTCTGTGTCTAGTAAGAAAGAGCTTCTTGATTTGTGTTGCAGTTGAACTTCTGAATTTCTCTTTTTATTTATTTTTTTGCTGTTTTTGTTATCTGTTTTGGTTATCTATTTTTAGAATTGACGAAACATTCCGTAAAACCCCTTCCCCCTCTTGATATGATGGCAGAAATGTAAGATTTTTTAAATTGGCCACATGTCTCATCAAATCATCGACAGTAAGCAGCCAAGTAATTGTCAAGTTTTATGTATTTTATTTTATAATATTCGCAAAATAAACTGAATGCCAGAGAAGCTGCTAGACTTAGAATACATCCACTAGCTAACCACAGACATCGACTCTGCAAATAACTGTTTCGTAAACAAAAAACTGAGCTCATCAAAAACAGATTTTAAAATTCCCGTTTAGAGAGAACTGTTGTTCACTGGGGTGGAAAACTGCTTCACCATTTTTTGAATAAAGAAAATGTAGATTGGATAAAAGTTTTAATTAGTTGTGAGGATGAAGAACAGTTACTACGAGTTCCTCAACTTGAAAATAGTATCGGAATAATTCAGGCGAAAGCTGTATTTTCAGCAGTTGAAGAGTGGGAGGAAGTTGGTAAAATCCAGGCAATATTTTTTGATACAACTGCAGTAAACACAGGTCGCCTCAGAGTTAACCTGCATTTTTCTATAGCAATTGTTAAAGGAAAAGTCTTCTGTATTTACCATGCCGCCAGCATAATTTAGAAATTTTCCTAAAAGCTGTTCTTGATTGTAAAATGGGCATAATCACTGCCCCTCAGCCAGATATTAAAAAAAACCAATTCTGATTGGGTGGTCTAAATTAAACCAGAGTAAGTATACAAATGTTATTGAAGATGAAATACTAGGTATAAATAGTTAATTCGGAAGAAATTTCAAATTTTCTTACAGGAACTCTTAAAAATTAACAGCTCAGGGATGATTATAAAGAGTTTATCCAACTTTGTTTAATTTTTATAGAACTCCTTCCTGCAAAAGACTTTTTTTCAAAGCACCTGGTACTTTTAATCATGTCAGATGGATGGAGGCACAGGCCATTCATTCTCTCAAAATATATTGTTTCAGGGATCATCTTTCAATTAACAAATTTAGAAAAAGAAGGTATCAGAGATGTTTTCTTATTTTTAATCAATATTTATGCAAACGCGTGCTTCAATACTTCCACTGCCACTTTAGCCACCAATTCAAGACCTGCAAATAATAAAGTCACTTGTTCACTACAGAAAATTTGATAAATAGGTTACAGACAAAGCACTTGCTAAAATGACAAACCGCCTTTGGTATCTTAACTCGAATCAAGTTGCATTTTCATTTTTATATAATACTTTGGTAAAAAAAAGTCAACATAAACCACCTTATCTAAACCATTACCACTTCAATCCTTTCCAGCGCAGTGTCCCACGCCGGGACCACCTAATTTTAATTCCAAACTTACAAACGGCACGAAGAATATTTTAATAAAATTTTGCTTTTACAAAGAAAGGTTAAAGTAATGTGATTTTAATTTCTAAAAATGTTGTTTGTAAATTCCGGTGTAGACTATCATTCCATCCTTTTATGAACAGAATTTTTTTGTGCCGGAAAGGGTTAACGTGACAGTTGTAAAAGAAAATAATTTATTTTCTTTATTATGCCTCCTTTCTTGTAACACAACTTTAATAATAAAAAGCAATTGAGCATTATTTGTTCTCATTTCTATACTTCCTTTGCCCTCCCTTTTTGTTTTAAATTCTTTCAGTTTAAAATTCGATTTTTTTCCTTTTTTTGGAATTTTTTTTTAATCAAACACTTTATTGGACTTCACAAAACGAAAAAAAGAAAAACAAAAGGTGGAAAGCAGATGAAATGGAATGTTACAAATTTTTTTTTCGCTTTTTCATAAAAAGTCAATTTTTAGGATTCAGGTGAAGTCTGGTCCTGAAAAATGCGCATATTTTTAAATCTATACATTTTTAGAAAAAAATGGTGTGTGGTTCTTCAAAGCAAAACTTTTCTTTATAAAATAAGACCTGCATTATGTTTCTAGGTTCAATTGTATTCATTACATGCAGGAAAAACTGCATTTTTTTGTGAAAAATCACGTTTTTTTTTTCAAACTTAAACATCAATGAGGCACGGGTTAATATTGTCCAAATGAGCTGAAACTTAGCCAATCTCATTTTCTAGTCAATTGGCAACTTTTTGGAGGGTCCCCCCGAAAAAATTCGAAAATTGATTTCTTGTGACCACCCTAATGCTGATGTATATTATGCCAACTAAAGTCCCTTGCTACCCTTTTAACTTCGGAACGGCTGCTGCTATATTTATAAAAGTGGTGTCAACGCCCAGTAAAGTAGTCATGTGTAGCTCAATAAAACCTCGCGCGGCTCCACCTGGTGGAGAACGGCAGAGTTAGCATTCCTCTCTCGAAAATGGAAAGAGATTGGGGATAAAGTTGATTTACAAAGTTGTAGAGCATCATCTATTTAGTACGAAAAGACACCATGTGGACATTAATGCGAAGAATAGAACGGTTAAAACGAGCATTTGTTTTTTCGTGATTTCCTACAATGTGACGTCACGAAACTTGAACTGAAGGTGAAATTATTATCTTTCCGACAAATGTGCATCCAAATGGGCATTGCTGCTGACGGTGAGAAGTTATAACATCTCAAATAAAGGTATAGTGTTATGACTAGTTGTTTTATTCTTTCTAATATCGTCTTGTCACGTCACATTGTAGGAAATCACAAAAATACGCGTTTTAACCGTTCTATTTTTGGCATCAATGTCCGAAAGGTGCTGCAACGTACTAAATTGATGATGCTCTACAACTTTGTAAAACATATTTTTAAATATTTCTTTCCGTTTAGGAGATAGGAATTCTAACTTTGCAGTTTTACTTTCCACGAGGTAACGCCGCAGGAGCTTTCATTCAGTAGGCAATGACTACTTTACAATACCTAGACACGACTTTTATGAATATAGCAGCAGCCGTTGCGAAGTTAAGAGGATGGCAAGAGACTTTAGTGGGCATACTGTATATTCAATGGTATGCATCAATATTTTTACACGATTATTCCAATAATGTACACTGAAATATGCATAAATATGTTTATGTTAATTAAGTCTTTAGCACTGTCCTGCATATGTTAAATTATGAGCACTGGAGCTCCGTACCGTATAGTTTTTGACAAATATCTATAAAAATTATAAACATTTTAAAAATTACACGAAAATTGTTGTTTTTCTGCTATGAGACAGAAAGAAAAATAGGCTGGAAGGCTGCCATTATCGATCTCTAAATACTTTTATTATAGGCAGTGGCGTAGTCATAAAAACACAGACGGTATACGCTCAATGCAAAGGGTCCAGAGGGTATACGTCGTATACCCCCGTATACCCTCCACTACATCCCTGATCATATGTTGACACATATGCGTCCCAGATGACATTTTTAAAATTCTATTCATACTTTTTTTGTTTAATAATATCTGATATACACTTATGGTATTATCAAGAGAAATCTGCTAATAATTATAACCTTTTTAAACACATTTTAAAAAAAGGGCTACAATAACTTGATTTTATATTTAATTCAAAATGGTGCCTTTGGAATTTAGCCCACCCTGTATTAGAGTACAATTCCCCCCACCTTCAAAATGTAGTTCTTCAAATACAGCTAGTTTACAGGAAAAATCTTGGTAGAATTTACACGCATTAATTTATATTTCACTGATTGTTTACGTCATAAACGATTTAGTTTTTAACAATTTTAAACGATTTTTAATTTTTTTTTCTTTTCCCATGCAACAATTCTAGAAAGTAAAGAGTATAAACAGAAAGGAAAATCGCCGTGTTGCAACTTTCTCACCAAACAGATAGCGCTACGTCACTTGATGAAAATCGTTGAAAATGAAATATTTTGAAGATGTTTATTTATTTATTTTTGGGGTTTTGTTGAATTTTTAAAAGTAGTGAAACAATGATCGTATTAAAATGGAACCAATTTCATGGTATCTTATCTTATACTAATAAAAGAACAAATCGCTCTGTGTGTGTGTGTCTGTCTGTCTGTCTGCGATGACTAGGAAATTCTACCGCACGTAGAAGTCTGAAAATTTAGGTGATATTAGTCCAAGATAGGTCCTGGTGCACCTGAGGCTCAGACTTTTAATTTTTTAAGTGCCAGGGCTCCTGGGCCCCCTTACGTTTTTATGCATTAAATTGTTAATAACTTGCTCCCTTTTCATCTAATCTTCTTCGTTTTGGGGGACCTTTCTCCATTTAGTTATTCTCGCCTGTTTACTCTCAAGTTATGAGCCTTGTCTCTTGGGGCCCCTTGCAGGGTCCCTTGAAGTTTTTGAGCAAATGAATTGTTAATAAATTGCTTTCTTTTAATCCGATCTTTATTTTTAAGATGCTTTTTCCATTTAGTTATTCTCACGCGTCTACATTCCATATAAGACACTGGGGCCTCCTAGGGGACGGCAAGGCTCCTTGAACTTTTGTGTGCCAAGCATTTTTCATCCCCTAACTTTCGCACCTTCTCAGTGCATATTTTGAAAGTTGAGTCTTGGACTCTTCTTCTTGGACCAAAACCCTCATATTTTTATTGGGGTCCTGGGGCACTTCTTTAAACATTTACCCATTTTTTGTGTAATTTTTAAATTATTATTCTAACGAATTTTTCATACCATATGCTTAATTTTGACTAACTGAAGCTCTAAAGCTCTAAGTACTAAGACATTTTAACGTGTTCTTATATTAGGGCCCTGTTTTAAACTCTCAGTTGGTCCCTTTCGGAACCTCTATTACAGCTCCCTTGAAAATGGTCCGATTCACTATCCTTTTTTTCTAACAACTTCTTAGGGTCTCCAGCTATTAAATGAATGACAAAAAAAAATTTAGAATCCAGCTACCACCAATTTTGAATATTAATCGCCTTCTTGGGCCCTTGGTGCTGCTTCTTTAAAGATGATCCGAATTGCTTGCAAGAATAGTTCTAGTGTCCTCTGATTACTTTAAAAACTACTAAAAAGTATCTTTATACCAAACCACATGCCCCTTAAGTCCCTGACCCCTTTGGACCCGGTACAGGGTCCCTTGAGCTTTTGAACCATAAATTGTTAATAAATTGCTCCTCTTAATCCCTTCTTCATTTTGAAATCATTTTTCCATTTAGTTATTCTCCCGTTTCTATATTCCAGTTAAAATCTTGAGCAACCTTGGTTCCCGTAGGGCCCGATCCGGGGTCCCTTGAACTTTTTGTTTGCCATACATTTTCCTCCCCCTAATTTTATCACCTTCTGATTGCATAATTTTAAAATTGAGTTTTGGACTCTTTTCCCTAGACCAACACCCTCATATTTGTATTGGGGCCATAGGGCCCTTTTTAAGCATTTAACACATTTTTTTGCGCATTTCTTTAAAATATTATTCTAATGATTAATTCATACCCTATGCTTAACTTTGAATAACTGAGGATCTAAAACGCTAAGTTCTAAAATAAGTAAACATGTTTTCACGTTAGGGCCTTCTTCTCAACTAACAGTTGGCCCCTTTTGGTCCCAGTATTATAGCTCCTTTAAAAATAGTCCGATTTACTAGCTTTTTTTTCTAACAACTTCTTAGGTTTTCCAGCTACTACATGAACGACAAAAAAAATTTCAGACTTCAGCTTCACCAATTTTGAATATTAATCGCCTTCTAGGTCCCTTGGTGCAGCTTCTTTAAAAATGATCCGAATTACTTGCAGTTTTCTTTAATATAGTTCTAGCGTCCTCTGATTACTTTAAAAACTACTAAAAAGTATTTTTATACGAAACTAAATGCCACTCAAGCTCCTTCCTCCTTGAGACCCGGTACAGGGCCCCTTAAAGTTTTTGCACCATAAATTGATAATAAACTGCTCCTCGTAATTCCATCTTCAGTTTTGAAACCATTTTTCTATTTAGTTATTCTCCCCTTTCTATATTCTATTTAAAATCCTGGGGCACCCTAGGGTCCTGTAGAGTCCGATCCGGGGACCTTGAAATTTTTGCGTGCCATGCATTTTCTATTGCATAATTTTAAAATTGAGTCTTGAACTCTTCTCCCTAGATCAATACCATCATATTTTTGAGGGAGGCCTGAGGGTCCTTTTTTAAGCACTTACCTCATTTTTACGCATTTCTTTAAAATGTTATTCTTATGATTCATACATACCCTATGCTTAATTTTGACTAATTGAAGATCTAAAACGCTAAGTACTAAAACATTTAAACATGTTTTCAAGTTAGGCCCCTGCTCTCATTATCATTCGGACCCTTTTGAGCCCCCTGTTGTAGCTCCCTTAAAAATAGTCCGATTCACAAACTTTTTTTTTTCGAACAACATCTTAGGTTCTCCAGCTACTACATGAATGACAAAAAAAAATCGACTTCAGCTACCACTAATTTTGAATATTAATTGCCTTCTTGGGACCTTTGTTGCAGCTTCTTTAAAAACTGTGCTATTCTATTGAAATTTTCCTTAACATAGTTTTAGCGTCTCCCAGCTACTTTAAAACCACTATTTTTTTTTTATACCCAACTACATTCCAGTGAAGACTATTGCTCATAGGACCGTGTCTTTCTTTATACCTCAGCTAGAACCTTTTTCGAACATTAATCTCCTTTTTCGGCAAAAACTTACGTTTAGTCACTACAGCCGTAAATTAGAAATCGAGTTACTTTGAATGTAACTTTAGATAAGGGATTTTATCCGTTTATTAATTATCGTTTTAATGTTAAATGTCATTTGCGAAATTCATAGGAAGTAGCACCTTCCACCGGTTGTGGGCGCATTCTTTCCTCGAGTTCTAAGGGCCTAATTTCAATGGGATTTGTTTTATTCAACTTAGATGACAATTCGGCTACTTTCTGTATTACGAAATTTTATCTTAGACTTTAGTTACCAACATTTTCGAATATTAAAGGTGCATTCTTTTTTCGGGCTTTATGGACTTGATTACTACGAGGGTTGGCTCACTCAACTTCATTTTTGATTGTCTATGACACGTGCGGAACACAACCGATGCACGCTGCTTTAGGTAGCGGGGGCCCAGGTTCCAAGTTCGTTCGGAAAGAGGTTTGTTGGGAACACACTAGACGCTGCGGAAGGCAATTGGGTCCCGAAGGTAGGTTCATTTAAAGGATTTTCAAAAGATATAAATTCATACAAACATGAGTTTTGTTTAAGGTTATTATTTGCAAACCTCGGGCAACGCCGGGCGGGTCTGCTAGTTTCAATAATAATAAAAAATAATTTCACATGCATCGGTCGCTTAGTTTCGGTGAAATCTGTGAACGTGCATTAAAAAATAACAAAGAAAAAAAAGAAATAGGCGTTTCATTGAGAGCTTCCTTTTTATAACAGAAGTCTGTCCAGAAGAAGAAAATGTGTACTTGTTTCTGCTATGTTTATATGATTTAATATAAAAGTAGTCACCAGATATGACTCGTATTCAGAGTATTCGACCTGTAATCGCATATGTATGCTGGCGCATGGGTTTTCGTACTAACAAGATTTCTATTTACATAGTTGTAGCAAGCTGTTGCATGATGCTTTTGAAAAAAACACATGTGTAAAAAATAACATTTTGAATTCTAAAAATAAAATATTGGGTAATTTTATTTCTCGTAAAAGTGCTGGACGAAACGCTTTGCATAGCAAATTGCTTCGTATTAAATACTGTTTCCCTTAAAATCACTTTCATCTGAGTTCGACATTCTAATATATTTAATCTATGCTGATAAATGTGTTATACAGGGTGGTTCAGAACTATATGTCAAAAAGAAAAAGGCAGTTAGAGGGGACTTTAATTAGTAGATTTCGTATAGGAATGTGAATGTGGGAATGTAGTCATGGGGCAGTATAAGGCGCTGTTGAATGCAGCGGTTGGTTGGCTTGAATCGTCGTTTCCGCACAGATTTCGAGCAACATGGGTTATTACACTATTGCGGTGCTCACCCATATGCATTCAATGTACGGGATTGCACAAGGAAATGGCTTGGCTACTCAAAGGAATTAGATTGAACGATTCCTGGGTAGGTTTCTGACGGATCTCAGAACATTTGAGCGTCTTCTTTAGGAGTTGTGCGCGAGTAGATCGTTTTATGCTTCCAGGCGTGATAAGGGCACTGTAAGCCCCTGCAGTGGAAGAAGTAGTATTACGCGCAGTAGAGGATAGTCTTCCGACAAGCTCAAAAGATGTTGGACCTGCGTTGGGTACGAACTAGTTCCTTGCTTAACCCCATACTTAAAATGCATGTCGGCAAGATTCGCATTGGTGTAACAATGCATGTTGCTCAAAATCCGTGAAGGAATGATGATTAAAGCTAGCGAAGCGCTTTCATCAACTGAACTTAACAGCGCCCTCTACTGCCTGAACGTTGCATTTCTGCACCCATATCCTTATTCGAAATCTGTTCATTTAGGTCCACTCTACCTGCCATTATATTTTCGACATATAGTTCTGAATCACCCTCTATAGTGTGCGTATTAATGAGATTTTTACTGTTTTTATGGCAAAATATGTCTTCGACCTTTCATACGTAAAGCCACATAAGTAAATTCTTAAAATTCTGTGTGTCGCCTATAATTCAACGAAATAGCGTAGGCAAGAAATATATACACCACACCTGTGATGCAAGATCAGTAACAGATTATAAAGTGACGCTTCGAAATAACATAGTAATAATTTTCTTGCACATTTATTTAAAAAAAAAAGTTTATGTATTTTTGCACGTAATGTTTTATTTATCATCAGCTCATCAGATTTACTTCCTTTAATAGTACTTTTTCTTTTACTGCCCTAGAGAGAGTGCTCAGACTAGGAATTTAGTCTGTAGAGAATAAATGACCCTCCCGGCCCCCTTTATTGAGGTCTTAAAAAAATACAAATTTCAGCCGAAGCTGAGCCCGCCAATACGTGCGTCAGAGGGCCTTTAATAGTGCTTGTAGCAGCAATAAAAATATTACTGTAGGAGCGCACTTTGACTGTCATAAGGCCCGAGCAGACTATACGCCAATCAGATGCAACCGCGTCCTAATTACCTCACGAGCTACGTCACACTGTACGGAGCACATACGATGAAAGCATTTTTTTAGCGCCAGAGTAGTTGAGAGTTGTGGGTGGAAGAGATGCGATGTTAGACGGCTGGCAGAACTGATATGTTCTGTATTTTGATTTGATATTGTGTGAAGTTATTATGGTGAAATGATGACACATCATGATCTCATTTTGTTATGTCGGCATCATTCACTGTATATAATTTTTACAGTAATTATTTCAATGTGTAAATATTTTTTTTCTCCAATATATTTCTCTATCATCTTAAAGAAAGAACATGTGATTTTTTGTCTAACAAGTAACAATTATTCTATCTTATAGACGATAAATTCAAAATAATCCACATGGTAGCACCAATGAAAGTGAATTGACATTTGTTCCAGCTAATTTTCAAAACAACTATTGAGCCAGCGCATGCACACATTGAACTTTCGTGTTCTGAACAGAAACAAAATAATCTTTTTTTGACTTTAAATTTACATAAAATTCTAAACCTTTTTTTTTTACGTAACTTTGTAATTTATAATACATGCCGATGATCAACATTTAAGGAATAAAAGCTGAAGTCAATGTGTTTGGGACACCCTGTATATATTTATGTGTATGTATATAAGCATGTATGCATATACATATATTGGAAAATTTTTTATGTGTAATTGAACGTAAGGATTGTAAAATATTTTAAAATAGACGTTTTGATTTAATGTTCGTTAGAATAGTTTTGCGTCATAAAGCTGTTTTGCATCTAATCTTAATAATGTTTAAACTCTGGAAACAAATATTTATTTGCGTTCCATCAGTAATTCGAAATATTCATCAATATTTCAGTTTGTTTAATAAAGCTTTTCTCGAAAACTTTTGAGCTGGGATGTTATTTTAAAAAGGTTTTATTAGAAAATTAATTACATGATTTTTGAATATTTGCTAACGTTATCGTAGTGGCTATAAAGGCTGTAATTATAAATCTGAATTAAGATAATAAGTTCTACAAGATGAATTTAAACTAATTAAACGAACTTTCAGTGGCACGCATCAATACAAGAGGTATTTTTATAAGAAACTAGGGTGTCAACTCACACATTCAATCACATAGGGTATCTCTCTACCAGCTGATACTGGAATTCAATTGGTAAGTTGAAAAATAATTAATTTTTCTATTATCTAGCCGCATATGATAATTCATGCAATAATGTTTATGGTTGCATCTGTTTACGACATACAAAAACAGTGTATTTAATTATGAGACAAATTACTTCGCCAAATTATTTGAAATGGCCATGAAGCTGCAACAATGGATTATTTTAAAAGTAGAAAATAAAAATAAGAATGTAATGTAATTATTTTTTAAATGCAGTCAAACCCCGGTTTAACGAATCGTTTAGGACTAGCAACTTTGTTCTTTAAATCAAGATTATGTTTTAAATCGGGATAGTCAAAGGAAGTTTTTTATAGAACAAAACAGTTTTTAAAAAATAGCTATAAATAAAAAGAACAATGCTCACTTACCTTAATAATCATTCTAAATATTTGTTGCTTTATGAAAATAATAAATCGCAAGCATTTCAATTAAGAAAAAATATCAATTAATCGAATTTTGTAGATAAATTATTAGTTATCTTTTATAAATTTTTATTTGCTTTCTTTCCATTTTGTTATTCCAAAATGCTTTATCGATTTTTATCCTGAAACTGTGAAATCAATGTCATCAACATTATGATCATTCAAAGCAAAACTGCATATATATTAAGCATACAATGTTAATGCTGGAATCTGCCGTAAATTGACACAGCTGCGCCATCTTGTGGACGGAGTTAATAAAGCAATCACGCGGGTTTTTAGTTTGATGTCATATATGAATATCTACTATCTGCGCATCTCTTGCGCAGATTTTCTGAATTTTAACTCACTTATAGAAGATGAATCTTGTTTACCAGATTTATTGCAAAATATTTTTGTCACTGTTTGTTTCGATAAAATTATGTACATAAAAAAATAGTCACAATATCATTTTAATTTCGAAAAAAAAAGCACTAAAGCTACGAAAACAGTGTTGCCTTTTGCCCTGAAACTAATATGACACTGCGAATATGTTTTAAATGCACATACTTTCATCAAAACTAGCTGCAAACAAAATATTTTGTAATAAATCTGGTAAACTAGATTCATCTTTCATAAGAGAGTAACGATTTGAAATTCGTGATTGAATTTTGAGCAGGGACTCTCTAAAGGGTTTTCTCTGTTTCAATATATATATATATATATATATATATATATATATATATATATATAATCTAGCGATTTTAGGATAATTGTTGAAACTGTTGTCTAGAATCGCGCAATATTTAAACAAATAAATAAACAATAATAGCTTGTTTAATAGTACAACATTTAATGCCTGCATTTTAAATTAAAGTGATTCCGAATATAGAAAGAAATGAGTTTTAGATTAAATGAATGAACGATTTGTTAGTTAAATAACATGAGTACAATGCGTTCAAGATAATATTTGAACTTATCGAGTGCGCTCGATAAGCGAAAAAAAAAAGACTTAAAAATTTTATTTATAATTAAGTTCTATACATGTTCTAAACATTCATAAACGTTGTATTCTCATCAGGAATACAACCGTGTATATCATTTTTTATAACTTTAGCGCATAAGAAATGAGTAAAAAAAAAAAAAAAAAAAAAAAAAAAGAATTGACTACAAAATTCTATCTTTACATATTAACTACTTACTAATTTTTATGCGTAATCTTTCAATACATTAAGAAAAAAAATATAATTAAAATCGAGCACATTTTAATCAGCCACATTTGACAATGTAATATTTTATCTTTTAATAATATCTTAAATAATATTTTATCTTTTTTTATAAATTAAAATAAAGACACATAAATAACTTCTTTTATTCTATGAAAAGGGACAGAGATGAATTCCATCAGAAAAATAATTTTCTTACAATTTCGAAAACTACAGCTATTAGATGGCCAACGTTTTGCCATTTTAACAAATAATATTAGTTCTAAAAATAACTGTTTTTGTTTAAATAATTAACAATAAGTAAATTAAATAATCATGAATAAAAATTAGTATAATATTCTATACTGTCAGAATATAAATATAACAAACAAATGAAAACACGGCATTTTACGCTTACTCTGTTATTTCATAGATCTACAATTAATAGATTATCTACAAAAAAGAAAACAGTTAGGCATATTCCTGTAGTTCAAGCCCGTCCGCTACGTGGCGTGTGACATCGATTGATATAACCTCGTCTTTAATCCTGCGGTTACCTCTCCATTTAAGACAGGACGCTTACGTTATATTTTGCTTTGCTTCAAAGCATCCAAACTGCTAATTGCTTCTTTAAATGTTCTAGGCTTCATCTCTATTTAATCGTCTTCATCCGGTTCACTTACTAATGCTATTAAAAACCTCGCTTTAATATACATTTTATAATGTAGACATTTGTGTGTCACAAGATACATATTCAGAAAATTAGCAATCAGGGAAATTGAAATTTTTGTTTATCACCATAAGAAAATTTCTTCAATTTTTCTTTTTTTTTATATCGAACGTTAATTGTTAAATCGGAATTATAAATTCGTTAAATCGAAGTAATGTTGTTCAATTTTCGTCGAGACCATAAAAAATTTCGCTAAATCTAGAAATTCGTTAAATCGCGAATCGTTATATCGGGGTTTGATTACACTCCTTTATCTATTAATAGTTTAATATTAACTCAATAAGGATTACACGTTGAGAAAATAATTTAGAAATCCTGGATAGATTATTTAAATAATTCTTTGTTTCATTTCTTTTGCTAAATCTTACAAAAAAACAGAGGAAAAATTATATAAATACTTTTAATAAATTTACCAGTTTACGCTTTATACCAAGTATGCGACGTGCAAATTTATTAAAATCGGGGAACATGCCAGATTAATGTATTGTAATGGAAATTGTATGAAAGTACAAAAATTGAAGTTATATTAGAGATAGACCAAAAATTTGGTTTCGCTATCGTTTTCCACCTAATTCAGACTTTCTCAAAATATTCGCTTTCGGCAAAAATGTTGCCGAAAATTCGGCCGGATCGAAAGTAACTGTATTCCAAAAAACTCGTTTCTACTTTCGAAAATTTTAAAAATACTCATTGATTTGAGCTGTATCGGCTCAAATGAGACGCTCTTTATTTATTGCTAAGAACTACACTGTTTAAATTTAACTGTCATGACTGACTCAAAAACTCAGTGCAAATTATAAAGGAAGTAATGCATATAAATGCAAGCAATGCTCATTAAAATCTGCATACTTAACAATAATAGAAAATTTTTAGTTTGAAACCGCAAAAGTGTTCCGATTACAGTTTGAGAAAGTTCTAGATAACAGATGATAAGTTACAAAAATAATTATAAAAGATAAATCGAGGTATGTATAACTAAAACATTTTTTAATTAGATGAAATTCGTATAATTGGAAAATCATTCTGTGCCGTTCATGAATAACCATATTTGTGCCGTTGATTATAACCATACATTTTGATTACTAGGAAAATAAAATGTTTTGGTCAGAGGGATAGAGACCCAATTTGGGCCACGCGTATAATTAATTAATAATTATGTATATTTAATACGAACGTATAATTAATTAATAATTATGTATATTTAATGAAAATGTATGGTTAATTAATAATCATAAATATTAATGTATTATTAAATTCTTTAAAAAAATTTGGAGCCAATTTCGTTTTCGACTAATAATAGGAAGATTAGTGAAATTCGGTTTAGATTTCGTTTCGTTCTTAAAAACCTATTTTGGTCGATTCCTACTTAAAATAATAACCGTGATTAAAAGAAATTGAATGCTTGTAAAAGAGTGTATGTCTATAATATAAAAAGAAATGTGTCCAGTTAAACTTATGGCACTGAGCTCACAGGCTATTCGCACTAATTGTGTATTATGCTCTTATTACACAAAAATAGAGAAATCGACAATATATATACATATATTTAGCTAAATTAAGGGAGGGGGATTAACCCCTTCATTTCCCTCCTTTATACTTAAGCGAAGAAACTCGAAATCTAATCAGGGAAGCGCCTTATCAGAATAAACTGGTATACCAAATTTGAAGCAAATCGAATAAATCTGCATGAAAAACCCATCTATGTAAATTAATGGAGGGATTAGGCGCTGTCAACACTCCCTTTGTACTCAACCAATGAACCTCCAAAAATAATTAGGAAAGCTCCTTATAAGAATAAAGCTGTATGCCAAAGTTCAAGCAAATCGGATTATTCTGTATGAAAAATCCATTTATCTAAACTAAGTAAGGGAGATGTTGCCCCCGGTTACCCCCTTTATATTTTACCAATGAACCCCCCAAACAAATCAGGGAAGAGCCTTATCCGAATGAACCAATATCCAAAATTTGAAGGAAATCGGATATTTCTGTAGGAAGTTATTGCGTTACGTTCGTACATACAGAAACTGCGGGTACAATAGCTCTCAGGCTTTGATAGCCTGTAAGCTAAAAAAACTATTTTACTATTTATATAATACATTTATTACATTTACACCATACAATATATTGAATGCTGAGAATAAAAAGCTATTCAGTAACAGAGAGCAAATGATTGAAAGTAAAGTCATTACATCCATGTAGAAAATATGTTGTTTCGATATGTATAAAGGTAATAATAATAATGTTTATATAAATATTTGTATATTTTGAGCTAGTTAACATTTATTTTCATTTAGCATTTTTATACCATTTTAAATAATTTTCTGAAATTTTAGAAATTTTAATTATTAAATAAACACGGTTCTGTAAAACTATTCATTGTGTTCTGCAATTTTATAATTAGTTTCTTTAAATCAAAAATTTTAATTAGAAGTTGTTTACATGTAAAGCTTTAAACGAGTCTGTTTATTACTTTTACCTACAATCGTATAATAAGATTACGTCGCAAGATTAGATCATTCACTAAAATGAGAATGCTTTTCAATTGAATTAATTAGAACTTTGTATGATGGTAATAAAACACCAGCGAAAAATAGAAATTGAAATTGAAATTTGTAGAAATTCCATGAAACGCACAGAAATCTTTAATCTGTTTCTGTAAATTTTAATTAAAATATTAATTCAAAGACGCATATTTCATACATTTGAAGAAAATAAATTTATTTAATATCTAAAACTCATGCTAATAAATTTGTATAATATATTTTTGTATATATATGTGTGTGTGTGTGTGTGTACTAAATTGATACAATACATTGATATACATAACTGAAATTAGTATTTGTGTTCCTTATTTCAAAAACACTTTAAGTGCAGAATTTCAATTTTTGAAATAATTAACAAAGCAAGTACCGTAAAAATAGTTTTTTTTTTTTTTTTTTTTTTTTTTTTTTTTTTTAATAAAGAATCGAAACCCGTTGAATTTTACGAATGAAACTGTTTAAAAGAACTGATTAATTGAATTCATAAAAAAATTTGCAAAAATAATTACAACTAATAATCAATTTTATATTGGCTGGTCTAACTCTTAAAACAAATATTATTTCAACTTTTTATATTAATGAAATATTAAATTTTATTCTTTTACGTAATCAGAAACATGCAATTTACATAAGAAATTATAACCTTCAATCATGGGGAAACAAAATGTTTTTTTCGAGCTCTGTGCGAATTAATTAATGGCGGATGCAAACTGCTATTCTAATCATACCGACTGCAAATATTATATACTTATAATTTAGTATAAGGTGTTGTGTTCAGAATTCTTGAATTACGGAATATTGTGATCGTGTTTTGTGGCATCTTTATAATGCAGCTAGACAGGGGAAGTTATTGTTATTACTTCAACCTTCTCGTAATTGTTACAAAATATTGTAAAGTACAGAGTTGACGTACGTTGAGAAATACTCTACGTACTCAAATATTCTTAACGTACATTGAGTAATACGGAGCTGCCTTGTTTCTGAATTTTCCTACAGTATTATATTCTTTATTTAATTGAAGAATTCTTTGAATAAATAAAACTAAATTTTATATATGAAAATACTTTAATTCAAATATCCGAAACCTGAAAAGTTCTGTATATACAGGATGATTCGCTACCACCTGTAAAAACTTTGAGGTATGGTTCTTCTCGGTAAAACAAACATTTTTAATATATTTTTTAACTAATAAATGCTTAGTATAAGTGTATGTGCTCAGTAAAACTTATAAATATAATGGATGCACAAATAGTATAGAAAAGTAAATAACTGCCTTCCAACTAACTATTGATTAGGAATTACGAGGTAATAATAACATAAGTGAAACAGAAGCATATATAATGATGGGAGAGAATACTACATTTTGGAATAGGAAAGAAATCCACTGAAATATACTCTGAAACCCTTTAGAAAAGCTGGGATTTTCAACTCAGCTCGAAAAAGTGAAAGTGTTTGATGACTGCGTCAAGGTATGACATGAAGGACAGGTAAATAAGTTGAAGGCAGCGCACTCTAAAACATTCCTGGGGTTGTATTCTGGTGTCATCGGGTAAATACCGCCAGTAGAAATCGGGATCGACGTTTCATAGCGAGGAGACGGACGAAGAGCTATTCTGGTCTCCCCTCGTTATCCCACAGTAGAGGATAAAACACAGAAAGTCCCCTGTGTGCAATCTGATGAAAGTACCCACGTGTTTTTGTTTGTTTGGGAAAGGGAAAGTCAGCTGTGTTGCTTTGACCGAAAGAAAAGGAATGTTTGGATGGGTTATCTACAAAAGAGTTGAAGGAATCAATGCGATTGTTTTACATTAGCGTGTCAATGCTTGCAATCTGCGTGGCATTTCCAGGCCTAAAAAAGCCTATTTAGATTTTATTTGGGCATAAAATACTATTTGTTATTATTATTATTAAACCAAATTTTTGGAATGAAACTTTGCTCTATTTCCCAGAAAAACATTGGCAAATGTTCGAGGAAATATACTTAAAAAAAAAAAAAAAAAAAAAAAGATTACAAAATATTTTAAAAATGGGTGGGAGGAGGGTTCTTTTGTATGTTGTACCAATTTCTACACAAAAATTTCAGAATATATAATCTAATATTTTAAAAATAAATAGGAAATAGCCAATAACTTTTTATTTTTTAATATCTTTAGGCAATTTTTTTATAAACTATTTAAACCAGAATTAATTATGTCAATGATATTCAAATATTATAATATATTAATAACTTAAATTTCCACTTTCAATGTATATATATATATATATATATTAAATTCATTATAATTGTGACACCAGTATTGAAAAAAATATAAATTAGCCCGAATATTTAAATAAACTTTAGTTTCATCTTTGCTGAAAAAAAATCTAGCTTTGCTTATGGACTCAACTAATTAGTTGCTCTTAATCTCAAATTTACAATAAACTTAAATATATACATATGCATAATAAGTATTACCAATTTAACTTTATACTTAAGTATCTACTACCTCCCTAGTTGAATTAATTTTTTAACTAATCAAGATTTAATTATTTTCATGACGATTAAAAGGTTCTAAGAAAATTCCTTTAAATGATACTCTCCCTGAACTTTATTTACTGATATTTTAATACTTAAATAGACCATGAATTCGTTTTATCACTAATTTCAAAAATAACTAAAATACGTTAATGAAAAATTATTATTGTATCCTTATCAATTAATTGAAAATCGTGGTTCTTTTTGAAAAAGATAATTAGAATCAATTAAATCATTAAATAAAAAAACAAATATCAAAAAGGTTTTTAAATTAAAAAGAAAATAATTTAGTAAAGCTAATCTAAAAAAAAGAATGTTTCCTCCGCACAGCAACGCGGTATTGTTGTCTCATGACGACATGCTTGATTGAATCATGCATGATTGCTCATGACTGAATTGCTTTCATAATTTTGGTTCGAAAACCACATTTTTCCTCCATTTTCTGAAAGATCCTTTATCTTTATTGAAAATGGAATATACTATTCGATTTCGCCGTATCTGAATAAAAAAAGTCGAACAATTTTCTGTGTTTGTGAATAAAAAGGATTTCAGGAATGTGTCAGAAAATACACAGTTTTAACTGTAAAACAGCTTCAATATTAAACAGAAAAACAGTGTCAACTCTCTTGTCTTTTTGCCGAAAGTTTTGGTTTGTTTAAAAACCCAAAATACATGCCCCCCCCCCCCCCACACCGCCAGAACATTTTTCCGTGTTTGAACTTATCCTTTCCAAATAGTATTTTTCTTTTCGGTTTGAATTAATGTACATAAATCAATCAAATTTGCAAGTAAATTAGTTACACATTATTTACAGGTAAGAAAAAAATACACAGATTTCCGAGTTAAATAACTTTCAAAGGATCTGTAATAGAGCTTTATGAAAGAAAATTGCATTTTGTAAGTAACTGGGATTGGTGATATTTATCAATGGGTCTCTATACCTTGATATATTATATCCAATATTTATTTTTAAAATATCATGATGTTTGACATTTAAATTCAAAATATTATTGTGTATGATATTTTCAGTGAAAACAAGTGTAAAGGAATTTTTCAACTATTATTAACTGTGTCGTTCCGTAGATAAAGAACTTTTGCTCTGACAGTGTATTTAGCTCCCCCCCCCCCCCAAATAAATAAATAAATAGATAAATATATAAATAAAAATAAAAATAAAAAAAATAAAAGTTTACGTTTTAATCTGAATTTTTAAATGTAGAACCAATAATTGTGCCAGATATTATTATTTAGAAGAAGAACCCATTGAAAGATAAGCTGTCTAATTTAGATAAGCTATTTACATCTTCCCTAGAAATAATATTTTCTGGTTTTAGTTTAGTTCAGGGAAAATGTACAACAGAGTATGAAAGCGAAAAATTCGACAAGCTTACGTTTGTTTATTTTTTTTTTTAATTAAAACAAACTACTTTCTATTTCAAATTTTGTTGCATAAAGCAATATTTTAATACATGGAAATTATTCCAGAGAGAAATATTCGCCTTGGATACAATATTTCAAATGAAAATCAAATTTCGAAGTAATTGCTTAAAAGGCGCAAAGGCCAACATAGTGAAAAAGATTCCAAGCCGGGACTCGAACCCGGGCCATCAGTATAGCGCACTGACGTTCTACCGACTAAACCACTTGGAACGATACACAGCTCGGAAAATTTCTCACTATTATATGTTGGCAAGGCTACAAACGCAGCACAAGATGGAATATTTATTTTAGTCGGTAGAACGTCAGTGCGCTATACTGATGGCCTGGGTTCGAGTCCCGGCTTGGAATCTTTTTCACTATGTTGGCCTTTGCGCCTTTTAAGCAATTACTTCGAAATTTGATTTTCATTTGAAATAAAAGCAATATTTTCTTGATACTAAACACTAAAGGAGTTTTTTTTTATTTTTGTGGATGTAAAAAGCAAGTTGTGTCTGCATTTAATTTTTGATGTTCTGTTTTGTTACTTAAGATAAATAAAAAAGGGGAAATACATGTTGAATTATTATTTTATTAAGTTTTCATGCTAAGTGTAATATATTTTAATTTCTTTTTTATATTATGTCTGAAAATATTTATAATTATTAATAAGTTCACTATTTTGAAAATGTCGGATATATAAAAAAATATCGGATATTTTTTATATTTTGAAAAATTAATAATATTTCCAAAACCTGGTAATTAAAAGACTACGCCCTTTTCCTATTCTTTACTGTTAAATAAGCGCCCCAACCCGGAAAATTAAAGCAAAATCTCTTTCAGAGCCTTTCCTACTGCGAGCTCGACCGCCCGGAAGGACTCGGAAAAACCCCGATGAAAAGCAACTCACTCCGACCGGTGAAATTTCGACTCTACTACACCAAAATAGCAAATAATCGCTAGGCAACTCTTATCGACCGATTTCAGCGATCCCGATCACACCAGAATGGATCCCCTGAAATCAGACAAAATATTACAATAATGCATTAGGTATTGACAGGGCGAAAAGCCCAAATCAATACTAACCGTTAGTACAGTTATTAAATACGATGAACTCTGTGTAATTGGGACTATGCTGAGAACACAAAAAGTACCATACACAAGAAAACAGCTTATCTTTTTCAAAGAATTTTTTTGTAACATCGAATAAGCAGGTACAAGGTTAATCAGTGGACGTGAATTTGTAAAGAAACTTTCTTTAGTTGGAGGAGAAGAACTCAGAAGGTTCTAATGTTTTAAAAAACATTGTACACCGTAGTTGTGTTTGTATAAATCAGTTAGCGTACTCTCTAATTATAACGGCTAAAACAGCCATGCTTGTTGAAACAGCTGATTTTAAATATGATTTCATAATCCTAGAGAAAATTCTGAATAATAAATCCCATAATACCATTGACCATATTATAATAAATTAGTTAAATGCACTAAAATTTATTTTGTAAAGTTTATGTTATAGATTAGGGGTTCTCAAACTGTGGTACGCATATCAGTACTGGTACTTGAAGCACTATTTACTGGTACGCGATAGTCTGATACTGGTACGTGAAATGAAATAAATATTACAGCATGTGAAATCAAAAAGCAGCTCAATCCGACCGCCATCTCTCCTCTTTCTTGATATGTCAGTTCACCGGTTCCATGGCGTTTGATCGCTGATACTGCTTTGACATCGTTTTGCATGTAATTTGTATTAGAATTTTTAGATAAATGGAACTAATATTCGGTAGATGTTGAGTTTACCTTTAATGCACCCTGAAAAAAGTTCTCTTCTATTACTATATTGTATGTATGTATATTACTTATTTCAACGAATTTCGATCTAGCATTAATAAGCAGCTTACTTTCAGAAGGTATGTAAATTTCTTAGTCAATTCTTAAATTTATTTATGTGTATTTTACTACTAATATAAACATAGTATTCATATAACAAAAAAATCAAGGCAACTTCAAATGGGTATTTTCTTTTCAGGTTTAACAAAGCTATTCAGTAGTTTTATATTTAAATGTATCTTTATTTGTTACCCCAAAAATATACATTTTAAATACACTAAAAAACATTTAATCATATAAGCACCACTTTAATAATATAATCGTGTAAATCCGTAAAATCTCCTCAGACGGAAGCACAAAAGACTGGAAATATATTTCGTTTTAGACATATTCCGCTTACACAAGTTTTTCTGTATTAGCTTTGAGTTTGTCACCTGGTGGTACGCGGGAGTATGAACTTCTATTTAGTGATACTTCGGTCTAAATGTTTGGGAACCCCTGTTATAGATGATAAAATTGAACGTTATTCTAGTCTCGTTCAACTTAATTATGCTAAACAAAGTTTTGTAACTTTAGTGAATTAAATACAGAGTATAATCCGAAATAAAGTTTTTTAAATTCACTATGAATTTCCCATAATTTATTTAAATACATTAAAATATTTAAATGCTCTTTTGAATATGCCAGATATCTGCGTAAGTTTCAATACAGTATGTTACCACTCATTTTGCGACTCCGATTAAAATTTAACAATCATTTCGGACTTTTAACAAAACAGTCAGTAATTCCTTACCCGAAATGGAAACATTTAAAAACATATTTTGGGCTTTTACAATTCACATTTGTAAATGATTTACCAGAGTTCGCGATACAAAATAAAATAGATCTAAGTAATCCTACATACATATATATGTAAATATATATTTCTTTAATTTATATATTTTTCCCTTTAATTTATTTCTGCACTAAATTACTTTTTCTTTACTTTTCCTAATTTAAAATTCCACTCTTTTGCGCCCAATATCTAAGTTTTCCTATGACAAAATTCATTTCATTTTAAAATATGCTTTTTTTTCTTTCAGAAGCTTCTTTTTATTTCATAGGGGACACGTTTTAAGATTTTTCTCACTCCTTTCAAAAATGTATACTTTTTTTTTTTTATTACTGGTTTTTAGGATTAAATAGTATCCATTGGCTTGCGCCTGGGACTGCATTATGGTCTTTCCTTCTCTTTGTATTCCCTCGCATCCACCAATGACACAGTATCCACGCTCTCTGTTTAACCCATTTGTCCCTGAATGTTTTGTTTTCTCAAATTTGTTGATAAAATTACTTTAAAAGATTGAACAATGAACTGGAAAAATACTAAAAAACATAATTATTTGTATTTATTTGATAAAACGTAAACGTACTAAATATGGGAATATGCATAATATTTGTAATAATACAATATGCATATTTAGATGTTTTGTCTAAATTTATATAAAATAAGCTTCTAAATTGTATATTATATACTATAATTTCTATTTCTATGAACTACTAAAAATATATATTTATTTCTTTACAGAGACTAATAACATTACAAGTTTTATTAATAATAAACTAAGAATAATCGTATTTGAGGCTTAAAAATATTTTGTTTCTTAATCATCTTGAAAAGGACTTCACATAAATAACTCTCTCTTAGATGGCTAATAAAAATATGTACCCATTCGTGCCTAACGCCATCTATGTTGTACGTTACAGAAATTCATAAAAAATAGACTTGAACATATAATTTCACAATTTAAAAAAATACGTATTTCAAAGAAGTCTACAAGCTAAAATTATGACTTATTTATTTGGATCCTGGGTAGAACAACAAAACTAAACTTACTTTTTACATTTCGCAATCTTGAACAAGTTGGAAATTGCTCGTCAAACGTGGCAAGTGAGGTGCGTTCCTACTATAACAAGTTTTATAATTATTTTTTGCACCCCATATTGTACTGAATGTATAATTTTTTGCACTTCATAAAGTACATAGTCTTTAACATCATTAAAATACACTCCCAATAATTTTTTTCCCATTCCCCGAACACTTTTGACTGTCCCTGTAATTAAACTATACATCCGATTTTCCTAAAATTTGAAATGGCTCGACAAAATTTTGCACCAATTATATCTTTAAAATTTCAGACCATTCGGAAGGCTGTAACATCATTAAAATGCACTTGCAATAATTTTTCCCATTGGCCGTAATGTAAAGAAAAACTTTTGACTGTCCCTGTAATTAAACTATACATCCGATTTTCATAAAATTTGAAATGGCTCGACAAAATTTTGCAACAATCTTATATTTCAAATTTCAGACCATTCGGTTGGGTAGTTTTTGCTCTGTTATATGCGGACAGACGGACGGACAGACGGACAGACGGACGGACAGACGGACAGACGGACGGACAGACGGACGGACTGAACGACGACTATAGGTGCTACGTATTTATATAATTACGAACGTACCTAAAAATGAAAAATTTATAAATTCTGAAAAAAGCCTTCATTTAAGCAAATAAATATCCATCCTATACTGTCATCTTTTGGATACAGATGAAGCCTTTTATTATTCAATTTTCATGTTATAAATAAGAAGAAAATTATAAAAATGCATTAAAATTCGAAGCGTCCCAAAAATGGACGATAAGCATAAATGGGTTAAACGCTTGTGTTAATGATCATCGTCCACTGTAATATTTGTTTTACCATGTAGTTTGATTTAGTTTGGTTTGATTCAATTTAATCTAATTTGATGGAAATTGATAACAATTATATGCCGGAATTTGCTTGTCTTATATATATATGATTATGGAGACTCTAATAGATCGGTAATATGTTTGTACTGCAATAAAAAAATGATTCCTGGATAATCTCAAGAATTTCGAAATCATTTTCCGGATAACAATCCTAGCCTAGTATGCTCGAACCTTGCGACTGTCAGCCTAATATTTAGACTTTGCTTTTTAGTAACAACCGAATTCCGAAGATTGTATAGGTATTAGGTTCTCGAAATCACCTATTGAAATCCAAATTTAAACCAAAATATAAATCTAACTCTTTGATTAAAGCATAGTTTTATCTGCCAAACGAGTATGTGTGAGATCTGCATTTACTATAATTTGGCTCCATAAAACTTAAAGTGTTACATGTATATTATGTATGTATATATATAAACATTTTTAGATAAAAATAAGTAAAAATTAAAAATTCTTCTTAGAAAAGTTTTTTTTTTAAATCTCGGACTACTTTAATTAAATTTGAAAATTTTAAAGCCTTTCTAGTATAAATATATCTTACCGAGCAGCTTCATCTCTTATTTTATCTAAGAATGTTTTTCTATAGTGTATAAAGTTATTCATATGTGGAGATATTCATACTGTTTGACATAAACAAACGGAGTTGTGGGTTTACCTCGCGGAAGCTGAAGGCAAATAGCAGTAGTTTCTATCCTGGATACTGAGAGTTTCTGATAATACAAACTTGAAAAAAGTACCTTAATAAATGAATTGCTGTATTTCAGAACAATATAGCACATAACAGAAGGTTCTACCCTGGATACTGCGAGTATCTTACACTACAAACTTGAAAAAAGTACCTAAATAAATGAAAGGCTGTATTTTTTATAAAAAATATTCTAAAGGTATGTACCGGAAAAAAGTAATGGAAACAATTTAAGAATTAAATAAAAGAAAATTTTTAAGCAATTTACGTACTCTTTCTATCAGGTTTTTAATCTAGCTACATAACTGGTCCTTTTAGCCGGTTAGAGAAGTTAAAGTATGTTAAAATAATGTTATTTTCATGAATATTAAATCACGACGATGTCTATAGAACCATAAGCAATATTTTTTTTAATAGTTGTAAATTAGAAATATGGTTCTCAGGTGTACCATTGTACCAATGAGTCCCATGACTTCGATGGATTTTGCATTGGACTTATGTCAAACTACGATGGGGGAAATATGCTATTAACAAATTAAATAATTTGCAGTTTCTAAAACATAGGCTGATGCGTTGAAATGGTAATAAGTGAAACGCTATTTCGACAAATAAAAATGATAACTAAAAAATCCAGTAGTTATATCGTACACATTACGAATTATAAAATTTAAATGCAAGCTTAATTATGAACTTTCCCAATGTGAAAAGAAGCTGAAAATGTGGACGTTTCAAACTCTATAACATAAACGATTATTTCCATAATTTGACCTTAAAAATTTAAGTTTTGAAAAGAAGCATATTAATATTCGCTAATCATGCATTTCCAGAAAGTTTTGAGACTTCAATATATGTAAAAGAAATCCCATCTAGTTCAAGAATATTTGAGTTCATCATCTTTACCTTACATACAAACAAAATTAATCAAATTCAGAGTCAACAAATGTAACTGTCTCTCATAATAAATAAATATTTTCCATGGGTTCCGATGCGATTTAAAATTGACGTAGATTTATAAATCCTTATCCCCCGCTGCTTATGGAACCAAATAATTAATGAGGTGGAACGTTACGATTCATGGATAGTTATTCCTCGACGAAATAGGGAAATATTATATTAAATGCATTTACTATAGCTGTGATTTCCAATGTTTTCGCGAATTTTATGCAACTTTGCAGCTACAAAATGTTAGCTATGATGAAAACTGATTTTTAGGTGCGTTCCTAATTACATAAATACTTAGCACCTATAGTCGTCGTTCAGTCCGTCCGTCCGTCCGTCCGTCCGCATATAACAGAGCAAAAACTACCCAACCGAATGGTCTGAAATTTTAAATATATGATTGTTGCAACATTTTGTCGAGCCATTTCAAATTTTATGAAAATCGGATGTATAGTTTAATTACAGGGACATTCAAAAGTTTTTCTTTACATTACGTCCAATGGGAAAAATTATTGCAAGTGAATTTTAATGATGTTACAGTCTTCCGAATGGTCTGAAATTTTCAAGATATAATTGTTGCAAAATTTTGTCGAGCCATTTTCAATTTTATGAAAATCGGATGTATAGTTTAATTACAGGGACAGTCAAAAGTTTTCCGTTACATTACGGGGAATGGGAAAAAAAATATTGCAAATGCATTTTAATGATGTTACAGACTATGCACTTATGAAGCGCAGAAAAATATACATTCAGTACAATATGGGGTGCAAAAAATAATTATAAAACTAGTTATAGTACGAACACACCTCATTTGCCACGTTTGACGAGCAATTTCCTACTTGTTCCTGTTTACCTTAGATGATGAAAAATTAAAAACATGAGAGTTTTCTATTAATGATGCCAATTGAGAAATTAAAGTTCAGGTAACAGTATTACTATGAAAAGAGTTCAAGACAATCGTCAAAAACAATGAAATAAAACTTTACAGTACTTCAAGATAGAGCTGATATTTATATTCATTATTATGTATAATAAAAAAGAAAAGTGCCCAGCTAAACTGATGGCATTGAGCTCACAGACTATTCACACTAATTGTATATTATACTCTTATTTTAAAGAATAATGCCACTCAAAAAAATAAGTGAAGGGGAATTAGCCCCCGTTTCCCCCTTTATACTTAACCAGTGAACCTCCAAATCTAATCAGGAAAGCTCCTTATCATAATAAACCGGTATACCAAATTTGGAGCAAATCGAATAATCTTGCAAAAAAAAAAAAAAAAACATTTATCTAAATTAAGGTGGTGGACTAACCCTTTACCCTTAACCAATGAATCGCCAAAACGAATCAGGGAAGCTCCTTAACATAATAAACCGGTATACCAACTTCGGAGCAAATCGAATCATTCTGCATGAAAAACCCATTTATCTAAATTAAGAGGGGCGGGCTAACCTCCCTTTTTCCCCTTTATCCTTAACCAATGAACCCCAAAACTAATCAGGGAAGTTCCTTAACATAATAAACCGGTATACCAAATTCGGAGCAAATCGAATCATTCTGCATGAAAAACACATTTATCTGAATTAAGGCGGGTGGACTAACCCTGTTTTTCCCCCCTTTATCCTTAACCAATGAACCCCCAAAACTAATCAGGGAAGTTCCTTAACATAATAAACCGGTATACCAAATTCGGAGCAAATCGAATCATTCTGCATGAAAAACACATTTATCTGATTTAAGGGGGGTGGACTAACCCCGTTTTTCCCCTTTTATCCTTAACCAATGAACCCCCAAAACTAATCAGGGAAGTTCCTTAACTTAATAAACCGGTATACCAAATTCGAAGCAAATCGAATCATTCTGCATGAAAAACACATTTATCTGAATTAAGGGGTGTGGATTAACCCCGTTTTTTCCCCTTTATCCTTAACCAATAAACTCCCAAAACTAATCAGGGAAGTTCCTTAACATAATAAACCGGTATACCAAATTTGGAGCAAATCGAATGATTCTGCATGAAAAACCCATTTATCTGAATTATGGGAGAGTGGACTAACCCCGTTTTCCCCCCTTTATCCTTAACCAATGAACTCCCAAAACTAATCAGGGAAGTTCCTTAACATAATAAACCGGTATACCAAATTCGGAGCAAATCGATTGATTCTGCATGAAAAACCCATTTATCTGAATTAAGGGGGTGGACTAACCCCCCTTTTCCTCCTTTATCCTTAACCAATGAACCCCCAAAACTAATCAGGTAAGTTCCTTAACATAATAAACCGGGATACCAAATTCGGAGCAAATTGAATGATTCTGCATGAAAAACCCATTTATCTGAATTAAAAGGGGTGGACTAACCCCGTTTTTCCCCCTTTACCCTTAACCAATGAACCCCCAAAACTAATCAGGGAAGTTCCTTAACATAATAAACCGCTATACCAAATTCGGAGCAAATCGAATCATTCTGCATGAAAAACACATTTATCTGAATTAAGGGGGGTGGACTAACCCCGTTTTCCCCTCTTTATCCTTAACCAATGAACTCCTAAAACTAATCAGGGAAGTTCCTTAACATAATAAACCGGTATACCAAATTCGGAGCAAATCGAATCATTCTGCATGAAAAACCCATTAACTGAATTAAGGGGGTGGGGTGTGACTAACCCCGTTTTTCCCCCTTTATCCTTAACCAATGAACTCCCAAAACTAATCAGGGAAGTTTCTTAACATAATAAACCGGTATACCAAATTCGGAGCAAATCGAATGATTCTGCATGAAAAACCCATTTATCTGAATTAAGGGGGTGGACTAACCCCCCTTTTCCCCCTTTATCCTTAACCAATGAACCCCCAAAACTAATCAGGGAAGTTCCTTAACATAATAAACCGGTATACCAAATTCGGAGCAAATTGAATGATTCTGCATGAAAAACCCATTTATCTGAATTAAGGGGGGTGGACTAACCCCCCTTTACCCTTAACCAATGAACCCCCAAAACTAATCAGGGAAGTTCCTTAACATAATAAACCGCTATACCAAATTCGGAGCAAATCGAATCATTCTGCATGAAAAACACATTTATCGGAATTAAGGGGGGTGGACTAACCCCGTTTTTCCCTCTTTATCCTTAACCAATGAACTCCCAAAACTAATCAGGGAAGTTCCTTAACACAATAAACCGGTATACCAAATTCGGAGCAAATCGAATCATTCTGCATGAAAAACCCATTTAACTTAATTAAGGGGGTAGTGTGTGGACTAACCCCGTTTTTCCCCCTTTATCCTTAACCAATGAACTCCCAAAACTAATCAGGGAAGCGCCTTATCACAGTGAACCTAGGAAAAAATTTTGAAGCAAATCGGATGTTTCTATCAAGAGTTATCGCGTTACGTACATACGTACGTACGTACATACATACATACATACATACATACATACATACATACATACATACATACATACAGAACGGGCGGGCACATTAGCTCTCAGGCTTTGATAGCCTGTGAGCTAAAAATGAGAGGCAGACATTTTTTTTTAATGTGTAATATAGGAAAGTTTAACCCTTTGCACTCGAGGGGTGACTCTCTCTCACCACTAGTGTTTCCAGATGTCACGCGTAAATCAGTACTCCAAATTATCTGGACACCACTTATTTCTTATAGTTTATTTCGCCATCTTTAATTGGAAATAATTCTGCCATTAGATAAGAATAATAAAATTTCTTTAAAATACTGGTGTCCAGAGCATTTGGAGCTCGAATTTACGCAAGACACCTGGGCAGCACTAGTGGTGAGTGAAAGTCACCTCTCGAGTGCAAAGGGTTAAAATTCTATAAATTTTATTCGGTAGCATTGGCATGTGCTGAGAGACTGTTTTTCTTAAACAACAAATTAAATATTTTTGAGTAGAATTTTTTTATGCTCCGCTTCGGAATATATAACTCATATATTGAAATATTAATTATTTCTGACGTTTCATTTATTATGGGAACGCTTTGTAAAAGCTTTAAAAAAATAGTATTTGTAAAGGAATTTAACCCTTTATCTACTGACGATACATATAAGCCCCATTAAAATAAATTGTTATAAAATTCATATAATACATGGATTAGTAGCAATACTGTTTAGAATGAATTATATCTACATTACTTTATCTTGTTCTAAAAGCATTATTGGTTACACAAAACAAAAATATTTTTAAAAGGACGATTTCTTTTGCCTTTGCGTCTTTTCAGCTTTCTAGCGCTGAGGGGGAGTTTGGAGGACTTTTTCAATACGGATGTATTTTTATATTTCTATTGCAAGAACAATATATTTGTACATTTCCTAATTCTATAAAATACTAAGAAAAATACTTAAAATAAAAGATTTGAGTAGGGTTATAAATATTGCAAAAATTCCCTATAAGTTAAAATTTAATTAATTCTTCTAAATCCATCAATACTTCTAAAATTTATTAAATGATTATGTAAATCTTCTAATTTTGTCTAAACAATTCACGAAAAATGCTTTAGAAGATAAAATTTTCATGAATTCATAATTCAGCAGATAAAGGGTTTATATTTCTATGGAACATCATCAGGGAAAATACTATGTACCAATCTATGAAAATGAGAAGTACAATTTTATTAGAGCATATTCATTGTACATGTTTTCAATAACTTTAATTCATATTTACAAGCATATTTCATGATTTTTAAAATGCATATGATACGAACGCTAGCAATAAATTTTTAAAGGTTTAAATAGAACTTTTAAAGGTTTGTAAATGTTAAGAAAAAAGAAACTAATGTAATTATTAAATTATTTAAGCAACGATTTCGAATAAAAAAATAAAAATTAATTTATTGAAACCTTAAAATATATGTATAAAATTTTTTATTAAAAAATTAAATCCAAGATTTTTTATTTATTTAGATTTACTTCTATGTTATCATTAATTAATTTCAGAAAGCATTAATCAGAGCTTTGAAAAATGCCAGAATAATTGATACCAGAGTTATTTTTATGTTTGTGAAACATTGGCTCAAAAGAAATCATACAAAGTATTTCACCCGTGAATATTGGACCTTAAACAAATTATTTAAATACATATTTCGCCACTGTTTGTGCTTATATAATTTGATAATTTTTTATCAAATACTTTATTAATCTCGATATTAATTACATCATATCTTTTTCATTGGATTTAAAGATACTTTGATTTTTGGTTTCTGATGATTTTATTTTTAACTTTGAAAAATTCAAAATATAATATTGAATTTCTTTTCCTATCAAAACTCATAAACCTCGAAAATAATCAATGTATCTTTAATTGAAAAATCAAAATTTTAATGTCTGTATTTTTTTATATTTATTAGGAATTTTAAATTACGAAGAAATATGTACTAATAAGTAATCTTAAAATTGAAAATTGAAATCATCATTAGTGAGACTGTTCAGATTGTTTTCTATTGAAGTTTTTAGCTTCAAAGAATCTTTAGTTGAAGTGCTGTATCTAAAAATAAAATCACTTTAGAAATAAAACAAATTGTAGCTTCTTTTGTTAAAAAGGCCTGCAGGGATTCTACAATGTCTTTCAGATAATTCATGTTTCTGTATTAGAGATACTACATTACATGAAAAAAAAAAGCCTCTTGAGCATTTTCCTTTTCTTAGTTGATACTTATAGATGATAAATTCAAAGAAAGAACCCAAGTCTGTTGATGTCTATTATTTCATACGAAAATATCACAATTCATATACATTCAAATTAATATTGATAATTATGAAATTTCAAATAATATGTTTTTCGAAAGTTGAAAAACAAGTTCAACTTATCAAACTTTTAAAATTTATATCAATGAATTTTAGCAATTTCAGAAAATCCGTTGAGGAAATTAAAATTTGTGATAAATTTTTCGAAATTTTATGTGTACTTTTAAATTTCAAATTTGTAACTTTTTATTAAATTATACTGAAACTGCATGTGTGTTAATCTGAATATGGTTTTACACACAAAATATATATTTTCTAAAAATATTTAATACCATTTTAAAGTAATTAAATTTAATGGCATATTTTATCGCTGTCTGTGCTTGCATAATCTCCTAAATTTACATCATTTAGGTTAAATCATGCTTTTGATAAATCTCATTAATAATGTTCTCTTATCTTGCTTTTTTTTTTCAATTTGTTTGATTTCATATATTTACTTCGGATTTCGAAAGAATTAAGTTTTAGAACAAACAATCTTTATCACAAACTATCATATAAATTATTCAAATCTTTTGCTGTTTAAAAACTGAACGAATGCAAAGACATATTTAGATATATATATCGTTAAAACTAAAAAATATTGTTATTAAAAGTCCAAACCATTTTCTATTAAAGTGTGATTTTTAGTAGAAAAGATCTTTTAGCTGAAACGATGTATCGAAAAAGTCTCATGTGGGAGAAAGTAATAGCTATCCACTTTTCTTTAAATGCCCCTCAGCGATTAAAGAATTTCAGTCAGATAATTTATGCTTCTGTGTTCGATATTCCATTATTTTCTTTAATAAAATCCGCGTCAAAAATTTAGTTTTCTTAGTAAAAACGTTTTCTTGATATAGAATAATAATAATAAATGAAAATAGAAAGAAAGTTTTTTTTTTCCATTTTTCCAGAAAGTATAAATAATTGATCTGTAGATTCAAATCTAAAATTTTTAGTTTAATGGGATTATGAAATTTGAAATTATATATATTTTTTTAATGCTCAAAAATATTTTCAACCAATTAAACTTATCAAACCTAGATGAACAAAATTTCGGAATTTCAGTTAAATCATTTTGAGCTTTAAAAAAAAAAGAGTGATATTTTTTTTCGAATCTGAGGACATCTTTGCATTTCAATAATAACTGTTTTTATTAAATTATATTAAATATGTATCATATTAATTTAATGATGATATCCGAGCACAAAATATATTTTCTTTAAAAAAAATTATTTTCCCTTTTAACGTAATGATATTTCATAACATTTTCGCCACGCTTTGTTTCGCTATAACTTCTTAGAATTAATCTTTCTGCGTTTGATAAATTTCATAAATAATGAAATATTTTCTTCTTTTCATTTGATTTCAATTGTATTCCTTATAAATTATTGTTTTTTAATTACTGGGATTTTCTTTATTATTTTATTCCTTATTTCCATACCATGTCACGTGTAGGACAGCTTTTCTACATATTTGAGGAGAAGGTCCAAATACCGGCTATCACTTTTGTTTTCAATCTAGATCATACAATTTTCAAAATTAGTAAAAAAAAAAAAAAAGTGCCAGCAGGGTACCTTTCCATGTTTTACACCTTTTTAGAGAAAAAAAAATTCTGTTTAAAAGGCGTTTTCTGTTTATAAAAAGCAAAATTCCGAAAGTCTTCAAATTTTGAGTTTTGAAAATGGGGTCTAAATACCGGCTACCTAAGTTTTTTTTTCCCCAAAAGTTCACAGAAATAGAGCTAATGGCAGTTATTAAGCTATAAGAATATTATTTTAATAAATTTTATTGATTAGTAACATTTCTTATCCACAGAAAAAATATGTAATTTTTAAATGAATAGGCATTTTTGTCAAATTTATAAAATTCTTAACATTCTATTCTATTCTCACAGTCTTCCCATTACGCTTCTAGTTTTGTTTTTTAACGTGTAAACCAAAAAAAAAAAAGAAAGCTTGCTGATTGAAATGAGAATTAATTTATCTGAAAAAATCATAAACATAATATCACTCTCTGCGTCGGTGCAGTCGCTATAAGACCGCATATTGCATTCTTAACACTGAACTCAGAATCCCTTCCCCCATTCTTGTCCGCAAAGAAAGCACACATGCAGAAGACACAAATTGCATTATCTTCCTCTGTTGGATATCTTCCTTTTCCAGTTTTTAAAATCCAATATCTACCCCTTTCTCCTGTTGTAATCCGTCATTTTTCTTCTTTCTCTTCACTTTTATTGCAGGCAATTTTGGAGTGTCCAACAGCACTTTTTGTGAAGTGATCCTGTATCCAGTGTCGCTCCTGAAGAATTACGGCCACGGTTGCTTTTTCTTCATATTGCGAAATGGGACCGGAACTATTTCTGAACCATTTAAATTAATTTATTAATTAAGAAACTATTTAAATTAATTTATTTTCCTCCCCTCCAAGCAGAGCAATCGAGGGATGACCAAATACCGGCTAGCCGTTATTTAGACCACTCTAGGTAGTTTGTATTTCGACCACTGCGATGTTTAATTTAAACAGATATTACTCAATCTTATAATAAAATACCGATAATGTGCGCACGACAATTGAGATCTAAATATGTCTGGAAAATAACTTAGTCACCAATTCAAGCCAATATTCGATCTGTATATTTAAATAAAAGTGAGGAATACGTAGCTGAAAACTTTTGTTGTACCAGATTACGTCGTTTCGACACATTTACATTAACTGTTAGTAAATGAGACAGACTTCTGCGACGTACTTTTCGTAACATTCTTCTCTCAATTAAAACTACAAACTCGACCCATCGTCGCTAGGCTGCGCTGCGCTCAGTTCTCAGAACACCTAGTAGCCGGTATTTAGACTCTAGCCGGTATATGGAACTTCTCCTGTACTATTAGTTAAAGAATGTTATTATATCATCAAATTAAAATAACTGTAATAATATCAAAATCTAGGATTTTTGTTTTGTTAGTGTATCGTTTATATTATAACATTTTGTAAATTAATAGCTATAGATATTTATGTAGTAAGGTCCACGTGCAGAACATTTTTTTCCTTTTTTCACGGATCAGACGTGAAACGGGTAGATTACTTAGGTCTACGATTTAAAATGTGGAGTTTTTTAAACCTATTTAAAACGAGCAGATGACTTAGTTCTCGGGCATACTATGTGAGGTTTTTTAATCCTATTAAAGGGTCATTCTATATCACGTGTAGGACAGCTTTTCTATACGTAATTGCTGTTTTAACCCTTTATCTACTGGCGGTACATATAAGTACCATTAAAATAACCCTTTATAAAATTCATTTAATACATCGATTAGTAGCAATACAGTTTAGAATGTGTTACAGATGCATTACTTTATCTTGTTCCAAAAGCATTATTGGTTACACAAAACAAAAATATTCTTAAAAGAATGATTTCTTTTGCCTTTGCATCTTTTCAGCTTTTTTGACGTTGGGAGTCGGAGGGGGGGGGGGTTAAATTCCGAAATATTTTGATTGTAAGAATAGTATATTTGTACATTTTCTAATTCTACAAAATACGAAGAAAAATATTAAAAATAAAAGATTTGTATGGGGTTATAAATATTGCACAAAATCCATATAAATTCCAATTTAATTAATCCTTCTAAAATTGTTGTGGGGAGCTGTAGGTATATAAACAACTGGTCCATAACCATTCAATGACCCACCACAACGATACACTGGGGGGGGGGGGGGGAGATATTGCGGGAGGTTTATGGAGGTAAATGGGGAAGCAAACCCACTTACTCCAAGGTGGATTAGACAAGTCTAAATCTAATCACCCTTTGAGTATAAATACTCTTTACATGAAGACTCATAGTATTTAATATTCATAATTAATAAAACATAAAGTGATCGTTTGGTCCTAGCTAAAACCCCTGAGAATAATAACATATTATCGTAAATGAAGACGGGAAGACCTCTCCAACCGCCTGATTGCGTTGTGAATTTTTAGTAAATAGTTTTAGCCTATAGACCCGTGCGCATGCATTATTGTGCGAAATGCACCGCCCAAAAGAACACTTCCGTACAATAAGAATAAATCTATAATTACATGTAACATTCCCAATCATTTAAATCCAGCGTAAACTGAAAGATAAATATAAACATTAGATAGATAACTCTGGCTCATGATGGAATAATTAATATACAAAAACATTTATTAAACTCCCACATACATAGAATTACTCATTAACGTGTACTACCTCTAATTTTTTCATAATTTTATTTTCAGTAGATTCGGAATTAGATGGGGGGGGGGGGACATATTTTTGCGCTACATTTTCAACAATATCTTTGAAAATATAATACCTAAAATTAAAAGGAGTGTATTTTTGAGTTCAGCGTTACAAAAGCTTTCACAGGATACCCCACATGATATGCAAAGAAAAGATTCTTTTTTCAACTAGCATAATTAGCGCCTCTACTTTTTTACTAAATATATTTATGAATGTTTATTAATCTGAAAATATGTGGATTAATGGTCTTTATTACTTCCCCGAATTTGAGCTTTCCACGTTTCATAGTTTACGAGTAAAATGGCTGTGACAGACAGACAGGCACAGGAGTGATCTTATAATGGTTCCGTTTTCACTTTTTAAGTACGGAACCCTAAAAAACACAAAAAAGTGTATTAAAAAAAATTATTATTCAGGGACATGAAAGTCAAAAGATTGTGAGAATGCCCCATATGTTTTTTTATATTTACTTGTATTCCAGACTCTCAAAAGGAGAGATGCGCCGATTTTTTATGCTGAAAGTGTAACTAATTAAATTATGTTTATTTCTTTAAAAGTTCAATCTACGTATCTTTTACAAGTCACAAAAATAATCACGTGTGCTTTAAGACAACACAGAATATTATACCAATAGCAATGGATCAGAATGGGAAAGGAGCAGAATTTACAGATGATATTACCCTGATGATGGAATCCAGATAAACCACGGATACAAACATAAATACAAGGTAAGCCAATTTTCTCTTACCTTTTCTTTTCTTTTATAATTAAGATATGAATAAACAATAAACTGTGAAGAACAGCGAATTTCGTTCAAACACCCTGTTGGATAAGTTGAAATACGTCTAACAAAATCTACTATACTAATATGAAAATATACATTTTTTTGTAATTTTTGTTGTACTGTCTATATTCTAACATCTTATAAGTTAATAGAGAGCAGGAAATTATGTTGGTGTCACGTGCAGGAGATTTTATCCGTTTTTCATGCAATGGCCCATTAGAGAAGAATGGGATTTTTTGCTCGGTAAAAGTCCGCTTTTGCTATTTTTCTGTAGGAAGTACGACTTTCAGGAGGACGCTTGGATGGAAAATTATTGCATCTTTACCGTACAAGGAAAACTTTGTACAAACAGTCCCGACAGCGCTTTTTTTTAAATTAGCGAACGTCAGGCCAAGCTTGCCATTTCGGTGCCAGCATGCTAACCACTAGACTGGAGCTGTCTATTTTCTGATTTGCAACGTTACAATAAATTATCGGATTTGATTTAATATCAAAAACTGCACTTAAAATGATCAAAATACCATTCTTTGAAAATTTGTAATATTTTTTTAGGATATGTATATTTTACATCTTTCCATAAATCTTAATTAATGAAAAAAATATATAGGATAACTCTAGGATAGGTGGCCATAGAGGAGAGATGGCCAGTCCAAATATCTCCTACACTTGATCACTGATTGCAATATAGACATTGTTCGTATGAAATAGTTCAACAAGTTTATTTATTGCGACATGCAGTTCTGTTTTTCTATTTTAAAAAGTAAGTGTAATTTTAATGTAAATTAAATAGGTGGTTGAATATTTTTTTGACATAAGTATGTGAATGTTTTGCAGTACGAACGTTATATATATTTTTTACTATATGGACTTTTAAGGCACGTATATAATCTAATCTTTACTTCTAAGTTTAAAACAAAGACGTACAATGGCTATTGATGCTTTAAATTGGGAGATCATCAGTCCTTCAATTTCAGGATAGATGGCCACATGAAATCGAGGAGAGATGACCACCTTTAATTAATATATCAAAATTATAGTTAGTGATGATTTTAACTAAATATAATTAAAATTAAAATACATATATAACGTTTACGTTTATAAGTACATTAATTGATATAATTATTTAAATTTTAACTAATATAAATATTTTAATAATAGTAATAATAATATAATAAGATCTAACGATTTATTTGTTTCAGAAAATGCTGAAAAATGTTGGAAACATTCATAACAGAAACTGATAAAGTTGATAAATAAACTAAAGTAACGTAATAAACCTACAATTAACGCAAGAAAAAAACGACAATTCCATTAGCGAAGAAAACTAAATACATTTAAATTATTAGATTCTACAGATTCCGCGTAAATATAATTAGATTAGGATTACTGTGTTTTTGTGCAAAACAATATAATAACACACTCAAAAATAATGTCTGGATAGAATGCATAAGGTACCTGAAGTGGTTCCATGAAACATGTACAGATTATCAAGACCTTTGCCAAACATGTGGTAAGATTTTACGAAAAGTGAAGTATTGAAATTATACTTCAAATTTTGTTTATTCGAGTTTTCTTCACTCATTTTCCATCATATAACTGCATCTTTAGAAATTGCTATAGATTTTTCATGATTAACTATATGAAATGCGTTATTTATTTGCTGTTTAAATTAGCATTTTCTTTCTTGTATTGGATGGCCATCTCTCCTCGGCTTTAAGGAGAGATGGTCATCTGCCACTTAAATTTCAATTTTGTTTAACACTTTTTGTTTTCAATATTTAATTATTTTTTGCATAAAATATGATAAGTATATGTATAAGAGTTTTAAATATCCATAAATATTTCTTGTATTTGCATTATAGAAATTTTCATTTCAATCTTTAAAAACTCTGGCCATTTATCCTACACTGTTAAAAATTTGCAGCATTCTGTCCAGTCATTTGACCGTTTTTTTTCCCGAAAACTGTTACACAACCGTAATTTAACACTATTCTGACCATATTATTGGCCATTTTATGGTCAGAATATAATTAAATTATGGTTATGAAACCGTTTTTTCAAAAAACGGTTGAATGACTGGACAGAATGCTGCAAAATTTTAACAGTGTAGAGTTACCCTATAAATCAATGCTTTAACAGTAAATATATCCTCTTTAATCCGCTTCAGAAAATTTTTTGTTGAAGTTAGATTATCAGATGAAGAGAACCTTTAGCTGAATTGATGTTTTGGAAAAAAAATCGTCTTTAAGAGAAAACAGAAACTAGTTACTTTTGTTGAAATGGTCCTCGGGGATTATGGAACTCTTTTCAGATAATGTATGCATCTCTGTTCAATCTTTCATTATTTCCTTACAAAATAACTTATAGAAAAAACGAACATATAGATTTTCATTCACTTATTACATAATGTATGACGATAAATAAAAGCAAAGTACAAAGTTTTAGTGTTGACTCACGTTTTACAGAAAAATTTAAAGATTGAGTTATACATTCAAATACCCAAATTATTCTTAAATGGAATTATGGAATTTTAAAGTATTTATTTTTGTAATAATTGCAAAATTGGAAAAAAAAAAATAAATAATATTTAGTTATTTCGACTAAATTATATGCTATTTAAAAAAATATTCTGTATAGTAACAATTTTTGAAAATGTGTAAAAAAACATTTTTCGAAATATAAAAAATAGGTTTTAATTTATATTTTTTCATTTTAAAAACACAAAACTTAAAGTGCATTAGATTTGCGTATATATTAATTTCACTATGATATTGGATCCCAAATTGTCATATTCTAAAATTTTCATTGCCTTTATTTTCAATAATGTTTTATGTACTTAAAGTGATACAAATTTGATTGAGATAGGAAATAAATTCTTAATACGTATCAGAATATCGAGATTCTTCAAATTTAAAAGGAATTCCATTACTCCAACGCTATAAAATACTAGAATTTTACCTTAAGCAATTAATATTTTTTTATTAATTCAGGAAAACTGAGAATAAATAGTCATTGCTCTATTTTTAATAATGTTTAATGTACTTAAATACATATCACTTTCATTCAGATAGGAAGTAAATTCTTAATACGTATCGGAGTATTGTGATTCTTTAAGTTTAAAAGGAATTCCAGTTCCCCAACGCTGTAAAGTACTAGAATTTTACCTTAAACAATTAATGTTTTTTTATTAATTCAGAAAAACTGAGAATAAATATTCATTACTCTATTTTTAATAATGTGTAATGTTTCATTGAGACAGGAAATAAATTCTTTATACGTATCGGACTATTGCGATTTTTCAAGTTCAAAATGAATTCCAGTTCACTAACGCTGAAATACTATAATTTTATTCTAACCAATTCAAGCCTTTTATTTAATTGTTAGTTCCGATCTATAAACACCGTTTCGATGATGCCTATAGATGTCTATGATGGTAGAGTTACACTAAAGCTACCTACACAACTTCCAGGTTGTGTAATATTTAAACGGAGCTTCTGACTGTAAAATAGTTAATGAAACATCGTCTTCATTTTGAAAGACCTATCCAATGATATGCCACTCAATAGGGTGCGTAATCTTTTTTCGTGTTTCCCGCCATTTTGTATTTTACGGCCGCCATTTTAAATTTATAAAAACAAAACCTAGCCTATAACCATTGGACGGTTAAGACGAATCGATAGAGACCTTATTCGTTAAAAGCCATCCAGCTGTTGGGATGAGGCTATATTTGAAGCAGTCGATGTGTTTGCGCCGATATTTTGCACAGATTGCTGCGCTCGTCTTTTTATTGCTACAAGCACAGTAAAGGATATAAGTGTTGGATTTTTTTTATGTGTTCATTATGATCTTAGAATACAATATGACTAGCTATTTTAGGTGAACGGTGTATGTATTTGATTTAACAGTTGAATTACTCGGTTGTACTTATAAGTACCGTCAGTACACTGGGTGTTGGAAAAAAACTTCTTGTTTACTTTTCGTCTGTGTAGTTATCCATCGGTTTAATCTGCTTTAAAATGTAATTACTAAAATGTGGTGTCGTAATGATTTCCACGGTATTTGCTTTACGTTTCATTGTTATTTTGTTATAGAAAATCGTATAAGTTGTGGCACCGGCTCGTTTTTGCTATGCTAGTAATAGCATATGTAAATTCATATATTGCATATATGGAGATGCGAGAGAACATGTTGTCCCTGGGATATTGACGTCTCATAACTAAAGGACTGCTAACAAGATCGAAGCATAAAAAAAATAAGTTTTTTTAACCCTTTCAGGAACAAAGCATTTTCAATTCTAAAGTGTTGAAATAAATGATTGGCATCGGAATTTGCCAAACGATTTATTTGTAAATAAGAAAAAGCCTATATTTCACATGCTTATTAAATCGAAAATATTTTCTGGTGCCAGTTGAAATATCTTGTGGATTTACTGTTACGATATTTAGTCATCGTGTACTGACGGTACTTTAAAGTACCACTTTAATTAATTAACTCTAAATAATTAAATTTCTCATGGGTGAGTATTTTATTTATGTTTATCCTTTAATTTTCATTGTAGTAACTGAAAAAAAAATATTACATTAAAAAAATTACAGTAGATCATAATGCCGTAGATAAAGGGTTAAAACAGACAGTGCGATAAAATGAGTTGTACTGTTTTATATGATCAGAACGACAAAATACTAATAAATATTAAATTGTAAAAAATTAATCTACCTTAGCATTTCTATAAAATAAAAATGTGATATGCGCCAATGTTTATCGACATTATATAACAATTCATTATCTTTTCGAAGTTCTCTGAGAAATATTACCATGTTAGTTAGTAAAGTTTAGTTTTACGTTTAGTTAGCAATGTGAAAACTCAACCATTTAAAATATATAATTTTATTAATAATGTTTAACCTTTAATGAAACGAACAGTTTTAAACAACATAAAAATAGGGCATTAATCTATAGATCAATACTTTAAAGCATAAATACCAACTTTTAATTATATTATTGTATAATGCAGTGTCTTGTATAATTTCTAAAAGTTGTATAAACTTAGTTAGTAAATATCGAATCAGCAAAAAGAAGAAAAAATATGTTAATGACAAACACAACGAGACGGTTTGTTGTAACATAAAATTACGGCGACATGCTATACATACCAACACCTTTTAAAGCTATGTACCAGCTTTTGATGAAATTCATCTTCATGTACTATCTAGTAATAGCATAATGAAGTTTTTCAAAATATAAGTATTGGTTAAACGTTGGGAAGGAAATAAATGAGGCACAGGTGTTAATCATATAATTATTCTAGGAATTATAATACCCAATATACCGTCTGTATTTTTAATGACTAATTTTATTACAAATTGCACACATTAATTAAATAAGTAACATGTGTTGCTTTAAAATATATTTATTGTTTTGAAGTTATAATATTTTTCGCTCTCTTTAAAGCATAATATTTTAATCTCTTTAAATCCATTCATATTCATATTTCACATTTTACTATTATTTACCACAAAGATAATAAATTCTAGTTTGTCACAACTTCATTTCTCAGCTTTTACATATTCATTGTCAGGATTGTAAGTGCTTTATTCTAAAAAGGATAAATTCCAAAGTGAATATACTAGATATATATATATATATATATATATATATATATATATATATATATATATATATATATATATATATATATATATATATATATATATATATATATATATATATATACAGGGTATTTCAGCACAACGGTTACAAATGTTCGAGAAAGATAGGGTACACCTAGGTGACGGAAAATTACTTTGCAATGTATGGTTGGAAACGCTTTCCTGGAGTAGTTGTGACAACACTAAACACAAGAAGAGAAGTACACGAATAGGGTGAGAAAACATATTTATTGATCTTAGAATCGCAAAAATGCTGGGACAATGCCGGACAAAGTTGACGAACTTACTGCACGCATCGTGGTAGCTATGGGGAAGTCCGGGACATGCCGGTATTTTCAAGAACATTAGATATTCCATGTGCTGGAGATGTGAAGCCTGTATCACGGCTAGGGTAATTTCGAACTTTTTTGATGACGATCGTTTCCTCTTTTTTTTTGGTCTTATTTCTTAATTTTTAGAAAGAATAACAAACATATTTTCTCACTCTGTTTGTGTCCTTCCTTTCTTGTGCTTCGAGTCGTCCCTGTCGTGACAGAAGGGTTTTTCTGAACATGCATTGATATGTGATTTCGCATCCTCTAGGTGTACTCAATCGCTCCTGAAACTTTATAACCGATGTGCTGAAACACCATGTATATATGTTGTCACCTGCATTGTATGAGCCTTTAAAATGTTTAATAAAATATAATGTGTGTACAAATATTCTTAGGTTATAGGTGTAAATAAGTTAGTCATATATAGTACATGAGTTTTAACAAAAATTATTTATTTACTTTTCATGAATTAATGTAGTAAAACGTCCTAAGCGTAACCTAACAGATCAGAAAAAATATCTGTTCAGAAAGGGTTTTATCGTATTAGATTTTATCTTACACTGTTGCAAAGGGGCTATAAAAAATGTTAAAATCTCCGCAATTCCACCTTTCTGAAAAAAGAAATAACTTTATTCAATAAACAAAGTATTCAGCAAAATTTCATAAATTGCTGATAAACGTATGAAATTCTACTCAAATGCTACTATATCCTTTAGTCTAACGAAAGGCCTGGTGAAAAGGAGAAGTAAATACTAAGGAAGGAAACACTCAAAACGACTCTCTTTATTACCTGTCAATATTTTATGGCAATTGATAATTGGCATTCCGGATATTACGGTTCTATAATGACGCATAAGTGAAAGAAGGCACTGGAAATATCGCTTTAGTAACAAAAAAAGGAAAGATTTCTTTAAAAAAAAATAGCAAATAAAGCCTTCGTGGAAGAATATTAAAAGGCAGGAAACCAACGTTTAAAAATTCACAAATAATAGACAAAAGAACAGCAAACATCTGTTTTGCATTCACAAGCGAGATTCGTCTTCAGAGTGACTAAGAGCAAGGCACAGCTTGCTAGAAAAGGAAAGATTAGGCATAATGAGAGAAAGGCGGTGGATTATATACTACATACGTTTAGAAAAAGCGCCAAAAACAACCAATGATTCGAAAGCAGCATGAAACAACTGAGCGGACAAGTAGAGACATCTACCAGAGAACGAAAGAAAACAACCTAAATCAAAAAAGCGAAAATAAATTAATGTTTTCCTAATACTTGAAAATCTGGAGTACTAGATAAGTCAATGACTAAGGAATGAGTTTTTTAATGATGTTTTAAGCTCCCCAAAAATCAAGATCAAGGTTGGAAGAACATTTTTGGATAATGATGGCTGAGGAAAAGTTGAACCTATGTTGAGAAGACCTGTGTTGAGCAATAGAGGAGCGTTTAAGATCCTGCTTTTTTAACATAACCTTCATGCTCTTTTAAACGATCTGTTTTATCTCCCGTTTAATCTTATCAGTATAAGATAGACCACATTGACCAGAGATTTAGTAGATACCCCATTTATCTATACTATCAATGAGGTCGTTGAGTTTGAAAAACAAATTTCATTAACAAGCGAAAAAATATCATTGAAATGAATAGTGAGCAACTAGCTGGCTGATTTTATGGGAAAATGGTATAACAACTGATGTATTCGAGTTGGAAATAAAATGCTTTTCAGAATGGATGGGTTTCGTCAATTTCTTATAAATAGAATCTATAAAATTAGAGGAATAACCACGATCAAAAGCAATAGATTAGAGATAATTAAGTTCAGCGCTAAGTAAGTGAGGAGTGAACCAAATATTGGAAGACTGAAAAACAAAAGTATTGAAAGCAGCAAATTTCAGGTTAGGAGGATGATAAGAATACCTGTGAAGTGGAAGACTAACAGCAAAAGGTTTGCGAAAGACGATAGTCTGAAAGCCATTTTTACTATGAATATATCAAGTACAGAAAAAAGGCAATTCTTGGTCTCAATTTCAAAAGTAAATTGAATTCAGGAATCGATGGAATTCATAACGTAGTGGGTGTTAATCATATTATCTCTGTAATGGATATTAATCATATTCATATACGCAATTACGTTTTTTAGATCGTGTTGTAAAAATCATCATTTTTTGCATTTTTAAACAATTACAGAGAAAACAGCAATACTAATTTGACATTTTGATAGGCGGTCAGAGGTGTTAAACAATTTTGGAACAAGAAATATTGAAAATATTGGCATTTATCGATTCTTGACTATGAAAATAAAAATGTTGTTAATAATATCCATTTTGAATGAAATCCAAATTCTTGCACATTTCAATCCAAAACAAACAAACATAAAATAGATTGTTGTCCTCAATTTGTGTTGAATGGTATTCAAAACGAAAGATTTATATTCGTGGGAGTGAAAAGAACTTGCTTATATAAGATGTACAAGAGTATGTGCAGCGTAACTGGTTTTTATTCTAAATACTGTAACTGAAATAGAAGTTGAACCAAAACAGATAATAATTCACTTTTTTTAATATGAACTATTTGCGCACAAATATAGACGTCTATTCTTTTCCTCATAAAAACTAAAATGTTTGATTTTTTTACATTTTTAATTTATTTCTATATAATTTAAAGTTTTTCTTGTTTTGGAACAAATCAATAAATGGCAGCACTGATGCTTATTTCCTCATAAAATAAATGTTATATTAATCTGAGTTTGAGAAATTCCTCAAGACAGAATGGTGAATAAATTAAGAATGTTTCATTATTATTTAACGGAAACCGTTTGCAATTAAAAAAGATTTTTTTTCCTTTGTATATTATTCATATGTTTAAAGCCTTTAAATTCGTAATTGCGCGAGTTTAGTTTACTGATAGTTAAGTTGGAATTTTAACAGGGCTGGGTTTTTTTATATCCATATTTGTGGACCTTAATTACCAGTAAAGTATAAATTTTAGAAAAATGTCCCTTTCTGTCATCTATATTATCATTTTGTTTGTGCAAAAGCAATGAATGTGTATTTGTAGTGTTAGTTTAACTTCAGCCCTAAAGAGGAGAAAGAAAATAAATTTATTACTAAATAGAACGAAATAATTGAACAGAAATCTATATTTCATAAATCACAAGATAAACATCACAAAAGAATTTTTTACAACTGCTAACTGGTAAAATCATTCAGCAATATTTTATTTCTGGAACAGGCTGAAAGCACAACTTTTATCATCCCCGTGGCTCTTCTAGCACTTGAAATTATGTTTAAGATCCTCAATTTTGTACTGATTAATGCACTGCAAAACCTATTCGAAGACGTTCCTGTAAATTACAAGCAGCGAAAGAAACTTTTGTTATAGAAATGCTTCATTAAATTCCGGAAATTGTTTTGTTTCCAAGGATTCTAAATACAGGGTGTCCCAAAAAGGATCACCTATTTTTAAAAATGAATAATTAACAAACGAATAGGGTTATTAAAAAATTTCTTGCAGGAAACGGATGTGTGAAGTCTGGTATTTTGTTTAGAACTTTTTATTATAATTGTTCAAAATATGACCGACAGATGGCGCTATAGCACATTTTGGTGGCTATATCGCCAACGAATACACCATTTTGAAGAATTTACGCAACGACAACTACTGTTTCCCTTGAAATGGTTACTACTGAACTTTCATTCACCATGTCTACTTCTGTTTGTTCTTCACGCATGCTCCTTTTGTTCACATAGTCATCAAAATGTGCTGTAGCGCCATCTGTCGGTCGGATTTTGAACTATTATAATAAAGAGTTCTAAACAAAATTCCAGACTTCACATATTCGTTTCCTGCAAGATTTTTTTTTTAATAACTCTATTCGTTTGTTAATTATTCATTTTAAAAAATAGGTGGTCCTTTTTGGGACACCCTGTATAAAGGAACGCTTTTCAGAATAGGAAGAAGGCATATTATATTTTCGTAAACCTTAAAACATATAATAACTAGATTACGAATCATTACTTTTTATTATAGTGTACACTTCTACGTTCAGTTTTTATTCAAGATGTGTTACATATTGCGGATAGACAAAATTTGTCATTTAATTTTCCAAAAAAATCACCTAGGATATTAATGTATGGAATATAATAGTTATTAATACTTTAAATTTTTTCTATGAAAATTCATGTACTGCATATCGACGAACTGTTTTGAGTCTGTTTTCACTTTTTCATATATTCGCTTAACATATTGTACCTTTTAAACGCGACGAAATTTAACGAAAAAATTAAAAGTTTGAATTAGTCTATCTTCAAAACCTTTTTATGTATAAACATGAAATTTTGGATATTGATTAAATAGATTGTGCTTTGTAATATGCACATTAGAAATTTATTAGCCTTTTACAGAACTCGTGTATTGTTGAAATCAAAATAACTCTTTTTTTTACTCCAGAAGTCATTGCGCGCATGATATCTTGAGAAAGTATGTATAGATTGTCATTAAATTTGGCAGAGATACTAAACATACATATGTGTTTAAAATGAACTACTTTTACGGCAAAATTATTTCACTAACTATATAAAAAAAAAATTTAAACAATAAATTTGGTATTTTTAATGAATAAAATAGATATAAGTAAAAATATTACCATTGTAAATACTTAAAAGTAGTTTATTTTAAACACACATATTTGTTTAGTATCTTTACCAAATTTCATGACAATCCATACATACATTCCCAAGATATCATGCGCGCGATGACTTCTGGAGTACAAAAAAGAGCTATTTTGATTTCAACAATACACAAATTATGTAAAAGGCTAACAGATTTCTAATGGTAGCATATTACATAGCACAATCTGTTTAATCAATATCCAGAATTTCATGTTTATACATAAAAAGGATTTAAAGATAGACTAATTCAAACTTTGAAGTTTTTCGTTAATTTTCGACGTGTTTAAAAGGTACAAGACCCATTAAGACGCATTTTTCAAGTCGGCAAGAAGTGAAAAATGCTTGATGACAACCCTAGACCGTAGGGCCATGAACAACCTGTCAAGTGGGTCAATGGCCTTCGTACCATACAAACATTTCTACGCGCTTTTTATGCGTTTTCAACAACTTTCATAGCCACATTTATATTGCCCATAGTTCTCATTTTTTTTCAACATTGTTAAAGAAACCTGGTTTTTACGTTTGCTGACTTCACATACAAGGCCGGATTTCTCATTATAGACTGGACTTCTGTCTACAGACTGGACTTCTCATCCAAGTTTTGTTTAAACACTGTGACAAGTAAATATTTGCAAAATCTCTGTCGTACGTGTTCAAATGATTTATGGATATTTTTCGCTTTTAAAGTCTCATCTTGTTTGTGTAATTGCTTAAGGGCAGTTGGAAGTCCCCATACCTACCATGTTCAATTAATGTACTTTTTTTAAAAAACTACCAAAGATATTCACTTGAATTTTTTTATGTACATAGTATGACAAATTCCTAATAAAGTGAAGTCAACTTTATAAACAGATATTCTATAGTAATTTTTAAAAAAGAAATCTAGAATAAAAACAACTTTTAAACAACAAAAAGTATTTTTCCAAAGAAAAACTTTTTTTATAAACATTTTGTACAAATGTTTGTAACAAAAGTTCACTTCAGATTGATCAAGGATAGGTGTGAAATATTCTGGCATGATTTCAAACAATAATAAGTGGTAGTTTATATAAAAAGTTACATAGAAGTTCAAAAAGCAACACTTTGAGAAAATTGTGTTTAAAGTTTACGTATGTAACATTTATGTATGATGTAAACAAATTGAATTACTTAATTTTTTTAAACTTCTTGTTGTCGTAGAAACAAAAATAATATACCATTCGAAAGGGTGAAAATAAAGGATTCAAAATATTAAAAAAAATCAAAAACGACTTTTTTCACAAATTTGACTTCCAACTGCCCTTAAGGCTTTCACCGGGAAATGGGGAGGGAATTTTTTTCGACTTCCTTTTATATAAATAATTGTTTATCCTTAATAGATAAATTTATAAATAAATTAAAATTTTCAAAGAATAAAAAAGCATGACAACACGAGGATATTAAGTTTTAAGCTTGAAGAGAAAGTAATATTTGCCGTTTATTAATTCATCTTATAATAACATAGCATTATTTATTTATTCTATAAACACACTAAGCACACATACATACAATCATATATATGTATATATATATGTGTGTGTGTGTGTGTGTTTTATTTCAATTGGTAAGATCTGTATGTCTTTATATATTTTTAAATACACTGTTACTTGTTATTAACTTTTCAAATTACTTTCTTTGAAAATAGCATTTTACTTATTTAAACTTTTAACTTAAAAACTTTAGCGGCATACATTTTACAACTTAGAAATGTCAAGTAATGCGAAGCAAATAGCGGAAATAACCATAAATAACATTAAACTTCATAGATAAAGACTTCATTTGCAAATATATGAACTCCTACCCTCTGTTTGCATAAAGGAAAAAAATATATTATCTCACTATAGTAAAAATACGCTTGATTTGGCAAACATTGTAGAATAAACAGAAGGACTGAGAACTGACATTAAGAAAATAAAATAAATAATATTTCTTTTCGTTAACAAAATTCAAAATATGTAATGGAATTATTTAAAATATTCAACTATAACACAAAAATATTTAAAGTTTTTAGTATAATATTTATAATATCCGGAAGCGCTGATATGCCGTTTACTTTATTTTCTGTCATTTTAAACAATTTGATGATAATTTCCTTTTAATGCTTTAAAATTTTAATTTGTTAGTCTAAGTGATACCTAATTTATAGGGTGAAAGCTGCCGGTGTATCGGATGGATAGGAATCTTTAGAAAATGCATGCATCTATTAAAGGGATGGCGAATTCCAATTATAGCCAGGCAATTTTCACCACCTGAGTAATTATATATAACACTATAACCTGTGCATATTCTTACTGTCATTTCAGAAAACAAATGTACACCTTCTATAATTTCAGAAATATGCTATTTAAATAAGGCACTGGAGATCGCACAAGATTTCGTCGATATTTAAGGGGTTAATGTGATGAAAAAGAAATCCAACAAAAGATTTTTTTTTCATTTGTAATCTTTTCCATAGGATCGTTGAAAATGTTGGATACTGTTGCCTACTGGTTCTGAAATAAACCAGGGTTCGTACGCATCAACGAATTCAAGGGATTTTAGACGTTTTAGTACCAGAAATTTCGTAAAGAAGTGGTTAATATACATGAAGTTAGAAACGTTTTTCATTAAATAAAAGTTACACATTTAATTAAATTTAAAAAATCAAAAACCCGACTGCGTAAAAAGCGATCTAATTAATTATTTCTCATCAATGTTAAACTATTTTTTATATTATTTACCCTTTTTTTTTAATTTACTTGTATTGAAGACTTTTAAGTTGTATTTAATTGTTAGTTCCTATCTATAAACACCGTTTCGATGAGGCCTATAGATGTCTATGATGGTTAGAGTTACAGTAAAGCTAGAGATCCTACCTACACAACTTCCAGGTTGTGTAATATTTAAACGAAGCTTCTGACTGTAAATTAGTCAATGAAACATCGTCTTCATTTTGAAATACGTATCCATTGATATGCCCTTCAATATGGTGCGTGGTTATTTTCGTGTCTACCGCCATTTTGTATTTTACGGCCGCCATTTTGAATTTATAAAAACAAAACCTAGTCTATAAGCATTGGACGGTTAAGACGAATCGATAGAGACCTTATTCGTTAAAAGCCATCCAGCCGTTGGGATGTTTCGAGGGTATAAAGAAATCCACATACCCGGATATGCGTGAAACACATAACCCTTCTTGTCAGACGGGTAATAAGGCAAATAGTACTTTACAAAAATTCTTTTAAAAGGTGCTTGAAAGTCTTTGAAGCGTACAAGACATGTAAACAAGTACAAATATCAAAATTGAATTCAGAATTTTGGCAAACTATTATTTTGCACAAAAAACACACTGTTCTCATTTTGTTATTTTATATTCACATTTTGATTTTTTTTTTTTTTTTTTTTTTTTTTTTTTTTTTTTTTTTTTTTTTTTTTGTAGAACCTTTGTTTTTAGAACAAAAATAAGAGAATAAGAGTTATAATGAATAATTGAACAATTCTACAAATACATACACGTTTCATAGAACTGCACTCCATATTTGATTGCCCAGCAGGTCAAAAATAACCTTTTAAGGGAAAAAAAAGACACACACATTTAAATGTTTTGAAAAAGGTATACACTGTAAAAAAAATTCCGCAACGTTCCTGGGAAAAATGGGCAGCTGAGTTGCCCATTATTTCCAAGAAACATTTCTTGAAAATGACTGGAACTTTACTGTATATGTTAAAAACTTTCTACAGAAATGCCAGTAAGTTTCCTGCGAAATACCAGGAATATTTCTGTTGACAGCAAAACGTTACTGACATTTCACAGCATGCGGGATCCGCAGACGATTTTTACATTTCCAGTTGACAATTTTCGCTTTATTGTCATTATTTGTTAGAATGAAAAAATATTTTGAAATTGACATCAAAATTATTATTTATAATTTACACGAAAAAATAAATTTTCAGTTAAAATTCAATAAAGTAAATATATATATGATATATTGTTTCTGAACTTTGCTTAAAATAAAAAAAATATATAAATGTAAATAATAATTAGAAAAAAAATCTAGACATAAAATATTTTGGATTTTCGTCAGTAATTATGTTAGTTTACAAGTTAGATAAAATACATATAAATTTTCATGAAAAAAAAAAAAAAAAAAAAAAAAAAAAAAAAAAAAAAAAACGTAATTGTATATTTTTTCCGAAAATAAAAGAAAATTCAAATTTGCAGCAATTCAAAGTGTCAAATATATATCAAATTTAAATCAAATTATAATAAAGTGTTAAAATATACAATTAATTAAAAAAAAAAGTCAAGAGGTAGCATCGAACTCGGGCCGTACGGGTGGCGTGCGAGCTTTCTGCGTCCACACCACGAAAGACACGTTGAGAGCTGCAAACTAATGGGTATTTCAAACGTATGCTAAACCTCGGAATCTAATTTCTGAAAATCTAAGTCCCATTTGAAGAAATCCTTTCACAAGAACAATTAGAGATAAGAACTCTAAAACATACTTTAAATTAATCAGAATCGGTGAGAATCATGTTTGATGGTCCCCTGGTTAATGGAGATCCAAATAATAGGTGTATTTTTTTTACCCGGTCTGCTCGTTAAACGTTCCACAGACAAGTACGATAGATAATCTCTTAGCGATGTCACAGAGGTATTGTATTTTCATCTGAATTGTCTTGACAATAGAGACGTAAAGGATTATGTCGTCTATTGATTTATTTGCATTCCATATTGATTTTTTTACATTCATTTAAGGAATTCGTTTTCGACACTCGCGCGCGAGCAACGGATTATAGCAAAAAAATAATAAATGCCGGCCGCAGCGTTTTGCTGTTTCCAACTTTTGTTCAGGAATGTTTCAGATAAGAAAACTAGAATTTCACAAGAAAGAGCTAAATTATTCTGAAAACCTGAGAAAAGGCGAAACGTTCCTGGATTTTACATGGAACGTTACCATTTTTTTTTTTACAGTGTACTTTGGCAGATAGTACAAGCAGAAACCTCCAGAAGGCGATCTTTCTTTGTTGAGCACTCAAAACGACAGTGTTTAAAAATAGACTAAAACTAAGTTTTGTTGCGACTAAATTCAAGAAAATAGTTATTAATTGTTTTACAGGGTCTTCTTCGAAACAAATTCTGTTAAATATTTTCTTTTACTTTGATTGATTTACTAGACAAAAGACTTTTAAGCAGAATTTCTACTAATCTTTGTCACTCTTCCCTTAAAAATGCGATCATACAGTATAGCTAATGAATTTGTAGCACTAAACATTTATGAAAAGAAACATGCAATAAAATTTCAAAATATATAATTAAGTATATATATTCGGAATAGCCTATTCAAAATGAAGGTTCACTTCATGTAAACCAAAGGCCCGCTGTTTTACGCCCACAAATTCCAGTTTTGTGTATTTGTCAGGGTATTAATAATAATAGATAATTCGTGTTTTGCTAGCGAATTCTGTATAAAAAATGATTAACTGGTATTGGTTTATCCTCCTCAGACCCCAGCATTTATTTTTATAATTTTTTCTACTTCAGTTATGAATTTATATTAACAGACTGCTAACTAAGAAAAATTTAACAGAGAAAAAAATTAAAATTTATTTTTTGTACCTTAAATTTCATGTATCCTATAGGATACATGGGGACTGAATGAGTACATTCTCTGACAGTTTGCTATGAATTCTTTGCATGACAAAAAGCAATGAAAAATAAGAAATAATTATGCATTTAATAACTTTTTATTACTAATGGACTATACAAATCGTACATTAATATATAGAAAAATTATTTACGTTTTCTATTTACTTTTTATTACATTTTTCTACATTTTTGTTTTATAATTAATGTAAGAATTTGTTATAAAAAAGTCTTATCTTTTCAACTGATGATATTTCATGAAGCAGTTCCTTTCCTTAGTGAAACAAAGAAACATATTGCAAACAGTACATCGTGTTCTAACTTTTGTAGAGTAACAGCCAGGACATCTACAACGTGATGTACTTGTTTGCTGTGTAATTTCAGGTAGGTGGGATGCAGACATTTTTCTTAATTCAGAAGATGGTTCAGGGCAGGGATTCCTTCTTTTCTTTTTTCAGAGGAGACATAAACTCAATATCAGAATCTGTTTCTGAAACTTCATTATTCCTTACTGAATCAATCAAGTCATCCTTACTGTGAATTAACGTTTCAGCCACTCTTTCTCGAAATTCCAAATAATCTAAAGTATTTTTGTTATAAGTATGTAAATACCGTGCTGCTCGTCGATACTCTATCCACCCAGCAGTCAATGAAAAATCTACAAAATGAAATATCGTTCTTACAGTCCACTTTCTTCTCTTTGCAAATATTTTATTGAAACTAATTATCCTATCAAGAAGGTCAACTCTTCCCATGTTTGTATTGTATTCTTTTACAGTATTTGGTCTACACACATCTATGAAGCATATATCCTTTTTACACCAACGTTTACAAATATCTGTTGGTTCCTTACCTAACGCTGACGAAGCAATAATTATTGGTTTATTATCAAACCACTTTACCAATGCAATTTGACCATCATTTCGTATTAGTTGGTCCACAGAACCCCTTCCAGTTTTTCGTAACGAAGCATCAGAAGAAAATTCTGCAGCTTTAGGAATATTTGATTTCTTTATCGTACCTGTACCTTGTAACCCCTATAAGTTATATGTCAAGTAAAGAAACTGACACGAAATAACGGTCTGCAAATATATTCGATCCTCAAGGAAGATTTTCCGACAAGCGTACTATCACGTTCCCTACAATATCTAGATTATCTTCGCTTCCATTAGCTGTGATTGTATCGTCTTTTCCTTCGTACAGAAAAAAAATCTAGAGGCAAACCATCAGGGAAGTTGCAACAAAATTTTTTAATCCACATGGATTTGGCTTCCCGCGAACGCTTTGCCTCATAGTGGTATGCCCCCAAAAAGGTATCATTTGTTCATCACATGCAACCATTCTTGAACGTGGGTTTGTTAAACACCCTCTTCGAACGGAATTAATTACAGGACGTATTTTACAAAATTTATCCTTCTCTCGATCTGTATCTGTGACTAAATCGTCTTTCACAACTTTCAGATTCTGGCTCATTCAAAAATAACGATCACGATTCCTTTTGGATGCAATTAAATCAACTCTAGTATGCCTTGCCCAGTACATATGAATTCGTGGAAACTTTAGATGTGACATTACAATTGATATACCGAAAAAAAATCTTAATTTCATGCAAGGAAGTGTTTTGTTGCTTACCTTTCTTCAAAGTATTTATCCGAATAGTCAGATCAGCTATTTCTGAAAATATACTATCGTCTGAATATCTTTTAACATACTCTTTAGGATGTTTGCATGAGTAATTTACAGCTTCAGGTTCAAATTCTGGAGCTGGAGGCAGAAGCTCAAAATCTTCTTTGTGTTTCCAAAACACTCTTCTTCATGAGTCATTACAATTATATCTGCCTGTTTCTTCATCTTCATTTTCTGACTGACTAGTCAGTTCATCACTTACAAACTCAGATATCTCTTCATCCACCTCACTCTCTGATGACAATCCGAAATCTGAATCTTCTAACAATTCAAGAATTTTTGCTTCAGAAAGCCCTACATTTTTAAAAATAATAATGTTTCATCGTATTATTACACATGTAAAAATATCATTAAAAATTAGTGTTGAATTCAGGTGTTGGTCGGGGGGGGGGGGGGGATCTTCCCTGGAACATTGAAATGTTCCCTCATGAAGGTTTGAGATTTTATGCTTTTTAATAGACAAAACTGTAATTTCTAAACCGGATCTGTAAAACATCGCCCTGGAGCTGAAAAGATCCATCCGGAAAAAGAATAAACAACGTAAAGACCTGAAAAATCCATCCATCAGACGAGAAATTTGGTCAGTGCACCCCCCCCCCCCGGAAGGTTTGAGATTTTATGCTTTTTAATGGACATAAAATCCATTGGTGCAGTGCAATTACCTCCCGGAATTTTCCAATGTCTCTCCGCCCCCCCCCGAGCAGCAAAAATCCCACCCGGAGAAATATATCTAAATTCAACACGGATTAAAAACATTCCTGTGAATTAATAACCTTAATTTATGTTCATTATAGTAAATATTCATGCCAATTTTACTATTATTTAGCCCCAAAGTCTCTTTTAGACAACATAAAAAATTAACATTACGTGTTAGAGTCAATCCCCATGTATCCTATAATATACATCAAATATAAAGCTAGTTCATACTATTAAAACCACACATTATTTAAAAATATTTTGTACTAGAATAAACTTCATTCATATATTTCTATTTTATTTCATAAATAAAGGTTACAAGATTAATTATTTTTTAAATAATAATGCTTACCTTTTTCCCGACGTAAACTGCTAACATTTTTGCTGCAAGCCATTTTGAAATAAGACATATCCCGCCAAATAAAAGCTCTAAGAATCAAATTGCTATTTTGCTTTAGTGCTGCCATATGATAGTTTCCATGCATACCAATTTCTCTTTTTTAAACATTATTTTCATACGTGAAAAAAAAATGTAAAGATGTGTATCCTATAGGATACACGGGGTCTGAGGAGGTTAAATGAAATGTTTCAGTTTTACAAATAAATGGCATTAAGTCTTAATTATATATCTATATATATATATATAAATTCCATATTATATATGATTCTATAAATAAATGCTAGTAAATTCGAATTTCTATTTATTCCAACATATATAAGCACTAAAAAGATGGCTGAGCTTTCAGCGTACACATTTTATGATAGATATGAAAGCTATTCTTTTTAACTAACCAATTTCTAATAAATGTATATGATCATAAATATGAATGTTAATAAATTAATATTTGTGTTTTGTGAAATCTTTATAAATTGCAATAGTTAACACTCGAACTACAATTATTTTATCACCAATTCTTTGAGATATTTTTAAGCATTGTTTTGAGGAAAAATTATTAAATCTGGTAAATTTTAAATGTTGGCTGTATTATGTCGCCGATACTTTTGTTCTAGTTTATAATCCTTTTGATATTTCCACCGTTCTTAAATCTGTCAATTCTATCGACTCTCATATTCAGTTTAGTTTTGAGTTAGAAAATTGTAATAAAATTGCTTTCCTTGATGTTTTTGTAGGAAAATGTGATTTTTTTTTCACGTCATGTGTTTATAAAAACTTTTTTCTGTCTCTATCATACCTCATACTCTCTCAAATCAACCACTTCCAGTTAATCTAAAAAATCGTTGTTTTTTATACGTAAGTAATTCGTACTCTCAAAAATTGTACAGATTATGCATCCCTTAAGGATGAACTTAATTACTTAAAAACTGTTGCTGTCAAAAGAGGTTTCAGTCCTTCTGTTATGAATAATGCTGTTAACAAATTCAATAGACCGTCTAGTAAATCTATCTACTCTCTCCAAATCTGTGAAGATCAAACCTGATAATTTATTGTTCTCCCTTTTATTATCCTTTATATTTCAAATTAGCTAAAGTTTTAAAACATTTCAATTTTAACGTCATCTTTAAACCTTTCAATAAAATAAAATTCTCCTTCATTTAATTTTTTGTTCCTCATCTTCGTAAATGGGGAATTTATAATGTTCCTTGTAATGGCTGTCATTTATCTTATATTGGTCAAACTAAAAGAAATCTTGAAACATTCTCGTTATGTAAATAATCAAGAAATTTCGAAATCTTCTATCGCCAAGTATTCTTGGGATTTCGGCCATAGTTTTCATTTTCAAAATGCTAAAATTATCTTTAATGCCAATAGTATCTGTGACTTGGAGTTTCTTAAAAATTTAGCTTTTTATCCTAATCGTGAAATTATTGTAAATAATAAATCTGATTACACAATGCTGCCTGCACCTTGGAAAAACCTTTTCAGTCCTACCATATAATATACTATTTGTATTAATTATTATTACCTTTATAATTATTTTTTTTATATACTGTATATTTATTTTGTATTGTATACTTTACATTTATTTTGTACTTTTATTTATTTTTTATTTTTTAATTTAATTTATTTTATTATGTGTTCCCATATATTTTATACATATGTGTGTTTTCCTTTTATTATAATTTATTTTTAAAGTTCTTTTCTTTTATTTTTATTCATTTTTTTTATTTTCCAATTTTTACCTATTTCCTCTTCTACTCTGTGTTCTTCTGTTTGGGTTGTGCTCATCTGTGATTGGATGTTGTTCTCTGCTTTCCTATTGGCTATTGATTTCTGCTCTCCCATTGGCTGTTTTTTCAACGTGTGTCCTTCCCCTTATCTTTCATTTCAGTCTTGCTGCTTCTTTCATAGTAGAAGAACGTCTTTTTTCCGCCGCACGAAGAAAGACTAAACTCTTTCGAAAGTTTCTAGCGCATTTAAAATCTTTATATGTTGTTTTAAGAAGATATTTTAGGTCTTACCTCTGTTTGTCATTAATTTTGAAAATTTTTAAATGATATAAACATGTATTTTTTTGTTTTTTATTTAAAAGATGATCATAATTTACTCAATAAAAAATAGATTTTTATTTTGTACATAAATCTTCGTTTGGGATATTTACTTAAAGTTTCACATCCTACCCTAAATAAGCATGAGGATTATACAGAAAAATAATATGCATATGTACCAACTGTAGATATCTATCCCCCTTTTAAATATTTCTATATTAATCACCCAAAAATTTGTAGAAAATTAAAATAAGCAGCAAGTACTGGGAAGACTATATCACTTATAATTCTTACAACTATATAATTCTTAAATCAGATGAAAGATAAGTTGTCGATTATTTTTCTAAAAAAAAATCCTTAAACCGTTTTCATCTTTGTTCCCTTATCAACAAAGTAGGTTCTCCTAATCTTGTTCTGTTCTCAGTTGCTGCAAAATGTCCGAAACTTCTTCTGTTGTCAACGTGATTCATGATCAGAGCTATTAACTACTGGTTATGGTGATGTACCACAGTACATATAGTGAATACTCGAAAAAAAAATGCACTAAGTGTATGTAAAATGAAATAAATAAATAAAGTAGGGGTTTCTTTTTACTATTGTTAGTCATATTAAAGCAAAAAGTATAAAAATGCTTAAGTACAAGCACAAACAAAACAAAACACGGCTTACCGTTTAATCCGAACTACACAAAATCAAGATTGGATGTTGAAAGTTCCCTTTATTTGAATTGAAAGCACCTGGCTCCGAAACATGTGCCTTGAAATGTTTGTAGTAGAGGCTAACACCAGCAAGTCTTCAGTGGAGCAATTTTATTTTTTAGGGCTATGATTTCAAATATGGCTTACTGTTTAATCCAAACTACACAAAATCAAGATTGGGTGTCGAAAGTTCTCATTATTTGAATTGAAAGCACCTGGCTCCGAAACTGGTGTCTTGAAATGTTTGTAGTAGAAGCTAACACCAGCAAGTCTTCAGTGGAGCAATTTCATTTTTTAGTGGTATGATTCCAAACATGGCTTACCGTTTAATCCAAACTACACAAAATCAAGATTGGATATCGAAAGTTCTCATTATTTGAACTGAAAGCACCTGGCTCCGAAACTGGTGTTTTGAAATGTTTGTAGTAGAGGCTAACACCCGCAAGTTTTCAGTGGAGCAATTTCATTTTTTACGGGGGTGATTCCAAATTTGTACAAAGTTCATTTTCTGTAATTTCTCTTTTGCCGTATTTTGGAAAAATAATGCTAAATATATAAAAGTAATAATATAAAATTGAAAAAAATATATTGGATTTCCAAAAACTAACAATCAAATGTTGAATAAATTAACATATACCTGACTAATTATCAGATAAATCTTTTAAGTATTTTAGACATCAAATGTTATTTATTTTAAAAAGTTCTAAAATCCTTCTGTATATTGAATTTTATAGCTTTTCAATGTTTTTTCGACTATTTATTGAATAAGATTTGTGTTTTCTGCTGCATGTCACATAAGGAAAATTTTACACGTGAAACTATTTAGGGGTGTATTTTAAACTAACTGAGTTGAACGAGGCACTGTAAACTTTATGAAATACATACCGGGTGTCCTAAAAAGGACTGACTGATTTTAAAAATCAATATCTTGCAAACAGTGACAGATATTTAAAAAAAATTTGCAGGAGGGTTATGCATAAGGTCAAAAGTTTTTTTTTTTTTTTTTTTTTTTTTTTTTTTTTTTTACAGTGATTTTCTATTTTAGTTCGAATTACAAAAAATAGATGGCGCTGCGATCAACAGACGCTAAATTCAGGCTCGATTTTTGGTACTTTGGATCTCCTTTTTCCGCATGGAAGAAGAGACAGGACCAAAAATCGAGCCTGAATTTAGCGTCTATTGATCGCAGCGCCATCTATTTTTTGTAATTCGAACTAAAATAGAAAATCACTGTAAAAAAAACTTTTGACCTTATGCATAACCCTCCTGCAAGAAGTTTTTAAATATCTGTCACCGTTTGCAAGTTATAGATTTTAAAAATCAGTCAGTCCTTTTTAGGACACCCGGTAAATGCCAAATGTGCACCAGAAAAGAAAAATGGCAAATGAACCGTTGATTTTGAAATTGGGACAAGTTTATTTTGTCAAAATCACCATTATTAATTAGAGCTAAATCCTATAAAAAATCATTAAAAAAATATATTTTTTCTAATAATTCACCGTACATATGTTTTGTATCAGTATAAATTTCTTCCAAGTCCTTTCATTTGATCAAATATATATAAAATGCGATAATTTTCAAAGTGATAATCTAGCAATAACATAAAATGGGCATAACCCAATTTTAAAATTAACAGCTTAATTACCAAATTTCATATGGATCTAGAGCATGCGTCATACACAGTAAATAAATATAAATCATAACATATACATTAAAAATTAAAATTGAACTATACACATGAGTTATAATCGAAAAGAAAAGCTTTAGGTACTTGTGTAAAATCTTATATGTGTTATTTTATAATAAAATCTTATTCGGTCAGAAATTATTGCACTAATTGTTAATGAGTTACCATAATCTCTTATAAAATGTATAAACAGAATTAAATTTAATGCCAAATGTAAGAGCTTTATCAAAAAATGTTGTGAAGATAAAGATACAGCCTATACAAGATTTTTTTTTTTTTTTTTTTTTTTTTTTTTTTACACTGTGGAAAGTTGGCATAAATGCGAATTAGTGTGGTCTCATTTTTTTATAGAATTTTTATTTTAAAAAGATATTTGAGACAGAAAATTATTTGTTTGATTAAGCTAAAAAAATACGAATTAACTTGTTATTGTTAAAGTTCATTTTGACTCTCTCCCAATGAAATGTATCCCATTTTTAAATACATAGAAATAACGTTATGCAGTTGTAGTGAGGGCATAGCACAGCTATTCTAGAGATGATTTGGTGGGGTGTGGCTAATAAAATGTAGGGAACCACTGAACTAAAAGGTTGTTTCCACAACACCACGAGGTCAAGGATCTCTGATTGACATTCAAAGCCTATTTAATTAGTTCACATTTAAAAGTATCCATTATTGGTAATGTGTCTACCATTGGGAACGCTTCCTTACTCATATAAATTTATTTTGTTAATAGTAAGAAAGTTCAGCTATAACATTTTTAGCTGGTATATGAACATTTTTTTTTTTAACTTTGTCTTTTAAAATAAGACACTCATATCAGAAATCGATATCTCCTAACAGCAATTTGTAATGGCTCGTTTGTATCGTTTTATGAAGGATCATGTTTTGATTTTATAGTATTGCATTAAAAAAACTCTTTTAGGGACAAAGTATTACAGGCTATAGAAACATATGCACCACACTGGAATTCAAGTATAATAAGTTTAATTTTTTCTTTTTCATGGGAAAAATATAATATGCATCAGTTAATTGATTTGATGTTGTGAGTTTTACAGTATCATCTATTTAACTGCTCTGAAAGCATACTTTTTACAAATTATTTTGTAGAATGTATAAGGGTTAAAAAATAAATTGTCCTTTTCCAAAAAATTTATCATTATTTTCTTAAATATTAAGTTTTCACCAAGTATATTTTTTTCTGTATTTATCTGTATACAATCCACATAAAATCAGTTCCAGCATAGCTAAATTAATAGTTAGGATAAAAATACAGTCACCTGAAAATGTTTTAACCTCTAACTTAATTTTAATTCCTATATGGCACAAATGTACCAGAATATTGGAATGAAACATTTCTTTTTATTAAGTACGTAAAAAAAAAAAAAAAAAGCTTTTGCTTATTTTTAAATAAATTTCTTTATAAATTCTGGTGTGATCATTCATTTTTGCATTTTACAAATAGAAGTACCTTGGCCCTGACAGGTTTGAAGATGAATATTGTATTGGAGAACATCCACTCCATTTACAACATTTATATTCCTATCACAATATAAATGTAATATAAATATTCTAGTCTGTCACAATATAAATATTCTAGTCTGTTATATCATCATTAGTGTATTAGACTTCAATATGTAATTTTATAATCAAATGAAAACAGTAATGCGGATTAATTTATAACAATATGTAACCCCTGTTACTTGTATTCAGTATTACAGCCAAAATTTTCAAATCCCTGTACTAAATGTATTTTTAAATAGTCAGATAGTTTTAGTATATTTAAAGAAGAGATGCTTTTTGCTGTTTTGGGAACACTTCTTAAGAGCTACTCATATACAACAAGAAAAAAAAAATGAGAGAAAGTGTGAGTAACAGAAATTATATATGTAGTAACATAGGTTACATTTTTGTAACATAAATTACATTGAACAACACAAATTAGACAGTAGAAAAAATCTATTTTAATCTAACAACAATGGCACCACTGAAGCACTTTGATGAATTTTATTACGCATATGAATTTAAAACTACATTTTTGTTCATTTATCTAAAACTGTTACAAATATCTGGTAACAGAAGTTACAGGTCGCAGATGTTATATTTAACAAAGAAAAAAATTGTAATAGAATTTAATAAAGAAAAGAATGTAATAGAGTCATAGTTATCTATTGGTATATAGTAGTGCTCCCGATGGGATGCGTATTTCAATTATACGATTAAACGGTATACGCATATACGTATAATACGTTTCTTTCAAAATAGGAATACCTTAAAATATGCGCTTAAGCGTATTCGGATACGTATAAGGGTACATCGGTTAAACGTATATATGAGCATACGTATATTTAAGGTATACGTATATTTCAAGTATCGTATTTACTTTTAATAACAATGGACCTCATCAGTCTTACGTCAGTGAATGGAGAATAAGCTAAAAATCGGTGCCGTTACCGTAGCAATCTGCATATTATGTTTCATACATAAGATCTTGTTATTTTCCTCTTTAAATATTTTAATTTATTTATTTGATAAAATGTTATATAAATTTGCTGGAACATGCTAAATTGTTTTATAAATAAATAATAATTGCTGAAAGAAACCATTATAGTTTTTTAATTATGTTCTTATAATGGGTTAAAAAATAAGTGTGGTATTGTTTTGTTCACGAACTGCTTGTCTGAGTAGATATGGTAATAGATGCTTATTAACCTTTAACTGATGTTACAGAAATTGTCACTTAACTAGTGTGAAGCCGTCTGTGAGACCGCTCCATCGAAAGATGAATAAAAGCCGTGATTAATTCATAGGATGTTGTTTTTGCATTAAACTTTTTGTGCAGGAGTGTTATAATTAAAATTCACCTATTCAAAAGTCTCTGGTGTTAGATTTTAAGTTCCAAATGAAACAAAATTTCAGTTGTGTTTGTAGATAAATTGAAATTTGCAAGTTAAACTGTGAAAATTGAAAAAAGCACCGGTCTGTGAGACCGGTAACATCAGTTAAAGGTTAAGAAAGCCATGTTTTGGAAGGATAAGCAGCTGTAGTCATTGGTTTTGCCTGCTCTGAACGAGACTTTTTAGCTGCAGGTAACATAACCTCAAAACGCAGTTGTGTGAATTCCGAAAATGTTAACACGTTAGTTTTTTTTTTCTTTTTTTCAAAACCGAAAGTCGTTACCGTGATTTGCAAAAAGTACTTCGCAAATTATTATTTTGAGTTTATTTAGATTTTTTGTTCATGTCGTGGTATCTAGAAAAGATACCCCGTTATTTTTACATTCTGTATAAATAATGTATACAAATTGTATTCATTGTAAGTAACAAGCAAAATTAAACACTTTTTGAGCAAAGAATGAGAGTATAAATGCTTGAAAATTATTGTGAATCCTTGTTAAGTAACGTTTTTTTCTTTTTAATATTTTAAAATTTCTTTATTCGCGTGTGTTACACTCAATATTGCATCCGGGCGCAAATGTTCTTTCCACGGCACTCATGTTTTCTTAATAAAAATTCATGTTTTTAATCAAACACTCATGGTATTTTTTATACGAAATGTTACGGCATTGCGTTTAAAATTTGATAATATTTATAAATATAATTTTTTGTATAAAGTACCTATAAATTTCGATTACTTATAGACTGCCACATTATCGACTTGGAGGAATTAGAACGCAATTACACATGCTTAAAATTACTTGACTTATATTTTCTTTTTTAGAATAAAACATATTTTCAAAATATTTTAAATTTAGAAAGCAATATTCTTAAATACAATAAAATTATGATTACAAAACTTCTCAGGAGTTGGATTGATCAATGTCACTATAAAATATAAAGTAAATTTAAGTCTGTTCTGTGGCCGCATGTAAAAAAAAAAAAAAAAAAAAAAAAAAAAAAAAAAAAAATGTTTCGTGCGAAGTGCCATGGCATAAAGTCAAATGAAGCTATGTGATGTACTACAGATCTACGAAAGGTTGCCCACGACCAATAGGAAAACATTTCATAATTAATAGCTTAGTTTTTAGCGAAAACAACCAATATCTGATCTGAGGAAAAGCATTCAGATTTTTTTTTAATACCTGCATAACAACCAGATTGTAGGTAAACATGGCCCCGGTAAACCGAGACTCTATATGCAGGGCTCGGAGAATGTTTCTCAATGTCTCTAATCCGCAGATACGTATTAAAACATCTATTTTCATGTCTTGAACGAAAAACGTTTCGACGTTTATACGTTTAACCGCTTGGATAAGATCCGTATATACGATGTACCGTATACAATGTTTTGCATAATACGTATAACTGCCGTAGCCATATTATACGTATCTGAAATCCGTACCCGTATAATACGTATTATACGTATACTCGTATAAACATTTAATAGGGAGCATATAGTAGTCATGTTATAAAGGGAAAAAAATGTATTTTCTATATTTTTAAAAATATGTAAATCTTACATTTGTTTAAATGAAATTAACTTAATTTCATATAATAAAAATAAAACTTTAATTAAAATGGCAATATTGAATTTAAAATTTATCTAACATAGGTTACAAACAGAAAACACACTAATCTGGAATTCGGATGTTTCAGCTTACTGATCATATGTGAGCAGAACAAATCCAAAATAGCTGTAACATATCTTTTCTAATATTTTTACCTAGAAGTAAGCGCAATGTTAACGTCTTTAGTAGACAATGGAAATCATTTCTGTGATAAGAAAAGTCACAATAACAGAGGTTACAATCAAAGTGCAAAACTCAATCTTAAAATACAATAATAAAAAATGAATATTTTAGAGTTTCGGGCCTAACTAGTTAAAATGCTATGTTTTATGATTACATAAAACCAGTTAAAAATATAATTTTAAATATTATTACTCAAAAAACTAAATTGAAAACTACGCTTAGAGTTTTCCGGACAGGCTGTTTTGTTAGTCAAGATGCATAAAAATGAATAATTTAAATTAAAAATATCTTTTTAAACATTTTTTTTTTTTACTAATGAAGTCCTTACTGATTGCTTTAATGGAAAAAAAAAAAAGTTCTAATTGTGGATTTGAAAAGGACATTTTTGTTTTGTTTCACCCATAAATGTCTTGAGATACGTTCGGGCGGATCACCTACAGAGAACGGCACATTATTAATATATATTTTTTAATATTTCATATTAATCACATAAACAATATGAGCTAACATTAATAAAATTAATAAAAAGTAGATTATTCTAGGATGGGCTGAAATGGGCTAATATATTTTTCTAAATTGGTTCTGGCACAGAATGTAAATGTATAATGGGTCAGTTATAAACCACAAAAATGTTCATCAATTTAGCTCAATATTTAACAGCGCACTTGCGGCATTGAAAAACAGAAAAAAGGGAAAAATCGTTTTTGGTGAAAAAATATATTTTGAAAAATGTTCCAAAATTTCTACTGGAATACACTGAAAATGTTATATAATTGGTTAGAATCCACAAAAATTTTATCAATTTCTTTCGATATTTAACAGCGCTTCTCTGACATAAAAAAATGTAAAAAATTAAAAATATATTTTATAAATTATAAGTATTTTCTAAAAAACTGTGCTGTGAAAATTATTTTTTGAAATTAGTATTGATATTAATTGATTAATTAAATTTATTACTAAAAATGAAAATCAAGTCAGTAAAAATTTTGGAATAGTTTTCAAAAAAGAAGATTTTTTTTTCTATTTTTCAATGTCACGGGGCGCGGTTATTATATTAAGCAATAATAATGAAATTTTTTCTGAGTAAAAAAAAAAATAAAAAAAATAAATAAATAAATAAATAAATAAAATAATTGGCCAACTCTAACAGATATTGTTATAATGTATGACTAAAAAAAAAAATGAGCATATGCTCATAGCTTTGAAATAATGAACAATAACCCAAATCAAGAAGAAAGATGAATCGTATACTGTGTAATTTATTATTATGCTTAATCTAATTTCCTATTTAAAAGAGTACGAAAACATTCTTCATATATTAAAATTACGAACTCTTCAGAGTTTTCAATGATAACAATCTTCTTAGAAGTTTATTAATTATGCAACTTTGACAAATACATAGAGAGCATCAGGGTGGCATTTATATTTCATATTAATGAACTTTATATTAATTCACCATGATGTCTTTGTCATTACAGAAACTGAGTATAAAGTTAGCTCTCGTATGACAGTTTTGATAAATTCTGTAAGTTTAAACTACATCATTTATTCTGACGGCTTAGACAATAGCTGGATAATCACGATGACATATATTTTCTGAAAATTATTAAGTTCATATAATTTTTAATTTTTATTTAAGTTTAGTTGCTTTACTTTATTTCTCTTCTTTACGGGACAGTTTACATTAAATTTCGTCAAAATGTCGATTTCACTTTTTAACATTAATTGAAAGCCTGTTTATTTCTAAGTGTTTTGACACCTCATTTTTTACCCATACTGTAATTATATCGCGAGATATTGAGCATTTTGTTAATACACTCAGTGTAATTACCCACAAAAATAAAAAAATTAAATAGTTTTTTCTCTATGTTCATATTTGCTTCACTTTCATGTTTTAAAAATGCTAAGTCTTTTTTTTTTTTTTTTTTTTTCTGTATTTGAAATAGAGATTCAAACATTTTTGTACTTGCTCTTTATTATATATGTGATAAATCTGCGCATGGAATTAGAATTCAGGTGTTTTGTTGTTTAAATATATATATATGAAGATGTGTCAAATTTTATCATTTTACACTATATATATCAGTATAAAAATTGTATTAAATGTAACATTAGATGTATCTAAAAATCCATGCACAGTCTTGTGTAATATACATTTGAAAATCTTAAAAAAAAAATTGGGCAAAAATATCAATTTTTAAAAATGTAATAGGGATTTTTAAAAGTTCAAATGTTTGTAAATTGGTTTTTATTTTTTTATTAAATATGCAGTTCATTTTTTTTTTCAAAATGTACTTTTAGTTGAACAATGAAATGCGGAGAGTTCACCATTTCAACCATATTTTTTTAAATAAACAAAATTGTTGAAAAGGTAAACTGTCCCCTTAAAACCATAAAAGTACTTGATTTCTTATACTTTCAGAATTGAATTCTCTATGACGCTACACAGTATTATTTTAAATATAGCCATTTTTCGAATTTTTCCAAGTATTTTAAGCCAATTTTTATAAGTTCAAATTAATTTTTACATGCTGCCATTTCTACAAATATTTACATTTTTAAAACATACCAATCTACATCATAATCAATTACACTAAAGATTAATTCCATTAGGAATTTTTTGTTTATTAATTTTAATTTTATTTGAATGTTCAGTCAAGCGACCAGCTAAAACTGTATTTTCAGAACACCCTCGTTCAGATGGATTCAAAGGACGAAGTATGAATTTTTTTTTTTATGAAAAAATTACGAAGCACTGTGTAAACATAATATAGTGCAAAAAATTACAGCAGTTTACATTGTTATTGAAACCCATAAAAAATGCAAAAAGTTTGAAATTTTTACGAAGTTTCACTGATGTCTCCCCTTAATTTTTCAATGACTAGATTATAATATTTTCATTAATAATAATTTTAATTTCGTAAAATATTTTTGCTTCCTTTAAGTTTAAAATTTCATCTCACACTTTCCAGTAGCGTTAGAATAAAATGCGAAAAAGCTTTTAACTAATATCATTTGAAAGTTGTGAAAAAGAAATACGATAATACTAAATCATTAAATATCAGGATTGATGTGAATGGATTATCTAATTTTTTTCCAAAAGAAAATTATTATTATTATCATCATTATAATCAACTTTATAATCATATCAAATAATCAATTTGAATAATAATAATTATTTGATAATAAATTGAATAATCAATAATAAATTTGAATCAGGATTAACCTGAATGGATTATCTAATTTTCTTTTCTTTTCATAAGAAAATTATCATTATTATCAACATTATAATCATATCAAATAATCGCCTTATGTTATTTAAACAAGATAAAACATTTCTCAATAATGAGAGCAAAAAATTTATAATATATATATATATATATATATATATATATATATATATATACAGGGTGTCCCAAAAAGGACTGACTGATTTTAAAATTCAATAACTTCAAAACTGTGACAGATATTAAAAAAATTCTTGCAGGAGGGTTATGCATAAAGTCAAAAGTTTTATTACAGTGATTTTCGATTTTAGTTCGAATTACAAACAATAGATGGCGCTGTAAGCAATAGTCGCTAAATACAGGCTGAATTTTTGGGCCTTTCTGTTGTTCCATGCAGAAAAAGGAGATGGAAATGTATTATCCGGGACTCGAAGTACCAAAAATCGAGTATGAATTTAGCCTCTATTGATCGCAGCACCATCTATTGTTTGTAATTCGAACTAAAATCGAAAATCACTGTAAAAAAACTTTTGACTTTATGCATAACCCTCCTGGAAGAATTTTTTTAATATCTGTCACCGTTTGGAAGTTATTGAATTTTAAAATCAGTCAGTCCTTTTTGGGACACCCGGTATATATATTATGTCTGTCTTGTATTTTATTCGTTCTTACAGTGCGCATTGCAAGAAAATTATACAAGGTGATTAAAAAAAGATGGGAAAAATTTTAAGAGTTGATAGTACACACCCAAACAAACATTTTGTATCAAATAATGCATGGTAGAAAACTAAACGTAAAAAAGTTAGAGGGCGCCAAAAGTTATGTTCTCATACGAGGCAAAAACACACAATGAACGATTAAGTAAAGTTACGAAAACAAATTTAATGGCATTTGATTACAATAAGTGCTCAAAACATTGACCGGCAGCTGTTATGCACGCAGTACAACGGCGAAGAACAGATTGGTGAATTTTCTGAAATACACCAGGCATATCGCGAACTTCCCCTACAGCAGCCGAAAGCTTGGCGACAAGTTCTTCTGCGGATTCAATGGGAGTCTCATACACAAGAGCCTTTAGCTGTCCCCACAAAAAAAAAAAAAAAAATAAAATAAATAAATAAAAAAAAAAAAATAAAACGAGACATGAAAGATCTGGCGAGCGCGGTGGTGCCTGGTGTGTTTCAGAAAATTCGCCAATCTGTTCTTCGCCGTTGTACTGCGTGCATAACAGCTGCCGGTCAATGTTTTGAGCACTTATTGTAATCAAATGCCATTAAATTTGTTTCCGTAACTTAACTTAATCGTCCATTGTGTGTTTTTGCCTCGTATAGGAACATAACTTTTGGCGCCCTCTAACTTTTTTACGTTTAGTTTTCGACCATGCATTCTCTGATACAAACTGTTTGTTTGGGTGTGTACTATCACCTCTTAAAAATTTTCCCATCTTTTTTTAATCACCCTGTACAGTTGAACGGGATACAGAATCACGGGGGCACAGGACCTTTAATTGTTTTCGGTTTTTGTTTTATTCTGAATGTTTTAAATTTACTCAAAATACACAAAAAACCCATTCAAAAATCTTTTATATTTCTTGAGTTATAATCACTTATAGAGGGTGAGTATAATTGAAGGTCCTTAGATATTAAAACTTTAAAAGTCGTTTTCTCATATTAGTAAAGTTGGAGTTTGCGCGCACTGTTACTTTTAAACTATGCAAGCTACAGCTTGCTTTAAATTAAAATTAGCAAAAAAATGTGTTTCTTTATAGTCTACATGCTAAAATAAAATATAAATAGATCACGTATTTTAGTTTTTTTCACTCAAAAAACGTGAAAAAAAATTACATTTTTTAATTTTTTTTTTTTTTATTATGTGCTAAAATTAAATTTTTAACAAAACATTTTGTGTATATATTGGTTTTAATTTAGAAGTAGGTGTGTTATCATGCCATTTTGTTCGATTTTTTTTTCTACATGAATTGTTTTAACTTATTACATGATAACAGCACTTAATGATTTTATTTGCCGCATTACTGAGACGAAGCATTAAATTAAAAATATATATATTAATTTTGTATATACATCATTTATTTTTCTAGATAATGTAGATAAAAATGTATATTTTAAGCAGAAAGGGGGAAAAAGATTTTAATTGCACATTATTTGTGTTTTGGTACATTGAAAAAGACGATGAAAAAGACCATTTTTTCGAAAAACTGAATGCTCTTGTTCCGTTATTTAAAATGTGATTTAATATATAATTATTCTTTTCGAAAAAAAAAATGTCTGTGGCGATCAGCTTCAGTTTAATTCAATATTGTGTGTCGGAATTTTAAAATGTTAAATGTTTATTTACAGTATAAGAAAAATGTGCTTAAATAAAATATGAATAAATTCATTTTTCAGGACTGATATAAAACATCAGAGAAAAACACACAGAGAATAAAATCCAATTTCTGAATTTTTTGAATATATAAATTTAAAAGGCAGATGCGAATGTTTAAGACAAATTTCTGCTGATCTGAGCGAGAGCAGTGAGCAATTTTCGGTATATTTATTTATTATTAGGTTTGATCGTAAAGACATGCATACCAAGAAATGTAGATGATTTTTTGCTTAAAAATTGAAAAGAAGAAAAATGCCTGTACAAGAAACTGTGGTTCTATCGATTTGTTATGAAATTGAAATAAATGTTAATATTTCAGAAAACACATACAATTTTAACTTAAAAAATTTCTTTATTTTTAAAATTTTTAAGATAAAACTGTTGTTGGCTTATTTGCTGTTTTTTTCGGATCTGAAAACTGAATTCTGTGGAAAATGTTGTTTTGTATGTGTTTGTCTAAAAATAGTTTATATGCACCCGCTTCACTGCCTGGATTTAAAAGGAGAGGTTTTAATAGTTGACAACAAATTTTCTGCATACATTTCCTGACATTTTAGTGACTTTATGGACCTTTTTTTCTGAGAACTATTAATTTGCTTACTTTCAAGCTGTAATGGATACTGTTTAGTTATTTTTGGATTCCTATGATTTAAACCAAGTTAAGAATGTTTAATTAACTTAAAAAAAGAATTAAAAATCTCATTTAAAATTTGTTGTCTCTAAGGATGAAAAAATTTTTATGCAATTTTTTCATATATGGAATAAAGATGCTTCATTATAAAATTTATAAATTTAATATAATATTGAAATTACTATTAGGGAACAAGCTTTCAAAAGTCACTTAAAATCTGCTCAAGAATTTTTAATGTTTCAAATTTTGGCTACTAAAATATGAACATTGTTATTTTACATAGAATAATGAATTTGCCATAACCCATCCCAAGTGTCTGTGTATTTTGTGGCTGCTGAAAGGTTTCAGCCAGATCCCTGATGTATCCTTATGAGAGAAACTGAAAAATTTGAGACAATAAATATGGAACACTACGTTCATTTTTGTATGAAAATATACTAAAATCAAGTAGCCGATAAATAATATATTTTTTCATGGCAACTCTTATTATTGATTGAAACGAAAGCTTGTGATTTTGGGATGGTTAGACCGGTAAATCCCAACATATTATAAACATAATATGATTTTCATTAAAGTTATTATGAAACATTTATAGTTATATTGACTTCAGATTCTAATTTAAAGTTCTACATGGACATTATAAAGACGTTCGCGTGTGTTCAATAGATCGCATTCCTTCGTCCGATTATGCTTTGAAATTGTGCGAAACTATGATGAGGAGAAATATGCTATTTACCAAACTGAATAGTTCTGGTTTATAAAATAAAATCCCTTTTAACATAAATAAATTTCGTGAATGTATTTCTAACATTGTTGAAGATACAAGAAATGACAATACAAATATTATTGTAGTACAAATAGTATGCAAATAGTATAGTGTTATTTCAATAGTCACAGATGAAAAGCAAGCAGAGGATCTTGTGTTTAAGACAATGAAAATAAAACATGGCTTGCATATCTCACAGATTAAAAAGCAATAAAAATATAATTTTTTAATAAATGCCAGTTTCATGAACCCTGTGATTGCGGCCAAATTTTCCGCTTTTTTGGCTACCGCTGAAATTTAATAGAAACTTTCGCCTTACTTACACCCCCGATTTCGGCGATTAAATAAAGTAAAATTTAGTATTAAATTTTAGTAATAAGAAAAAAAAATAACGTACACGTTTTCAGCTATATATTAACCCCTTTGGGAGAAGCAACCCATACACGCATTTTATTTGCATCAAACCACTTTCCTTAATCCCTTGAAGGGCGGTGGGATATAATACATCCCACTTAAATTTAATCGCCAAATGCCACATTGTCAATAGAATTTTGGAATGAAAAATTTTATTTTATTAAGTGTATGAAAAAAAGCTCTTACCTACTATGGAAAAAAATTTTTTATAAATTCAGACATTTATTTTAGACATTTATCAGACATTTATTTTAGAATTTTAGTGTCAGACATTTATTTTAGAATTTTACGAATAGAAGTACTTTGCCCCTGAAATGCTTAAAATAATAATCATACATAACCACGAATGCGCACATACTGAATATTAGTAATCTTTTAAGTAGTTTTAAAACTACAGTTATAAATCTTACCAATGGATCATATAATTGAAAGACAGTTAATTCAGCCATAGACTGGGCGTGACGTTGACTGCAACTTGCAAGTTTTCAATGCTGATCCACTGTTCAGTACTGTTCAACTTCCTATAAAGCGAATTGTACGTTTTGAAATTACTGTTACTAAAAATCGAGTACCGTATGCTCCTTTGAACACATATGCATGATACATTGGTGCAAAGAGTTTAACGATTCTTTCCCAAATTTGTACTTAACAACGATTACATTTTGAAAAGCTGTGTTATTATTTGATAACGATGCCTTTTCATATAAGTTTTACACTGGAACTTTAAAAAAAATATTCTATTCCAATGTAATTTATGTTTAGTCTATGATATAGACCACATAACGGAACAAAATTAAGAATCTTAAATATCTATAAATTAAAGGATTTTTCTTAGTTTATTGTCCAATGAAATTCTCTAAAATGCTATTTTTAATTAAGTAAGAAATGCATATTATATCTTTATCTCCCGCTGCCTATTTCTGAGACAGAATTCCAGGATCTGCAGGAAGTTATTGCAAAAGAAAAAAAATGGAATGACCAATTATGTGTAATTAACCGATTTGTGATCTCATGTGCCTTTCAGTATGCGATTGATGTTATTTTCTACAGCTGCATAGCTACAAAATGTTATCTATCATGTATACTATTTTTTTTTCTTTATCTGTGTCTTAAATAATGAAACACGGGAATTTGCTCATATTGATACCAATTCAGGAATTAACTATCTTTCTTAACGTAGAGTGAAAACATGAAATTCATCCAAAACTGTGATTATTTTGTTTTTTAAATTTTCAAGACTCAGCACCTTATTTTCAAAGTTAGTTCACTACAGATATCAGGGAAAAAAAACATTTAGAAGTACATCAAAATTTGATAGATATTACACTGTTGCTCTCAATTATGTAGAAAACTATTTTTCATAAAAAAAGAGCACATTAGGGTTACTTTTGTAAGAAAAACTTTGTCCTTACGAAAAATATATCCAGATATATTGTAAAAATATATTTTTTCTATTGAACGCATATAATATGAGATCTTGAATATGTGATTGTGTTAGCACTTATTAGTATTATGAAATATCGTTGCCTTTATCTTTTAAGTCCATACACACTAAAAGAATGTGATTATGAAAATGAGAAGTAGATGAATTTTTTTTAGCGCATATCCATCGTACGCATTCATAAAAAATAATCAAACTATATCTCTATTTATAATTCACGATTTTTATAATACATGTTATCCGAATAAAAGATCTAATAATATTTTTTTTCAACAGCCTGGAAAAACATTTAAATAATGTCTAAAATATTCACAAGATAACGGAAGTTCTAAGATAACTTACTAACATTTTTTGTTTCCAAATATTACAAAAACAGTTACAGCAAACGGAAAGTAGGCATAAAAAATCAATGAAAAAAACAATATAGTGTAAAACTTTTCTGAACGCAAAATTTAGGATAATTTTCAAGCATAAAACAAGGTCGAACATTTATTTATTTATTTTTATTTATTTATTAACATTTTTTCATATGATTGTGCAACACTGTACTATGAAATAATAATCCATACTATACAGTGTGTCTCATAAATATAAAGACACAGATGTTTCTGAAATTACTTATTATTAATTCAGTTATAAGAAATTAAATTTTACACCTCATATTAAGGGCAAAGAAATGAATCGATTATAGGGTTTTAAATTTAAATAAAATAATTTCGACTCGCATAATAATAATTTTAAAAAATACGCTGTCTCATAAATATAAAGACAAATTCGAAACTGCTTCATATGCAAATTTTTTTCGAATGCGTGCGTAGAGAAATAATGCGCACGTGGAGAAATACACTTTAAGTTACCCGAACTAGCAAAGTTGTTTTAACCTGTTTCTATTACAAAGATGCCACGGAACATTGAAATTTATAATGATGAGATTTGCAAAATACGTGGATTTAAAGCTAATGACCTAAGAATATCTCATTTGTGTGAAAAAAACTGGGAGAAGCAGAGCTACACTTAATAAAATTTTATCAAAAATTTATAATTTATATCGGAGAAAACGATCTGGTAGACCGAGAAAAGACAATGAAAGACTCGATCGCAGGATCATGCAACTTCTTTCGTGGCAAAAAATATCACTCGGGTAATTTTCTCAACGAGTTTATGATATGGTCTCAAAGGACACAGTACATCGTCGTATAAAAGAAAGCAAAATATTTGTGTGCCGGCATATGTGCAGATTTCTTTTACTGAAAAAGGAATATAAAGAACGGAGGTTACTTCGGGCTAAATATCATATGCTTTGGAAGGAGAAATGAATGCAAGACATTTTTTTCAGATGAAAAGAGTTTTAACTTGGATGGCCCAGACAGCTGGAATTCCTACTCGCATTTTTTAAGACCTGAACCCCGAACCCTCTTCAGTAGGCAGAAAGGGAGAAGTTCTGTTACGGTTTAGGGTGCCTTCTTTTTAATGGAACTACACATATTGTTTTTTTAAGGTAAACAGACATCTAAAGAGCATATAGAAGTGCTTGAGAGTCACTTGTTTCCAATTGCTGAAACTCTTGGTGGTCGTAATTATTTGTACCAACAAAATAATGCACCGACTCACTCATCCAGACTCACAAAAAATTGATTTGCAGATAACAATGTTCCTGTCGTGGTATGATCCGCACGTAGCCCTGATTTAAATCCAGTTGAGAATCCATGTAGCATACTTGTTCGCTGTGTATATGCATCTGGAAGACAATTTTCAAACATCCTTGAGTTGAAAAAGAAAATCGAACGAAGTTGATTCGATATAAAGCAAAAATACTTACACAACTTAATAAACATCATGCCAACTTGAATATTTGCAGTGATTAATGAGAATGGAACTTTTATTTTACGATAATTCAAAAGTATTTAAAATATCTATATTTGTGAGACAACAAATTTGTTTACGTTTATCAATTTTCGTGTTAAAATTATTTAATTCTAATTTAATTTACTGAAAAAAGTTTTTTTGGTACATGATATTTGTTATATGCATAAACATACTTTTAAATACTGAATTATTAAAATATTGTTTTGAAAATATCAGTGTCTTTATATTTATGAGACGCACTGTAATATCTAATCCATTGTACAAAGATTATAAAACATTAAAATGTTTTAAAAGTGTTAAATTTCTATGTACTACGGAAATGACATTTTTCTACAGTACGCGTAAACACAAATTTCAGCAACAACAGGTACATGACATATTCAATAACTGGCCTACAAAGTTACGTTTATAGAATTTTTACTTAACATGGTAAATTTCTGTTAAATATTTTTGATTTTCTTTTGACATTTATGAAAACCCTCAATGTAAAATACCGGAGTTTTTTTTATAACAGAAATATTTTCTTCTTTTCCGTAATTACTTAATTTCAAATTCCTTTTTGAATGGCCACAATATAGAATGCCTTTAGAGACTCATTTTTAATTGACTCCAGTTTAAATTTTAATTGCACGTTTCCATAAGAATCTATACAAAAATTGTTTGGTTTGAATATTTGAATTTTAATCATCAATAAATATTTAGTTATTTTTTATGCTTGCGCTTCTATGATATCGCTTAATCGGTGACTGCATTCGATTGATCTCTATATTAACATACTCACTGTTATAAAAAATACCTAAACTCACTTTTTAAATACACTGACGGAAAAAATTCCCAACACCAAGAAAGACTTCTGTTAGATGAACGAAATTTGGTAGGCGTGTTTATACATCTGAAAGATGACATCGATTGAAATTTCACGCTTCGTTCATAAGTGTGGCGCTACTAGAGCCACTCAGAACTTGCAGATCAGGTTTACTTTAAATGCGTGCTGTAATGTTCGTGGGCGTTATTTAGCTTCAAAATGTGACGTATTGAGTTGATGTTGGCCAAGAATGCATGTAACAAGACGAAGAAGCCACTGTCAATAGCTCACAGAGCTGGAACGAGATCGCAAATTCGGGCTACGAGAAGGTGGATTTTCTTTCCACGATATTGCAGAAAGACTTGGCTGGAATGTATCCACTGTGCATGATTGTTGGAAGCAATGGTCAAGGGATGGTACTGACTCAAGAAGACCGGGTTCCAGGCGGCCATGTGGCACTCCTGAGAGGGAAGAATGCCGTATTCGGCGTTCGACTGGGGCGCATCGTACTGCGTCTGCGGCAGAAATTGGAGCTGCAATTGGTACCACAGTGACACAACGAACTGTTAGAAATCGGTTACTTCAAGGACAGCTCCGAGCCAGGCGCCCTCTAGCGTGCATTCTACTGACTCCAAGCCATTGCCGTTTGCGACGCCATTGGTGTTATGCCAGAGCTCATTGGAGGCCGGAGTGGAGATCTTTTGTGTTTTCCGATGAAAAAGAAACACAACAGATCTCCACTCCGCCCACCAATGAGCTCTGGCTTGAATCGAATGGCTTCGCAAACGGCAATGGCTTGGAGTCATTGGAATGCACGCTATAGCGTGCCTAGCTCGGAGTTGTCCTTGCAGTAACCAATTTCTAACAGTTCGTTGTGTCACTGTGGTACCAACTGCAGCTTCAATTTCTGCCACAGACGCAATACGATGCGCCACAGACTTACGCCGTATACGGCGATCTTCCCTCTCAGGAGTGTCACGTGGCCGCCTAGAACCCGGTCTTCTTGAGGCAGTACCATCCCTTGACCACTGCTTCCAACAATCATGCACAGTGGATACATTCCAGCCAAGTCTTTCTGCAATATCGAGGAAAGAAAATCCACCTTCTCGTAGCCCGGTATATGCGACCTCGTTCCAACTCGGTGAGCTGTTGACAGTGGCATCTTCGTCTTGTTACAGGCGTTCTTGGCCAACATCAACTCAATACGTCACATTTCGAAGCTAAATAACGCCCACGAACTTTACAGCACGCATTTAAAGTAAACCTGATCTGCAAGTTCTGAGTTGCGCTACTAGCGCCACACTCATGCGCGAAGCGTGAAATTTCAATCGATGTCATCTATCAGATGTATAAACATGCCTACCAAATTTCGTTTATCTAACACAAGTCTTGCTTGGTGTTGGGATTTTTTTTCCGTCAGTGTACATAAATTAATTTATAAAACTCAATTTTATTAAAATATTGAATTGAGTTAAAAATATTTAGTTTTGGGTCTTTGTTTATTTGAAGAATTCAAAAACATAATTCCATTTAATTTCTTATTAGTGGTTTCACAAATCCAGGAGGATTTTATTCACAGTACCGTTCATTCCGAAAAAAAATACTTCTTTAGTGTACTTCTTTTTTATATATTTTTCTGACATCAATAGTTAATTTTTGTAAATCTTACAGTGTTAAGTGTAACGGGCTTAAAACTCCAGTAGTACTGAGTGAATTCTAAATTTATAAACACATTTTCGCAAGAAAAAAAAATCTTTCCAGCTGTGACAATTTCACTTTCAGTCAATAATAATTATATAAATACGTATTTTGTCATTGTTTAATCTTGAATAATTTTACAAATTTCAATCGGTATCTGCTTGTTGTATGAACATTATCACTTTTTTATTTATTTTTTAACTCTGTCATGTAACTTTAAACACTTGTATCTGTAACTTTTTATTTTTTAAAATTACTCTTTAAAATCGCTACCAAATGTTGCAAAATGAACTAGAAAAATGTTTTAAAAACCCGCTAAAATGTTTTTTTGTAAGATAAGATGTAAACATCCTAAATATGGGAAAGTGTATAATATTTATAATTGTATATTATGCATAGTTATATTTTTTTCTAGGTTTGCATAAAATAGTGTTTTAAATTGTATATTGTGTAATATAATTAATGTTTTTATGTACTACTAAAAATATATATTTATTTTTTTCGGAGACTAATAAAATTCTAATTATTATTATTAATAAACTATATAAAGATATTATTGTGCCCATTTGCGCCTAGCGTTCTACATTTGCTACATTATAAATATTCATAAAAATAGGCTAAAAGACATAATTTGGCAATTAAAAAAATATATTTTTTAATGAAGTGCATAAGCAAAGATTATAACTAGTTACTTGGATCCATGATAGAGAAAGTACAAGCTTACATTTTACATTTAGCCATTTGGAAAAATGAAAAATATATGACAACCCAAAAACGTCATCTAAGTCAAAAAAATTCGTCTTGCGCTGGCATCTCTCAATACCAGGTAAAGACATGTATAGATAATTATTACATGCACTTGTTAATCTTATATATATATATATATATATATATAATAATTAAAATTCGAAGCGTCCTTATTATGTTAAATATCAGGCTAAACATATTTCATTCTTCTTAAAACGCTCAGATAAATTATTCTATTTTATTTTTTTCAAAATTTCAGAATACCCGAAGGTCCTCAAAATGTCATTCATTAAAAAATCTATTTTTTTTTTAGTATCCGTTCATCTTTATGCCACGTAATTTGGCAATATGTTTCATCGTCTGCATTCTATTCGGCAATGACTATGTTTCAATATAAATCTAACCAGACGTAGCAATTAGCAGTGATATTGTTGTGATATTAAATATGATATTTCTTTGAAATTAGTGTTTTCTGTAGTAATAAAGAAAAAAGTTTGTGTGTTTGTGAATGTGTATGTCGGCTGTGTTCTGAAGAGACCGCTACAAGTGCAGCTACAAAATTTAGTAAGAAGATACCTCTACGTATGTAGTTTTGCACCTTGAATCCCGATTTTGATTAGATTTTTTTTTCAATTTAATTTTTATGCGATTTCTAGCTCTTTTTCAAGTTTCGAGATGATATTTCTACATTAGCAAAAATAATCCGGTTTCGATCTTTTAGCCTAATTTAGTAAATTTTGTTCTATTTTCAATAATGTTTTTCTCTTAAAAATAAACCCATGCTTAATCCGTATATTATTTAAAAACAAATTAAAGGACACCCCCCCCCCACCTCCACCACCACCGCCCGCAAAAAAACGTTATTTCCAAATTAAACTAAATAATAAAAAGAAATTCCATTATTTATAATATTAAAGAAAGTAGTTTTTGTGTGTGAAAGTTTGTCTGTCGGCTGTGTTCTAGAGACTCTGCTGCATGCTGAGCTACAAAAGTTGTTAGGAGGTACCTCAATGTATGTAGTTTTGCACATATAAGCTCGATTTTGGATTCTTTTAAATAACTTTTTTATGCGATTTTTAGCGCTTTTCACCGTTTGAGCGACTATTCTACATTGATAAAAATAACCAGGTCAATCTTTTAGTCCAATATGGTAAATTTTGTCCTCTTTTTAATAATGTTTCTTACGTAAAAATCAGCCGGTAATTAATTCGGATATTAATTAAAAACTCTCAAAAATACTCATAAAAAAGCCTTTTTTTCCCCAGAAACGGCAAAATGGACTTGATTTCCAAATGAGATGAAAGATAGACAATAGGGTGGGTCGAAAAAACCGAAATATTTATAATTGAAACGTAATAGCGCGGAAAAGTTGCCTTTTGTAAAAAAGATAAAATACGTAAAATATTACACCGATTGGTTAATATCTTTTACCGCCGCAAGGTGTCCAAATTTCGAAAAAATCGCAAAAAACATACTTTTAGCCCTTTTTTTTTAAATTATCCAATTTCTAATAGAACGCAATAGCCACGCCAAGATATTAGTAATGTAACATTAACATTTCATTTTTGTGACATCGTTGCTTTTACCGCCACAACAAGGCCAAAATTTCTAAAAAATGTTAAAAATTAAAGTTTTTCATTTTTTCAATTTTCATAACTTTTGTAATGTTTTCAGATTTTTTACATTTCTAATAGGCTTGGAGAGGCATTTTATGTTGTTAATTTCATGAACATTGTTAACCATTATCACTGTAATTCTATTAAAAAAAATTGCTCAATGATAGAAACACCTGTAGCTGCCTGCACGTAAAATTAATTTCTCGCTGCTAGAGGGCCACGTTTCACTTTGTTCGGGTTTTTTTTTTGTAATGTACTCCTTTTACTCTATACTTTGATGGCCCTAAAGATAGAAATATCTGCCAGGTTAAAGAGGTGGCAAAGTTTCATCTTTGCGAAGTCAAGGAGGAAAAAATCTCTTTGTACTAGAACCAGGTCTGAATTATATTCGCGATTTGAACCCATCGTCTGGCAAGGCGACTTCTATATGCAATGACATTAGAGATTTTTTGAAGAAAAATGAAATCCCGACTGAAATAATAATTGCAGTTGAATTTCGCGGAACTGTCTTCAAAACAGGATGCAAAGGTGGTGTTATAGTAGGATTAGTTGAGAACAACTTTTAAAAAACACTTTATTGGCTTCCTTGACCTCATTTCAATGAGCTTCCACTGAAACATCTTTTCAAACATCTTGATGACAAAAAACAGGTTTTCTATCATATTGTGGCCCAATTGGTTGATCTCTTGTAATTTGTGAATTATTACCAATTGCAAAATTTAAGCCAATTTAATCTGATCACCTAGCTGCTGATAAAGATGATTTGTCAACTGACCAGAAGTATATGTCTGAAATATTGCAAGCTCTTTCAACACGCGTGTATACAATTGACCTTTTTTGCTGAGTCCCTGGACAAATATTTCACGCAAGGTGGATCATTACTGCTATTCGAATTTTGAGACTCTACGTTGGAACAAAGAAACCCTCTTCTTAACTTGTCATACTCCTTGAGTACATCCTGAAAATGTACTGCATCAGTTGGTTCACAATTAAAATGAATCACTCATGTTTTCCAGAATCTGTGCACTATAGTTAGTAACTTACGCTACTTGAGAGATAATCTACGAAAGATTATAGTTCCTGTATTTTCACGAAATGACTATTTCGCAAATCATACAAATAGCCTCTTTGGAATGATAGCATATGAAGAGGAGAACATCAGGGCCCCAGCCATGAAGAAAATTGCAAAAGCACGAAGTTCTGTGGACTAGAATAGTGCCATCCGTCACTTTATCATAGCAGACTTCAACACTGAAGCTTAAAATTGTATGGCTTTAGTCTACTGACTAAACTGAAAACTAACGGAACCACCTGTTGTGGTTTCTTTATCGGCTAAAAATGCTGGTGAGTTTAAAATGTTCGATTAAAGATACCAGCTATTATAACCTTCCTTGTCCCACTCAATCACTAGAAAGATGCGTGAAATTATTCATTGAAGCACTGATAAAGTTTGTTTACTAGAACAGAGGGAGGATCACATCTGATCAGTTTTGGCCTCTCGAGAAATAATGGCTTCATCTGAAAGCAAGTTATATTATAAAATTCATTTACATTAAATTCTTCTTCATTTTAAGTTTATTTAACCCGTTTCGGTTAAACATATCTATATTTTAATTAATAAAATACTAAAACATTTTGCTCATTTTGTATAATTTTTGTGGCATGAATTGGCTGTTATGAAGTAAAACATCAGTAGATGAAGCGATAGTCAAGAAAAATGAATGATTAACTTTATTTTCAAGTCTATTACAAATAGATATAAAAAATTATGATATATTAATAGATATAAAGTAAAATTATTTATTTATTGACATATTATAGAAATTATAAAAATTAAGAAAAAAAATAAAAAATTGAAATTTTTGAAATTTTTACAAAAAATATGGTCATTTTGCGGCAAATAAAGATATGATTTCATCATAATGAACATTTACCGGGACATTTCTCATATCTTCATGTAGCTATTGCGTTTTATTAAAAATTGTATTGGTATGTTTGGATAATTAAAAAAAAATGATAAAAAAAACATGTTTTTGCGATTTTTTGAAACTTTGGCCCCCTTGCGGCGGTAAAAGATATTAACCGATCGATGTAATATTTTAGAAATTTATTCTGTATTACAAAAGGCATCTTTTCCGCGCTATTACATTTTGATTATAAAAATTTCGTTTTTTTCGACCCACCCTAATAGACAATTGTCACTAACTGGATAAATAAGAAAACTAATTAAGGTAGCGAATTGAAAATTTTAGAGGAAATGTAGAATTTTTTTACACCCGAATATACATTCTTTTAAAAAATAATTATTGTGTAATTTTTCTTAATTTTTTCAAAAATCTTATGGCGACGGTAAAAAAAAAAATTCGGTTGAAGAAGCGGAGAGGGTCAAGCATTCACTAAAAACTGAATTAAACAAGTAAGAACAATCATGCGTTAAGCATACATTATGAAACATTTTCCAACACTTCCTGAATGCTTCGGGTGTTGAACTTTTAATTTTTCTATATTTTTATAACTATCTACTAACAATGTAAGTGTGGGTGTTGTCCTCGGGCTCGGAAGTTGAGTCGAGAGTGCCTTGAACATCTAGAAGGTTTTATTAGACGGCCTCCGCAGCGCTCTTGGTTCCGATCGAGCTCGAAAACCTTTTTGCTTTTCCCTCTGAACTGTAGCCTGATGTTGAGCCATGAAGCCACCATGTAAATACGCGTCGAGGGTCTATCATATACACTCCTCCGTGTGGTGGATGGTTCCTGCCTTTTTCAAGGCGGTTCGATAGGTTACAGATTTAACTTTCCTATTTTTATATTCCTATTATTTTACTAACCCATAGAGCAGCCTGACGTTGACTAGGAGGTGGAGAGAGGCCCATAGGGGACGCGAAGCCTCTGGGTCCGTAGGGGGTCTCGAATTGGGTCCGGACCTAGACCTTGACTAATGGGGTGGCGGAGTCCCCCACGGGACGCATTGCTCACAGGTCCTCATAGGTACGGACCTACTTTGTAAATATTATTTTTGTAGTGTATTTCTTATGTTGTCCTCCTGTGGGTCTGGGTCTTCCTCGGTAGAGTCAAGGGGTGGACCGATCAGTGCGTCGCGTGCGGTTCGTCAGCCTACGCACGTTTCAGTATTCTGCCTTGAATCTGCTTGGGACTTTCTGGGCTCTAAGGCCTATCATCGCACCGATATTGACCTGGTCCGGGATCGTGAGGTATCGCCCCTACTTCCGTTCTTGGTCCGATAGTGCGATGACGTGTTTGTGTTTTAGGTTAGTTGTCTTGGTTGCTCGCTGTTGGCTCGCTGCGTTCCATAGGGCGTTCTGTAGGATTACACACCCTCCTCAGAGTAATCCGTCAGTAGCGTGGTGGGTCTAAATGGTGAGTAATGTGTTTGTGTTAGGTTAAGTTTGTGTTTCTTTTCTTCTGCCTCATGGCTTCGGCCTGCCAGTTTTCTGATTTAGTCGGGATTCGGGTGGGGTCCTGACCGGGTCGGCGCAGGTGGCCGCCGGGGCTGCGGGGTACTAACTTTCCTTTTATTTTGTCTTTCTACTAACCTTCCATCCGCGGGCTGAAATCGCAGAGATAACCTTTATAGGAGTTTCTCAGTTTCGGCACGGGGTAAAGCAAGCTGGTGTGGAGTCCCCCTCATTAGTTTCCGAGCACGGGCTCTTCCTATGAAGTGTCCCGCGATTAGGATTCGATGATGTGACGGTGGCTCTGCATCAGGTCGAACCTGTTCCGACCCCTCTTTCGAGATTTATTGAGCCGGGTTGCTTGGTCAGCGTTCGGACGTTAGTATTGGGTGTTTCGGGGGATCGTCATTGACCAACGTGAGTGTTGGTCCGTGGTTCCCCGATTGTGCAATGCTCCAGAGGAGGCCAAAGCGGGACAATCCTGCTTGGGACCCTACTTAAGAGAAATATCGGTGCATGATCAGAATGACTAGCCCGTTCTCGTAGGAACCCCCCTTGCAGTGGGTGCCGTGGTAGTCCTTTTGGAGGGCACCGTGTGATGACCAGCAGTGGTCAAGTACACGTACATAGTTTGCTTTGACTTCAGAAGAAACTGGCATCCAAGCAACGTAAATGACTATGTAAAGTACAGCAATAATTTTATGAAATTTCGTCAACATGGAGTAATTTGCATCAGATATCTACGGTTAAAATATGTCAACGTGTTATGTTAAGTATATGTTAAGTGTATATGTTAAAGTCATAAAAGCCAATTTTTAAATACGGGAATACTCAAAAGGAAGTAATATAATTCGAATAATTACTATTCCTGCAGAACAGCTAGTCCATATAACATCTCATTCAGGTCACACATGGTCACAAGAGTCAAAGTCACTACGGCGAAACAAAAATAGGAAATTCCATACGTCTCTTTTATGAGTCTCAAATGACTACTATATGTGACTCCACTGACAGGTCACTGTGACTGCTGCTTTGTGGCGAGTCACCAGGTGACTTTACAATGCCATTTCATTGAGACTCTCGTGTGACTCTCATCTGTAGACTCAATTTCAAAGTCATTGTGAACGTTGCATTATGATAAATCACCAAATAATGTCAAATTAAAGTCACATGGTGACTTTTCACCATTTTTCACAGTGGTGACTTTACAGTAGGGTCTCTGTTACCATTTGACAAAGTCATGTGACAGAAAGTCACCATGTGACTTTAATGTGACATTATTTGGTGATTTATCATAATGCAACGTGCACAATGACTGAAATTGAATCTCCAGATGAGAGTCACACGAGAGTCTCAATGAAACGACATTGCAAAATCACCTGGTGACTCATCACAAAGCAGAAGTCACAGTGACCTGTCAGTGGAGTCACATATAGTAGTCATTTGAGACTCATAAAAGAGACGTATGGAATTTCCTATTTTTTGTTTCGCCGTAGTGACTGTGACTCTTGTGACCATGTGTGACCTGAATGAGATGTTATATGGACTAGCTGTTCTGCAGAGATAGTAATTATTCAAATTATATTACTTCCTTTTGAGAATTCGCGTATTTAAAAATTAGCATTTTGTGACTTTTCCTTAATTTTTGATAACCAGTGTAGTTTAGCAATAAAACGCATAGCAGGTTGAAATTTCTCTTTCAGCAATTTATACTAATAGATGGAAACGTACTTGTATACGTTTGCGCAACCCTGTAGTTAACCTAGTACCTTTATTATACGCCACTATTTAGCTGAAGTTTAATTCAAAGTAAAACACTCTTAAAACTACTGAAAACACATTTCCAGAAATTATCATTTACAGGCGGCCATGTATCCAATTCTTTGCGTGACCCTGTATATCATTTTATCTCTGTTCTACAAGCATTTCTTAGTAAACTAAAAGAAGTTCAGCGTAAAAATACATAACTCATTTACGCAAACTACCTTTAAGCAAATTGCAATCCTACCCAGTAACCGTTACGAATATTTTGTGTAGCCCTGTATATGAATTATGGCATTTATACACACCATATACTATCCATAAATATAGTGAAACATTAAAGCACATAACAGAATTAAAAGTGCATTTCCAGCAATCATCGTTGATGTACAGTACTTCGGATACAATATAGTAACTGAAATCTTTTGTGTGTCCCTGTAAATGCTATGCACTTCGTATTATACATGAAATAAATAATAGTAAACCTCAATTTCATTATACATGAAATAATTTAACATAATTAAAATACGCCACAAACAATTCCTTCCACCCCTAAATCATTATCTAATGGAAATCATTTGTTTAAATGAATAATAAGTATTATTTGCACCGCATACTCTACATGCTTCTTTTAGTGTACTTGATCAATGCATATCAATCTTATTATGTTTGAAAGCATGTAACGTTTTTAAAAATCATTTTAAACTTATTTTTCCCATAGGCCGTAATCTAACGGAAAATTTTGGCTGCCCCTGTAAATGAACTAAACATGGTAGAAACTTCATTTGAAATAGGTAACGTGCTATGGGAGAGGCCGCTAACATCCAAAAATTTCAGAATGATACGAGTATATTTACAGGAGTTAGATCGCAGACAGTCGGACAGTCGGCCAGACAAACCGAAGTCATAAACACTTTTCAGCTTTGTTGGAAAGTGTAAAAGAGACATTTCTTTCAGCAGATAAGCCGATAAACTGTCTAATTAGGCTTATGAAAGGATATTAAGTAATAAACGCTAGCAAATACTAAAAATATAATGTAAAGGGATTTTATCAACTTAATCGAAGGTTATCAGTGTGTTATGTGGCAAAAGCTCCTTGATATGATTTAAAATTCTGCCCATAAGTGTTTTCCCCCATTTATTTCAATTTAACAATATGTTTTCCTGGCTTTACACTTCAGTTACCATAATTCTCGAACAATTATAGCACATTCATTTTTCGGGTTCTATGGGTCTGATTTCAATGGGAATTGATACATTTAACTTAGCTTCGTATTGTCCTATAATTTTTAGTGCAACCTTCTACCGCCAGCGTATGCATTGTTAGCTCAGGTTCTTTGGGCCTGAGTTAGAATCATTCAACTTGGTTTTTGATTGTCTCACAGTTTTTTGTTCAATCTTCCAACGCCAGTAAAGCATTTTCATTTCGGATTCTATGGGTCCGATTTCAACGGAATTTGTTTCTTTTAGTTCAGATATCGATTATGTTCAGATTTTCCACTGCGAACACAGCATGCCTTCTATATGGTACAGTAGGCAGGGGACCCGTGCCGGAGGCTCATTTGGAAAGTGGTTTGTTTGAAACACACTGTGTAGTACGACCAGTGTACGCTGCCTAAAGCAGCGCAGACCAATTCAGATATTCATTTTGAGAGACTCGTTTTTTGAAAATTTTAATATGAATAGATGTTTAATCATTAATGGTTCCTTTGGGAAAATTCACGGGTTGGGCAAGTCAGCTAATATTTACTAAAGTGTGTGTTAAAGATATTGAGTAATCTTTCTAGCGTATATGTTCTTTAATATATTTTACGTATTTTCAGAAAAATTTTGAAATAAATATCGTTAAAAGTGAAAACATTTATAATAAAACCATTCAAATCATTTCTTTTTGAAGTGTTGTTTTCAGAGGAAGAGAAAAAGTTAGCTGAATTCATGTACCCAATAATCTATTCCTAAAAAACAAAAACTAGATACTTTTGTTTAAGTGCCACTAGAGGATTCTAGGATTTTCTACAGAAAATGTATGCTTCTCTGCTCAAGTTTCCGTTATATCTTGAAAAACAATATAGATAAAAAACAACGGTACATTTTCTGTTACTTGATGCATTTTTTATTGCGATAAATCGAGAAATGCAGCAAGTTTGAGTGTTTCTATTTTTATAAGAAAATATTGCAATGGGCTTATTCAATCAAATTATCATTTTTTACTTTAACAGAAATAGACGATTTCAAATCGTATATTTTTGTAATGTTCGAAAATATGTTCAATGAATTTTTCAATTAATTGAATCTTTTGAAAAGTAGACGATTACAATTTCGGAATTTTAAATAAATCCTTCCGGGATAAAAAAAAATAACAATAATAATAATGTGACATAATCTTTTGAAATGTTAAAGATATAGTAATTGCATTTCAATAATATATATATTTTTTAAATTACATTCAAACTACATCTGTATTAATTTATCTATGATATTAGAGTCCTAAATTAACTATCACTTGTCTAACGATTTTCCCTCCCCCTGTATGTAGTTAGATTTTATTACATACATTGTTCTTTAATTTCATAAATTTTAACCTGTGTTTGCGTGGGATTCATATTATTCAAAAAATATTTTTTTCTTTTTTATTTAAATTATTATTATTTTTTATTTATTTATTTTATTTTATTTGTTTTTTTGTTTTTTGAATCTTTAATGAATAAGAGTTTTTCCTTTTTTTTAAGAAAACATTCGGAAAAAAATATTTCATGTCTATTTCTTATCAAATATTCTACGAAACTTGAAGGTCTATTAAATTCAGTTCATTGAACAGAGACACATTTTATAGTTTATGTCTTTTATATGACATTAGTTATCGAATTTTCAAATGTCCTAACTGTAGAGTACTTTCAAACAAGCCAGTCTAACTTATTACAGAGCATATTTTAAATTTCTAAAATATATAGTTCCACATGAGGCTCTCCTAAACATTTCCTGCTGTTAATATTTTACTTTCAACAATCAATAATTATTTAATTTTATATTTTGTTACTATGATAAATTATTTTATATTTTGTGATAAACTATTTTTTTTTTTTTTTTTTTTTTTTTTGTGATCAACTATTTTTTATTTTATATTTTGTCACTGTGTGTTTTCATAAAATAATCAGTTTATGCTTCAATAAATCTCACCATGCTTCAATAAATCTCACCATTAATGAAATATGTTATCTTTTTTAACACTTTCAATCACAGTTGAAAAGTGTTCATGACTTCAGTTTGTGGCCCATTTTGCATCTGTCGTCTGTCTGCCATTTATCTTTCACCAACTCTCATAAAAATACTCGGATTGTCATGTAATTTATGTTTGTGATTGAGATTTATTATGTCATGCTCTCTATTAAAAATGAAGTGTGTAGTATGTTTAGTTCGTTTACAAGGATACTCAAAAGCTTTCCGTTACATCACGGCCTGCAAGGTAAAAAGGTTTCCAGTACATTTTAATTGTTTTAGACTACTTCATAGATAATGAAAATAAATATGCATTTCTTAGTTGCACTAAAATAAGTTTCCTATTGAAATATGGTATGCAAAACATATACCATTCATTTACTTTTACAGTGTCAGACAAAATAATTTTGTCACAGATTGTTCTATAGATAAAAATTGTTTTAGGCGTGTTTTAATGATGTCGTTCTATTTAAAACAAAAGGAAATTTGTAAGCATAAAACAATTAAATTTTTCGAATTTTAATACATAAGCTAAAACCTTTAACAACGTTTAAACGTACGAATACCTACAATACCATGACACAAAATGTGACATACGGCCGTTTCAAGTATTCTAGGATCACCTTCCTCAGTGCGAAGGGGAAAAAAATTAAAATGGGTTCAAAGAACCCCTCGGTTATATCCCCGAGTACTGACTAAAGAATTGATTGAAGTGACGAAAGCAGGAGTTTATATATCCCAATGAAATGATGTAATTGACAGAGAAACATTGAAAAATAGAAGTCACTGAGCAGCATCCCTCCACACTAGCGAGAGAAAAGGAGCGCTGCCAGATCATTCACTAAAGAAGACGATGTTTATATTTTAGAGAAAGGTAGGACCAACACCTCTTTTCTCGCGCTACACTGTAAAATAAAATGGTTTGAAATACGGAAATTGCACTGGCAATCGAGACGCCAGGACTATATTAGTTTTTTAATGGACATTTTCTCCCTCAAATTCCAGAAAATTTTCCGTTTTTTCACAAATATTTTCCGTTTTTTTTTTATATTTTCGTATTAAAAAATTTCCGCTTCATGGGCAAATTTTTTTTTTTCAAGGACAAACTTGTATCTTTATGAATTTCATTCTTCAGTTTTCAAGGATAGGTTTACATCTAGGTCAGGATATCTCTATGTAAATCAAATAACTATAAGGTAACAAAACTTACCTACCACGGGATTCGATCTAGAGAACTGTACTCTTCCAGCTTACTGCGCTTAATCATTATACGAAAGTTACACAAGCTGCGCTTCCAAATATCGTTACTTATTTCAGATGCATTTTATGAAGCAATACAGAAGGTGTTAAACAAGAAACATATTTTTGTGGAGATAATATTTTTCGATTCAGTATGCAATTCTGATTGTTTTGCACATTTTCTTTGCATAATTTTGAATATTTCATGCTTTACGAAAGATAAATTTTAGTCTGTAAAATATTACATGCATGAAAGAATGTATTAATGGTTAGTCCAGGCAATAGGGGATTTTACCTGGCAAAATGAAAGGTAGTTCTGGAAATTAGCTTACTTTATGTTTTTTTTTTTTTTTTACTTTATATTTTTGAGTCGCTGAATCCGAATTTGTAACTTCCCACCGAAATTTCCCCCGGCAACCCCCTCAAATTTTGGTAAAATACCCCCAAAAATAGGTTTTTATTAAAATTTTTTTTTTTTTTTTTTTTTTTTTTTTTTTTTTTTTTTTTAAGGGGAAAAGTATCTAGAAATTCAGAAAGTAGACAAAATTTGCAACAAATTACATATATGACATTATGACTTAGGTATTATACTGACATATTTTTTTTTCAAACATTTTCTTTTTCTAAGGATTTGTGTGATTAGCTACTGTAAACTCAATAAAGATAATTATTCCAGTATATTAAAATAAATTACCTTTATTGCTTATTATAACTTAGATAAACGTCATTTTTTTAGATCACAGCCTATCAAAGCCTGACAACTAATTTGCCCGTCCGTTCTGTATGTACGCACATATGTACATATGCCGATATCTCTTGACAGAATCTCTATACGCGATATCTCTTGATAGAAATAACCGATTTGCTTCAAAAAACATTTTCTAGGTACATTCTGATAAGGCGCTTCCCTGATTAGTCTCGGGTGTTCAGTGGTTAAATTTAAAGGGAGTTAAAGGTGTGCTAATCCTCCTCCCCCCTTAACTGAGATAAATGGGTTTTTCATGCAGAATTATTAGATTTTCTTCACATTTGGTGTACCGGTTAATTCTAGTAAGGCGCTTCCCTGATTATATTTGAAGATTCGTTGTTTAAGTCTAAAGGGGGGGAGCGGGGGGCATATACCCCTTAATTTAGATAAAAGGGTTTTTCTATCCGATTTTCTTCAAATTTGGTACAGCGGTTTATTCTGATAAGGCGCTTCCCTGATTAGATTTGGAAGTTCATTGGTTATATATAAACGGAAGAACTGGGGCTAATACCCCCCTTAATTTATATAAATGGGTTTTTCTATCCGATTTGCTTCAAAGTTGGTATACCGTGTGTATATTTCTATAAGGCACTTCACTAATGACATTTGGAGGTTCATTGGTAAAGTAAAAAGAGTGAAAACGGGGGTGGGGTGATCCCCCACCTTAATTTATTTTTTGTGGGGCATTATTCTTTGAAAAAAAAGGATATAATATACAATTAGTGTGAAAACCTGTTAGCTCAATGCCATCAGTTTAACTGGGCACTTTTTTTTATTAATTTCGTTATTATATTTCAGATATGTTTTAAGTTTTATGTGCGGATCTATTAAAGTGAATAGATAGAAATATTAAGATTAAAAATTTGATGTTGTCTTCATTTTAAAACATCCTGCGGAGACTTTTTAAAAAATAATAATAGCTTGCTTTAAATAAGCTAAATATTTTTTTTAAATCATAATAAAAAATAAACTGTAGCATTTTTTTTTCAACTGTCTCACACTGCAAACGAATTCAAAAGATTTAAATTTTTTTTAAATATCGTAAAAACATGTTACTTTTTAATAAATAGAAAAGAAAATATTATAGAGAGTTCTTTAAAAATATATACTATAGATAGCGCCATACTTTTATCGGTTTTACTTGAAAACCTTCTTAAAACCAATACTATTTAGCAATTATTAGGGAATTATTGGATATATTTTCAATATAGAGCCACATTTAACCAATATTCGAGTTTCATTGAAATTAATATCACAGAAAGACAAGTATATATAACAATTAATTATTTCGCTTTCCGAGCACAACTATTTCTAAACATCATTTACAGAACTTGTACTAGTTTAAAAGCGCAAATACAGAAATATTCCGTAAAATTTATGGAAAATGTGCTAATTTTATACAGATCTGTAATCTCAAAATGTGAATTACGGAGATTGAACTGTTTTCTTTGAAAAATGAAAATATTCCGTAAAATTTTTCGAAAAGGTTTGTGTATATTGAAGGATTTTTTTCACAATGTGGTATGGAGGGATCCTGATAAGTGACTCCTATTTTTGAACGTTTCTCTCTTATTATGTCATTTCCTTGGGATATATAAACTCTGGCTTCGCCACTTCAATCAGTTCATTAGCCAGTACCCGGGGCTATAACTGAGGGATTCTTCGAACCCATTTTACCCTTTTTTTTTTTTTTTTTTTTTTTTTTTTTTACACTGAGGGAGGAGAGGATTCAAGAATCCTCGAAGCGGTCGCATGTGAATTTTTGTGTCATGGCATTGAACGTATTTGTGCGTTTGAACGTAGTTAAAGGTTTTAGCTTATGTATTAAATGAAAATTTGTATATGTCGTAGCCTAATTGAGAAATCCGGCTCTTTGCAAAGAGCCGGGCTAATTGGAGAAACCATCTCCCTTTTTCCAATTAGCCTGATATTTTTCAGGCTTATTGCAAAGAGCCTAGAAAGCGTTAGGCTAATTGAAAAATGATCACTTATTATCTGATCAGGGTGATATTTTTAGCTCACAGGCTATCAAAGCCTGAGAGCTTATGTGGCCGCCGATTCTGTATGTACGTGTGTACGTACGTATGTACGTAACACGATAACTCTTGATAGAAATATCCGATTTGCTTCAAATTTTCTTTTCTATGTTCATTCTGATAAGGTGCTTCCCTGATTAGTTTTTGGGGTTCATTGGTTAAGGATAAAGGGGGAAAAGGGGGCTTGTACCCCCCTTAATTTATATAAATGGGTTTTTCATGCAGACATGTAGATAGTGTTCGATTAGCTCAAATTTGGTATACTGGTTTATTATATTAAGGAGATGGCTTGATTAGATTTGGAGGTTGATTAGTTAAGTATTAAGGGAGGAAAGGGGTGCTACCCCCCTTAATTTAGGTAAATGGGTTTTTAATGCAAAATTATTCGATTTGCTCCAAATTTGGTATACCGGTTTATTGTGTTAAGGAGCTTCCCTGATTAGATTTGGAAGCTCATTAATTAAGTATAAAGGGGGAAAGGGGGGCTACCCCCCTTAATTTAGACAAACCGGTTTTTCATGATGAATTATTCGATTTGCTCCAAATTTGGTATACCGGTTTATTAAGTTAAGGAGCTGCCTTGATTAGATTTGGATGTTCATTAGTTACATATAAAGGGAGGAAAGGGGGCTATCTCCCCCCATAATTTAGATAAATGGGTTTTTCATCCAGAAATATGCGATTTGCAATAAATTTGGTATACTGGTTAATTATGTTAAGCAGCTTCCCTGATTACATTTGGAAGATCATTATTATGAATAAAGGGGGAAAGAGGGGCGGGCAATTGCCTCTCCCCTTAATTTAGATAAATGCGTTTTCCATGTAGAATTATTCGATTAGCTCAAATTTGGTATACTGGTTTATTATGTTAAGGAGATGGCTTGATGAGATTTGGAGGTTCATTAGTTAAATATAAAGGGAGGAAAGGGGGGGTAGACCCTCCCCCCTTAATTTAGGTAAATGGGTTTTTAAGGCAAAATTATTCGATTTGCTCCAAATTTGGTATACCGGTTTATTATGTTAAGGAGCTTCCCTGATTAGATTTGGAAGTTCATTAGTTAAGTATATAGGGAGGAAAGGGGGGCTAGACCACCCCCCTTAATTTAGATAAATGGGTTTTTCATGCAGAGTTATTCGATTTGCTCCAAATTTCGTATACCGGTTTATTATGTTAAGGAGCTGCTTTGATTAGATTTGGAGATTTATTGGTTAAGTATAAAGGAGGGACAGGGGCTAGTGTCCCCTTAATTTAGATAAATGGGTTTTTCATACAGAATTAATCGATATGCTTCAAATTTGATATACCAGTTTATTACGATATGGCTTCCTTCATTTGATTTGGAGGTTTATTGGTTAAGTATAAAAGGGGGGAAAGGGGGGCAGTTGCCCCTCCCCTTAATTTAGATAGATGGGTTTTCATGCAGAATTATCTGATTTAGTTTAATTTTTTTTCAACCGGATCCGAACTTGAAGGTTCCATTTGAAGTCAACCCGAAAACCGACCACAATCAGGTTTCGGATTGAGTTCAATTAGAACTTTCAGGTTCGGATCGGGTTGCCGGTGGACGGAGATTATTTTGTCTGGCTTGCATCGGGTTATAGTTCTTTGGAATATTTTTGTCGGTAAAGATTTGGTTCGGGACGGGTTTCGGGTTGACTTCGAATGGAATTTTTAGGTTCTGGTAGCGTTGCGTGTCCACGGTAACTAATTTGTCTTGTTCGGATCCGGTTATGGATCTTTGGAATATTTTTGTCAATTATCAGATTTGGTTCGGGATTTCGGGTTTTTTCAAATGGAACTCTCAGGTTTGGGTCGGGTTGCATGTAGACTGAAATTATTTTGTCTTGCTCGGATCGGGGTACTGTCTGTTGAAATTTTTTTTTCGGATTTGGGTAGGGTTATGCGTTAATAAACCTAATAAAAAGAAAATTGCCTAGTTAAACTGATGGCATTGAGCTCACAGGCAATTCACACTAATTGTATATTATACACTTATTTCAAAGAATAATGCCCCTCGAAAAATAAATGAAGGTATTAGTCCCCGTTGTCCCCCTTTCTATTTAACCAAAGAACCTCCGAATCTAATCAGGGATGCTACTTAACATAATAAACTGGTATACCAAATTTGAAGCAAATCATATAATTTTGCATGAAAAAACCATTTCACTAAATTAGGTGGGGGGGGGGGGTATTAGCTCCCCCATTTCTCCCTTTATGTTGAACCAATGAATTTTCAAATCTAATCAGAAAAGCTCCTTATTAGAATGAACCTAGAAAAAAAAAATTAAACTAAATTAGATAATTCTGCATGAAAACACATTTATCTAAATTAAGGGGAGGGGCAATTGCCCCCCTTTCCCCCCTTTTATACTTAACCAACGAACTTCCAAATCAAATGAAGGAAGCCATATCGTAATAAACTGGTATATCAAATTTGAAGCAAATCGAATAAATCTGTATGAAAAACACATTTATTTAAATTAAGGGGACACTAGCCCCTGTCCCTTCTTTATACTTAACCAATAAATCGCCAAATCTAATCAAGGCAGATCCTTAACATAATAAACCGGTATACGAAATTTGGAGCAAATCGAATAACTCTGCATGAAAAACCCATTTATCTAAATTAAGGGGGGGGGGGTCTAGCTCCCCCCCCTTTCCTCCCTTTATACTTAACTAATGAACCTCCAAATCTAATCAGGGAAGCTCCTTAACATAATAAACCGGTATACCAAATTTGGAGCAAATCGAATAATTTTGCATTAAAAACCCATTTACCTAAATTAAGGGGGGGTAGCCCCCCTTTCCTTCCTTAATACTTAAATAATCAACCTCCAAATCTAATCAAGCCATCTCCTTAATATAATAAACCAGTATACCAAATTTGATCTAATCGAATAATTCTACATGAAAAACGCATTTATCTAAATTGAGGCGAGAGACAATCGCCCTCCTTTCCCCCCTTTATACATAATAATGATCTTCCAAATGTAATCAGGGAAGCTGCTTAACATAATTAACCAGTATACCAAATTTATAGCAAATCGCATATTTCTGCATGAAAAACCCATTTATCTAAATTACGGGGGGATAGCCCCCCCTTTCCTCCCTTTATATGCAACTAATGATCCTCCAAATCTAATCAAGGCAGCTCCTTAACTTAATAAACCGATATACCAAATTTGGAGCAAATCAAATAATTCATCATGAAAAACCGATTTATCTAAATTAAGGGGGGTAGCCCCCCTTTCCCCCCTTTATACTTAAATAATGAGCTTCCAAATCTAATCAGGGATGCTCCTTAACACAATAAACCGGTATACCAAATTTGGAGCAAATCGAATACTTCTGCATGAAAAACCCATTTATATAAATTAAGAGGGGACTACCCCCCTTTTCCCCCTTTATCCTTAACCAATGAACCCCCAAAAATAATCAGGGAAGCACCTTTTCAGAATGAACCTAGAAAAAAAAAATTGAAGCAAAGGGGATATTTCTATCAAGAGTTATCGCGTTACGTACATACGTACGTACGTAAATACACATGTACATACAGAATCGGCGGGCACATAAGCTCTCAGGCTTTGATAGCCTGTGAGTTAAAAATACAGATGATCTATGTGAGCTAAAAATATCACCCTGATCGGATAATAAGTGGTCATTTTTCAATTAGCCTAACGCTTTCTAGGCTCTTTGCAATAAGCCTGAAAAATATCAGGCTAATTGGAAAAAGGGAGATGGATTCTCCAATTAGCCCGGCTCTTTGCAAAGAGCCTAGGCTGTTTGCAAAGAGCCGGATTTCTCAATTAGCCTACGACATATACATTATTTAGTTGTACTACAATATGCTTACTGTGCATAAGTCATTGTGTTATGTATGCGTTTTGTAACTAATCTAAATTTTCCACTATGTGTACCATTTATACATATTTTGAAATTACGTGCAGATATGCCCAAAAGAATTCGAGAACCTTTCAGGCTATAGGATGTGGCCACTGAAATCTGATATTCAAACGTGTTATACGTTTTCGAAGGTATTTTTATACACCTTATAAACGGCGAAGTTCCGTAAATGTATTGTAAAATTATTGGAAGGATTTTCATGATCTATGCTGAATGGATGATGTTTCTTTCTTTTTTTTTTTTTTTTATTTTTTTTTTACTTTAGATACCTTGCGAGATACATTTTACTATTGATAGGTTGAAACATTTTTATAAGGTATTCAATTTCATTTACTATAAAAATTAGCACGAACGCCGGAGGCATTTAAAATTCCACTCTTTAATAAACCGATTTTTTTTTTTTTTTTTTTTTTTAGTATGGATTATTTAGATATTTTTACAAATCCTGAATAAAGAAAAGACATTAAAATAAGTCTCTTATCGTTTTTAAACCCCAAAATATATATCGTTATTAAATTTATTGAAATCGTTTTTTGTTGAAGCGTTGCATGCAGAAAATGACGAACATTAGCTGAATTGATGTATCTAAATCTCAGAGGGAACAAAAACTAGATAATTTTGTTTAAGTACTTTTAGATGAGTTTAGGATTTCTATCAGATAATTTAAGATTCTATGCTCAAATTTCACTTATTTCATGAAAAATTTCTGTATACAAAAATCGACGTATACATATTTCGTTTTGTTCTTGAATGTGTTATACCGACAAATTGAAAAATGAATCAAGTATGAGAGTTTTATCCATTTCTATACGAAAAATAAGACATCTGATCTATGCAGTTAAAATAGGCTTTTTTTTTTTTTTTTTTTTTTTTTTTACTTTAACAGAATTGAAAAATTTAATATTATATATTTTTGTAATGTTCGAAAATTGTTGAATTGAACATCTCGAAATTTATATGAATGAGGATTTAGAAACTCTGCTTAGATCAGTTCTAGATAAATAAAATTTGTGATAAAAACTTTCGAAATAATAATGATGCATTTTTGTTTCAATAATATATTTTTAATTACTTAATTGAACTAAAATTGCATCTGTACTAATTTGACTATCGTACTAGAGTGCAAAATATCCTTAACCGTCTGCCTATCAGAGGGGTCCAATGGACCCCACAGGTACAATCAAATTGATTTTTCTCATTAAAAAAAAGACTGAAAATTTTGTAAATATGTAGCTTTTTGTAGAACGTTCTACTCTTTTTAAGAAAAAAGAATAGGACACTACAGAAAACGTCATATATTGAGTCGAGCATTCTGGAAAATGTATGTATTTACAGAATTGTTAGTCTTTTTTTTTTCGTGAAAAATAATTTTGAATGTGCCTGTTAGGTGTCCATTGGATCCGTCTGGTTTGCGGAGGGTTAATCTAAAAATTCGAAAGACCCTTTTAATGCAGTTAAACTTTTATTACATAACCATACACCGTTTGTGGTTGTATGAATTCATAAATTTAAATGAGCGTCTGCATTTTAGGAAACTGATTGTTAGTGTAATCTTTTGTTTTCTTTCTTTGATTTCAATTTCATTTTACTATTTTTTTTCTTTATAATGAATTAGCTTTTTTTATGAAAATTGAAAAACAAAACATTCAATTTCATTTTCTATCAAAAAAAAAAAAAAAAAAAAAAAAAAAAACATTCATTTAAAAAGTGCACGTGTATTTTAAGAAAATATAAATTATTTTCCTAATTTTTCATTATTATTTTCTGAGTTATTTTTGTCATTATTTTCTATTCATTTTATTTCAATATTTCATTACTTTTGATTTCTAATAAGTTAATTTTTTTCTCTTATTAAAAACAGTTAATTTAATTTACCATTACAAATTGAATGAACAATGAAAGCCCTAATAAATTCACTTTCAATAAATATATATATTTCTTTTCAGAAAGCTTAATTAATGAAACGAATATCTAATTAAGTATTGTTAAAAAGTAAAAATATCAGCTTTAAACATGTACAAATAGTTTCTCTTGAAGTACTCTTATCAGACGAACATTTAACTGAATTGGTGTATCGAAACAATCTTCTTTGAAAGCATACAAAAACTAGTTACCCTCGGGTTTTCGTGAATTCCTTATAGTTAATTTATGCTTCTTTATTCAATCTTCCAATATTTTCTTTAAAAGAAAAAATTTAGGAAAAATCAAGATTATAGATATGTTTTCTTATTGAATTCTGTATCACGATGCATATAAAAAAGAAGAAATTTTAAGTATTGTTTCACATTTAATGAAAATAGTGGTGTGTACCCAAAACTCCATTTTTACTTAATTAGGTTAGCAAAATTTTAAATTACATATTTTCTAATTATATGAAAAATTGATCTGAGAAATAAAAATAACAAACTTATTGATTTCATGTTAAGTTATTTTGAGATATTTTAAAAGATTTTTTTGTAATGTTTACGATATTTTACCATTTTTTTAATGACAAATGTTTTTGTTAAATTATATTCGATATGCATAAGTATTGATTTGACTATGATATTTGATCCCAACTTCTCATTTCATTAAAATTTTACATTGCTTTTCTTTTTAACGTTTTAACTATTTCAAAGTGGTATTGTTTTCCTATTGAAGGAAAATAAATTATTTATGCTAGTCGAGGTACTATGATTATTTCAAGTTTAAAATGAACTTGAGTTCAACAACACTGTAAAATTTTAACTTATTCTATAATGTTAGTTGGGGTAACTGGAACCATGAGGTAACTGGGACATAGGATATTTTATAAAAAAAAAACTGCTGGTGTTTTTTTAAGTTTTTGCTTTTGTGAACAATGCCCCTTAGTCTATACTTCCTATAACAACGTGTATCAACTCAATCATAACTCTCACTTTGCTGTGATAAGTTGTCAAGAATTTACGTTTCTTTTTTTAAAAACAACGTCAATATGGTTGAACTTCCTCGGCTTATTATTAAAATACTGTAAGTACTTTTATTAAACAATCATTTTTATTAAGATTAGACAAATAACTACATTAATATTATTAGGTATCTATATATATTTACTTCATGTTTCAAATGTAAGCCGAGTGTTCCAGTTACCCGTAATTTTTTCAAGAATGGTGAACTGGGACATGTATCCCGGGTAACTGGACCATGCTGGATCCAGTTCCCCAATAGTTATAAATAATTTTTTTGTGTTTCTCTTACTACGGGAAGTAAATTTCTTCATTGTTTTTTTGCTCACAATAAAGAAAATGATAGAATACTTTATTAAAATTACGTAATGAAATTTTAAGAAACCATAGTGAATGATATCAAACTACATTTCTTGACCCACTGAGAGGCGGTGATGCCGTTATGGCGTCATTTAATTTTAATTCCTAATTGCCACATTGGCACCTGAATTTTATAATTAAAATTTAACCTTTATTAAGTACGCGAAAATATACTTTTACATGTTTTCAGATAGATTCTCGTGTAAATATTGGTGTCAGTAAATTATTTCAATATTTTACGAATGCAAGTACCTTGCCCATGAAAGCGAGATAGCCAGACCTTGAAATTGCACTATACACATGGGTCGCATTCTAAAGGGAAACTTTTATCGTTCCTACCACTATTTTGAAAATAATATCTTCATCGCACCTTTATTTAAGGGTTTAGTTAAAAACAATAAAATTTTTCTAATATAATGCGACCCCTGGATAAAGATAAAGTACTTAAGTACTTACGTAGCCGTTTGTTCATAGATTTACCTTGTTATTTTTTTCCTTAAAATACCCATGTGACTTTTATACTTATTATCTATACTAAAGTACATAAGTACTTCCTTAAGTTTTATGTTTTTGGTATAAATAAATCTAATATTTTCATTTTTAGTGCTTTTTTTAGACACATTGACAACAAAGGTTTCCCTTACAACGCTATTTATTGACATATAATTTACATGATCTGCCTGGTTTAATTTTTTTTTTGTTGTTTACACTTTTTCAATCAGGACCTGATATCCGATATGAAAAATAATGAACGCGTGTGGAACATAGACCCCCCTGGTCCAGTTACCCCATTTTTGGGGCAACTGGACCCATAAGGAAAGAAAGATGAAATATGTATATTTTTATATTTTTAAATATTAAAATGTAATTTTGAGCATTTCTGTTTGATAGAGGGAATCTAACTGAACACATTTACAGAAGTTCAGACTTTAATTCAAATGAACATTAGCTTTTTGAAGCTGAATTGTCAGAAGCTCCAGAGTCACATTGTAAAATCATGTCCCAGTTGTCCCAACTAACCTTAACTAATTAGCATGTGTTTAATATTTCAGGAAAACAGCTGGTGGCGAACCTGTTTCTTTACTTATTATTTACAACAAATAACTTTAACCTTCAATTTCCAAGCAGCTTGAAAATTATACTTATTAATCGCATTTACTTTTATTAATAGCCTGTTCACTTATATAAAATCTTACTTTTATGTCATTAGTTTAAGAATGGCAATGGCCAGTTGGTCATTTTTTTTTTTTTGTAGTTTTAAATTATTTTAGAAAACTCCACATAAGTAAAGTACAGTCATTGATTTCCATCTTTGACACTAATCTTACAGTAAATTTACTCAAATTTTGTAAAAATGTTTCATACCAGGAATTTTACTTAGTGTACTTTTTATGATTTTCAATCAATTTTTAGGCGCGCTCGTAATTATGTAAAAACTTAGTTCTTATAATCGTCGTCTGGTTCGTCCATATGTCTGCCTGTTCGTCTGTCCGCATATAACAGCGTAAAAACTTCCCATCCGAATGGTTTGAAATTTAAAAAGCATAATCGTTGCAGATTTTGTCGAGTCATTTCAAATTTTATGAAAATCGAAATAAAACTTAAAAATATATTATTAAAAGTTTTCTACATTCTATTAAATCTTATCATACTTAATTTATCCATGATATTCCATGATAAGTAATGATTCTAGGTTGCGATGTTGATGATATCCTATTTAAGATGGAGTCATATTATTTCCGTATTACTGAATTTAATATATATAATCGTAATAAATTTTGTATTCATGCACTTTGTCATAAAGGTGCAACAGCTATTGCACCAAGATCTGTATACATATATAAGTTTTTATAGTACGAACGCACATAATTTGCCACGTTTTACGTATAATTTCCGACTTGTTTAGTGTGCGACTTATATTTTAGTATTTCATTTGGTCGATATATTTATGTGCATAATCTTGGAGATGTGAAAGAACCGTAATAAAAAAAAAATAACCAACATTTGTTTTAGAAGGGGAAGGGGGGTGCACTAAACAGAGGCTTTTACTGTGATCGTACCTGATGTCTCATAAAAAGCGCTAGGGGTTTATTAATAATCCATACGCTAGTAATACAAGTTAAGAAAATTTTGCAATACGCCATATGTAACACTTTAATCCATTGTGCTAGAAGCTAACTTGGCGTACCAAACATAATTGAAAATGATATATAAGAAACGGGAGAAGCGTGTGTACGTCAACATGGATTTTCCCCGAAAGACTGTTGTAACTATATCGTGGTTTATTTTACTATCAAGAAACTGGAAAAGGTGCAGTAATTTTGTAATAATCCATGTTGAAACAAACACGATTAATCACGCACATGCGAGTCTAGAAATTAGAGAATTACAGTCTGAATATCTATTGTTGTTTGAAAGAAAAAATACTTTTTAGAAGGTTTTATTCTGTGATTCTTTTTATATGTCAGTAGCGTTTTTTTTTTCTTTTTTTCTTTCCAACACCCTGCACCTGCTGGATAATCTATTGAGGACAGAAACATCTCCAAAGCAGGTAAGTAAAGGTCTTTTTACTCGAGCACTACAGATTAATATTACGAGACCAAATTTGGCCTCTGACACTAATGGCTAAAATTACGAGATCAAGTTTGGTGCTGATGTAAAGCAAGCAAACCATTCTGATTGCCTTCTGACTAAAAATATTTTAGAAGAAACTGATATGCCAGCAAGATAAACACTTATTTTATTCACTGTAATAATTCAATGAAATTTCGCCACTATGTAGTAATTTGCATCAGATATTCTGCGATTCAAATATTTACTTAATTACGTAGGTTTTGTTTTAATATTTACGCATGACTAACAAGGAAGGCCTCCAAACGGGCATACTCGTAAAAATCTGAAAAAACAAATACAGAATGTTCTTCTCATGAGGATAGATATGTTTATTTAAAAAAATGTCGGCGGAACCTCGATAGAGAGTCCGTAAAAAAATAATGAAATTTGCCTTATTTGGCGATTTATCACCGGTTGCCGATGGAATAAAATTTGAAAGAAGTACTTTTTAAAATCAGAAACTCTTTAAGGTAAAAATGTTTCATGATGAGCTTGTTTAAATTTAATTTAAACATTTTTAGTTTTGTCAGTTTTAGTTTGTTTAACAATAGTTTGTCATATATATATATATATATTTATGTATTTATGATGAAATTTAACTGTAGGATTTTATGATTTAAAACAAAATTTAAATTAATTAAAATTGCTTGAAGATTAAAATTAAGTCCAGTTGAGCACTGTCGTAACGATTCAGTTTTGTTGCTGTGGACGCAACAACTTTTTTTTTATATTGAATGAAATGTATAACTGGAGCATTCTTCATCTGGCTTTATTTTGGAATACGCTTAAACATTTGAAAATTTATTTTTCAATATGAAAATATTTTTTATATATGACAATACTTTTACAATGCTAAAATTAAATAAAGGTAGCAACAAACAACATATATATGAAGTACAAATATATATATAGATATATTAAACTCTCTCCTGTTTAAGCTTAAATTCATTAAATATTATTTACACGCATTCTAAAAATCAATTAACAAGAAATTTTAAGATGCATTAAAATAGTTTTCTTTTGGCAAGGAAAAATGCTTCTCGCCAAATCTAATAAAAAATAAATTTTTAATCGTTAGGAAATATTATTCTTTGCGCTATTTTTAGAATTGAAAACAATCTCTATAATAATAGCCTAAGTCATGTGACAATCATCAACAGTTCTAGTCGGATCCCTTCGCTTTTTATATTCCAGGCGGCCAATTTGGTACATTAATGTTAGCCAATCATAGGTGTGATAAGTCGCCAAAGATTATTCTATCGCCGTTATTTCATTTATATTATAACCCTTTAAGCCCTGACCCACACAATTGTGCGGGTGATACTAAAATAAAACAGAATGACTATTTCCGGTTTTTGTGAGATTTAATACCAAATCTGCACATTTATATGGGCTAATTGGCTTCAGATATTTTGATAAGACACCACTAGGGGGCACTAACAAAGATACAGGGTTAGATTTTCTGCTTTTAAGAAGACTATATCATCTGGCAGCAATAGACAAAAAGTATGTACTGTCGTAATTTCTTTTAAATATGATTTTTAATGTTTGCTTGGATTTAATTTTCCTTTTCACATATTTTATTCATGATTTTAATTGATTTTGTCTTTGATAAATTTAATTAGGCTTTACAAATGTTGAAAAACAAATGACCCACACAGTTTTGCGGGTCCGGGTTTTACCGTTTCCAAAATGGGTACAATTCCTAACATATATTTTTTTTTTAAGTGATTTTTTTTAAATTTATGTTTTTAGCAATTTATTTTTTTATTAATTACATTTTTATACCGGATGAATTTTAAATAGATTTGTAGTATTCATGATTTTTATTTAAAATATTCATTATTCTATTTAACATTGATAGTATTAGATATATAATATGCACATGTAACGAACTGTATGTTTTTGCTCTGAGTTCTAGATGTCATATATGATTTATAAGTTTTACATGAGTTATATGCATATCACGAGATAGATTTTTAAGTTTGATAAATTCATTCCATTTTGTCGACTCAGCAAGTAAGCCACCAGGAATACATAATAAATTATGGAAAGTTCAGCAAATGCTCGGCAGATTCCGTCATGTCTGCTTGAATTTTCCAGGAGATCAGGGAAATTTTTCCATAGATGAGCAGACGATTCATTTTTTAGGACGTGCTTCAGTAAAGCAGTATATAAAAAACGATCCACACTCTGTTGTAACAGTATCACTTGGGATAGTTTTAAATTTTGTAGCTTACCAGTGGGAAAGTACAGACCTAGTCCACAAGGATCTGGGCTTAGGAACTGCTGTAGTCCTTACTCTGGTTCAAATCTAGTTTTATGTATTTCGATCGGTATTTCAACATAATACCGCTGCTGGAAAAACTAAAAAAGAATTTTGAGGATCAGGCACAAACCAAACTGAGAGAAGGGCATACCATTTGTCAACGGCTCTTAACGGCTCTTAAGCATTGAGCACATCTCAGAAAATGAAATTGTAGTTGTCTGTTCAAAAACAAAAATTGTTTCAAACATTTACATTGCGGCTGATGAAAATTATCTCAATAAACAACAACTGTTTTTGCTTAAACTTTTATTTTTTAACATTTGCACAATTAATCCCAAACTACACAATTGTGTAGATACAGCCCAAAAACGGCTATATTAAGCCCGAACCCACACAATTGTGTGGTCCTCCCTTGGCATAACCTGACATGGTGTATTTTTCTAAATATTTTTTTTTCAATCAAATACGGTCCTATTGGTAAGGGGAAACCACCCAAACTTTAAATTTCTACAAAAAAATCTCCCGGTCTTAAAGGGATACGAGTGCAAGTCAGGTAGCTGCCATACACAATTACGGGCGGATCCCTTCGCTTTTCATAAGAAAGGTTTCCATTTTTATTAAAGAATCAAAATTATTTTTCGAATAAAACTACATGAAAGGTGCCATGATCACAAAGAATTCCTAGTACTTTTATATTAGCCAGGTGCAAATCTCGCCAATAGCTTTTTTTTTTTTTTTTTTTTTTTTTTTTAACTCGCCAGTTAGCATTTTTTTTTTTTTTTTCGAGTGGTAAATAAAAACGGTGCTACTTGGTTATCACATCAAGCAAAAATCTGTCGCCAAACTGTAAGATTAAATGCCAATAATGTTTTGATCGTAAATGTCACATTCACTTGACTTTAAGGAAGTTAACGCCATCAAATGATATTTCTTTCGACGTTTTATTTGTATTTTTATTAATGATATGCTAATTTATTTGTTCTTTCGTTATTTAAAATAAAATATTGTGTCAATTTGTATAATTTGGCTATTTAGATAATTTGGCGAAATAAGTCGACAGGAGAAGTAGTACCATTAAAACATTGCTTTGAATTGGAAAATAAATGTCATGATTTGCTTCATTGTCATATACGCACTGGGTTTGGCGAAATTTTTTTTTTTTTTTTTTTTTTTTTTTTTTTTTTTTTTTTTTTACGACAATTTGGCGAAAACCTCGTTTTTGAATACCAGTTACATATGTATTTTTAGATTATTTTCTGTTATTTTTAAAATGAAATAACAATAAATTAAAAAAAAATTGTTTAATTAATAACTATAGAACAAAACAATTTATAACATTTTTTGTAAATAAAAAGAAATTAAATTCATATAAGCATTTATTAATAAATAAGCAACAAGAGCCAGGCTACCATGCCTGACAAAATAACGTCATTTGGCACCAAATAGGTACCCCGTTGCGTATATGACATCTGTGCCTAATATTTTTCTTTTCTTTTCGTTTCGTTTAAAAAAAGAAAGGAGTGAAAGCCATTTATTTTAAATATTTCAGTTTGAAATAAATGTTTTGTATTAAATAAAATTATAATGGAATACAAATTGAATTATGAATAAAAGTAACATGATGCATTTCTTAGCATACATTTAATGGATACCAAACTGGTCGCGAAATTAGTTTAAGGTAATAACCTATTCTAAAATATGAAAAAATATATGTGTTATGATTAACATTTGAGATGGCATCATTAGAAATTATATTTAAAATTAGAAAAAAACTAATATTTCGAAAACTAATTCGAATTTGAAAATTTTAATACCAGTTTTGAGATCTGCCGATCAATACGGATTTTTGGTGTTAATTACATCGCAAAATATTCAATATTTTAGGAGAAATCGCCGTGAAACATAATCAGTTGTTTATTCAGTCGTTTCAAAGAATCGTTTTATAAATTCGTTTCATTTCAGTTGTTTCATATATCCGTTTCATAAATGCGTTTTATTAGGATTTTATACACATAGGGTAGATATAAAGTTTTATCCAGTACCCTATTGAATCAAAGATATATCAATAATTACGCTTCTCATTTTCACGACATGCCACTAAATAATGATTATTTTAACTAAAAGGATGATTTTTCTATTTTTGACTAATTATACTGTCATGTGTTATTATAATTTATAGAAATTTCATTTGGAAAACATTGACTTTTTACAAGAGAAAATGTTTGAAATTTCTGAAAATTATGATTACTTAATTATTTGGTGAAAATGCTAGATTTCATAGTCCCCGGTACGATATGCTATTTCTTTCTCTCAGCTTATTTTGTAAAAGTATGTTGTTAAAAGTAATTTTACCTTACAGAAGCCAGCAATAAACAAAGAAGATGTATCATTGTACGATTAAATGCTCTACAGCATTTTTTTTAATTTCTAAGCATCGCACATTTTCAGTTTTTATACCGTTGCATTGGCGAAAAAAAGTACTTTTAAATGCAATTTGTTTGAGAACTGTATGTCCACTTATTTTGAAATATTATTTAATTTTTTATTAACCATTTGGAAAAATGGTTATTGTCTTCTGTCAGGGTAGGAAATCAAAAACATATCTGAAGCGTTTTATTCGTTGAATCCACATTTTATTCGTTTTCTGATTGGTCTATACAGTAATCTATATTTTCCCTTTACTTTCAACAGAGATGGATACTTCTTTTGCCACTATCACAAAAAAGTAATAAAAACTACAAAAAAAAAAATAATAATAATAACCCAGAAACAAATTGAGATACAGCTTTCAAACAAATTTCATTTAAAAGTATATATTTTTTCTATACGACGGTGTTAAAAGTAACACTGTGGGATGTTTAGATGTTTAAAAATGAAATTTCATTTAAAATTGGTCCAGGAATATTAATGTTTAATCCATGGCATACGTAATGATTGACAGGCCACGTAGAAGTTTTAAAATTTACAGTACCGAAAAATGTAATCCATGGCATACGTAATGTATGTTTAACTCCGTGCGATTTTTTATGTCTTAAATTTTAGTCTTTGAAAAAATCATTTTCCAATTGGTCGTTGTAATTTGTTAAATTGCATTTTTTTATATATATATATAGCTTTTAGAATCATTTCTTTAATTTAGGTAACTCAAGTACTCCATGTATCCAGAAAGTAAAGGGAAAATAGTTGAAAAATCGCAATTATATCTTTTTGTTCCATTTTCTCATAACAATCGAAGAAAACGTAATTAAAACTCGTGCTGTTTAGAAAAAATATAATTTAATATTTTCTGCAAAAACATGGAGCTATTATAAATTATATTTAATTTTAAATATCTATATTAATGTTACAAACAAATGAAGGCCTATGGATCATTACATAGTCGTTTTTTTTTGTCGAATTTCTTTAATGACGGCATCTTTTTTCTGCATTTGTGTATTATTTTGGGATAGTGACATCCTATGCATGCTTTACTGTAGATGTTCAAGAGTGGATCATAAATGTGTAATTCTTAAGCGGATGCGAATGATGTCATTTTACATAAAATAAAAGTATGTGCTTTAACTGTGAAATATGTTTTTTACTATTTATACATACATATATTTTTATTCATGGGGGGCGATACTAAATTCTGAAGAAGCAGAATTTCTGTTTTCTATTTTTTTCTTTTTCTTTTGTCTAATATAGAATTTATTATACTTCATAATATTTAAAAAATAATTAAATTAAATATGAATTTTTTTTAATTACAACATGTAATATAACTTTAATATCTCGAATTTTAGAGAATATTGCCATAGCCATTTAGGACAATTAACTCGACATCTTTTACGTAAACTATGCAAGTCTTAATCTGTACCTAGAAAATGAAAGATAGAATAATGTTCTAATATTCCTATCTTAAAATTAACTAGAACTTGTTAGATGAATATATATATATATATATTCACTGTACATTATCTTATAAATTGAGGACCAAGAATGAACACTGAAGTACTGAAACTGAAAACACTGAAAGTACCAAAAAATAAAAAAAACTCTTTTAGACTTTCAACGTTTTCCATTCTTAGTCCTCAATTTAGGCTAATGTCAGACGGGCGTATTTTTTCACGCTTTTTACTTACGTATTATCCCTTCACAATGTTATCGGCATTGTCTAGGGATAATACGTAAGTAAAAAAGCGTGCAAAAAGACGTCCGTCTGACATTAGCCTAAATTAAAATTTGAAAACCTCAATTAAATTAAAATTTGAAAAACTCGATTATGAGAAGATAGAACGCTCCAAATGCGTTGCAAAAACAACATTTCTGTTATTCAAACTATATTAAAATTAAAGCAGTAACCTTAATTTATATTTATAACTGCAAAGTTTATTTTTTATTCTGTAAACGCTATTTACATGACTAAATATAGGTTTATGCAATGCAATTAATTTTAGATTTTAAGAGCTTTATAGTTTTATTTTAAAATAAAGTATAAATTTTATGCTTAATTTTTAAAATAATTTTGTGGAAAAAAACAACTTTCACATATCCAAATTTTTAAATTTAATCTAGGACGGCGTACTTTGTAAAATTCAGAAGTATCAAGTAATACCATCAAAATCGCGGAAGCAATCATAAATAACATAAAACATTATAGATAAAGACCTAGTTTGCAAATATTTGAATAGCTACCCTCTGTTTGCATAAAGAAAAAAAAAAGAGAACATTTCACTATATTAAAAGTATGCTTGATTTGGCAAACATAGCAGAATAAACATAGAACGAAAGTTTGTACTTCTAACTGACATTAAATACGCAAAATATATACTATTTCTTCCTTCCTTTAAAGAAAAACACGAAATATGTAATAAGAATATTTAAAATTATCTTATGTGATACAGAAATATTTAATATACATAATATAAGATTTATAAGATTTGAAAGCCGAGATATGTGGTTTCTTTTTTTATCTCTCAATTTCGAGTCCTCTCAGTTCAGTAAATTTTGAATAAAAGTTAAATAAGTTTAAATACGTAAATTATCAATTCTATTTCATGCTTTAAAAATTTAATATGTTTTTCATCAAATTGTACCTAATTAAAGATAGGGAAAGGAATGCCGATGTGATGTCCGTTATATTAAAATATTTTTTATCAGTTTATTGAATAAAAAATTACAGACGGATATTGCTATTAAAACAGATAAAATTAAAGAAAGGAATTTCATAAAAATGTAATTAATTTCGTCACAAAAATTTTAGGACCAATATCTGACTAAATAAATAAATATATATAGAAATAAATGATAGATATATAGTTATTTGTAGTCTTCACCACAAAACCCTTCTGAATGTTACTCACTGGCTCTTCGTGGCTCTAAAACTGACAAAGAAAGATAGTTTGATTAATTATCAATTTGAATAGAGAAGTCTAGCTAGCTACCAGTGTTGATTTTAGGGGGTGGCATGGGGAGGACCCCCTGGAGCAATGAGATGCCCCCCCCCCCTTCAGAAGATTTGAGATTTTGTATTTTCAATTGTCAAAAGGTGTAATTCCCCCACCCCCGGAAGTCTGTAATCCCCCCCCCCGGAGCTATAAAAATCCCTCCCGGAGGAAAGTGTTTGAAATTAACAGTGCTACGCTATTTCAAAATAATATTATATTATTTTTTTATTATAAATTTAAGTTTTGGAAAACAAAAAAAAAACGCTAAATATTTTCTTATAAGTCACGTTTCTAAAGAAATAGGAGCTATAATGATAAATTAAGCGATTAACGAGATAAGTACATGTTTCATGTAACCGCACTGCATTATTTTAAGCCTTAAATAGTAACATTCAACGCTTTGTACACTATTTCAGAAAACATCGTATTGAAGAAAACACATTTAAAGATTTTGAAGTGGGAATTAAATTATGGCAGAAATGCAAAATTGAGCTATATTGCCAATTTAGTAGATTTTATATTTAAGATATTTATCAGAAATTCCAAATAGTTAACACAACGCCTGATTACGTTTTAATTAAATATAGTGACTTTTACTATTAGGAAACTCTGGTAGGATTCTGAATTCTTTTATTCCGTAAAATTCATTAAATCGGCAAAATGTTTATAGATTCACGGTTTTTTGTGCATTGAGTTGCCGGTAAGGTAGTATGGGACATCGAACGAAAGAAAAAAAAAAAAAAAAAAAAAAAAAAATTAGGTTTTAGAAAGCTTTTCCCCTTAAAAGATAATCTTTTTAATAATTTCGATTTGTTAGAAGTAGTTAAAAAACACAAGACCTTTAAACTACATTTTAACCGATCTTGACATAATTCCCTAAATAAAATGAACATACAGTACAGTTAATAATTTTATGACTGTCACACTACACTAGCCTTATAATTTTTTGCTTACAATTTTACAAAAATAGATCCTTTTTAGTTTCTTTGCGCATTCCACTTTAAAGCAATAGAAATTTCATCGTCAAGTCTAGAATACAACGATAAAAACTCTTTCAGATTAATGTAAACAAAACTTCACAATTTTATAGGTAAAATGGTCAAGTCTGAAGATCATCTAAACAATTTGCAAAATGTAAAACACACTTTCAGCAGTTTTCATCTGTAGTCGGAGCAGTATTCGAATTATTTTGTGCAGCACTGTAAATAATCTATATATATATCTGTTCAGATACTAGATAATATGCTAAAATTTAGTTCAGTTAAAAAACGCATAACACAGGGGAAGATTCCCCTTCGGAAATTTCCGTCAATAAACGTAAACTCGAACCAAACTTAGCTCGATCAAAATTAGCCTTGTGTTCAATTCGATATTTCAAACTCACTGCATCATTGTTGCTGTATAGATACAATTGACATGATCCCGAGCCATAGGGACCCACTAACCGAAATTTTTCGAACACGCGACCTAACCAACGCTCTTGTGGAACCCGAAAACGATAGAATACAAAATGTAGCCAAAATTGGTAAAGTTTTTTTATAGATAAAATTAGCTTAACCCACGCTTAGCTTGAACGCCAAAAAGAACCACCAATCTAAAATTATCGAACCTGTGACCTATCCCAATGGTCTTCTCGTGCTGGGAAACGGTGTAATAAGAAATTTTGCAAAATCTTTTGAGACGTTATTTTAGATACAATTAGCTTCACCTTGCCCCCTAGTGACCCAAAATGACTCATTAATCGAATTTTCTTGAGCATGCGACCTAGACCAATGGTCTTATTGGCCCCGAAAACGGTAGAAACAAAATTGAATCAAAAATATTAAAGCTGTTTTATAGATAAAATTAACTTGACCCACAGTGAACCAAAATGACCCACTAATCGAATTTTCTCGAACATATCGCTCACCCGCAAGAAAAGTGACAGATCTCGACAAAAGTAAATTTCACAGGAGAGGCATGAAATGAATTTTTGCGAGAGGTGTCACTTTTCTTGCGAATGAGCGATACGACCTAACCAATAAAATTCCCGTGCCCGGAAACAGTTTAATACAAAATTTTGAGCCTTTTTTTAGATACAATTAGACTGACCCACAGTGACCCAAAAATGACACACTGATGGAATTTTCTCGAACATGTGACTCAGCCCAATGGTCTTCTCATACTCAGAAACAACATAATACAAAATTTTGGCATAATGTTTTGAGCCGTTTTTTAGATACAATTAGCTTGACCCACAGTGACCCAAAATGACCCACTATTTGAATTTTCTCGAACATGTGACTTCGACGAACATTCTGCCCAATGGTCTTCTCTCGCCCAGAAACTGTATAATACAAAATTTTGTCAAAATCGTTTGAGTCGTTTTTTAGATACCATTAGTTTGGCATACAATGATACAAAAATGACCCACTAATCGATTTTTCTCGAGCATGTGACTTATCCCAATGGTCATCTCATGCCTGGAAACGGTATGTTACAAAATTTTGTCAAAATGTTTTGAGCCTTTTTTTAGATTCAATTAGCTTGACCCTGACTTATTGTGACCCAAAATAACCCAATAATCGAATTTTCTTGAACATGCCCAATGTTATTCTCGTACCCGAAAACGATAAAATACAAAATTTCATCGAAATCGTAAAGCCGTTCTCTAAATAAACTTTGCTTGACACACAGTGACCCAAAATGACACACTAATTGAATTTTCTCTAATATGTGACTTCGCCCATTGGTCTTCTCGTAATCCAAAACAGTAGATTTCAAAATTTAGTCAAAATCGTTAGAGCCGTTTTTAAGATAAAATTAGCTTGACCCGAAGATACCAAAAATGACCGATTAATCTAAATTTCTCGAATATGTGGCTTAGCCCAATATTTTTCTCGTCCCCCAAATCGGTTGGATATAAAATTTAGTCAAAATTGATTGAGCCGTTTTTAGATATAATTAGCTTGACCTTGACCCATTATGTCCCAAAATGACCCACTAATCGAATTTTTTCGAACACAAGACCTAGCCCAATGTTTTTATCGTGGCCGAATTCGGTAAAATACAAAATTTAGTCAAAATGGTTAGAGCCGTTTTTAAGATAATATTTACATGTACACACGCACGCAATTTTTGCTCGTATTATAGTATAAGATTTACTTGAAAATTTTCTTCAACTGTGTAAATAACAAATAGACTCTATACACACGCTAAGTAACATGCAGAAAAATTAGTTAACCTATTAAAGTCAAACGTTGCGCTTTCGAAACATTATGTTTGTGATTTTTTTTTTTTTTTTTTTTTTTTTTTGTGAAGATTTTTTTCAACACATTTATTATCACATATTGTAAATATGGCTTTTATTTTAAGGGAAAAAATTCTTAATTGATACGAGTTGTAGAAAATTAGAAATATGAATGAAATAGTACGGAACGTTTTGAAAATTTTTATTGATAAAGTTTGAATCATGTTCATAGACGCAATATAAAGAATGAAATAAAATTCGGCAATTCAAGATACAGATAATATAGCAATCAAACTACAACTATGTGTAGTAAATGTAACGTACCGCTGAATAGCAAATGCATCTACGATTTTAATATGGCGAAAACGTAGTTCTACTGACGTTTGCATTATCGCAGTAGAAATATCTGACATAAAAAATTAATATCGCATTTTTTTTTTATTAATTTGTCATTAACATGTATAAAATAAAATTTTATTCTATTTGTGTCAAGTAGAAGAAAGTGCGATCCTTAATGGTTTAAATTTAGAAACGCATACTATTGAAAGCAACTTATAGAAGTTATTGCTCATAGATAGTACTGTGAATGATATTTTTGCATGCGTCTATAAACGAACAATAAATGTTATCCGAACTATACTATACATGATATATCTTCTAGTGCATACTGATCATATGTACCTTTTTCAATATGTTTCAAATAGTGTAACATCAGACTACATTGCAAAATACATTTCACAGATTTTTTTAAATATATCCCATAATAAAATGGAATATTTTGAGTGTTCCTGTAAACAAACTATAAATGTTACTTATTTAATTTTACAACAGTGAAATGGCATCGACACGCCTCTGAATGATTCCCTTTTCAAGAAAATTGAGAACCCTGGGAAAATCTGCGTATGTCCTTTGAGTATTATATGAGGAATTCTAACAGACATTTGGAAGGCCAAACTGTATAAATATTTTGTAGATTTATTAATTCGCAGTTTCATCCCAGGACAGCCAATATCAAGTCTATAAGGACATGAATTCGTTATTAATTATGAATCTTTAATCTTTTTCTTCAGTGTCTGCGAAAAATATACAAACATATTTTAAATTAAGTAACTGGAATTCACAGTTGAAAATTGTTAATAACTTCATTTTGTATCCCGTTTTACGTCTGTCGTTTGTCTGCGGTCTATCTCTGACTAACTCTCATAAAAATTCTCGGATTGTCATATAATTTATATATGTGATTGAGATTTATTATGTCATGCTCTCTATTGAAAATGAAGTGCCTAGTATATTTAATTCGTTTACAGGTATATTCAAAAGAATTCCGTTAAATTACGGTCTACAAGGTAACAACGTTTCCAGTAAATTTTTAATGATTTTACACTACTTCGTAGATAAAGAAAATAATAGAGGAAAAGTTGAGTAGTGACTTTCATTAAAAAAAAACAAAAAAAAAAAAAAAAAAAAAAACAGATTTTTGACCTTCATCAGCAGCTATAAAAAGTTTACTAAATGAGAGAAAAGACAAAGCAAAACAAAGATTGTTTCAAATCAATTGTTTCAATTCAAAGATTTACAAAAAGCTTTGAAAAAAGCACCAGAAAAAATGTGGTGCACACATGGGCCCTCTCCAAAAAAGGTCACAAAAACTAGTTTAAAATGTTTTAAAACAGGATAAAACAATACAAGATTGTAGATAATTTATTCATAACAGAAAAAAAAATGTTTTCAGAAATCAAAAACATAACTGACACTTTCAGACCGGCACAATCTAAATGTGCCTACATTTGGCGCATAGCCCATTTAATCCACACTTCTCTTCAAGTGTCTACACAGAACTTTCCATCACAAAGATGCAAGTTGCATCACTCGAGACTGGTTTAGTCACATCGTTGATATCCAGGTTCATATCATCATCAATGTGCTCAAGGGGGGGGGGGGGGATCAGTGATGAGTCGGAGGATAAATCGAATCGTTCCGTGGGTTGATTTTTTTAAGCCTTTCGTCTTCCCACCCCTGCCCCTGACCGGTCTCTTACTACGGGAAAACACAAGGATGTCTCCTTGAGCACTTTTGTCAAGCGACATGGTCAACTGATCCTTGCATTGTGATCCAGTGATGACGCTGAAGTCTACCACTTTGCGTTCACGAGTAGTGGTTGTCTTCTTCATGTTGGGGACAGGAGATATGTCGACCGAAGAAACTACATTTAAAGTTCCTGGGGAACATTGCAGTGTTTCATCAGCCTCATGAATTAGCGTAGCTAGAGTTTAATGTGCTACATCAAGATAATTCGAAAAAGACGGTGTCCATATTTACACCAACCCCAACTAGGAAAGATAGCCACTTTCACATGCTATCTAAAGACTTGCATGACTAAAGGTGTGCATCTAAAGGTATCTTAGGATCTACGCTTTTCGATATCACTGTGAAATTATTTTAAACTAAATATATGGACATGAAAAGAAAACGATTTCAGATATCTGTCAAAAGTTTGCAGTCCCGAACAAACACCTATTCGCACAATAACTCACGCTGCATTCATACTATTTAAAAAAATGGTTCAAACTGCTGTACATTATCTTATATCAAGATGTGGCATCATGCACAATCCTGGCCGCCAGTCATTAGCACCTCCAATGGCCACTTCGGAAGGGATGCCCATATTTACACCTGTGCCCGTTTTTACACCTCCTCCTCTATGCATTTCTTAGTTGCCCTAAAACATGTTTTCTATTGAATATGGTAGGCAAAACATATACCAGTCATTTACAGTGACAGACAAAATGATTTTGTCACAGATAGATCTATAGGTAAAAATTGTTGTACGTGTGTTTTAATGATGTAACTATTGGTATTAATGTTAACTATGATAACTAATGATAACTATTTAAAACAAAAGGAAATGTGTAAGCATAAAACAATTACGTTGTGCGAATTTTAATACATAAACTAAAACCTTTAACAACGTTTAAAAGCACAAATACCTATAATACCATGACACAAATATCCCACATACTGCCGTTTCGAGGATTCGAGGATCGCCTTCCTCAGTGAGAAGAAAAAAAATAAAGATTAAAATGGGTTCAAAGAACCCCTCTGTTATAGCACTGAGTACTGTCTAAGGAATTGATTGAATTGGCGAGACCAAGAGTTTATATATCCCAAAGAAATTACGTAATCGACAGAGAAACCACCGCCCCCTGAATACTACGCTTTAGCGCTGACACAAAAATGGTGTCTACCGAACGCGGATTTATTTAATATATGTACGGACCCTTAAATTTAGGCACCAGTTATTTTATAAAAGATTTATTTGATTTGCTTAATCTCAGAACGATAATTGGAGAAAACTTAAATTATTGGTACGAATATATAAGGGACCGTACACACGCTGAAAAATTTCCGCCATCTTTGTTTCAGCGCTCAGGCCGAGAAACATTGAAAAATAAAGTCAGTGCAGCCAATCTCTCCACACTAGCAAGAGAAAAGGAGTGCTAGTCATATTATTCACTAAGGACGAAGTATGTTTATATATTATATAAGGAATTATTATGATACTATATGAGGAATTCTAACAGACATTAGAATGCTAAACAGTATAAATATTTTGGTAGATTTATTAAATCCCAGTGTCGTCACTAGACAGCCAATATCAAGTTCATAGAAGCAAGACTTCGGTGTCTGCTAAAAATATACAAACATATTTTTAATTAAATAACTGGAATGATTTAGGCTAGAGTATGTGCTCATTTCTGTGCATTTGAAATTTTACATAAAGTTGCCAATCTTTATAAGTTCAATATCTTTATTAAACATAAGAAATATAAAAATAACATTTGTCATTCCTACTCAGAAACTAGTTTTATCGTCATTTGTGCGTCGATTTATTGCAATGACATGTACTTTAAATAATATATATATTAATAAATTGAATATTCATGAAAAATTATAAAGAATGATAATTTGGAAAAGAGAAACATGATTTAAAAGAAGCCTTTTAAAATATTAATGCGTAAATATAAATATATTATTATTTAAACTAGCTAAAAGAAAATGAGATATATTTTAATTTTAAAAATTTAAAAACCATTGATAAAAAATGAAAATTTAAAACTTTTCATGTTTATATATATATATATATATATAGTTTATAAATTCCAATATACTTAGCTTAAAAAACTCCACTAATTTCATAGTATTTAATCTTCATTCTCTGCTTTAAAAGTGAAGGGTAATTAATCTAAAAAAATCGACTGTCATATAAAAAAAGGAATTCGTTTGGTTACAAAAAATGGGGAATTACAGCAGTTATGTAAATAACCATTTTTTTTTCGTTAGTACTTAAAAAATGTAAATAGCGTAATGGGGTGTTTTTTTGGTTTCTCCAGTTTACATGTAATTAGATTTCTAAATTAAAGTGATATATTTTGCTTTTTATAAGTTAAAAGAAAATCAAAAAGCATTTCTACTTTAATAAGATTATTCCGGATTTAGCTGTCACCTATCATACGCGGAACACCTTTTTTTGTTTGTAATCTATAAAGCATTCGAAATTGGTTTTCAGCGGCTACGGGCGTCACAAAGAAGCTTAATTAATCGGTTTTAAAAGTTTCTTTGAAGAATTTCTTTCAAAATATTCTCCAACTTACTCAGAAAGCAATTTGAAAATATTTATACTATTTTTAACGATCGGAAGTAAGAATACGTAAACAAGTAATACTATCGAATAAAGGTTTTAATCGCTTTATCTCTTTTTAAAGTTTGCACAATAAACTTGAATAAAGAAATTGTTAAATTTTCTTTCCAGCAAAATGCAATATATATATATATTGCATTTTGTTTCGAAATATGAAACTAATAAAAATTATTATGGCAGTAGTCAGAAGAATTATGTTAATGAAACATGACTGGAGTTACTTTTTTAAAGTTACAATCTTAATATCTTTATATCTCCCTTGTACAAAAATCAGACAATTATAAAGTCCCTTTTGCTGCCACAAGATCATTACAAAAAACTGCATGTGTGTATTTTTAAAATTGAATGAGTTCGGTATAATTTAAAATTGACCATTATGGACTAAGGTAATGCATAAAATCAGAAATATAAATGAGTGAGATACTGTAAAATAAAGGAAACACAGACTATAGTACATATACGAATAATATTAAACTAATGCTAATCAAAGCTTTCAACAGCATTAGAAGAGCAAAATCTTCAAAATAATAGATGGCCTATTTATTGAAGTTAAGAAAAAAAGTTTTGCGCATGCTTCTTGAGTTTTATTTATTCCATTTTATTTCTAGAATTTAAGCTATGATTGTCTCGTTTTATGATCTCTGCCGATGTACCGCTTTAATTAGATACATTTGTGATGGAAATATTTCATAGTTTCAATTCCATTAGTTGTTTATTCTGATACAGTATTATTAATATTTTTTATATCTAACGTTATTTGTTTACTATTCTCAAACATTTTATCTAAAGTTACTGTAGGAGTCAAGGAAGTGGCATTGGCTGGGTTTGAATATGGGACACACTATATAGAAAATGAGAGCGGTAGCACGAAGCAAAAGTCTAGGTCGATTGAAGTCTACCGAAGTGGAGAATGCTTTGGGGCCTATAGCTACAATGGCTGTCGCCTCGAATGATCCTTATTATACATAGAAACAACAACAAGTCACAACAATTTTTTTATTTTCCATTACATATATTACATAACCACAATGGGACATTCACAATTACATCCATGTCTTACCCGGGCCCTCGGGGTGACAGCAGCCTCAGCTTACTGACCACGCCACCGGGCGACCTAGGTGAATCGGTCTGTGCCACTGACTCATTATATATCGTTCGTTGAAGATTTTTTATCCGAGAGATGGCGTCGCTACACATTCCAGTCAACGCAACTTATTTAGACTCCGGCTTGCGTTCTTTTATCTATTTGCTGTGAGTTTATTTTTTCCCTATTGGGATGAATTAATCGTGGTACTGCCATATGTTGTGAATGTTGCGTGTTACTTTTTCCGTATCACCAATGTAGGAAGACAAAAAAGTGGCGTTGGCATGACTTGAAGCACCTACTATATACAATACGAGCATCGTAGAATAGAGCAAAATGCTAGGTCGATTGTTTCGTGGTTGTGACTGATCATATATTGTTCGTGGAAGTTGATTTTAAGAGAGATGACGCCCCTAAAGTTACATATTATTATGCATAACAACTATCAAAATTTAGTGGTTATCCTAATGTGGCTGCGCAACATCGTAGTACAGGTTTTTTCGTAACCGAGTATCCCAAATGAAAAGAAACACTACTAAATAAGTAAATAAATAAATTTTGATTAAATAAATAGTAGAATGAATTAGGAAAAAGAAATGTTTACTGACTTTAACCAAGTGGTACAAGTTGAGATACACTATTCATTTCAATATTTCTATACAATATTATTGTAACAGAATTTCCAGGCTCTACATTATATGAATCATATTGTAACAATTAATGAATAGAGATTCCCTATCCAGAAGATTCATACATAACTAAAATCGTCTGGAGTTCAATATGCAGGATCATGCATACCCCAAATTAGACAGATAGTCCTCATTTCGAATCTGTCTGCAGGGTTGCCAGTTCTGCCTTCTTTTAATTCAGAAATTCTAAATTCTCACTAGAAATATGGAATAAAACATTTTGCTTTATATAATGACAAGTTTTGTAAATATATATAGTAAATATTTATCTTTCAGAACTTTCGGCATGATTTCAGAATTTATGAATTTTAAAAAAGGCAAAACAGACTGTGTGTTCGCTGTACAGGTACTACAGATGCACACGCTCGCCATATGTTTCCGATCTATTCGTTATTATTCCGCATTAAAAACAACAATTCTAACTTGTATCGTCAAGTATCCAAAATTTTCAGACTCTTCTAAAACCTCTCAAAAGTAATACAAATTCTCGTTTCTTTCTTCCGTTACCTTTTTTTTTTCTCTACTCTAAAAATCTACCCGCTCCCTCTTACTTATAAAATTTTCAATCAACTACAGTGACTCCATATTTTCCCCTTTTGACTTTTCAATTAAAATGTGCGTACTGCGCGATGGATATCGCCAATTCTCTACATCTTACTATTTTGCCTATTATTACTCATACTGTAAAATACACTATTCTTATAACTATAATTGTAAAATTCTCACCTGGTGATTTTACTCTCATAGATTCTTCGAGTTTTTCCCATAATTATCTATATTTAGTAATTCACTTATATATTGGAGGTAGTAATCCCTTTCTACGAGTGAACACGAGCGGTTAAAACTTTGCACTTTTCTATTTACCCATGCCAGCTGCAAATACCTGGAATCCACTATTAAATCTGTTGAATCTTATCCCAGAATTACGATTTTGGTCTAAGGAGCACCAATGTCAATTTGTACGTGGTTCATGTTTGTACGGATGAAACATAGTTTTGAAAGGTAAAGAAACGTGGCACATACTAGTTTTATTACAACTCAATAAGTTTTGAATATATAGGTATGCAGTTCGTTGCAATGATATTGTTACAGCAAAAAAAATCTAATTAGCCAATTATGTCTAGAGAGATTGTATAAAATTTAAAGGGCTTTAAATTTTGAAAATGAATGGAAGAAGTGTTTATTTTTTTCTTTATCTTATGTTGTTTAAAATAACTAAATATTTTCTAGGGGGTTATTTTAACATGTCTCTAGTGTTTCTTTTATGTGCGTGTGTGTGTGTTTTGAACACCCTGGATCTGCTGGATAATCCACTGTAAATAGAAACACCTCCAAAACAATTAAATTAAGGCATTTTCACTAGACCTCTGTTAAAATTACGAGGCTAAATTTGGGAAAGACACTAATGGTTAACATTACGAGATAAAGTTTGGGACTGTAGGCAAGCAAACCATTGTGATTATATTTTGAATCAATCCGGCCTCTTGACGCGGAAGGATGACCGAGAGCTTGGCCGAGGTCGCCATAGCGGTCCTTTTCCATTTTCGGAGAGGAGACCAAAGCGGGGACCCAGAGTGGTTCGGGTGGCTGGTGGAGTTCTACGTCCAGTGCCCGGACTTCGTCCGAAGGCGCAACGTGAACCTGGGTAGCCTGTCGCTGGCATGTCATCGTGCGCATGCAGCCGCCTTGGGGACCGACGAGCAGTTACCGGCTCGACCAAGGTGAATGGGGCGAGTGCGGTCCAGCCTTCTTCGAGCGTGCAAGTGGGAGGGGCTCGGAGCTGCATTGATGTGAATCTTCAAGGCTGCCGAGCGTTGCGGTGTATCGAAGGGGCTCGACTTACCGTCGTAACCCTCTGCCTTGGCAGACAATGGGCTTGCGAGTCTGAAACTAAGGTACCTTTTGGTCTACGGTTGTTGAAGCAGGTGGACATGTCGGAGTCAGGTGAGCTAACAGAACACAGGCGGCCACCACAGGGTCCGGTCGGGCCAAAAACTTTTTGCTTTTACTTCTAGTTCGACACCTGGAAGTTGATTGTCCACTGGGTGGGGCGTCGTCCCTGGGAGCCCAGGGAACGGCGTTCCTAGGGGAGTTAGCGACCCCTTGCGGACGATCCGATCGGGTGTTGAACTTTTAATTTTCCTATTTTTTTATAACTATCTACTAACAATGTAAGTGTGGTTGTTGTCCTCGGGCTCGGAAGTTGAGTCGAGAGTGCCTTGAACATCTAGGAAGTTTTGTTAGACGGCCTCCGCAGCGCTCTTGGTTCCGATCGAGCTCGAAACCTTTTTGCTATTCCCTCTGATCTGTAGCCTGATGTTGAGCCATGAAGCCACCATGTAAATACGCGTCGAGGGTCTATCATATCACTACCCCCTACATACTAAATGCCTCTCGCATTCACTGTTTTCCCCATATAAGAACTGGAAGTCAGCTTAGCCCCAAAATGCTCTGCCATCTATCGGTGACAATTGACAGGATTTTTAAAAACCTATAGATAATTAACGTAAACAAAAGTTGTTTTGAGGGTATTTAAATAGAAAATTTTAAAATAAATTAGCTTAAAAAGCAAAATTTGTTAAAAAATTTTTGTTATTTATTCCTAGAATTTCACCTTTTTTTTTTTTTTTTTTCTCTTTTCGTATTTATTTTAATTGTTGTATTAAATGATATTTTTTCTATAAAATATTTGAAAAGAGAAATTGTTTCATAATTTCTCTTCAATTTCAAATGATGAATGATAAAATAACACACATAATTTATTTTATTATATGAATTTTAAATTATATGTTCTTTTTTAAAATTAATTATAATATATAAATTAATAGCACTTACATTTACTTGTAAATAGATTTCCATCAAAAATAAAATAAACAAGGTTTATGAAGTGAAAATATTTATTAACACTATAAAATGGTACACGAATTTTAATCAATGGATCAAAAACTATGAATAAGTTTAAAAAGGTTATTGCAAAACATAAAAGTATTTGATTAAATTAAATTTTACTAATTAGTAAGACATGTATTTCTTTCAGGCAAAATATTAATAATAAACAAAGTTAATGTGTGGTGAATGTGTCAGTGAAGGACAATCTTAAGGAATTGCTTTAAAAATAAATTTTAATTAATAATTATAATTATTATATTCCTGTTTTTTTTGACATTATATTAATCTATCAACAATATTTAACTAACTTCATAGTTGTACTTCCCATTGTGAATTAAAATTTAATTCTAATAACATAATTACTTGACACTCCAGTACTAGTACCATACAGTTGCCTCAATAAATAGGTTGCAATATTTTTCTGAACTTCCGTATTTAATATTTTCTATCTAAAATAATTAAATCATTGATATTGTGATAATAATACTATAAATATCAATTACCTTTATCATAATAATGAAACTAGCAAGTCTTTTTTTAAGTGTTTAAAAAACATTTAACTCTCAGTTTCATTTCTTTTATATTTGAATTATTAATTATTATAAGTAATCTTCAAGTACTTTCAGGAAATTTAAATAGTTGGAAATATGATTCTGTTCAATGATGCTCCAAGACACTTTTTTTTAATCTTTTTGACTACCCCCCCCCCCCACACACACACACCAGGGCCGAAACTAGCCTTTTTTGCACCCGGGGCAAACATGAATTTTGGGGCACCCCCCCCCCCCCTCCCTCTTCCACAAAGTATATTTACAAAGAGAATTTTATTCTGATGGACTGATGGCTTCCATTATTATAAAACAGCCATTATAAATGAAGTGTTAGGTGAAGATGAAAGAGCAGTCGTAAAAAGTTAGAACTCTGATTTTCTGGTCAGAATGGGAAAAATATGGGCAAAATTTTTTTTGAAAAAGAAAATTATGGCCATTTTTTTTTTCGAGAACTCTGATTTTCTGGTCAGAATGGGAAAAAAATGGGCATAATTTTTTCTCCCATTCTAACCAGAAAATCAGAGTTCTAACTTTTTACAACTGCTCTTTCATCTTCACCTAAAACTTCATTTATGATCGCTGTTCCATAATAATGGAAGTTCGTCAGAATAAAATGATCCATTCTAAAGGTAAAATCCTTCGTTTGGCGCCCCTTCATTCTGGCGCCCGGGGCACATGCCCCCTCTGCTCCCTCTTAGTTTCGGCCCTGCCACACACACACATACACACGCATGTTGCCTGAATAATTTGATTAAAATGTTTTTCTGAAATTCCCTATTTAATATTTTCTATCTAAAATAATTAAATTATTGATATTGTGATAATAATACTATAAATATTAGTGACATTTATTGTAATAATGAAATTAGAAAGTCTTCGGGTCAGGACCTCAAACATCAATTCTGCAGCTTTTTTTTCTTTCTCCCTGTCTCTCTCTCTCTTTTTTTTTTTTTTTTTTTTTTTTTTTTGCAGTGTTTAAAACAGTCAGCTCACAGTTTCATTTTTATTTGCATTATTAATTATTACGAGTAATATATGAAGTACTTTCAGGAAATTTAATAAATTGGAAATACGATTCTATGCACTGATGTTCCAAGACACTTTTTTCATCTTTTTTTCGGGTCAGGACCTCAAACATCAATTCTGATATCTCTCTCTCTCTTTTTCTTGCAGCGTTTAAAACAGTCAACTCACAGTTTCATCTCTTTCATATTTGCATTATTAATTATTACGAGTAATATATCAAATACTTTCAGGAAATTTAATAAATTGGAACGAACTCTCTCTCTCTCTCTCTTTTTTTTTTTTTTTTTTTTTTTTTTTTCTTGCAGTGTTTAAAACAGTCAACTCAGTTTCATTTCTTTCATATTTGTATTATTAATTATTACGAGTAATAGATCAAGTACTTTCAAGAAATTTAATAAGTTGGAAATACGATTCTGTGCACTGATGCTCCAAGACACTTTTTTTCATCTTTTTTACTATCCCCCCCCCCCGATACACATGCACGTTGCCTCAATAAATTGATAATAGTATTTTTTTAATTCCCTATTTTATATTTTCTATATAAAATAATTAATTTATTGATATTGTGATAATAATACTATATATATTAATTACATTTATTATGATAATGAAACTAGCAAGTCTTCCGGTGAAGGCCTCAAAACGTCAATTCTGCAGTTTTTTTTTTAAACATTTAACTTAGCTTCATTTCTTTTATATTTGTATTATTAATTATTACAAGTAATAATCAAGTACTTTCAGGAATGAAATTATTGATATATTTCAATTACATAATATTTATATTGCTTCAAAACACAATGCTATGAATACATATTTATTTTGATCACATTACTAATTCGTATTCGATTTCATCGTGTATCATTTATTATTATTATCATTATAATTTTGCTGGAAGAAATTTAAATAATTTTGAATGTTATTGTATTTTCATTTTCATACAGAAAAGGCTTAGCATAATTATTTGATAAAAAGAAATACTTTGATCTATCATTTTTATTATTAATAATAACAATATTATTTCAGATTAAGGTACTCTTTTCCTTTTAAGACATTGTAAATTAATAAAAATACATCTTATTAATAGCAACTGTACATTAATTTAATTTATTGTTATTCAACGGAATGTTATTAGAAACATGCAAATAATAGTAGTAAAAATATCTATTTGTATTTTTTAAAATACAATGAAAAAAAGTTATAAAGACTCGTTGACTGTCTTCTACAGGAATGGAGAAAAGAAATATTTTCCTTTATTTTGCTGGATGAACAGCAGTAAGGCACACAGCAATATGGCAATTTATAGAGAATATATTAACTTCATTAAAAGTAAACATTCTGTTTAAAAAAATCACAAATTACTGCAAAAAATAAAAAAAATAATAGCTTTCAAAGGCTGGTCTATGAGGCGATTCATGTAAATACAGCAATAACATACCCCAAACAGTAGCGCCATCTATCAACCTTGCTGACTTCCATTTTTGAGTCAAATGCGAGAGGCATGTAGTATGTAGGGGGTAGTGATCATATACACCCCTCCGTGTGGTGGATGGTTCCTGCCTTTTTCAAGGCGGTCCGATAGGTTACAGATTTAACTTTCCTATTTTTTTATTCCTGTTATTTAACTAACCCATCGAGCAGCCTGATGTTGCCTAGGAGGTGGAGAGAGTCCCATAGGGGACGCGAAGCCTCTGGGTCCGTAGGGGGTCTCGAATTGGGTCCGGACCTATCCCTTGACTAGTGGGTGGCGGAGTCCCCCACGGGACGCTTTGCTCACGGGTCCCCATAGGTACGGACCTACTTTGCAAATATTATTTTTGTAGTGTATTTCTTATGTTGTCTTCCTGTGGGTCTGGGTCTTCCTCGGTAGAGTCAAGGGGTGGTCCGATCAGGTGCGTCGTGTGCGGTTCGTCCGCCTACGCACGTTTCGGTATTCTGCCTTGACTCTGCTTGGGACTTCCTGGGCTCTAAGGCCTATCATCGCACCTATAATGACCTCCTCCGGGGTCTTGAGGTATCGCCCCTACTTCCGTTCTTGGTCCGATGGTGCGATGACGTGTTTGTGTTTTAGGTTAGTTGTCTTGGTTGTTCGCTGTTAGCTCGCTGCGTTCCATAGGGCGTTCTGTAGGATTGCACAACCTCCTCAGAGTAATCCGTCCGTAGCGTGGTGGGTCTAAATGGTGAGTAATGTGCTTGTGTTAGGTTAAGTTTGTGTTTCTTTTCTTCTGCCTCATGGCTTCGGCTTGCCTGTTGTTCTGATTTGGTCGGGATTCGGGTGGGGTCCTCACCGGGTCGGCGCAGGTGGCCGCCGGGGCTGCGGGAACTAACTTTCCTTTTGTTTTGTCTTTCTACTAACCTTCCATCCGCGGGCTGAAATCGCAGAGATAACCTTTATAGGAGTTTCTCAGTTTCGGCACGCGGTAAAGCAAGCTAGTGTGGAGTCCCCCTCATTAGTTTCCGAGCACGGGCTCTTCCTATGAAGTGTCCCGCGATTAGGATTCGATGATGTGACGGTGGCTCTGCATCAGGTCGAACCTGTTCGGACCCCTCTTTCGAGATTTATTGAGCCGGATTGCTTGGTCAGAGATCCGGACATTAGTATTGGGTGTTTCGGGGGATCGTCATTGACCAACGTGAGTGTTGGTCCGTGGTTCCCCGATTGTGTAAAACTCCAGAGGAGGCCAAAGCGGGACAATCCTGATTGGGACCCCACTTAAGAGAAATATCGTCTCATGGTCACTATGACTAGCCCGTTCTCGTAGGAAACCCCCTTCCAGTGGGTGCCGTGGCGGTCCTTTGGGAGGGCACCGTGTGATGACCAGCAGTGGTCAAGTACACGTACATAGTTTGCTTTGAATTCAGAAGAAACTGGTATTCAAGCAACGTAAATGACTATGTAAAGTACAGCAATAATTTTATGAAATTTCGTCAACATGGAGCAATTTGCATCAGATATCTACGGTTAAAATATATTTTGTAATTTTGTAGGTTTTGTTTAAATATTTGTGCTTTATTAAAATAACCTATCGGATTCAAAGCCCAATTGCCATAAGAAATGAAATATACTTTAGAAAGTTTTCAAATCAAGAAAGTCAAAGATGGGAAGAATTTTAAATCGTTTGTAGTACAAAAATAATTTTAATTATTATTTTTTTTAATTTTATTTATCGGTATATCATATTGTTTTCTACTTTATTTTGATAACTTCTGCAATTTATATTGCCTGCTTATCTACAATTGGTAGAAAATAAAACCGCGATTCAACTATTTTCGGACACCTTGTATAACTATTCAATTATGAGCACATGATAAAACATAGATCAATAAAATAGGAATTAGTTTACAGACTCTCACCAGAAAATAAGTTTAATGTTTTAGTACTTTAAGAGGAATCCGTGGGTATTAAGCTCCCACACTACCATCTACAGCTCGTATTCGAAATATTAGAATAATTGAGAAAAAGTAATAAGAAAAGTAATAAGGATACAGATAAAAAAAAGTGCAATTTAACAAATTACAACGATCATTTGGAAAATGATTTTTTCAAAGACTAAAATTTAAGACATAACAAATCGCATGGAGTTGATCATACATTACAAGTACGCCATGGATTACATTTTTCGGTACTGTAAATTTTTAAACTTCTAAGGAGCTGGTCATACATTACGTACGCCATGGGTTAAACATTAATATTCCTCGACCAATTTTAAATGAAATTTCATTCTTAAAATCCTAAACATCCCACATTATTACTTTTTACACAGTCGTATACAGAAAAATATGTACTTTTAAATGCAATTTGTTTGAAAGCTGTAGCTCAATTTGTTTCTGGGTTATTATTTTTTTTTGTAGTTTTTATTACTTTTTTGTCATAGTGGCAAATCAAGTATCCATATCTGTTGAAAATAAAGGGAAAATACAGATTACTGTATAGACCAATCAGAAAATGAATAAAATGCGGATTCAACCAATAAAACGCTTCGGATATATTTTTGATGCCCTACCTTGACCGAAGACAATAACCATTTTTCCAAATGAATTAAAAGATATTTTTCATTTATTTATTTTTGATACTAATCGTAGTAAATACAGCTCATATTCAAAATCTTTGAATAATTGAGAAAAAGCTATAAGAAAAAAAATATTTTTTGTTTATTTATTTTTGATACTAAGTAAATGCAATTAAATTTCCCATAAATGAAATCTGGAATGTTTAGATAAGATTGTAACATTTACAAAATATAAAATACAGTACAATAAGTTAGGTATACAGCTTTCTGAAATGCATCAAAATATTAGAATAAAATTTAGATTGTTTCAAAATATTAGAATATTTTATTTTACGCAACAATATTACCTTATGAATATGAATTAAATAGTAGTTAATATTTTGTAGCATCCCCTTTAGCTTTCATAACAGCGTACAATCAATCTTGCATGCTATATACAAGGTGTTTACAAATATTTCTATCAATATTAGCCCAAATAGACTTTATACGTGCCTCTAACTCAGTTTTACTTGAAGGAGGATTTATTTGGAGTTTTTTCTTCATTACATACCATAAGTTTTCAATGGGATTAAGGTTTGGTGAGTTTGGTGACCAAGGAAATACCTTAACGTTGCGTTAGCGGAACCAATTCTTATTTGACATCGAGGTATGCGGTGACACTAAATCTTGTTGAAGGATGAAATCACCTTTAAATAAATCTTCTGTTGATGGAATCATGTAATATTCCAAAATTTCTTGAAATATCTGAGAGTTAAACTTTTCGTAGACGATACATAACTTTCCAGGTTCTTCTGCACTCATGAACCCCAAACCATGACACTAGCAGCAAATTTTGCGGAACGTTTAAGGCATTCTTTACCAAATGCTTCTTGCTTCATTCTCCAAACTCGAATACCTTTATTACCACATGAAACACAAAACATACTCCCATCACTAAATCATGTATTTTTCCAAACTTATTCGCTCCATAAACGTCTTGATTTACGGCAATTCAGTCTTATGCGCTTTTGTTTTGCAGTCATGAGAGGTTTTGTTTTCCGTGCACGAGTTTCAAACTTAAATTTATGGAGAAGTCTTAATTTTGTCGATGTAGAAAATTCAACTCCTTCTTCTCTCAATTTCGGTACAAGAATCGCACACTTTTAAAACGGTTTTTCTTAACTATGCACTTCAGTTTCCTGTCATCTCTAGCAGACGTTTTTGGTTTTCGGCCACTATTTCGGCGATTATTTTGAAAATTTCCACTTTTTTAATATTGTGTTAGTATTTTACTAACGCTTGATTGCGAACAATGTAAATAATTCGCTATATAACATTGATTTTTACCGTGCCGGTACAAATCAACCATACTAAGTTTAATAGATTCAGGAATATCATTCACACGACCCATTTTAAGATGAAAAAGCAAACAAACTGCAAAAAGAATACTGATTTTAAATGAAATCTTCTGAATTTAATCAATGATGCTATCAATTATGAATTAGGGATAATTAAAGGAGAACTGATGTGAAATATTCTAATATTTTGAACCACTTGAATAAATATTCTAATATTTTGACCCACTTGAATAAATATTCTAAAATTTTGATTTTTTAAAATAATTTTATTTTGAATTGCTCTTTTCAAAAATGTTATTAATTTTAAGATAATAATTAAGTTTAATCAATAATATGTTCTTGATAAAAATATCGTTTGCATATTTGCATGAAAAGACACTAAATTACCAAACGATATTTTCAATTTGAAAAAAAAAAGTATATTCTATTATTTTTAACATGAGCTGTATCAGCAAAAGTAAAATAAAAATCGAAACGTTGAAGAAATTGTGTATTTTGTTGCGTTATTGGCCTGTGTTTGTATATATTTCTTTCTTATAAACTAATTCATTAATTGTAAAATCTATCCCTAATTTTATTAAGTACACTATAATGAGGAATTTGATAAAATAATGAAGTGATTGGACACATATTTGTAGACGATTTAGTGCTTTAAACACAGTAATGAATCAAACAAAATTTATAAAATCAAAAAACCCGACTGCGCAAAAAGCCAACTAATTAATTATTTCTCATCAATGCGAAACTATTTTTATATTACTTCACTATTTTTTTTTATTTACTTGTATTGATGATATTTAAGTTGCGTTTAATTGTTAGTTCCTATCTATAAACACTGTTTTGATGAGGCCTAGAGATGTCTATGATTGTTTAGAGTTGCAGTAAAGCTAGAGATCCTACCTACACAACTTCCAAGTTGTATAACATTTAAACGGGGCTTCTGACTGTAAAATAGTCAATGAAACAAAGTCTTCCTTTTGAAACATCTATTCAATGATATGCCGCTCAATGTAGCACGTATTTTTTTTTTCGTCTCTACTGCCATTTTGAATTTATAAAAACAAGACCTTACCTATAACCATCGGGTGGTTAAAACGAATCGATAGAGACCTCATTCATTAAAATCCATCGAGTCGTTGGGATGTTTCGAGGGTATAAAGGAATTCACATACCAAGATACAAGTGAAATACATAACCCTTCTTGGCAGTCGGGTAAAAACAGCGTAATTTAAAGTTCCTGATTTTTTTTTTTTAATTATTAATTTTTCATCGGCAAAATGATTTTTTTCTTATCAAAATCAGTTTTTCGAAGTATTATCTATAATAATATGTGTATATAATAATTAAACATACATCAGAAAAAAAAGTTCTTCAAAGGGCACCGAGTCCCGTTAAATAAGGTAATAGAAAATAATATTAATAAATGATTTATTTGACTAAGAAATGCGTAAATGCGATATATTTAGCTATAATATTAGAAATAATTAATGACGGTGTTTAAAATAAATGAAAACTTAAGACGTTTCCTCGATGGGGAGTAATTTTCTTTTCAGTTATATCGAAAGAATATGGAACTAATTTTGTAGTATTAAAACTTAAGATATTTAAAAAAAAGTGCAAATTAATCTAAGAAAAATCTGTCGTTCAAAATGCCTTCTTAACAGATTTAAATGTGGTTACAGCAGCAAAATAAATTAAAGGGTTTTTTTTCGCTTTATGCTTAAAAAAAAATGAGTACCTTAATATGTCTTTCTAGCTTGCTTAGAAAAAATGCAATTAGATCTCCGTATTACAGCGAGCGGTTTTACCTATTAGAAATTAATGCATACATATATATATATTTCTGCTTAAAAACATTTATTCCTCCATTTCCTGCAAGTTACCGTTAGGTATGCTGGTTTCTTATTGATAGGTAAAAATGACAAGAAAATTTGATTTAGAAGTATTTAAAGATGTTTAATTAAATATTTTTTATTAATTCTTCGAAAGTTTTTTTAACATTCTTAAAATTAATTAAACTCATTATACAGGATGTTCCAAAATAAATTAAACGAGTTTTAATTTTTTACTTGTTGCAGATACCTAGGTAATATTGCGTAAGCAATGAAATTATAAGTGTGTTAAAAATAAGGTAAGAATTAAGATAATGTTTATGAAATAATTCTGACGTCAATTTAAAAAAAAATACATTCTCAAAATTTTTATTTGTATTCCCTGCGTCCTATAAGTTATATTTGGAAGTACTTTCTCTGTGCTGTAACTCTTCGACCAAAATTCTCCGTGTTTTAAAACGTTGGATTTTACCAAAATTCTTGATTTGTTCCTACTCTAAACATCGACGGACGATTTATTTGCGCCAAAAAGTTCCGAAATCGCGTGGAATTCAAAGTATCTTAATAAAAGGAGTTTTAATTGTTGAAGAATGTTTGCTGTTTTACCTCTAGCACATACAAAATGTTTCTCAATAACCTCTAGAGCAGTATGTAACATTTAAAATATGTAAATTATGAAAAAATACCATCATACCAATTTCATTAACATAATCTCCATTTCTACTTTATTTTCCACACATTTGAAATTTGCACTGCGGTTTCTCTGGCAGTTAAAAATATGTTTCAATCTTTAAAACAAACCTGTATAACTTAATTGTTTACATTTCTGTCATCTTTAATTATTTGAAAAATACATGATATTGAATAAATGTTAATTTTATAATTAAGCTTAAAAAATGTAAATTTGGAAAGCAGTTTATCTTAAGATAACAGTCTCAGTGGTTGATTTGTGTACCAGTAGATTATACTTTAAATTTCAACTAAAAAATACATTTTAAAAGTGTCCGTTGGTTGTTAATAAAATCTTGCAGTGTTATCGCTTCTAAAACTAAAGAGATTTTCAGTTCAAGAGCGAGGTGAAATCAAGACAAACAAATGAAAACTTTCGGTCTTTTCTCGTAATTTCTTGCAGTTTAAATAAGGTAAGCTGATTTTTTACCATTTGAAAAAAATGGTTACTGCTCTCTGTCAAAATAAGGAAATCTGGTAGGAATTCAAAAACATATCTGAGGCGTTTTATTGGTTGAATCCGCATTTTATTCGTTTTCTGATTGGTCTATACAGTAGTCTGTATTTCCCTTTACTTTCAACAGAGATGGATTACTTCTGTTGCCACTATGACAAAAAAGTAATAAAAACTCCGAAAAAAAAATTAATAACTCAGAAACAAATTGAGATACAGCTTTAAAAAAAAATGGCATTTAAAAGTACATTTTTTTTCTCTATACGGCGGAGTAAAAAGTGATATTGTGGGATGTTTAGAAGTTTAAGACTGAAATTTCATTTAAAATTGGTCGTCAGATTTCTTACGATGGAAAAGTATTTCCCGAACAGACAATGAAATGCTTGGATAATACGTAAGTTTCAGGTGGATAATACGTAAGTTTCAGGAAATCTGACGAGTCGCAGGCGATTTTTATCGCTTGCAATTTTTACGTGAAATAACACTATTAATGTTTAATTCATGGCGTACGTAGTGTATGATCAACTCCGTGCGATTTTTTATGTTTTAAATTTAGTCTTTGAAAAAATCATTTTCCAAATGGTCGTTGTAATTTGTTAAATTGCTTTTTATATATATATATTTATTTGCTTCAGCAATTTCTGGTTGTTTCTCTTTTTCCATGACTAAAACTTGCATGCAGAATCTAACCCTTTGCGGACGAGTGTCGGAAAATTGCCGCCCAAGCATTATATACATGATTCATTTTTTATATTATATTAACACCACTATATTTTATAAGTACATCTTGCACATGTTGTCAAGGTACAAATAAAAACGTTTCTTAAAAAAAGTGGTGCATCCGAAAAATTCGTGTAAGAGGTGGCTGTGTTTGTGAGGATTACTTAGGCCGATAAGGGCTAAATACTGTATATATTTGTAGGTGTGTTCGTAATTATATAAATACCTTGCACATATAGTCGTCTTATGATACTCTTATCTGTCCGTATATAACCGCGCAAAAGCTACCAACCGAATGGTTAGAAACATAACATATACAATCGTTGCAGAATTTTGTCGAGTCATTTCAAATTTTATGAAAATCGAATCAAAACTCTTAAAATATATTAAAAACAATTTTCTTCATTCTCTTAAATCCTACCATATGTAATTAATTCAATGATATCCCATGATAGGTAATTATTCTAGGTTGCTATGGTGATTACGCCCTATTAAAGATGGAGTCATATTATTTTCGTATTACTGAATTTAATATAGATAATCCTAACAAATTTTGTATTCACGCATTTTTGAATAAGACTGCTGCAGCTATTTCACGAAGATCTAAATATTTATAAAAATACTTATAGTACGAACGCAACTCATTCGCTACATTTGATGTACGATTTCCGAATTGTTTTAACCTTTTACCCGCCAACCTTCCACAAGTGGAACATAAAATATGGGGTGCTGTATCTTTTTAAGTATTTGTTTAATCTGCTGGAAATTTTTAATATATCTTTTTAAAAGATGTTTTTAATGGATTAAAGAATATCTTTATATAATTTTTTGTGGTTTCTATTTTGGAGCTTGTTGAAATGTAACAAAAAACGTAAATGTAGTAGACTGTGCTTTTTACTCTATCTATAACTTTAGAATTCAAATGTGAGTGCTGTGATGATTATTATTGTATTGTTTAGTGTTGTTTACTACGTTTTATGCATAAATGAATGTTTTACCTTATTTCGTTTTTGTTTTATGATAATTTGAATGCCAATGTTCCACATGTGGAACGTTGGCGGTTCAGAGTACAAAATTATCTTATTGTTACTTTTTTTAGGATCTTGGTCATTTTTACTGGGCTCTCTCGGGCGATTATTTTTCATTATTTTCGTACCAGTATTATTAAAGAATACATTTTATGATATATATCTCTTGCACCTGCTGCCAAAGTGTCTGTGAAATATTTCTGAGTCAATAAATGCCAATAAAATCTACAAAAGAATTGCAAAAACAAGAGGGAGGAGATTTTGATTATTATAGTGATGGTAAAGTTGTTTGTGTACGATGGAGTGACAACAGTATCGTTACTGTTATATCAAATTGGAAAGCTAACACATCGCTAACTCAAAGTGGAACATGATATTCTCGAAAATTGAAGCGAGAAGTTTCAATCAAATAACCTCGATTGTTTAGATTGAATAATTAGAATATGGGTAGTGTAGAATTTTTGGATTAATTGCTTGGAACATATAGTCCAGTACTTCGATGATAAAAATGGTGATGAAATCTGTTTGCAAATAAACTAAATGTGGCTGTTGTTACTTGTCATACAGTAGGTTCAAAAGAAACCCTAAACCATTTGGAGTTTCGTCGTGAAATTGCGACTGTTGCCATAAAAATTGGATTTGATGTTTGAGAAAGAAAATAGAAATTCCAACTGCTCCAGTAAGTATGGATATTATCACCTCATTAGGTAGCTATTGTTTTTTGTCTACTGCTCAAGAAGATTCTCAAATCGATAGAAAAACATGAATAAATGGTGTGAATATCATGGAAAGCGTATGCATGAAAAATATTTTCAGGCCATTCATAAACATTTTGCTGTTAGTGACTAGTTAAATAGTGTTCCTAAAATAGAAACTTTTTTTACTTTACCTTGTTTTCTTTGTTTTGTTATGTGTGCAGTGCTGGTATGATTTCGAAAGAAAAATTCGCGAAAATGTACAAATGTTATTCGTATCGCCAACGTTCCACTAGTGGAATATACCTGTAACTCCACTTCTATTTCACATAACATCCCAAAATTCGGCATGCAACCTTAGAATCAATCTAAATCGTCTCAAAAAAGTTTTTAAATTAATTTGACAAGCAGTTCATTGTGCGGCGGGTAAAAGGTTAATTTTATGTTGTCTTGATGATTTCTTATGCATGTCTTCTACTGGTATCGCGACAGTTAGTGGAGAGTCCAATCAAAATCTATAATTCTGGTGAAAAATGATGCAGTTCTAAAAAGGTAGGAGGGGCACTAAGATAAATCTATTTTGTGGATAACTCACCAGGGCGAAATCGTTTAATGCATTTTTAAAGAGGAATTCGACAACTTATTCTCGAGAAGTTTATACTTTAAGGGGTCTCAGGACTCTTAAAGCTTTAAAATTTTCAAAATTTTAATTTTTTTTTATGTTAAACTCCTATCTTTTCTGAACATTTTGATATAATTCTTTCCTTGAAATTCCTATTACAACTGAAGTTATGGCTTTTACATTTATACACGTTCAATAGCTGAAGCGTCGTTTCGGAAACATTGAAGCCATTTTTCTCCAAATGACGTTTTTGGGCATAGCGCGCAGGATATCTCAAAAACTTATGAATATTTTTTCATGAAATTTTCAAAACATATGTCCCATGTTAGTCTGTATAAACTGAACCTAAAATTTCCTCTTATTGTTCGAAACAATATTTTTTTAGGTGATTATACTGTTGAAATTTTCTTAATTTTGCATTACCTAAATACAACTTTGCATTAAAAATATAAAAAAGGCATTAAATACAAATTTATTTAGGTTCAGGGTAATTATTATAATCTGAGGTATAAGTAGGCAACAAAATTTTTATTCTATTTGCAATACTTATTTTGTAATCGTGCGCGTAAGCTGTTATGCCGATTTTTTTCTCGTCAAATATCTAACAGTTTGGAGCCCCCTGTAAATGCTAATTCTGCATCTTATAATTTTTTAAATACATGAAATCAAAGAACATACTTATATATTTTATTCCAGTTAAAATTGTGTCTTAAAATCAAATACATTTTAAGATATTAAATGTTGAAAATGGTCTTTTTTTTTACATTTTTTCCAATTTTAAGAGTCCTGAGACCCTTTAACATAGTATAATAGTTATATCAATGAAGAATAGCTTATGGAATTGTTGTAGGAGGCCTACATTCAACAGTAAAAAAAAAAAAAATATCGACTGCATATTTAAAGTTTCAAGCAGAATATTCAACGCCGCCGAGACATCACTATCTCCTTATGAAGTTTTCGCTTTAAAAGGGGAAAAATTATTTACATAAATTTACTATTTCGGAAAGCATTAATAAATAAACCCTATTCACAAACCGTGGTAGCTACATGGGTCATTTCAGTGCTGAGAAAAAACTCAATAATACTTTTCGTGTTGTTTTTCCTTTTGGAAAGTAGGCTTAGTATTCAGCAGACATTGAATACAGTAGTCATTGTTAAGGTTACTACATAATGGTGTGATTAAAATTGTACTTCCTTAAGATTTAATTATCTGTAATTAATTCTGTAATTAAAAAGCAAAAACTGAACCATTATAATATCTCTGGTGTGTCTGTCTGTGCGTTTGTCACACCTGTTCTTCTCGAAAACTATAGAATGTGGAAAGTTCCAACTTGCCAGCGTTAGAAATACTATTGACCCATACATATATGGATTACAAATCAATGTCAAATATTTTTAGACAAAATTTAGAGGGCTATTTAAGTTACTTAAACCACAAAAAAAGTTCTGCATCGTTTGGGGTATCGTTCGAAAGATTTCTAACACACACACACACACACACAAGAAAAAAAAAAAAAAAAACATCATCATTTATTTTAAATATACATTTTCAGAGATATAGTCGGAAATTCAGTGCAAAAAAGACAACTACTTCCTATTTACGAATCTACACCAAATAAATTTATGAATAAAATTAAGTAGTACGTGTTTAGTTAAACTTTACAGTAAAACTTTAGCGATAATACTAGGTCATATAATTCTTGAGAAATTCAAAATTTTCCATTGCACACAAACTTTATGCAGAACGGGGGAGTTGGAAGACACTAGATGTACCTATCGAAGCGCAAGCATACAATGATTCCTTATAACAGTTTCTTAAAAAATGACTCTAATTAGTCAATATATTAATTAGAAAGTTATCTAGAAAGCAACGGCACTGACCAATGTGATATTTTAACTTCACAACCACCTTTTGAAACGAGCTCGGCATAATGCCAAGTTTAAACTTTTTAGAATGTTTTTGTTGTATAGATATAATTAGTGCGCGGATAAAACCAACGCCTTTTAGATGTTTGAGAAAGCCTTGACACGAGTCACGAAAACGTCACACAAAGCAGGTAAAACAAAGAAAAAAAAATCATTCAATGGCTCGTGGATTATCAAGGCTTTCTCAAATATGTAGGGAGCGGTTTTGGTAAAACTCGCACTTGACCCATTGTTTACATTGTATTATTTCATTTATATAACAACAAATACCGTTTTCAGAGTACTATATATCAGCCATTTCGTCTTTTGTCTGATGCATTTTGTGTGAAATCAAATATATCAACTACTGGAACTGACAGGTGTCCACTTTTGGCGCATTTAAAGTTTTCCGAAAAAAAAAATTGTTCGGGTAAATATTTTTAGAAAAAACATTTGCAGTACAGTCGTATGCAGAAAGGGCTAGTTGAGATATGGGACACTACTTGCCACAATCGCTAAAACTGATATCGGTACATATATATAGACGTATCATCTCATTAGTAACTGGTACAGTTATAATAAGCCAAAGCCTATCTAAAAATAATTATTACATTTCACTCCCAATTCTGAATCTATTTCAAGCAAACAAATAAACAACATTGATTAAATAATACAGATATAGTTTTATGAAGATATCTAACTTATAAAGCATTGTTTAAATGACATGTAACATTATTACATTCTTAAAATATTAGTACGGTACTGTTATTTAAGAGAAGGTTCTAATCCGTTGTGACAACATTTGTTTTTCTTGCATCCTACAAGCGAAATATAAAATATCAAAATGCGATGTCAATAAATATATTGCAAAAAGTTCGAAGGTGATATCGCTTTTTTTGTAGCCAAAAAAATCCTAAAAGTCCTGTGAAGTTTAGGCCAAAGAAATAAGACCCCCCACACCCTTAAACTTATATTTTTATCTTTATGCATAAACGTTTTTAATCTATATAAATTAAATTTTATCTCATTTAATGTATCAGGAGTCGAAACCCGTCGAATTCGACGAATGAAAATGTTTAAAAGAACAGATTGACTGAATTTATACAAAAATAATTACAATAATGAATCAATATTTCATAAATATATTCACAAACATGATGTCAATTACAATTTGGCTTGTAAATATTCGCTCTCTTTAGTTGGAGATCTAATCTAAATGCTGGAGAAATCCAGAAATTTACTTTAAGACGCATTCGTAGTAAAACATTTAGTTTATCAAATGTTCTACTTATTTCATTTTTATTATAGCTTCATTTTCACCCACTGAAGCTCTGAGATGAGCGTCTTAATCTAGGTATGAACAGAATGAAAAAAATAGTGAAATGTAGCAGCTTTATGAGTAAAAATGCGTTATTTTAAATCGTGACGTCAGTTTATGTTCAAAGGTATAAAAAAATTATTTTTAATTGAAATGTGAAAATGGCATCTGTAATGATACGGTAATTCACATTTTATTTCCTCGCTTCAACAATGGATGTAACCCGATTGCCACCAATGTGAAGACATTTCTAAAAAGGACATTTAAAATTAAAACTAAAATAAAAAATGAATTATTTAAAAAAAAAATAGCGATTGCAGGGACATCTGCAAATAAAATGCTTTTATTAAAAAAATAATTATCAAAATCTGTTCAGTAGAAATCTCAGGCCAAATGACTGAAAGAACAGCCTGGTCTTTTAAATACATAGATTACTGCATTGCGTCTACAAGATTCAAACGCATATTAGCGGAAAACGAATTTGTTAGCAGATTCATTCCAGAAAATAAATTCATTATTCCAATAATTCACTTTATGTAAACAATAATATTACTAAAAGTTGTTTAACTAAAGAAACATAAATATCATATATTTTAATCGCAACATTTTAAATAACAGTGATTGAAAAGAATATAAACTTAATACGTTAGCAGGTCACTTTTTTATACATTTTTTAAATCCAATTGCAAAAACTGCACTTTTTATAACATTAATTTCTCCTTTTCTTCTTTAAAACAGAACGGCAATTAATTGAAAGTAAATTCAACTATCACTGAAAAAAAAGTATTTGTTTAAAGGGGAAAAAACGGCAGTTAGTGGAATTAAATAAATGAAGCCCTGTTTTTGTATTTTGTGCTTAAAAAATAAAAAAAAAACTTAATATTTTTTGTAGTTTATTTAGAAAATCTTCAATTAAATTGATAGTTTCTGCGTCTAATGGATTTTTAAAAGCTTTTCAACTTGAATAATACTTAGCACACCTTTTGCTGACAACCATCGTTTGCTAAACTTTACTTTTTGTAGCATTTTGAAACGACTGGACATTGGTTTTCGAATGATTTTACTGTTACTTACAGGTTTGGTCAACTATTAAAACAAAATTAAAGCTCATCTCCCATAATACTCCTCGAAGATTAATACATTTACTCGTTAGTCTATTTCAAAACTTTATATATATATTTATTTAAAATGCTGGCTTCTTCATCACAGTTAGTGGTCAGATGTACGTTTTACGGATAAGCCGCTACTTATCCGCAGTAGCAACTTATACACTAAAATTAATGAGGTTCATAAACTATCATTACAGACGAACAAGAAAGAATGTTTGGGATTACCAGAAGTAGAAATGTGTTATGATAGAAAAAAAAATACATGTAACAGCCATTGGTAATACGGCTGCAAAAACGTTAATAAACCACTAAAAAGTACATTTTTTATTAAATGTACTAGTTTGTTCTTTTTAAATAAATAAATAAAATTAATAAAGGACTATCTATTTCAATTTTTCAATTAAGGTAAGTGTTAATTTTCATAATAGAAATATTAGCTTAAAAGTAGCAAAAATATATAAATTTCCATGAAAAATTCGAGAATGTATGTGTAATTTATTAAGAAAATATCAAACAGTTCAAATCTGCAGATTTCATTATTCTGTGTAAGACTTGTAGAGTGTCAAAAATATAAAAATAATTTAAAAAGAAAAGGGGAGCATCGAACCCTTTGTGATTGCGAAACGAACGCTACCACTGCGCCACGAATACAAGTACGTGCAAAATGTCAAACTAATGGGTATATGAAACATATGCTGAACTTTGGCACCCAATTAGTCAAAAACTAAGGCCTATATAAAGAAAAACTTTCGCCAGAATAATAAATAGTATGACACCCTTTGATGGTCTCCTTGTAAGACAGCCTGCGCTTTCCACGTAGGAAAAAATTCCCACGAAAATCTATCCTCAAATTGCTGCAACATATCTGCATCTAGTAAAAAAGCTGCCGTGTAAAAAGCCCCAGCTCTAACCAGTGCGGGTTTCACATAACAACGTGCAATATTAATTAACAAATATTTTAAAACTAAAATTATTACATTTTTTAAATATTGCAGTTTTCTGATAAAGCACAATCCGCAGTTTATATTTTATGCATGCTATCAAAATAATCTAAAATGTAGAAATAATTCTAAGATGCACATTTCACATAAAAAAAGTAATAATTTACTTTCAGTAACATAAAAAATTTTGAGAATCTATATTGTTTGTTAAAATAGGATATGGTTGATTTTTTTTAGAATTTAGGAAAAAGATGACAAAGCCATGAGTCAAATCCAGGACTTTTGTTTCTCTTTTCACAACGCTGTATCAAATGAGCAACCTGGACAATACCCAGCCGATACAAATTACCCAAACCACCTTTACATGCGATTTTTTTCGGTGGACGAGGTTGTATCATGTGACAGATCAAACGATTGATTTTTCATCAACGCTTGATATCGGGAGTATTTGAAATGCATTAACGTATAGCGATAAGTGATTAAAATTAATAGTTTTTTGTTTTTTAACCATTTCTCAAAAAGAGTGGTAAGTGGCAATTTGCATCACGGACGACAACAGGGAGCTTTTATAGCATACAACAACGCCATACCCTATACGGCATATCACACCCTTTAAATGCGACAATTTCGTTTTCCAACATATCATTCTAAAGTTTGCTTTATTTTATTTAGGAAAGAAAACTTATATAAAATTTGATTTTAGATCGTCGGATCAGAGTTAGTTGAGTATGGATGTTCGTTCATTGGAATGACATCCATCCTTTACTAGGGTATTCTGCAGATTTTAAATTTTATAACGAAGATATCTCCTAACGATTCATTCAAAATTTTATTCCTTGATTAGCCGGGATTACTTACAATAATTCTACTTTTTTATATCCAATAGAAAACCCATTATTATTCAAATGAAACAATGGAACTTTTTTTATGGAAGTTATTTGCCTACACTTCAGTAATTTCTTTCCGAGACTGGTAAGAATGTAAATTTTATACATATATTTTCAACAGTTGATCAACAATATTGCTATGCTTATAAAAATTTCACAACTACTCAAAAAGCTATACTATTCTTAAGGTATTCTTCTTCCTTGTGATCTCACAAAATCGCCTCGCTAATGTTAATGTTAATGTTTATGGTTCTTTGATTCATTCGTATATTTAAGGGGGTAGTATACCTTTAAACCATCAAAATTGTCAAAATGTTTTCATACATATTTTGATTCCCTAATAATTTCTGAATATTAAAAAAACCGCATTAAAAAATTTCCACAAGTTTACTAATTATGGCAGTTTTAATAAAGCTACATATTTACGTTGCGTTTATTCAAAACGATGAATTTTGATACATCGCGCAATGTTACTAAAAAACTATGCATGGCAATCAAAAGAAATTTTCACCACATATTCATTTGTGTATTATCTACAACTTAAAACCAAAAAAAGGTAAGATTTTATTTTTTGTTTTTGTTTTTGTTTTTGTACTTCGAATCTTTTTTTTAAAAAAAAGGGAAAAAATTCAATTTTTTGTTAATTTTTTAATTTAGTCAATATTTTTTACAAATATTCTTGTTTTAGTATAAAGGTACCCTATTATGTATTTATTGTCATAAAAATGTCTTCTTTATATGCATATTTTCGGATTTTATCATGCGCGAAAGATTTTTTTTTCTTATTATCATACATATTTCTAAACTTCTCATTTCAATATTTATTTATAAATTTATGAGTATAGTATATAATTTTTTAAATATAAATTTAAATATGAGCTTTATATTTAAATGAAGTTTGATTTTTATTTTTGATTTACTGCACAAGTGTTGAAGCTTGGAACATAGTGATATTTTTTTTTTACTTTTTCGACATATTCAAAGGTATCCTACCCCTTTGAAATACTCCCCCACGAAATCAGTATTTTTAATGTACTTTTTCTGTGTACTCTTCTTAAAGGATGTCTCTTTCTTACTTAGTTATCAATATATTTAGGATGAGCGAAGCGAATTCTCTTCTAGGCTACACAAATTACGTTTTGTCGTACACTTAAAAAAAAAAAAAAAAAAAAAAAAAAAAAAACTGTTCAGTATTTTGACTTGAAATTAAACATAAACATAAATTATGATCAGTAGATTTGCACAATATAATTTTTTTACAGAATAACCTTAAAAAAATTATTATTTTAATTAATTTATTTTATATGTTTTTTAATTACCGGCGCATTTTTGCAAATAAAAAGTGAAACTCGTGTAATTTTAGAAAAAAAAAATCATTCAGATAGTAACAATAGATAGAATCATGATTAATTAAATAGTTTCACGATTTCTTTTATAAAATTTTTAAAATCCCTTTTTTATGAAAATTATAGCATATTTTTAATAAATTAAAATTTGTGAAAATTCAATCATTTGCATTCAGTTATAAAACTATTGTTCAGTGTTAAGAATTCAAATGCACAACTTATTCTTATTATGTTAAACCATTTACGCAGACGATACTTAAGCATTTTAAAAGAATAATATTATGATTTTTTTGTAAAGTGGAAACTAAAGAATTATAAATAAATAAAATTAATTGTTAAATTCGTTATATCATAAATAAAAAATTCCGGAGAAATTCTTAATTATTTGGCTGAATTTACAGTTCCAAGATGCTCCAAAACATAAAATAACGTTTCTGCTTAATAAAGATGCAAAAAAAAAAAAAAATGTTACTTTCAAATATTTATCTTATTAAATAATGCTTCGCGAATCCAAACAAAGCATAGCTTTTGCTAGTTCGAATATCTATACATAATTTTATGTGAAGTGTTAAAATCGATGCTCACAGTTCGCCAACTTTTAAGACATAAAATATTAAATTAATCAATGAATTTGGAAATATTTCAAGAACTAAGAAAAAAAAATAAACTTCTAATAAGAGTTCAAAGAAAAAAAGAGTTAAACACATTAACTTCCAGGAGAGGCATCTTAAATATAGAATGGATTCTACGCCCATAGACTTAACATTAACGTGGGGAATTAGGAAATTGACTGACTAACAGCCTTAAAGACACCGTTTTCTAAAACACATCAAAGTATATGGATATCTGATTTAAATTTACTGTTGTGCTTTTCTTACGTCAAAAGTTATTGTATATAAATTACTATGATAAATGAGCATAAGCAGCGTATCTTTCTAGTATTCATATAAACATAATATATAATAATTGAACTAAAACTCATTTTATAATAAATATATACATATAGAAAATGTATGTAAATCCCTTTGTATAAAATAATTATTGGTAATTGATTTAACTACTTTCAAAAGATTTAGTAAAAGGTCCTTAGTGAACGTATCGTAGGCGACAATTTAAACAAAAAAGTTACATTATCAACGATTCAATTAATAATTTAATTTAGTATGAGTTAGTAGATTATAAGTTACTTAAGTATTAAGTTGTAAAAACATATGCAATTAATGAAGTACATGAATATATGTAAACTGTTATTGTATTTTGAGATGTCATTAAAATATTAAAAACTCATTTTATTTTGCTTCATAGGGATTTTTTAAAGATATTTCAGGCATTTCGCATGTAATATAATATCTGACTGCAGATGATACATTATTAGAAAATAATTGATTCGACGATATTTCTAAAAATTAATTGTATTTAAAAATAATTTCATTAATTAGAATGTTTTTAGATAAGCACTTAAGTGATTAAAAACATATAACAAAATTTAAAAGATATTGTACTACGCACTATTAATTAAAACCTATATATTGGTAAGCAGTGCCAAAGGTCATATATTTAGTCATATATTTAGTCAATTATTCAAATGGCTGTTTTCAATGAGTGTTATTAAGTTTCTCAAAAATAATGAATTTTTATTTTATTTTTTGTTGTTACTGTTGGTGAAGTTTATTTCGCAAACATGAATTAAATATTCATATTTGAAACTATCTATCTATATGTACATATGAGTATAATGTAACTATATATATATCATCTATCTGTATCTATAAGGTAAAGCGAGAAGAGTCTGCACACATTTCAAAAGAATAATAATAAAAAATCTAAATATTAATATTTTTCTAAACTATGCATGAATGATTTTGACTTCATTTGTTTTTTATGCATTTCCATTGTTATTTTGTTGTTATACTATAATTTAATAGAACAGCAGCAATAAAACCAAGAAAACTATTTTGCGCAATCTCTCCTTACAGGGTAGGAGAGAACGCGCACATGGGTAGGAGAGATTGCGCACATAGGTAGAAGAGATTGTTATTAATAATATCTACAATTAAATTGTTAACAATAATAATTACACTTAATCGACATTGTTGAAAGGTTTTTGTGAGTAAATGTTGTTGTATTAGAAGTGAATATTTCAACCAAGTGTTCAAATAAAAAATAAAAGAAAGAATTTTAACAACAGTTAAAAATTTTAGTTTAAGAAGATTAAAATATCAGAAAACGCAAGCCCTACTAAGATTACAAAATAACATTAATCTAGTTGATCACATGTTTAACTTGAAAATTACTTCATTTCTATTTCCACAGTTTCATTGTATTTTGTTTGCTAACCGAAGTTGTCGTCGCCCACAATCGATGCACTTATTGTTGTAAATCGTTCATCTTTCGTGCAATCACCTGCAACAAGCAATACATTGAATCCAGTTAGTTGTCGAAGTTATCTCCTGTTACAGTTCCAGATATTCAGTGCACTCATCGTCATTGACCTTCAGTTTTTTCTTTGAGTATTTGTATCCCACATTTTGAGGAAGCACCTTATCTTTAGCTGTTTTTTGTAGCGGCATCCTTCTTAAGTCTTTTTTCATGTATAATTTGTGGATCAGTAACATTAGTTGCACTCTGTTTCCTTTTGATTTCGATGGCATCACTACTTGGAATGGGGAAAGCTTTTCCAAAACATTGTATTAGAAAATTTATTTTAGGTAACAAAGTTAATTTATTAATAAATATATTATTAGTTTATTAACAAAAGTAATTACATAAAATTTATTTAATAACAACTATTATTAATTTATTAATAAAATTTGTATCCTACAAAAGTATTTTTTGCAAATTAATTTGTTGCCAAATTTAGTTTTGATAATTATGTGTTTTTCCGAAATTATTTCAAAATTGAGTCATTCATATATTTTATACGTAATTTGCAATTCATACAAATTTATCAATAAGCTGTATAATCTCTCCTAGCACTTAAACTTATTGGGAAATGCGCCATCTCTCCTAAGTAGCAGATGCGCAAACTCTCCTATTTTGGTAGGACAGATTGCGCGGCCTTTTATTTAAATATGGCCGCTTCTAAAATGAATTTTTGGTGTTCAGATACTTAGTCCAGGTTAGTGGTTTATAAGAAATCGTTTAAGTTCAAAATATTTTGTATTACTGACGTTCTATAAAAATTCTGACGAACAGTTATGAAAATTCAAGCACTTACTTTGGGGAAAAAAACAAAATAGCACTGCTTTATCCAAGACGCTTGGAACAATCAATATGCACATTCATGTAGACACTGCACTAATGCTACAGTATAACTACCTGGAGTCGCTAGGCGCGCACTCTACTCTGTCCTGTCGAATCTCTTTGTGCGCAATCTCTCCTATCGCGTGAACTCTGCTCGCTTTACTATATATAAAAGCGGACTGAAATACGGAACTTGTATTGGCAATAGAGACGCCAGTACTATTTCCGTATTTTAGCGGAAAATTTCTGCCGTAAATTAAAAAAAAAACGAAAATTTTTCAGTAATTTAAGAGAAACTAATCTCCGTTAAAATATGGAAATTGTACTGGCGTCTCGGTTGCGAGTACAATTTCCATATTTCAGTCCGTTTTTTGCAGTGCATATCTGTATATATACCTACATCTCTCTCTCTCTCACTTTAAATATATATATGTGTGCGTGTGTGTGTGGCTTATTTGAGTGTGCATATATACGTTTCTGTATCTATACACTAGCTGTAATGAGACCCTCTAAAATCATGGTCAAAATGTGGTTGTTGCATCATGTATGATGAAGATGCAAATCGCTGATCCAACTGTCATGATCATACACAGCAAGCGATCAGAGCCAACATAAAACAAAGATGATGAAGTGTATCATTTATGTCGAAGACAATTAAGCTATCGAAAGTCGTATTCAAATCGTCTACAAGATAGTACGAAGGCGAAGGTTGGTAGCATGTTCCCAGTAAAAAAAAAAAAAAAAAAAATCAAAGATTGAACAGAAAAACTTTTATTGTCACAAACACTTTTAAGTCCATTTTGTAGTTGGTGGAAAATTTTTCAAATCGTTCCATATTCTCCTCGTTATTTCTAAGTCACTGTGTATTAGAACTTAATACAAGATAACATACGAACAAACTCGTAAAGTAATAAACTCAAAAAAAAAAAAAAAAAGAAAAAAAAAAGAACAGTGCACAGTGGTTTCATTGAGCTCACAGGCTATTCACAGTAATTGTATATTATACTTTTATTTCAAAGAATAATGTCCCTGGAAAAATAAATTAAGGCGTGGACTGCCACCCCCTCCATTTCCTCTCATTATACTTAACAAATGAGCCTCCAAATGCCAATATGAAAGCGCCTTTTCGAAATAAACCGGTATAATAAATTTGAAGCAAATTGGATAGAAAAATCCCTTTATCTAATTTAAGGGGGAGTTAGCCCCTGTCCCCTTTTATATTTAACCAATGAGCCTCCAAATCTCATCACAGATGCACTTTCCGAAATAAATTAGTATGACAAATTTGAAGCAAATAGGATGGAAAAAATCATTTATCTAAATTAAGGTTGTATTACCCCTGTTCTCCCCCTTATATTTAACAAATTAACTTCAAAATCTAATCAGGGAAGCGCCTTATCAGAATAAACCGGTATACCAAATTTCAAGCAAATCGGATAGAAAACCCCAGTTATCTAAATTAAGAGGTGTATTACTCTCCCACCCCTTCCTTTCCCTCTGTAGACTTAAACAATGAACCTTCAAATGTAATCTGGAAATCGCCTTACCAGAATTAACCTGTATACCAAATTTGAAGAAAATTTCATAATACTGCATGAAAAACTCATTTATCTGAGTTAAGGGGGGGTGGGTTCCCCACTTTATATTTTACCAATGAACCCCCAATACTAACCAGGGAAGCGCCTTATCAGAATGAAACGAGAAAAAAAATGAAGTAAGTAGGATATTTCTATCAAGAGTTATCGCGTTACGTGCATACGTACGTACATACATACAGAATCGGCGGGCATATTAGCTCTTAGGCTTTGACAGCCTGTGAGCTAAAAACTCTTAGTTTGATTAAAAATTCCTTAAATTGCATCAAAAGACCTTCTCTGAAATTGTACGGTTTCCTTTATCAATTTAAAAATACAAAAACATTTATATCTGGGTCCGTGCAGAATAATATCTTTGTCACGGATAGCAGTATTAGGCCCCAAATAAGCGCATTGCGTAAATTGCTCTGAACCAATCGGAAATCGCACCGGATCTTTTTACTGGTGCATCGAAAACACTGATGCGATACATTACTGCTTTCATCGCGAAAAACCTCGAGCGTAACCCGTTTGAGAATTTAAATATACGCTTACATCTTAAAAGGAATATTCTAAACTGGAATGAATTTTGTTACGTGAAAAGAAATTTACTAGGCTTAGAATAAAATGGAAATTTGAGATAGAGAAAAGTAATAAAAAGTATTGTAGTGTGAAAAATAGTAAATGAAATGGTAGGGGGGGATAGAATATTGCAATATATTATATTAATAATAAACTCGTCTCTTTGATTGCTAATATTTTAGTGACAAAAATGGTAAGAAAAAATTAACAATCTAAAATAAATAAAACGCGTAATTATATAACAAATAAACAACAAAAATAAAATGAAATAAATGCATTTATCACAAATTGATTAGAAATCTGTTTCAAATATTAACATAATGCTATTTCAAAACTTCTTTTCTGCTTACAATGAAAAAAAAATATATATAATTAAACAGTGTAAAAAAACAGTTAATTACAGATTTTTATTATTTTTGTAATATTTTTATTTAACATTGTATCAAATTTATGTCACTTAGAATGTTGAAATATATTAATAAAAATTTCACAAGCTCTAATAGGTAGTCAATTTATTTCAATCAAAAATTACACTCGATATATATTTCTTATCTGAAATAAAAACACAATTAGGAAAATATCTTTTGAAAAAATATTTAATTAACATCAAAGTACATTTTTCCAATAGGTAATATGTTTCATTAAAGCATTTTAAAACCTTGATATTATAACTAATTACGAAATTTATATCGTATTCTACAGAAATTATTTTTTCATTAAAACCTAAAATGTGTGTAGTATTTAAATTGCAATGCGGACTTTCGAAAATTTCATTATCTTTGATGGGATTAAACAAATTTGATTTTACAAGTTGTTCTGGTATTTGGAAGAAAAATATCATTTATTTCTTTATAGGATGTAAAAAAAGAGGCATTGAATTAGAAACAACACTGCCTGCTTAAATGATTTTTTTTTATTTTTTTAGAGTAATTTAAATTATATTATATTCATATTTGAACTATGTGTCGCCCGTCGAAATCCTACAGAATAAATATATTTAATAAGATAGTGCCAGGTGAACTTATATTATACCTACAAAAAATAACTGAAATAAAATATAGTGTTACACTCATTCTCTACCTCCCAAAATGATATTTTAAACTATAAACTTATTTACTATAATGATGTTTCTATTATTTTTAACTTTTAACATTATTGAAAAATAGATTTTGATTCATTTTTCCTATTGTTTATTTTAGATTAAATTGATATGTGACATCTAATCAAGTTAGATAATTAAGGTAAAATAAACAATTGAAGTTGTAATCATGGTAGATAATCAAGGTAAAGTAAACAATTGAAATATAATTCTAATTTTTGTAATTACGAATTTAAAAATAAGCTAAAATTATGTAATTTTAATACAATCACAGTATAAGTATTTCAAGATTTATTAATAAAAAATACGTTTCAAGATGAGCACAGTGCCATTTTCATCTCCATAGTTTTTTCACTCGTACTTTCAAATGTTGATCCATGTACATTTTAACGCGTTATAGGCTAAAAAAATATATATTATATACAGGTTTGTTCAAAAGGCCATATCTAAATGACACGTGTGGGCATGCAGGTGATGAGGAGCAAGAATTACATAGGAACTGTGTGTCGGAAATGCGATCGTTGCGGTGCAATTGCATTGTGGCCGTGACGTAAAGAAAAGATAACAAACAGCGTAAAAAGACTTTTATTTTACAAAAAACCTATTCGAAGTACAAAATACAAACGCATAATGTTACAACTCATAACAAGTGCTCAAAAAGTGCTCCATTTGCTGTGATATATGCTTCACATCGGCGTCACATGGGATGCAAAATCGTTTCAATTGACCCTGTCCCGTAGCAACAGCGATGGCCGAACCTACATCATCTGGATTTCTACCTCTGGGGGATATCTTACGTCTCTCGTGTACGAGACACCCGTTCCATTGGCCATGGGCCATATAGCGGCACGCGTTCGGGAGATTTATGGCCTATTGGAAAGAGTTCGCGATTCCATGCGGCGTCGATGTGAAGCATGCATCACAGCTAATGGGACACATTTTGAGCACTCGTTATGAGATCTAACATTTTTCATTTGTATTTTGTACTTCTATTATTTTCTTTGTAAAATAAAGGTCTTTTTACACCGTTTGTTTTCTATTATTTGCGTCACAGTCACGATGCAATTGCATCGTAATGATCGCGTTTCCGACCCACAGTTCCTATATCATTCTTGCTCCTCATGACCTGATACACCCACACGTGCCGTTTGGACATAACCATTTGAACCACCCTGTATATCTCTCTTTGATTACGAATTGGTTCTTAAACTGCATGGGCACTTTGATGAGCATCTAATTGTTCAAGGAAGGTCTCCATATGGGCATACTCCAAAAAATCTGAAAAAAAATATATATAATGTTCTACTCATGAGGACAGATACGTTTATAATTTTTTTTTGGCGGAAACTCGATAGAGCATCCGTAAAAAAAGAATGAAAATTTCGATATTTAGCGATTTATCACCAGTTAGCGATGGAATAAAATTTCAAATAATACTTTTTTATGTCAAATGTCAAATACACTTTAAGATAAAAATGTTTCATTTTGAACTTGTTTAAAGAAATTTAATGAAAATAACTTTAGTTTTGTTAGTTTTAGTTTTATTTAACTATAGTTTTGTCATATATATATATATATATATACACATATATTTACAATGAAAGTTATTTATCCAAGTTTATGAATTAAAACAAAATTTTAAATTAATTAAAATTGTTTCAATCTCAAAATTGCGTCAACTGAGCACTGTTGATTTAATTTTGTTGCTATGGAAACAACGGTTTCTTTAATATTGAAATGAATAAGTGTAGCCTTCTTCATCTTGCCTTAATTTTGGAATACGCTTAAATGTATGAAAATATTCTTTATATATGGAATTGTTTTTAAAGGTAATGAAATTAAATAACAAGCAATATAAATATGCAACACAAACAATGTATTTATTAAACTCTCTCATTGTGTAAGTTTAAATTCATTAAATGCTATTTACACGCATTCTAAAAATCAATTAACACGCAATTTTCAGTTGCATTAAAATCGTTTGCTTGTGACAAGGAAAGTACTGTTCGCCAAAGCGCTTGACGCTTTCGTCTTTTCGCGCCAACTACTCGAAAGTCTTTTTTTTTAAAAAAGACTTTCTACTAGAATTCCGCCGCTAAATTTGACTTATCCTTTATTACATACATAAGTAGTTTAATTAGTATTTCTTAAAAAATAGTCTGAGTATGCCCGGTAAGGAGACCTTCCTTGTTAGTACAGAGTAAAAAGTTTAAAAAATTACGTTACTTAGAGGCATTCGTAAAAACGTATTTTATTTTTACCATTGAAAATGTTTGCTTATTGTTAAATATGCTATCATTTTCACACGTTGAAGCACTTTGTTTCTTTATGGGACAAAGGGCCTTAATTGCAGAATCATGCAACGCTTTCACCATTAATAAATGTAATCGTAAACATGCATTTTGATTCATAATATTGATAAATAAATTACAAATCTGTCAAAACGACGTACATTTCACTGAATATCATTTCGCCAGTATAAGTTTATGGCGCTACTGCCACAAATTCCATAAAAATGTAATAAACAATGTTGAAATTCATTTCGAAGCAACAGTACTGTAATGTACCAATTTTATCAAAGAAAATGAGTGTTTTTTCTAAAACATTTTCACTGAGTCTGAGAAGTTTTCCGAGACGTTATTCTCACTGAGAAATATTCTGTATTTCTGCAATTCAGACCTTTAACTTTCTAGTGCACGGAGAGGGGAAGGCTGTGATGAACGTGTGATGTGCGGTATGGGAGGAATGAAACGCGATTGAAAAGTTCATAATTTAGGAACAATTATAGTAAAAGGTTGCTGTTTTCTGAATGGAAAAGTACGTTTAAAGTGTAATGCTTTTAAAAAACTATTTGATATTCACAGAGGAAACATTTTCTTCTTTTGACGATTTTACCATTATTCGAAAAGGCCTTTCTCGTGGAATAAAAGATATCTGAAACTGGTGTTACTTTAACCATAGATGAATAATGCAGTTTCACGATTTATTTAAGTTATTGTGCCCTTAAGCATCTTGACGTTCTTAAATAATATCTATTATTATTAAAGCGTATTTCCTTTTTAATTGTAATGAAAAAAATTATGTCAATGCAGATATAATCAATAAAGATATAGTGATCCGCATTATTTCCCTTTTCGCTACAACAAGTGAAATCGCCTAATTGCTACGATTCTGAAGAAAAAACAACCATTAAAATTCTTAAAATAAAAATAAAAAACATGAAAAGCAAAGATATGAAAAAAGGTCATTTTTTAAAACCTATCTATATATACATACATAAAAGAGTATTTCCTGACTGACTCATAACACTGAGGAAAATACATTTCGTTAACTTATATCTGGCATTTGTTTTTGTCTAATTATTGGAATCTAAATCCAAAAATGATCCGAGCTTTATTCTATCACGTCAACTTTTTAAGCTACAGGATACCCCAAAAATCATACTTAATTTAGATACAAATAAAAATAAAGAAAAAATTCCCAAATATATTATTCATACAAAGGCGGTATACTACAAGCTACATTATGTTCATACAAGTAGTAAAATCCTTTTACAAAACGAAAAAAATATATATTAAGGTAAAAAGTTTCGCTTGTAGATTTTCCTGCAGTGTTCAATTTGTGGACAATCTCGCTTGATGCTTCAGCAATAGTCAGCCATTATATGTTCATCACATCTACCGTGATACCGTTGTTCCATGAGTTTCAAATCTTGGTGTAATCGCTCACCCTGCTTATCACTAACTGCACCAAGATATTCCGGGACATCATCAAGATGGCTATGCAGAAAATGAAGTTTGATGCTCATGTTGAAACCAAGCATTTGGAGGTCTCTAAAAGTTGCTGGACAATTTCGGTGTAAGTTTTTACTCGCGTATTTCCAAGAAAGTATATGACAAGGTTTTTGAATTCCAACCAAGCATATTTTTGGAGTTCTGTCATTGTTCTGATGAAATGTTCATCTATTATGAGCTGCTAAATCTGTGGACTGTCAAATACACCTGCTTTTATCTTTTTTAAAGAGATGGTTGGAAATTTTGAAATGATATACTTGACACATCCTCCTACAGTTGACAAAGCTTTCATGAACAGCTTTATTAGACCCAGTTTTATATGCAGAGGTGAAATATGACGTTCTGCCTGTCGAAATGTGGCTAATTCAAAATGTTTGGATGACCAGGTTTGAGGTCAGATCTTGGAGGTCAATTCGACTGGAACCAATGCTTCTCACTAGTTCTGCTGTCCCACATACTATAGGGATGCTTGATATATCCACGTTGCTGGTCAAGAAGGAAGCAGACCAATTTAAGATCAACACAGATGATGCATTCGTGCATGTGATATTGCAATAAATCAATGGGTCTATTTCATGGGGCTCATATTCTTTGCGTAAATAAACTGAATGGCCTATTGGGACTGCTCCAAATAAATTTACATTGTGAAGGGGCACACACTACAAGCTCCTCTTTGAGCTATCAATGAACAGACGTCATTCAGTTGCGCTATAGCATGTAATTCCCAATTCCTCCATTAAATCATGTACAGTTTGGCAATAAATAAATCCTCCGTCACTTCGAAAGTACTGAAGAAATTCACTTTCTCTTGATTGAAAGTAGAATACCTGAGTTCCCTTTTCAAGCAAATTTTTCTCGGGCAGTCTTCATGCTAAAAGTTCTGAAGCTTTTTTCGATAGTCACAAATACTGTACCAAATCATTCAATTCATGTTGATCAAATCCCTTTCGAACGGAGTCATCTTCAAATTCAAAGTCTTCATCGTTGGGATCACTTAGATTTTCACCATACACGTATTCCTGTATTTCGAAAGAGGACATTCCTTTGAAAACGGGCACTGGGATTTCAGCTGAATAAGGTACTGAGCGTATAGCGGATGGTAAACTAGGATACTGCATTTTATAATTGTTTTCCTGGTTATATCCTGACGTTTTCACCATGCATATAAAACAGTCATTCGAATGATCTATGGGCTCCCGCTAAATCATAGGTATACCAAATGGCAATTTATCGCGTGTTCCCTTCTTCCTCATACGTAATTTCTCCACACACTGATTGCACACATTGTAAGGGACTAAAATTTTATCTTTATCAACACTTTTTACTTTAAAATATACAAAATAGGCTTGCCGAAAATGCACTGATATTTTGCCTTTGAGCAGGAATAATGAAATAGAGGCAGCCATGATCTAAAAGAAAGGAAAGTAGTACATATATAAATATGTAAAATAAAAGAAATATATGTAAATATTAAATATATAGAATATATATAATTATTAAATATATATAACAGATATAAATATATAAAGAGTTTATTATTTTATTTTAAATATATAACTATATAAATATTTAAATTAAAATAATAAACCCTGTTTACTCTTTTCTTAATAGCAAGAGCTCGAACACAATTTTGGGATGTACTTCACTACATAGAACGAGATACAACGTCTTACTACACTATCTCAAATATAACTGAATAGTATAAATACGTATGAAACTGTCACTCGTTCTTCTGGTGTCATCCACCCTTTTTTAATCGGAGAATGTATACTTTATGCTATTAGCAGAAAACTAAAGCTTCCTATTCAGCGTAGAGTGGGCACATTAATATAAGCTGTAGAGAAAAAACTTGACTTGATAGAAAAAAAAACTACCCGTAAGGCATGGTGACGTCACGGTGACGTCGTTGTGAAGATACACTGTGATTTTGTGACCGTCGATGTGACGTCGATGTGACGTCATAGTGACTAGAATGCGAGGTCGTAATGGCCGTTTTAGAGGTCATTTGTGACGTCACATTGTGACCACTCTGTGAAGTCACGGTGTGACAAATTTGTGAAAAGTGTGTCATTTGTGACTATTTTGGCATTAAATTTGTGACGAACCTGTGACGACAGCGACAATGCTTTGACGTCACACTGTGACTAATTTGTGAAATATGTGTCATTTGTGACGAACTTGTCATAAACAATGTGATGATTTCAAATGAAAATCAAATTTCAAATTAATTGCTTAAAAGGGCAAAGGCCAACATAGAGAAAAAGATTCCAAGCCGGGACTCGAATCCGGGTCATCATTGTAGCGCACTGACATTTTACCGACTAAACCACATGAAACGAGACCCAGCCTGGAACATTTCTTACTGGTACATGTTTGCAAGGCTACTAACGCAGTACAAGATGAAATATTTATCGTGATCCGCCAACATCGGGTAAACACGAAACTTATTTAAATCCAGCATCGATTCAAACTATATAAATACTTGGAAATTTTTCCATAGAGAACAATTCGCCTTGCATGCAATATTTCAAATGAAAATCAAATTTCAAATTAATTGCTTAAAATGCAATTTTAATTTGAAATTTGATTTTCATTTGAAATATGCAAGGCGAATGTTTCTCTCTGGAAAAATTTCCGAGTATTTATATAGTTTGAATCGCTGCTGGATTTAATTAAGTTTCGTGTTTTCCCCATGTCGGTGGCTCATGATAAATATTCCATCTTGTGCTGAGTTTGTAGCCTTGCCAACATGTAATATTAAGACATTTTCCAGGCTGAGTCTCGTTCCATGTGGTTTATTCGGTAGAATGTCAGTGCGCTATACTGATGGCCCGGATTCAAGTACCGTTATGGAATTTTTTTCACTATGTTGGCTTTTGCGCCTTTTAAGCGATCAATTTGAAATTTGATTTCCATTTGAAATATTGTTTGCAAGACGAATGTTTCTCTCTGGAAAATTTTCCAAGCATTAATACTGTGATGATTCTTGTTATAAACACTATGATGAATTTTAAAATAAAGTTTTGTTTGAAATATACAATATTATCTTTTACCGTACTTTTTAGCAAAGTATCGCTATTTTGGAGTCCTATTCTTCTAAAATACTTTTAATTTTTACACTGAAAAAAACAATGCTTATCAAATGGCATCCTTTTTTATTAAGTTCTAAGCTTGATCTTGGGTTCAAGCTTTATATTAAGAATGTGTAAGTTTTTATGTGTTATGATTTGTTATTATTTTATTAAATACGAACATGGAGTCTAACAGATATTAATATATTTCCTATTTAAAGAAGAATAGGATAAGCCATATTTTTTTTATTCCCGTGTATATTGTATTTTGTTAATATGAGCTAAATAGATTTGGTATGATTTACAGGAAATGACTGATCTGGGAAATAGAAAAAACAAGAAAGAAAAATCATGCGTTAAGCATAGTTTATAAAGCACTTTCCAACGCTTCCTGAATGCTTTAACTAGACATCGTAATTTAAGGAAATAACTTAAATAAGATAACTAAGTAAATATTTTAGAAAACGCATAAAACATTTGAAAAACTGATTTCAGCAGTTACCGTCCATAGCCAAATATGTTTTCCAATTCTTTTGAATAGCCCTGTATTTAATCTGTAAGTTGATATATACTAGTATATAATGTGAAAATTTAGTTTAGCAAGAAAACGCATAACTGGTTGAAATTCTCATTCAGCAATTTATACTAATATATGAAAACATACTTGAATACTTTTGTACAACCCTGTAGTTTACCTAGAATCTTTATTACACGCCACTATTTAGTTAAAATTTAATTCAAATTAAAACACTCTTAAAACTGCTTAAATCACATTTCCAGAAATTATAATTTATAGACGGCCATATATCCATTTTCTTGCGTGACCCTGTGTATCATTTTATCCATATTCTACAAACATTTCTTAGTAAATTAAATGCAGTTCAACATAAAAATCCATAACTCATCTAAAAAACACCTTTAAGCAATTTGCTCCCATACCCCTTAACTCTTACGTATACTTTTGTGTAGCCCTGTATATGAATTATAGCTTTTATATACACCATATACTATGCATAAATATAGAGAATCATAAAAGCGCATATTATAATTAAAAATGCGGCAGCAAAATTTCCAGCAATTATCGCTAATGAACAGTACAATATCAACTTTTATAAATATCATAAATTATATATATTTTTTATAAATATTATAAATATCAAATTTAAAAAAAAGTATAATAAAGCAGTTTAATCTATAAACTTGTTATCAGGCATAAAAAACACTTTATTTCAATGCTTAAATGTCATATTTTATTTTTTAATGCGAAGTATCGAACGTGTATCAAAAACGTAGAAAATGAGTTTACAATCGAAGAGAATTTAATAACTGATTCTGAATGTCTACAATTAAATGTTTGATTAAAATCACGAACAGTAAAAACGTGCTTACATACAATTTAAAAAAATAAATATACCAATTTGAAAAACACTAAATAATTAGTATTTATAATTGTACTATTAAACAACAACAAAGTTCAATAGATGAATTAAATGTATTATTAGATTTAACAATTTCTCAAAAATCTCTCCATATGTTACAAGGAATTCCTATTATTTTATAATTTTGGCAAATGTTAAATCTGAAAACATTAATATGAAGATTTAGGATTTTAAATAATAATTTAAAATATTATTAGCAATAAAAAAAGTCTTTCAAAAGTTTCACTATTATAGTATGTAAAACGACATTTACCATTCAGTATAATGTTAATTTCTAATCTGGAAAACAAATCCAGATCAGTCTCTTTCTATAGGTATAATATAAAACTATTTAACTTATCTCACCAAATATACAAAACAGGAATAAACAATTTAAATTAAATAAGACCTACTTTTTAAGCTCCATAAATTAATTATTAATATCCGTGTGTATCCGAAAATGGCGACGTCTTTTTCTTCCATTAAAAAAAGCACACGCAAAAGCTTACATTTTAGACTAGTAACTTACCGCATCTGTTAGAACAAAAAGTTCTATGTTTACCCTGCGGTATCGTGGCAGACGATTTTGGGCAGGTGTTAGTTTTTTTGCTTTTATATAAACAGATTTGGAACTTACATGTGCAATCATTTTATGAGACTATCTGTATTTAAATTTTTGTATTTGAAGAATTTTCCAATGTATTTTACCTTTAGTTTTTATCAGTTTTAACCCCCCCCCCCTCCCTTTTTCTAAGTAAAGATTGTTTCACACGTAATAAATACAAAATATCTTCCTAAAAAATAATAAGATATAAATAAATATCGAGGATAAAAAAATTTTCTTTGTCAATCGTCATTCTTTTCAAGTTAATTTCCTGTAGAATAAAACAATTCGTAAAATAACTTTTTTTAGAGTCATATCTCTAAAACACAAATTTGAAATACGAATAATAAATTATATCATGGGTTTTGCATAAATTTTGTATTTTTTTGTATTTTTTTTTAATTCGGAAAATGCTAATTTTATTTTAAAAGTCTGAAAGAAGTAGATTAAAAAAAAAAATAGTTACTTAAAATAGGTACACTAACAGGAAAAAATATGACTTGAATGCAAATTATAAAGCAAGAAATGTATGTATGACTAAACTCTGAAGACTCTTTCAACGTGCTCATTAAAAGCTGCAGGCTTAACTATAATAGAAATTTTTTAGTTTGAAGCCACAAAAGTGTTTCGAATACCAGTGGTCGGTAAAAATAAATTACAAAATTTCCTTCCTGCAAACTAAATATGTAAAGTGTATATATTTAATATTCCTAATTCTAAATATGTTATCCAAATTGCTCCAGCACGTACCATTTTTCCGAGAAACACTTTTATAATAATAAGAATAAGAGAAGGATTATTATATTAAATTGCAATACTAGATAAAATTGAAATCAGGAAAAAATTATACTTTCACTCTTTTAGATATCAAATTGATAAAATATAGCATGAAAATCTAGTTTGTTGATACTTGTACCGTGCATTTTCCTTTATATCCCACCCCCCCACCACCACCACCACCATCTTTTCGTGTCTGAATTTACTATTTGCTATCCACTAATATATTTTCATTCCTTATGCCGCTGTAACTAGGGCCTTTTTAAAACATTTCTCTTCATTTTCAAAGATTTTTGAAGTTCATATTTTTCTCACACTGTGACTTACAATATGGGGGGGGGGGATTTTTTTGTGAGTGTGACGTGACCTACGTTACATGCAGTGACGTAACAATTCTTTTTTATTGCCAGAAAAATAAAATTTTACAGTAACAACATGTTTTGAAGAATTTTTGTAATTTTTTAAAGTTTTCTAAGAAGTTCACATCTCAGTCACAATATGACATCATTGAGTGGTGGCATTTCGGTCACAGATGTGACGTGACCACAGTGACTCACAGTGACGTCACAACGACATCACTGTGACCATGCATGCTATGAGGGTAATTGCAGTTTTGAAATAAGCATACTTTTTAAATTTAAAACAGCTGAAACATCGAACTCAACCGAAATTGTGTTAAAAATTGTTCTTCAGTCATTCAACGCACAGCCCAAACTACTGAATTTATAAAAACATAAAAAAAGCTTGGAAAATACTTCTTATGGCATAAGCGCGAACTAAAGAAGGATTTTCAAAATTCCACCCCTAAGAGGAATAAAAGGGGGAACACAATTTTAAAAAATTCATTAAAAACCGAATATTATAGTTATGACCCAAATGATAACATATTTTAATGTATTTATGTATCCTGACCGTAGCATTTCCTAATTTGGAGATATCTTTGACACAAACACTTAACATTACAAGTAATAAATCAACCATATTAAATCATATAGTACATTCGTTACTGTAGCAAAGAAAGAAATTCAAATTAAATATTTTTGTTAATCAATTATTTCGGTTAAAGAATTAAAACGGCTAAATGAGTTAGATAAGAAATTGCGCCTTGAAAAATAAAATTAAAAAATAGCTGTTACGAATTTCCTTTAAAATACAAATGAAAAAGTTTAATTAAAAAACATATATAAGTGAATTTTTTTTTTGTTTAAATATGAAGGAAATGTTTGTACGGTTTAACAAGTACGCACACACGCCTATATTTGTGACATTAGCACGCGCATGGGATAAATCTCACCCCATCTTTTCTCCCATTATATTTTTGGTTAAATACGTATTAAAAGCATATCTACTACTGTATATTGTAAAATGCACCAGTTCTCGTCTTTTTAGTAAAAAAATCGCGATGTTTATATTTATTTACAGATTTTGCATCAGATTCTATAAAAATCACATTTTTTAGAAATTATGCTGTGCATTTGCAAAGGATTTGTTTTACACTTTAAAACATGAATTATTTTACAAATTTGATATTAATACCATTTAATATCCTTTTATCAATACATACACATAGCTTTTATGTTACTCTTTCATTAAATTTTTTTTTTTTGCCTTGTATTATTTTGTTAGTAATGAACCTATCGAAATTAAACGTTCGTTCACGCGCAGGATTATTCAATCCCAAAAGATATATTACGTCCCTCCTAATGAACAAAGAAACAACATTCATTTACACATCCCTTGTGGATCTTTAGCTTGAAAGTTCCAACGCAGGCAAATCTCGCCAATAGCATTTTTTAAATCACCAATAGCAGTATTTACATTTTGCGTATGTGAATTAAAAACAATTTTTTGATGTAGAAATAAAGTGTTTTGGTTTTTGGTATCATTTCCTATTATTTCTTTTCTTTTTAGCATTTAAAATAAAATCAGTGAACAGGTATGTATTTTAAGCGTATGTATTTTAGATGAAACAGGTCAACACCCTATATATCAGTAATGGTATAGCACATCGAGAAAAGGAAGTGATAAAAGTATAACTGTAGTGCAAATATTTAAAAAGAATGAATAGCAAAATATAAAATTAAACATAGAAAGACTGTCTCCACCACAGAACAACACATACGATGACACCACCCAGAGGAATGAAGACGGAATAAATAGACAATAGAAATAAACAATTAAATTTTAAAAAATCAAAAACCCGACTGCGAAAAAAGCAAACTAATTAATTATTTCTCATCAATGTGAAACTATTTTTTTTTTCAATTCCTACTATTAGCTCACACTCTCGCTATATATATCTTGTTCAAATTTTTAATCGTTAATAAAATACTTATTATTCATCCAATCAAGCTCAAATATTTTTTTTAAACTTGTAATGGATGACACTTCATGTTAATCCAGTCTTTTTCAAATATTAATTCATTAATTAAATTAAATTAATTAATTTTCAATAATCGAGAGAGCTCTCTTCTTGATCAAGGTATTTTAAAACCGAGAGAACCCTCTTCTTGATCAAAGCATTTTAAGCGCCACTCAAGAGGAAAAAGGAATGGGAGAATTCTCTTATTGACCTAAGAAGGAATTGACTTAAAATATTTTTTTAATACTTTTTCATATTACTTACCTATTTTTTTTTTATTTACTTGTATTGATGACTTTTAAGTTGTGTTTAATTGTTAGTTCCTATCTATAAACACTGTTTTGATGAGGTCTATAGATGTCTACGATGGTTAGAGCTGAAGATAAGCTAGAGATCCTACCTACATATCTTCCAGGTTGTATAATATTTTAACGGAGCTTTTGACTGCAAAATAGTCAATGAAGCATCATCTTCATTTTGAAAGACCTGTCGAATGATATGTCACTCAATAGGGTGCGTATTTTTTTCGTCTCTACCGCCATTTTGAATTTATAAAAACAAAACTTAGCCTATAACCACCGGGCCGTTAAGACGAATTGATAGAGACCTCATTCATTATAATCCATCCAGCCGTTGGGATGTTTCGAGGGTATAAAAAAATCCACATACACAGATACACGTGAAACACATACCCTTCTTTTCCGGGTAAAAAAAAAAAAAAAAAAAAAATCTATTAAAGCAGATGGCAGCGCAAAAAGTCAATTGGAATATAGGGAAGACGTGGCTTCACCAGTAATGGGAATTCCACAGTACAATGAATATAAAAGTATAGAAAAGCATAAAGGAAGTACTAGACAAGTTCAAAGAAGCCAAAAAGGTTAAGCAAATTCCAATTCCTTTTTTTTAAAGACATTTTTCAGTGACCTTACATTTTAAAATAACAGAATATAAAATTTTGAATATAGGGTAGGAATCAGAAGAAAACTTATGCTTCACTACTCGGAAAAAGATTACTGGAACCTACCGACAATTCACTGAAGGCAAGAAGTTTAGATATTGGACTACTTTTACTTTTGAAATGTAGGGTAGTCCGACCAGTATATGAACATTGAACACTTAAGCACAATAAAAAAATGATAGATAATACATTAATTAATTGTACCTTTTTTGCGTCAGACAATGTAGATACATGTGTTGTTATAGAAATGATTAAAAAATAAATAAAAGAAAAGTTTATATTTTAATTGTTGGAGATTTTTGGGGGTGTCTTAATAAAAAAACTATACGAAAGCCAAGTAAATGAACAGTTCCTACTGGTGAATGAAAACAAAATTTCCCAGTGAATGAACAGGTGGTAATTAAAAAAGTACTTATGATTTACACCATGTTATTTATCTTACAGCTTATACAAATAACTTATAACATGTTTTTACTGAACTAAGGCATAATAATTGTTATATAAGGTTTTTTTTAACATAGAATGATAATTAACTTAAAAAATCATCGCTCTTGAGTCTTTAAATTAATTACAAATGATAGATTTATTAAAAAAGAACTATTTTCTGAAATCCTTGACCCCATACTTCTCTATTTCAGGAACAAGGTAAACTCCAAATGAACGAGTTTATGTTGCAGAAATATGTTCAGGTGTTTTTATTATGCCTATTATATGATCCTTGAAATACCAGATCTAATCCTCTACTGCAAAGATTACTTATGATATAAAAGTTTTTTAAACTCTTGAAATACTGTTTATTCTTTTTTATTCAAAAATTTGTACTTATGTAATTTTCCCTGTTATTCATCAACCACTAGCCCCATTTCATCACTTTTTTCGCTATTATGTGCAAAAAAAGCTTTCTTATTATTTTTTCTTCTGAATTTATAAAATCTTATTTAGAAAATTTATAGTAAGTTTAAAAATAATAAAAGAACAATTTTAGAAGTGATTTTACTTCGATGGGTATGTTTAAAAAAATTTAACATCAATTGAATAATCCTGAAAACATTTCATTAAAAACATAACATAAAAACTTCTATAATAATGTATTAAACTTCATACCTGGTACTTTCATGGTGGTTTCATAATTATTCGGAAGAAAGTTTAAATATATCATTTTAAACATGAAAAATTATTAAAAAATCCATTCTGAGATAAATGGACTTACAGTTTCAGTTAAATTGTTAAAGCCGTTTAGCAAGAAAAATTACCATATAAGGCAAACAAAACTTTTAAGTTTGAATACCAGCATTTTAGGTTGGAAATTTTGGCATTATCTAATCTCAAATTTTGTGCGATTAAATATTTCAAAATTACAACGCGGAAAAGACCGTTGTCGAAGAATTAAAAGAAATGTAAATAGACTCATTTTTAATGGGTTAAAGACAGGAATTGTTAAAGCAACAGAAAAATTGTAACATCGGCTAATGTAATTATCGTAGAAATACGCAGTTCCCTTTATTTAATTAAATTAGCTTTGTAGAATTTTATTAGCAAAAATATGTTAAATGCATATTTTTGAGAATTTGGATACTCAGACTTTTTTAAACCCACAGTGACACACTCATTAAGAATTTTGTAGTACTTTCACTAAATACTTTCTAAATTATCCTTAATCTCAATATAGAAATATTACTCTAAAACTCTGTTACTATCTTTTTCATTGCATACCGTTGATGAGTTCGAAACGTGGCAAAATTACACTATAATTCTTAATTATGTCCTTTTTTAAATAGCTGATTTTCTCAGTTAAAAACTAGGATATGTTGCTGATCCGGTTCCATATTCTAGATATTATCAGAAATGTTAAGAGCAGCAGTAGGACAAGTTTATTTAATTCTTCTTCTGTGATGCCAATTATTTTTTTACAAACGTCACCTGAAATATAACCAAAAGTTAGGGAAGTTACCATTTTTTTTTTTTAATCCATGAGCTACCGCATAAAATATTTTCATCTGAAAAAACTTCAAATTTTAAAATCAAATTTGCTCGAAACTCAGTTTTTCATAATATCCTACTGTTGCTCTGGGGTGACGTAATACTAACTTATGAAAATACAATCTTTTAATTTAAAAACTGTTATATTTTATTGTTTCAATAATACATTTAAATTACCTATTATAAATCGCAACTAGATTACACGTAATTATTGGACTTGGAAATTATCAAACAAAAAGAGCAGAAATGGAAAGTGTTATTTATTTTCGTACTCTCTAACAGCCACAAGGGCGCAATTAGACAACTCGATTTAGGAGACTCTTTTCTACAATACAATAACGAGTTCATTTTTTTAAATTTAAGTTATATTTTGCAATATATTTTTTCTGGTACATGATTTTTCATTTTTTTTAAAATAACGATATAAACTAGTAGGAGAGCTAGGGGATGAATGGGACAAGGGATGAATGGGACATTCTCAATATTTCAGGAAATAAAAATTTATTTTAAATTGCTTCCTATCCCCATATAAGGCTCAACCAGAGTGTGCTTCAGAACTAAAAGTAGGACCACATTGCTGTTTTCATTTTCCTTCAAAGTTGCATTTTCTGAAATCTCTGCTTAAAAGTAAGATTTCTTTACATTTGAAGATGTGAAATATCTTATACAATATAAAAAATTAAGCTATGTTGTGGTTATTTATTTTAAGGTTCAATATCGATAATTAAAATGAATGAATAGTAACCATTGTAACAAAATAATTTTTGAGGCAAAATGGCTGAGAAGGGAATATATGCATCATGGGGATGATTGGGACATTTCAAATGGGGATGGATGGGACATTCTCATTCATCCTTAGAGATGTTGAAAATTTTATTTATTAACTAAATTGTATTATATAGGTTGATAAATTAATAATTTGCGTTAATTAGTAGTATTAATTAGTATTATATGAGTTGTTATTGTTTAAAATTTCTGAGTGTTGTTCATTGTATTGTAATAATTATTAATAGATTATCAAAAAATTGGTACTAAAACTTAATCAAAATATATAAAATTGTTAAAAATAGTATATGTTTATTGATCGAATGGGGGAAATTATATTGAATTTTGAAATGTTGCACTAATAAATCCCCAACTCTAACATATTGGGTCGATCGGAAAGTCGTGCCGCGTTGGAAAATCAATTCGTACCGGAAAATTCTATCATTTAATTATTAGACATTGATTCCAATATCTAATGTCTAATAATTACCGGGCAGTATTTTCCGGCACGAGTTGATTTTTCCAACACGACACGACTTTCCGATCGACCCAAAAATTTCCGTTCTGCATGTTTCTAAGATACATTTAATTAATATTAATTAATAAGTTATGATTGAAAGTTATTAGCTATGCCATATTTAAAAGACATTTTGCACTTTCATTTTAAATCTAAAATGCCTCATAAGTGGGAAAAAAGTAATATATATATATATATATATATAGATTCGTACTGTAAAATCATATATTACAAATATAATTACATATAAGGTTATAATTATAAATTTTAATTTGGTAAAATTGAATACAGGGAAGAAAATCTTTGTGTCCCATCCATACCTATTATTGTCCCATTCATCCCTGCTGTGGGGATGATTGGGACAGGGAGGAACGTTTTTTTGATTTCATAATATTTTTCTGAATAAATCATAATCTAGAATAAATATTGTTCATATATGTTGTCATATACCTAGTGTATGAAATGTGATATATAGTATTGATAATAACTTAAATAAAAAAATTAGAAAAAATATTTTTGTGAAAATGTCCCATTCATCCCCCATCTCCCCTATATATTTCGTAATCCAGGGATGGCGAGCTGCATGCATTTTCACATCCGCATGCAAAATATTTCTAAAAAAAACATTTCACGTAACAATCACGTGCACTCCTGTCGCCTTCAAAATTAAGCAATGAAAAATTATAAATCGAAGTTACTTGAAATTTTATTATAAGGTGAAAATTATGCGGTTAACCTATATAAGTGGTATAATTTAAAAACAAATAAAAAAATAATAACACACTTTCGGTAGATACATTTTGAACTCCAAATAGTTGGTATCTGTTTCATAGTTACTTATTTTTAACTCAATACAACCTGAACTTTCATTACCTAAAAAGCGTCTTGTACGCGAATTTTTAATGGTAATAGTTTCATGATAATAATTATCAGGCACCATCGGGGGAAAAGTTTGTAAAAAAGGCTAACATCAGCACCTTTAAACATCTCTATGTGCCTGAAATAAAATTATAAGTTTATATATTTGTATCATCAGTAATTTTGTTTATGATGCCTGATAATCTTTCGTATTTCATTGTCTTGAATATTTCTTTTAATTTAATGCATTTTTTCCATATTGAACTAGAGTGGAATTAAATAAATTAAATTCAAAGCGGTTACAATAACATTGTTAAAAGTGGCGAAGCGGAAGTCAGTGTTTCGTCGCAAGAAGGAAAATTACAAATACGGAACAACACGCCCAGCGTTGAAATATTGCATATATTTTAAATATTACCAATATATATATATATGTATATATATATATATATATATATATATATACATATATATATATATATATATATATATATATATATATATATATATATATATACATATATATAAATGATAAATATATATATATATATATATATATATATATATATATCTACCATTGTAATATGAATTACATCAAATAAATCTAAATTAATATTTCATTAAATTATAATTGGAAATATCACATAATTTCCTAGTAGAAATTTAGCAATTATAAATAGTGGGAAATCCGCTGCTTTTGAGTACTAGCTCCTGTAACTGAGCAATGGTGTGCGTACATTAACAACTTTGATGGTTCCGTCAACATCTGGAATCAGCTTATTAATAATATCCAAAGACCAAGTGCAAAGGAGAAATTGTGAATCTTTCAACAACATTAACATGCCAGACTGAGTACAAAAGGTTTAATAAACTTTTGAACAGCCACTCCTGTTTCTTTTTGCGAATATTTCCAATAAATATTCTGCCATATTTCCAAATGCTTTGAACATTTTTTTGTAATTCTTTGCGACCTAGTAACCTTTAAAAACTGCACTTTGTTCGAAAGTTAACAAAAAACTTTTATTGATAGAAATCACATTATACCTCAAACATAAGAAATATGAATATTTTTCTTTAAAAAATTTTAAATGATTTTTAATATGTTTCAAAGATGGAATAGTGACGGAAAAAACTTAAAATTTCCAAATTATTTTATAAAATATGATTAGCGACTGTTACATTCAAATCTCGATTTTTGTACACAACATTTTAGTACCGGTAAGTAAATTTCTGAAAGTTATTTATAAGTAACAACGTAGATTATGCAAAAAAAAAAAAAAAAAAAAAAAAAAAGCTGCACCCGTCGAGTCATGACATTCTTCAGCTAAACTTGATAAGGCATGGCGTAAAGTTTTCACAAGAAAATATTTCTACTAAATTGAATTCCAGGCAATAGGGAATTTTACCGGCAAAATTAATGGTAGTTCTGGAAATCGGCTTACTTTATGCTTTTTGGGTCGCTCAATCCGAATTTGTAACTTCCCACCAAAAGTTTCACCGGTAACCCACCCAAATTTTAGTAAAATGCCTTCCAAAAAAGGTTTTTATTAAAAAAAACAAACTTTATTGTTTTAGGGAAAAACTATAAAGAAATCCAGAAAGTAGACAAAATGTGCAACAATTAGGATATATGACATTATCACGTAGGATAAACTCGGAGAGGGGGAGCTGCCTCGGAACATTCCCCACGCGCTGTTCTCAAAAACTAAATTTTTTCAAATAATCAATTTTTTGGGGGTGTTGCCGGGTGAAATTTTGGTGGGAAATTACAAACTCGGATTCAGTGACCCAAAAAACATAAAGTGAGACGAAATCCAGAACTAGCATTAATTTTGTTGGGTAAAATCCCCTATTGTCTAGACTTGCATAACTTAGTGAACGTAGCGCCGCGGTGCATGTTCAGAGGAAGCCATCCCCTCCCCATTCATCCTACGTCATAATGTCATCTATCCTATTTATTGCAAATTTTGTCTACTTTCTGAATTTCTACATACTTTTCCTCTAAAACAATAATAAAAAAAATTAATTTAAAAACAACTATTTTAGGGGGGAGGGTAGCGAAGTTAAAAATTCTGATTCAGCGACCCAAAAAACTTAAAGTAAAGTTTATAGGCATAGTTCGGAGGGGAGACGGGAGGGCGAATGTAAACGATGTGAGTAGTTATGTGGGTTTGCGAAACTTAGTCCACGCAGCACCGCGGCGCATGTTCCGAGGCAGATCCGCCCTTCCCCATTCATCCTACATCATAATGTCATGTATCTTATTTGTTGCAAATTTTGTCTACTTTCAGAATTTCTAGATAATTTTTCCCTAAAAAGATAAAAAGTTTGATTTTTTTAATAAAAACCTTTTTGGGGGGCACTTTACCAAAATTTGGGGGAGTTGCCGGGGGAAATTTTGGTGGAAAGTAAAAAATTAGGATTTAGCGACCCCAAAAACATATACTAAGCCTTTTTCCAGAACTGCCATGAATTTTGCTAGGTAGAGCTCCTATACCGTCTCTATTGCCTGTACTATAAAATAATGAATTATATATTTAATGAGCTGGACATACTTTACTATAACAGTTTTACAATTATTTATTATCGTGTTAATCAAACAATAAACCTAATATAAAAAAAAGAAGTAACAAATAATCTCTTTATTAAAGTTCAGAGCACAATAATTGTACAAATGAAAATTTAAACAATAAAAACAGAAACAGAAAAGTTACTAAGATTCTTTAAAACAAAGTAATTGTTCTTACCTTCTCTTTTTCTACTGTCCTTGATAGCAAGATAAGCTTTTGTCGTGAAGTCTTTTCTGACGCTCAAAACATTTTTATTCTGGCATGCAGCATAAAATCCCCGTGTTGATGACAAAATATAATATGCATCTGCTTGTCTCAAAGATTGAAAAAAATGTGTGGCAGATCTAGGAAGAGAGTTACTTTGTCATTTCATGCGAAGCAAACACAAACTTGCTTTTTCCGGAAATTGAGATGTACTAGTTCTAGTGTTTTACCTTTGTGCAAATGTAAAAGCAAAATCTAACTAGCCATGTTTAGTGCTTTTCTGAATAGAATAGACTACCGTTTGTTGCTTATAAACATAGGTCGATATTTCTTTTAAAAAATCTGTCTGGCAAATCGACACCTCGCATTAACTCATAGTACATTTTTTATAATATAAGGTTGAGAAACAATAGATCTCATCCTTTGTGCACGACGAAATCGCTTGGTTTTCCGAGAGGCTTATTTGGTGAATGAATGGATGCTATAGTTAATACAGCAGTTTTTTCTAGCGGCGAATGTAAACTTGACCATCACTTTGGTTATGCTTCGTTTGGTGATTTGAGAAAAACACCCTACATCATGAAACATTGTTGTGAAAGAAACATTCATGCTTTTCATTATTTTAAACACTGGAGAGAAGCTCAAACACAACTCTAGATCCAATAAGACTGTTTCAATTTCTGAACTATTTCCAGAGTTAATTCTCATAGCATATGGATAGTAAATGTAGGAACACAACATCCATATTCCAAAATCGAAACGAATGGGTTTACACCGTACAAACATTTTAGACAAATGATGACTGGAATATGCACCATAGATTCGTCTAACACTCAATTTGGAATTATAGATACCAAATCGCTGAAATTTTTTTCCCGATTCTGCATAAAAGGAGAATTTTATTTCAATTGATCTCGTGTTTTATACCTGGTAATATCTGTAGCATGAAAAATAATTTTGCCTTCTAAATATATTTCTTGGCATAACTGTAGGAGCATTTCGAACCATTTAGCCTTCTTGCATTTTCTAATACTAGGATTTCCCTCAGAGGGATTAGTCTGAGCGATATTGCTGAGAACATAGATTTAATAATAACATGTGGAAACAAAGAAAATCAGATGTTATCTTTGATTGTCCATATACTGCGATAAATCGAAATGATGAAAATAAACGAATCGTAGAATTACAAAATCTTATATATAAATTCGTATACACTGTTTAAAAAAATGGGAAATAAAACCATTCAAGACAGCCATGCATGGATATAAAATTGAGAGTACGCAATATATTAAAAGTAAAATAGAAAATGAAACACTAAATTAGTTATATCGGAATTTTAACTCTATAAAATGATGTCAAGAGCATAATCAGACACGCCGCACCAATTTGAGTAACTTTAAATGACATATATATGATGTTTAAAAAGAATGCACTATACTTTATAAAGTGTGTGCTTCCCCGGAATAGTTAATATTGTACAATATCTGTTTTCCATGGATGCAATGAGGTTGTCGATAACATTTAAGGAATTCTCTCCTCAAAATCTGACCGAATACATCAGGAGTGACATGCAATGCTTCGTTAAAGTGTGTTTTAGATATGCTCGATCGGATTTAAATGATAAGTGTATGCTGGCCACTACATACGCTGTATTGTTTTGTTTTCAAACATATTCTGCACAAGTTGAGCTGTATTTAGCATGTATTAAATAAAATAAATTGGCAATGATTACAACATAAAGTATGACACAAGATCTGAATATATCGTCTGCATAACTTTTGAGCTGTCAAAGTGTTATTTGAAGTAACTTACAAATCCATACATATTTATTCAGCAAATCATGCAAGCTAACATACGCCAATATGAACCCGATTATGAATTTTCACCAGAATAAGTTAATATATAAAAAATCTACTAATTATAATTCAGAATATGACATTATGATAAAATGTCTAGAAAAATGAATCGGATAAAAAATTCATATCACATTTAAAACGGCACTTCCCTCTGTTAGTGGCCTTGGCGAGAGAGAGAAAAGCCTAGAGAAGGAACACTTTAACAAGTACTTTCGGGCAACCTACTCACTGTTTTATACAGGTCTTTATTCAATATTTACACAATTTATTTAATGCTAGGTGGGTATCTATCACTTTTGTTGAATTTAAATTGCATGTTTTGCAGAGGAAATGCAGCATTATGGAATATTTAAAGTTGCTGTACCTAATAATTCCAAATTAATGGTAATTGAGATCGCTTTCTGTTAATTTCATCTTTTTAAATTTTAAATTTTTTAGAAACCATTCATAGAGACAATTGTATATTTTAAGACTAACCCGAAGCAAAATTTCAAGATTTTGGGCTCAGCAGTAACACAGAAATAGAAAATTTTCGAAAGTTTTTTGTTTCTGCACTGTTTTATATAGCGACATTTATAGAAATTGTTCTATTGCGAGAATTTACGTCATGATAAATACAGCCATGTCAATTTTCATGTTTATATTCCTAACAATTCCATGTACTTCGTTACTTAGATCATCTTTAGATCTTTTTTCCGCTTTGTTTAGTCTTTCGATTTTTTAGAATTTGTCCTACAACGAGCATTTACATCTTATTAATTACTACCATGCCAAAGTTCTAGTTTCTAACCCCAACAGTATCCCAAAAATTTCAGTATTCCAAATAAATCATAGTTTAGAACCTTTTCACCCTAGAAATTTTTCGTTTATCCGTCAAATTGAACCTTTTAGAGAGCGTTCATTACGGGTATTTACATTTTAAAAGTAACTACCGCACCAAATTTAAAGTTTCTAATCCAATCAATATCGCAGAAATCGCAATTTTAGAACTTTTTTGCTTCTGCAGCGATGTAGGCTCTTGCACTGACATAAAATAGTTTTTTCTTCGGAGTAGAGATGGCCACCAACATTTTTTTAAGTTGGCTATGTAGTTTCAGAGATAACACCTCGCAAACGTACAAGCATTAATAATATTATACACATTATAATATTATAACGCTTTATAATATTAGCATTAGATGTACAGATACAAAAGTCATTTATCTGTCACAAACTAAAGTGCCTGGCGTTGCCCAGAATTTGAAGGATGTTTGTTCTGAAAAATCAATTTCAAAATTTAACATACAACACAAAACAAACATTAAAAAAAGCAGTCGAAATGTTGTATGAATGAATCATATGAAAACGCTATATAAAAATGTATAAATGTATATAATAGACGCAAAAGTATACAACTATAAATGAACTTATTTCAATTTATAATTGGAGCAATAATGTTAAAATACGCCAATATTTGCCTAATCGGGTTTTTTATCATGCTTCAATATGTTTTTCACACTCATATGACGTTATACTATATCCTCCACGTCCTTTATATTTCCAATATGATGTAATATTTTCGTCTTTTACGTGGAAACCTTGAAATAGAAAAGTTATGAAGTTATATTCCCTTTCATTTAAATTCTTCAAACTATTTATTTCATTTTCATTTTTCACGTGAATATCTTGCAATAGAAAAGTTATGACGTAATATTCACCTTTTTTTAAATTCGGCAAACTATTTATTTCATTTTCATTTTTCACGTGGAAATCTTGCAGTAGAAAATTAATTGTTGTAGTAATAATTTTATTGTGTTTTTTATTTGTTGGCAACTGCTATAACGAAAAATGTTTAAATTTGATACGAAATTGCTGTTAAATTGGTGTTTTTTTATTAATTAAAAATTAACTATAAATTATTTTGATTCCGGATTAACAGTTGCCTCGGTCATGTTTTAATAAACATGTACGTATCTTTTCGCAATTTTGGCTTCAAAATTGTAGATTTTTATAGAATTACAAACAGACAGATAGACAAGTTTTCATTTTTATATATCTCTCTATTCTAAAAAAAGTAACTAACGCTGTCACCGCCGCCGCCGCCAGTTTTGAATTTTTTGTGACCGGAAGTGTTTCTTCGTTAATATTAAGAAAACTATTGCATACAAAAATATGAAAATCGGTGGTAATATAGCGAAATGTTTGATTAACACGCTGATGCATACAATTTTCAAATCGAAGAATTATTTTAAGAGATATTTAATGCTAAAGTTGGACAAAATCGTTCCATTAAAAAAGTTTTATAGGAGCAAAAACTATACATGGGAATTTAATCGTTTTTAGATCATTTTATTCAATAGAAGCTTCCGGCGTGCATATTCCATCAATTTTTTTAATTTGACTCATTTTTTGAGGTTTTATTTCTATTTTAAATTCAAATATTCAGCATTTCGACAGATATTTTTTACATATTTTAGAAAATGATATTAATTTAAACTGTTTCCAACTGTATAAGCAGCGCAAACAATAATGTTTGCTTCAAATAAAAAAAAAATATATTTAAACGTTACTATTATAAACAGAAAAAAACCTTTACGCCATAAAACTATATTTACATGTGAATTTTAAAAGAGAAAGGATATTGTAAAATAAATTCATTAACATGCGTTAGAAGTCTGAAATAGAAGAAATTACGTCACATTACACTTATTATGTAAAATGAACAAAAAATAGTATTGCAAAACAGTTTAAATTTAAAAATTGCGCGAGACAAAATACTAGAGGTTAAATATTAGACTTTTCAAAATTTTATTATTTGTCTTTTGATGTGAGGTGTTCAGCTATAAGTATGTAAAATTTCATGTCTCCAACTTAATTAGGGGCTGAGTTAGAAAAAAATGCTTAAAATACACAAGTTAGACCCCAGAGGGTTAAATATTAGACTTTTTCAAAATTTTATTATTTGTCTTTTGATGTGAGGTGTTCAGCTATAAGTAAGCAAAATTTCATGTCTCCAACTTAATTAGGGGCTGAGTTAGAAAAATTGCTTAAAATACAGAAGTTAGAGACTGGAGGGTTAAATATGACTAAAAAAATGATACTGTAATAACTGTAAAGAATGTACTGTTATTTAAGGGTTGGTAATCGAAAAAATGCCCGCTAAATAGAGGTGTCCACTAATCGGGTGTGTCCGTTACGGAGGTTTTACTGCATAATAATATCATCCTTTACAAAAAAATTGCATGCTGTATGATAGACAGACAGACATCCTGAGAAAGATAACCTGCCGGAGCAATGAACACTCATGTCTTTTGTTTTAATCATCCACAATTGTATGTCATACAACAGGCCAGATTTTATATACAGGATAAAAACGGTCACCGTGGTACGGAGAACTGTATTATTATTTGTTTGCCCACCAAAACTGGTTGCCACGGGTTGTTGCAATGTTTGTGATCACGTGGTTGAAACTGATCTATTCAATATTACTGCGCGCGTATTCTTTTTTATTTGCTCCATGTATTCAAACCAGTTGTCTACGAAAACATCCACCGGTGAAAGTGACGAACACCAAATTTCTGTGACGTATGCAGATAAATTGTGATTTTTTATCTGTTTTTTTTAATATAATTTTTAATCGGTTTGAAACTTATTTTTCATAGTAGGTGCATTCAGTAGGTTGCCCTCATAGGTACCTTCTGGTGCTAATCAGAAACGAAATCCGACAAATATTTTTTCAGTTATGCTTCACGAAAGGTTTTTATTAGGCTTTTTTTTTTTTTTTTTTTTTTTTTTTGTAGTAGGACATAGCGTTAATATCCATCGTAGCTGTAATATGTCCGGGCAGTAATATTTCGCTGAGTATTTGCCTTCGCTTCGCTCAGACAATAAATCTTCTACGATTGTTTGATGATATCCTTTAAACAACTATAATCTAAAATACAGACCTAAGTTATTTTCATTTACAGCTAGAAATTATCCCTTTCTTAATGTATAAAACGTTTTCAGATTTACTAAATGCACTAAATATTCTGTTGTAATGAAGTTTTGAAATATTTTAACTGGTGATTAGAAAATCAACGCAGTAAGCATTTCAGAAATATTCGCAGTGTTTTCCGCTTTTAGGAATTGCTTAAAACTTGTTACAGCGATACTGCAAGTTTTGTTTTGTTTTTTACTTTAGGTTTATTTTCAAATTAGAATTTTCTTTGAATTTGGAGGTATTTCTGGATGAATTGCATCTTCATTAGATATTTCATTGTCACTCATTTATGTAGATATTTCGAATTAATCACAAACATCTGCTACAAACAACAGCAGAGAAACAGACATTTTCACATTAGAAGTGAGATGATTACTTGCCATTCCATCCGAAACGAACTAAGTGTCCCGCAGATGACGCATTAGTCCTTAAAAGAGGCGACCGGAAGGGACACTGTGCTCTTCAGACATGGTTTCCTTGTCTGAGCAGACCCTCTTAGGCAATATGTTTTCTATTAACATAGTTGTTTTAATTTGAGGATGCAATAGCATTGTTAACCCTTTCAGGGGAAGTAATTACATTTCTGTAATGTCGAATTCACACCGGGACCTTCAAAAAATTTTATTGCAAAATAATGATAAGGAACGTTGCTACTTTCCTTCCACCAAAGTTAGATAAGTAAATTTTAATAAAGTTTTTCTGATGCAAATTTTTATAATTCCTAGGCGGGATATTATATATCCCCCGCTCCTCAAGGGGTTGAAACAGCAGTAATTTGTAGGAAAGCTGATCCACAGGTGATATGGAATGCCTCAATAAAAGGTTTAGAAATCTCCGCATTTTAAACCCTAGACCTTAGTAAGCTGCTCGTTTTTAATAATAAATAAATAATAAAAATGTTAGATAATAAAAATCTAGACATTTTAAATCTTACACCTAATTAATCTGACCGTTTCAGGGCTATTGCATGAAAAACTGACAAAATGTCCTGCGGGCGACACTTACATAAATACCTATATCTATTGACTTATAAGTTGTTAAAACATAAACTGTGCATTAAAAATAACAAAGAAATGTACTTTTTCATATTAGCATGGTTGTGTTTAGTTGAGGATATAATAACATTGCCAAAATAGCAGAAATATGTAGAAAAGCTGTCCCACACGTGAAATGGAATGACCCTTACGCTGTAAAAAAATACGACCAGTTTTCCTGTAGGAATTGGAAAAATAGTTGCCCTTATCGTACCGGAAAAATTTCCGACCCAGCACGGAATGAAATCCGTAAAATACCGTTTTATTGACTATTTCCTTTTTTTTACGGATTTTATTCCGAACTGGGTCGGAAAAGTTTCCGGTACGATAAAGGCAACTATTTTTCCGATACCTACAGGAAAACTGGAGGGATTTTTTTTACAGTGTACTTATTTTTAAAAATCAGAGTTTTATATTATGGATACTGCTGTTTATTAGCCATAAATTTAATTGAAGCTGAGTATTTTTTATACTGATTACCAGAGTTGCGATTCTAAATATTTTTACAAAAAATCTATTCTTAGTAAAAAGAAAATTCCAAATGCTTTGTGACTATTAGAAAAAGTTCATACTCAATTAATATATTTATATATCAATATATATATATATATATATATATATATATATATATATATATATATATATATATATATATATATATATATTTCATTGCATTTTTTAGAATTAAAAATAAGACATTTGTATACATATTTAAAAAGCGGTATTTTCAATAATTCTAATTGAAAAACCCGTAAAATCCTCCAGTTTTCTTAAACGCAATTTTATCAATCATTGAAAATTAGAATAAGCGTTATACATTTAATTTTAAATAAATATGGCAATATTTGGGTACTTTTATGAAATAAACTGAAATATTGAATTTCAGTATTGTCACATTCAAACTTGTTTTACAAAGAATGTAAAACTATATTTTTTATTACAAAAAGTCCTCATTCAGGTAATCTGCATATTTAAAAATCAAATTATGTGGGTATGTTTTTTATACAAATCTATAATTTTTTACCGATTTCAACAAACCTCCTTATGCATACGTTTTAGAGCCGAACAAAAAATACTGGCTACCTTTAAAATTTCCCATACTACTCTTCACCGCTGTTTTGAACCACTTGCCACGATTAATACAACTATTTGTTTTTAATTATTAATGTAATTTATTATTTTCTGTTCAAGCACCCTAAAAAAGGCCGCAAAAAAGTATATAATGGATACTTCGTTTTTATAAACCAATAATGTTATACACAATCGGATAACTTTCGCTTTCGAAATTGGCTTCATTCTCATCAGATGACATGCATTTTTGTACATACAATTTTACAACATTACTATAAGAGCGTTAAAATAACTAAGTGCCTGTATTTAAATGGATTTGGTGTTAAAACATGTACCCTAATAGAACAAACAATTCATATTCAAAGGGAAAAAATAATAATTTACTATATTTACGCCACTTACGATAGAATAAAATATTTAATGCATATTCACATTAGGATCCTCGTTAATTAAAACAAGGAAGAACTATAATACATCTTACATAGATTATGAAACATTTTCCAATATTTCCTGTATAGTGTACCGATACCTTACTATTGAATAAGGTAAAAAAACCATATCTAAGTAAACAATTTAGAAAACGCATAACACAATTTAATCTTAATTTCAGCAATTACCGCGCAAAGTCTATAAGATATCCGAATTCGTCTAAACATCTCTTTATAAAATCTATAAATTTGAATCCATACCATATATAATTTGCTAAAATTTAAATCAGTTGTAAAATGCATAATACATTTAGAAATTTATTGTCGGGATTTACTGGCAATTTAAGATAACTTGAAATTTTTTGTACAGCCCTTTATATGATCTAAAGATTTATATACACATAAGATATGATGGACATTGAGCTAGGAAATACTTAACACAACTTACATTGCACTTCCAGAAATTACCATCCGTATACAACAATGTGTATAATTTTTAGAGTAGTGTTTTATCTGAATGTATTTATATCCTACAAACATATCTTAGTTTTGGAAATATAGTTAAAATGGGAAATACGTAACTCGATTACAAAAATTTCTAAGCAATTAGCTACATATGATCTACAGAATTTATACATACCACGTAATCTATCAAAATTTGTTTAAATCATTAATAGACGCATACAGTATCTGGAAATGCACTTAAAAAGCAGTTCTGAAGTAAGGTCAGTCTGCCTAAATGTGATGACCTCTAAATGCGACAATGTTCTTTTACATAAAATCTTCATGCAAGAATCGTAAATAAATATTATATAATGAAGCATACGAACTTCAGAAATAAAACTCGAAAAATTTTTTTTGCATATAAAACGGTTTCTTTAAAAGAAATTTCCAATCAAATACACATCGTTCATTTTTCATCGGCCTCATGTTTCGTAAATGCGACAAAAATTCCCGAAAGTGGCTCACGGTTTTTATTTTTTAACTTTGAAGATCAAATAACCTTCTAAACGTCAAGAGCTACGTTGTCCGTTTCAGTTACCTGACCAGTTAAACTAAAGAAAAGACGACCAGTTTCCGGTTTAGAATTTGAAGTGGATTACGCATTTAGGAGAGCTTGTTTTCAGCCTGTGCCTAATAGCGATATACATATTGGTGTAAATGCGGCGAAACATTTCGAAGATTAACGAAGGAGTTTATACGGGATTTTTTATAGATTGTGTTAAAATAATATTTAAATCAAATTTTATGTTTAATTAAGCTGTGTTAAGTCAGTATAATCCCCCATTAATGTTTTTCTTTAACCAGGTGTTTAAATATGTGTTTAAGACGATCAGAAAAAAAATACACTTCTTTAAAATTTTTAATAAAAAAATTGGTGTAAGAAATGCAGTATCTATTTCAGTAACATAATATAGACATACGATTAAGGAATTTTCAATAATTTTACAAAATGGAAATTCTGGAAAATCTTATGTAGATTGAAAACAATTTATGTTTATTTTAATGCGGTTAAGTAAGTCAATTTTACCATTCGGTAGCTTAAATGCTGTCTCCGATTAAAACGTGATGTAATTGAGTTATTCCTTGGTTTATGAGTCATAAGTTTTGTTAGCACTTTTATAAAATCTGATATTTTAATTCTGTTTTAATTTTTTATTCGTTATAATCCACATTTTCAACTTTTAAATTCGTAAAAGATAAAAAATAAATAAAACCATTTTTATCTAAATGAATATTTATTTCCCTATACGTATTTTTTAGTACAGAAAATGTTAATTTTTTGTGAAAGTGCAAGAAAAATGATGAGGGGGGGGGGGGGGGTAACGGAATATCAGGCACAGAGCTTCTCTTTGGCTTAGTGAGAATTATTAGAAATGTTGTACGATTTTATGTATTTCTAAGGCTGATATATTTATCATGTGACATTTTATAGTAACGTTATATGTAATAAATAGTCTAGTTAACAATATTATAAACATCTTTTAAATAATCTTTTAACCCGTAAGCTCTACACTGTGAATTCGCACCGACCGAAATGTCGCCGTCTTTAATTACTTTTCATTTTTCATTCACATAATAAGAATTTTGATAAAATAAAATATTTCATTTGGATTCCTTATTAAATTTCGTATATGGATCATGTAGTTATACTTCATTATCACCAGATTGTCAACAAAATTATACGTAGTTGAAGTTACGGAAACCCAAATCGCACTGGTGTATAAATTATGGTTAATATTGACACGCGAGTTTTAAAAGATGTTTTCTGCGACAATCATTTAATTGTAGTTATGGCCATAGCCCCTTGGCAAAGAGAGATGAGAGTTTTTTATATTAGGAACTCATTTATTTATTTGAGAGTTATTTATATTAGGCATTATACGCAGCATTCAAATAACTTTTGCATATTAGCAGTGTAAAATTGACAAACAGCACGGTGCTGCCCCGTGATAAACATTTCAAGAATAACATTGGAAAGTTTAATTATAATAATCCTGTACTTAAATTTTAGTACAGAAACAGTACCCTGTGAGTTAATAGAGACTTTCATTCATATTTTAATCAAGTGGTCTCGGAGACCGCTCACAGTAGTTATGCAACAATTCCTGTCAGAGCAGTTAAGGGTTAATTAATTAAAAAATAATTACAGTTAACCCTTAACAGATGTTAGAGCTGCTTTTTTAATTTTCACAGATTTACTCGTAATTTCCAGTTTAACTATCGATACAGCGAAATTTTGCTTCATTTGGAGCCTAGTACTGTTGTTTGAAATGTTTGAAAAATTAGAAATTTTATTAGAAATAGTACTGTGCAAACAGGTTAGTGCAAAAACAATATTTTATGAGTTAATCTCGCATTTTATTCATCTTTCAATCGAATTGTTTCGCAGACCGCTCACAGTTGTAATGTGGCAATTTTCTGTCACAGCAGTTAATCGTTAAATTAACTTTTTCAGATGAATTGCCATGTATAAAATGCATTATCACTTTTAGGACTATGAACGACTCATTTAGGTTTTAGCTGCCGTAAATGCGACAAAAAGACCTAAATGCGACACTCCTATATTGTGGTTTTATACTACAGATAATTATTAAATTTCTACAAAACAAGTTAGTTTTGAACTAAAGGTACAGTATTCAGTAACTTGTTGCTTAATAAAATATACATTTATATAATAAAACCCCAAATATACCCTAAATGCAACAAAACTACGGGGAATCGTGTCTCATTTAGGCAAACTGACATTAAACATTTTCTGCTCAACAAACATGTTTTACAGACAAGCATGATAAATTAGCAAGATTAACATTAAGATTAAAATTAAGTACTGACCGAAACAGGTTTTTAAGACCGAAACTGAAACAGAAACAGAACCCAGGTAACCTTTCTATTTTCGATCAAAAACGAAAATGTTCAAATTTCTTTTTAAATAATTAACACGTACATAAATATAATGATTAATTAACTATACATGTTTATTTAATATAGATAATTAATTATTAATTATAATTGTGGCTCAAATTGGCTTTGTGTGCCTCTGGCCAAAACTTTTAATTTTCATATAAAAAAGTAACTAATTCCTCAAAGACACAGAAAGATTTTCTAATTAGACGATTTTTATCTAAATAAAAAAATGTTTTAGGTAAACATACTTCGATTTATCTTTTATAATGATTTCTTAAATGGTCATTAATGATTTATTAAACGATTTATTAAAACCGATATTCGGGAATGGTAAACTGGTTAGTACGCTATAACAATACTCGGAAACATTACCAAGAATCAGCGGCAGCAAAAATAATTTTGTTTTCATAAATGTTCCTTTATATCTCAAAAATATATTGGTTTCTGTTGTTTCTAAAGATAAATCATGCTTTTCGGAATCCTCGTTAAATCGGTAGAGCTTTATTGTGTAATTTCGTTCGAGGTTACACTATATTTTTGTAGATTGAGAAAGATTTGTCTGTCTTTTTGCAGTTAATGAATTGAGTTCAAGTGATATCACTATGAGAGCGATACGTTATTCAGGGATATTTACGCTTTGTTGATATTATTAAGTGGTTTTCTAGAGTTGTGTGAGAAGATTTTTAGTTTGTACGTTATGGTCAAGAATATTCACCACGTAAATAAAATTAACTAACTTGTACTCAGTTTTTTTTATTAAAAATCTACTTCTCTTGTAAAAACTAGATTTCTTAATTCTGTGTTTTTAAACTAAATTATTTGTACTCTTAAGCACTCACTTGTTCTCTTACTGAGCCCTCCAAATCCAGATTAAAATAGGTTTTTATTTGTAACAATCTACAAATTTTCGGACGTAAACAAAGTGCAAAATTACTTAAACATCTCTCTTATAAAATAAAATTTTTATGATTAAAAATATATATCAAAAACACAAAAATTCAGTAAAAGGTAATACAGTTTTCAAACAAATTTCATTAAAGTGTATTTTTTATTATATTCGACGGTGTAAAAATTGAAATTTTGCGATCTTTACAAATAAAAATAATTGCAGTAAAAACAAAAATTTATAATCAGGTTGCTTCTACCTTCGTTATGATGCCATTGTTACTTACGGATCTAATTTTGATTCATAATATGGAATGGAATATCCCGGATTGTCCAATCAAATCGCCAGATTTTCTGAAATAAAAAATAAGCCAGAATCCTGTAAGTTTATTCTACAGGTTAAATTATACAGGTACAGTGCTTCAGATTTAAGAGTAACTACTAATATAACTATAAATCCCGTTGATATTGGAGTTATAGTAGCAGGAAAAAAGTTGTTAACATGAGAATCTCTTTTTTTTATATATAAATTTTAATAGCTAAAACAATTGAAAGTAATAAGTTTAAAAATTACTTTTACCACCGTAATAATTATTTTGTAAATTGAAAAAAATAAAAATCGAATGATTGTTGATACCGGGTGTCCCAAAAAGGACTGACTGATTTTAAAATTCAATATCTTGCAAACGGTGACAGATATTTAAAAAATTCTTGCAGGAGGGTCATGCATAAGGTCAAAAGTTTTATTACAGTGATTTTCAATTTTAGTTCGATTTACAAACAATAGATGGCGCTGTAAGCAATAGTCGCTAAATACAGGCTCGATTTTCGGTCCTTTATCTTGTTCCATGCAGAAAAAGGAGATGGAAATGTATTATCCGGGCCACGAAGTACCAAAAATCGAGCTTGAATTTAGCGACTATTGCTTACAGCGCCATCTATTGTTTGTAAATCGAACTAAAATTGAAAATCACTGTAATAAAACTTTTGACCTTATGCATAACCCTCCTGCAAGAATTTTTTTAATATCTGTCACCGTTTGCAAGATATTGAATTTTAAAATCAGTCAGCCCTTTTTGGGACACCCGGTACATACTTGTGTGGAAACTTATTGTGGAAAAATTCAAGAACTTAGGAGAGGTTATACTCTTCTGATTTCTTGTAATAAATCTACCCTATCTATATTATAAAGGACAAACATATCTGTGCGTAACGCATACGTCATTTTGCGAATGGCAACACTTTGAAATTTGAATCTATCTATATTATAAAGGACAAACATATCTGTGCGTAACGCATACGTCATTTTGCGAATGGCAACACTTTGAAATTTGAAATAAAATGTTGGCTTTGCAATTTTCTCTACTGCAGATTTTTAAACTTCTAAACATCGCACATTTTAAATTTTTACACCGTCGTATAAGGAAAAAAAATGCTTTTTTAAATGCAATTTGTTTGAAAAATGTATCTCAATTTATTTTTGAGATATTAATTTTTTTGTAGTTTTTAATACCATTTTTCTTATCGTGGCAACAAAAGTACCTCATTTCATTGAAAGTCATTGAAAGTAAACGGAAAATAGTCGAAAATAGGAGATACTGTATCTTTCTGTTGCCATTTTCTCATAAAACCTAAAAAAAAAAAGTTGAAATTAAAATATGGGCTATGTCAAGAATATTGTCTGTTATTCTGTGCTAATGACGTCATATGCACACTTTTCTATAGACGAAGTTTAAAACTGGATTGTAAAAGTGGATTGCTTTAGCGGATGCAAATGACGTCATTTTATAAAAAAGCGTGTATTTTATTTCTTAAACCTGAATTATGTTTTGTAGCAGTGCGTCATTTTCACAGCCCAGCTGCTTTGAAATTCTTCACAGGTGAAAATGCTTCACATTTAAAAATAATGTAATCAAATATTATATGTAAATTTACAACTGGGCGAAAAATGTCCGGACCAGGATTCGAACCCGGGACCTTCTGGCTGAAGCCGCCAGTGCTCTGCCATCTGAGCTATCCCGGACGATTCTGGTGGAACTCTTTCACCCAGCTGACCTTGAAGATTACAGCATCTGGTCTGAAACCTGGTTCAGCTCAACAGAATAAATCTCAGGTCACGGAACTCCAGAAATCGCTGGATACGAAATTACACTAGATTATTTTTCACACAAATATTATAATTGGTAAACAAATCATATTCTATGTAAATTTCCAATATTCTAAATTAATTCTATTAAACATTATTCTAAAAATATTTCCAATATTTTTCGTATCCAGCGATTTCTGGAGTTCCATGACCTGAGATTTATTCTGTTGAGCTGAACCAGGTTTCAGACCAGATGCTGTAATCTTCAAGGTCAGCTGGGTGAAAGAGTTCCACCAGAATCGTCCGGGGTAGCTCAGATGGCAGAGCACTGGCGGCTTCAGCCAGAAGGTCCCGGGTTCAAATCCTGGTCCGGACATTTTTCGCCCAGTTGGAAATTTACATATAATATGATTTGTTTACCAATTATAATATTTGTGTGAAAAATAATCTAATGTAATCGAAATCACACACTGATAAAATGCAATGTTTTACAAAAATTTAGAGTATATTTATAAAGTATATTTTTCAATCTTCTGACCATCGTTACATTTTCAATTTTCGTCGCATAGAGAAAAAATTTACTTTCAAATGCAATTTGTTTAAAAACTTTATCTTAATTGACTGATGTATTATATTTTCTAAAATAATTTTTAAGCATGATTTTTTTTAAAGTTTATCTTATCACGTGCCGGTTTCAGTACATAATAATAATAAACATATTTCACATAAAGCAACAAACATTTTTCAGCATTTGTTTCTGACTATTTTTGCATAACGAAATTAATACTTCCTTTATATGCAAATAAAAGAATAATATTAAAAAAAAAACCCCACCAATCTAACATATTTGTGAAAGACAAATTAACGAAATTAATACTTCTTTTATAAACAAATAAAAGAATAATATTGAAAAAACAACAAATCTAACATATTTATAATCGTACAATTTAAATTTTTAGATCACCAAATAGAATTTTTTTTTTTAATGAATAACTTTGCAAAGTCCATCTCAGTTTACTGATTGTCTATAGTTTTAAAAACAATTTTTAAGCATGAAATATTTTTTAATTTATCTATATCGCGCGGAGCTCGATTACGAAAGGTTAATCCGTTTGCCCTTAAAACAAAATACAGACTTCATCATTTTCTTACGGCTAATATCTATTAAAAAACTTCCCTATGAATAAATAAATAAAATAATATAAATAAAACACAGATTTGCCAGACATGTATAAGCTCTGAAATTATCAGAATGTAAAAGGATGCCATAAGTAGCAAAATCTTGGCAAATAACTCTTAGCATGCGGCTAATAAGAAAATATCGCTTTTGATAAATTTCAAAAATTTATTTGATTGTATAATTCGTATTTTCCATATGAAAAATGCTTTTTTAATGTAAGTTGTCAATCTAAAAATATTATGGAATATAAAAAAATTATTAGTTTTCAATTTAAAAAAATGATTTCACCTATATTCTTTAACCCGGGAATCCCGGGTACGATCCCCTAGTATATATAAAATCGTAATGATTCGAAATGAAACGAATTTATGTAACGATTCTATGAAACGATTGATTAAACAACTCATTACGTTTCACGGCGATTTCTCCTAAAATATGGAATACTTTGCGATGAAATTAACACCAACAATCCGTATTGATCCACAGATGTCAAAACTGGTATTAGAATTTTAAAATTAGAATTAGTTTTCGAAATATTAATTTTTTTCTAATTTTAAAAACTTTTTTTTCTAATGATGGCAACTCAAATTTTAATCATAACAGATATATATATATATTTTATATATTTTAGCAAAGGTTATTTTAAATTAATTTGGCGACGAGTTTAAGCTCCCTTAAATGTATGCTAAGAAATGCATCATGTTACATTTATTCAGAATTCAATTTGTGTTTCATTATCATTTTATTTAATACAAAACTTTCATTTGAAATTGAAACCTTTAAAATAAATGGCTTTTACTTCATTCTTTTTTTTAAACGAAACGAAAAGAAAAATATTAGACACAGATCTCATATACGCAACGGGGTACCTAATTGGCACCAAAATGGAGTTATTTTTCCTAACATGGTAACCCAGGCTATTGTTGCTTACTTATTAAAAAATGTTTATTTGAATTTATTTTCTTTTTATTTACAAAAAATATTAAAAATTGTTTTGTTCTATAGTCATTAATTATTTTTTTTATTGTTATTTCATTTTAAAAATAACAGAAAATAATTTAAAAATGCATATGTAACAGGTATTTGAAAACGAGGTTTTTGCCAAATTGCCGTAAAAAAAAAAAAAATCACGTCAAACCCGGTGCGTATGTGACAATGCAACAAATCATGAGATTTAATTTCCACTTCAAAGTAACGTTTTAATGTTATTACTTCTCCCGTCGACCAATTTCGCCAAATTATACAAATTGACATATTTTTTTATCTACCCTATATATATAAAATCCTAATGAATTGAATTGAAACGAATTTATGTAACGATTCTATGAAACGACTGATTAAACAACTGATTACGCTTCACGGCGATTTCTCCTAAAATATGGAATACTTTGCGATGAAATTAACACCAAAAATCCGTATTGATCCACAGATTTCAAACTGGTATTAGAATTTTAAAATTCGAATTAGTTTTCGCAATATTAATTTTTTTCTAATTTTAAATAGTTTTTTCTAATGATGGCAACTAAAATTTTAATCATAACAGATATATTTTTTTTCATATTTTAGAAAAGGTTATTTTAAATTAATTTGGCGACGAGTTTGGCCTCCCTTAAATGTATGCTAAGAAATGCATCATGGTTCTTTTATTCATAATTAAATTTGAATTTCATTATCATTTTATTTAATACAAAACTTTCATTTAAAATTGAAACCTTTAAAATAAATGGCTTTTACTTCATTGCTTTTTTTTTAAACGAAACGAAAAGAAAAATATTAGGCACAGATGTCATATACGCAACGGGGTACCTAATTGGCGCCAAAATGGCATTATTTTGCCTGGCTATTGTTGCTTATTTATTAATAAATGTTTATTTGAATTTATTTCCTTTTTATTTACAAAACATATTATAAATTGTTTTGTTCTACAGTTATTAATTAAATTTTTTATTTATTGTTATTTAATTTTAAAAATAACACAAAATAATTTAAAAATACATATGTAACAGGTATTTGAAAACGAGCTTTTCGCCAAATTTTCGTAAAAAAAAAAATCACGCCAAACCCTGTGCGTATGTGACAATGCAACAAATCATGAGATTTAATTTCCACTTCAAAGCAACGTTTTAATGTTATTACTTCTCCCGTCGACCAATTTCGCAAAATTATATAAATAGCCAAATTATACAAATTGACATATTTGTTTATTTTAAATAACAAAAGAACAAATAAATTAGTATAACATTAATAAAAATACAAATAAAACGTCGAAATAAAAATCACTTGATGGCGTGAACATGTGTAACTTCCTTAAATAGTCAAGTGAATGTGGCATTTACGATCAACCATTATTGGCATTTAATCTTATAGTTTGGCGACAGATTTTTGGTCGATGGCATAACCAAGTAGCACCGTTTTAATTTATCACTTGAAAAAAAAAATGCTAACTGGTGAGTTAAAAAAAAGCTATTGGCGAGATTTTCACCCAGCTAACATAAAAGTACCAGGAATTCTTTGTGATCATGGCAACTTTTATGTAGTTTTATTCGAAAAAATAATTTTGATTCTTTAATCAAAATGGAAACCTTTCTTATGAAAAGCGAAGGAATCAGCCCGTTGTTTATGGCAGTTACATGACATGGACTATTATAATATAAACGAAATAATGGGGATAGAATAATATTCGGCGACTTATCACACCTGCGGCTGGCTAACATTAAAGTACCAAAATGGCCGCCCTGAATATAAAAAGCGAAGGGATCCGCCTGGAGCTGTTGATGATTGTCACATGACTTAGGCTATTATTATAGAGATTGTTTTCAATTTTAAAAACAGCGCAAAGAATAATATTTCCTAACGATTAATAATTTTTTTTTATTTTCACGTGACTATTAAAAACAGAAAACAAAACTTTCAAATTACTATTAAATGAGTACATGTTAAAGGCAGGAAAATAGTGAAAATTATGTCCTGAAAATTGTATTTACACGTGAATATTAAAAGGGAAAAGAAACTTTAATATAATAAATACATTAATATGCGTTTAACACTTTCACGGACAAGGCACTTCTATTCCTAAAATCTTGAAATCAGTGAATGGCACCAGAATTTACAAACAAATTTCGAAATACGAAAATGCTTTTGTTCACTTACATAATAAAAGGGAAATTTTCACCCCAATATTCTGATGCTAATGTGGCATTTAAGAATTAAAATTAAGTGGTCCAAAAATGAACCACCACCCTTGAAGGGGTTAAAGCAGCAAATTTTAGTAATTGTATTATGTCAATCGTTTTATAACGCTGTTAAAAAATACCGAGAGACAAAGACTCTGTTTACTTAATTCATTTTATTTTAGCTTCTTTTCAAATGTTTAACTGATCTTCTTTAACCAAACACGAAAACAACCATTGGCTGTCTTAACAGCAACTGATTCTACCTTATTTTTTTGCAATCAAAGGGAATTGAATGAAACCCGTTTACAGGGAGATCGCTACAGGTTTTTTCAGTATAATTCAATCTTCTCTAATCTTTTTAAAACCGATCAGATTAGCGTGCTTTTAGATTCTACAGTGTCTGAACGGGGGTTGGCGAGCGTATCTTGCAGGGGGCAGAGCCCCCTAGTAGGACATAAATAAACTTGCGCAAAATATCTTAAATCTCGCGAAATTTTGAGTTTGCAGACATCGAGAAAAAAAGACTGCTTCATTAATTTGTTGCTTATCTGATAAGCTAAACAGATAAAGTTAAGCTGCAAGAACGACAATTTATACTAATATTCTAACGAAGTAGCATTTGTTTGTTTTCAGGAAGCAATCTCTGGAGCTACTGAACCTATTTCAAAAATAATGATATCAAAATGCTGGTGACGATCTCTTCTCTACCATAGGCTCAATTTTACGTTATTACAACTCCCATGGCGCACTGTAAAAAAAAAAAACGGACTAAAAAACGGAAATACTACTGGCAATCTAGACGCCAGTACTATTTCCGTTTTTTTATGGGAATTTTTACCCATAAATTACACAAAATTTTCCGTTTTTAATCAGAAAAACGGAAAATTTTCTGTAATTTATGGGTAAAAATTCCCTAAAAAAACGGAAATAGTACTGGCGTCTAGATTGCCAGTAGTATTTCCGTTTTTTAGTCCGTTTTTTTTACAGTGAGTGTAGTAGTAAAATCAATCCTAAAATTGCGATTTCATTGATAGTGTTGGCGCAATAAATTTATAAATTTTGAGTGTTGTTTAATTTTAAGGTGTCAAATTCTAGCTATAAAGGGTTTAATTTTTTTTTCGAAATTAAAAACTGTGAACTAAAGAAAAAATTCTAAAAATATCCTAATTTACGATTTATTTAGAACTGTTCTGATTAGAAACATTAAATTTCACATGTTTTTTAAGTTTAAGGCGTAAATGCTTGCACAGACCAGTTAATAAAAATCAAAATTTAAAATTGTGCACGAGAAAAAAGTTCTAAAATTACGGTTTCTTTGACACTGTTAGAGTAAAGTGCTATTACACGGTGAAATTTGAAGCGACAAAAATTAACTGCAACTCGTTAGTTTTCCAAACATGCCATTGGCTGCTCCGGAAAATGTTTTTACTTAGTCAGTTTTCCAAGCAATCATTGGCTCTTTCTGCTGCCATTTCCCTCACCCATTAAGATGTCTTCCAACAGGCGACAAAATTACTCCGACAATAAAAAGTGTCTTGCTTTTCGAGCAACTCTTTTAAATCCATAGATAAATATTTTGTCGCTCGGGAGTAGCGGCAAATTTAACGCCTCGTGTAATAGTACTTTTAGAAACTTGAAATTTGGTATGGTAGTTGATGATAAGGTGTAAATGCTCGCTAAGAACGGTTTCTAAACAAATTAAAATTTATGATGCTGGCGTTGCGAAAAATATTCTGAAAACGTTCTTAATTATGACTGTTGTGGAATTGTTAGACGTAGAAACTTGAAATGTATAATAAAAATAGATTTATTTTCCAACCGAAACAATAGAAAGACCTCATGAAATTTAAATGCAACACACAGGCTGCTACTAAGATGGTAGATTGTAACGTTTGGAATATTTTATATGATTTAATAGGAATGAAAATTATTTCAAAGTTTTATTTTATAGGATATTTAAAAAAAAGCAGCATTAGATTAATTGAATTACTAGATGGAACCCGTCAAAACTTGACGGCAAACAATTTGATAGCACTAAAGAAAAAAAGTTTACTTACCGCAAAGGCTGGGCGATGTCTAGAATTAAATATCATGATAAATCGGCATCTGTATATCATGATATTCCGATATATCGATTTAGGAAAGTGCCCCCTCACAGGCCTTTGCAACGATATGTCACATGAGGTGTGGCGGCAAAATTTAGAAAAAGGCCCTCTTGCGGGGGGAAAGCTAGTGGGGAGTGGGACACTGAAGGTGCATAACATGAATAATTCCGCAACATTTTGAGGAAATTTGCATTTATTCTGCGATCCTTTGACAAAATCAGTGTTTTTCTGCGACCATTTGACAAAAATCGCATTTTTTCTGCAGTCCTTTGAATGAAATTCACGTTTACTCTGCGATCCTTTGATGAAATCACGTTTTTTTTTTCAATCCTATGACGAAATTTGTGTTTTATTCCATAATCTTTCGACGAAATTTGCATATTTTCCACGATATTTGACAAAATTCATATTTTACACGATGAAATCAGAAAATAAAAATGACTGTCACTGTTGCACTCAGTTCCATGTACACCCAAGAGGTCGAGTGCCCGTACTCGCTATACCCTTTTAATTTTTCAGCAGGCATGCTCGTGTAAAGTTGACGGTTTTTCAAAAAATTTCCTGCTACGAACGGTTTTAAAATTTATTTTTTTACTATTGATGTTTGTGCATAGATTTAAATGACAACATTATCACAAATTATTTGAAAACAGGTTTAAAATTTTGGGTAAAAAAAACTTTTTTCCTGGAAAAATTGGAAAACAGGAATATGCTACCAAAAAATATAAAAAAATATTATAAAAATTGTAGTGTGAGTGTCATAGTTTTTACGAAAGTTTTTCTTGCTTGATTACTTTTTGTAATTATGATGTATTCCACAAAGAATATAGGAAATATAAGAACGTTTAAAGTAATACCGAGTTGCATAAAGTTAACTTAACCATCGTCACAAATTGATATTACTAAAATTTTGGGTATTTTTTCGTTAGCACACCAGTCAAAAATGACTTTCCCATTAGTGCACCACCAACCACCACCCCCCCCCCCCCCAAAAAAAAAAAAAAAAAAAAAACAAACAAACAATAAGCTGGATGTATGAAAATTCATGCATCAATCTATAAACTACACTAAATATGTAAATGTTACAGTTGCTAATGCATGTATGAGCACTGCACGCCCATGAAAACAACAAAAAAACATTACTGTATGCAGAAGACTCTAAAATGTAGGAAATTATGTAAAATTATGTGCTGTGCTAACTTAAAAGTACCGAACTTAAGGGGGTTTCTCAAACATTTCCATCCCTACTTTTTATTTTCTAAAAGATTAGATTTTATAAAAAAAACACTAATATTCAAGCATGCCTACTGAAAAGAAAAACAACAAAAAAAGGAAAAATGCTGAAAAAGGCGGTTTCCCCCATGAGATGCCAAGAAATCCAAAATTTGAATACAATTATATTTCAGAAAATTAATATTTGCCTTAATTTTACATTTAAATGTTTGAATATATAATGAAAATGTTATTGAACTGAAATGGTGGTATTCAAAACACATAAATCCTTGGTATCTATGTACCATGAGGCATATTTCCTAAATCAGCAAAAAAATTGGAAAAAAAATGAAAAAGAAAAAAAAACACTAAAAAAAAAAACACATACACAATACATATATACTCAGATATTTGTGTCCATTTCGATGTTATTAAAAAAGATTTGTTGGGAACATTAAAATTTTTGTCACACATATTTACAAACAGACCATGCAAAAAAGCAAGACATGCATGAATGAAAATGGATTACTAAAATTACCTTATTGTAGACAACATTGAATCTCTTAAAACCCTTCGACCTATTTGAACCTTTGAATTGAGTATACACAAACATGCATCAGGCCAGTGCACTAATGCATGTACTAAAATAATTTTCTTATATACTACGCAATTTTATTTTTAACCCTTCTTTAAATGAAAGTAAGTGAAATGGATCAGGCAAACTGCACTACATGCATAGAACAAACAAAAATTTATTATTGCACAACATAGGATCCCAAATTTGTTGCACATTTCTATAATTAAAGCATAGGCAGACACACATAAGGCTAAACGCACTGGACGCATGAATGCAAATACTAAGATTATCCCCTTATAAATAACATTAAAAACTTGGTACCTAGTCACCTTATTTGTACATTTAGAGCATTTTTCCATTTTATTGACATGAACCAATGAATCATATAGGTTTTTCATTATCCAGCATATTCATTTTTGTACAATATAAGCCCCAAATTTGTTGAACATTTCTATAATTAAAGCATAGGCAGACATGCGCAAGGCTAAACGCACTGGACGCATGAATGCAAATACTAAGATTATCCCCTTATAAATAACATTAAAAACTTGGTACCTTGTCACCTTATTTGTACATTTAGAGCATTTTTCCATTTTATCGACATGAACCGATGAATCATATAGGTTTTTCATTATCCAGCATATTTATTATTGTACAATATAAGCCCAGACAAACTGCACTGATGCATACTAAAATTTATTATTGCATTACTCAGTAACCCTAAAATTTGTTTACTTATTTCTACAAACTGAAATTCCGACAGACATACATCAAGCAAAACATTCTACATGCATGAATGCCAGGTTCCCTTTAGTTGTTTATTATAGGACCTCTTTATATACTACATTCAGTGTTCTATTGCCTTTTGGTAGTATTTGAACCTTTAAGTTCTCAAATGAACGCACCCGAGACATAGCTACATATAACTGACCATGGCTAAAAACAGGCTGAGGTAAATAAATACCAACACAATCTAAAGTTTATCCCTGTGCTTTGTTGATAGTCATACAAAAAGCCAGACGTATGGGAAATTGGCGTCTTTTAAAAGAGAAAGGGAGTGATGTGTCTGATGGTGATAGGTCGATTCTATTAATCAAAGCTCTTTGCCCTTTTGAGGAGGTGAATTTTTTTCCTGCCGAATTTGTTCTTTGCCCTTTTTGAGCAATACCGTATAGTGACCATCATGTCCATTTCCATCATACAATAAATTAACTTCTATTTTGCCTCGAGCATTTACACCCAAATTTGTGACGTTATTGTTTTGTGCATTGATAATTGTGACAAAAATATTAAAAATTGCGGTTGCGGCATTTAATTCTAAGTGTCCACCATGCGTACTGTTTCTTGACATAATATTCATGTAATCGTTTACCTGAGTAATAGGAACACCGTAAGAAAGATCACCAACAATAAACGGATGATAAACATCCCAATTACCGACTACATGTTTTACAATGGCTTGGCGTACGCGCGGGTGATGATCTTCTGTATCATACAGGAACACAGACAGCGCCCTAAATAAGCAATTTCCGTCCGGCTCAATTTCGCGAAGATTGTAGGATGCTAGATCCATAACTAAACTAAATAAGCCTAGGACTCGCTATGAAAATTAAACAGCAGAGCAAAATAATAGAGATCGAAATGGACACAGAAAAATAAAATAAATAATAACAAATAAACTTACTATTTCAAAGCAGCACCTTACAGTAAATAATATTAGAGATAGCAACGTGCGTGCTACTATATTAACGACTACAGCATGGGAGAATAAATTATTCATTGCCTAAGATCCTAAGAATAAATCTGTATCTAGGCAGGAAGTCTTGTGCACACACTGAACTCCCATTGGACCACAGTGTCCGCACATGCGCTGTTTACCCTGATGACGGTGATACACGGAGTAAAAGTTGCGATGATGTGATCATGTTTCTCTGTCTACGGTGAATCGTTCACTTCAGTGAAAGAGATCGGACAGCCCGGAAGAGATTTTGGACGCATGCGCAGATATTCATTTTTGATGCACTGAACTGACAAAAATAGCCTTTTCTTTTAATATATATGATGTAACGGCTCAACGAATTTATGACAAGTTTAATATTTTCTCACTTACTGCTACACTGATCAAATAATATACAAAGTATTTTCACACAAAATTCAACACTTATATATTTGGACAAGAAAATAAATTTCATTTAATTTTATAGTTACTGAAATGTGATAATTTAGGGCTTTGAGACTCTAATCCCACAGGGTAATCGGAAAAAAATGCGCACGAAAGGCTAATTTTTAGACAAAGTGTTGCTAACTCCTCATTTTAAATGTTTTTCATATTTCATTTTTTGGGGTGTAACTTTTATTGGTACATTTCATCTTTGACTGCTTAAAAGTAAAGGTCTACGAAACTCAATTAATTACTGATTTTTGTTAATCATATATGTAATACGAGCAAATCTTGTATATTTGTGTGTGTGTGTGTAATATGCAAATATTATCTACAAAATTAAGCTAAAATGAAAACGGCGACTAATTATTTATCCTACCGTTTTGGTGTAGGAGAAGACCATTGGACTAGGTCATATATTCGAGAAAATTCGATTAGTGGGTCATTTTGAGCAAGTCAGTTTCACTGCAGGTCAATGCATCTCTATGGGAATGAAGGTTTGAACAGAACGAATATTTGCGAGAATGTTGAAATGTGGCAGGTATATCGGCTTTCAAGATTACCTGTTCTATGAAAAAGGCGTGGCGCCAAATAAAAGAATGCCGCCAAATGTAGCTAAATTTGTCGAAATTTAATAGACGTTTGGCGAAAAAATTTGCTTCCAGAACTATTAAGAATTTTCAAGAATAGCCCAATAGGAGCCGAGATACATAATTCAACCAATCAGAGTTTATCTAAAATGTAGTTTTGAAGGATGTCCTTTCGTTCTAAATGTGCAAGTAATCTAAGATTTAGAAATATGTACATAGTTTTAATATTAATTGTTTCTATAAATAATACTGTTATAAAATAAAATGCTTTAAGCAATAATGCAGCGAGAAGTTATTGTTACGTCGAGTTGACCAAAAGCTAATTTTAACCGAACTTAGGTCGTCCTTCACCGCTCAGAATATATTAAAGAATTATATTGATCTACTTCATTCAATTATCTTTTCTCTTTTCTTCTATTATATTATATCACACTTACATTAGGCATGTAAATATTACATATATTTTTCTGATTTCTTTCATTCTGAAATGTATGCATATATGTGTCGAATTATAAAACATAGAAATAGAGTATTTTAAAAAATCCACGAGACCGTTCCATGGGCTTGTACAATTCTTATTTCCCGGAAACAGACCAGAGTAGTAATATCAGGTCAATTGGTACGTCAGACAAGAGGACAAAAGTAAAACAAAATTAATCATTATTCATATCAGTTTATAAATATTTAAAAAATATATATATATATCATTATCATCGAACTAAAACGTAGATTAGATAATTTCAAAAGAGTTTGTACGAAATGATTTTTTTTCTAAAAATATTAATTAAATTATAATACTTTCTTTAAAACTGTTAAATAATGCTTAGACTTGCATCATAGTTTTTTTTTATTATTTTCTGTATTTGTTTTTATTTTCGTATTGAAGATACAATCAACACAGATTTTAATCAGTCTTCATTTACGTAAACGTTTTTGCTGTATAATATAGTTTTATGCATTTAATTTCATACTCTTAAAATACCTAATAATTTTTGGAATGTCATTAACGAATCTCACATTTGTAACTTTCAGTAGTTTACATACGTTGAAAATTGTAATTAAAAAAAAAATAATAATAAAACAGTTTCGTGAATAAAGGGACGTAACTAGCCTGAAAAAGCCATAAATGCTTGCAAATTTCAGCAAAAGTGTCGAATCTGAATCATTTAATGAATCCTAATATAAAAACTAGTCGAACGTGCCGATTCCAAAACTTTCTTCTGTCTCATACATGTTATTACTTCAAATTTCGCAATCACGGTGCCAAAATTAAATGATAATCTGTGCCTATCATGAGCAATCTATAGGTATAGTCATGGAAACAAAATAAACACCCCTACTAACTCCTGAACAAGTTATTGTAGAAGAAAGTTACTGGTACCGAACGATTGGAAATAATGTATACTTTTAAATTATGCATATAAAATATGCTTTGGGGGCCATCTACATATTAAAGCGAACACAAACTTCATTTGTTTTCAATGGCAATACCCAATTTTAACAAGATATTTCAAAACTTCGGTTGAAACTATGGCCAGACACCAAATTTCAAGTAATTTGAATGATAAGTTTTTGAATTATAAACATTCAAATTTTAGTGCTTGTGATGTTAAATTACTTTTTAGCTCACAGGCTATCAAAGCCTGAGAGCTAATGTGCCCGTCCGTTCTGTATGTATGTATGTATGTATGTATGTATGTACGTAACGCGATAACTCTTGATAGAAACATCCGATTTGCTTAAAAATTTTTTCCTAGGTTCATTGTGATAAGGCGCTTCCATGATTAGTTTTGGGAGTTTATTGGTTAAGGATAAAGCGGGAAAAACGGGGTTAGTCCAACCCCTTAATTCAGATAAATAGGTTTTTCATGCCGAATCATTCGATTTGCTCCGAATTTGGTATACCGGTTTATTATGTTATGGAACTTCCCTGATTAGTTTTGGAGGTTTATTGGTTAAGGATAAAGGGGGAAAAGGGGGGTTAGTCCACCCCCTTAATTCAGATAAATGGGTTTTTCATGCAAAATCATTCGATTTGCCCCGAAGTTGGTATACCGGTTTATTATGTTAAGGAACTTCCCTGATTAGTTCTGGTAGTTCATTGGTTATAGAAAAAGGGGGGAAAACGGGGTTAGTCCAACCCCCTTAATTCAGATAAATGGGTTTTTCATGCAGAATCATTCGATTTGCTCCGTATTTGGTATACCGGTTTATTATGTTAAGGAACATCCCTGATTAGTTTTGGAGGTTCATTGGTTAAGGATAAAGGGGGAAAGGGGGGTTAGTCTACCCCCTTAATTCAGATAAATGGGTTTTTCATGCAAAATCATTCGATTTGCCCCGAATTTGGTATGCCGGTTTATTATGTTAAGGAACTTCCCTGATTAGTTTTGGGAGTTCATTGGTTAAGGATAAAGGGGGAAAAACGGTGTTAGTCCAACCCCCTTAATTCAGATAAATGGATTTTTCATGCAGAATCATTCGATTTGCTCCGTATTTGGTATGCCGGTTTATTATGTTATGGAACTTCCCTGATTAGTTTTGGAGGTTCATTGGTTAAGGATAAAGGGGGGAAAAGGGGGGTTTGTCCACCCCCTTAATTCAGATAAATGGGTTTTTCAGGCAAAATCATTCGATTTGCCCCGAATTTGGTATACCGGTTTATTATGTTAAGGAGCTTCCCTGATTAGTTTTGGGAGTTCATTGGTTAAGGATAAAGGGGGAAAAACGGGGTTAGTCCAACCCCCTTAAGAGGCTACTTCAGTCAGGCGAAAAGACCTGTTCGCTAATGCTAATCCTATGGAAGAAATTTATAAAGATATCTCGGTTGCATTTCAATATTTTTAAATGATTTCTTTTGCATTGGATAGTTGAGATTGGTATGTATGCAGACTGTTTTTTTACTTTTTCGATTTTCATTGTAGATTTTTTTTATGGGGATGTTTTCATTTCGAAACCGGTTCCGAAAATGAAAGTGTTCCCATAAAAATATCTGTAAACAAAATCGAAAAAGTAAAAAACAACCTTTGTACAGATCGATCTCAGTTGTCAAATGCAAAAAAAAATCATTTAAAAATATTAAAATTCAATCAAGATATATTTATAAATTTCTTCCATATGATTAGCATTAGCGAACGGGTCATTTCACTTGGTTGAAGTAGCCTCTTAATTCAGATAAATGGGTTTTTCATGCAGAATCATTCGATTTGAAATTTCTTATGCTATCCTGTAATATAAGAGGCTTAATTGACTGATTAAGGTGCCTTGATTAAGAAGGGAGCTCTCTCAGTTAACAATCGAGTACCGAACTTCAATTTGGATGCGGCCCTTAAAATACGCTCGTTTTAAAATAATTAATTTCTTGGAAACTTGTGGTACGAATTGCATAAAAATTTGTGTTTAGACGAATTGAAGAGTGTAGAGTTCACTTATGCTGTTAGAATTGTGTACTGCTATTGAAAAAAAACAAAGTTATATTTCGCTTTAATATGTGGATAGTCCGCTAAGCAAATTTTATATACATAATTTAAAAGTAGACTTCATTTCCAATCGTTCGGTACCAGCAACATTCTTTTAAGATAATTTGTTGAGGAGTTAGTTGGGGGTGCTTACTTTTTTTTTTCACGAGTGTACATAAGTTATAGCTATCTATAAAATCACGTAAATCCTGAAAAATGCAGCATAGCATCCACAACTCTGGGACAATTTACGCCAAAATCTAATCCGCAACACTTTATGTTAACTTCTATTTGAATCTGAAGTTTGATGATAATCTGTGCATTTCTTCTTGAGATAAAGATATTGCGAAAATCGTGGAAAATGCAGCATAACAGCCCAACCTGTTGGGAGATTTAGAACAAAAATAATCAGCACCAGTTTATAGCAAAGACTGACAAAAAGTTTAATAAATTCTGTGCATGAGTTTTTAATATAGAGTATCCACAATTTTTTATCACATACATACAGACAGGCAGACACGATTCACAGTCAGACATTTTCTAAAAAGAGTCAAATCGCGTTCAGGACCTCCAAAAAGTATAAATCCGTCGAAAACCGAAGGTCAAAATTTTTCATGAATCGAATGAATTCTTCTTGTAAAGATAGAAGAAAGTAATAAAGTATCGTTACAAGAAGAAGATATTGGATTTGTGAAAATTTTCGACTAATGGATTTCGACGGATTTACACGTTTTAAGGGTTAGAGATATTTTTACAAAATGTCTGTCTCTGAGTCTGTGACTGTGTCTGTCTGTATGCGACACAAATTTTCAGGGCAATCTATCTCAAGAACTAATGCACGGAATTTAATAAAAATTTATATTCAGTTAGTCCCTCATATAAAATGAGGCTGATTAGTTTTTGGTGTAAATTGCCCAACACGTGGGACTGCTATGGTGGATTTTTCACTATTTCCGCAATAGCTCTATCTCAGGAATTATTGCACGGATTTTCACCAAACTTCAGATCCCATTATTCCATCCTATGCTTTTGTGCTGATTACGATCTGGTGCAAAATCGTGCAACTAGTGGCACTACATTTTTTACGATTTCCGTAATAGAAATGAAAAAAATATATTCACGAATTTTCATCTAACTTCAGATTCAGTTAGACGTTAACATAAGTTGTTGCAGATTACGTTTTGATTTTAATCACACAACAGGTGTCGCTACAATGCTGCATTTTGCTGGATTTATACGATTTGCCGATTGTCATATCTCAAGAACTAATGTACGAAACTTCGTATCATTAGAATCCTCATAATGGGCATAGATTGCCATTTAAATTTGGACAGTAATAGGTAATTTTGAAGTATTAACATGAATGAGATGGAAGAAAGTTTTGGGATTGGCACATCCAACTAATTTATCTTAACATGGTTAAAGATTGTAAAGATGGAATTTCCAAAAGATTTTTCTCTCACTTCATGATCTGATAGAATTATACAAATTAAGTAGGCGGGAGTGTTTCCTATGAAAACACAGCATTAAAATATTTTTAGAAACTTTCTATAAACTGAAAAATTCAATTTAAAAGGGTGCTTTACCCCGATCGCGAAATACCATGCTAACGTATGGGAAAACCTAACAGCGTGATTACTCATTATCTAATTTAAAATTGCCTTTTATTCAAAAAATGTTATTTGTTGAAAGTAGATGATTTCGGCCCCCTTTCCCCCCTCTCTAAAAACAGATTTAATTGAAACTTAATAAATTTTTAAACGTACATGATTTTGTACCCCCCCCCCCAAAAAAAAAAAAATAATAAAAAATAAATAAATAAATAAATAAATAAATTCCGATTCAATTGAAACTCCATCAATGAGTATTTTAATTGAAGGATATTTCATAAATAGAGTGATTTGACATTTTTTGTAAAAATGTTTCTTTATCAAACGTAACTAATTTTTATTGTGATTTGGTTCCTTTTAAAATAAATGTTAAGCTACTGGTTTGATGATTAAAATAACAGCTATTCTACCGCTAAAGATTAATCAACTTATTTATATAATGATAAGTGTAAAATTTGAATTAAGAACATAATAAATTTTATATAAATCAATACTGTTGTCTGTATTTTTTAAAACTCCCTATCAAATAAAAAAATCCATGTGCTATGTTTCTTTATTTTACCAGTTTACTTATTTATTTTTTGTAGTCAGCAGATGACAATTTTCACATAATTTAATCACATAAAAAATTACTTTATTCATGCTTCCTAAATTTAATTTTGACTTGCGCTTGAAAAGTTTTTAATAGCATTACTTTTCTCGTTTATTCGTAAAGTTTCATGAGAAAAAGCCTTGGAAAAGGAAGTCTTTGCTAAACTTTTATTTCAAAGAAGGAAATTAAAAATACACTTTAAGTCGAGAAACCTACATCATTAAAAATGTATGATTTTTTTTATTAAAGGTAAAACTTCTACTAGAATCTAATAAAGATAGCCAAAACAGATGTTCACCGTAGATTAAAATGTTTCATTATATGCTCACTGAAAGCGTTTCAACTAAAACAGAATCTTTTTTCTTTTCTCTTTTTTTTCTGTAATGTATGAGTAAAAGATAATATATTAGAAAATTTTGCAAGTTTTATATTTAAATAGTGTTTGCAAAAGTAAGTCTTTATTAAGCACAGTACTTCATTTTTATCACTAAAATTTAATTTTTGAAATTTCTAAACAGTGTTAAAAAACTGAAGTAAGAAACTGAGATTCATTAATACCTGCTTTATTGTAAAAAGTGGATAGTGTATTGGAATTAAAGTCTGCGATTAGCCCTTTCGAAAATATAAATTCAGTTAGTCATTTCTTCAGAACTATTTTTTATATTGAATAGGGTATTGGTAAATTTAATACAAAACAAACAACTTTATTGTAGGATAAACATCTTTTTAAATTAAATTTGACTATTCGATTACCTTTCATACGCAGTAAGATATTTGTTGCAAATTGCAAATTCATTCAGTAGGTTTATAATTAGCTGTTACTTGGCGATATTATGAAGCGCTTGCGTTGGTCAGAATAAAGATAATATTGCCATTTGTAAGCGTTATCTAAAAAATTTTTGTAAGACTAAGAAATGTATTTTTACAGTGTATGTGCTTAACAGTTAAAAATATTTAAGGAATTTTCCAGTTGACATCAACTATGCACCCAGTCGTCAGCTGAACGTCATATGAGTCATTGTGGTCGATTTCTTTAACTTAACGAATATTGTTTTAAAATGTTTAATGTGGGAACGTGCGTATTCGGGGCCGCATTTTTTTTCCAGTTGTCTTCAAGAAGGGAGGACTCGATTCCTCGTTGCGGTCAGAAAAGCACTTCATTTCAAAAGGAAAGGTGTTTGTTTAAATTTTAGAAGATGGCTTTTACTACTTTTTTAAAGCAAACCTGTAGACAGTAGATAAGATTTTTTAAATAAATATTTACAAATTCTCGGAGTACTTAGTTATGCCAAAGCTCGGATTAAATAACACAAATTTTATTTTCCTTTATTACTGGTGCCAAAAATAAATTTTGGCAAAGAAATATTATTAATTTTTAGGTTCAAAGGGTTAATTTTTTATATGATGCACCTTACGTAGAAAGTTGAAACTGACACCAAATATACATCATACCCCGAAGTATTTCTTGCAAAAAAATTAAGGTTGTCACTGAAATATTTCGACAGATTATTAATTAAAATGTTCAACTAAAAAGAAGAAAAATGAAATAAAACTTGTGCTTTTGTTGAAAAAAAATCTGAACAAGTAATATAAAAATTTTGTTTTAAACTCAATTCCTGCTTAGGTCATCAAAGAAAAATTTAATATAATCAAGCTAATATTAGTTTTTGTTGCATTAAAATATCTCAATTTGTTGATTTTCTATAAGCAAGTAGGTTTACAATGGAACTCTATGGGAATTTGGCGAAATATTACAGATATCGCCAAGTTGGCGACACTTTTGGCGACTCATTTTGGCCGCCACATTTGGCGATATATCGCCAAGTTGGCGACAAACTTGGCGGTATTTGGCGACAGAACAGGGTCCCCCCCTATGGTAACCCCTTATTGAAAATACTTTCATTGAACTTCAATAACCAATGGCCGCCATTTTGTTTCCCATGCAAAACTAAAATTAATTAATTAAAATTTAATTAATGAATTAATATTTGAAAAAACTGTATTAACATCAATTGTCATCCAGTACAACTTTTAAAATATTTATTTCAACTTGATAGGATGAATAATGAGTATTTTATTAACGATTGAAAATTTGAACAAGATAAATATATAAATATATAAATATATATATAAATAAATATAGGGAGAGTGTGAGCTAATAGTAGGAATTGAAAAAAATATCCACTATTTGTATGGTGATATTAGGTTGAGCAAAAAGATCTCGGAAATTTTTAATCTAACAGTTACCAGAATTTGTATCGCATATAGAAGTATTAATGGTACAGTCCAGACGTGGCTCCATCCGATTATGGCCTCTTTCGATCAATGCAACACTTTTTCAAGGGCCGTCGATTTGAATTCTTTAATGAAGTTGAAGAAGCATGTCAAGAGTTTGTCAATTCCAAGGAGCCGCCACGGTACTTCCAGCAAATCCGGAAACTGGCAAAACGATGGCAAAAAGTCGTGGACTATGATGGTCTCTACTTTGAAGAATAGTCCTTGTTGTTTTTGTTGTTAATTTGCGCATAACAACGCAACTTTCGCAAATTTCCTAGAACATTTTGCTCAACCTAGTATTATACATCCCTTATTTTTCTCGTTGAAATCCAACCTGCAGTATCGTCACAATGCACTCTTTTCCAAAACGGACAGTAAGGGTCATAACCCCCATGGGGTTGAGATATAAGCTTCAAATGGGGAGAAATTCATTTCTTTTTAAGGGCTATCGATTCATGTAGGATTCGACTGGTTGACCCAAGCGCATATTTTACTAAGAAACCCGGCTATACCCTTTCATGAAATAAAAAGCCATTTCAAATGCTGTTGAATGTTCTAGCCATATACAGCAATATAATCTACATTATTAATCAATTTTTAAAATAGTAAAAATCATCATCGAAGGTAGATGGATACCTTAATAAGAAATTAAGATGGAATTTAATTTCATTAAATAGGGACTCAAGAATGTAAGTGTTTTTGGTAAATTTGAAACATCATGTTTCACGTTATAAACCGGTGAAGTTTTGTTAAAGTTTTCTGAATTTGACGGAAAGAGATTTAAATCTATGCTTGGCAGATTTTTTTTTTTTTTTTTTTTTTTTTACATTTAAAAATAATTTATGTTTTATCTATAGGGCATTTCTGGATGCTTTTCTGAATCAACTCAAATTAGGTTTCAATATTAGGCTATAAAAACATTATGTTATTGAAGTGCATTCCTTTCTATAAAAATGTCTAGACGATAAAGCATTGTAATTAGTTTCAAGATAATTTAAAATGTGATATTTAAAAGATAAATCCAAGTAATTTTAAGTAAGACATAAAACAAATATTTTCACACCAGTTTATATTATTACATAAATATTTTTAAATTCAAACTTTAAAACTATAGATAAATAAACTGAGTACTGACAGAAATAAAGCAAGACATAAAAATAATTTATTTAAGATTAAGCTTTTAATCTATAAAAGATAAAAAAATAAAGATTTGTTTAGATGCATTTCTGCACGAAACAATAATATTTTCAAAATCGGTGATGCCATCGTATAATTCACACCAAAACAAAATTTATTTTCCGAGACGTCTGGAATATATAAATGAAAACATTTTCTTGTGGTATATACTTCCATTTTCTGATTCAATTTCAATGTAATATTCTCTGGGATATTGTTCTTTCAAAAATTCATAAGCATCACTGTGAAACATATATATGTGCATTCAAGTAAATATTTTATATAAAGTTTTCAAGCTTATTCATGATGTACATCTAAGTAATTTAAAAATATTAAATTTCTGAGATACGACGTTCTATTTTATATTCTTCGTAAGACTTTTGAAATGTGTATTAATGAAACAGAAAATAATGTTATCGTAACGAATGTTTAAAATAATTTATTTAATTAAAATAGCATTTTATCATAGCATTAAAATTTTTGCTATAATTAATTTAGCAGCATCAAAACTCAGAGCAGTAATTTATAGATGAAAGGAAACACACTTTAATACATTCTATTACACTGATGATTCTGACAACTTGATCATTTGGAAATACATTAAAAATAGATTGTTTAACTCTCAAATATGAAGTTTTAAATAAGAAAAATCTATTACAAATTTTATTTTTGAGGTCAGTGTATATTGCATTGTATATTACATAGTGTTTTATGCTTGAAAATGGCTTACGTTCGGTTTTCAGTGTATTATCAGAATGGTTAACGAAAAATAATATTTGTTTTGTATTGTGGCTGAACATGCAGAAGAGAGCAAAATACGCAATCATCAAACTGTATAATAGGGTGGAGCGAAAAAACTTTTCCTTGAAATTAATATTGCCTAAGTCATTATATAGTGCCAAACTGGCTGAAACAAATTGTCACCAAATTTCAGCTCAAAATATTGATACATTGAGGTTCCACACCTCAAGTGAATATCTGTATAGTCTTTTTAAATTGTTTTTATTGCATTTTTAATAAAAAAATAATTAATCAATTTGTAAATGAATAATTATTACTTAAGTTTTCACTAATAAATGGCTTTATTAAAACGTTATTTTTAGATGTTAGTACTAGAAAGGGGATTTAGTACATAGATAGAAAATTAAACTTCAAAATCTAATAGTTGGCAGCACGTGCTCTAATCTAAAAACTGTGACTGACATGTGACTTGTATTATATGGAAGGTTTATGCGACGGTTGTCTTTCTTTGAAGCTTGTCTTTATTTAAACCACTAATATGAAGACACTAATTTGATTTTAGTTTTTTTCGATAAGACAATACGGATGTTTAATTTAAACATGACCTCAACTGAAAATGAAACTTTTCGTAGTGTGTTTGGATCTGCAGTACAATTGAAAGAGACTGTGTATTGATCGTCTATTCCACGTATGTTTATTTAATGAAACATTTCCTATGGATAAAAAATGAACATGGAACGAAAATTTTTAGCAGACCAACGTTATGAGAGAAAAACAGGATCAATTAACATTTTTGCAACTCAAAATTGAAGCGTGTTACCGAAACGCAATGTAGAAGGAAAAATCTGGTATCTAAAACAGAGGAACTGCTATAATGCTTATAAAATATAATGTATATAATAATGTTTATAAAAATATTACGTATTTAGAAGAAAACGCCGTTTTAGGATCTGATTCAGAATTGGTAGGTAACTCTGAAGATGAAGACGATTACGTTTGTCATGAAGCCAAATGTCGGAAATCTAATATTTATGATACTCCCACAACCTGAAAGACAGGCCAAATTAGAATATCACTGCCAAATCTAGCCGTTTCTTGTGATAGAACAGGAGTATCGGGTAGGTCAGCCGATATCAGTGTATCATCTATGCTTCGTGATATAGGAATTGTAACCAAAGGTACTCCATCCAAAGTTATCGAATGGATTTAGCTGGGGCGAGAACGTCTTTTACACTTTCGGAACAGTTTCCCGTTGGCTGTGATGGAACGAGCGTCAATGCTGAGACAAAAAATTGCGCAGTTAGACACCTTGAAATCATTGTTGGCCACAAATTACAGTTATTGCTTATTGTATACTATTGAATTACCACTACGCCGCCTTTTTCTGAATATTGACGTAATTGTATTTGGGCAACATCAGATTTCCGGAACAACCGAAAAATCTCTGGAAACGTACGAAAACCTTCTGTGATAGATTTTGTTTCTATTCCAGTTGCTCTGCGTAAATTTCATAAAAAAAGATCTCAGTGCAGACGACAAATATCTCTTCGATATTTCTAGGGCATTTTCCTCGGGGGAGTGCCTTCCAGATATAACAAACTAAAGTCCGGGAACGATTTCTCATTCAAAATGGCTCAATACAGCCAACAGAATCCTGCACCTGTATGTGTCGATTGCCGAACCAACAGAAAATTTTAAGCTGCTAGTTGCTAGTAGAATATGTCACGAAAGTTTATATGCCATCCTGTTTTGAAATAAAGAAAATCCCAGAATCTTCTCATGGAGCACGTTACCTCTCAGAGAACGATTTTAAAAAAGCTCATTCTGGCCAGAAGGTTTTAAGTCAATCGTTCACGAAAGTATTCAGAGGGACTCTTATTTTGCTCACTCTAAAAGCAGTCTGTTGGCAATACTGTTAGAAGAACGATTGCATATTGGAAAACAGGTGCTCCGTAAAATACTGAAAGCAAGATAAACTAACTGGAAGGAGAAAATACGCTAATTTCACCTTACAAATTTAGATTTTGAAGCAAAGGACTCTTTTGAGATGATTCACTGAGACAATCCTTTGGAACCACCAGCTACCATGAACTCAGTGACGAAGGCATAGTAAGTATGATCAGAAACAGTTCATAATTTGAAATAGAGAAGCTTCCTTGTCATTTTGAAGCAGTAGAGAGTCATGCGTGACTAGTTACACAAGCATCATTGGTAACACGTGGAGCAAAAGGAGAGAATGGATACATTCGCAGTGCAATCAAGTAACGAAAGAAACTTCCAAAGTTTTACTCCAAACTTAATTTTTTTGGAAAAATTGTGAAATCCAAAATTGAAGACTGACTAAAGTAAAAAGTCTTCCTGTTTATTTTTCAGTTTTAGAAATGTTTTTAAGTTAGAAAATAAATCAATGGTAAACATTAAAATTAAATAAAAGAAATTGATTTTTTTTTTTTAACTTTTGAGTTAACTTTCCTTTCTTTGCCCCCCCCCCCCCTGTGGGGAACCTGAAGACTGCCCTGGAATTTTTTACAGTGTCTTCTTAGCCAAACAGCAGCCTTTGTTGAATCAGGAAATGTTAAAATTAATTTTTTTTTTCTTTATCACTCCATCATAATGTATAACAAGAATAATTTCCCGATTAAAAATAACCAATATAGGGCTGTCGGTTGCCGTAGAGATGAGCACAATCTGAGACAAATGCATTTAAAAATATAAGTCACTATATCATACATTTATCACGTGGTTTTTACTTTAAGCGATAGTTGCTTTATGAAACGTGAGTTGTGATTTACATATGAAAAATGAGCAGTTTTAATTTATATAACAATCTTTAAATTTATAACTTCTGCAAATTTTGAAATTTTTGAGTTCGGTAAAATATTCAAATGTGTTTTTAGTAAGACATGAATACAAATACACGATAATTTCAAAATTCTTTATAATTACATTATTCATGATTCTGGTGCAAATCAGTTTAATTTTTTAATTGCTTCTTCTTTATAATTTATTTAGTATTCCATGTAAAAATATATCGTATCTGCTATCGCAAAGTCTTCAGTTTTCAATCCGATAAGAGAGGATTGAGAGAATGTTGTGTATTTGGTAGTTTTTCCAGAGATTCTACGCCATAATAATAATTCTTAAGGAAGATCGCACGGAATAGCATGAATAAATAAACAGAACTTAAATAATTAAAAGCACCTTCAAGCCCGAAGCTTTAATTTTAGAATGCTTAATTGATGTTAAGAGCACTTAAAGTTTATCTTATAGAACACTCAGAGTTTAAGTACATTATCGGAAATTGCAGCACATAGATTACCGTATACAGAGTAACAATCTTCATTGGATAGCTCTCTTCATTTTTAACTGTTACTTAGCAAGAAAATGGAATCGCGTCATCACAGGATTTTTTTTTTTCCGTTTTCAAAACTTGGGCATATATAAGTCAATTTCTAAAGTTTTTCTTTAATGTGTAGAAATTATTTTTATTGTGAAGTCGCAAATGCAGACACGTATTTCTTTGCTTCTTATATAAAGCTTTGTTTAAATGCAACTGATTTACACCAAGGACGTCGAAGAAATGGCACGGAGAAGATTATATACGACACGGCATAGATTCTGGTTCTAAAAAAAAACATAGGAAAATTCTACAAAATGCACTTAAACTGGTTGCATTTTACGAAATTTGATTTTTTCGACCAGTTGTCGTCGCCAAATACAAAGAAGAAACTGAAAGGCAACTTAAGGAAACCAAATCTAGCAGTTATTATCTAAAAAATCTTTCAAATTAAGAGAAAGTTAGGAGTTTATCGAAAAGGAAAGGTTATATAGCATTATACGGAAAAGTGCCGATGCTAAAATTAAGATAACTTGAAATTCTATTCTATACACGAAGGACTGTTTAGAAAGAGATGGCGCTCGTCATTTTGACCTTTTTTCTGCAGGTCATTACTTTCTTAGACGTACAATATGGAATCTGCCAGATGCCTCTTGACAGATATTTCCTTTGCAGCTTCTATTCTCTAAAAAACAATTCAGCATGAAGCTGTTATCAATTATCTGGCAGCTAGGATGCTGCAACTGAAATAGTTTATTTGATAACTTTCTAAACTATAACACCAAATATTATCCGTATTTTTTTTTATCTTAAAAATAAATTTTATGAATTTGATTCATTAATATTTGATCTAGTAAATCTTTTGGTTATCGGTACGTCAAGATAACATAAAATATATTTTTGGAGGAATTTGGCCACGGATGTGAAATGGTTTGCACTGCTACTAATCAAAACATTGTACTAATGGTTTTTATTGTATGCGAAATCTCTAAAACCTTATCTCCAAAAATCTCCAAATGTTTTCTAGGAAGCTAACATCTAATATTTTTAACACCATGTATTTGAACTCAGTGTATTTGAAATACATTTCAAAGATATTTTTAATTGTAAGCAGTGTTAAATGTAAACACTAATAAACATGTACTTTAATTTTAACTTTACTTGAATTGTTCTGTTGTTTGATTATACTGGTTAAATTGTATTGATGGTGCCTTGCGGTTGCTTGGCGAAACGTCAACTAAATTTATTTTTAAAGTTTTTAGTATTTTAAACATTCTATAAATTTTATTTTAAACTGTATACAAGTCTTTCTTACATTATTTATTTTATACAGTCTTTTAAATCTAAAAACATACATCAAATATTGTAATTTGTATTTGAATTACTTATGAAAAATTATTTTTACTCTTCAATGTTTAAGAAAACATAAAAATCTTTCGTCTTTTCTTTCACTTCTAATTACATAACGGTAATCCGAAATCAATTTTTGATTTGTCAAGCCAACATATGAATGTTTCAAACCCGAAAATCCTTATTTAAACAAAATCTTAATTTTATGAGTTCCAACCAAATCATGAACAATTAAATCAATTCCTGCGTCACTTCGGCATTTGCATAAGAGAAGTAATTTCAATTTCTACAATTAACTCAGTAAGTTAAATACTTACTTTGAGTTTTCATTAAGTTTTACATCGATCTGCGCAATAAGGGTGTGCAGATGATATATTTTGGCCTATTTTCAGACATTTGATTGTGTTTAAAAGTGAGAACAAAACATTCCTTCTTATATCATACACACATCAGTGAAATTACACAATTCAAGAAACAGGAATTTCCAAATATTAAAGCGAATGATTCAGAAACGTTTGATACATATCTCAAAACATGAATAACGAAAAAGCCTTTTTTATTATGATTAATCTTAAGTTAAGATAAATATTTAATTTTTGTATATGTTTACTTTATTAATCGTAACATCGCATTTATTTATATTATTTTATGAAAGAGACGATCAGCGTAGACACATGTGTTTAATAAAATTATTATGTTAAGAAATAATAATTCCACATTAATTTTAACAAAAACGCAGAAACACAAGTTTCTCTACCTTTACCGAAAATAAAGAAAAAGTTTATTAGACGTCATAGCTTTTCAATAACTACATATTTTATTTTAAATGTCTACGAATAATAATGGATTCATCTCAGAAATTATCTTGTTAGAGTGTGAGAAGTACCATAACTTGTATACTCAAGCAGCAGTCGCAAACATATCTATTAATATCTCGATACTGATAGAGAAAAATTCGCAAATAGCTAAGACTGTCAACGTATTATTTCAACCTTCAACTTCAAAAATTGGTATGGAATTGTAAACAAGCAGTTTTTCGGAGAAGTAGCAGCAATAAATACCGAAGGTTTAGAATTTTGGAAAGCAAACGAGCTTCCATAAATTAAGAAAGACTATGTTAATCGTGATAATTTTGATGTGGATACCAATTGAGGCTATTCTTCGATTTGGTAACTGAATAAATAAACGTTCACCAAGGGACAGGTTCAGTAAATTTGAGTTACGGCTACGTTAAAGGACATTCAGACGACGGACGCTTAAGCATAAAATCTTTAATCGTATGTAAATCATGAAAACTTCGCTGCTTTAAAAACGCGAAGAATTTGTGTTGTGAATCTGAACGCCAACGGCACTTGAAGACTGGAGGTCTTTTCATCTCACGGATGTATAAAGTCGTCTTACAAATAAAATAAGAAAATCTAGCATAGTTGTACTATGTTGACAACTGCCCAGACTAGTCGAAGAACATCTTTAAATTCAAACACGTCTGCGTATAATTTCCGCTACTGAATTCATCGAATGTACGTCTGCAGACAGCTCACGATGTAACTGAGGTCCTAATACAACACTATCAAAACAATCTAACTCAGTGGTACTTCAAGGACAACTGAACTCAATAAAAATACACAACAGCCATCTGTTAGTTTTGCTGGCTGCAGTACATTACTCCAAAAGCGCTTGGAGGTAGAGCCAAACGCGGAACATTTGCAAACTGTTTCCTGGAGTTTGGTTGTGCAAAAACAAAAAAAAAAAAACAAAAAAAAAAAAAAAAAAAACAAAAAAAAAAAAAAAAAGATGTACTCCATGAGAAGAATTGGAAGACCGAGAACTGTCCCTTGGATTGCTGCAAATGAACGCATTTCGAAACCAGTTCAACTCAAAGATCAGACATAAGAAGTGTATATCAAATATAATGATATCCACGAATGCATCACTTTAAGCGAGCTGAGTCATTTAGACTACAGTATCAATGTAGCAAATCAATGTCTTCTTTTGTTGATGAATACCAGAGCGAAGCGAAGAAAGATATGGACGACGGTGATCCTGAACACCCGCCTGTGTCTAAATTACCTGATATTATAAATCCTTTCTACGCTCATTTTCAGATATATTGTACAAATGATAGTTGTTAGATAATATATTATTAGGCAGGTTTTTAAATTGTATGTGAAAGCATTTTTGAATAGACATGCATCAGACTTGAGAGAGAAAAGAGAAAATGAAATATTTCTGATGTGGATATTAAACGGAAATATATTGTTGTAAACATTTTTAATTTACTGTATTAAAACATATTCATTCAAAATATTATTAATCATGCCAGTTTTACAAAAAAATATGAAAGTGAAAATACTACTTCTTAAAAGAAAGAAATCTATACGGGCTACGGTAACAATGCAACTTTACTTTTGTAGATGAAAACATTTATTTTTTTTACATAAAAAACTCAGAATTTAAACATTTAACTTTTTTCTTGCATTTATTTAGTTTTCTAATATTTATTTCTTCCAAACTAAGGTATTTTTAGGGTGTTTCTGTGCTTTCGTCTAGTGTAACACTCGGTTAGTTAAGGTACGTATAAAATCTGAGGTTGAATCACTTATAACATTTTAAAACGCTGTTGCTTGAGAAATGTTTTTAGCAAAAAACAAAATAGAAAGAATCTGAATTTTCAAATTCGTTTATCATGTTTTATTCAACCATCTAGACATTTTCTTTTCGATAAACGTCCATATATATATATATATATATATAAACCGGGTGCCCCAAAAATAACTGATGGATTTTAAAATTCCATGACTCGCAAACGGCGACAGATATTAAAAGAAATTCTTGCAGGAGTGTTATGTAAGATGTCAGGAGTTTTTATGATGCGATTCTCAGTTTTAGTTACAAATATCATCGACAGATGGCGCTGCAAGCAATAAACGCTAAATCTAGGATCGATTTTTCGCGCCTCTCTCTTCTTTCATGTGAAACAAGTTGGAAATTGCTCGTCAAACGTGGCAAATGAGGTGAGTTCGTACTATAACTAGTTTTATAATTATTTTTTGCACCCCATATTGTACTGAATGTGTATTTATTTGCAATTCATAAGTGCATAGTCTGTAACATCATTAAAATGCACTTGCAATATTTTTTCCCATTCCCCTTAATGTAACGGAAAACTTTTGACTGTCCCTGTAATTAAGCTATACATCCGATTTTCATGAAATTTGAAATGGCTCGACAAAATTTTGCAGCAATTATATATTTAAAATTTCAGCCCATTCGGAAAGCTGTAACATCATTAAAATGCACTTGCAATAATTTTTCCCATTGGCTTTAATGTAAAGAAAAACTTTTGACTGTCCCTGTAATTAAACTATACATCCGATTTTCATAAAATTTGAAATGGCTCGACAAAATGTCGCAATAATTATATGTTTAAAATTTGAGACCATTCGGAAAGCTTTAACATCATTAAAATGCACGTGCAATAATTTTTCCCATTGGCCGCAATGTAAAGAAAAACTTTTGACTGTCCCTGTAATTTAACTATACATCCGATTTTCATAAAATTTGAAATGGCTCGACAAAATTTTACAACAATCATATATTTAAAATTTCAGACCATTTGGTTGGGTAGTTTTTGCTCTATTATATGCGGACGGACGGACAGACAGACGGACTGAACGATGACTATAGGTGCTACGTATTTATATAACTAGTAAATCTGCAGATCAGGAGCCTCAACGTCAGCTCTACAATTCATTGTGTTTAGTGCCCTTTGAGTAATATTAATCTTTCTACAAAAAACGAAATTTAAAGTTTTGAAATTACATAAACATTTATAAAACGAAAAAAATATTTCGAAGGTTTCTGACATTAGAAGCGTTGAATTAAACCCCTTGTTATGTAATGGTATTCTGAAAATCTCATGAGCTACTTATTCTGGTAATTTTTAGATAATAAAGTAGATTTCTTCAGGGGGGCTCTGCCCCCCTGAACCCCTTCGTAGTGTAATTTAATTTACATTTGTAATTATCAATTAATTGTGTTAATGTCCTTTAGTAAATTCTACCAATAGACGGAGACGTACATGAATTATTTTCTACAGCCCTGTAATTACGTGAAGATTTTTACGCGTCGTCTATAACATTTAAATTTAATGCAGACAAAAAACCCTCTTAAAACTGCTCATATCACATTTCCGGGGATTAGTATGCATAGTGTGCACCATATATCCAGTTTCTGTGGAGTCCTGTATATGGTTCTATTTAAATTCTGCAAACATTTGTTAGTATACTAAATGTAATTGGGCTGGGAAATACATAACTCAAAAAAAAAAAAAAAAAACCCACACTGAAGCAATTCGCGCGCGCTCATTTTCATTTATACTTACGAATTCATTTGTGTATCCCTGTACATGGTCTATACAATATTTAAGCACTACTTATTAAGCACAAATTTACTTAACGTTAAAACGCACACCATAATCGAAAATGCTCTTCAGCAATCATCCCTAATAGACCAGAACTGTATCCGAAATTTTTTATGTGACCCTATAAATGAACGATAAATACGATACAAATCATATTCAAGCTTCTTGTAGTCAACCACAGTAATGTAATTTAATTTCATAATGTTTGAATTAGTGCAACACAATTAACACACTGGCGACAGGTAATTTAATTAAATCTGGGTTTAAAAACAGTAGAAGCTCCTCCCTCTTCTGAAAGTGTCTCGGAAATTGGTTTCTGAAATATGTTTTTCATGTTTATGCAGCAGTAAATATCTTTCAATGTACGGATGTAATATATAATGTCTTACAATCTATAAAAAATATGGACAACACAATATAAATGTCTTTTCTGTAAGGTAGAAGTCACTCCCTTAGCCAATGACGTATTCTGAATAAAAACGAGAATTCTCGTTTCCCGTCGCTAATGTGTTAAAATAAGCTGTGAAGAGTTTTTTCCCCCCGTAGACCACATTTTAATCGACCACTTTTGTGTGACACTGAAAAAAAAATATGCTTTGCACCCCATATACTACAAAAATGTTTCAAAAATACATATCAATTTTATTATTTTGTAACAGAGTAACATCATTAAAAAACGCCACAAAAGGATTTTCTTCAAAGATTGTAATATTATGAATACTTTTGAGTTCCCTGTACGCATGCTGTAAGTGCTACACATAACATATTTTATAGTAACCAGGTTCTAGTGCACCTTAATAAAGTATATAAATTTCATTACGTTTAAAATTGTGTAACATTATTAAAATACACCGCAGACGATTTTTCCCAAAGACTATAATGTAACGGAATAGTTTTGAGGGCCCCTGTAATTAAGCTATAAATGCTACACTCTTCATTTTTAATACCAAACATACTTTGGCAAACCTCAATAACGTATATCAATTACATGCAATCCCGACTATATTTACGCGAGTTAGAGCACGTAGAGAAACACGGCAGGCGACAGATAGAAAAACTGAAGTCATAAATACTTTTCATCCATGTTGGAAAGTGTTAAAAAGGATTTACATGCCTTTAACTGTACTTTTTTTTCACTAAAAGCATAGTTAAACATTAGTTTAAACATCCTAATCCATGCGATAGCAATAACCCGTAAGGCATGGTGACGTTACGGCGACGTCGTTGTGAAGTCACACTGTGACTTTGTGACCGTCGATGTGACGTCACGTGACGTCGATGTGAAGTCACAGTGACTAGAATGTGAGGTCGTTATGGCCGTTTTAGAGCTCATTTGTGACGTCACATTGTGACCAATTTGTGAAGTCACGGTGAGACCAATTTGTGAAATATGTGTCATTTGTGACGAAATTGTCATTAACACTGTGATGATTCTGTGACGACAGTGACAATGTTGTGAAGTCACATTGTGACAATTTTGTGAAAATTGTGTAATTTGTGACGATTTTGTCATTAACTTTGTGACGAATATGTGACTACAATGACAATGTTGTGACAGCGTTAAGATGCAATATATTTATTGAAAAATGAAATCGCTATTCGAGTTCAATCAATGCACCATGGCAATGAAAGCAGGAATGATTATGAGTAAAAAAAACTTCTGAAGTTCACAGAAAAATTTCAGAATGTTTTTTTCACGATACTTTATTGAAATTTACGTTTTTTTTCGAAATCCTTCGGCGAAATTCACCTTATTTGTACGATTTATTGACAAAATTTTATGTTTTTTCACTATCATTTGACGAAATTCGCTTTTTTTCACTATGCTTTGAAATTCACAAAATTCACGTTTTTCTTCAATCTCTTGACGAAATTGCGATTCTTAGATGAAATTCACGTTTTTTCTACGACCATTTCAAGAAATTTAGATTTTTTTTGCGATCGTTTGACAAAATGCACCTTTATTGCGCGATTTATTTACAAAATTTCGCCTTTTATGTGGTCCATTGATGAAATTCGCATTTTTTGTACAATCTTTTGACACAATTTGATAAATGAAATTCGCTTTTTTTCCTCGATCTTTTGACGAAATTTGCATTTTTTCGCCATCCTTTGACGAAACTCACGTTTTTCTTCAATCTCTTGACGGAATTGCGATTCTTAGATGAAATTTACGTTTTTTTCCACCACCTTTTGAAGATATTTAGATTTTTTTCACGATCATTTGACAAAATTTGCCTTATTTGTCCGATTTATTTACAAAATTTCGCCTTTTATGCGGTCCATTGATGAAATTCGCGTTTTTTCTACAATCTTTTGACAAAATTTGCTATTCTTAGATGAAATTCGTTTTTTCCACGATCTTTTGACGAAATTTGCATTTTTTCGCGATCGTTTGACGAAATTCACGTTTTTTTTCAATCTCTTGACGAAATTGCGATTCTTAGATGAAATTCACGTTTTTTTCCACGACCTTTTGAAGATATTTAGAATTTTTTTCGCGATCGTTTGACAAAATTCACCTTATTTGCGCGATTTATTTTAAAAATTTCGCCTTTTATGCGGTCCATTGACGAAATTCGCGTTTTTTCTACAATATTTTGACAAAATTTGCTAATCTTAGATTAAATTCGCTTTTTTCATGATCTTTTGACGAAATTTGCATTTTTTCGCGATGCTTTTACGAAATTCATCTTTAATCAATCAAGTTATTCTTTCTTTTCTATAAACATCACAGCAAGTATTAAAAACTTTTGAGAGTAAAAGAATAATTAGGTAATATTTTCTCATTCTGCTTTTGCAATAATAAATTTACAGCAAATTGGAGCTAACAACTACAGTATTTACTCGCGTAATAGTCGCACTTTTTTGCCAATTTTTCATTGTGAAAGTCTAAGTGCGACTATTATGCGGGGAAATCTACTACACAATATTGTACACTCTAATGCTAAAACATTACTGGTATAAAAAAACACATTATAATAAAATTAGTAACTTATCATATGTTTCCAAACTATATGCTGTTTATTAAATACCATTTTTCTTTTTATAGTAATATTTTCATAGACGTAAAATTTACAAATAATCTTTGTGAAAATTTTGACAAAAAATTCTCATAATAAATCACTTTCACTGAAGGTAGCAGTACCACTATTGTAATATGAATCGGTGTATGAAGAATCTCCGTCATTCCATAAAATGTCATCTTTGCTTCCGTCCAAAGCGTCGGAGATTAATAGTAATATTCCTTTGTACAAATGCAAGATGAGCTGGAAACCATATTTGCTTGTTTTGTTGTTTGTGCCACTAATTAAGGGTATATTCGAAAAAATGTTTTTCCACCCTCAACAGCTCGAAATTTTCTGAGACATTTTCAGACTCATTTTTAAAAGTAAAAACATGAAACTTGCTAGGAGTGATTTTTGAAGACATGTTTAACGTGCCGTGTGATTTCATTTTCAGCTCAATTAATTAGAATTTGATTTTTAAACAATTATTTTCTCAGTATGATCCTTTTTTTTCATTCCCAGATTGCACGCTTCGGAAAATTCGGTTCAAAACGCTAACTTTGACAGCGTTTAATACAGTATTTTCTGCAGTTATCAAAAAATTGAGAAGCACGGCACATTATGTAGTTTCTAAATAAAAGAATTTCCCAGTTTGATACTTTTGAGAGCAAAAATGAATTTTAAAATGAATTAGAAAATAAGCAGTTTGGATCGGAATACAACCTTCAATTATATTTATTTGCTGTTTTTATTAATTCTGCAATTACTTACTGTTCAATCTAGGCCATTTTTTAAAGTTGCAGTACCCTGTTCTTTTTAAAATGGGCGAAATACATCCTTTTTTTTAAAGTGAAATTCACCTTTAGTTGCAATCAGAAATTTCTTCTAAAAAACTACCTCATACAACAGTATTCCTAAATTAGTGTGTCCAAGACTTTGCAAAAATTATAGAACTTTATTTCTTCAGAAAATACAAGATATTGTTAAATCATGTCGTTATTTAATTGTATTTTTCAATTTGTAATTCATAAAATCCTTAAAAATTAATGTCACTTTATTTATCATATTAACAAATTATATACTTTTTCTTATAGCATTACGAAACACATTACTATATTACATTTACTCATGAAGCTCTGTCATCATGCTCTGTTTTTATGAACTAGCATCTCTTTTTAATGCATTTGACTAATAACACCAAAAGCATTTTTATATGAAAAATATCAATTATTTATTCAAATAAAGTTTTGAAATTCAATAGCGATACTTTCATACAAGCAACAATCCAAGAGTTAATAGTCGAAGAAATCGCCAAAGATTTTACTACCTACAGCAGTTTTTAAAAATTATTATTAATATTCTAATAGTTTTAGTAGTTTAAGCGAGCAGTTCGATTACATGTTTATTAAATTTGTGTTTTATTTATGAACAATGTTTGATGACGTTTTTAATTTGTTATAAAGGTTTTAGAATAACGTGTGGTGAAAATTTTATATATACAGACTGTTACAAATGCAGGTAATCATATTTACTTTTATATGACACAGTAAAATAAAAAATAATGAAAATAATGTAAAATAGTTAGTCATTTTTATGTGAAGAAAGTATAAAAATTCAAAAACCATAAGCAAAAAATAGAAGCACACATTGGTTCATTATTACTATTATTATTTTATTTACAGGATTAGATGATAATCATAAATAACAAGACCCCTTTAATCAATCTGTTTTCAAATAGAGTGTATAGTATAGATATTTTGAAGTTTATGCGTATAAAATCATTCAAAAAGTAAAATATTAAAAGTGTCTAGAAAAAAAATAATGAAATATATTTTACATTTTAGTTTCATTCATTCAAGTACATGGATATGTGTTTTAAAAATTAAAATCTTTCAATATAACCAAATTTAAATTCTCACTGGGTTGCATAATTTCTATATTTGTCAACAAATTAAGACACCGGTTTACTTTCAAAGCTTTTCGTTCATAATGTCTAACTGAAAAGTTTTTACCAGCTAAGGATATCTCTTTATAATTTTTTATAACTTTTTCACATCGAATAATACTCATCGACACTGATTTTTCACTCTTAATACTATTTATGTATGATATCCTTTAAATAGTACTTCTCCATTATGTAAAAATTTCCTATTTCTTCTAAATAGAATAAACAATCTTCTTTTCTTCCGAACATATATTAATTTTTAAATAAAAATGTGCATCGCAAATTGTTTGAGACAATCAAAAAATTTTATTCTATAAAAAGGCCTTTTTATTTAGTACGTTAAATACATTTAAATATTTGCTAATTATGTTAAACATTGATTATAATATTTTTATATGTCATTTTAAAGTTTGAGAAAACATGTGATTTTAACCTATGATATTTTAAAAGAAAACAAATCTGATTAAAATAAATTTATATAATTGATATTAATCATCTGATTAAAATTGTTGAGACAGTTATTTATTTCAATAAATTAAATAATAAATCTACTAAACTGTATTAGGTTAATGAAATGTTTATAAGAAAATACTAAAAGCGTTATAATTTAAAGAAAAGCAAACTCTGGAATAAAATATTTTTTCATACCTTTTTTTCCCCCTTAACGTCATTCTTTAAATTCCGATGTAATCCATGTTTTAGGAAGAACAAATTTTGGCAGTAGAAAATATGTCAATAATACATACACTAGCAATGATGGGTATCATTTAAACCACACCAAAGCTAGTGTAAATATCTCGAACTCATATTTTCGTCTAAAGTATGACCTTGGGATGATTATTCCTATGAATTTTTTAGGTTAAATGTTTTTATCTGACAGACTGCATGTTCATAACGCTACCTATTGTCCAGCAAAAAACTCCATCTGCCTGTTCCAAAGGTTAAACGCAATATGTTGTTTTTAATAGTTTTATCGTCTGCGGTTAGCACTGTTTTGTTTATCAAAGCAAGAACAGATGGCTTTTCCGTTTTTATACATTTATATGATATAATATTTTTATAAACTTACTTCCAATTAAAATTTCTTGTTTGAAGAATTTTTTGATGCATTTAACTTTTTTTTATGTGTTTCAAAATAGTTCAAGTTTTAAGTTTTGTAAAGCTATTTAAGTTTTGCAAAAAAAAAAAAAAAAAAAAAAAAAGAATAATTAATTACGCCATGAGTTTTACATATATTTTGTATACCGTGAAACCTCCCTGTGCAACCACCTCCATTAAGCGACCACCTCCCTCAACGACCATTTTGCCATAGAACGAAATTTATTCCCATAGGCTCAATACTAATTTTACCTCCATTCAGAGACCATTTAAGTTGAATTCCCTCCATGAGCGACCAATTTCTTTGAAGAAAATGAAATAAATTCTGTTTTTTCCTGGTCGCTTGAAGAAAGTTTTATTAGAAAATTAATTACTGAGAGCGCATTATTCATCAAACTTCTAAAGTTAGTTTAGAATTTTTTTTTTAAATATTTTATTCCGATAACTTTTAAGTGTTTAAACACCTTTGTGCCTCTTTAGGCAATGAATTTAACTCTGATGACAAATTAAGAATGGCGGTCAATAAACTGCCGTGCACTATTCTGTCAAGAAACTCTAAAAAAATAGATAAATTAATGAAATCGTCATTATTTGCTCCCGTCCAAAAAAAGAAAAACAAATGCATTTATTTACTGAACTTCGAAAGGACTTGGAAATAAAATCTATAAAAGATAAAACCGTAAAATCACAAAAAACGTCAATATATTCATTTTTTTATACTCTGCAGTAATTAACTTATGTAATTAACTTTTGTTTTGAAACCTAAATTTTCATATTTTTTCAAAATGTGAAAAATAAATTTTAGTAACATTAATTGTTACCTTTTTTTAACAATTAAAATCTAGATTTAAACGTTAAGAGACCACCTCCCGGAGCGACCAATTTTTATTTGAACGGAACGTGGTCGCTTTAAAGTGGTTTTACTGTATTTTATTTTATATTCGGAAAAAGTTAAATTTATTTAAAAAATGTGAAACAAGTAGCCAAATTTATTTTTTAAGAATAACTTAAAATAATTAAACACTAGCAGAAAAATGTATTACTGAAAATATGCAAGTGTTTTTATTTCTTATAATAAAGCATTGCTTTATTACAAAACTCCGTCCCTTCCCATACCCACACACAATTTATACATACAATAATTTATAAATAAAAACCATTTTCCCGGATTATAGAATACAGGAAGAAAACATTTTCTTATTATTGAAATCTCTACAGTTAATACATTTTTCTAGATTGACCACTAATAACACCAAAAAACATTTTTATATGAAAAATATCAATTATGTATTCAAATAAAGTTTTAAAATTCAATAGCTATACTTTCATATTAGCAACATTCCAAGAGTTAATAGTCGTAAATATCGTAAAATATTTTACTACCTACAACAGTTTTTTTTAATTCAAAAAGTTTTAGTAGTCTAAACGAGCAGTTTGATTACATGTCTATTAAATTTGTGTGTTTTATTTATGTACATTTTTTGGTGAAGTTTTTAATTTTGTTGTGAAATATTAGTCGGAAACAAACACTGAATTATTTTTATTGTTTGATGTGGAATCTTTTAATCTTAACATATGTTTTGTTTTATTGCGAGTTTACTCTGCGAGTTACACTGTGAGTATATGGTAGGGTTTTTTTGTCATATAATGAGACGTACGTTGCATGTAATGACATAACAGTGACGTCACAATTTTTTTTAATTGACAGAAAATTATCTTTTACAGTAAGTAACATGTTTTAAAGAATTTTTATAATTTTTAAAAGTTTTCTAAGAAGTTCACATATCAGTCACAGTGTGACATCGCTGAGTGGTGGCATTTTGGTCACAGTTGTGACGTGACCACAGTGACTTACAGTGACGTCACAATGACGTCACTGTGACTATGCATGCTATGAGGGAACATATTAAAAGCCTGCCAAAATATGCATATCTGGAGATCTATAAATCTACTGGAAAATAATTCATTATCGTGCCCACTGTTAATTGCATAAATTGCATCGATTTGGCGCGATAAAATATTTTTTGTGATAGCCTTTTAATAGTACATGCAACAAATTAACGTAATTTACTAACTTCATTCATATTTGAAGCTATTATAGGCTACGAATAACAGTCGCTAGGCAACGAAGAAAAGGAGAAAAAAAAGAAATATGTATCATGTAAAACAAGAAAATTAATTTAAAAATTCTTTATATTATTGGAATACATGTATAAATGTCCTCAAAACTTTATACATGTGTAATAAAAAAATCTGATAGATACATTGATAAAACTTCAATATAATAGGAATAATTTAAAACCCTTATTTGGAATATTAGTATCCATAATTTGACATTTAAATCCATTAATCAAACGTGCAATTTTCTTTCAACAAATCGAAATTTGAAAATCGTCTGACTTGCCGTAGAAAAGCATTATAAAGAAAAATAAAATCTTCCATATTTTCCGAACGAATGAACCAAATTTAACCAAAAACTATACAGCTACGTCCGGGTATCTCACGAATATGCCCAATTAATTTCAAGCTGATCGGGTGCTTTTTGCGGCAGTTATCGCGGAACAGACAGACAGACAGACAGACAGACAGACGGACAGACAGACAAACGGAAATCAAAACTTTTCGTGTCTCCACAATAAGCCTTCACTGACGTTTCGGCAATTACGAACGCACCTAAAAAGGAGATTAAACTGTGTTGAATGGATCCCGAAGTACCAAACATTTGGTCTGGATAGAGCGCTTACTGCTCTCAGCGCCATCTAATGTTTGAAATTCGAACTAAAATCTGGAATCACAGAACAAAGATTCCTGACATCATACATTACCCTCCTGCAAGATTTTTTTTAATATCTGTCACCGTTTGGAAGATATTAAATTTTAAAATCCATCAGTCATTTTTGGGAGACCCGGTATATATATATATATGTATCTATATTATAAAGGACAAACATATCTGTGCGTAACGCATACGTCATTTTGCGAATGGCAACATTTTGAAATTTGAAATGAAATTTTGGTTTTGCAATTTTCTTTACTGCAAAACTTCTAAACATCGCACATTTTAAATTTTTACACCGTCGTATAAGGAAAAAAATGTACTTTTAAATGCAATTTGTTTGAAAGCTCTATCTCAATTTAATTTTGAGATATTAATTTTTTTGTAGTTTTTAATACTTTTTTTGAAATTGTGGCAACTGAAGAACTCCATTTCTGTTGAAAGTCATGGAGGGTTTTGAGGGAAAATAATCCCCGAGTAAAGAAAATAAATATTACTGTACCTTTTATTGCCATTTTCTCATAAAAACTAAAAAAAAAATGAAATTATAATGCATGCTATGTCAGCGATTTTTTAAGTTTCCAGTTCAAAGCCATTTTCAATTTTTACACCGTCAAATACAGAAAAAAAATCTACTTTCAAATGCAATGTGTTTGAAAATTGTATCTTAATTGACTGAGTTATTACGGTTTTTAAAATAACTAGCTGCCCGTGGCGACCAGTTTGGTCTCCCTTAAATTGAATGCTAGGCATTATATCGTGTTATTTTTATTCATAATTTAATTTACTTGCACAATCCTTCGCCTTATCGGAAGATTCTGATAGAGAAATCAAGAACACGGTTTTTTTTATGTTAGTCGGGCACAGGTGATTAATCGCCAAACATTGTACCCGTCGATTTTTTTCATATTTCTAAAGGAATATGAAATATTAAGTTAAAATATAATCCTTTCACTCATTTTAAATTGTATAACTTTAATTTAAAACTGAAACATTTCAAATTCATGAATTTCACTTAAAAAAAATTCTTTAAAAAAGGATAAAGAAAAGAAAAGAATAAATACCACAAAACCTTTTAATTTCAACATTGTTTTAATTTACACCTCGAAAAATAGAAATGGCTACTGGCGAGTTAAAAAATGCTATTAGCGAGAATTGCGCCCAGCTAATATAAAAGTACGAACTTCTTGAGATCATAGCAACTTTTATGTAGTATTATCCGAAAAAAATATTTTGATGAAATAGGTTGCCAGAAAATACGTTGCCAAATTTCTTGCTCGCATGGACCTTTTCTCTATTTTGCCCACTACCTATACTGGAAAAATACCTTTATTTATTTATTTATTCATTTATTCTATTTTAATTGAGCTGAATAAAAGACGGCACAGATATCATATACGCACCACGTTGGCGCGATTTTTTTCTGACGCCAATGTCATATACGCACCGGGGTACTTAACTGGCGCCAAAGTGTGGTTATTTTGCTTGATATGGTAACCCGGATGTTGTTGCTTATTTATTAATAAATTGTTTATTTGCTTTTATTTTATTTCATTTTTATTATATAAATTGTTGTGTTCTATAGTTATTAATTAAACTTTTTATTTATTTAATGCTATTCCCTTTTTAAAAATATTACACAGTAACCAATGAGATGCGTTTCATTCAGGTGTTGCCATTAAGCAATTAACAAATAATCGCGATTTCTGTGTGCCACCAACGATAGCATAAAATATATAGATTTTCAAGCATGAATTATTTTTAAATTTATCTATCACGTGTAGCTCGATTACGAAAGATTAATCTCCCTTAAAAAATATATAAAAAGTTCTGCATTTGTTTCCGTCTAATGTTGCATAACAAAATTAAGACTTTCTCTATAGAAAAATAAATAAAATAATGTAAATAAGAAAAAAAAATTAACAGACATGTGATTGAACCACGTGCTTAAAGCACTGAAATGATCGGAAAGACTGCCGTAAGTCGTAAATCTTGGGCTAATAACTCCTGGCATGGGGTCACATGTGAAAGTATCTCTTTAATAAAATTTAAAACTTTAATTGATTGCATAATTGATATTTTTCAGATAAAAATTCTTTTTGATGTTAGTGGGCAATCTAAAATATATATTATATGAAAAAAAAAGAATGGTTTTTACCTATACTCTGTAACCCGAGGAGCTCGGGTTCGATCCCCTAGTATATATACAAGCCGTTCTCTGTGTGTATGTCCTTTATGCAAATCTTTAATTTTTGACCGATTTGCACGAAACTCGATGTACATAGGTTTTAGAACGTGGAAAAGATCACTGTCTACTTTAAAAAATTATCAGACCACTATTTATCCCTTTTTTCTACCACTTCCATAATTTAACATTATAGAAATATCTCTTTTTAAATCTTTTTAATTCAAACGTTCCGTTCCTGTTGCCAAACCCTAAAAAATGACACAATAATGTGAAAAAAAATAAGGATAACGCGTGTATTTTGTTTCTATTTGCCAATAAAAATGCAGATTTTCTTGCTATATTTTTGCGTGTTTGATATTGACGTCATTCTAAACAGAAAATTTACATTTTTTTTTTTTTTTTTTTTTTATATATATAAAATAAAAACTTTAACTATAAGAGCGGGAAAATAACGTAGCACCTCAATTTGAATGTTTCTTTTTAATTAAAACATCTATTTTAATACAAACAGTCAAATTTCATGAAAATTTAACAAAAAGAAAAAAAAAAGGCTAGATATGGCGTCACATTCTATCAAATCTTTTCAACGCGTAATCAAACTCATTGTAAACATATGGCTCCTATATTTTGATTACTACTTCGATTGTATACTACAGCCATATCTTATAGCTATACGTTATCGCTAAGTGTTGTATTGGTTTAGATTCAGTGCTAACATTTTCTGTGATTTATAGCAAAAAGAGAGGGGTTATTTACATTTTAAAAAAAAATCTTGACAGATGTCTTGATTTAAAATTTATGGAAAATGACATCATTTCATCTAATCATTGCAGATTTAATTTCAAATTTTCCAAATAAAATTTTAGTAACTACTACCTCATTTGCATGTATTTTTTTGCATTTACCCCCGTATTGTGGAAGATATTGTATACTTCTGTTACGCGCGCCAAAGAAAACATGTATTTTAATTTTAAAAGTTAAAAAAATTACCACAATGTGTCAAAAGAACAACCTTTTCCTGAATTTAAATTTCGCGAGTTCTAAATTAAAACTAAAAACGTGAGTTTTTTTCATAAACGTCAAGTTAAGGCTGTTCATAAAGTTAAGACTGTTCTCAAATCCAAAGGAGCTATTTTCTGACATATTTTTTAATTAATTTTTGTTCGGAAACGCATGAAATTGACAGGAGTTCTTACTTAGAAACTACGTAATCTAAAGATAGTTTCCATATGTTGGTAAAGGTATAAGATCTTTCAGTTGGTGTTTTGAACTGAATTTCGGACGCAACAGTGCAATAAAGGATAAAAACCGGCCGTCACGCAACCACAATTTCTAATAACTCTATAAGTAATTTATTTATGAAAAAAGGAAAAACTCATTTCAATTTCAAACCGCTTTAATAATCAGGCCTACAAATTTTAAGCCTTCACGTTTAATGAGTCAGAAAATGAGTCAGAAAGTTTCGCGTTGTTGAGCAGGGAACTGGAGAAGCACCTTAAGCATTTGCAGGCTAGTATTTTGTAATCAAGTTGCATGCCAGGTAGTCGCTTAAAACATAAGTCATTCTATATTGTTTTAAACAAAGGTGCATGCCATAATAGGTGTCAGGCACACTCGCTAAAATAAGAATACCCTAGCGCACAGCCCCATTACCGAAGATAAACCCGTCAATATACTTAGAGATAAAAAGATTTCTGCATTTTTCATTCCGCTAATAAGACTAATCTTTCATAATTGGGTTCACATGATTATATAACTTTCCCCCATAATTCTATGACTAAGCAACGGAAAACAATATGTTACGCTCTAAAATCTTTCCTAAAAAACTAATAGGTCAAGTCGCATGGAAAGCCGTTCTGAAGAATTCAAGTTATATGCCACCGGAACTAAATTCCCATTTGAATTTTATATACTTATCAGGTTATTTTGAGTAGTTTGATTTGATATCTGTTAAATTCGTGTTTTATTTTATTTTATTTTTGGCGTTTTAATTTCGTTTGCCAATTTAGTTATTGAATATTACGCGAAAGCAAATTCTGAATTATTTACAATGTTCTTGAACAATTGAGTTAATCTTTTGTATTTGGGTTGCAAGCGTATTTAAAAAATATGCATGCTTAAAAATTATTTTAAAGCCCATAAAAAATACGTAAATTGAGATAAACATTACAAACAAATATCACTGAAAGTACTTTTGTTTTCTATAATACGTTGGAACAATCGAATGTACAACGTTTAGACGGTAAACTGCAATAAAAGGAAAATTTGTTGTGTTAGGTTGTTGCCACCGAAAATATGATACCAGCGTTACTCATAGACATGTCTTTTCTTTATACTATTACATTAAGTGTAAACAGGTTCATCTTTCGTAATCGGGTTGCACTCAACTTTAAAAATATCCATGCTTAAAAATTACTTTAAAATCCATTAAAACCAGAAAGCTGAGGTACAATTTTCAAACAAATTTCATTTGAAAGAACTTTTTTCTATTCGACATTGTAAAAAATGAAATTGTGTGATGTTTAAAAGTTAGAAAAATTGCAGTAAAGGCACATTTTATGGGTTACAATTTATGGGGCACAATTTATGGGCACTGACATAGTGTTTTTACTTTATAATGTAGATAATACCATACAAATGAGAATTTCTTTAAGTGCTGCGCGATTTGGAGGAATTTTTTTTTTCGTATTGTCAGGAAAATCACATATTTTTCTCTTATATCCGCCAAATAAAACGTGCATTCTGTTATTAAAGCTCAGGGATTTTACTATGGTTGCAAGACAATAACGCCATGTTTTTTGATTGTCTTTATAACGATTTGTGGATGGGAATGCACAAATTTCAGTTATTGTGATTGCCGTATTATTTTTTTTTTTAATTTATTTTACCTGGAAGGCTTCTTATAATTGACACGGGCGAAGCCGGGTAGTTCTGCTAGTATATATATATATATATGCAGTACTTTTCAGTGGCATTAAATTCGTTGACAGACAAAGGTTTGCTTGTTTTAAATTCCCTTAGATCTAACAAACAAAATTTATTTCAATATAAAACATTAGTATGTGTTTTATGGATATGTGAGGGATGGAAATTTTATGTGATATTCAAATATTGATGTGTGTCCCCGTATAGCAAGCACAGCCGAAGAGCGCAAGCAATACATTAGTAAATAAGAAACTAGCAAATTAGTATTTGAGAAATATTGCTCAGAGATCACACCTTTGACATAACTTAGCTAAGGTTATCCCTATAGCCACTTCTATACATGAACATAACTTTCTTGAAACCTTCCATATTTATGAAAATTGTCAGTAAAGTTTTCGTGGTGACTTTGCTATTCCCTCACTGTCAGATTGTTACAGGTACTATAAAAAAGTCTGTTTTTATAAATTTCTTCTATCATTTTTTTCATATTAAATATTTCTTCCTCATGTGTAATTTCCTCTTTGCATTTTCTGTTTATTTCCTGTAATTCTATTCGTGAATAAACGTTTCTCTCGAATCCGCTTCCCTTTTTTAGATATGGGCATAATTCCACCATTCATAGCACTTCTCATGATACGCTGAATAAAAGCAAAACTAGTCAGCAATAGTTAACAAAGTTTTGGTGCTTAAATCTTTCTCTTATCTACCTAGCGTTTGGAAGAATATTGGTTCTAAAAAATTTTAATTGCCATTAGTATTAGCCTATGTACTGAAATCTAAATCAAAATTATTAGGAATGCTAATAAATTAAAAATAAGTTTAATTGTTTTGATTAAACTAATTGATATATTTTTTAACAAAACTAATTAAATCTATCGCTTTATCTAACATAATTTAAAATAAAATAAACATAAAAGCTTTACTCGGTTTAAAACAACAAAATTAATTATGTATATCTAAATTACAAATTTAAATTATATCGTTTGCTTTTTCATTGAATCCATTTTTTACTGAAATATATTATCAAATGTTGATACTCGACTATTTATTTCCTGATAAATGTTTTCTTGTAAGCTGTTATTAAGAACAAATCTTTTCAACTGAGAAAGTTCTAACAGACTTCTAATACTATGTTATTACAGAATCATTGAAATGATGACTGTGATACAGAGACATCAAAATGATACTTACGTTTATCTTGTGATTAATTTCTACTGATTTCTAGTTGTAAGGACAGTTGTTTCAAGAAATTATTTTTATTAGTGTCAAATAATATTTGAACATCAATTATACTACAATGTACATTCGAAAGTTTATGTCATACACACTTTTTGCTAAATTATAGTTACGAGTTGAACAAATAAAATATTATATGTACAAATCCGTTATTAAAGAAATATATGTAATTTACATACATTTAATGAATACAGATAATATCATACATACATAATCTTCATTTTTTATGTCTGCTAATCTCCAGTAGACGCACATTTTTGCTTTATTGTATTTAATTGTAATGTAGGTTGTATATTAAAAAAAATGGCGGTTTGCGTTATTGTACTTATCATTTTTTACTGGCTTTTTTTATAAACTTTATTGAAAAATTACGTTGTTTATGTATTATTTTCAACGGCAGATTTTCGACTATTTCTTTGGAAAAGTAGTTTTTCGTCATTGTACAAGGATAGTTGAGACCCTTAAAAAACTATAAAAAATAAGCAAACTCGCATTATTTCCAGTATGAATTTGAAATGGTGTAAAATGCAGCACAAATGGTTCACGATATCAACCAGTCATTTGGACCATGGACCTTTGGTAAACGCAGAGTTTAATGCTGGTTCCAGATATTTGGTTGCGGAAGTAAGAGACTTGAAGATAAATACACTGTAAAACATTTATGTAAGTTTACTCTGCATTATGTGTGTAACCTTACACAAATACTGGTGTAAACAGTTCTGATATTTAAAAAACTCACATTATTTGAGTTTATTTTCACAAAAGTTGTGGGACCTCTGTGAAAACTGGTTTCAACCTTTCAACTTAGTCGCATACGTCACGTGAGATCTACTGAAGCGGATTTCATTCTCCATTGCAACCTTGCACGTACTCTGTGGTCTGCAATTCACCCACATGTCGAAGCAAGAATAACAAGGGTTTTTTGAGCTTTTAATGTTATTTTTCTTATTAAAAAAATTACCAAAAGAATACATACGCCGCCGTCTTATGTGATACATTGATGTTATTCTAATTACAAGAATGGAGGTAAACACAAGGCGTATTGTTTTAAGTCTGACAAAACAAAGATCATTCCCAAAAATGGATATCATTAATAAACTCTAAAAGTACAGCAATGTAGGAAAACATATAGTTTATTTATTTTTCAAAGTGTTATATATATTCAATTTTTCATTTATTAGTTTTTATCGCTTTTATTTCTTTAAAACTAAATATGAAAACGTTTTGTTTTAGCATAGTATATATTTTTTTATAAAATCCTTATTTGCACAGAATATGTAAAGCCTGAAATAATAATGTAGATATAACTATGTGTGTGAATTATATTTATTGTTGTAGATTATTCTGTAGAAAATACACTATATTTTTATTTGAATAAAAAAAATTGTTCTAATTATTTTATTTAATACATAAATATTTTAATAACTAGGTGTAACTATTTTAATTATTATTTCTTTTTATTTAAAGTGTTATATGTTCAATTTTTCATTTTAATCGCTTTATTTCATTACGGTTTAAATGAAGCAAAATTTAAAGAATGTTGTTTTTTTTCTCTTACGAAAACACATTTTATTAGGTAGCTTTCTTTACAAAAAGCTACCTATTGCAGCCGTTCGGAGGAAAGCGATTTCAAAATATTTTGGTATATTTTCATCGATCATGACCCCCAGACCCCGAAACCACCCTCCGTTCAAAATTTATATATATATATATATATATATATATATATATATATATATATATCTGACATATGTCACACTGTAACTCACGTATTTATGAACCGATTTGGATGTAATTCGGTGTGTAGATAGTACATACCAATGTCTCGACCGAGTTCGTTGGCCAGCTTCATCCGCCATTTTGTTTCAAAATGGCGGCCATTTAAAAATTTTAAAAAAAATTTAAATTTGAAATGTGGTACCAAAAAATTGAAAATGGAAAAATCTTTTTTTCTTATGTATTTGACCTTTATACAAAGACTCCGTAGCAGTTTTTGTTTCGTCTATATCTTAAAAAATGGCTGAGTTATAGCATTTTGAATTTCTAGTGTGGCTGACATTTTGAAATGCCTTGATTTTTGCCACGTGATAACAGACGTATTTATGAACCGATTTGGATGTACCTTGGTGTGTACATAGTACATACAAATAACTCAACCTAGTTCGTTGGCCAGCTTCATCCGCCATCTTGTTTCAAAATGGCGGCCATTTAAAAAAATTAAAAAAAAATTAAATTTAAAATGAGATACCAAAAAATTGGAAAATGAAAAAGAGTTTTTTCGTATGTGTTTTACCTTAATACAAAGATTCCGGAACAGGTTTTGTTTCGTCTATATCTAAAAAAATGGCTGAGTTATAACATTTTGAATTTCTATTGTCGCTGACATTTTAAAACGACCTGATTTTTGTCACGCGATAACAGGCGTATTTATGAACCGATTTGAATGTAACTTGGTCTGTACATAGTACATACCAATGTCTCGACTGAGTTCGTTGGCCAGCTTCATTCGCCATCTTGTTTCAAAAGGGTTGACATTTAAAAAAAAAATGTAATTTAAAATTTAAAATGAGGTATTAAAAAATTGGAAAATGAAAAAGATTTTTTTTATGTGTTTGGCCTTGATACAAAGATTCTGGAGCAGTTTTTGTTTCTGAAAATTTGTTCTTTTGTTTATATCTTAAAAAGTGGTTGAATTATAGCACTTTGAATTTCTATCATGGCTAACACTTTGAAACGATCTAGTATTTGTGTCGCGATACCACACGTATTCGCCTATTTCGATGGAAGAAGGCATGTGGATAGTATACATCAATATCTCGACCAAGTTCGCTGGCCAGCTTCATCAGCCATCTTGTTTCAAAATGACGGCCATTAAATTAAAAATATATATATTTAAAGTGAGGTGCAAAAAAATTAGAAATTGAAAAAGGTTTCTTTTTTAAGTATTTGACCTTGACATAAGGATTCAGGAGCATTTTTTGTTTGTCTTTATCTTAAAAAATGGCTCAGATATAGCAGTTTCAATTTCTAACGTGGGTGACATTTTGAAAAATCTGATTTTTTGCCTGCGACAGCACTCGTATATATCAACCGATTCCGATGTGAGTGAGCATGAGCACAGCAATTACTAAGGTCTCGACCAAGTTCACTGGTTAGCCTCATCCACCATGTTGTCTTAAAATAGCAGGCACTTTAAGAAATCGCCGAATTTGGCAGCCAAATATAAGTTACTTTAAATAAAAGCAGCTTGGATAAAGCTGACTAATTTCGCGAAATTCTCATTCATAATGATTTAGTATTGATAAAAATTAGTATTGAATCTCCTACATTCCGTTTCCACTTAATTGAGCTTCATGTGTTTGAATAATATAAGTTGGTTTTTTTAAAATAAGGAATATGAAAGCTACCTCTGCACTGGCCGGAAGGACTTTTTTAGTATAGTAATGTAGTACAGGAACAGTAAATAACCTTTTATAAAATCCATGTTTACAAAGAAAATGTAAGGTATAAGATATATATGCAAATTATACTTTGTAATAGTATATGTTGCAGATTTTTTTTAAATATTAGTAATAATAATTAATCGAAAATAAATTGTTTATTATTTTAGGTAAATAATACTTTAATACCAGATGATTATTAATAGGTGCAGGAAAAATCTATTTCCATCAATGCTCACTCCTACTAATGTGTAACCTTACACACAATTATTGTGTAAAATTACAGACAAATGGGGTGAAAACTTACACCTAATATTGGGTAACCTTCCAAGAAAGTTAGGTGACACCTTACTCGTACTAATGTGTAACCTTACACAGAATTACTGTGAAAGCTTGCAGGCAATTGTGGTGTAACCTTACACAGAAATTTGTGAAATGTTTCACAATATTATGGTGTAAACTCACACAAGAGCTTCGTAATGTTACACCAGTTATATCAGTTAAATACCACCGTAAGATTGGAGGCAGCAATGCTGCCTCCAGATTTATGGAGTAACGTTACACCAAATGTTTTACAGTGTAGGTTTGTTGACGAGATTCTGTCATTTAATACAATAAATTCAAAGCATGAGTTAAAGATAAGTCACATAGTACAATCCGAAATCTTACTTCTGAACTACTACTCGACGAGTTGGTATAACATATTCTGTTTTAAGAAATTAAGATAGAGTAATATTATTTAGTTTATTTTAATTGAATATGGAAGCAAAAAAAAAAATAAATTATAAATTATTATACGAATTGTAAATAGTTTTAGAAGTTATAAATTTAAAACAGTTCAATTTCCGTATAACTTTTTATATGCAACAAAACCCTGTAAGACGAAAATTGAGTGTCTCTGTGTGTGTGTGTCTGAGTGACCTTTTAAAGTAATTTTAGTGTTTTGTCAATCTAGGTTTTACCACTTTCTTCATATGATTGATAATTAATATTTGTGAAAACATTGTTTGAAAAAACTTTTCGGGGGCATGGAAATTCTGCATGGGAATTTTATATTATCCTGTCGCCTCCCCAAAGCAGAAAGTAATACCATGTTGAAAGATGAGTAAATTCCATACAAAATGCAAGTTCTTTGTAAAATTACGTAAGTCGTTTTTCAAAACCCTCATCTACAAAACTCTACCATATAGAGACTTTTATTTTGTGCTGTTTAAGATAGTTTTAAAAATATATTCATGAAAAATTATAAAAATTAAATTTAAAAAATCAAAAGACCTGACTGCGTAAAATAGTCCAGGCAATAGGCGATTTTACCTGGCAAAATTAATGGTACTTCTGGAAATCGGCTTATTTTATGTTTTTTGCGTCGCTGAATCCAAATTTGTAATTTCCCACGAAAATCTCCCCAGGCAATCCCCACAATTTTTTGTAAAATACGCCCCCCAAAAAGGTTTTTATTAAAAAAAAATCAATTTTTTTTGTTTTAGGGAAAAAGCATTTAGAAATTCAGAAAGTAGACAAAATTTGCAACAAATACGATTTATGGCATTATGACGTAGGATGAATGGTGAGGGGGGGGATCTGCCTCGGAACATGAGCCGCGGTGCTGCATGGACTAAGTTGTGAAATTCCACTTAACCACTCACATCGTTTACATTCGGACACCCGCCTGCCCTCCGAACTTTCCCTATAAGGTGTACTTTAAGTTTTTTGGGTAGCTGAATCCGAATTTTTAACTCCCCCCCAACCCCCCCCCCTCCCAATATAGTTGTTTTTAAATTTAATTTTTTATTGTTTTAGGGGAAAAGTATATAGAAATTCAGAAAGTAGACAAAATTTCCAACAAATAGGATACATGACATTATCACGTAGGATAAACGGGGAGATGGGGGAAGGGCTGGCTCGGGACATTCCCCGCACGCTCCGAGGCAGACCCCTCCCCCTCCCCATTCATCCTACGTCATAATGTCATACATCTTATTTGTTGCAAATTTTATCTACTTTCTGAATTTCTAGATACTTTTTCCCTGAAACAATAAAAAAATGAATTTTTTAATAAAAACCTTTTTTGTGGCATTTTACCAAAATTTGGGGGGGGAGGGGGTTGTCGGGGGAAATTTTGGTGGGAAGTTAAAAATTCGGATTCAGCCACACAAAAAACATATAGTAAGGTTTTTTCCTGAACTACCATGAATTTTGCTAGGTAGAGCCCTATACGGTCTTTATTGCCTGGACTAAAAAGCGAATTAATTAATTATTTCTCATCAATGTGACTTTTTTGACAATTGATGACTTTTAAGTTGTGCTTAATTGTTTGTTCTTACCTATAAACACTGTTTTGATGAGGCCTCTAGATGTCTATGAAGGTTTGAGTTGCACTAAAGCTAGAGATCCTACTTACACAACTCCCAGGTTGTGTAATATTTAAACGAAGATTCTGACTGTAAAATAGACAATGAAACATTGTCTTCATTTTGAAAGACCAATCCAATGATATGCCACTCAATAGGGTACGTAATTTGTTTTTAATCTCTACCGCCATTTTGTATTTTACGGCCACCATTTTCAATTTATAAAAACAAAAGCTAGCCTATAACCATCGGACGGTTAAGAAGAATCGATACAGACCTCATTCATTAAAATCCATCCAGTCGTTGAGATGTTTCGAGGGTATAAAGAAATCCACATACCCAGATACGCGTCAAACACATAACCCTTCTTAGCAGTCGGGTAAATAAAATAGCAAACTTATGGATCGATTTAACAGCAAATGCAAAAGAATGAGAGATATGCATTGGTTTATAAAATAAAATAATCTTTCAACCATTTAAAAAAAGAAAAAAGAAATAAAGAAAAGGAAAGGTAAAACATTGCAGCCTTGAAAAATCTCCGGATTTATTTTATAACTTCATTTAAGCAATCATCATAAAGAATAATACAAATAAATTCAGTGCAGGTATTCTATAAAATAATAAATTTGAGTCATACATATTTGTTATGTGAATAGTCAAGAAATAAAACCAAATCTCTAAAAGACAAAAAAAAATATTTAGTTTTAAAACGTTGAAAGATAGCCTTATTATATGCCTTTTTGATGAAATTGGCGTCAAAGTACCAATGTGTCACAACTACATTGTTAAAAATCTGCCGAAAACTGTCCAGTCTTACGACTATTTTTATAAAATGACTGTTAAATAAACGTAATTTATCTCTTTTCTGACCATAATTTGTCAGTAATATTACGAGATACCGTGAATAATATGGCCAAGTAAACGTTATCGTTTAAAAAGGCAGACTATCTGGACATTTTGCTGTTTAATTTTAACAGTGTAGAATTAAACGAAAGCAAAAACATAAAGAGTTACCGATAGATCTTAGTGATACAGAACATATCGCCATAGTGCAAACAGTTAATGGTACAGCGCACTTTTAAAATTAAATTTTTCATTTGAAAATTTTATTTATTTATTCAAATTAAATTAAAGAAAATCTAATAAATACCAATATGCAAATTTTGGGTTTTAATGGTTCTTAGATAATCAAAATTAAAATATTTAAAATACTGAATTATTCGCATTTTACAAAATGGTACATGAACATTCCATTTTTACTTACAACCTCGATATTCCTCAACAATAATCGTTAAATACATAAACATAAACATTCTTAATTTTTGGGGGACTTTTTTAATAACTAAGATTTTAAAAATTCTGTTAACTTAAATTCTATAGGTTTTAACTAAATAATTATTTTTTTTAAATTTTGTTTAATTTTTAAAGCATTTAATTAATTTATATGACATTACTTTGAATAACATATGTCTATATATAACGGGTGTTTCAAAAGTTCGGTGAGAAAGTAAAATGCGATAAAATTTAATCTAGTCGATTACAACGACCATTTGAATTTTATTTCGCCCACCAAATTCCGTCGAATCCTCTTCAACAACAGATCGCAAACATCGAACTTCAGACGACCAAAATCTTCATCATTAAACTCTCCAAGTTCCGTTTCGAGAAGAAAAACAGTTTACAAATCGAAAGCAGTTCCACCGAATCATCCACAGATTGCGACAGATTACCAACGTTGAGCTCAATTTTCCCCGGTTAGAATCGATCGATTCTAAAACGCCGTGGCTAGTGGATTGGACCCCCTCGAAACAGGGCCTTTTACTATCAATCGATTAAACATTAGATTGTTTCTTTTTCGCGTTCGTCTTTTATTCTATAATCGATTTTTATGGGCTACATAATCAGTTGAAGACCTCGATTTTCATGGCCTACATAATTAATTGAAGACCTCGATTATCATGGACTAAATAATCAGTTAAAGACCTCGATTTTTTGCTTTGCAAGACGATTGTCATTTCGGCGTCTCTCTTTGGCTTTGGATTTTTCCATATCTGATAATTTGCGCCTACCCATTTCGTAACTTTTTTAATTTTTAACGATTTTATGCCTTTTGATTACCTATTCAAACATTTTTTAACGATTTTATGCCTTTCTATTACCTATTCAAGTAAAAATTCTTCTAAAAATAAAGAACATCGTTGAATTTCGTTAAAAAAAATAAAATGCGAGCATCATTTGGCCCCATCCTCGACCAAAAACAACAACCATTTCCGAATGGTTAAAAAATGATATGTATGGGTCGGAGAGATATGCGATTTGTAGAAAAATATTCAACATGGTACGGGATTTTGTATGACACAAGCAAAAAAATTAGTTCAAAATCTCGACAATAGAGGGTACTACAGCAGATAATGCCATGAAATAATAAATAAGCTGAGCTAAATAAGCAGATTTCTTATAAAAACGTGTGTGCGGAAATGCAGCGTTGAAGCAGTAGAGGGCGTTGTTGGGTTAGGCGAATGAAAGCGCTTCGCTGACTTTAATCGTCACTCTCCGCTCGGATTTTTAGCAAGATGCGCCGTTACACCAATGCAGGGCTGACCGACATCCCTTCCATGTATGGGGCTGCACAAGAGAATGGAGCTTTAGCTGAAATGATGAACATGGAACGATTCCAGGGTAGGAATCTGCTGGATCTCCAAACATTTGAGCGTCTTTTTCGGGAGTTGAGCAAGTGGACCATTTTATGCTTCGAGGCGAGATACTGGTACTGAAATATATTGCAGAATTCATGCAGTGGAAGAAGCCGTATTACGCACGATAGAGGATAGTCCTTCGACAAGCTCGAGAGCAGTTGGACGTGCGTTGGGTGTGAGCCATTTCCTTGCGCAGCTCCATGCATGAAATCCATGTAAGCAAGCTCCGTGTTGTAACGACGCATGTTGCTCGAAATCTGTGCGGGTAAAGACGATTCAGGTCAGTACCCTCTACTGCCTCAACGCTACATTTCCGCACCCACATTCCTATAAGAAAGCTACGTGTTTAGGCCCCCTCAACCTGCCTTTACATTTTTGACATATAGTTCTAAACCACCCTGTATATAAGTGTGTAGTTTGTTATTGAAGTCGAAAAAATCCAGCTGACTTGTGTGAAGATTGTTGGTACATCAAATATCATGTCAAGCATTTTAGTTGTGACACCTTGGCTTAGAAAGGCAATTTATTCGATTTATGCCAATAATATTTCGATGTATTGCTCCAAGTCAGAAGACATCGTGGTTGCTTGCAGTCGTAACTAATTCATGCGGTCATGGCGTAAGTGTAACAGGACAACGGATTCAATACTCCGATGATTTTCCTATAAGAAAACGAAGTCAGTTTGTCGTTCGAAGTAGTTTAGAAATGAAAGATATCAGAAATGAAATGTATCAGAAATGAAAAATTAAAATAACTTCCATATTTAATGCAAACAACTCCAACCGTGAAGCCTTCATGCTTTGGCACGAATCTCTGTGTCATGCTGTATGATGTCAAGAAGCAATTTATAATACTACGAGGCTAATAGACATCAGATAACGTTTTCAACTGCACTTGAGACAAGGCAGAAATCTGCGCTCCGACTTCATTTCATCGGCTTTTTGCAAGACTCGCGGAGGAAGACAGATATTGACGAAGCACAGAAACGAACTAATCAGGGAAAGGCGCACTTCTGGTGATGGGCAATTTAGCTAATGATGCGAGTGAGGAGTAGTTTAAGGCGAATGAATCCGGTGTTTAATAGATTAATGTTTTTGAAGCAAAAAGCCTAGCGCTGGAAATTAGATTCGTGGGATTGGAAATAAAAATAACAAAATGGCTCTTCAAAACATTCGAAAATAAAAACTAGCTTTCCTCAGAATTTTATAGATTGGATAGCTGATAGAATTTATGAAGGGACTAAAAGCATATTGCATTATTAGCTTATCCCCTACGCATATTTGGGTATAAATGGAGATATATTCGTAAACACATGGGAAATTTCAAGGAGAAATTTCTAGCTATCAATCTCCGATAAATTGAAATCGCCTAGTGTTAATCCTAAGAAATACCCTTACATATAGTGTAATCTTGAGGGTATTTCGATGTCAATCTGGTTTCAAATATTCTAATTACAATGCAGCGTGGACAAAGTGAAATATGGATGTCATTTTTCTCAAAACTGTTTTAAAATAATATAAAACCTTGTAATTGCACAGCAAATATATATGTTGATAAAATGCTATCTGCGTTGAAGACATTTCTTGAACGCCTATGTTAACTTCATGAGACCAAATATACATTATGACATTCAAATTCATTTGTCGGTTTCAATTGTAAACTAAGTAAACTAATGGGAATGCCTTATTCTCTATATATTTGCATAGCGATGATGCCCTGAAACTCGTTTACAAGATCACATAAAATGATTTTTCTTTCAACGAAGAAGTGTGATTCAAAACAAGAAATAATATAAATGTTTTCATTTCAAATAATAATAAAAAGGCGATAACAACAGAATGTTTTAAACTTTATACTTTAAATCTATAGGCGTTATACTTTCTAAGCATATTTTAAGACGAACAAAGCGGCGAAGAAATATAAATACAAACGAAAGGCATATTTTTTTTTTAAACTTCTGTATATAAAAGTAATAAATTAAAAATAAAATTATATGAATTCCGGGACGAAATAATATTGTTTTGAAATATGTGACGACATCATACTATCCACACCAAAACAAGATATATTTCCTTAGACGTCTGGAATATATGAATCTATCCAAGGAAAAATATTTTCCTTGTAGTTTTTATTTCTCTATGCAGATTCTATTTCAATTTCATATTGCGTTGTATATTGTTCATTCAAAAATTCATAAGTATCACACTGAAGAAAAAATAAAACTTATAGTGAAGTAAATCTCTTATATGAAAGATTTTGAAACATATGCAGGGTGAAATATCAAAGTAATTTAAAGATTTGTCTAAAGATGAATATTTTAAGATATGTGTTTCGTTTTACGATTCTCAAAATATTTTTCAAATATATACAATGAAATATGAAATCCAATTCTCTTAATCAATTATTTTCTAAATAAAGAATTCATATAAAATAGCAGTGATATATACATATATATATATATACATATATATATATATATATCTGTGTGTGTGTTTGAACAGTGACGTGTATACTCGAATTAATATATAATTTTAAAAAAGATATAGGGGAGAGTAGCCGAATGTGGACCATTTCACTTATTTTCAGGTGTAACTCACTTAATTTTTGAAATATCTGCAAAAGATCATTACATAGGGTCAATCTATTCATCTGCTAACTAAATAAATATTTAGATCAATTTCTTTTTGAAAATCTTAGATTTTATTTTAAATTGAAAAAAATGTTAAAAGTGGTTCAAATTCAGCAACTGGTCGCCTAAGTTGGATCTCCTGTCTCCTAAATTGGACCAAATAATATCAGGTTGTTTTAATGACTAGGGAATATAACCAAGTTTATTAAAAGCAAAGTTTGCGATTAATGAAACAGAATAACAGCAATGAAATATAATGAAATCAAATATCTGAAAATAAGAGTAATTGTTTTAAATCAAAATGTATTCAAAATATAAATCAAAGTTATCAGTAATTAAGAATAAAAATTACGGAACTAATTGTCAGTTACTTGAATATCATGTAAGGAGTGATGCAAAGCTTATACATGAATTTTGTTTATTGTTTTTGTTTTCCAGCGCACACAACTTGAAACCGTATATGGCAATCTGAACACTGAATCATTTCTTCTATTTTATTTTCTTACAAATTAGGCAAGACCAATCATCACTGTATAGATTTTTCTTTTTACATTCTGAATTATCACACTTTTTTTTTTCTTGCAACAGAAATTTTCGTTATACAGGGTGTCCGGTCTCATCGGTGTCCAATGGCTAATTCCTAAACCCTTACTCATAGACATATTGTTCCAATTACAAAAATGTTTTAAATCAGGTAAAGAAATATTTTAAAAGCGATTTGGGTCAATAAAAACATTTCTTTAAAAATTACGAAATTTAAATTTTTATACGGCCCCCCGGTCCTATAAGTTATATTTAGTAAAATTTTCCTATTACACTGACAAGTAAGACAAAATAAATTCCATTCATATAACACTAAAATTGAGCGCGTTTTGCAACTTTAAAAATGCATGACTTATGCCATTTTTCTGCTCTGAAAACAAATGAGTTCGGCTTGGCTTTGAGGAGCCACATACCAAGTGCTTAAGGTATTCGAAGATCTTATTTCCTGTGTATCTGCGCTTTGAAAAAAATCGTACAAATATTACGATTAAGTTACATTTATTAAGTTTCAGATTGGCTAAAATAACATATGTTTTATTTTGTCAGGATTTCAGACTGTTTCTTTGATGATTTCTTTTAACAAAAATTATCTTATTTTTATAAGTTTTTATGTTACTTCAACGATCGTATGTATGTTTTTCCAGTTCAAAATTTGTACTCGAACTTTAACTCACTTTTGAATATCCGATCGAGATTACATTTTACATACTGGCGCAAATCCAATAACAATCTAATATTATTATGATTTTCGGTGGTTACAATTTATAGTTATTTTACAGGGTAACACAACAAAATTCGGATAGATTACCGCCAAGAAGTTTAAGAAAAAGTTTTAGAATAGATGATACAAGACTGCGATTGTTGTTTTTTTAAAACTTTTATGTAATTTTTAGCACTGAATCCGAAAATTACATTAATTTTTTACCATCATGTCAGGATATTTCGCAAATCATAACTTGTCAAATTTAAATAATAACAAAAATCGGATACTATGAAGTATAGGAGATGGTTGTGCTTTTTAACTTTTGATAATTGATTTTTACGTACTTTTAGCACTGAATCTGAAAATGACCTTTATTTTTAACCATCACGTTAGAATTTTTTTTTGAAAATCGTACATGTGTAAGTTAAAATATAGCAAAAATATCACACTATAAAACATATGTAAAACTTTTTTTGTTTTGTTTTATTTTATTTTATTTTATTTTATTCAATAATTTATTCGATATTTTTGCTTATCTTGAAATATTACAGCTAAATAGCTGAGTGATCCGATAAGACGAGGGAGGAGATTCAATTTTAACTTTGAAATTTGCGAAAAATCCTGATGTGATTGTTAAATGAAGGTCAATTTCAGATTCAACGTTACAGAATACACAAGAATCAAAACACATTTGCAAGCTTGTGTAATCTAATAATATTTTAAAATACGTATCATTTTGTAAAGAATTGAGGCTGTTAATTTAGCATTATTTTATTTAAAATAAAAATTCCGTTTTTTCTTTCTTCTTAAATGTGTATTACAAATTGTATATTTTGCATTAATATGCCAGAATGATTAAAGATTTCAAATTTATATTGCAATTTTATTTTTACTCTCAACCATTTTTTAATATATCTGATGAAATTATATTTCGACTAAATTTGTGAATGACCCCCAATTTGCAGCAAAAAATATGCTCCAACTTTAAACAGCTATTACTCGGTTAATTTTAATCGTAGAATAACAGGATTTTTTGTGTATTACTTGTCAGTGTAAAAAGAAACATTTTACTAAATATAGCTTATAGGACCAGGGGACCGTATAAAAATTTAAATTTCGTAATTTTTTAAGAAATATTTTTACCGACCCAAATCAATTTTAAAATATTTCTTTACCTGATTTTAAACATTTTTGTAATCGGAACTACATGTATATGACTAACGGCTTAGGAATTAGCCATTGGACACCGTTGAGACCGGACACACTGCAAACTGAAATGTCTGAAATTCAGTCACTTAAGTGTCTGAAACGTAGTGTTCATTTTTCAGACGTTTTAAAATGTCTGAAAATTTTAAGACACTTCTTGCGTCTGAATTTCAGACACGTAAGTGTCTGAAACAGGAGTGTTCGATTTTCAGACATTTTAAAATGTCTTAAAATTTTTAGACACTTCTTGTGTCTGAATTTCAGACATTTCAAATGCCTTAATTGCGGCCATCTTTGAGCCTTTTTTTTCAACAATGGGAAGCCATCTTTGACCACTTTTCATTCTAAGCCATATACGCAGCCATATTTGACCACATTGAATCATTTTTTATAAATGGGAATAATCTGTTACCATAAGGCTAATGTCAAACGGACGTCTTTTTGCACGCTTTTTTCCTTGCGTATTATCCCTACACAATGCCGCTAGCATTGTGTAGGGGGAAAAAAATTAAGCCTACTCGATGCTATCAATACATATTTGGATAAATATATCTTTTTCTTTAACCTAATCATGCTCTAAAAATACAAAATATTTATTAAAATAAGTATAAGATCAAAACAAATTTTAAATGTCAGATTTATGGATATTGCATACCAAATTTGGGGGCCCGTAAAGCTAAAGGCCCATAGAAACAGCCCAGTTTGTCCATGCTGCAATCAGCTCTGCTTTATGGTAACAAATTATTCCCATTTATAAAAAATGATTCATTTCTTCAGAAAGAATCCCATCCCTGCTTTGTTGTACAATTTTTTCCCATTGAAATTAGATATCCCCAGTGAATTATTTTAAGCAGTTTTTGCATTTTTATTTCAAAATTGAGTATGAAACTCTTACTTTTTTTTTCTTCCTTCATATTTATTATTATACTATTTACAGGGCTCGCAGTGTTCCTAAAATTTTCATCCTTGCTACCACTATTTTAAAAAGATAATCTTTATCGTATATTTCTATTATAAATGTTAAAGGAATGTAACACGAAGAAGTTTTACTTTAAATACTGGTAGCAAAATGCGAAAATTTTAGGAATGCTGCGAGCCATGTATTTATCATTACCAAGAAATACTGAAAAATTTGATAACCACACATCGGCGGCTGAGATGAACAGTAGTTATAGGATTCTGGATGGACAGCATGTCTATTTGACACTTTTTAAACGATAAATAATATAGTAAATATAACTGGAAACAGAAATCCTTTATAATGAATATCTTTAATTTCTGCTCCCTGCGAAGTTTGTAATCACACAAGCAATGGCAGTCACTAAAGCCATTTCTTATCCACATGATTGGTATATTGTTAACTACATTGAGAAAGAAACCAAATTAAAATTGATATAAAGTAAATATCTTGTACTATTCTGTTCATTTCTTAGTAGAAAGTACAAGTTTCTTTCCTTGAAGTGTGCTTTGAAATATTTTAACGTTTAAATATAATAATTCAAAAATAATACTATTAATGATAAATTAAAGGTTTTTCTTTCTCTGAATATTTTAAATTTGTCATACAAATATTAATATCTCAAAAAAACAGGCTGGTGTTATGAACTCCCTTTTTTTAAGTGAGAAAAGAAAAAAAAGAAAAAGAAAGAATTTTGGGAAAATGTCCAAATATATTAAAATTTGCTAAGCAGTCTATGTATATATTGTACAGCATTTTTAAGCAGTCTAGTGTAAAAAGAAAAACAATGAAGAAAAAATCATAGAACCAGTTAATTCTACTCTATATATAGCGGATACCAGCAAATAGCGGATTAATTACGTGCTCCCGAATCGTTCGCTATTCAGAGGTTTTGCTATTATATTCATTTATAGGCGCATTCTAATTAAATAAAAAGTTTTTTTGTTACAGTGTAGGAATAATGCTCTAAATAAATTCTAGGTCCAGCGGTTGACATTAATCAATAATATTCGCAAAGTTACTTTAAAGTTTAAATCATATGAATCTAAATATCCATACATGCAAACCAACCAATTAATTACTTGATAAGTTACTCTATTTAATTTGTAGCATTACAATGTGCATTTATACATTTTTTTTTAATCATATAAAAACAAAATTGAAATGCAACAAAGATAACTTGCGTTGAGATGCTACATTATCAAACACAAACATAAAAAATAGACTTAAAATCCTATTTCATTTTTTTTTTTTTGAAAATTAGTTTCTTTTTATTATTAATTTTCATGACTTTTTTTTTTTTTTTTTTTTTTTTTTTTACATTCAGATAAAAAAAAAATCTTTGAGGTGAAAAGAAACTTCTAAAAATATTTTTCCCTATAAACATCGTAATAAAAATACCGTATATACTCGCGTATAAGTCGACCCCCTAACTTTCGAATGCAAATTCTGTAAAAAATCAAAAACGCGCGTATAAGTCGACCCCCTAACTTTTTACTTCAATTTTGCACAAAATCAAACCATACATATCACTTGCCAATGAGAAGGTAGTAAGTAAATAAAAACAAATCATTGAATTTATTTAAATGATAAATTATTATCATTTATATATTTTATATAGTACTTTTTTTTATTATTCTTACACATAAAAAGAACATAATTTTGCAGTATTCGATGTTTATGTTTTTGCTTTTTTAACTGACTCGCGTATAAGTCGACCCCCCAAATTTGCTTACCGAAAATTGTCAGAAATTTCTCAACTTATACGTGAGTATATACGGTAATTTATTTAAGCATAAATTAAAAAATGGAATAATATGAAAAAAATATATACGTACACGGAGCAAACATAATCATAAGAATAATCTTCAAAGCACATTCTTTCACAGAATCTTAAATATCAGCGAAGTTATATAACTCACCAATCAGATGGTAAACAATTAGAAAAGTATCTTCCCCTGTCATGGGCGAATGGGTCTTACTTATAACCATATAATTTTTTTTTCTTATATTTTTTTTCATTTCTGTGTATGATACTCAACTTGATTTTTTAAATATTTTTTTTAGCGCATATTGGATTAATTACACAGATTTTATTATTTGCTTAAAGCATCTTTTAAATATGGCTCCATTTTAAAATTTAACCCAGGAGGACGGGCGTATGCCCAGGTTGTGAATAGTTTTTGTCACCAATAAATACAAATAATAATCGTCACTTTATTTAGTCGCAGACAATTGTTACAAATTCTGCGATAAAATAATTAGAAGATTATTTAACAAAAAATAATGGTAACAATTGTAAAAACCATACGCACTCTGGGTCTGTCAGGCCTGGCGTTAATCCTTCCAGGTTAAATATGTTATGTAACACAGTAAATATACATAAATAATTTTCTATTTTTAAACAAGTTTTCATAAAGATAATTAAAAATAAATAAATAAAAATAGTCGTTCAGTTGAATACTATAGGAGAGATTTATTTCACATTGGAAAATTGAAACTTATAAACTATTCTGAAATTCGTACAAACTTTCATTCTTATGCTTTTGTGATTTCTTTTCATGCTCTTGTATCCACTGTATGAAGCGAAAAAAAGATTGATAACATTTCTCAATATGAATTTCTAAATTTATCAATATGAAAAAAAAAAAATTTCAATGATAGGAGTACTTTTCCCAAGGGCCAGTAAGCATGAGAGTTTACTGGTCAACAGTCATCATCACTGGCCCGCTACATAAAATTCAATTAAGTACCTTTAACACTTTGAGTGACAACCACTCCCCCCACCCCTCCTGTTAGAATATAAACAAACTTTCCTTTGCAGTTACCCAAAATTTGGCTTGGGGGGGGGGGGTGAAAAAGGTCTTAAGGCTCCAAAAACTTAGAGAAATGCTGTTTCGTAAAAGAAATTCTGTTCTTTACTATATAATAATAATAATAATGATAAAAGAAAATTAATTTTAACATATGACAACATATATCCTTCCTCCCCGCCCCCGGCCAATACTCACATTCTGCGAGATAACAAGGACCATTATCGCCATAAAAAAAACACATATATGTATATTAAAATTTAATCGCTATAGGATTAAAATATTATGGAAAAGTTGAAGGAGTACATAAACTTCAAACACAAAATTCACTTAAAATTTAACACATGAAGCATGGTTATAGAAAAAAGTTTAATTCTTATTAAACGCGTGACTCGACGGAAATAAACAAGTATAAATAATCATTTGTTAATACACATTATTTACACTTAATTACTAATGCGAAAATTCTCACTAATAATCAAGATATAGGTATATACTACTTATTTGCAATCATAAAAAAAATATCATTTAAGCAACACATAGGTAATTATAAAAAAAAGTAAAATTGACACACTAAACATACAATTGTAAAATTTTAAAAGATTTTATTAATTCTCAAGAGATTTTTTAAGAAGATACAGCGTCAGCAATTTAAACAAATTAGCATGATAAACTTTAATATTAAGAGTGCAATATATTATTTTAATATACCTATTAAATAATTACGTTCATTCTAAAATAGAAAAATAAAAAACCAGTAAGGAGTTACCTGTAAATACAATAATCCAATAGAAGAATTTTTAACGCATATTTTTATGCATTATCATGTTTTATTTAAATTAAAACATTATTAATAAACACTGTGAATCTTTGATATTGATACCACAATATTAAATAATCAGGTAGGATAATGCCAAGCACAGTTAGTAAGATTGTGGAGGTAGGGATCTTTACTTTATTATTGTATTGGAAAATGCTTGTCTTCAAAAACATTTACGCCTCACTACAAGTTCTAAATGATGAATCCACCGTAATAAAGTTGCATGAGAGAATGATTAATATTACTGTTTCTGGAGATTGATATTTAATTAAGAAATCGTTGATTTAGGCTACTAGGTCCGATTTGAGAACTGATGATGGTTCCATTCAGGTTTTCGATAAAAATGTTATATCCTTAATACAGTAGGTTTTTTCATGCTTAAGTATCTCGGAATTAATGCACCGGAGCCGGATGTGAACTTGATTCGACGGCCGTGCTTGTAAAGCTGGGCACATGGTAGGCTTAGCGGTTTTAAAACGTTCGAAATTAGAAGAAATGAACAGTGCGAGACCACGCAACAACCACGAAAAACACTGACAGGATGCAGAAAGGGTACAACTCCACGATTAAAATGCGGGGAATAATTATTCGAACAGAAAAAATGAATAAAAAACAAAGTGCTAAGACTTGTAAATACTCAAAGAATTCTCGCTTCAACACTCCGCTGTTAAATTCGACACTGTCTCAGTTACGCATGCGCGGCTAATTCTACGCTTCTTCTTCTTTTTTTTTTTTTTTCCTATCTCTGTTTCTGCGATATGGAAAGATTTGCCATTTAGGAAAGTTGTCGAATGTTCCACAATAGAAATTAGTAATAATAAAATTTGGGGTTTTTTGTTTTTATGCGAAACACTTTTTTACGAATAATATTATTAATAAACCTTTTCATTTTTTTTCTATTTTACTATTTTAAGCAGGTACATCTGTATCAAAAACTTTATTTTTCTACAAGCTTTTGAGTAGTAATGTAGGTCCACGAGTGTGTGTGTGTGTGTGTGTGGGGGGGGGGGTTACGAAGGGAGATTTTGAAATTTAATTAATGAAATTTTCTTTATATTTGATTATTAAGAAAATATTAAAATGCATTCGTCCCAGTGTTTTAGAGAATAATCAAACACCCCTAAAGCCCACATAGAAGAGAAGATATAACTCTGCTCGCCTTTTAACGTTCACGTGTTTCTATTTAAAACAGAGGTTTTCTATTCGTGGTGCTATATTTCAAGGATCAGGAAGACAGAACCCCCACCTCCCTTCTTCTCCAAATAAAAACTGCTTCAGTTCTTGATTTTGAAAAATGTTGTTACAAATTTAGTTCCGAATATCTAATATTTCTTAATTGTAAATTTGTTCTATTGCTTTTATGTTTAAAAATTGTCTTGCATGGGGAGTTGTGACAAAATATTCTTAGTTTAGCTTATTTTATATTTGTATTCTGCATTTTAAAAAGCGAATTAGGTAGTAGACTACAGTCATATCTGTTCCTCAGTCTTGCTCCTCCCTACATTTCTAGCCCCACCAGTGGCCGAGATGTTCTGCTCTCGAAACTGGTAGACGGGAGGTGCTGAGTTCAAAACCCATCACTCCTGTCGACGTAATCGTTCGGAGTTTTCCGTGGTTTTCTTCGAACCTTGGATTTCCTTGTGTAAATACGTGTTAGGTTTCCTTAGAAAGACCCCACGGGGCACTCCCCCATCCTTAGGGCCTATATCCCTCGTGTTGATATTTGGCCGTCATAAACGCAACCAACCAACCAACCCTATATTTTTTTTCTGCTCGCGTTCAAATCTTAGTATTTCAATTTTCAAGCTAGATATATATTACTCTTTTAGTGGTAGTTTTCCGCATTCTCCGGCGTAGACCTATGAGTGTAAGTAATTTTTGAAAAACTTTATAATTTTGTGAAAAGTAATAATTTAATAACTTAATACATCATAAAATTAACTTAGTCCCAAAACTTGATAAATGGATTTGTATAATACTGACACACGTTCTATGTTCTAATCAAATTTTTTCTTTTATAAAGTAATACCAAATTTTGTGTGCAGAACTGTATTTTAAACATTTTTCATTTATCCAAAAAATTCTCTGGTGGTGCTGAAAAATATAATGACACAATCGTCATAGTTATGATGCTATTATATCATATCCAGACACTTAAATGTCTGAATTTCTAAATGTCTTAATTTCAGACATATAATCACAATTAAGACATATTTTCCTGTTCATTTACATCATGATCATAGTAAGACACTTATGTGTCTTAAAGTAAGACATTTATTATGTCTGAATTTTCAGATTCAGACACTTAAGTGTCTGAAATTCTTTTTCAGTCACATATGTGTCTGAATTTAAGACGTCTCTATTTGCAGTGCACCCTGTATTATATTTGTAGCTCTTCTCTTCCATCATTTTCTTGCTAATTGCATTACGCCTATTTTTTAAAACTCGATGTTCCAATTGCTTTTGTGCTGTGAAAGCTTCTTTTTTGTCTTTTGTTTTCATTTCAAGGTTTAGTTTGTGATGTTAATACAACTGTTTTTTTTTTCTTTTGGCTCTCTCTGTACTTTAGATTAACTGCATTTAGCAATGGAAATAATATTTCTAATGATTTTTTTTGCTTTTGGGGAGGATTTGTAGCTGCAACCTTGTTGCAGATCAATTTCTTTACAACTTTCTGTCTGCTTTTTTCCCCTATATCTTTAACAGCTTTTGCTTCCACGGGTGTTTTTCTTCCAGATAGTTTGTCTATGTCTTTTTTAACATTTTTATCAAGGTTGAGATTTTATGCGTTTTAATGGCAAAAAAGTATAATTCCACCCTCCAGAACTGTAAAAAGTCTTCCATTACAAATATCCTGCAGGAGGAAAATGTTTGAATTCAACTCTATAAATCAAATATGCCGTAGGAATAAAGAATTCAAAGAAAATAAATACAATTACATACAAGCTAAAAGACATTGCCAACAAAATTTATTGCATAGACATGTAAAAATATTTTTATGTTTATATAGGCCTAAACTGTATAAAAAAATTAATCCAGTTATAAAAAAAAAACTTGCATGGAGATAGTAATCCATTATAAAATATTAAAAAAAAGTGTAAAAGCGTACTGTCCTCGAAATTCATTACTTACTTTTCAAATTTATGATCTCATATCTGGTCCAATTTAAGCAACTTAAATGGGCTCAATTACGACAGCACCATTTTTTAAAACAGTTAATTTCAAGACTACGAACAAAAACGAAATCAAACAAATCCGCGGAAAAAGTATGCGCAATAAACAGATGAATTCATATATGTATATGGAAACATAACAAATTACCTTAGTTTTAAAATATTCACTTACGTTTAGTAGGAAAAATTTAGATCAAAACAGCTAAGTTTAGGTTTTTTTTAATTGTCTGAAAACAGCACGTGGTAGGCGGCTGCTTCTTGTAATCAGGAGTGACGTCATTCTGATGAGTAGAATTTCAGCGGTAGATGGAGTCTCTCCCTGTAATTAACGGCAGAATGGCAACGGTCCAATTAAAGCAGGGTTCCAAATATGGCTACTCTCCCCTACTTCTGAATGATTTTTGCGAAAATAAAGTGCCGTCGTTGTGTATGAAAACGTCATCAACTGATGAATTTTTACATTCTTCAGAAGGTAAAGCGAGGAGAGTCTGCGCACATTTCAAAATAATAATAATAAAATATCTAAATAATAATTTTTTGCTAAACTATCCGTGAATAACTTTGACTTGATTTGTTTTTTTACGGATTCCCATTCTTATTTTGTTGTTAGTCTGTAATTTAATAGAACAGCAGTAATAAAGCCGAGAAAACTATTAGCGCAATCTCTTCTTACAGGGTAGGAGAGATTACGCACATGGGTACGAGAGATTGTTATTAATAATAGTAGGAATTGAATAATAAATACAATTAAATTGCTAACAATAATAATTACACTTAAATGACATTGTTGTAAGGTTTTCGTGAATAAATATTATTGTATTAGGAGTGAAAAATTTTTAACAACAATTAAAGAATTTTAATTTTAGAAGAAATTAAAATACCAGAAAAAGCAAGCCCTGCTAAAATTATCTACTTGATAACATGTTTAACTTGAAAATTACTTCATTTTCATTTCCACAGTTTCATTGTTTTCTGTTTGCTATCTAGAGTTGTCTTCGTTGAATTCGTCCACAATCGATGCACTTATTGTTGTAAATCGTGCAGCTTTCGTACAATCATTAGCCATAAGGAATACATTGAATCCAGTAACTGGTCGAAGTTGTCTCGTGGTACAGTTCCAGACATTCAGCGCACTCATCCTCATTGATCTCCGTTTCTTTCCCTTCAGTTTTTTATCCCACTTTTTCTGGAAGCATCTTATATTCAGCTGATTTGTTCAGCCTACATCTCAAGGGGGATTCCGGAATAATGAATTTCTTGCGTGCTGTACGCATTTTATGTAAGCTGTTTTGTATTGCGTCTACGGTGGTCTTTAGATATTTTTCGGTACATGATCCGTCTTTCTGCGATTTCCTCTTGTAAATATTTGGCATTGTGACGTGAAAAATGTATTAGAAATTCTAAAACGCGTTACTTATTAGCAGAAAAAGAAACATTTGTTAGAAAATTTATTTTAGTTAACAAAATTTATTTATTAGGAAATTAATTGTTAATAAGTTAAAATATATATAACATGTAATTAGTTTATTAACATATATATTATTAATTTATTAATTACAAAATTTTTATCTGCTAACATATTTTTTGCAAAATAATTTGTTGCCAAATTAAGTTTCAATAATTATATGTTTTTCCAAAATTACTTAAATGGATTTTAGATGTTTAGATTTCAAATGTTTTATACGAAATTTGCAATTCATGCAAATTTACCATTAACCTGCGTAATCTCTTCCTAGCACTGGAACTTATGGGGAAAAGCGCTATCTCTCCTAAGTAGCAGATGCGTAAACTCTCCTATTTTGGTAGGAGAAATTGCGCGGCCTTTTATTTAAATGTGGCTACTTCTAAAATGGATTGTTGGTTCTCACAACCTCAGTCCAGGTTTCTAGCTTATAAAAGACCGTTCAACATCAAAATATTTTGTACTACGGACATTCTACAAGAATTCTGACGAATGGTTATGACAATTGAAGCTCTTACTTTGGAAAAAGAAAAGAAAATATCAATGCTTTATCCAAGACGCTCGGAACAATGCAAGTGCACATTCAAGTAGACACTGCACTAATGCTGCTGTACAACTACCTGGAGTCTCTGTGCCCGCACTCTACTCCTTCCCGTCGAATCTCTTTGTGCGCAGTCTCTCCTACCGCGCGTTTTCTCCTTGCTTTACCTTAGAGAATATTGGAAGGGAAACTGTCTGATATAAAATTAATCACATTTAAAACATTCAATAAAGGCAAGAAAATTCAGCTTACCTTTTGTCTCAGGATCGTTCATGCTTTTCTTTTTATCCAGGTTTTTTTGTGTCCATTTTGCATCCACATTTGCATCCATTTGTTTTCCTATAAAAAAGCTTGTGAAAGTGTTTTTATTAACGTGTATTACTTGATTATTCAAATTATTGTACCACTTTTTTGGTATTAATTAAATTTATATATCATTAAAAGGATATACATTTTTAACATCTGGAGCAAGCATTTTTACTCCTATATTGTTTAAAATACATAGAGAGAATGAATCACTAAAACAAAACATTATTTAGATGAAATGAAACACATAAATAAATTCAAGGTTATAATTATAATCAAATTACTTATTTTCTTTTAAAGCCAATAAAATTAAATATATAGTTGTTTATGTAACATATATTGAAGCTTTATAATATAAACGTATATCTCTTTTGATTGGCAGTTTATTCGTTGAGCAAGGAAGTAATGTTCTATTTTGGCATCAGGATAAATTAGATGATTTAACATATTTCCCATTGAAAACATTAAGTGTTTTGAAAAGTAATTAAGTTGATTTATGATAAGTTTTTCAGAAGAGATTAGTATTTCTAACACTTTAGGATGATCAAGTAAATCCTTTCATCATAGTGCAAATTTATTAAAAGAATTTTATTATTTTTTCCCATTTCTTCGAGAAAAACACGCGGAACAAGCACATTTTAACACTAGAACCGCCAAGGCGGTCATTTTGACCGTTTCGAAACTTTCATTGCGTACCAGTTTGTTTCTATTTAGAGTATAACTTTCAGTTTCCGTGACTTTTCCTAAAATTAGGAAAGCTATGATATGCTAGTGAAAAATTTTCCAGTTAACCAAAATTTGTGAAGTATTGCAGTAGTATACCTAGAACCACCAAAACGGTCAAAACGACCGCCGTGTATTTATTGCACATTTTATCTAGTAGATGTCGCAACTGTCCATACTTCATTCAACCACACTTCAACAAAGGTTACAACATTACCACATATAACTTCTTTACTTCACTGCCCCTTGCAGAAAAGCTGAAGTCTCTAAAAACAAGTATTGTTGGCACACTCAATTACGGACGAAAAATAAAATTGCACAGGCCATAAAAGCTGAAAAAAAGTCTTTGTACAGTAGCCAAATTCTTACCAAAGATGATATTACGTTGAGTGTATCAAGGGAAGAAAAATAAATATGTTTTAATTATAAGTTCCCGACTTCCACCAGTTACATTTGAAACTGGTGATAAACACTTACCAGAAACTGTAAAGTTCTACAATTCTACAAAATTCGGCGTCGACGTGCTCTACCAAATGGTACGGAAGTATTCTACAAAATCTAGTTCTAGACGATGACCTCTACAAGTGTTTTATAATTTTCTCAATCTAGCGGGCATCAATTCTGAAAAACGCAGTCAAAAAAGGTGAAAAGTAGTTTGTTAAAGAGAAATCCGTTTCCTTTAGCCCCGTTATATTATTCTTAGTATTTTCCAGAAGAAAATACTGGTAGATTCCTCTTTTTTTACTGGGTTTTTCCCTGACCATTGGCCACCTTGAATACAGTATTGCCCAGGGGATAAATATATTTTTTTTTTCACAAAGTTTATTCTTGTTTTTAGCAATTTCGATTTCTCATGAAAAACATTTTTTACTATAAAAATATTCTTAAAATAAAAAATATAAGTTATATATATATATATCAATATAATGTAATTATAACTTCATAAAATAAAAAAAAAATAATATTAAAAGTTAGGAAATAGATATTATTATATGGGCAATGATGTTAATAATAGTAATAAACGATATTAAGAGTGAAAAATGGTAAGTAAACAATATTTGAGAATGGTAATCCACATCGGTCAAAATGACCGCTTTGGCGGTTATAGGTATACGTTTTTGCCGGCGGCTCTAGTGTTAAACATCAGATAGCTACAATGATAAATCCCTCAACCACAACATTTGTTTAGATAAATATCCAAGAAAACGTTTTCCAAGTTTTTAATAATACCTGAATCTGAAAGCAAGCCACCGCAGTGTTGCAGCCTTAATTTTGACATATTTTACTTAACATAAAAAATAAAAATTTTGGTAACAATTGAAAACTAATCCTTGTTACGAATTTGAGATCTTGGTTTAAACACGGCAATATAAATCTCGAATATGTATTTGAAGTTTTTTGAAAATACAAAATAATTGTAAAAAGCATTATAAATGAAATACTTTAGTTTTATTAGCTAAAAACACACGATTCAGAATACAAATGTATTTTGAAAACGTATTTCAAATACAGGTATTTAAGATACTGCCAAATTTGTTGATGCCAGAGTGAAATTTGCTGATCTATTCATAAGTCTATATGAACAAATTTGTTATACACACTGCAAATAGAAGCGTCTTAAATTTAGACACATATGTGACTGAAAAAGAATTTTAGACACTTAAGTGTCTTAATCTGAAAATTAAGACACTATAGATGTCTTAATTTAAGATACATAAGCGTCTTACTATGACCATGGTGTAAACGAACTGAGAATAATGTCTAAAATATCCGCAAACGTCTTATTTTAAGACACTTCATTGCTTTAAACGTGTCTTAATTTTTGATTCTTCCGACGCAATAACCACCAGGGGGCACTAGCACTCCCAGTTGCGCATGCGTTTTAGATGTCTTCGTTCGAAGTGGTATACGTTGTAATTCAAACAAAGTTTGTTTTTATGTACGCGTGTATTTTAATTCGTTTTTTGCGAAATGTGAAGTACTGTGATTTTAATTCGTATTAACTTGGATTATGTATTTATTAAATACATACATCTGACGTGTGTGCTCGGCATCAAATGTCTCTTAGAAGCTGTCGTCGATACAAGGGCGGGATAGGCACAGAACAGAAGTAGGCGACGGTTGAAGATTACACCCGGAAATTCTACAAAGCGTGTGCAATGGGCTTAGTGTTAACTCGTATCAATTTATATCAATAATATTGTGTTATTCATCTTCGTCCTGTCGAAGCTGGCAAAAAAAAAAGAAACTTTTGTCTGGCGGGTCCTGTTTTTAGGATGAAACATCTCATCCTTTAAATATGGCTAGTCGGATGTATTATGGATTACCTTTTAAACTGATGAAAGTCTTTCTCCCTCACTGTGGTTGTGGTAGTTTTTAAAATTTCAAATCGAGGAATATTTCTTACCTCTTGCAGCAACTCAAGTAAGTTTCTTTATAGTAGTAAAATTAGTGTATTTTATGATTTTATTTATTGTACTAAACAAAATCCTGCATGAAATTTAATTAGTTTTGAATCTGTTCGCAAAAAACCCCACTAATTCTAGAAGTATATATTTTTAAACTTATGACGTTCTTTTTTATTACGAATTATATATTCAATGTCAGTTCTTAGTTTCAATGAATAATTTTTATCTCGCAGTAAATGACGGCCACAAGGAAGTAAAGATAAAAAAAAAACTTTGAAAGATGACCTAATGCTTTCTTACTTCCTGGCATAAAACCGCAGATTAAAAAAAGATAAATAAAGTAAATGAGACTCGTCTATTATATGAAGCTGCCTGTAAAAATATACATATGTATTTGATTTGCAATCAACTCTAATACTGATTTTTTTATTATTTTTAATAAAAAAGTAATTTGAAATTTATAATGGGAAAAAGTAAAAACCTCTAACTAGATTTCGTATTTAAAATTGTGGTAACTTTATTTATATGCACTTATACGAAAAATACAAAAATGACAGATGTTACTGTATATATTTAAGACGAAAGAAGTTTGGAAATCATAAGTTATTTTTTCCTCATGTTTTTAATATAGAATATGTACTTATTTGTTTTTATTGATAGTTGAATAGCTTTTGTGAGTACCCTCTGATCTACATAAAAACTTGCCCATGTGGAAATATAAATTTTTTAAAAACATAATTTTTAAATAAGTATTTTCATTTGGGGGGGGGGAGGGGGGGGATTTTGCATGAATTTTTGTAAAGCTGATATCTTAAATCTTGCACTGATTATAATGAAAGTTTTGAACTTTTAGAGTAGGACAAGTTTAAAAACGCAAATATATTTAACAAAATACCAAAGTCATTTTTTCCCCAATGTTATTAAAGTAGAATATTTATTTATTTATTTTCATTATTCATAGTTAAATGGCTGTTGTGATTATCAAGTGATGTATATGTAAAATTGCCTATGTGGCAATATATTTTTTTATATTTTCATTTTTTGGGGGGGGGGGGGGGATTTTTGCAATTTTCGTACATCTGATATTTTAAATCTTTTTCCACATTCAACCGAGTGTAATAAATATTTTGAACTTTTAGAGTACGACAAGATTATAAAATATATATATATATATTTATCTATGTACCTTAAAAGCCCTTAATAGCGAACACTTCGGGAAGGCGGAATTTGTCCGATAATTGGAGATGTCTACTTTTTTGAGGTAAAAATATACAAATATGTATGTCTGCTGATTAAAAAAGTATTCGTTAAATAGAGGTGTTCGCTATTCGAGAATGTTCATTAACCTCCACAACGGATACTCCCGAATATCGGACATCTCAATTTAGACAACTATAATGCAGGGTTGCGTTTTTTGCAAAAGTACTTCTTGATTAAAGGAAGGGCAAACTGGGAAGTGCCCCGTCCCCCTACGACTGTAGTGCCCCCAAATTTGATGTGCAATATTTGTAAAGCTTATATTTTAAATCTGTTTCGAAATTGTACTGATCGAAATCATCAATATTTTGAACTTTTAAAGTAAAATAAGGTTAAAAACAAAATAAATTAAAAAAAATCTAATATTTAGATAAATATTTTTTGTTTTTTAATCTTGTTCTACTCCTGAAGTTCAAGATATTGATTATAATCAGTACAATGTCGTAAAAGATTTAAATTATCAACGTAACGAAAATTGTATACCAAAACTGAGAGCACCAAAAAAATCAGGCTGTATTGGGGGGGGGGGAGGGGCAGGACCACAGCCAAATATTTTTCCAGGATTCAACGTGGTCAAACATGGCTACGTATGATGCTTACAAAAAAAATGGATGCGATTCAGACGTTTGAAGTGTCTGAAAAAATTCAGACATTTTAAAATGTCTGAAAATTGAACACTCCATTTCAGACACTTAAGTGTCTGAATTTCAGACATTTTAATTTAGAGTGCAGTCTAATGAGGTTTATTCCTGTTATCCTAAATTTTGAAAGAGAAAAATATATCCACTGTTCGATTAATTACTGGAATACAAAAAACATAAACGGTCAAGTGCGAGTAATACTTGCGCACAAAGGTTTCCGTACAATAAATATATCAAATAATAACTGTATTATTACAAAAAAAAAAAAAAAAAAAAAAAAAAATCGATGCTGAAAAAATAGTAAGATTTTGTAGAAAACTACACTCTAAATTGAAATGTCTGAAATTCAGACACTTAAGTGTCTGAAACGGTGTGTTCAATTTTCAGACATTTTAAAATGTCTTAATTTTTTCAGACACTTTTTGCGTCTGAATTTCAGACACTTCAAACGTCTTAATCGCAACCAATTTTTGTCAGCATTATACGTAGCCATATTTGACCACGGTGAATCCTAGAAAAATATTTAGCTGTGGTCTTGTCCCCCCCACCCCACCCCCACCCCACACAGCCTGATTTTGGGGCTTCCAAATTTGGTATGCAATTTTTGTAAAGCTCATAATTTAAATCTTTTACGACATTGTACTGATTATATTAAAAATTTTGAATTTCAGGAGTAGAACAAGATTAAAAACAAAAAGATATTCATCTAAATATCAGATTTCTTTTATTTGTTTAGTTTTTAATGTTATTTTACTTTAAAAATTCAAAATATTGATTATAATCAGTACAATTTCGAAATGGATTTAAAATATAAACTTTACAAAAATTGCACATCAAATTTTTGAGTCCTAAAATCGTAGGGGGACGGGACACTGTCCAGCATGCCCATGTTTTAATCAGGTCCTTTTGCAAAAAAATGCAACTCTGCATTATCTTTTACTAAATAGGGGTGTCCGGTATTTGGAAGTGTCCGTTGTGAAGGTTAATGAACATTTCCGAAAAATGGACGTCTAATACCTTTTTTAATACACAATGTATGCATATTTGTATATTTTTACCTCACAAAAGGAAACATCTCCGATTATCTGACAAATTCCCCAGCCCCAAAGTGTTCCCTATTGGCGGTTTTTACGGTACATGGATAAATATATATAAATATTTGTAATCTTGTCTTACTCTAAAAGTTCAAATATTCATTATACTCAGTGGATAAAAATAAAGATATTTATAATATCAGATGTTCGAAAATTGCAAAGAAAATCCCCCCCCCCCCCCCTCAAAAAAAAAAAAAAATCATGCAATTTAAAAACTAGATCTTTTAAAAATTTATATTGGCAAATACATTGTTTTACACAGATCAGATAATCACAAGATCTATTCAACTATAAATAGAAAATAATAAATAAATACTCTAATTTAATAACATTCAGAAAATAATTACTGCTAGTTTCAAAACTTGCCTCAAATATGCATTTCAAGTAGTACATATAAATAAACAAGTTTAGTCACTGTAAGTAGTGAACATGTGTAATATATATTTTTTGCATTTGCGGTGCTTTGTCAGTTTAATTAAAAATTAACTTTGGTGTCTAATTTTATACATTCTGTGGAATATGTAAAAGTTTTCCTTTTAAACATATTCCTTAGCTGTTATGGAACAACAGGATATAAGTCATATTTATTTTTTTATTCCTGTAAACTTTGTATCTTATGAATATGAGTTACATAAATTTTACAGATTTGAAAAGAAAAAATTAACCTAGAAAACAGAAGAAAAGGAAAAGAAATGACAGAATATGTACTGTTTTTTAGTTGTTTGAAAATACTTTGAATATAAAAAAAGTAGTTATTAATCGCTTAAAAATATATAATATATAAGTAAATATGAACTTTTAAAAATATATACTATTTCAGTTTTATCTATAAACTTTATATCAAGCATAAACAACTTTTTATTTATGCCTAAATTATCATGTTTAATTTTTTTCGTACTAATAATTGTTTGTATCAGAAACGTTGCATATGCGATTGCAATAAAGGGAAATTTCATAATTGTTTCTGAAATTTCTCAGGTTTGAAAATTTATAATCATGAACAAAACATAGCAGAAAAAGGCTTACATATAAATAAAAAAATAATATAGGTACCAATTTAAAAAAACTCAAAAAATATTAATGAATACTTTATAAATATACCGTTAAACAAGAACAGAAATTGCAGTTAATGAATAAAATGTTTCTGCATTTGTTCTATGTTTAAAAAATCTTACAGAATGATAGTATAAGAAATACCTATTATGTTTTTAGAAATTTGGTAAATGTTAAATATGAAACTTTGACTATCAAAATTTCCGATTTTCAATAATAAATTAAAGCATCAATCATAAGAATAAATCTTTAAAAAGTTTCAGTACTATGATTAAAAACGGTGATATGTAAAGAAAATTTTCACAGTATTAATGCTTTTTTTCAATCTGAAAACTTTTCCGAATATCATAATCATAAATGAATATCATATTTAGCTCCAAAATAATAATCACAAAAAAATACAATAAGTGCTGATACATAAACTGCAAGAGTTTATAATCAATAAACAGTAAAAATCAGAAGAAACAGAACATAGAATAAATACAGTTTCAAACGGCTTCAATTTAATGTTTTTATCTCCCTTTAATGGAACTATGAATCATTCAGCTTTTCAAATCTGTTTATGTTGCACGTTTTGCTTTTGGGCAACGACAAATTAGGATATATCCGATCACAGGATCGAAAAGGAAGATTAAACAAGTTATCACTCATTCGTTTATTCACAGGAGACAAGCGCGCTGAATTAAAGCATTGCAATTTAATTATCAAAACAATTATATTCGATACCGTTACATTAAGAAGGTATAACAGACGACAGCTTGTGAAATCAAAAAACTAACATTAAACTACAAAAAAAGAGATCAATCTTTAAAAACTATTTAATTTATATTCATAAGATACAAACCTACTGGGATAAAAATTTAAAATTAAATATGACTTACGCTTTCATTCGATAAATATTCCATAATTACGCATTTCTTTTAATCCAAGCAATGGCGACGCTTAAAATGTGATTCTTTCTATATCATGAAGGAGCCATAGATGACATGCGCGGAAATCAATGCTCTGATTGGCTGTTGAGAAAAGTACAAAAAAGAAATGTTCAACTACTGTTTTAAATAAGACACTTCGTAGATAATTCCAACATATTTCTCGGTTCGTATATACCATGATCATACTAAGACACTTATGTATCTTAAATTAAGACATCTATTGTGTCTGAATTTTCAGATTAAGACGCTTAAGTGACTGAAACTCTTTTTCAGTCACTTATATGTCTAAATTTAAGACGCCTATATTTGCAGTGTAAGTAACATAAGGTCGGCATAGCTGTATATACTAGAAAAATATAAATGGATATACAATGTAAGTTCGCAGACATATGAAGCATAAATAGTATAAAATGTTGCTATCCTGTATTCCTGTACTAGAAAAATAGGAATCAGTATACCATAAAAGTGAAAAGAGATATGATCCTAAATAATATCAAATATAGCTATTCGTATAACTCTTTGTTTAACCTTTTCCTAATCTGTTTATGATGAATGTAATTTGGTGTTCACAATAAAAGTTGTGCATATTTAAACTTCATTTGGTATTTCATAAACCCAAATTCAGCGTAGTAATAATGTTTTCTTTGTACAGTGCACCTAAAGCAAAATCCTTGTTCAAAGTTTAAACCTGGCAATGTGGTAAGCGAGCTTCGAAAGGAAGTCGCAAAATTGCAACGCCGCCTTATCCGGTGAAACATTTTTCCATTTAGGTTTTTAATTTAACTTTAAAGACACGAGTGGCGTATTCAGAGAGCCACTGAATGCAAACTAGTCATTAATCCCATAGTAATTATGTTATTATTTCTAATTAAATTAGTATGTTTTTAACTGTTTGACATTTATTCCTTTTATACTACTACTGAACATTGCATTACACAAATATATCTTTAAAACGTGTTATATAGGCTTTAAAAGCCTACTAGATAGGCCCGCCAATATTTGACGGTAAATAACTCGAATGTTTTATTAGAAAATCTCTTTAATTTTTAATTAGTTGTTTTTAGTTAATCATTGAATTTTTGAGAATTTCCTATATTGCATAATTGATTCATATTTCTTTAAGACGATAAGTGATGCTGTCATCCAAACCTATTCAATGAAGGCAAAGAATTTTAAATTTATAATTTAAAACCAATTTCGCTTGCTTTTTATCAGAAATGTAACTAAAAATTTTGGGTAGAGCATTTATTTTTACATACTACGGTCTTATTTTTTTGGAATAAAAAACAATATTTATTATTTATTTCTATTTTTTTTAACTACATGACCATTTTTTAAAAGCTGCCATGAATTTAATTTTAGAAGTCTCATTCCCTAAAACCCAAAACTTGGAACTTGATGCAGCTAACAATGTATAATAAGGTCAGTGCGCCTAAATGTGAAGATCTCTAAATGCGATAATGTTCGTTTCCTTGTAATCTTAATGCAAGAATTATAAATAAATGCTGTATAATGAGGCATCCGATCTTAATGAACAAACCCGAAACATTTATCTACATTTTATATTAAACAAATTCCCATTCAAATGGACATCGCAGATTTTATAGCGCCCCAGTGTTTCCAAAATGCGATAAAAAATCCCGAAATTGGTTCAAGTTTTGTTTCTGTTAACTTTGAAGATCAAATAAAATTACGGACGTCAATGGCTACCATGTGTGTTTCATTTACCAGCAAAGTTAGCTCGTGAAAACGAGAAGGTTTTCAGATTTGAGTTCTAAAATTTTCAACGCATTTAGGCAACTTGTTTTCTTCAGTTGCCTATTAGCGACAAAGATAATGTCCTAAATGCGGCATAGCTGCCACCATCTTACGCTTTTCTTTACCACAAAAATTTTATAGTAAATTGTACCTTTTTAAATCGCTGTAATTTGCCGATTAAATAAGCCAAAGATTTCTATTAAATTTTTGTGGTACGAAAAAGAGGAAAAGTTTCAGCTTTGAATGCGAAGAGACCTTTAGGATATAAACTAAGGTATATTTATATGTTATTTTCATAAACTGCATTAAAATTATGTGTAAAGCAGAAATTGTGTTTAAATAAGCTGTCTAGAATCAATAAATTAAGAATTTCAAGTTGATCCTCCAATAGTGTTTCTTTTACCGCGCACTTAAACGCGTATTTGAAATGAGCAAAATAGAAAAATACTCATCTTTAAAATTTTTAATTTAAAAAATGCTATTTTCTAATTCCGTCAGTGCACCGTAAAAAAATGGTAGCGTTCCGCGTTTATTCGTTTTCCCTTTTCGTAAGTTTTTATAACAGGAATGTTTAATTTTCTTTCTAAAATATTCCTACTACTCGTATGTATGTGTAACAATTAACTCGCAAGCACGTGCATTCGCCACCAATGTATCTTCATTTCACAGGAAGCTTACAGATTTTTCAGTAGAACGTTCCAGAATAATTTAGAAAATCTTAAGTTAGTTTAAAACATTTCTAACGTTTTCCAAATAAACACATACATCGCAACGCAAGTGCACCCCCAGCAAACACAATTCGCGTTACAAAAAGCGTTTCAAAATGAAGTATACACGGATTACGGGCGCGTCTTTTCTACCCGATACCAGCATGAATTCTGAGACACAGAGAGAATACGTATCTGAACGATGCTTTTAATGTAAACTGGTGGGATATTAATTTTTATTTGTTAGTCAAATTCGGGAAAAATTATTATATCGTAAACAATTACGAAAATTGTTAAACATTTTAAATTTCATAAAACAAATCTGTATTTTATAAAGCGGTGGTGGCAAACCCGTTGCCAGTGGACAAACTGCCATCACTATTTCTGAAGAGCAATTTATTTCATGACAGAAATTATGGAACTAATGTTTTAAAAAGAAAAAAAAAGAATTTTTTAAAAATGCTGCAGTTCTTATAAAAAAGTTTCAAAAGAATAAACGTCTTTGGAATATACGAGGAACTTTAATCATTTGTTTTCAAGTCTAAAGTTTAAAATCAGTGGCGTAGCCAGGGTGGGGATCCAGATGCTCTGTGTACCAATAATTTTGTAAAGATTTCTTCGCCTTATTACATCTGAGAATTTTTTGCAATTCATTAATACGAAGAAAACTTTTAAATACTAGTGGTATCCAGATAATTTGGACCCTCACCCTGGCAACGCCACAGGTTAAAATGTTTATCAGCTTTCAAATATGCTTCTAATGTGATGTTTTTAATCTGCTTATGCAAATCTTCATTGCCACCAGTAAACAGTACCATTACATGCAGTGGTTTGTTAAGGCCAAACGCTCGTTTGAAATGGAACCGTGGGACATTCCTGCATTTTCGTACCTCTCGGGAACTAATCCATCCTCTACTTTTGAAAGTCATTTGATGAAAACAGTTTCGCAGGCAATTCAAAATCCTACCAAAAAGCGAAAATCCGTAGAGTCAAACTTTGCTGCATGTTCAAAAACTGCAGCATAATATGAAAAAACAAAATAGGACAATGAAAAAGCAAAATCAGCATCAAAAAATGAAAAAGAGAGAATAATTAGAGCGTAAAAAATCAACAACAGCATTTCAAAAACAAAATTGTTAAAAACCTGAAGTCAGTCATTAAAACAACCTGGAAGTAAGGCTTCAACAACATAAACCTTAGTCGTATATATATCCATACCATTCAGATATCAAAAAGTAAAATTAAGGCCTACACAGAAGGTGAAAATAAAAAAATGCGTTAAAAGCAAACTTAGAATATTTGGTAAAACTTGTTGTATCAGTCATTGATTAATTACTTCCTGTTTTATCGATGGTCAAAGTTAAAAGTCTGTTAACATGGTTCGTACGCCTCCTTGAATTTTGCGGACCAGAAAATTTTTCGGCCCCAGTATTATCTTATAGAAAATCTTTTCTTAAAAGACGGCCAAATTTTTCGCGTTTAACAATCAGACAGTTGGTTGGTACCTCTTGGAGAGAACAGACGCGTTTTCTCAGTGCTGATCGTTTTATTCTCAAGAGATCGTAGACGCAGTTCAATGTTTTAAGAACGTTCGGGATCTTTTGCAAGTATTATCTAATGAGTTGTGGTGCTGATAGTGACACTTAATAGTAACTAGTTCGTACGAATAAGTGACTGTTTCTTGAACTTGATGCATCATAGTAGTAATATATAGAGGGTTCACCGACGACAATAATGGGTACTGAGGACCCATTTAAATTTTCTGACAATGCACTTCGCATCCTGAATGGAGAGGAGAAATCAGATTTAGCTGCTGCGTGGATGGAATTTCCCGGAGTAGCGGATGAAGTACAAAGATTGATTGTACAGCAATTCCTGCAAGATTGTGATAACTTCATAATGAGACTTTTAAGTAAAGATGACTACCTGACGAATCCTCAACACAAGACTAGCGTGAGTAATCTTCTCAATAATCTTATGTTTTTGTTCAATGAGCCATTTGACCCCCTAAAATTAAGTCAACTAAGAGAGTTTAAAACTTTTATCTATGATCATAACTATGATCTAATTGACATCATAACAAAACTCAAGGCAATTGCGATGAACTCAGATGACGGCTTCACCCCTGCTAATACACTAAAACGTAGGAGAAATGATCTTACATCTGCTATTCCCTTAAAGAATAAATATGCCAATATATCAGAAAAATATCTAGATGAAAATAACATGGATTCTTCTGAGCCCCCTCAAGGCGAGTCAGCCGGTAGCTCCACTACTGAAGTAGTCCCTAAAAAACTAAAAATTCACCCCTTCTATATTGAGTTCCAAGGCAAGTGGACGGAACTTGCAAGTGAGATTAAAAAACTTAACGACAGCAATACCTTGATTAAACTAGACGGAGAATTACTCAAAATCCACTGTAAAACTGACGAAGATTTCCGTAAAACACAAGACTATCTGGATTCTAAAACAATTCCTTATACAACCCTGAGCCCAGCGGAACAGCGCACCAGGAAAGTCGTCATTAGGGGACTTCCCCCATATACCGACCCCCAGGTCATAATTGAAGCTCTAAAAGAACATAATTTCGTGGCCAATAGAGCCTCGATGATGAAAAGTAGAAAGACCGGTCGGCCAATGCCCCTCTACGTCGTCAATGTTCTCCCACGTGAAAAATTCGAAGAAATCTACCAATTTCACGAAATTTGCTACATTAAAGTAGATATTGAGCGTTTTAAAGGCACTAACATCGTAAAGCAATGCTACCGTTGCCAGAAATTTGGACATTCCAGCGAGATTTGCCGCCTGCCGCCAAAATGCGCCAAATGTTCGGAAGAGCATCTAACTCCCCAGTGCAATAAAATTGGAAAGACCATCCCCAAATGTTCAAATTGTTATGGTGAGCACGTGGCTACTTACCGCGGTTGCCCCAAAACCCCCCAGTTTCACAAAAAACAGCAGGACCCCAAAACCGTCCGTAAAGATAATCCTAAAATCATACCGAATGCAATGGCGGAACTTTTATCTACTTATAATTATGTCCGTAAGCCAGAGGCGAAAAAACCAGAAGAAAAACCTACTGAAGCCCCGGCTCCGTTCCCTTCTCCCACCCAAGACCCAAACTCCGAAAATACTACACCAAATAAGCCAAATGACACTCAAAATGCAACACCAGAACAACCCACTAGTTCTAATTATGTTAATGACTTAAAAGAAATATTCAAGACCTTCAAGGAGATGAAAGAGCTCCTGAAATTTAACAAATTCATCCAATGTTTCAAAAATATTGCTAACCAAACTAAAAATATACAAGATCCAATAGAAAAAATACTCATCCTTATGAGTGCTATAGAAACTTTAGCCACGGAATTTAACACATTTAATGATGAGTAATTCCTCTTCTACCTTTTCCTCACTAATTTTTCTTTCCTGAAACTGTAACTCCTTGCAGAAGAAACTTAACGAACTTAAACTCTTTATTCACGAACATCCCCAAATTGATGTTATTTTCTTACAAGAGACTTTCAACCTCACTTTCAACATTAACATCCCTGGGTACAGGCTATTCCATACACCTCGTGCGGATGGTACGCACAGAGGAGGTACCGGTATTTACATCAAAAACCATCTTCCACACTACCAATCGCACAACCACACCTTTAATGACCTTGAGTATACTAGTATTAATCTTCAACTTCCTCATATCAATATTAATTTAGCTTCTATTTATGCTCCACCCACTGGTAACTTACCTGTTAATAGTCTTACACAGCTTTTTTCTGAACATCACCACTGCTTTTTCGTAGGCGATTACAATGCCAAAAGCAGACGCTGGAATTGCCATGGCAATTCCCAGCGGGGTACCTCTCTTCACAACTTAGTCCAAAACTTAAAATTAAATCTTCATGCACCACCCAGACTAACACACATTACCAAAGTGCCTGGTGCCCGGGACTCTATCATTGATCTTGCTCTTTCCAAAAATCTTCCTTACCCTATCTACTCTACAGTTATTAATGATCTCTCTTCTGATCACCTGCCTGTCTGCTTTAAAATAGATATTATTAATCCTCTCCCCCCCCCCTTCCGTGGCTATTGACTAGAATAAATTTACTAATTACCTTAATTCTCAGGACATCACCTTCCCTGATATTAACAATACCGATGACATTGATGCGGCTGTTGAACATCTCAACTCTCACATCACTAATGCTCAAAATTTTTCTACATTTAATACCTTCAAAAATAATTTTGCCTTCGTCCCACCCCGTTATATTTACAACCTTATCAAACAGCGTAATCGGCTCCGGCGACAATTTCAAAATTTAAGAGACACCTCCATTAAACCCCTTCTCAATAGGTTAAACAATAAAATTAAAAACAGTCTTTACAAAGAAAAACAGAAAAATTGGAACAACTTTCTCAAAACATTATCGTGCGAGGACAACTCTCTTTGGATTCTTAAACGCAAACTGAATAAACATTACACTCCCATTCCACCCCCCCCCCCCTCACAACTAATAATGATACTGCTTATACTGACCAAGAAAAAGCTAACATGCTTGCTAATTCTTATGCCACCCAATTTTCTCCTAATCCTACCCTTGCAAACCAAGCTCACCTTGATCATGTTAATGAGACAGTTCGGAACTTTTTGGCTACCCCCCTCAAGATCCCCCCCCCCTAAATTTAACCTATTGTTATCCACAATATCATCAAAAAACTCAAAAAGCGTAAAACACCAGGATATGATAAAATTACTAACTCTGCTCTTAGAAACCTTCCTCCTAATTTCATAATCTATATCACTGACCTCACTAATGCTATCGTAAAACATAACTACTTCCCTAAACCTTGGAAACTTTCTATAATCTCTCCTATTCCAAAACCTGGAACTAACCTGTCAGACCCCACTAATTACAGACCTATCTCCTTGCTACCTTCTATCAGTAAAGTTGTGGAACGTGTCATTCGTACCCAGTTGCAGGATTTCATTCAACAACACAACATTCTCATGCCCGAGCAGTTTGGCTTTCGCCCAAAACACTCGACACAACACCAGCTTCTTAAGGTTGTTGAGTTTCTCAGCGAGAAACTCAATGCAAAAATTCCTGCAGCTGCCATCTTTCTTGATGTCGCAAAGGCATTTGACAAGGTCTGGCATATGGGCCTCATTTACAAACTAATTCAGCTCGGTTTTCATCCCAGACTTATACATTTAATATATTCGCACCTTTGCGACCGCTCTTTTCAAGTCCGCATAAACAACATTCTTTCTATTATTCTCCTTTTCCTAGCGGGCATCCTTCAGGGGAGCGTGTTGGGCCCATTTTTATTTAACATTTTCTTTAACGATATCCCACGCTCTTTGCGCACTCACCTCGCTCTTTATGCGGACGACACCTGTATTTATGCTCCGGCACACCACCCGTATACTCTATACAGGTACCTACAGACTCATATTGATGACTTCATGAACTGATGTATGCTTTGGCGCGTTGTCATAAATGAAACTAAAACTACTGCAGTATATTTCTGTCGCAAAATAATTTTCCCTAACAGAATCATTATTAATAACACTGTTATCCCTTGGTCACACCAAGCTAAGTATCTTGGGGTCATTCTGGACCGCCGCTTAACTTGGAAAAAGCACATTTTCTCCATCAGAGGTAAAGTCGCTGGAGCCTTTAACTCTATAAAACCTCTCCTTAACAGTAAAAAACAATAAATTAATTCTCTATAATTCATGCATCCTTCCCATCATAACCCATGCGAGTCCGGTCTGGGGCTTCACATGTAAGACCACTATGGACACCCTTAGTCGCTTGCACAATTCCAAACTGCGTACTGTCCGTAACGCATCTCGTTATCTTCGCAACTCCACGGTCCGAAGAGACCTAAAAACTACTACCTTACGTAAGCGCATAAACGACTTAGCCAAAAAATTTTATGAAAAAATTTTCGACCTCGCTAATGAAATCGTAGCGGAGCTACCGGATTATGACGCTTTTGAACCCCACCATCGGAAACGGCACAGGTTTTCCATAATTATGGACACTCAGTAACATCTGAGTTCACCACGCTATATTTTGCCTCTTCTATATTTTTCTTACCTTTTTATATATTTTCTTATCATAAAAAACCCCCTCTCTATATACTATAGAGACCATAAAAATTGTAAAACTAAAAAAAAAAAAATAAATAAATAAAAAAAAATAAAAAAAATAAATAAAATGTATGGCCCTGATTAGTCCCTTTTTTGGTTGGATGTTGCGGTCTTTGCCACCCTAGCTTTTCTTGCCCATGCTTGGTGAGTGTTTCTCTGAACAGTACTAACTTTAACTTTCTAAATTCCTTATAGTAGTTATACAACTACAGTTTGACTTTACTTATTTTAAGATTCTTGTATTTTTTAAGATTTATCGTTAACTTTCTTTCATCTTAAGTTTATACTTTAAAATTCAATTTTATTCCCTTTTTCTTAAATTTCTTATTTTCTCTTGTTAACTTCTATTACTCTTCTAGTAGCTTTGCTACAGTTTAACTTTTTCCCAATGGCTCATTAAAACATAAGTCATTTCAATTTCCTAGTCTGGGTGTTAAGCTGTCATCAGCTAGGAAACCCCTCAATGGTGATTACCTGTTCAGTACCTGTTCAGTCGCGTTTAACCTAGATTTTTTTTTTCTATAAAAAGATACTAGTAGTTTTCCTGGATAAATAACGGTATCCGTACGAACCATGGTTAAATATGGATTTTGAAGTATGCATTATTTAAGTAAAATCTATTCACGATTATCTACAGCTATAATTTTTTATGTAAATTATTAGTTTATCCAATTGTTCAATAATAAGCTATTCAACATTCAATTTGAGGTATTTCAACACTTTACAAAGTAATTAAAATATGTATAGCAATTAAATGAATATTTTAAGATGTAATGACATGTGTAAGACGCATTGTCACATTTAGGGCATTGTATGTCTCATTTAGGATTTAACTACAGTAAATGCGCCAAAAATGACCTAAATACGACAATGGTATATTGTTGGCTTATAGTAAAAATAACGACTCAATTTTTACGAAACAAGTTAGTTTTGAACTAAAGGCACAGCATTCAACAATTTTCTACTTATTAAAATATATATTTATTAACAAAATCCCAAATATTTCCTAAATGCGACAAAACTATTGGGAATTGCGTCACATTTAAGCACAATGACCTTATATATTTTATTACTTGAATTTTATTTTACATTTTTACACATATTTTAAATATTTAATCATGAATATCAAGGTAATTTCTTTTATATTTCTTATATGAATACTTTCCTTGCTTTTCCTTTTATTTTTTTACGTAACTAGGGGGCTCGGCCCCCTACGAGCTACGCTCGACAACCCCCGTTCAGACACCGCAGACTCTAAATGCACGCTAATTTGATCGGCTTTAAAAAGATTTCGAAAGATTGAATTATAATTTAAAAAACAGTGGCGATCTCCCTATAAACGAATTTCTATTCATTTCTCTTTGATTGGGGAATTTTAACGCCAAATCCGCTGCGGTACTACTTGATTATCCTGTCGACCAATTTCGCCAAGTTATATAAATCGCCAAACCACTCGCCAAATTATACAAATTGATATAATTTTTATTTTAAATAACGAAAGAACAAATAAATTCGTAAAACATTAATAAAAACACAAATAAAACGTCGAAATAAAAATAACTTGTGTAACACGTGTAACAACATTTCAAAATAAGCTAATATAAAAGGAATTAAGTAAAGAGAGTCTTTGTCTCCTGGTATTTTTTAACAAAGCGAAAAGAAAATTCTTTTAAATGAGACATTTTAAATTAATTCTCAAAATATCAAATAAATGTCTAGCGCAATTTCTAAATTTGAACTTTTTTGCAATATTATTTTGTGTTCATTTTATGTAATAACTATAATGTGACGTAAATATGACGTAATTTCTCCTAAGACTTCTAACGCATGTTAATGAATTTATTATTTTACAATATCCTTTTTCATTTAAAATTCAGGTGTATACTTTTTATGACGTAATTTTTAATAAGTTCCTGCTTTTTATACGTAATTATTTAATTCTAATTTGAAAGTTTTTTTCCTGTTTATAATAGTCACGTGTAAATAAATTTTTAATTTGAAGCAAACATTATTGCTTGCGCTTTTTATACAGTTGGCAACAGTTTAAATTAGTACAATTTTCTGAAATCTGTAAAAAATATCTCTAGAAATGCTGAAAATTTGAATTTAAAATAGAAATAAAACCTGAAAAAAATGAGTCAAAATAAAAAAATTAATGCAATCTGCACTCCGGCAAATTCTAACGCATAAAATAATCTAAAAATGATTACACTGCTATGTATAGTTTTTGCTGCTATAAAACTTTTTTAGTGGAACGATTTTGTCCAACTTTAGCATTAAATAACTCTTAAAATAATTCTTCGATTTGAAAACTGTCTGCATCAGCGTGTTTATCAAACATTTCTGTATAATACTACCGATTTTCATATTTTTGTATGCTATATTTTTGTTAATATTAACGAAGAAAGGCCTCCGGTCACAAAAAAATCAAAACCGGCGGCGGCGGCGGTGACAGCGGTAGTTACTTTTTTTTAGAATAGAGAGAAAGAAAGGCAAGCTTTTCTTTTTGACAGACACACGCCTATATATTCTTGAAAATGGGCTGAAAATATGACAAAAATTGTAGATCAGCTCAATTTATTTAATTGATAATTACATGCAGAATATTTTAGCTTAAATATTTTAAATATTAAATTATCTTTATTATTTCTTTTAATACTAGGGGGCTCGGCCCCCTACGAGCTACGCTCGCCAACCCCCGCCCAGACACCGCAGACTCTAAATGCACGCTAATTTGATCGGCTTTAAAAATATTTCGAAAGATTGAATTATAATGTAAAAAGCAGTGGCGATCTCCCTATAAACGAATTTCTATTCATTTGTCTTTGATTGGGGAATTTTAACGCCAAATCCGCTGCGGTACTGCTTGATTATCTCGTCGACCAATTTCGCCAAATTATATGAATCGCCAAACCACTCGCCAAATTATACAAATTGACATAATTTTTTATTTTAAATAACAATAGAACAAATAAATTCGTACAACATTAATAAAAATACTAATAAAACGTCGAATAAAAATAACTTGATGACGTAGATACGTGTAACAACATTTCAAAATAAACTAATATAAAAGGAATTAAGTAAACAGAGTCTTTGTCTCCTGGTATTTTTTAACAAAGCGAAAAGAAAGTTCTTTTAAATGAGACATTTTAAATTAATCGTTTTTAATCTAACGTAATTTTTACCAAGCTATTTTTTTCTCTTTTAAATATTCACGTGAAGATACTTTTGTTAGAAAGGAAATATTATTTGCGCTTTCCTAACAAAAATAGTTGAAAAGATCCTCTCAAAATATTAAATAAGTGTCTAGCGCAATTTCTAAATTTAAACTTTTTTGCAATATTATTTTGTGTTCATTTTATGTAATAACTCTAATGTGACGTAAATATGACGTAATTTCTCCTACGACTTCTAACGCATGTTAATGAACTTAATATTTTACAATATCCTTTCTCTTTTAAAATTCACGTGTGTACTTTTTATGACATAATTTTTAATAAATTCCTGCTTTTTATACGTAATTTTTTAATTTTAATATGAAAGTTTTTTTCCTGTTCATAAAAGTCCCGTGTAAATAATTTTTTAATTTGAAGCAAATATTATTGCTTGCGCTTTTTATACAGTTGGCAACAGTTTAAATTAGTACAATTTTCTGAAATCCGTAAAAAATATCTCTAGAAATGCTGAAAATTTGAATTTAAAATAGAAATAAAACCTGAAAAAATGAGTAAAAATAAAAAAATTAATGCAATCTGCACTCCGGCAAATTCTAATGCATAAAATGATCTAAAAATGATTAAATTCCTATGTACAGTTTTTGCTGCTATAAAACTTTTTTAGTGGAACGATTTTGTCCAACTTTAGCATTAAATATCTCTTAAAATAATTCTTCGATTTGAAAACTGTCTGCATCAGCATGTTTATCAAACATTTCTGTATAAAACCACCGATTTTCATATTTTTGTATGCATTATGTTTCTTAATATTAACGAAGAAAGACCTCCGGTCACAAAAAATTCAAAACCGGTGGCGGCGGTGACAGCGGTAGTTACTTTTTTTTAGAATAGAGAGATTGTTCAGTGTAAAATTTTATTAGTTATAAAGCATTCAGTTAATAATAATAATAAAATAAAAATCATATAACTTCTCCTGCTAATAAAATATTTCATTATTGAAATAAATTATCGGCGAAAAATATCTCAGAATTTCTTTTGCCGGTCGTTGGATTCGAACCTGCGTCCTCTACAAAAAATCAGATCTTTAAACTGGTGCCTCAGACCTCTCCGCCACCAGAACTCATTTTATTTCGCTCTAAATTGAAGAAGTCCGAAAAAGAGTTTTGGCGAATGCGCATATGCCCGAAAAATCCGTACTTACAGAAATATCTTTGTATTTTAATATATATAATGGCGCATACGCCGCGCTCGTGTCTTTATGCATGTTCAAACCGTTCGTGTCTTCAAAGGTTAATATCTCGGCTAATCGTTCCTCAACTCCTTTGCTGAATGCCCGCAAATCAGGATTCGTGTTTAACGGCAAAATGCGAATTTTCAAAAATTATGTGACTTAGAGTAATCGCTATAGTTTTCCTGCAATGTAATTAGCGCCTATTACCCTATTTTTTTTCAAAATTTTAGTCAATTCAGGAATAGAGGGAGGGGGGACATATTTTTGAATTATATTTTCGACGATATCTCTGGAATTATGTTACCTAAAATTAAAAGAAATGCATTTTTGGGTTCTGCATTTTGAAAACTTTCACTCGATACCCAACACGATATTCCAAGAATAGATTTTCTTTTTCTTCAAGTAACTTAATAACTTCTATAAATAAGTATAGTAACTTCTATATTTTTCCCAGGCATCTTTGTGGATGGTTGATAATCTACAAATATGTGGGACAATAGCCTTTATTTCAGCCAATTGGAACTTTCCACAGTACATAGTTTACATGTAAAATGGCTGTGAAAGACGGACTGCCAGACACAGGAGTCATCTTATAATGGTTCCATTTTTACTTGTTAAGTACTGAACCCTAAAAAACGAATAAGAGAATTTCAAAGGGCTTCAAAAGAGGCGTGAAAATGCGCCACGTTGGATAATTGTACTCTGTTTTACCCTCCTCTAAAAAGTATACAATCAATTCCTACATCAATGGTTTAATTGGTACTTTTGCCTATAATAGAACTTTTTCATAAAGTGAGGTAAATGAGTTAATTATGTTTCCCTGTGCTACGATTTTTAACTTTATTTTAATATTGGTATATATATATATATTAAGCAAACACCATATGCTGTCCCTGAAGTTCTGTAATCACAATGTGTCATTACGTTATTCCCATTCGTACTCATAAATCAGAACAATATTAACAAAAAATAACTTTAATATTTTAACTATCAGTTAATGTCTCTCGTTGCGTAGGTAAGACTATATCTGCTTCATGATATATCGACAACACGCTGCAGAGATAAGTAATCCCACAGTGAGATATTTTTTAATTAAATGTTCATAATTATTTATCGCAGAGTAATGGTACAAGGGAATTAATGATTCATTTTTCAGGCTACCTAATTACAATATCTAGTGATAATTATCTCCAGGGATTTTTTATTTTCTTCTGCTGAAATATCAGCTTTAAGCCTTTATGAATTTTTCTACATACACATAGAAGTAGAAAATAACATTTTTGTTAAATATATGCAATGTCAGAATCATTCTAAAATTCTAAAAAACTTTAAATTTGCAGAAATAAATTACAGATTGTGCATATTTCGAACAAGATTCTCATTAGTCGTTTAAAATTGTGTATTTAAAATTTAAAAATTGTTTGTTCGTTTGAATTTAAATATTAATGTTGCAATAGAGTTTTCACATTTTTCTTTTAATGTATGCATTTAAATTATATTTTATAATAACGTTATCTCAATTACGTTAACTGGAAATTAGATATATTTGATTATTATGGTTGAGTGAAACTTTTTAAATTTAAAAAATAACAGAATCATTTACTCAAGAATTAATCACATTAAATCATTTAATGAAAAAAATATTTCGTACTATTTATAATAGTTTTTAATACTTTTAGATAAAGTTGAAAAGTATTTATGAATTCGGTTTATCTGTCCGTCTGTCTAGGTAGGCTCTAATTGGCGTAAACATACACGGATTTTCCTGCAATTGATACATTTTTTTAATTTTTACCATGGCATGTTCGGTATTGAATAGGAGGTGTGTAGCCTTAATAGTTCATTTACAGGGGTACTCAAAAGAAATCCGTTACATTATTGCCAATGGGGGAAAATCGTTTTCAGAGTATTTTAATGAAACATTACGCTATTTCAAATGTATTAAAATTGATATAAATCACTGAATTTCACTAAAATATTATTACTAAGAATTATACATTCATAGCATTTGTCTTTTATTTACAGGGACACACAACAGTAGTCGGTTACAGTACTGTATTTGAGCAATAATTTCTGGAGATGCGTTTTAAATTTCAGTATACGCTTTTAATTTGAATTTTCTTTTTCATGTTACTCGTTGTCTATTAATTCTATACCTCGAACACATGGCTGTACGAAAGAATTCACGTATCATTCTCCTTATTAGCGGAAATTGCAGAAGGGGAATTTCCAACGGGGGAATTTATTTCCAAACTGAACTAAATTTCTGAATGCATGTAGCTAATAGATATAAATATATAGACTGGTGTGCGAAAATTAAGGACCAGTTACAAAATGCTAATTTTCAAATACGCGAACACTCATAAGGAAATAATATAATCCGAGTAATTACTATCTCTACAACACAGCTAGTCCATATAACATCTCATTCATATTCACACATGGTCACAAGTGTCACAGTCAGTACATTGAAGCAAAAAAATAGAAAATTCCATACATATCATTATGAGTCTCAAATGATCCCTATATGTGACTCCACTGAGACGTCACTCTGACTGCTGCTTTGTGACGAGTCACCATGTGACATTACAATGTAGTTACATTGTGACTCTCACGTGACTGTCATCTGTAGACTCAATATCAAAGTCATCGTGAACGCTGCATCGTGCATTGTGATAAATTACCAAATAATGTCATAGCCACATGATGACTCTCAGGTGACAGAGAGACTACCGTGAAGTCAAAATTGTACTCTTTTGGGAAAAGTCACCCTGTGACTATAATGTGATATTATTTGGTGACTTATCACAATGCAACTTTCATCATGACTTTGAAATTGAGTCTAAAAATGACAGTCACATGAGAGTCACAATTTAACTACATTGTAAAGTCACATGGTGACTCGTCAGAAAGCAGCAGAGACATTGGCGTCTCAGTGGAGTTACATATAGTGATCATTTGAGACTGATAATGAGATGTATGGAATTTCCTATTTTTTTGCTTCACCGTAGTGACTGTGACACTTGTGACCATATGAGACGTGAATGAGATGTTATATGGACTAGCTGTGTTGTAGAGATAGTAATTATTCGAATTATATTATTTCCTTTTGAGTGTTCGCGTATTTGAAAATTAGCATTGTGCGATTGGTCCTTAATTTTTTCCCGCCAGTGTATATATCATATACATGGCTGTTCAAAAAATTCGGATAATTTTCCGCCTATAGATGGGAATTCCCGAAATTGGGATTTCAAATGTGTTATGCGTTTCCAAATGTTTCAGACATTCTATTTCAACTTATTAAACGGTGACGTTTTGTTACATTATTCTCAATGTGCTGGAAAGGGTTTCAAAATTTATTCTTAATGCATGATTTTCTTTCTTGTTGAATATGAGATAGTGACCAGAACGGGATATCTTTTCTTTGTAAACCCAGCAGTCCCGAGCACCATGCCGGATGTACGCAGTAGAAAAAATTTAAAAGGATTTAAAATTTGTTTCGAGAATAATTTTCTCATTTAAAATCTCTTTTTACATACAAAAAAGAATCAATTCTAAATAGTGACTCATGGAAACTTTACTTTATTTTCAGGTTGCTGAAATCGGCTTAAAATAGCAAATCTTTTATAGCTTCATACTACTATTCACATTTAAATAATATATTCACGTTTAAATTCATACTTAAAATATATTTATAACAATAAGTTAATTAAAACTATTTTTAATGTTTATTAATTAAAAATCAAATAATTAATAATATTTATCATTAAATTTTATTTTAAAAATTCCACCTTTTTCAGCCATATATTAAAAATTTTTTTAAGTAGAAATTTTCAAGGAATATCAGAGGAAAAAATCAATATAAGTTGCAATTATCGGACGTTGAAATCGAATAAAAATTAAACGGAAGAAATTAATTATAAGTATATTTGTCATATTATATGATAAAAAAAAAAAAAAAATCAGTAACAAAATTGAAAGAAAATGTGTGACCTTTTCACATTATTTTCAACTTCTCGGTATATCAGAGCAGTCAATCAGGCACCCTACCCGATTCTCGTCTTGCTGTTATCTCATTCTTTTATATATGAGATCAAAATGATGACCATGAGCCAGTACTTTCTCCTCAAAACTAGGAGGGAATGTGAATTCTGACACTCCCCTCCCCTCCCCCTCATGTAGGATGATTTTTTAAATTTTTTTGTTTTATTTTATTTTTATTTTTATTTTAATTTTTATTTAAAAAAAATTATTTATTTATTTATTATTATTATTATTATTATTATTATTATTTTTTTTTTTGAGGTGGAGGACGTTTAAAAAAAAACTTATCTGAGTCAAAAACTCTGTAAATCATCATTAGACTACAACTGCAACATACCAAATTTTTAATACTTAAATGCATTGTTAATGCATACATTAATGCAGGCATGATTTGATAGATGAGCAAATTTTTATAAAATTTTAATATCTAAAATTGCCGTTATTTTGTTATTTCTTGTCAGTGTACTTTATTAGTCAGTGTGTTTAATTCACGATTCATTGGGGTTTAAATCAAATGGTGTTCAATCAATTGGCCAGTTCATCAAATGGTGTTTTTTAACATATCGCAGATGACTCGAATTATTGCTAGCAAAAGGGGACTTCAAATTGTGTAATTTTTAGGAACTACCCTGCATATCCTCGAAGTGAATTGTGCTCTGAAATTTGGCCCGTACAACATTTATTACCATTATTTGTTATCATTATTTACGCTACTATTCGCCGAGTTGTTCTCCGATTTTCTGACTTTCAAAATATTTTTAATTTTATATTCATATATTATATTTATATATTATATTTATATTTTAAATTTATATTTCAAATTTCTCCGTCGATTCTGACTATATAGATTATTATAATATATTACACTTGTCGGCACCAAAATCCTCTCTGGAAAAATAATAGTTGATTCTTATGGATTTCACTCTGCAAAATAAAAATATGGTAATGAAATTACTGTGTCACGGTCACGTACCATTATCTTGCTAAAACATAAGTGGAAATTTTGTAAACCACAAAATGTAAATATTTAAATGACCTATAAATAAATGCATAAATATGATTACCCGAGTTAAAGCAGCATAAGATACACAAATATATTAGTGGATAGAAAATAGTAAATTCTTACACGAAAGAGGGGGGTAGGGCATACATAGAAAAATGCACGGTACAAGTATCAACTTTATTTTATCAATTTGATATTTAAGACAGTGCAATAACTTTTTCATTATTTCAATTTTATCTAGCATAGTAAATTAACATAATACACCTTCAATATTTGTTATTATTATAAAACTGTTTCTCGGGAAAATGGTACATGCTGGAGCAATTTGGATAACATATTTAGAATTAGGAATATTCGATGATTCACTTTACATATTTAGTTTGCAAGGAGGATTTTTTTTTTGCCGATCAGTGTTATCAGATCTGAACTATAAATGTTTTAATTGATAAATATCTAGGTATTTCTTAAATATAGTTTTTAAATTTTGTTTTTTATTAGCAGAACGTATTAAAAAAAAAAAAAAAAACGCTGTTTAGAATTGGTCCTAAAAGTTCAGGTTTTCTTTTTTGAGTAGATTCTTTCAATGAATTTGAAATTCGAGAATTATCCCTTTAAAACATTTTTCACTTAAGTCCATTTTTTGCAACTATTTTACCTATTATAAAATGAAAATTTTAAATAAACTGATTTTTACTGCAAAAATAAAATATCATAGCTTTATTATTATCATTATTAACAGAAAATTCAAGAAACTTTTATACAATTTCTATTTTCAATTTTTTACACAATAGTTTTTTTTTATATTCACAGGAGTTTCGTTTATAGCATATAGTTTTAGGGACTTATTATTCTATAAATTCATTAGTGTATAATAAAGGAAAAATGAACTTCCTCATCTATGCTAAAATTCAGTTAAAAACGCGAATGATTACATATTTACTTAATTTTTTTTTTTTTTTTTTTGGCTCTATTGATTTGTTGGTTCATTCTATTGCAAAATTAATCTTTAATTCTAATGATATACTTTTTCAATTATGTAAAAAAAAAATTATATCATTTTTAGATATATTTTCAAATTATTGGAAACATTATTGGTCTATTATTGGAAATTGACTAATTAAGCATTCCAGTAATGAACATTTGTCCTAAATTATTAAAAATAAATGAGATTTTACAAATTGCCATTAGTATATAAAATTCAAAGTCTTCTATTACTGTCAAAACAAAAACATGCACTTTTTTGAAGAAAATGAAAAATATATAAATATTTGCAGCATGTTCATTTAGATTTTCAATGGAAAACAGTGAAATTATGAAACATTATTTACTGCTTGCTGATTGTTTTGATTAAAAGTGTCAACAATAACCTAAGTTATAAAACATTCAAGAGGGTTTTATGAAAAAAATAATAAAACAAATAATAATAATATGCATATATATATTTTATATAAAACATAAACTTTCAAGGGTATCCGTTACTGACACATATACTCACCTGACTGAAAATTTCAAATTTTTGCGCCCATAATTTCAAATTCTAAAGCCTTACGAAATTTAATTAATGAATGTTCAGTAGAGCAGTAATGGCTTTTTACGGAATAACAGCAACAACTAAACTTCCTCTGTGGCATTGAAACATTGATATATAAATCTGAATTGTTTGTTGAATGACGCTAATACCTTCGACATTTAAGAGCTGGAATTTATTTTTATATTTCATCCAAAGTGCTATCTATAACAGCTTAAAAGCACTCTTGAAGTAGTAAGCTTAGAAACCTTTCACAGTTTTAAACAATAACGATCTTCGTAGTAGTATATAAAGTATGCAAACTTGACAATACAAGTTGATAAATACACATCATCAGGGTGACGTTTCTGAATTATATTAATGAAGTTTATATTAATGAATGTAGATGACGTTACCATTATTCAAAGCTGGTTAAACGTTAGCTTCTTTCTGTCAACGTTGATAAATTCTACAAATTTATAATTCGTCATCCATCACGAGGATTTAAATGATTTACAATGATTATTGAATATCGCTATAATTTAAGTACAGTATCCTTCCTCTTAACCGGAACTCCGCTTTAACCGGCCGACTTTTTTACCCAACATCACGCAAAATTCAGAAAGGAAAATTTCGATTCTCATTTTTTTTTATGGTTAATTAACTCAAATTTACATAATGTAGAATAATTCCAACTTCGTATAAAGGTATGTGATAAGGTTTTCAACAATTTAATTTGTACTAAATATTGTTCATTATTTGTCATTAGTGATAATTTTTATTTCAATTCAGTTAATTACAAATAGTATTCATTTTACTAAACATAGAAAATACGTACATTTTAAAACTACGCAACTTAAAAAAATAAATGCATCCTACGCATTTAATTAATTAAATATGCAGTTACTTATTTATTTTTTTCTATTTCTCCGGTTTAACCGGTTTTTCTCTTAACAGGCTAACCCTCGGTCCCGTTTAGGCCGGTTAAGCGGGAGGCTACTGTATATCATTAAATGCAGATTAATTTAATGCGCAATGTCTTTTAATTTATTTTAAAACAGATATGCTAGGTATAAGCTCCAATTATTCGGAATGATAGGCTGTGGATGTAATCCGATTATTTAAAATTCGGAATAATTAGGGCAAACATCAATGCGAAAGTCTAACAAAGTCAATTGTTTTGCAATAGATCGTAATTACCGACTTAGAATTATACAAAGACGAAAAAAAAAATCCAATGAAATATAAATTTTAATTTTAGATCTAAAAAGAATTTTAAGGGCAATATATTTTTAGGAACGCATGCATGCAAGTCTATTAAAATGAGCTTTTCTGTGATTCCTTGAATATATTTTTTAGTGTTCCGTAGTTAAAAAGTAAAAAAAAGGAACCATTATAAGATCACTTGCGTGTCTGTCTATCTATCACAGGCATTTTCTCGTTAAACATGAAACGTGGAAAAATAAAATTTGGCAGAAGTAATAAAAGTTCTTGCCCCATATGTTTATAGATTATTAAACATTCACAAATATATTTAGGAAAAAAAGGGGGATAATTAAAGGGAATAATTAAATTACTTGAAAATAACAATCTTTTTTTTTTTTTATTGTGTGGCATACCGCGTGAAATCTCTCGGAATGCCGAAATTAAAAGTATATTTGCTCTATTTAGGTATTACATTTTCAGAGGGATCGTCGAAAATGTAATGCAAAAATTTGCTCATACCCCCCCCCCCCCCCTCTATTTCCAAATCTGCTGAAACTAAAATTATGAAAAAAAAAAAATAGGGATGTCGATACGCCACCCGTGCCTTTAAAAGTTAATAAAAAAACTTTCTTTTAGCAACGATTTTTTATAACATTATAGTTACTTGTTAATATATTTTTGTACGAAACCCTTTGTGCGCGAGTCGTACTCGCACTTCACCGATATTTTCACTGCCTGATGTCGACTCAAATATTTGGTGATCTAGATAACTGGAGTTAAAATAATTGACGTTTTTCTGTATATCACATCTATTAGTCATAAAAATATTCATATGCCTTCTGAGTTGTATTTATTTTTTTATCTCTTTGATTTTACTTTTGCCCCTTTATTTTTAAGTTTTAAAATCGCAAAACTTCATATCTAACCTATAAATACGGACAGTCCGTTCTAAAATGAGCTATAATGTGATACCTATATGTAACATGCACATTCGATCTAATTGTCCGTTTTCTTCCATAAACGTACCTTCTTTGTACAACTTCGACATAAAAGTATACTTCAGTTCTATTATTGGAGACGGGCAAGACTTTTACTGCATTTTCAACGTTAGATGGCAAAAAAGAAAAAATATATTTTACCTATCTCAATAAATATTTTACCTATCTCAATAAATATTTTACCTATCTCAATAAATATTTTACCGATCTCAATAAAGATTTTACCGATTTCAATAAATATTTTACTGAATTCTGAAGTTTTACCAATATTTGTAAAAACATGTAATGCCATTTAAATGCATTTTTAGCCCATTAAGGATAAATAAAATATGATATAATTATTTAAATTAATTTCTTACTAGATGATGATGAAGTAAAATTTTCACATAAAGTACATGTTTATCCAAATATACATAGAATAAATAAAAATTGAATATTTTAAAAAGCATACATGATACACTATAAAAATGATATATGTTTCTTACTCTATAAAATAACATAATCAAGAACGATGATATACAATAACTTCTTCCGAGTAACTAACGATTTCAAAAATCGTTCTTTATTTTTAATAACATCAGAAGATAACATATTTTCGTAATTAAAAAAAAATTCCAGTCGGCTCGGCTTACAGCGCAGGTAAATTTCGAAGTTATGTGCTAATTCCACCAACAAAAACTAAATAAAAATTATAGATAAATTCAGTTTAACAATTTTATCTGGATACTTTTGACGAGATGATAATTTCATTTTTCTGTAAGAGCTAGTTTTATCAAAATCACGTTAATACGATAATTTCTTCTTGAACCGCTATGTATTCTTAATTTCTACTTGCTTTACTATTTGGTCCTATTAAAAAATTGTAAAAATAAAAGTTGCAGATAATATTAAGAATATGTATAATAAATTTAAAGGAATTTAATATCTTGTGAGTTGGCAAAGTTTTTTTTCTTCTTCACCCCCTCCCCCCACATACCACACTTACACACACACATACTCCTTTTGTTTTCGTCTTTATTTTATTTATTTATTTTTTTCCGGTAAGAGTTTGTTCTATCAAAAGCTTGTCAATATAAATGTTGTAGAAAATATGAAGAAGATTTATAATACATTTTATTGGATTTGATAATTTGAGAATTGACGAAGTTGTGAATTTTTTTCTCCCTAAAACCGTATTTGTACATTCCCCATTTCCACCCCATTGGACCGATTTTCGCCCATTTGTAATCCCCGCCGGGACATTAGCCATCTGAATGTTTTTGATGAGTTTGAATACGATCCGTGCATAATTGCGATTTTTATCATTCGACAAAATATAGTACATATATATATATGTATTTATATAAACTTTTTAGGTGGGTGTGATTTTGGGTTCCTAAGCCATATAATGAAAAGTTATGAAGAATTTTTTCAAAAATCGCACCATGGTAACGACTATAACATGCACTATTTCTTATGAAGTCTACCTAACAGCATTTATAAAAACAATGTTGCTTTAGCTGCCACTGACTTTTGGAAACGTTTCCGAGAAGTTTTCATTGTATATTAATCAGTTTTCTCAACACGAGGTATAGTTTTTGGGATGCTATTAATTCTCAAATAAACATTTTCATGTTCAAAAAATATGTCGAAATAAATAAAATAAAAAATGTGTTTTACAGAAATACATGCTAAATTAACAGCATTAATATTAATATTAAAGTTAATATTATTCTCACTGAAAAAAAAAATCGGTATTTTACATCAAAACGTGCTGGCACCCCGGCTGCCAACGCAGTTGCTGTAAAATTTACAAGCTGCTGTCTAAGAGTACTGTAAAAATTCGCAAGTCTGTGAAAAGTCGCGTTTCTATTGGTTGCGCTGTGCACGTGACAGAAATAATTAGATTTTTACTGCACTTGTTGCTTGAATTCTCTTTCACAGCATCGGTGCTTGAATTTGATTTTACAGCATCCGTGCTTGGAAAATTACAACACAGAATGCAGGAAAAGTCACAAACAGTGTTGCTATTCTTGAATGTATAATTTCAACTGAAAATGTTTAATACATCTCAAAACGTTTAATTGAGAATTATAAGTATTATGAAAACCGATATTCCGATTTGAGAAAACTGATTTTATAGCTAATGGGAAATTTTCCCGAAAATCAGTGGAACCAAAGTAAACTTAGCTTCTAAAAATGATCATTTAATCGATTTACACCATATTTTAAAAAAGTGCAAAGGAAGAGTGACTTTAAGAGGGTACTTCAGTCAAGTGAAAAGACCCGTTCGCTAATGCTAATCATATGGAAGACATTTATAGAGATATCACGATTGCATTTCAATATTTTTAAATGATTTTTTTTTGCATTGGATAGCTTAGATAGATCTGTACATCGGCCTCTTTTTACCTTTTCAATTTCGATTGCAGATTTTTGTTATGAGGATGCTTTCAGTTTCGAAACCGGTTCCAAAAATTAAAGTGTCCTCATTAAATATATCTGTATACAAAATCGAAAAAGTAAAAAACGGCCTTTGTAAAGATCGATCTCAGCTATTCAATGCAAAAAAAAAATAAATATATTAAAATGCAACCGAGATATCCTTATAAATTTTTTGCATTGGATTAGCATTAGCGAACGGATCTTTCTCTCAATAAATAAAAACCTTTAGAGATTTTGCGTTAATTTTTGAACTTCCAATTTCTTGTTTTATAAATATAGCACGAAGAATAGCGATAAATCAAAAATTACTCCTTGATACTTTTAGCACTTTACATTTTAAGATTCTGGCTATAAATCTTGAAAATTGGCGATCATTTCAAATTTTTAGTTTATCCAAAAGTAATGCATGATGTTTTATATATGCCCTTTATTTAAATCAGCCAATTCTTCAAAATCGTTAAGGCGGCATCCCCTTACTTTTCCAGTATGGAGCACGATAAACGCCGTGTTACTGAAAGAAGACCATCGGCATATGCAATGAGTAAACATTTAGCACCCAGATACATTGAAAATAATGTTTCAAGGTACGCCATTCACAGAAGTATACACTGGAAGGTACTTAAATCTAAAAAAGCTTTCACAAATCTTCGTCATGCGCTTATAGGGTTAGAAAGATGCTCCTACAAATGGGCTATTATAATAGACAGTATAAAAACACTAGGTTCAAAAAGTTATTGTACTATACATAATTTCCTTTTAGCAAAAGAATCGACCAATGACACGTACCAATGAAATTTTGATGATCTGTAAAGACACTTATTTTCTGCATTTTTCGGATTTTTGACATCATGTTTATCCCACAAATCGAAACCTAGAAATATTGTAAGAGTAATCATTGTAAAATATAGTATATGATTTTACGTTAGTATTAAGAATTTTGACCCAATATACCACAGAGTAAAGTGCTCATTCTCTGAATACTGTTAAGTCAGTATACGACAAACAGAAATTCCACATTTTAAAAAATGTGTTTATCAAACACATTGAACCTGGTACATTTTTTTGCATACCAGGAAACGTGAAATGTGTTTCATTAATGCGAAGATGAACTGGTCAAAATTATACCTATCTTGAGATCTCAGTTCTCAATATTGTCTAGAAAAACACATGACTGCTATCAGTCCTTTTGCAAAGCGTATAAGTGGTTACGCCTATATATACAGTGTGTCCACGTATAACCTGACCCACCTTTATTTTCGCAACCGTTGGTCCTAGATGCATACTTCCAATTACAAAAATGATTTAAATAAGGGAAAGAATAATTTTTAAAGCGATTCGGATCAAGAAAAACATTTATTAAAAAATTACGGAATTTAAATTTTTATACGGTCTCCCGGTCCTATAAGTGATATTTACTAAAAAATTACTGTGACACTAACAAGTAAGACAAAAAAAGTCCCATTCATCTAACATTAAAATTGACCGAGTTATGAAACTTTGAGATGCATGATTTATACCACTTTTTTGCATGTCAAAACAGATGATTTCGACCATGATTTCAGGGGTCTTTGAAATTTGCGATTTGAGAAAATTCCTGACGTGATGGTTTATAATGAAGGTCATTTTTGGATTCAGTGCTAAAAAATACATAAGAATCAATTTTCAAAAGCTAAAAAACATGCCATAACCGAAAACTTGAAAGACCGTGTAATCTAACCGCATTTTAAAATATGTATCATTTTGTAAAGAATTGAGGCTGCTTAACAAAAAATCTGTTATTTTTATCCTCTTATAATGTTCAGTACAAATTGTACATTTTGCAGTAATATGTCAGACTGATTAAAGATTTCAAATTTATATTGTAATGCTAATTTTACTCTCAACCATTTCGTTAATATATCTGACGAAATTATATTTCTACTAAATTTGTGAATGACCCCTAATATGCAGCAAAAACTATACTCCAACTTTAAACAGCTATTACTCGGTCAATTTTAGTCGTAGAATAACGGGACTTTTTTGCCTCATTTACCAGTATAACAGGGAAATTTTACTAAATATAACTTATAGGACCGGGGGATTGTACAAAAATTTAGATTCTGTAATTCTTCACTAAATTGTTTTTTCGCTTCAATTTTTTTTTATCTAATCCTGCACCTAATTTTGACCATTTTTGTGATTGGAAGTATGTATCTAGGACCAACGGTTGCGAAAATATAGGTCGCTCCGGTTATACGTGGACACACTGTATATCACATGTGTCTGTCTGGGAGATTCATTTTAATGACTCTGTAATTTTTTTTTTATCTAACCCTGCACCTAATTTTGACCATTTGTGTAATTGGAAGTATGTATCTAGGACCAACGGTTGCGAAAATAAAGGTCGGTCAGGTTATGGACACACTGCATATCACATGTGTCTGTCTGGGAGTTTCATTTTAATGACTCTGTATTTTTTTTTTTTTTTTTTTTTTTTTTTTTACTAAGTAACGTCACGTTTTATTAAAACACATTTACAGTGATAAAATATTTTTCGTCATGGAGTCACTTTCGCTAGTGGGAGTTCTTTGGATTTATTTTTCAATTACTGTACACTCAGTTATATTATATTACGTACATTTAATTATTACGTACTATTTAATCAAATATTTTTTAACAGCGCACAATTCTATTTTACTCTAAGTGTAAAAACAGCAAAATATTATGTTCTCTCTTTACCAAAACATACGTTAGTAAAAGCAGTCGATAGACGAAGTATTGCTTTATTTAACTCATTTTTAGAAATATGTTTAAATCTATTGAATGGCACAGAAAGCAGGAATAGAAAGATGAAAAAAATAACATTTTGCATGCAATGCATACTATCAAAGTAATCTAAGGTTAAAAAAAAATAAAAGTTCATTTTAGAACACTTTTTATGAGTGACTTTGCTTTTATAAACACGAACAAATTTTATCACCTTATTTAGAAATTAGATTTCAAACACATCAACACATAAAGATGATTCAGTTAAAGTTACAATAATCCTTTTTTTAAGATTTTTTTTTTTTTTTACAACTGTCTACTGCTTTAATTATCACAGAACTTATAAGGGGTGACATATTATATTGTTCACGAAAGAAACAAAATTAACTATAGAATGAAATCTTTACCAAAATAATATATTTTCGGATAACCACTTTAATGAAACTTCTACCGTAATGAAATTATTATTTTATTCTGCTTTAACAGAATGTTATTGTTAATTGTATCTTGGTAGATTCACCAAAATTGAAGATTTTAACATTAACACTAAAATAATAATTTAATTACTTTAATTAAGTTAAAAGTGTATGGAAAAAGTGAAAAAAAAATAAATAAACTAATGACTTTATTTAAGACAAAGTTGAAAGTTTAAAAACTGTTTTTATAATACTATATCAAAGACATTTTCGATAATTTACTGATAATTTACTGGATTTTTTTTTTTTTTTTTTTTTTTTTTTGTATATAATATGATCTCTTATAAGTTTTTTTTTTAAATTCTCATTGTGATTAATATCTTAATGGAAAGGTATCATTTAGACTGTAAAATAATTCAGTTTTAAAAAATACAAATTTTTAAGAAGAAGTTTTTCATATCGGCAGTTATTTCGGATATGAACTTCTACATTTTAACGTTTTAATGGTAAAATCTCAATAATGAAAAATAAATAAGCATTAAAAACAAAATACGTTCTTTAACAAACTGAATGAATCGAATTTCAACTCCAAAAGAAAGAACAATATTTATTTAAAGCAAACATATAATTTTATTTATATGCGAACTATTATAATGTATACGATAATCTGTGGCTCGTTGTGTGAGTTTGTTAGTTATTTTAAATAGTTTTAGGCCTAAAACACTAGTACTTTTAAAAAGGGTAAATAACGATAATAATTCATACGAGCTATTATTAACAATAAACTAATAAAAATTTAATTATAACAATAAAATAATAACACTATTAATTTATAGCAATAAAACAATAAAATTAGAAAATGTGTTTTATAATGAGTTAAATGAAATTAAAATCATGTAGAGAAACGGTTCTAAAATATTTGTTGCCATGGACGCGTTTTCCTATTTCCTAAGTCTTATATATATATATACCTTAATTCAATCAGTATCTTTTTTTTTTTCATTTATATAAATGGAAAATATTTTATCTTTTCAATTTTCATGAAAAAATGACGTCAATGAAAACGCAGTATCCGTTTAATTCCCACATTTACCTTATTTAACCGCAGAACGAGTAAATAAGTTGCCATCTTTACAGATTTTTTGCTAAAAGTTTAAAAAAAAGTAATATCTTGGAAACTGATTGAAATTTTAAAAAATCTGATGAGACATCCTCGGATTCATGAGGATAACTGGTTTTAATTTCATCGATCTGCATTCTACCTTCTAAGATGTGCAGCTGTAAAATCTAAATAGACAGTCAGATTTTTTTTTTTTTTTTTTTTTTTTTTTTTTTTTTTTTTTTTTTTTTTTATAATTGGTTCAGTTTGAAACTAGATTTTGGCGTGTTTATTTTAATCATTTCTATTTAGAAATGCCAGAAAAAGTGTTATCGTATTGACAAATTGTCAAAAATTTTTAAACTATCTTCTTTATACAAGTTCATTTTTATTTGTATCTTTCCGATCAGAGACTCTCAAAAACATCTGCACGATTTTTATGAGACCCAAACGTAATTTTTTTCTAACTATTTTATATACATCATGCATTTGCAAAATCCTGCTTTTGAACAAAAATGTATCATTATTTGTATAAAAAAATAGGTTTATATTTTATCTTTATGTTAAACTTTTAATATTTCCGGTACCTATAAATATCATATCTCCTGTTACTTTTGATAACCATTTACGAAAATAATGTTGTTCCTAATTTCGTGACAATTTCAGTCATTTATTAGTAAATTCCCATCAAATATTTATTTAAAGAATATTATGTATTTTTCTTTTTAAGTTTTAATTTACATAAAGAAGCTAAAACGATCAGATAAGCAAATAAAAAATCTCTTAGATTTCTGATCAAAATTGAAATTTTGTTATTAAAATATTATTTAATGTGATTTTTCATACAATCTCAAAGAAATTAGAAACGACAATATTGGTAATTTTCAGATAGGTTAATTATCATTCTACCTCAAATCAGTACTGAATTGGAATACATTACGTTTAACAAACTAATAAACCATAATAAAAATGCATTTTTAACTTAACTCTGAAATAAGTACTGAATTGGAATACATTACGTTTAACAAACTAATAAACCATAATTAAAATGCATGTTTAACTTAACTCTGAAATTTCACGTTTGAAAGAATAAGTCGCATCATATTATTAAATTTTGCCACGCTTACATTATGTGAAAAACCTGGATTTCTACCAAAATTTAGAATAATTTATTCCCCTTTTCAAAAATATTTCTATATCATAAAGGTGCAACTTTCTACAGATTTTTATATGAAATTGTGCTCATTTATTTATATTAGATTCTTTAAAAAAATTGTGTAGAACTTATTTTACGCAAAATGCAAATGTCACTATTCTTTCACTCAATATTCAATTTTTAGGGTTTGTTTAAACTTAGAATACAGAATAATCTAAATATTTATTTTAATTTCTAGGACAGATTTTGGATACATTTTCGATAACATTTATATACATTCCATGTATTTTAAGTAATTAAAACAACACCGTTCGAGAAATATATTATGGAAGTAAGGTTCGATTAAAACTCAAATAGATTTTTTATGTAGGTAAACTGTGTCGATAAGATACTTTTTAAAATTTGCTGTAACTAATTAGAAAAAAAAATCTTCCGTGTTTTTTGAAACTGTAATTTTGATTAAACTCTAAAATGTATACAGTAATTAGATTACACTGCAGACATTTCACTTTCAGCTGATTAAATGTTTGGTTTTGAAAATTTTTCTATTTTTTTGCAAAATTTTTTGCTTACAGCTTTATGGATTAAGAAAAACCATCAGCTTGAAATATAATGATTAAAACACGTTATATTGATTTTTTGCGTTAGAAATAGACACAAATTCTCGAAAAGTTGTTACAAATGTTAAAAACTGTAAAAATATTTTACATTTACTAAACTTAATATTGTTGGAGTAATTCTCCCAAGAGATATAACAGTTGAATTACAAATGAGTACAAATAAGGAGATGGAAAATTTTTCTATATATCTTGAATTTTAAAGACATTAAATATGTTGAAATTTACCCTCCATCATATCTTTATATGATATATATATTCTATTGTGCTTTTTTGTCGCAAAGCAAGTAATGAAATTTATCGCTTCAAGATAAATACTATTGTAGTTGTTAATTTTCTTTTCATTATTGGTCTAGCGATTTTCCAGTACGAATGGATTATTTTCTACTGAAGTATACAAACAGTCTGTAGGCATTACTCTATTTTTGTCTTCAATGTAATCAAATATTCAGTACAATGTGTCAAATATACATTACAGAAAACCTAATATTACGAACCCAAAACAACTTAAAAGCGGTACATTTTTAAGGCACATAAAACTTAAATAATACGTAATCAGAGCTTCTTTAGGTATTTGAAGTACTAAACATGACTACACAAGTATATATAAACAGAATAAATTAAATTTAGCATTTTGAAAAATTTTGCTGTAAAAGTTCCTAAATCAAATAACTCTACGACATTTTCAGCAAATCAAAGTACTAAAAAAATATCTAATTTTTGTGAAAACATAGTTCCACTAATGGCACTTTTATGGCACTACCCATCATCGAAAAAAAAATATTTTTCTCCTGTCCATATTATTGTGCTATACAAACATACAGTCAGATTTTAATACAATAGATGCAAGTAATTTATTCATATCTTAGTTGTTTTCGGTATTGTCAAACTTTAGTTTTATCCCCTTAAACCATATTTAGTACATTATATATACATTATTTTACACATTTTTCTGTTTTGCTGGCTTAAGGATATGGGTGTAAACCAGTGGTTCCCAACCTTCAATTGGCCACGTCCCACCAAAGCATCCGTAAAGTCACTATGTCCCCCCCCCCCCACCACCACCCTAATATGTAAATTGTGTCTCATTATTTAAAAATGAACTCTATTCACACGGTGGAAATATAATAGAGCCTTAATAAAATCTATTCATTTCATATTTTTTTAACTTTTCAAAGAGCTGAATCTTCTACCACAAATGTGTTTTTAACATAATTTTATAAATGCAATGAGATTATACATCTTTGCCTACATGCCAAAACGAGTTATGTTCTACGTTTCCAATTTAACACAATGTTAAAGAAAAGTGTTATACGGTCTGCATTTTTATCTTCCAAAATAACTTAAACAAACGTTAAAATTTAACGTTAAAACTGATAAATTCATACATTTTATAATACATTCTTGTAACTTATTAAGAGTTGGTGGAAAAGCTTTGGACACTGACTTTTCTTTATATGGATAACACAATGCACAAGAAGTATTTTAATATTCGCATCTTTATCAAATTAGTAGCCATTATTTCACATAACATATTCTCTTTGTTTTCTCTTTTCCAGTATCGATAATTGTATTAGCGAATAGAAGTAGAAATCTCATTATAGAAAACGTTACGAAAAAATTTATATTCACCAGAAAAATTATAGCGAATTTTAACATTGTAAACGATATCAATATTTAAAAGAAATATTCGCATAATTATTCTGGTGTTAAATCTATTTTAAAATTTCGATACAGAACATTTTAAAAATGCAATAAAAACTGATTTATTAAATTTTGCTTGTATTCCATTTATTTTTAGCCTACAACACTACTTATCCCAAAAAAGACAAAAGAAACTTGAGTGAATGAGTAAGTCCTTTAGTGAATGAGTAAGTAAGAAATTCGGAATTGTCCCCCCTAGAAGGTCAAATTGCCCTCCGGTGGGGCGTACGCCCCACGTTGGGAACCACTGGTGTAAACGTATTTACGGTATAAAAGGATTTTTATTACGCCTTATTTTTAAAAATGATCCAATGTTTCACGCAGAAAATTTTTGAGATATTCTTATTATGCCTGCGAGAAAAGTTGTTTTTTGTTGTCATCATCGAACATTTATTGACTGTTTAAAAATCAGAGGTGTTGAACTAATATAAAAATATTGAGTGTGTATTTAATTTAGTAAATAAAGAGTTAAGTTTGAGAAATAAGGACATAAAACGTCTTCAGAAACTACTCGTCAACGTTTCTGTATCCTCACTCATTTATTAAACTACCTAACACAAATAATAAACACCCTCCACCCCCAAAATATAAATATATAAATAAAATAGCTAAATACCGTCCTAAAGGAACTATAATATTAGGAATACCAATTTAAAGACATTCTTATAAAATGTTTTAACCGTAGTGACTTTAATAATTATAACAATAATATATTGCTCCCTAACTCATATGTGTCGGATTATTGTTGAAATTTCACAGTTTGACAATCACTGGCATAAATAATTATAAACAAATTTAGCAGAGAAAGTCTGTTTCGCAAATATTTGAACATTTGACATTTATTTGTTTAAAAAAAACCCCTTCTACTTCCGTGTTTTAAAACAATATTTGATTTGGAAAACGTTCTTGAAGTAACATGAAATGGGAGTGCACAGCTTAAACATATATTTAAGAAGTATTTCAGGAAATATTTGAATTTAAAATGAATGGTAAGGGAAAAGTTTTAATTTATCTTATTTTAAGTGTTGGTGAAAAATGTAAAGTGCACTTTTAGTAATTTATCATGTTTATTACGCTAGAATTTTTTTATTCTTAGATTTTGATTTCATGGATTCTTTTTTCTAAGATTCTCCAAAGCATAACACACGCTTGCGATGCTTGTGTTTTTTAACTTTTTAAAAGTTATTTTTATATATTTTTTTATCGATGAATCCGAAAATGACCCTTATTTTTAACCATCAAATCAGGATTTTTCGTAAATCGCAAATTTCGAAGGTAAAAAGTAAAAAAGTAGTGAAAATTTAATACTATAAAATAGATGTAAACCATTCTTTATCCAATTTAATTTTATTTAATTCAAGACTTTATTATTAATTTTCGTTTGTACTGCGTATTCTTACAGTTAAACAGCTCAGGGGTCTGATGAGGTGGGGATAGGGGTTGAATTTTAACTTTGAAATTTCCGATTTACGAAGAATCTTGACGCGATGGTTAAAAATTAAGGTCATTTTCGGATTCCGCGGTAATTAATACATAAAAAATCCTTAATAATCAACTATCAAAAGTTAAAAACCACAACAAATACATCTATTTTATAGTATAATATTTTCGCAATATATATATATATTTTTTTAAACTTTGAAATTTAAATTTTTTCAAAATATCCTTACGTGACGGTCAAAAATGAAGGTCATTTTCGAATTCAGTGCTACAAAATACACACGAATCAATTATCAAAAGATAAAAAATATGACAACCCAAGTTTTGCTGTCAAGTGTAATTTGTATGATCGCAAAGAGAAATTTATTAAATGTTTGTTTAAAGATTTAAAATTAACTTTTAAAGTACTTTTAACATTGTGCTTTACGTTATAGTCATATCAGTTGTATTAATAACTTTTTTGTTATAAAATGAATTTCATAAAACTTGTCTATTTATAACTTGTGTTAAAATTTTGATCATAAAAACCTTGTACATTATTTTTTTTTGAAACATCAAATAACTTTGTTTTTCAAGCATTTTGTCTACAATTCAACTTCTACAAAGCTAGATGTGGAATATTTTAACCCCTTAAGGATCGCTTAATATATGGGAAAACCATCAAAAAAGTACCTATTTTTTTAATTACAGAAATTAAATACTTATAACGTTTCTAAATAAAATATGTAATTAGTTTTTTTATGGCGAAAAAAAGATGTTATAGAACAAATTCACATTTGTAGAAAAGCCATCATGCTAGAATTCTTTTACGCCTTTTACGCCATACAAATTAATGCGAATAAGACCTTTCTTTTTCACATCTTAAATCTTTATTTATCATCATCACACAAATGTTTACAAACAATATTTGAAATAATACGTATATACATTAACTTTTTAGTATTAATAACTTTTCTGAGTGTGATATATTTCGAAACATGCAATACAAAGTCCAGAATCACAATCAGCGCCAAAAACCAAACGTTAACTGTAATATTCAAAGGCTTCATAAGGAAATGCCAGTTAAATTTTTCTGGTTTCAGGAGTTATTCCAGCAATTAAATCTCCAGACCGGAAATATGACAGGCACGAGAAATAACGAGCGACACCTCAGCCCGTGATATTTACGGAAGCGAGAATTAAGGGGTTAAGAAACATTTTGATTAATATGCCTGGTTGACAAGAAATCATTATATACAATTGTTCAAGCATGGCCATAATATATAAACAATAAAAGTTCTCAAATAGGAAACACGCTTACAAGTCATTGAAAAAAAAATTATACTTAATTTTTTATTTTAATTTATATTTCTTATTTTTGCATCGAATGAAAAATGGCACTTAAACAAAAAAGTTCTGTACATTATTGCAGAGATATTTACTTATTAAAAGTCAGTTTTAGCATTTGAGGAGAGCAAAATGTTACCAAAAAGTGTTGTGTCTCAGTATTTTATTGATATCCATATTTATTTTAGATCTGATTTTTGTCAATATTATTTAATTTCATGGAATCATATTTAAATTTACCGCATGCCATTCTCTCTAAAATTCGGAGGACTGAAAATTTCATTTTTTGAAAGAGTGACAGGCATGTTTACTCATTTTGGATTAAATTTTATAAAAATACACTCCTTAAATGTGGAATTTTCCACTACCTAGAAAGGAGTGAGATATTTCACTCCATTGTCGAGAGTGAAATATGTCACTCCGCTGTCGAGAGTGAAAACCTGCCCTTATACACTTTAAAAAGAAATTCTCTTCAACTTTGAACCAATATTTGGAGTAAAATAATGAAAAGTACCAAAATATGTCACTTCTTATGTTTCAAAAACATAAATTTCGTAATGCAACCTTGGAAATTATGTTGATAAATACTAAGATTACTGATCCTTTTCAAGATTAAATAGTCACTCCTCTGAAAGAGTGACTATTCACTGTTGTTTAGATTTAATATTCGCTTACAGCCTTTCTCACAGAATACAAAAATACAAGCGTCTTATTTTCAAATTTCACATGGTTGGTGTCCAAAGGGGTGAAAGTGAAAGTGAATTTTTAGATCCGGAAAACAATGGGAAAATAAAATTATGGATATAGAGGGAAGTGGAATATTATTTGTTTTCATATTACGTATATCCATATTTTTATTTCCCCAATGTTTTCCTGATCTAATAATTGAGTTTCACTTACACTCCTTTCGACACCAGCTACGTGAAATTTAAAATAAAGACGCTTAGTATTTTTATATTCTCTGACGAAGGCTATGTGTATAGTTGAAAGTACTAAGGATATTAAAATAATTTAACACCTTTTTAATATTTTTTTCATCTTTTAAGTAATTCCACGCAGTGTAATATTAAGTTTAACATTTTAAAGATGAATTTAGCATTCTATTTATTTATTTGCTAATAAATTTAGTATTTAGTTTATTGCTGAAAGAATTCCACATTCACTTAAATAAGGAACAGTCACTCCATTACAAATATGACTCATTTACTTCAATGACTGAAAAAAAAAATATTTATTTTTTCTTATAAAAAATACAGCAGAGCGCCAATTATCTGAACAAGTCGAGACCGACCCTAGTTCGGATAAGCAAAAATTCGGATAAATGGACAGACAACTTAAGGGGTGTTTCTGACTATACTAAAACCGTCACACGGTATCTAAGCTTAGGACTGGCAGCACTGTTACTGCTGGCATGTTTATTTATTTATTTATTTATTTTTTGTCTTTTTTCTTTTGCATTTTTATATTTATTTGTTTTTTACATTTTTATTATTAATTTTTTTTCTCCCTTTTATATCATTTTCTGAACTCTAGAGATTGTAATTTACGCAAAAAAGGTTTTGGCTGTTGCTTGCTTCAACGATGAGATTCTTTTCAGTGTTGCCGTATCTCTAATTCTTCTTAAATACATTAGTTGAATAGGATCCACGTTCTTCTGTCGTTCGAGCCATTTCATAGCTGTTTCCAAACATTCAAAGCCTTCGTTATGTGATGGATCTGAGTTTTTTTTTTTTCAGACCATTCGTTTTCATATTCTTCAATTTCACCCCTTTCCCTGAATCTTTTATTTTTGTTCTCTTGTTACTGCTCCCATCGATACACTAATCGGGAATTCAATTTCGCATGCTAAATCTGAAGTTTGAAAAAATTAGAGTAACAGGGTGTTTGGATAATCGGAAGTTCGTTTTAAAAACATTTTGAGAGAAAGAGGCTGTTTGGATAATGGGAAGCTCGATTAAAAATTTCTTCTGTGAGATATAGGCTGTTCGGATAATTGGAAGTTCGGTTAATTTTTTTTTGAGAGAAATAGGCTGTTCGGATAATTGGAAGTTCGGTTAATTGGAGTTCCGATAATCGGCGCTCTACTGTATTTCTGTTTCAAAAAAGCTGTAACATTGAACAATCTGGGGACAGAAAAGTCCCTAATCTGGCAGCACTGGTCGTATGCTTCTTTATAATTATTTTGAGCACATTACGTGGTTTGTATAAATTGTATAGATCGCATACAAGGCTACATAATATAATTCGCTCACATTAAACCCAATCACATTCGCCCAATCTGGCAACACTGGTCGTATGCTTCTTTAGAATTATTTTGAGCACATTACGTGGTTTGTATAAATTGTATAGATCGCATACAAGGCTACATAATATAATTTGCTCACATTAAACCCAATCACATTCGCCCAATCTGGCAACACTGGTCGTATGCTTCTTTAGAATTATTTTGAGCACATTACGTGGTTTGTATAAATTGTATAGATCGCATACAAGGCTACATAATATAATTCGCTCACATTAAACCCAATCACATTCGCCCAATCTGGCAACACTGGTCGTATGCTTCTTTAGAATTATTTTGAGCACATTACGTGGTTTGTATGAATTGTATAGATCGCATACAAGGCTACATAATATAATTCGCTCACATTAAACCCAATCACATTCGCCCAATCTGGCAACACTGGTCGTATGCTTCTTTAGAATTATTTTGAGCACATTACGTGGTTTGTATAAATTGTATAGATCGCTTACAAGGCTACATAATATAATTCGCTCACATTAAGGGGACCGTGGACCTTTATTTGAGCAAAAATCAAACCAAAAAGTGAGAATTATTTTTGTGCAAATCATTATTCTCCAGTTTATTCTGAACCATTTGCGAAAACCGAAAGCAGTTGCGATTATTTTTCGAAAAGTTACAGGCGTTTGAATTTTGTATAAAGAATTTTTTTGGCCCTTTAATATAATTTAAATATATTTTTTTGAAAATGATTTTTTAACGTTTTAAGATATTTTAAATGCCCCATTTGCCTTAATTTTTTAACAAAATTCAGAAAATTGATAAAGGAGAAACCTGTTTTCTTTTTCATCCTGAATCCTATTCACAATCTCATCATCATTTAAAATTTGATATACAGGGTCATGTGTTCCACTATTTAACCATTCATTAATTTCATTTTCTTCATAGCTTAGGATTCTTCACATCTCCTTTATTGTTTTACATTCCTCAATTTTTTTATCCACTACCAGTTTTTCCTTTATTTAAAATTTTATATTCCAAACCAATTGATAATTGGGAGTTCGGTTAAAAAGTTTTTAGGAGAAATAAGCTGTTCGGATAACTGAAAGTTCGGTTAAAAAAATTTGAGAGAAATAGGCTGTTCGGATATTTGGAAGTTCGGTTAATTGGAGTTCCGATAATCGGCGCTCTACTATATTTATTAAAAGTTATAAAGTTTTTAGAAAGCCGTTAATTGAGATTAACAAAAAATAAATAATGTGTACAATATCTAATAAAATTTTTACTTACTCAAGCTTGCTACCAAAATATACAAAATCTAAATTATGTACTGCGATTTTTTTTTTTTTTTTCTGAAAAGAACAGATGACATTATTCAAGTAATTTAATCCCCTAAAAAATTACATTATGCATGCTTCTTTAATTTAATTTTGACTTGCGCTTGAAAAGTTTTTAATAGCATTACTTTTTCACGTTTATTCGTTAAACTCTGAGGAAAAAAAAAAAGGTTTAAAGAAAAAAATCTTTACTAAAGTTTTATTTTGAAGTAAGGGAATTAAAAAAAAATCTTTAAGTCAAGAGACCTATCTCATTAAAAATGTATGACTTTTTTATTAAAGGTAAAAGTTCTAGAAGAATCTAATAAAGATAGCCAAAACAGATGTTGTCTGTAGATTAAAAAGTTTCTTTAAAAGTTCACTGAAAACCTCTCAACTAAAACAAAACCTATGTTTTTAATGTATTAAATGAAGAGTAAAAAAGTAATAAATTCTACAAGTTTAGTTTTCCAGTAATATTTTTGGAACGAAAAGATAATTATTATAGTTATATTGTGGCTTTAAAATTTAAATATTTAAATTATAGAAACAATGTAGCAAAATGGAGATAAAATTTCATATATGTGATAGAACTTTTTAATAACATTCTGTACACTGCCAAAAATTTTGTGTTGCGTACTAGTTAACTCTTTCAGGGGGAAGATACTTCTATTCGTAAAATGATGAAATGAGTGAACGACAGCAGAATTTATGTCAATACACAGTAAATTTATTTCAAAATAAGCAAAAGATTTTGTTCATGTACTTAGTAAAAAGAACTTTTTTCCAAAATTCAGGCGCCTATGTGACATTTAGGAATTAAGATTAAGAGGTCCGAAAATAAACCACCGCACCAGTTTTGCGTCTTCAAAGCCAACATGGCCGTCATTCTTCAAAAAGATTACGTCATCCAAAAATCACTACACGCTTTATGTTACAAATTACATAAATTAAAAAATAGAAATATTTATGTGCATTGAAATTCCGAATTAACGTTATTCAAGGGACTATAAAGAAATGACGCTATATGCGGAGAAACGTTAAATCGGGGAAAGACAAAAACAAAACACCGAGCATAAAATAAAGTCTAATTTCGATAACATAGCTTTTATTTCTTTATTTATGTTTATTTTTTTTTATTTTTTAAGGCAGTTTTTCCATCTTTTTCATATTTGATGCATTAAATCTAATTAATTTAAAAATGTCTCCAAACTGAAATATTGAATTCTGATTAAACTAGCAAAATCAGCTTTACTGCCATGGTAATCTTCAGATTTCCTGATGGTTTCCATTTTTTACAGTTTAAAAGAAAAAAAAAAAAAAAAAAAAAAAAAAAAGTTTTCATTTTGAGCCACATGGTGCCGTCTAAAGCTAAAGCTAATGGAAAATCTCTAACGAATGCTATCAGCTCGCAGAAAATATAGTTCAAACTAGAGAACAGGAATTCTGCTTTTTCAAAATTTAGTGTCGCCCCCGGCATTTCCATTACTTCTTTTTCTTCTGGTGTCTGGTAGCTTCTATTATTATGAAACAGCCATTATAAATGAAACGTTAGGTGAAGATGAAAGAGCAGTCGTAAAAAGTTAGAACTCTGATTTTCTGGTCAGAATGGAAAAAAAAAAATGCCATAATTTTTTTTTCTCCTAACGCTTCATTTATAATGGCTGTTTCATAATAATGGAAGCTACCAGTCCACCAGAAGGAAATAACTCGGATAATCAGGACAATACTGCAAAACATATTTCAATTTTAAGACTTAAAGCACACGCATTTATTTTATGTAAAAAGACGTCATTTGCATTAATATAGATTCTTAAAATTTAATATAGTTTATAATAGCTCCATGTTTTATCATAAATCCTTCATTTATATTTTTCTCAAAATAGCAGGCATTTTAATTAATTTTTTCCCCATTTTTATGAGAAAATGGCAACAAAAAGATATAATTGCTATTTTTCAACAATTTTTTCTTTACTTTCTACAGAAATGAAGTACTTGAGTTGCCAACATTAAACAAATGTCGCTAAAAACTACAAAAAAATTGATATTTCAAAAACAAATGAAGATGCAATTTTCAAACAAATTGCATTAAAAAGTACTTTTCTTCCCAATACGACGGTATAAACATTGAAAATGTGCGATTCTTAGAAGTTTTTAAAAATGCTGTCGAGCATTTAATCGCACAGTGATACATCAGCTTTGTTTAATGCTAGCGTCTGTAAGGTAACGGTATTTTTTGGAGGCAGAATAAGCTGGGAGAAAGAAATAGCATACCGTCCCGGGAGCTAAAAAGGTTTTTATTTTGAGCCACATGGCACCGTCTAAAGCTAAAGCTAACGGAAAATCCCTAACGAATGCTATCAGCTCGGAGAAAATGTAATTCATATATATATAAAAGAGTATTGGTGCGGATGAAAGAGAGGAGGAATTTCGGATATTGTACACTCAGAGGGTAAGAAATGACAAAGAGAGAGGAGATTAGAGGTCTGCACGAGCCCAGGCCGGCGGAATGAAGGCGAATTTTCAAACGGGCCGGAAAAAAAAAATAATAATAATTGAACGGGTCTGCAGGGCCGGGCCGATAAAAAATTAATCGGTCCTATCGGTCCGATATAAGAATTTAAGCGAAGTAGACAAAATACCGGCCATTTTGAATGAATATGACTTTCTCGGGAAGTATAAATGTGCGCCACGAGCCGATGCGAGTTTAACAACATCAATACAGAAATGTAATCGTAGTGTCCATCGTAGAGATCGGCATCGTACAGTTACATGATGTCTGATCCTGGGTTTAATTTTTTGACTCGTGCCGGGACGGAACTGGTCTTAATCATTCTCAAGGTGTGTAGGACAGGCATTATGTTTTGTAAAAGTATTAATAGCGATAATGAACTCCTGTTAACAGTATCTTTGGATATATACCTTAAGGTGGTTCTCATATTCACTGCTCAACAATGCGAAACTTCCAGACACATTTTCTGACTCATTTTTAACTATAAAGGGGTATTGACAGGCCTGACTATTGAAGGCATTTGTAATCGAATAACATTTTCCTATTTTGATAAACTACTTACAGAGATAAGTGAGATTCTTGTCACGTGGCTGTACGTTTTTCTCTTTTCCTGTGCTATCGCCTAAGCAAATTCGATTCAAAATGATAACTTTGGAGAATATTTTCTGAAAGATATATTGCTTTTATCTAAAAAAAACGGCATTTACATACTTTATGAATAAGAATACCTGCCAATCTTACGTGTTTCCGAAAAGAAATGAATTCTTAAATGTGTCGAAGTGTCCTTTGGATTTGAGAAAAGCCTTAAAAATGAGAGAAATATTTTCACAAATCTACATTTTATTATGCAGCTTTAAAATTTATCATGTTTTAACCATATATAATAAACTACATTAATCTTTTAACGAATCCTTATTTGAATTTTGAAACGTCTGTAGAGACGATGACTAAAACACTGTAAGTAATCGTTAATGTTTACTATTGTATGTTTTCTATTTTGCGAACACATAGTAATTTAAAATATATTGTAAAATGTTCCCATAAATAAGTATGTAGTATTCATTAAAAGAATTTTATTTGTATGCCGAGAAAAAGCGGAATTTTTTGTAGAAATTGAGTCGGGCGGGACCGAGAACTGTAAAAACATAAACGGGCCGAGCTTGGACTGAACTTTTAATTTTTACACCGGGCCGGGCCCGGGCCCGGGCCTGGAAATTCCGGCCCGCGCAGACCTATAGGGTAGATTCCGAATTTTACACATAATAAAAGACGTTTTTTTTTTTTTTTTTTTTTTTTTTTTTTTTTTTTTTTTCTCCATTACAATTTCTGCCTATTTTAGAAAAAAATCATTCAGTTTTTTCAACTAAAAAACGTTGAATGTAGGAAATATTTCAAAATGATAATGTTAAATCTGGAATTTGTTTAACCCTTAAATGCCTGATTTTTCAAAAATCATTGTAATAATGTTTTTCGGCTTTCTTTTTTTTTTTAATAAATCATGGGAAAAATACTTTTAAAAATCCTATTTTGTTTTAAGTATAGTTTAGGACTAAAAAACAGTTTGTTACTAATCGGCAATACTGGTGTTTAATTGAAAAAATAATTTCCCTTGATAAAATTCTATAATATTAAACACACAAGAATTTTAGGAACTATAATAAGAAATAAATTTTACTTGCTGACTGCAGGTCAAAATCGGGTATTTCGCAAGCTTCGAAACAAAACAAGAAGAACAAGTAGCAACAATTGAAAAAATAAATTAATTTTTATTCTTGAACAGCACAAGTGTTGTCATCTGCATGTTGAAAATCGATTTAATAATATCTTCAGAATGTATTTTATTGGCAACATTAGGCATTATAGCTTCAATATTATTCTAATAGAATTTTAGAGCCTAAATTGGGTATGTTGTCGAAAAGCAACACCATGCATTTAACGGTTAACATTACAAGTATAGGAAATTAATTGGGACCAATGTAAAATGACGCTATAAGCGAGAAATCCTTAAAAAATGGTTACGTTAAATCGGGGTTTCACTGTGTTTCTATTTTGCAATAGATGTAATTTATAATAAAATCCCACAATTTCTATGGTATAGTTCGTTACATACACATAGATGGTGCAAGTGTCGCATTCATTTTTAAACTCTAAATGGCATTTAATCTTTCACATTTGGACACTGTCCGAAGGTAATAAACCACCTACTATCTGATGATGTCAATCTTTAAAAAGGTCACGTAATCAAAAAAATCATTACTTATATCAGTAAACGAAAAATATTAACTAAATTAAGTTTCATGCGTACAAGGTGCCCTCATAGCATGCATGGTCACAGTGACGTCGTTGTGACGTCACTGTGAGTCACTGTGGTCACGTCACATCTGTGACCGAAATGCCACCACTCAGTGATGTCACATTGTGAATGAGATGTGAACTTCTTAGAAAACTTTAAAAAATTACAAAAAATCTTCAAAACATGTTGTTACTGTAAAATTTTATTTTTCTGGCAATAAAAAAGAATAGTTATGTCACTGCATGTAACATAGGTCACGACACACTCACAAAAAAAATTTGTAATAAATTGTAAAAAATTGTAACCCATATTGTAAGTCACAGTGTGAGAAAAATATGAACTTCAAAAATCTTTGAAAATGAAGAGAAATGTTTTAAAAAGGGCCGCGTTACAGCGGCATAAGGAATAAAAATATATTAGTGGGTAGCAAGTAGTAAATTCAGACACGAAAAGATGGTGGGGGGGGGGGGGCATATAAAGGAAAATGCACGGTCAAGTATCAACAAACTAGATTTCCATGCTATATTTTATCAATTTGATATCTAAGAGTGTGAAAGTATACTTTTTTCCTGATTTCAGTTTGATCTAGTATTGCAATTTAATATAATAATCCTTCTCTTATTCTTATTATTATAAAAGTGTTTCTCGGAAAAATGGTACGTGCTAAAGCAATTTGGATAACATATTTAGAATTAGGAATATTAAATATATACACTTTACATATTTAGTTTGCAGGAAGGAAAATTTTTAATTTATTTTTACCGGCCACTGGTATTCGAAACACTTTTGTGGCTTCAAACTAAAAAATTTCTATTATAGTTAAGTCTGCAGCTTTTAATGAGCACGTAGAAAGAGTCTTCAGAGTTTAGTCATACATACATTTCTTGCTTTATAATTTGCATTCAAGTCATATTTTTTCCTGTTAGTGTACCTATTTTAAGTAACTATTTTTTAAAAAAATTCTACTTCTTTCAGACTTTTAAAATAAAATTAGCATTTTCCGAATAAATAAAAATAATACAAAATTTATGCAAAACCCATGATATAATTTATTATTCGTATTTCAAATTTGTGTTTTAGAGATATGACTCTAAAAAAAAGTTATTTTACGAATTGTTTTATTTTACAGGAAATTAACATGAAAAGAATGACGATTGACAAAGAATTTTTTTTTATCCTCGATATTTATTTATATCTTTTTATTTTTTAGGAAAATATTTTGTATTTGTGTGAAACAATCTTTACTTAGAAAAGGGGAGGGGGGTGGGGGTTTAAAACTGATAAAAAGAAAAGGTAAAATACATTGGAAAATTCTTCAATTACAAAAATTTAAATACAGACAGTCTCATAAAATGATTGCACATATAAGTTCCATATCTGTTTATATAAAAGGAAATAAACTCACACCTGCCCCAAATCGTCTGCCACGATACCGCAGGGTAAACAGAGAACTTTTTGTTCTAACAGATGCGGTAAGTTACTAGTCTAAAATGTAAGCTTTTGCGTGTGCTTTTTTTAATGGAAGAAAAAGACGTCGCCATTTTCGGATACACGCGGATATTAATAATTAATTTATGGAGCTCAAAAAGTAAGTCTTATTTAATTTAAATTGTTTGTTCCTGTTTTGTATATTTGGTGAGATGAGTTAAATAGTTTTATATTATACCTATAGAAAGAGACTGTTCTGGGATTGTTTTTCAGATAAGAAATTAACATTATACTGAATGGGAAATGCCGTTTTACATACTATAGTAGTGAAACTTTTGAAAGACTTTTTTTCATTGCTAATAATATTTTAAATTATTATTTAAAATCCTAAATCTTCATATCAATGTTTTCAGATTTAACATTTGCCAAAATTATAAAATAATAGGAATTCCTTGTAACATATGGAGAGATTTTTGAGAAATTGTTAAATCTAATAATACATTTAATTCATCTATTGTACTTTGTTGTTGTTTAATAGTACAATTATAAATACTAATTATATAGTGTTTTTCAAATTGGTATATTTATTTTTTTTAATTGTATGTAAGCACGTTTTTGCTGTTCGTGATTTTAATCAAACATTTAATTGTAGACATTCAGAATCAGTTATTAAATTTTCTTCGATTGTAAACTTATTTTCTACGTTTTCGATACACGTTCGATACTTCGCATTAAAAAATAAAATATGACAATTAAGCATTGAAATAAAGTGTTTTTCATGCCTGATAACAAGTTTATAGATTAAACTGCTTTACTATACTTTTTTAAATTTGATATTTATAATATTTATAAAAAAATATTTATAATTTATGATATTTATAAAAGTTGATATTGTACTGTTCATTAGCGATAATTGCTGGAAATGCATTTTTAATTATAATATCCGCTTTTATGATCCACTATATTTATGCATAGTATATGGTGTATATAAAAGCTATAATTCATATACAAGGCTACACAAAAGTATACGTAAGAGTTAAGGGGTATGGGCGCAAATTGCTTAAAGGTGTTTTTTAGATGAGTTATGGATTTTTATGTTGAACTGCATTTAATTTACTAAGAAATGTTTGTAGAATATGGATAAAATGAAACACAGGGTCATGCAAGGAAATGGATATATGGCCGTCTATAAATTATAATTTCTGGAAATGTGATTTCAGCAGTTTTAAGAGTGTTTTAATTTGAATTAAATTTTAACTAAATAGTGGCGTGTAATAAAGATTCTAGGTAAACTACAGGTTTGTACAAAAGTATTCAAGTATGTTTTTATATATTAGTATAAAATTTTGAATGAGAATTTCAACCTTTTATGCATTTTCTTGCTAAACTAAATTTTCACATTATATACTAGTATATATCAACCTACAGATTAAATACAGGGCTATTCAAAAGAATTTGAAAACATATTTGGCTATGAACGGTAACTGCTGAAATCAGTTTTTCAAATGTTTTATGCGTTTTCTAAAATATTTGCTTAGTTATCTTATTTACGTTATTTCCTTAAATTACGATGTCTAGTTAAAGCATTCAGGAAGCGTTGGAAAGTGCTTTATAATCTATACTTAACGCATGATTTTTCTTACTTGTTTTTTCTATTTCCCAGATCAGTCATTTCCTATAAATCATACCAAATCTATTTAGCTCATATTAACAAAATACAATATACACGGGAATAAAAAATTTAAATAAATATGGCTTATCTTATTCTTCTTTAAATAGGAAATGTATTAATATCCGTTAGACTCCATGTTCGTATTTAATAAAATAATAACAAATCACAACACACAAAACATTCTTAATATAAAGCTTTAACTCAAGATCAAGCTTAGAACTTAATAAAAAAGGATGCCAGTTGATAAGCATTGTTTTTTTCAGTGTAAAAATTAAAAGTATTTTAGAAGAATAGGACTCCAAAATAGCGATACATTGCTAAAAAGTACGGTAAAATGATAATATTGTATATTTCAAACAAAACTTTATTTTAAAATTCATCACAGTGTTTATAACAAGAATCATCACAGTATTAATGCTTGGAAATTTTTCCAGAGAGAAACATTCGCCTTGCAAACAATATTTCAAATGGAAATCAAATTTCAAATTGATTGCTTAAAAGGCGCAAAAGCCAACATAGTGAAAAAAATTCCATAACGGTACTTGAATCCGGACCATCAGTATAGCGCACTGACATTATACTGACTAAACCACATGGAACGAGACCCAGCCTGGAAAATTTCTTACTAGTACATGTTGGCAAGGCTACAAACGCAGCACAAGATGGAATATTTATCATGAGCCACTGAGATGGGGCAAACACGAAACTTAATTAAATCCAGCAGCGATTCAAACTATATGAATACTTGGAAATTTTTCCAGAGAGAAACATTCGCCTTGCATACAATATTTCAAATGAAAATCAAATTTCAAATTAAAATTGCATTTTAAGCAATTAATTTGAAATTTGATTTTTATTTGAAATATTGTATGCAAGGCGAATGGTTCTCTATGGAAAAATTTCCAAGTATTTATATAGTTTGAATCGATGCTGGATTTAATTAAGTTTCGTGTTTACCCGATGTTGGCGGCTCACGATAAATATTCCATCTTGTGCTGCGTTTGTAGCCTTGCCAACATGTACTAGTAAGAAATTTTCCAGGCTGGGTCTAGGTTCCATATGGTTTAGTCGGTAGAATGTCAGTGCGCTACACTGATGGCCCGGATTCGAGTCCCGCCTTGGAATCTTTTTCTCTATGTTGGCCTTTGCCCTTTTAAGCAATTAATTTGAAATTTGATTTTCATTTGAAATCATCACATTGTTTATGACAAGTTCGTCACAAATGACACATATTTCACAAATTAGTCACAGTGTGACGTCAAAGCATTGTCGCTGTCGTCACAGGTTAGTCACAAAGTTAATGCCAAAATAGTCACAAATGACACACTTTTCACAAATTTGTCACACCGTGACTTCACAGAGTGGTCACAATGTGACGTCACAAACGACCCCTAAAACGGCCATAACGACCTCGCATTTTAGTCACTATGACGTCACATCGACGGTCACAAAATCACAGTGTGACTTCACAACGACGTCGCCGTGACGTCACCATGCCTTACGGGTGGTGAAAACTTGTTCGAACTTTTTAAACATTTCTAAATTTGGCCTGGGACGTTAAGGACCTTCACTAATTGTGGCTTAAAAAATAGACTAGACTGTAGATTACAAATGTACTTATGTACCTGTTAACTCTCTAACACTGATTATTTCGAGCTTCAAAATGTAAACAAGCAATTAAATCACATTTAGAGGGACATTTTTTGCTTTTTTCTCAAAAAGTGATTTTATCATATAATGGTTTGTGCAATATCTGTTCCAAGTACATCTCTGTAATTTAAAAATATAATAGAGTATGCGTTACCCCATCTTGTGAACCCATTTTTTAATTTTTAAACCTTGGGACAAAACCTTTTTGCCAATGGAGAAGTGTCGAAAAATATGACAAAAACATGCAGATTTCAGATACGCAAAATTTACTTAGTTTTTTTTTTTTTTTTTTTTTTTTTTTTTTAAGAATATGTAATACAGATTAAAATAAGATCAGGATATAAAATCAATTATTTTTCATCACCACACAAGATTTTAAGGTAAAGTTTTCATTGTTTTTTTTTGTTTTTTTTTAAGTGTACCTTTCTGAATACCTCAAAACTTTCATGAGGAAAAAATATGCTAAATTATATTTTTATTTTAAATTTATATTTAAACCCAAATTATAATTTTTTATCATAACATATAAATTACTAAATTAGTATGAAAACATGATAATGATGCATGCGTATTTGAACCATTTATGGGCTTTAACATATAGACTGAATTTCCAAGTTGTTAGTAATCGTAGGCGTCCAAGTCTTCTTTAAATAGCTGCTGGTAAGTTGTTCAACAATGAACTGGTAAATCTGTTAAGATATGAAAAACTATAAAGGTAAATTTTGAACTATGAAGTCACTACAGTTATCTATTGCAAATAAAGTATTAATTGAAGTATTAATTTCGAAGGAAAAATGTTTGAGAATTAAATTGTATCAGGGATAGAGTATAAAAATTTGGAAACTGGAAATATGTAACATTCATGATTTAAAAAAAACCCCACCTAAAATATTATAAAAGTTTGTACTAAATAAATTTCATTTTATTTGAATAAAAGAAGGAGAGAAGTGTTTATATAAACTATGACCTTTACCCGTAGTTTGAAATATAAATATATAACGTGAATAATAAATTTAACCCTTTGAGTGGTTTGGACGTATTTTTCCGTTTCTAAAAAACAAATTTAATGTGTTGTAGACAAAAATATTTTAAACAGAATTGTATTTCAAGATGTGTATCAAATAAAGCAGCAGGAAATGTATTTTAGAAACAAATAGGGAAAGAAAATTTTAATTAATATTATTTTTATAATCATTTTCATAAAAATGCAGGAAAGCCCTCAAGACGCTTGGAGGGTTCAATTATTGCCTTGAAAATACTATAAATAGTTCATATACCAAATAAATATTTTTTCCATATAAAAATACTTCATTTAGATATTGGCATATACACAATATTCGAGACAAATTCAGCGCATGTGTTTATACAAATTTTAAAAATATGAGATATGAGAAAAGAGCTTGAAACACACAATGCGTTACACCCAATGGTCAAAATTCGCAAATCGGTTCATAAATAGAATGGATTATGGTAGCTAACTACTCACGCTCGTATTCACCAACTATTTCGACCCCGAGTTATACCGAAAACCTCGGTCGAACGCTCAAATGGTATGCACCTTTAATTCTGATTGGACGTCTCCTTGATAATGTCCAATCAAACTTTATCGTGAATTTCATTTGAGCTTCCGACCGAGGTTCCCTAGGTTGAGGCAGATGGTGAATGCGAGCATTAGTCTTTCATTGAAAATGCAGCTTGTTGAAAAGTAAGCTTGTTAAGATAAGTTTTGTTTCATCTAATTAACTCTTCAATTCCAATAAAGAATCTACCAGGCAATTTACATTTTTTTCGATTGTTTTAACTTATATAGTCTATAAATAAAAGTAATACATGCAATTAAAATTGTATTTCTTTTATATAATTCCGAACACTGCAAGATGCATTGTTAACTGAAGCAATGATTCTTTGACAGTTTTCTTAAACAAGACTTCTAACATTGTTCTACTACAGATAAATCGTAAAACAATGTTGATATGCATTTTTCTAAATTTGCGAAAAACACAAAACTTATACTTGAAGTACTTGTGCTACGAGAGGGCATGGTGAAGTATGAAAAGTAATAAACAGCATCAGATTATAGATGCAAGTGTTATAAAAGCTAAAAACGTCTTCATCCGTCAACAGTCATGGTTACTTGTCGCAATTTTTTCAAGAATTACGAATCTAAAAAGAGGACCATAATGGGGTGTATAAGGGGAACTGCAAAGTTAAAAAATGATTAAGAATATGTAGTGATGCGTCAGGCAACAATAAAAAAGTTTTTTTGTAAGATAAACAACATAGCGAAAACGCAAATGTGCCCGAGTTCGCCACCTCGCATCCATCTTAAGTCCATCGATCTTTTCCCTTAAATCCAGCATGCAGGTTATTACAGAATAGTCCTTATTGCTACACTTGCAGTTCAAATAAAGACGCATTTCATGAAAAGTCCCTGCGTATTTTATGCAATTAAATTTTCTACAAATATTTTAAAGTTTGTTTTTTTTTTGTTTGCATTCATTACACGGTCAAAAAATGATAAAACGTTTCCTTATATTTAAAAAAAAAAATGTTTTACAAATATTTATCTGTCTGTAGAAACCGTCAGGAGAAAGATTTGAAAATTTAAAAACCATGCATTTTTATAGTAATTATACGAAACATTTCTGAAATTAAATCGTAATCTATATATTTAAAACGCTAAGCGTTTTCTTTCGACACTCCCTGAGAAAAAACTACTGCAAAATTACACCAATCTTTTTTAAAATGAAATATACTTGGCGACAGATTTTAAATCGCACATTCGTTTGTTCAAATATTTTATTAATTAGCCGTAATTTTATATTAAAATTCTACAGTTGTACATGCGCAGTTTATAAGTAGAAATCTGTCTTTGGAGTGACGCGCTGCACATGCGCTGCACATGCGCTGCACATGCTCGCTCAGTTGAACTATCACATCATATCACAGGTGAAAGTTGCTTTAAGTTCGTCTGTTATTACATCTTACTGTAAACAAGATTTTCTTCTTTGGACAAATTTAATATTATTGGCTCTTTCTGCATTATTAACAATTCAAAAATCTATTATGTCGATATTAAGAGCTAGATACGGTTTATTTTGGTGGTGTCATATTGTTTTGGTTATGTTACACACGGAAGATAAACACAGTGATTTGAGGCTAAAAGTTATTGCTGGTGATCCGCATTATGAATTGTCAATAGTAACACACGGAGATTGGAAAACTAGCATGTTAAGATGTAGCTTCTTCTTTGAAAAAATAAGGTATGATAAATATTGAAACTGAAAACATTTCTGTAAGATCAGCATTCAAATTCGAGACAATTGCGTATGCGTCTGTCTTTCGAACATCTTCAATTTAGAAGGAAGAAAAACGAGTTCCGTCTAACGTAGCGGGTTAAAGCAGCAGTTTAAAGCTCTGAAGTTTTATAGAGGACGCAGGTTCGAGCCCAAACTTGTCAAAATCTGTAATAGTTCTGTCTATAATTCATTTCAATAATTACGTACTTTATTAAGAGGAGAAGCTATAGGATTTTTATTTTTTATTATTATTCTTAGTATTTGAATGCTTTATAATTAAATAAAATTTAACACTCAATAATATAAAAAAAATTATTTCATAGTTAAAATGTTTCAGTTAAAATATTTTGCATGTAATTATAAATTAAATGAATTGAACTAATCTACAATTTTCCTTATATTTCCTGACTATTATCAGGCATATATATGTGAGTCAGAAAGAAAAGTTTGTCATTCATTTTCGTAAAAAATAAAACGGAAAGAAAGAAAAATATTCGTATAAAAGCTATAAAAGAAATTACCTTCATTTAGGTTTAATATTTAAAAAGTGTAAAATAAAATACAAGTAATAAAAAATATATACCTTACCCGTGGCCCTAATTCTTTGCGCACCAGTTTAAAACAGGAAAATTCTCAAAGAAACAAAACGCAAACTCAATTTTGTCTAAATAAACAATCAAATTCTTCAAATGTCAGTCGTCTAAAATGAATTACATTGAATAAAAAATAAAAGAAGTCGCACACTTAAATTTATGTATGTAAAACGTTTTCTCTCTTAAAAATAGAAGACCTATTGTTTTGCGCTTGTGCATGTAAAAAAGGTTTTCGACAATTGCGATTGGCTTGTTTTTTCCAACTATGCAAATTATCGCATCCGGAACTGATGGCATAAGTTCTTTAAAAGTAGAGCGGTTTCAAATCATTTAATAAGAAGAAAATGGGTGGTAAAATATTATCGGTAGAATTGCGTAAAAAGATAACCTAAAAACGAAATAGTGGGTGTCTAATGAGGCAAATAAGCAGGGATCTGATGATTTCTAAATCAAGAGTCGAAAACTTTTGAAAACTTTCGTTGCCACTGGAGGTATACAGCCAAGAAAGAGTACATGTCGCCCATCAACAACAGGCGCTCGACGAGATTGAATTATGCGTCGAGTGGTAATGAACAGCACACCAGGAACGATGACAGAAACGACATCCCTGTGGCAAGACAGAATAGGGAGATCAGCGACTCGTAAAATGGCTACAAAAAGATTGCATGAAATGGGCTTCAAATCTTACAAAATCAAACGTAAGCCAATGTTAACTCCTGCTCAAAAAAGGAAACATTTTCTGTGGGCTGTGTACAAATTAAAATGGACAGATAAGCAATGGCAAAGTGTTATAAGGTCTGATCAATCCCTTTTCTAATTTTGTATGGAAATATAGGTCGTCGGGTCGTACGGCAAAGAAATAAAGCTTTAAACCCAAACTGCATCAAACAAGAGTACAAGATATCGTCATATGTTCAAATTTGGTAAGGTTTTGGTTATTGTGGCGTCGACCAAATGTTGCCATATGACGGGACTATTAATGCACAGGGCTATCGGGGCATTTTGTAGATCAGTTATTGACTTTAATTCAAAAACTTGGTTTTAAATCGGGTTATCTTTTTCAACAAGAGTTAGACAAACCGCATTCACTTAAGACAACAAAAGTCTGTCTTCAACAAAATGGTACCCTGATTGGGTTCCGAACTACACGGACATCAATTCTATCGAGGGTTTGTGGAGATACTTAAAGAAGGAAATTCGAAAACGAACACCACAAAACAGCTACAGTGACAATCAGCAGTTGAAAAGAATTCTTCTTGTAAAATTGCAAAAAAATTCAATTTCTGAGTGGCAACGTTTGTTTCAACTATGCCGAGAAGAGTGAGATATGTTTACGCTGCCAAAGCAGGTCCAACGAAATGGTAAGACGTACTAATTTCGTCTCATTTGAACATGCGCAAAACATTAGGGACATAAAAAACTTGGGAGGAAATGGATTTCATTAACCACAAAGTTTATGTCATTTATTATCTTTTGTTAAATATCACTATGGAATAGTGAAATGTATCATTTTTCATTGAAAATAATTTACATAAAATATACTGAATTATTTTTTACTTTTATTGTCAAAAAAAGCATCCATAAACTAATGCGCGAAAAATTAGAGCCACGGGTAACGTACTGTAAATCGTTAGCTGCATCAAGTTTCAAATTTAGGTTTTTACAGAATGATACAGATAGAAATAACATTCATGGCAGCTTTTAATGGTCGTGTAGTTTAAAATAAATAAGTAAATAAATAAAAATAAATATTGTTATTTTTTCAAAAAAAAAAAAAAAAAAAAGAAAGAAAAGAAAAGAAAGAAAGAAAAAGAAAAAGAAAAAAAGAAAACAACAACAACGAGGCCGTAGTAAGTAAAAATAAATTCTCTACCCGGTAATTTTAGAAAAATTTCTGATAAAAACTAAGCATAATCGGTTGTAAATTATAAACTTAAAGTTCTTTCGCTTCATTGAATAGGTTAGTTTAACAGCACTATCTATCGCGTTAAAGAAATACGAATCGCTTATAAAACTAAACCTGTGTCTGTACGATCAATAAAGGATCAGAGCCTACAGTGTCCAAATCTGTTTTCTTGATCCTGTGCCCGAGGTGCTATTCAGCATGTGCCCCGGCCGGATGGTCAGCCCAATGCGAGACCATCGGTATTTAGTTCCCAAGCAAGATTGTTACTCATTTTATCGACCCCGACGGGATGAAAAGTTCAGTGAACCTTATCCAGCCGTGAGACGAACTCCCGACCTGCAGCGAGGTAGACAGGCGTGCTGACCACTACGCTATTGGGCTTACGAATCACTTATGCAATATAGAAATTCGTCATTCAATAAATAATTCAAAAAGCAACTAATTAAAAATGCAGCAATTTTCCTAATGAACATTAAAGTTATTTATTATCAAATCTTGACGAGTACGATCTGGTATAAAATGAAATTGGAACGAAACTGCCTGCAATTATTACACTTCCGCGAATAAATTTTAATCTGTTCACATTGAATTGTCGCAAACGTTAATGCTTGATAAGGTACTAGTTTAGCATATTTTTCAAGACATTTAGCGAATGTCAACATTTACTCGGCTGACATTTAGTAAATGTCAACATTTTCTAGGTTGACATTTTCAAAAATATCGTATGAGAATGAAAATTTTAGCAAAACTTTTGAGCTTAATTGAATTATTTATAATTTTTTTTAAATGGATGTAGCTGGCGTGTCTGAAAATAATGTCTGAATAATGTCTGAAAGATTTAAAGCAATGAATAATATATTGCAACGAAAAAAAAAAAAAAAAAAAACGTGAAAATAAGCCATATTCCAGTGGTTCGAAAACTATGCTGATGTTCTAAAGGCATAGAAATTGTGTATTGTTGTGTGTTTCCGGTAACAATACAATATTTTTATATTTTCTGAGTTTAATTATCAATTAATAAGTAAATAACAATAAATTAAGATTATACGTCTAGGAAACATTTTAGAAATTATGGATAGGTAGGTCAGATAATGTTTTGTTTTTTCATGTTGCAAACGCTAAAACACTGAGCGAAAACATACGTAATCTATTGCTACATGACTAAACATGAAATAATTGCTTGTGTAACAATATATCATTTAAAGTTATTAAAAATTTTTTTCTTCTTCCCTTTTGCTATACCTTAAAATACTGATTAAATACTACTTAATAAATATCAGATTCATTATATGCACACATAAAATCGGTCATGATTTTAAGGGAAAAAATATTTTTCATTGTATATAGCACATCAGAAAAAAAGTTTTAGCAAATAAATAAAAGTGTTGAATTTTCCAAACTCGGAGCCCATGCTAATTTCTCACATTATATTGTTGCAATTCCTGCAGAAATGAAAACAGTCATGATTTTTAAGATAAAAATTTAACACTTATAAAGGATTTTATATAAATATATATATATATATATATATCAATTATTTAGAGAAGTGAAATTTCATTGATAGTAAAGAAAAAAAAATGAAATAATAATTATTAAATGGAAGCTTTTAAATACTGATAAAATTAAAATACAATTAAAAAAAAAATTGTAAAATTATCGTTTTCAAGAATCAATACACCAATATGGAACATGGCTATTTCAAAATAATGCATATGAATAGTTTTTATACAAAAGAAAAAAGAAATCATTCCAATGCATTAGAACATAAATCCGTTTTAAAAGGTCTGCAAGCGCCAACGGATATTTTTAGATATAGCTATTGCGAAATTACAATTTTGAAAAAGAAAAATACTGTAAAGCCAAATTAGTTTTTCGTTAACTCTTCATATCCCATATACGATCTATATTGGCGATTTTAATTTTTGGATATGCGTTTAGTTATTTATTCTCCAAATAAGACAAATATGTCCAACGTCAATATGCAATTTTGCTTTTGTTTATATTTTATTATTATAGGTTTGTGCTCTGGAGCAACATCTTTATGATACTTTATATATAAAGGGGATCGAAAACTATTATACTAACAATGAATTATGAAGAACATTGTCAGAACTCGTCTTTTACAAACCAATGTAAAAGAGTAAAACAAAAGTTGTTTAGCAGTTTTAATAACCAACAATGCACGAGCAAGATAGAAAAATTATAAAAACATAAAGTTAGATATCAACAGCTTGGTCAGTTTCCGACGAAACTAATAGACGGCCCAAAATTTGACTTGGACGAAAGTATCATGAATTATGGCGCTATAAAGAGATACACGGTCAAGTGTGCTATGCTCAGTGGAGATCTTTAAGGTTAGAAATGTTGATTTTTTTTTAGTCGTCTGGTGTTTTATAACACTTATATAACATCGCTACACGTTTCTGGTTTCTTACTTCTATTTGTTTTATATATTTTAATTAAGAAATATATTTAACGTACAGCATTTCTTAATATGTTTCTCTTCTTGATACAAATGTAAAAGAATTAAATATATATATATTTATAAATTTCTTGTTACAGATATTAAAATGTCCAATTACTTTTTATTATATCCAAATCAATAAAAACATTTTGAATAATTTCATACCAGTTAAAGTAATTATTTTTTAATATAATAAACGCGTATTTTAGATTTACTTGCGAAGGTGTTAGAAAAGAAATAAATGGAAACAGAAATCGATAGAACAGACATAAATATATTTATCCTTTAACTGAGCAATGGCGGAATTGGCACCACTTTCGTTTGTAAGAAACACTTTTACTCGGATTTAATAACAGATGCAAGAGAAATTACTTGAAAATTTACTTTAAATAAAGTTGTGCAAATAGAATATACAAATGGAATCAGCAATGTAAAGCTACATTAAAATTATGAATATAAGGAAACAATAAATTTAAAATTTATTTCAATTGAATTTTTCAAAGGAATAATGTTATTTTCTGAAATAGGATGGATTATATAATCCCCCCAAAGGAAAATAAATTTTGTGAGGCGACTAGAAGGTATGAATGCATTTAAAGGAAATATTTTTCTTATGGTTTATATTTCAATTTCATATTCACTGGTTTACATTGTTCTTTCCGTTATGTATAACCATGGAATTGACACAAAAATAAAAGTTACATTCGAATGAAATCTCGCAGGAGGATTTTTGAAAAGTAATTCCGATGTGTATGTAAGTAATTAAAAATTTTAGGAATGCGTCTTTTTCTTCTAAAATACTTTATATTAATTGAATTGAAAATGGAGTTATCTTAAATGATTGCATTTGAAACACTTTATTTTCATTAGGTAATGATAATAAAATGTGATATTTAATTTTATTACAACAAGGCGTTCCAGTGCTGGCTGCCCGGATTAAAGAAGCTCGGTATATTGTGTGATGTATAAAACGTAGGAGAAATAAAGTTTAATTATTTTTTATATATTTTTTTACATTTAGTATATTTTCTTACATTGCACACCTACAGCTCCAAAAAACGTATTTGGTACTTTCTTATTGGACAAATGCCAGCGGTTAATCCCTAAAGGTTTCTACAATTTTGGCAACCTTCATTGATTATAAATGTTTCAGCGTTAAAGATCTATTAAATGTCTGTTAAATATATTTCTCGTTTATTTATAATTATTTGCGAGGTTTTATTTTCGTTTGGTGTATTAGTAACGGAATATTACTTAAACAAATACTGAATTATTTACATTGTTCTACACTGTTAAAAATATGCAGCAATTGCTGCATACTCACTCCACCACTTTTATAGAATGTTTCTGTTCTGACCAATGAGAATGCCTCATAATATAGTCAAGTTACAGTTTCCTATAAGAGCGATGGTGGGACGATGCAGCACATGCCCCAGATTTTTAACAATGTAAGTGAAAACGGGTTAATCTTACGTAGTAGGATTGTACGTTCAATTTTGAGACATATTTAAATAATTCATGATCGAAATATAATTTTAAATCAATAGCAAATCAGTAAAATGACAGACAAAGAAACGTTTTGAAAGAAAATACTTTTGAAAGTACTTTTTTTTTATTCGAAAGTATAAAAATTGAAGTTGTGAGATATTTAGAATTTACGAAATTTGCGATAAACCGAAGTGACTGTTTAGATATGACGCCAGCGTTATTCACAGTCATGTTTTTGCTTAATAATTCAGATGATGCAAAATGAATTGGGGGAAAATACAGGATTAGCAAGAAATAAGTTTCCCACTTCAGAGGGCTCTAAAATGCGTTCAATTACTCAAAATCAGATAAAATCGCAACTAGATATAATTAAAATTATGCGCTTGACTTTTATTAAATAAAATAAAAGTTATTCTGAAAATTCATCAATAGATGGCGCTGTAACACAAATGGTGTTTATTTGCATATATTGAAAATGTGAAACAATATTCGCGTTACAGCACATGTCTATTAGCATTATTGTTCAGATAAAAAGAAGGTGAATTCTGAATGAGCATTAGTTATTTCTCTGCACATCACGTCTGCGATGCAAGAAAAAGCGATATTTAAAAAATAGTTCTATCAGAATCAGCAGTACTCCATTGCAGTTGTAAAAAAATTCATCCGTATAAAGCAGATACGAAGAGGTTCAATGTCTCTATGTGCCCCACGTAACATGATAAAGAAATTTAGAACAACTGGGCAACTTAGCATCCTTCCAGGTAGAGGACGAAAGCAAACGCAGTCTTGCAGTCTTCTAGCGTTGAAAATGTCGCTACCGCGGTCGTTGAAGCCATCATTTAATCACCACGTGGGAGTAGGAATATGCCAGTTGATTTCCCGTATTCCACTATACGAAAAATCTTACGACAGACTTTGCATTTTATCGCTACAAAATCAAGCGCGTGCACTTATTGCAGGACGGGGATTCAGAGGTTCGTAAAACCTGCACTCAATTCCTTCCTAGAATGGTCGTTAAACTCACTTGGCCATGGGACATTCTGTGTACTGACTATGACTACCCTTGCCTCAATAGGCAAGTTGACACACACAACTGTCAAATTTGAGCATCCGTAATTTACCATGCTATCCATTAACAACTCTTGCATCCTTAAAAGTTACAGTATTGTGTGGTTTTACGGCTACTTTATCATTGAACCATATATTTTTTAAAGAGATAACTGCAAATGGAATCCAAACCTGTTCCGTCATAGGACAAGGGTGCCGTGATATGCTGATGGTTTTGTAATCCCAGACATTGGACAGCGTCTATGTCTCCAGGACATAATTTTTATGCAGGATAGCGCACCTCCTCACACTGATTGTAATATAAAGCAATTGCTAGGACAGAATTTCACAGATACATGGGTGATCAGCCGCCATTTTTAAAGAGCATGCCCTCCTCGTTCGCCAAATATCACCTGTTGCGGCTTTTTCGTTTCGGGGCTTCCTGGAAGCAAACGCAGCAACCGTAAGCAGCCAGCAGTGACTGAACTGAAGGAGAGCATTCCCCGCCATGTTCGTCATATTCCGGCAGACTCACTCAGGTCAGCTATGGAAAATATGGTTCTGCTATTAGAGCACATTGTTGAAAATGAAGGGGACATATTGAGTAGTTTTAATGCTATTTTTTTAAACATTTATAAAGCATATTAAATGCTTTTATGTATATTACAGCGCCACTTGTCGGATGATTTTTGTACTTTTTAACCATTTGGAAAAATGGTTATTGTCCTCGGTCAGGGTAGGAAATCAAAAACATTTCTGAAGCGTTTTATTAGTTGAATGACGCATTTTATTCGTCTTCTGATTGGTCTATACAGTAATCTGTATTTTCCCTTTACTTTCAACAGAGATGGATACTTCTGTTGCCACTATGACAAAAATGTTATGAAAACTACAAAAAACTACCAAAAAAATAATAACTTGGAAAAAAATTGAGATACAGCTTTCAAACAAATTTCATTTAAAAGTACATTTTTTCTCTATACGACGGTGTGAAAAGTAATATTGTGGGATGTTTAGAAGTGTAAAAATGAAATTTCATTTAAAATTGGTCGATGAATATTAATGTTTAATCCATAGCGTACGTAATGTAGGGCCCAGCTCCGTAGAAGTTTAAAAATTTACAGTACCGAAAATTGTAAAACTGAAATTTCTTTTAAAATTTGTTCATGATGGGTCCAGGAAAGTTAATGTTTAATCCATGGCGTACGTATTGTATGATCAACTCCGTGCGATTTTTTATGTCTTAAAATTTTCCAAATGATCGTTGTAATTTGTTAAATTGCTTTTTTTTCTTTTTGTAATTTAAAAAATTTCAAACGCATCATTTGAATTATCTGTCGTTCAAATTTTATCGCATTTGGGCCAATAAAACACATTTTATATCCCAATGAAGTGGTAAACTTATTTCTTGCTATTCCTGTAGATTAGCAATATCCTTTCATTTTGCATCACCTTGTATAGATAAAAAGAACACTAGAACAAACAGCTGGAACAGTAGTTTCTAAATGAATCTTAAAATAATAATTATGTAAAATGGCATACTTGATTTCGATAAATTGGTTGGATAGAAATTGATTTAAAAAGCTAATTTAACATTTATAGATGAAGTTCCAAGAGAAAACCATCAAACGATAATGTTATTTAAAGAATTTTTATCTCCTATCGTTAAATGTTGTATATTTTATTCTATAGCGTTTTGGAAATTTGATAAAATTAAAACTTTGAGGTTTTCGTGTCTATTCAGAAGGTTTTTAAAACAGGAAAAATAAGGGATGCTAAGGAAAATATTTATTAAGGCTAAATCAAATTTCGACGATATCAAATGATCAAATAATTATCGAAATGTATAATAAAATATTTATCCAAGAATTAATATACACTGCTCAAAACAATTAAAGGATATTGCAGTTTTAGGTGGATTTTGTATCTGGTAAACTGTTTAGCTGATTGATACATGGTCGACAGACATAGTAGGTTATATGAGAATAAATTACACATGTTTGGCAGAAAAAAATGCATTTTATTGCGCATTTGTGTACTAAAGGAAAAAAACACAATTCGTGCATATGAGAAAAAAGAATAAGAAAAGGTGTTTTCTTCAAAGAAAATCATTTTCAGTAGGGGGTATGGTTTCCACGGGCGACCAGCAACGTTGAACACCTTTGAGGCATGGACTCAATGAGGCTATTAATGACGAGTTGGGGTATTCTGCCCCACACTTCCAGAAGAGCTCTTTCCAGTTCTTGGAGAGTTTGTGGGGGTTGTTGGCGGCCAGAAACTCGTCTTCCTAGAGCGTCCCAAACGTGCTCGATTGGATTCATGTCTGGAGAACACGCTGGCAATTCCATTCGAACGATTCCTTCCTCGAAAAGGAAATCCTCCACCAGGTTTGCACGATGTGGCCTGCAGTTATCGTCCATTAAAATGAAGTTATCTCCGATTGCTGCAGCGTAAGGGACTACAATAGGTCTGAGGATCTCATCCCTATATCGGCGACCAGTCAGACCCAGGTAAAAAAATCAGACACAAACCTTTAAAATTTTTGAGATGTTGCAGCCATTTTGAAGGTTTCAGCGGGTATCTTTAAGGAAAATGAAAACTAAAGGTTCTCTTAAGAGAAGTATACCGCTTTTTAAAAGATTTCATACAGGTTTATTTCTGTAAGTTATCACCTCCAAATTATCTTCAATGACTTAGAAAATTTTCGTGAAATCGCTTGAGATATTTTCAGGGAAAATGAAAACTGTTTCTCATGCAGGTAATATGAAGGTTTTACTTGAAAGTTTTATTATTGCACATTATGGTATCTAAGATTTTGATATGCCTGTGTTTCCTCATTAATAATTTTAATAAATTTCTAAATTAATATTTTAGATAATACACGGAAATCATTAAGTCAATGACAAGTCTTCCATCCGTACAATCAAAAATTTTTAACTTCTGAAATTATTACAAGTAACATTACCTCTAACACGCTCAAAAATTTTAATCTCAGAAAATTCCCCCTAAAAAGAAAAACAAATCACAAAGTTATTTCGAAGCCCTTTTTGACCTTAAATTTGTCACAATTTTTTCTAAAATTATAACCAGGAACAATATCACCTCAACTCTAACACGCTCAAAAATTTCAATCTCAGAATATCCCCCTCTATAAATAAAATAATAATCACGAAATTATTTCAAAGTCTCCTTTTTATCCTAAAATTTTTCATAAATTTCTCTTAAATTCCCACTAGTAAAAATATTCCCTCAAACTCTAACGCATACAAAAATTTCAATCAACAAAAATTGTCCCCTAAAAAAAAATCTCTAAATTATTTCAAAACCCCTTTCATTAATATTTAAAATGTATTCAAACACGCACAAAAATATATTTTAGTTAAATTTTAGTAACGATGGACAATGGGGCCCCAATTTCCCCCACCCCCTTTCTGTAAATGTCTTATTTAGTTTTTCATTTTAAGTTTTCCTAAAAGAATAAATTTTACTGTGTTTTTCTAAATCTGTCAAAAAAAAAGAAATTTTAGTTAATTAAATTTCAAAATACAGAAGGGACAATGGCACTCACCCCTCCCACCATGCCGCTCTTTCATCCAAGCGCGACAGTCATAGTTCCTCTTTAAAACCGCCCCACTAGTGGCCGAGAGGTTCTGCTCTCAAAGCTAGTAGACGAGAGGTGCTGGTTTCGATTCCAATCACGCCCGTCGGCCTAATCGTTCGGAGTTTTCCGTGGTTTTCTTCGAACCTTGGATTTCCTTGCTTTCTCTTAGAAAGACGCCAGAGCACCCCCTCCCCTCCCCTTTGGGCCCATATCCCAAGTGTAGGTAATTGACCGTCATAAAACACACCAACAACAGCTCTTTAAAAAAGAGGAACTAAGAATTTTGCACCTACAATCTATATTACATCTACTATATTACACTATCTACATATATTTGCTAAAATAAAAGAGGCTCTTTTAATTTGGTTACTCGTTAATAATAAATTTTATATTGTTTTTGAAAACATAAAAAAATATGTCCAGTAAAACCTCCCTAAAGCGACCACGTTCCGTTCCAATAAAAATTGGTCGCTCTGAGAGGTGGTCTCTTAATGGAGGTTATGTTTAAATCTAGATTTTAATTGTTGAAAAAAGATAACAATGTTACTAACATTTATCTTTCACATTAAGAAAAAATATAAAAATTTAAGTATCAAAAACAAAAGCTAATTACAGTAAAACTTCCTTAAAGCGACCACGTTCCGATCCAATAAAAATTGGTCACTCCGAGAGGTGGTCTCTTAATGGAAGTTATGTTTAAATCTAGATTTTAATTGTTGAAAAAAGATAACAATGTTACTAACATTTATCTTTCACATTAAGAAAAAATATAAAAATTTAAGTATCAAAACATAAGTTAATTACTACAAAGTTAAAAAAATGAATACGGTTTTATCTTTTATAACTTATCCAACCAAGTCCTTTCGAAGTTCAGTAAATAAATGCTTTTTTTTTGGGGGGGGGGGCAATAAATAATGAAGATTTCATTAATTTGTATCTATTATTATCTATTTCTTTGAGAGTTTCCTGACAGAATAGGGCAAGGGAGTTTATTGACCGTCATTCTTAATTTGTCATCAGAATTAAATTCATTGCCTAAAAAGGCATAAAGAGGTTTAAACACTTAAAAGTTACCGGAATAATAATAAAAAAAATCTAAATTTAGTTTAGAAGTTTGATGAATAATGCGCTCTCCGGAATTATTTTTCTAATAAAACCCTCTTCAAGCGACCAGGAGAAAACGGAATTTGTTTCATTTTCTTCAAACAAATTGGTCGCTCATGAAGGGAGTTCAACTGGGATGGTCTCTGAATGGAGGTAAAATTAGTATTGAGCCTATAGGAATAAATTTCGTTCCATGAAAAAAAATAGTCGTTCTGAGAGGTGGTTGGTTAATGGAGGTGGTCACACAGGGAGGTTTCACTGTAGTCACTTAAATTTCAAAATCAATGGAGGGGAAGAGATTCTCCCCCCCCTCTCCTCATTTTGGTGGCGTCCACGATAAAAGCTGAAAAATATAGGTGGGGTTATTGCATGCATAATTTGCCCTTATTCTCTATCAGGCGTGACTTCCAGTTTTTATAAAAATTACTTCTTCAAAAACAAATGAAAAATGTATAATTCGTATTAATTTATTTATTTCAAATTTTCGTTGGAACATTTGATTTTTGATTACGCCGCTCTATTTCTGACTCCATGTCACGGGAGAATGAGAAGGAAGTACCCAACTCAACTCTGAGACCGTGTGTTTACGTTTTAACCGCCATTCGGAAAATTAGCGGGACTAATCGTCACGTTGTCATGTTGTTATTGTATTTTTTTCTTTTTGCAGGGAGTTTTTCAACAGTATAGTAGTCGAATTTTAACTAATTTTTAAGTTGATATATATATATATAGCGTAAGAGGGCTGTATTACACTTCTTTTTAATATTAATATTGATATTCGGCACTTTGTATTCGCTACGCATTCGACAAGAATCATGTTCGGTAAAAAATATCGCCACATTAATTTAGAAATGCTGTGGTATGGGGAAAACTTTTTATAAGAAATTTTCGTGTACAACTAAGGATAAATTTCACTATTTTTTTAAACAATTGCGAAAAATATATTCATATATTTCCATTATGTTTAAAAGTGAAAGACTGATTTTACTCCTAAATAATTAAACTTGTAAAAAGTTCAGTTTGGAGGTGGGAAAATTTTGTGAAGGATCTTGTTTGCAGGTGAAAAGTTTGATGAAGGTTCCTTGTTTTGAGGTGATAAAATTTTGTGAAGGGTCCTTTAAAGGACCCAAGTTAATAGATCCATGTATTGGAATACAAATTTTACTAGTAAGTACCTGATTTAGTTTCCTTTATAAATTGAGCAGCTATAATCTTTTTAGGAACATAACTGCTTGATTAATGCACAGTGAAGGTGTAATGTCTCTTGCAAATCATTTAGCAGGGCTCAATATCTTTGGCTGCAATATTCGACTCATAAAAATAATTGGTACTTTTCGGTTAGCTGTTTGCCAGTGTTATATATACATACATATATTGCATATATGTGTACATATATATACACATATATATGTATATATAACACTGGCACCCAGCTAACCGAAAAGTACCAAATAATTAAAAGAATTTTTATATATTGTAGATTAATTTATTATGTAGAATATGAAATATGGAAAAAATAAGGTACTTTTCGATTAGCCGGGCGCTAGTGTTATATATTACAATATATATGTATATATAACACTGGTGCCCGGCTAACCAAAAAGTACCAAAAATAATTTTACATGTGTATAATTATTTTAAATAAAGTAATTTTTTCATGAAAAAACAGTTACAAATTTAAAGCAATATTTTTTTCAGATGAGTGCAGAATTTTTGCAATTTTTTCCCGCAACCAACTGATGAATTTTGCAATATTTTATTTCTACCAATTTGCATTTAAATGTTGCATTTTTTCTTGCACCCAATTGGTAAACTTGTGAGGTTTTTCTTTTTCTTATTTTTTTTTTTTTTTTCATGTGATCGCTGGGTGAATTAAGCAATTTTTTCCCTGCTACAACTGAAGAAGAGTGTGATTTTTTCATCGTAACTGACTGGTGAATTTATATAATTATGCATTCTTTTTTGTTTACATTGATGTTCAATAATTATTATTCAACGATAATATTCAATTGTCACTTAATGTGATTAATTTAGCGATTTTTCGCTAATTTTCTGCATTCCATTTTTTTTTGCAACCGAATGAAGAATCTCATGATTTTTTCTCACGATTGATTGTCCGCTACGTTTCATTATTTTTTCCATAGCAGATTGACAAATTTCACAATATTTTAAAGCAACACACTGAAGAATTTCTTTTTTTTTTTTTTTTCCCCCAATGACCCAATAGCAGAAAATTCTCCAAGTGTCTGTGACAGATCTTTCAGGGACTGAAAATAATCTGCAGGTAAAATGCTACAAATGAACCTTTAATTAATTAATCATTTACTTTTAATGTTTTTAAGCATTTTACTCATTTTTATTAATAATAAACTTAAGTTTTAGTAATAAATAATAAAGAACTAAACATAATATAAAGTTGGAAAAAGATCCAATGGAAAAAAATATCTGCAAAAGGGAAAAGAAAATCTGCGGCGCACGTCACCCGTCAGGAACTTTCGGCTACCGGGCCCAATGATTACTGGTGAATTTCTCAGATTTTTTTTTTTTCCCCCTGATGACTGAATGAAGAATTTTGCAATTTTTTCTTGTAACCAATTTACGAATTTTGGGGTATTTTACTTGTACTGATTGGCAAATATTGCATTTTTTCTTGCGAGCAACTAGCGGAACTGAATATATATATACATAACAGTCGACTGACATAACAGTCAGTTTATGAATTTTGTCGATCCCCCCCCCCCCTCCCTTACCTAAGCTGATCAACAGATCTCGTTTTTTCTGATAAAAAGTTGATAAATTTCCATATTTTCCCCCCACAACTTACTAACAAAACATTTTTTTTTCATGCGATCAATGGATGAATTAAATAATTTTTCCCCCCATGACAATCAAAGAACTGTGTGATTTTTTTTAACCCTTTACTGACTGATAAATTTCTTGGGGTTTTTTCTTTTTCATATGACCAGTTGACAAGTTTATGATGCTTCCCCCTGACCTAATGATGAAACTTATTGTTTAAAAATTAGCAAAATTCTTCATTTGATTACGGGAGAAAGAAATTGTGACATTCGTCTGTTGCTTGAGAGGACAATTGACAAATTTCAATCAGTCGTGGGAAAATATCAAAAAATTCTGTTGAGAAATGGGAACATTAAACAAGCCAGTTCCAAATATTGTTTTTTTTTTTTTTTCTGTTTCTTTACAAGGTACAAGTGTGTCCTTTATTAAAAAAATCTGTGCCTGATGGGCACTGACCCGTTTTTTCTACAGTAAACTTCTAGAAAAAAGGGCACTCGTATGCAGCGATGAAAACGTAAAACAAAAACAAACAGAGGGTATATTCAGAGTTTCTCCCATGTTTAAAAAAGGGCAGGGTGCTTCTTGTAGGAAAAGGGCACTTTTGGATTCCGAAAGGCATGTTTTGGATTTTTAAGGACACTTTTTTTAATTTTTAAAGGCATCCTTTTGATTTTTAAAATTACTTTTAATATTTAATAGACAGGACGCTATTTTAAAGACAGCAATGAGGCAATTTTTACTATGCAAGTAAATTTTTTAATAAAGAAAGGAGTAAAGGCACTTTTTTCAGCTGGGGGCTACAAGGGTGCTAATTAGAGCCGTACCGAGTACTCGGTAAATACTCGGTATTCGGCCTACTCTGCCAATTTGCCGAGTACTCGGTACTCGGCGAAATTTTGGCCGAGTACTCGGCCAATACCGAGTAGTTGTAAGAATTTCATTTTTTAAGCTTATGAATTTAAAACTGATCTGTAAAAAGTTATTCAAATATCAATGTATAATATATGTAATAATTCATAAAACTATTTACTCGGTATTTAACAATATGTCTACAAAATACAGTAGCCTTCCTCTTAATCGGAACTCTGCTTTAACCAGCCGGCTTTTTTTCCCAACATCTGGCAAAATTCATAAAGGAAAATTTCGGTTCTCGTTTCTTTATGATTAATTAACTCAAATTTACATAATGTAGAATAATTTCAGCTTCTTGGTATGTGACAAGATTTTCAACAATTTAATTTGTATTGAATATTGTTCATTTACGCCCCCCCCCCAACCATGCAAATGGAGTGTCAGTTTTACATAAGTCTTCTGTTAAGAAAGCCTGTATCTCTTTTTGTTCCTCTCTTTTTATTTTTAATCAAAAGAAAATAAGGTACAGTTACAAAATAAATATGAAATGTTTTGGATTATTCAATGAATTGTTGCAGTAACCAATTAACATTTTTATTTTTGATAGACAGATTTCAGATATCAGAATAAATTGGAGGGTTGTAGAATATTTAAATTTTATATTGGTTAATAATTGAACTTGTTATGTGTCAATTCTCCTTTTTTTGCTACTGTTCTGAATTGTCAAAAATTGTCTTTAAAAGGTGCACAAATACATTTCAAATTTAATTATTTAATTTATATATACTATATATATATATATATATATATATATATATTATATATATGTACCACAGGTATATTTATATATATGTACACACAAGCTCACATTATGTGCACATCAATGTTTTTTCTTTCTTATTACGCAACTACTCGGTATTCGGTACTCGGTACTCGGCCGAGTAGTCAGTGGCCGAGTACTCGGTACTCGGCTACTCGGCCAAAGTACTACTCGGTACACCACTAGTGCTAATGTTTTCCATCAGGGGTAAGAGGGCTGCTGTTTTGTAAACCTAAGGGCAGGCAGGGTGCAGCACCCTCCTGACACTGTCTACGGGAAACTCTGGTATACCTTAGAGTGTATATACAATAACTTTTTTGAGAAACGGAAGTTAAGCAGTGTTACTGAAAAAGAACCAGAAGGTATAAGACATTTACCTCTGTTTACCCTCCACTTCTGACAGCAAATTTTTTCTCTCTTTTTTGCGAACGATAATATTTTTTTCTGCTACCGATCGACGAATTTCGCATTCTACTCGTGACAGATCAGTGAAAATTGTGATATTTTTTCACAGTCGAATGATAAACTGTGTCTTTTTTTCAACTGATTGGCCAAATCTCGAGGGGTTTTTTTAGCATGGCTGATCGACGAATTTCCATTTTTTCTCTGATCTACTGACGAATTTCGCTTTTTTTTTTTTACCGGTGACTGATTTTTAAATTTTGCTATATTTCTCTTGAACCAGTAAGTATATCTTGAGGCCGATTGGAGAGAGTTTTTTTCCGCTACTGATGTACGAATTTTGCAGTTTCTTCCGTCGATCTACTGACGAATTCCGCGATTTTTTTTTAGCCACGACCGATTTGCAATTTTCTGGATTTTTTCTTTTAACATAGGTGAATTTTGAGACTTTTTCTTGCGACCGATTAGAGAAGATCGTGGGTTTTTTCTGGCGGTGCACTGACGAAGTTTTTTACCTGCAACTGATTACCAAAAATCATGGATTTTTTCTCGCAACTGTTCGTCGAATTTTGTATGTTTTTCCACAACAGGCTGAAGAATTTCATGGTTTGTTCTCCATGACTGATGAACTGTACGAGTTTTTCTCGTGACCCATTGATGAATTTCACAATCTTTTTAATAAAGATGAAAATAAGGAATTTTGCTTAGTAGCCACTGGCCGGTAGGTTGACTTTATTTAGTAGGCAGTTACTAGCGAGTGAGAATAATTTCTTTAGTAGCCAGTAAGTACATTTATGTCAGTGAATATTTAATTTATGGGTATATTTTAGGTATGTTTATCCACTGAGTAGCAGGTATGATTCAAAATTGAAAAAATAGGTTTAAAAAATCTGAAATTTGCAGCAAATTTTCTGAAATGTAAAGGGAGGGTTGGTAGGGGATCCCTCCTGGTACTAATTATGCATTTTTTCCAGATACTTTGACGAAATTCACGCTTTTTCCGGATCTATTGGCAATGTTTTCGTTTCTTTGGCGTTCCTTTGACAAAATGTGCGTTTTTTTCACGATCTTTTGACAAAATTCACATTCGTTTTCGCAATTCTTTGGCAAAATTCTCGGGTTTTTTTTTTTTCGAAATTCTCATTCCCCCCCCCCCCCCCCCGGCGATCCTTTAACTAAATTTGTGTTTTTTGACGATCTATTGACGAATTTTGTGTTTTTGCCATGATCCATTGACGGTATTTGTGTTTTTTCTTTGCTCTATTGATGATATTTGCGTATTTTCGCGATTCTTTGACGAAATTTTGGATTTTCAGAGATCGTTTGATGAAATGTGTGGGTTTTTTGCGATTCTTTGACGAAATTGGTTTTTTTTTTTTTCTGCAATGTATTGACGATATTTGTGTTTTTTTTCCGCAATCCACTGACCATATTTGCATTTATTCCAGAATCCTTTGACGAAATTTCGGATTCTTTGCGATCCTTTGATGAAATTCGGGTTTTTCCACGATCCTTTGACGAAATGTGCTGTTTTTATTGTGATTTTTTGACAAAATTTTCGCTTTTTTGCGATTCTTTGATACAATTCGCTTTTTTGGTAATCGTTTCATGAAATTTACATTTTTTTTTTTCGTAATCCTCTGACGAAATGTGTTTTTTCGCGATCTTTTGACAAAATTCACATTTTTTTCTTTCCCAATTCTTTTACGAAATTCCTTTTGGAAAATCTTGCTTTTGGCTGGTACTTTCCATATTTTTAATCGTCAGTTTTTCACATTTACTCGTTGAGTGGCAACTGGCGATTGCTTATTTTCATCTTTACTTTTTAAATGAACGATTAAAGAATTTGGTGATTTTTTTTCTAACCAATGAGTGACAAATTTTGCGATTTTTCCTACATTGAATGGTGAATTTTCTTGAAAATGAAAATTTGAAATGTTCTGCAGTGAAATCCGTTGTTCTGCGATGTACGTCGCATTTATAAGCATATTCTGCTTTGGGGGATTTCATTATCTCTTACTTTTCGGACTTTTTTTGAAATTGCAGCATTTTCATCGGAGGTTTCCGATAAATATTATTTGTAATATATAAAAATTTCAAAGGGTGGTGGGGGGGCACAATACTAAAGCCCAAAGTGTGGCACTTTTCTAACTTTTACCAACACCTGTCCCTATCGTGTAACATACAGTTGGAACGGCCTGTGACCACTTATTCATGTTATACACATCCGATATCCATGCTGCCACTTTGCTCCCCCCTGGGAGGGGCACTTTTCTAAATTTTGCCGGCACCTCTCATGTGACATATCGTTCAAAAGGTCTGTGACCACTTATTCATGTTATGCCCCTCCCCCCCACTTTGCCCCACCGGGTGGGGGGGGGGGCACTTTTCAAAATTTTGCTGACACCCCTCATGTCACATATTGTTGGAAAGGCCTATGACCACTTATTCATGTTATGCACATCTAATGCCCCTCCCCCCACTTTGCCCCCCCCCCCTCGGGGGCACTTTTCTAAATTTTGCCGACACCCGTCATGTGACATATCGTTCAAAAGGTCTGTGACCCCTTATTCATGTTATGCACCTCTAATGCTCCCCCCCACTTTGCCCCCCGGGGGGCACTTTTCTAAATTTTACTGACATCCCTGATGTGACATATCGTTCAAAAGGCCTATGACCGCTTATTCATGTTATGCACCTCTAATGCCCCTCCCCCCACTTTGCCCCCCCCTCGGGGGCACTTTTCTAAATTTTGCCGACACCCGTCATGTGACATATCGTTCAAAAGGTCTGTGACCCCTTATTCATGTTATGCACCTCTAATGCTCCCCCACTTTGCCCCCCGGGGGGGCACTTTTCTAAATTTTACTGACATCCCTGATGTGACATATCGTTCAAAAGGCCTATGACCACTTATTCATGTTATGCACCTCTAATGACCCTCCACCCACTTTGCCCCACCCCCGGGGGGGCACTTTTCTAAATTTTGCTGACACCCCTCATGTGACATATTGTTGGAAAGACCTGTGACCACTTATTCATGTTATGCACCTCTATTGCCCCTCCCCCCACTTTGCCCCCCTCGGGGGCATTTTTCTAAATTTTGACAACACCTGTCATGTGACATATCGTTCAAAAGGCCTTTGACCACTTATTCATGTTATGCACCTCTAATGCCCCTGCCCCCTACTTTGCCCCCCCGGGGGGGCACTTTTCTAAATTTTGCTGACACATCATGTGACATATCGTTCGAAAGTCCTGTGACCACTTATTCATGTTATGCACCTCTAATGTCACTCCCCCCACTTTGCCCCACGGGGGGGGGCACTTTTCTAAATTTTGCTGACACCCCTCATGTGACATATCGTTGGAAAGGTCTGTGACCACTTATTCACGCTATGCATCTCTAATGCCCCTCTTTCCACTTTACCCCCCCCCGTGGGGGGGTGGGGGCACTTTTCTAAATTTTGCCGGCACCTCTCATGTGACATATCGTTCAGAAGGTCTGTGACCACTTATTCATGTTATGCCCCTCCCCCCCACTTTGCCCCACCGGGGGGGGTCGCTTTTCTAAATTTTACTGACATCCCTGATGTGACATATCGTTCAAAAGGCCTATGACCACTTATTCATGTTATGCACCTCTAATGACCCTCCACCCACTTTGCCCCCCCCGGAGGCACTTTTCTAAATTTTGCTGACACCCCTCATGTCACATATTGTTGGAAAGACCTGTGATCACTTATTCATGTTATGCACCTCTATTGCCCCTCCCTCCACTTTGCCCCCTCGGGGGCATTTTTCTAAATTTTGCCAACACCCGTCATGTGACATATCGTTCAAAAGGCCTTTGACCACTTATTCATGTTATGCACCTCTAATGCCCCTGCCCCCTACTTTGCTCCCCCGGGGGGCACTTTTCTAAATTTTGCTGACACATCATGTGACATATCGTTCGAAAGTCCTGTTACCACTTATTCATGTTACGCACCTCCGATGCTTTCCCCCCTTAGTTTTTTTTATTAATATGTTTAGTTTATTAATATGTATCAAATCAATGTCGAACTGGATATGTAATCATTATTATGTATTGATCTGATGCGAATTTGCACAGAAGGCTGTCCGCATGCAGGTGCAACGATATAATGTAAAGAGAAGATACAGCTTTTATACCTAAAGGAAAACTGCAGATATTTCTGCCAAAATCGGTGAAGGGAAATAACAGGTTTTTTACCTGAAGGAAAACAGCAGGTATTTGGAACTCAGAAGGTTAAGGGAAAATACATGTTTTTTACCTAAAGGTAAGCTGGAGGTAATTTTAGTTCCAAATACCTTCAGTTTCCCTGAAGATTTTTTTTTAAGCTTTCTTGCTGACTTTTTTACCTGGGGAGCTCCATTTCGAATGATGTAGAGGTCAGTGCGCCCGTCAATGGAGATGCCACCATACACCAACAATCCTCCACCACCAAATCTGACACTTTCGTGCACGAACGCAGGATTATTCCTACTGCCACGGTCCCTCCAGATGAAAATACGCCTATTATCCGGATGCACAGAAAAACGGGACTCGTTAGAAAACAGAATATTGCTCCATTTATTTCTCCTCTAGTTGACGTGCTCGGTTGCCGACTCCCTGCGGTCGCGACGATGCCTTGATGTTAATCTAACACATACCATCGGTCGGCGAGCATACAGACCTACAGCATGGAGCCGGTTTCGGACAGTCTGAGTTGAAATCGTGGTGCCTGTAGCCGAGCGAAAGTGTTGTTGGAGAAGAGTAGCGTTCATCGTTCGGTGTCTCCGAGCTGTTAACGCTAAATATCGATCTTCATTGGGCGTTGTTGACCGTCTACGACCTTGCCCTGGTCTTCGGCCTGCACATCCACTCTCCAAAAAACGGTTCCAGATCCTGGAAATGACACTTTGTAACACTCCAATGGCTTGCGCTACTTCGGCATGAGTTTGGACCCCTTCTAACCTACCAACAATTCTCAGAGCTTCTGAATCTGTCAAATGACTTCACTGAGACATCGCACTCATCGAAACAAAGCAATCACTGAATGCCGATCATCCTTGTCTTCATTCTCTTTTATCCAGTTGAAAGTCAAATTTCATTCGCTACCGCTGAAGCGACGTTTTTGACGTCGAACTCAAAATTTGCATACTCCACAGTTTGAAAACCAGAAAAATTTGCATTTGTGATTCTCTTCCTCTATTTTCGGCAAAAAAAATTTCGTTTATATCTTTATTTTATATAAAACTTCAAATATCCTTTAATTGTTTTGAGCAGTGTAACAGGATCGAATGTTGTATTGATCTAAGATAGGAACATTAAATTCAATAGATAACTTTTAAAATTTCATTCAATAAAACAAATTCTTGATATAACTATGACAAGAGTGTGGAAAATTGTTGTCAAGTGTCTCTGGTAGATAACCGATTTAGTAGAAAAATCTAAAAGTTGATAGCGTACAGAATATGTTAAATGTTTGAGATTGTAAACATCTGTTTAAAAATAGATTAGTAAAAAATGAACTTTAGATTATTAGTAAGGAAATATCCCCAAAATAAATTGTGAAAATACAATAACAATCTATTTTACAGTGTAGGGTATTTTTAAATATAGTTCAAATGTCTTTATTTTTTTTTCGTAAAGTTTTTGTTTCAAGCTCTATGTTATAAAAATACAAAATTATTTTTCGTAAATTATACCGAGAAAATTTCAATGCAAACGCATAAATTGGAGGTTTTCTTCAGCAAAAATTGTTGTTATTCACAGGTTGCAATCGGTACTTGAAGGTTTACGCAATAATATAAAGTTATTTAATACATATGAGTTACAATATTGTACGTAACGGGGCTTTAATTTATAACTAAATAAAAATTAAACAAAGGAGTAAGGAGACCGTAGGCATTCAGTTTGGCAAAAATCGATTCATGAAATTGTTATTTTTTTTTTCGTTTATTAATATACTTCAATACTAACTGCATCATTTGTAAAAAAAATCGCAAGTAATTGCAACAATTTTCAGCGAATTTAGAAGCATTTCAAATTTGTACACCGTTATTGAGTTATACTAAAAATGAAACTATAAATCGTGATTTCTAAAAATGAGAGTTTTCGTCAAGTTAGTATATTCAAAATGTTCCATACCTATTGTTTTTTATCCAGTTTTCATATTAACCCTTTCGGGTCTAGTGTACTATTAACAGTACATTAGTGGAAGAAAAAGTAAACACCCCTTACTAACTCTGCAAAAAATATCGTATAAGAAAGTTACTGGTACCACATGATTGGAAATAAAGTCTACTTTTCAAAGATATATATAAAATTTGCTTAGGGGGCCATCTACATATTAAAATTATCCATAACTTTTTTTTCAATAACAATACACATTTCTGACAGCATAAATGAACTCTACACTAGGGTGGGTCGAAAAAAAGAAATTTTTGATTTTCGTAACGCTTTAGTACGGAAAGGTTGCCTATTCTAATAAGAAGAAAAACGGCATAAAAAATTTTAGAATCGGTTAACATCTTCCATTCGCGCATCGTACGTAAAGTTGATGAAAAATTGCAAAATTCGCGACTTTTTTCTAATTTTTTTAAGTTGATTAAAACTTTTAAAAATAAATACGCTTCAGCTTTTTATGCTTGTTTCATGGTTCATATAACCTAAATAAATTAAATTCCGACCAATAATCCAATTTTTTTTGCTCGCGAAAGCCCTTAGAAAAAACATAATTTTACCAATTTTTCGCAATTTTCACCGTGAAACCCTTAGTTCGTTTTGCTACGTGGTGGTGGTTGCACGTTGAGTTCTATCCACATCCTACCGAATCAACCGTACAATTGTTGGGTGTGGTATTTACATTATATTAAAAAGACCACATGCATGTCAATGTGTAATTCTAATTAAATGCTTATGTAAAAAAAAAAAAAAAAAAAAAAAAAAAAAAAAAAAAAAAAAAAAATCGTGTCTTTGAGTTGAGGTTCATGATTCTTCAAAGCAATTACAATTTGGAAGAAAATCGGATGATGTATTTACAAAACAGTCACAAAAAAGTTAAATGTGAAGACCAAGGGGAAAGCTCGTGATCTTCAGCAAGCACTGAGTGGTTCCTCAAATAATTTTAAAGTTCCTAAAGTGGCAGTGTACTATGAAATTGATGAACTCAAACACACTTCTTTTGAAGACTCGGAGTATGAGGAAGATAAATACAAACCGAGTACATCGACGAAAAGCACAAATGGCAGATGAGAATTAAAATTAAAGCAACAGCGCTAAACACCAATCATTTCGGAGTTTCTGATCGGCCAAAAGTTGTCATGGCGTCAAGTTCACAGTTATCCGGCACAGTTCTGATGTGGTTGATAAGTGTAAAATAAAAAGAGACAAGAGTCGTTTAAGGACGGATTTGAAAAGCCGATTCACACAATTTAATGCCAAGCAATTTCACTGGAATGTGAAATAAGAACACTATTCTCTTATCCAGGAATCTGGATCAACTTGTATTGGACATGTATCACCTTCCTCGAGTTCATCAAATGATATAAGTCAAAGATTTATTTCTTATTTGTCTGAGCTATCAATATCACTAGAAAAACTAGAATTAGTAGGGTGTGATGGTACTGTAACAAGCACTAGGTGGAATAATGGTGCTTTCCACCGACTAGAAAATAATAAAATATGGAGCAAATGCATCCGGCATTTTAACGAGCTTTCTTATCATGAAATTTTCCAACATATTCACGGTCGAACTGAAGGGCCTAGATCTTTTAGTGCGTCAATCGGGCTGCTCACCTGCTGTGAAAAAGCACCTGTGGTCGATTGTGAACATGCAGATTGTTCGATTCCTGATATAGGCAGGACGTTTTTGAGCAAATAACAACAGTATTTTGGGGACATTTTGAATGCAATCACCTTGGGCATTGTCCAGAAAACTTGGCGAATTGGAACCCTGGTACTTTGTCCGATTCCAGATGACTAACTGCGGTCAACCTAGTCCTTAAATTGTATAAGATTCATGCGTAAACTTATAAGAAATAGTTGGCTTCATCATAAAATCATACATGCTTGAATAATTTGCCATAAAATAAGCAAATATTTTACTGTCGGACCAAAACATGTATTTCAAGCAATCTGAACATCACGCTATTTATCCGACGAATTACTACAAGTTGTCGATCCAGTAATAGAACGTAATGCGTTTTTTGCGCACCCAGAGAATGTTCTGTTGCCAATGATTGTCAATTAAAGTAAACGTATTCGGGATATTCGTTACAGAAGGATCGTAAAAGCAAGACAAACCTCCCCAAAGAAGAATACTGTTAGAAACGTAATGTCACAGGATCAAATTCGAGCAGCGCTTGACCTACTTGGGAGTGACCATCGACATGCATCTAAGTTGGATGCCCCACCTGAACATAGTTCTGGAAAGGGCGTTCAATTTGCTGCATAAAATGGACCGTCTCACCGCACCCAACTGGGAAATCAAGCCGCCACTACGCAAGATGCTCTACCGACTCGTCGCGGAGCCAATTATCTTGTACGCGGCTTTTGTTTGGTACACTGGTAGAGTAGCAGAAGCAAACACGTTGCTCAGCGCGGAGAGAGGCCTTTTCTTGTGCGTGACCAAGTGTTATAGCACGGTTTCGAATGACGCGCTGCACGTCTTGTCGGGGGTTCTGCCTCTAGACTTGCGTGCAGAAATGGACAGGGACTTCACGGCCCTTGTCAGGTGGGGCAGGGGCATTGACGGTACGGGGCTCGACCCTGAGTCAGTCGATCTCTGGCGACCATCTTACCGGCGAGAAGACCTCGGTCGGATCCCATGGACTAGGGACCTCAATCCCCGGACGGCGTATTCATACTACACGGACGGGTCCAGGCAGCAGAACCGCACCTTAGGTTGCGCGTTTACTGCCGTGATCGACGGTCAGATCGTCAGTGCAGTTCCGCCTCACCGATGGTGCAGAAGTCTTCACAGCCGACGTCCAAGCGATCAAGGAGGCGATAACAGACGCCCATTACAGGGATCTCAGTGAACTCGATATCTACTCAGATTCGAGATCGGCGCTTCAAGCCCTAAATAGTCTCGTGCAAAGGCACAGATCTGTTTCAGTGATAAGGGACTTGGTAAAGAGCAGTGGAATCGGTGTTCACATGCACTGGATCAAAGCCCACGTTTGACACGTCTCCAACGAGCGCGCGGACGAGTTGGCGAAAGCCGCTACGACCCGCGTATTGGTCGACGTGGAGGTGAAAACCACCCGCAGCCAGGGCAAAAGGCAATTCTTGGCCCGTGCCGTCTCAAGATGGCAGGGCAGGTGGGTCTCCACGGGCAAAGGCGAAGTGACGTATGAGCTTTTTCCGCGCGTACGCTTACGGCGTCTGCACGGCGATTTCTACCTCAACCAAGTTCTTTCGGGACACGGCACCTATGGTGACCACCAGGATCGCTTCTTTCAGAAGGATCCCACATGTTTCTGTGGGACATGGATAAGTGATCGGAGACATTGTCTCTACTCTTGTCCCCTATGGCGGTCCATCAGGAAAAGGTTTTTCCCGTGGAACTTCCAAAGTGGAACGCTTCTCGATCTATGTCTAGATGGCTATTGTCGGAAGGGAGTGAAGGCGTAGTTAACGACCTCCTCCTGCGGACTTTAGATCGGGATCTTGGTCGCCAAAGGCATGGTCGCCGCACCAGAGCCCTTCGCGGTCAAGCGCCGCAGTTGAACGCTAATCAACCAGTACACCGAACACGCGGCACTGGAGGTGGTGGTGCATGAAGTTCTCAGGTTCGAGACAATGTCTCACGAACCTGCATTTAGTAGTGAATAATATGCATAGTGTATTTATGTAGTAGTGTATGTATGTATTACTGTATAATATGTGTAGGGCAATATTTATGTAGGTAAGGTACATGGACCTGGGTGCCGGAGACGTCCGACCCCGCAGCCCACCCCCAGCGAGGGCGTGACTATGCGCTCAACGAGAAACTTTCCGCGAATCTCCTGGGCTCGCGAGCGACACCTTCACCCTTTAATCGGTTGTCTCTCATACATGTCTCTGCCGGATAATGGTATCTCATCATGAGAGACCTCCGTACAGCAACTCCGGCTCGGAAAACCTCGAGTTGGTTCGTGGGACCGACTCCTCCATAGGTGCTCGGTTCTCGCGGACTATAGGTGCGTACCGGGTCGGGAACCAACAGCAGGAACCATTTGGAACCTCTTGTTAAGTGGCAGGGACTGTCGCACGCGACCTTTCATCCTCTTTTGAGAATAGCCGGTGTGACGTGCGCTGGGCAGTGCACCGGCTTGACAGGAGTTATGCGAGGAGCGCCCCTGACGGGCCATTCCTGGCGGCGACCCTCGGAAGGCGCCGCGGGGTTTGGCTCTCGAGTCGTTCTGAGTGTGGACAAATGGGCCTGCAAGGGCCTGGGACCGGGAGATGGAATCCCGTCTATACCATGATCATAGTAAGACAATTAAGTGTCTTAATTTAAGACACCTATGATGTCTGAAATTGCATATTCAGATACTTAAGTGTCTGGATTACTTTTTCAGTCACATACGTGTCTGAATTTAAGACGCCTTTATTTGCAGTCCGTTTGGTTGAGCTTATACAAAAATGACTTCGTTTTGATGAATTTATAGAAAAGCGTTTTATATATGTGAATGCTTAGAGAAATATTATTTTTTTCGCTAAAACATTTTCTTTTTAATTTCCTTATGAAATTTTTTAATCGCCATTTGAAGTAAATAGTTGAAAATCCGATTTTCTACTTTAAATTAAATTTTTAAAAAAAGCTACGATAGATGTTTCTTTACTTTTACTTCAATGGAATTTATCTAAATAATCCAGTCGATAGACTTCTTTACTTTCTAAAATAAACTGATTCCTGAAGCTTGGATATTTGAAAATGAATTTTTATAAAACGCATGAAATTTACTTTAAAATATAATATCCACTCCATATTCTAGGAGGGGTAGCTGTGAAATAAAAACGGACAGTCACTTTTTAATATAATAGACAGGTGAAGCATTAATTTCGTTATGAAAAATTAGCCAGAGACAAATGCTAAAGTATATATATTTTGTTAAGTGCAAATTTATGTCGTCTGTAATAGAGCTCGATAGGGATAGATTAAAAAAAAATCATGCTTGAAATTTATTTTAAAAACCATAATAAATCAGTCAATTAAGATACAACTTAAAAAAAAATTACGTTTGAATGTAGATTTTTTATTTTTTATAGGATGGTGTAAAATCTGAAAATGTACGATCTTTAGAAGTTTAAAAAATTGCAGTAGCGAAAATTGCAAAAGCGAAATTTAATCGGCAAGTGTTGCCATTCGAAGAAAGATGTCAGCTTTACGCACAGATACGTTTGTCCTTTATAATACAGAAAGGAAAATAAACAAACTGTAAAATTTTAATCAGGAAAAGCTCATGTAAATTGTTTTTTACAGGCGTTTGTGTATCTCCAAATTATCATTTGCTTGCCATAAAAAAGGGCGTCTTATATCAACTTTGAGATAATAAAAAATAGTTCATAATAATTAAGCTTCTAATGAATCTTTTTATGCTTCTCAATGAATTTCAGTATTAAACGGGACAGTGGGCGTGGAAAAGTATTTTTTTTCATTTTTCACTCAAATTAACGGAAATTTTACACAGATAGGGGAGAGTAGCCATATTTGGACCGCCGCTTTAATTGGACCGTTGCCATTCCGACGTTAAGTACAGGAAGAGACTACATCTACCGCTGAAATCCTACTCATCAGAATGACGTCACTCATGATTAGAAGAAGCAGCCGCCTACCACGTGCTGTTTTCCGACAATTAAAAAAACCTAAACTTAGCTGTTTTGATCTAAATTTTTCCTACTAAACGTAAGTGAGTATTTTGAAACTAAGGTACGTTGTTATGTTTTCATATACATATACGAATTTATCTGTTTATTGCGCATATCTTTCTGCGGATTTGTTTGATTTCGTTTTTGTTCTTAGTCTTGAAATTAACTATTTAAAAAAAATGGTGCATTTGCCATAATTGGGCCAATTTAAGTTGCTTAAATTGGACCAGATATGCGAACATAAATTTGAAAAGTAAGTAATGAATTTCGAGGACGGCACGCTTTGTACACTATTTTTTTATATTTTATAATGGATTACTACCTCTATGCAAGTTTTTTTTAATAACTGGATTTTTTTTTATACAGTTTAGGCCTATATAAACATAAACATATTTTTAAGTGTCTATACAATAAATTTTGTTGGCAATGTCTTTTAGCTTGTATGTAATTGTATTCTTTATTCCTACGGCATATTTGATTTATAAAGTTGAATTGAAACATTTTTCTCCTGCAGGATATTTGTGATAGAAGACTTTTACAGTTCTGGAGGGAGGAATTATACTTTTTTGCCATTAAAACGCATAAAATCTCAACCTTGATGAAAAAGACATAGTCAAACTATCTGGAAGAAAAACACCCGTGACAGCAAAAGCTGTTAAATATATAGGGGGAAAAAAGCAGAAAAAAAGTTGTGAAGAAATTGATCTGCAACAAGGCTTCAGCTACAAATCCTCCCCAAAAGCAAAAAAATCATTAGAAATGTTATTTCCATTGCTAAATGCAGTTAAACTAAAGTACAGAGAGAGAAAAAATACAGTTGTATTAACATCATAGCCATATAAACTAAACCTTGAAATGAAAACAAAAGTCAAAAAGGAAGCTTTCACAGCACAAAAGCAATTGGAACATCGAGTTTTAAAAAATAGGCGCAATGCAATTAGCAAGAAAATGATGGAAGAGAAGAACTACAAATATAATATAAAGAAAACTTCTGTTGCAAAAAAACCTCTATAATTCAAAATGTAAAAAGAAAAATCTAGACAGTGATGATTGGTTTTGCCTAATTTGTAAGAAAAATAAAATAGAAGAAATGATTCAGTGTTCAGATTGCCATATACGTTTCCATGTTGTGTGCGCTGGAAAAAAAAAAACAATAAACAAAATCCATGTGTAAGTTTTGACTCACTCCTTACATGATAAGGAGTGAGTCAAACTGTCAATTACTGAGTGATAACTGTCAATTAATTCCGTAATTTCTATTTTTAATTACTGATAACTTTGATTTATATTTTGAATACATTTTGATTTAAAACAATTACTCTTATTTTTAGATATTTGATTTCATTATATTCTATTGCTGCTATTCTCTTTCATTAATCGCAAACTTTGCTTTTAATAAACTTTGTTATATTCCCTAGTCATTAAAACAACCTGATATTATTTGGTCCAATTTAGGTGACAGGGGGTCCCACTTAGGCGACCAGTTGCTGAATTTGGACCACTTTTGACAGTTTTTTCAATTTAAAATAAAATTTAAGATTTTCAAAAATATATTTATCTAAATATTTATTTAGTTAGTAGATGAATAGATTGACCCTGTGTAATGATCTTTTGCAGATATTTCAAAAATTAAGTGAGTTACACATGAAAATAAGTGAAGTGGTCCAAATTCGGCTACTCCCCCCTAATAATTCATACATTTTCTAAGCAAAGTAATCAATTTAATTAAATAATGTGTGTAATTATTTATGTTATCAATTAAAATACGTTAATTATCACTCTAATTAAAAATGCTCCATTTGCATTAAATTCAGCTTCACGAACCTGGTATATTGTTAAATGGTATACTTATAATTTTTCAACAAATGTTGGTATGCGTTTAAAAATTATATTAATATTTTGATAAAAAATAATAAAAAACTTCTAATATTTACACTTTTTTTCAAATTTCACTGAAAAAAGTTATGTAACTACTAAGTTTTCAATACTAAACTAATTAAAATACTAAATTAATTAATAATTTAAGGTTAATACTAATTTAAATGCATGCATATTAATACTAGGTTTTGAAAATTAACATATTTCAAACAACAATATTTATCCCTTTCGAGTCCGATTTTTTTTAACGTTTCAGAACATAATTATTTTAACTTTAATAATGTTAATCCTAGCTATCCAAATAAATTTACTGAAGTTTAAAGATTATCTCCTTGTCTGAAAACTAACGAATGTACTTATTTTTTGTACTATTCAATTCATAGTTAAATGATAACCGGTTAAGGAAGAGATTTTGCAGACGTTTAGAAAATATCGTATTACAACAGGGTTTTACAGATATTACAACTTTCTAACGTTTTTTGCGTTTTATCACATATGAGTCGTTCAGAAAAGTATCCTATATATTAAATATTAAGATAGAAATATATGTGTAAAATAAAGGAATCGCAAACTGTCGAAAGAGAACTAAGCAAACTATTATTATTATTGTTACTACTAAATGTCAAAACATAAATGAAGTCATAATAAGAAAGACATAGCCATATACACTGGTGTGCAAAAATTAAGGACGAAGCAGATAAATGAGAATAAAAGCCGAAAGGTAATAGAACGAAATGAAAGACCAATCAGGAGATAGACATGAAACAAGTGTGGTAGGACATGTGCATGTCGAGCATATAACGTAAAAGGAGGAGGTCCTAAGGGGATAAAGTACAGAGGCGGTGGACGTTTAACAATTCGGTGAAATCTGTTGCACGGTATAGAGAAATTTCAACGAAGGTTTTTTTTTTTTTGGTACTATTGTGTGATATGGCCAAGAGGCCGTCCAGGAGATTTCATATGGGTGACCTTACATGAAGTCGCAACATTGGGAGGTTGGAAGAAAGTCGAAGTGTGACATGTGTGGCAGAAGAGTTCGGAATCACTCACAGCATCGTTTCCCGAGCCTGGAGTGTATTTCAAATGACGAGAACAGCTGTCCGAGCATTCAGCAGTGGTCGCCCATGAAAAACAACAGCTGCGGAAGACCGTTATATTTTCCTACAGGCGAAAAAAAAACCGGCGGAAGACAGCTGGAGAATTCGCAAGGCAGATGGAGCAGACTACTGGACGTCGGATATCACGTTTTACCGTGGCTAGGAGGGTGCACTAATGTGGTCTATACGCACGACGACCAGTACGGTGTGTACAATTAACGCCTGCACATCGGAGACGCCGGTTTCTGTGGTGCCAGGAACAAAAGAACTGAACACAACAGGAGTGGGGCCTGTGACAGCGTTTCTGTCCCATAGCTATCATTTTTATTCAAAATTAATTTAAAACATAACTTTCTTACTTTTTGGTCACATTATCCCCCCCCCCTCTTTCCTATACTGAAATAGGTGATTAAATTCATTTCTCAAAACCATCCAGCTTTTTATTAAAGTGTTTTTTTTCTTCTTTCTAAAAAAACATCTTTATTTCCAGCCGCAAGGATTCATTTCTTTTTTTTTCCTATTCCTTATCTGTCTGTTACCGCTTCCAGTGCAAAGAAATAAATAAAAATTAGAATCGCAGCTGCTGGTTTCAAGGCCTTCATTAATTTTATCGGATTTTCGCCCGCCGCAGTCAGAAACAATTTTTATCTCTGCTAACATTTGACCGTTGAAATTATTTTAACAACAAAAATAAAAATAAAAATGAACAGATCTTATGGGAAGCATGTATTTATCGTGTTTTGTGGTCGAGCTAAAAGCCAGATGCCTGTGATTTCCAGCATTTTTCTCAGGCGGCGGTCTGCTTTGTAAAATCTGTTGTATAAACAAGTTTCGCTTTTCTGATGCATTTCTCATCGTATTAGAAGCGCTTGCTTGCAATCTCGGCCTCACCCGTCCGGTTGTGTCACCACAATTTTACGCTAATGTTTATCGCCAAAAGTCTTTGTTCACTTTCGCGCAGTCACCAAAAATTTGTAAATTGGCGATTCTGTGCAACGCCAAGATTTCTAGACTTCTTGCAAAAACTTCACTTCTGTTTCAGCTTTCGAGATGTAAAGTTGTCTAAAAAGAAAAGGCGCTTCGGCGTCCCATGTATTATGAGGGTCTCTCTCTCCCATTTGGTCGCTAACTGAACCACCTTTTAAAGGACCTTTTTAAATAAAGAGTAATTTCCAGTAAAGTTATAGTTGGAGTTTTTTTTAGCATTTAGAACCCGGTCTTCAATCTATGCTACAGGGCCGAGTAGTCTTTAAAGATGAGAGCCGATTTAGTCTGACGAGCGATTCTGGACCTATACACATCTGGAAAGAGCACGGTGCATGTAATCACCCCTCCAAAATCATCGAAAGTACCGCTTTGAGGGGTGCCAGAGTTTTTGTTTCGGGCGGTATCATGATTGGTAGTCGTACGATCCTCCAAGTCTTCCATGAAGGTTCAGTCTCTGGTACCCGCTATTACGCCGAGATTCTCTTGCCTCACGTGAGTTTGTTTAGAGGTGCTGTGGGTCCGGACTTCCTCTTTATGGACGACAACGCTGCCCCTTATCGTACATTGACTATCGAAGAGTTCTTGGAGATTAAAGATATCCAACGCATGGATTGGCCCTGCAAAGGCCCGGGCCTAAATCCCATAGAACGCGCTTGGGACCTTATCGGGAGACGCTTAGCAGCACGTGACCAGACGTCAGCAACGATTCCACACCTGAGATTGGCGTTACAAAAGGAATGGGACTCGATGGCTCAACAACTCCTTGACAACCTCATCCTCAGCATGGACAGATAGTGTAAATCCTGCATCGCAGTCAGGGTTGATCGTATCTATTATTAGAGACAGAATTTTTCCTGTCAGGTGCCTGTAACATAGACATTTCTGTCTTCTCTGCAGTTGTGCTCCAAGTAGCCTTTTCTATAAAGTGCTTTTGTATACTTTTGATTACTTGTTTAGATGGTTTTTATCATCTGTACCATATATTCACATCTTGGAGATCTTATGGTGTGATTTCGGTCGTTGTAGAACACTTCTGCATGACGTTAGATTAAAAAAAAACACTCTTGCCCTTAATTTTTGCACACAAGTGTACTATCATTACTAGATGTACATAATAACAAAACTAATGGTTAAGACAAAATACACTCGATGAAAAGACATGTACAGTCGTGGAAAAAAAATAAACACCCCCTACTAACTCCTCAACAAATTAACGTATAAGAAAGTTACTGGTGCGAACCATTGACAATAAAGTCTACTTTTAAATGATGTATATAAAATTTTCTTAGGGGGCCATCTACATATTAAAACAAACCCAAAATGGCAAAAATTCAATGGCAATACTCAATTTTAACAAAATATTTCAAAACTTCGGTTAAAACATTCATTTAAAATTTAGAGTTTCTAATGTTAAATTACATTTTCATATTTTTATTTATATCTCCTGAAATTATACAATTAATTTGCAATTTTTTTTTGTGTAGCAATAACACAAATATACCCAAACATAAATACGTTTGAATTTGCATTTTTTATAATTTCACGATATGAATTATGAATTAAGAAATTAATATTTGAAAAAATTATGAATTGCAACCTACAATTCTTTTCATGGATTTAGATTTATTAAGTCCTGCTTTATGGAAATCGAAAATTTCACATTTTTCTTCCAAGTAGTTTTTCAATTATGCTTAAAAAACAGCAAAATGATGGTTTAAGGAGCCACCTATGATAGAAGTGACTAGATATATTCAAGTTTTTCCTGCTATCGTATAATCAAGCAGTATTCAATGACTGCTGGAGTGGCGCTTAAGATGCGTTGATCAAGAAGGGGGCTCACTCGGTCAACAATCGAGTACCGAACTTCAATTTGTATACCGTCCCTAAAATACGTTCGATTTAAAATAATTTATTTCTGGGAATCTTATCGTACGAATTGCATAAAAATTTGTATTTAGGCTGATTGAAGGGTGTAGAGTAGGGTGGGTCGGAAAAAAGAATTTTTTTATTTTCGTGACGCTTTAGTGCGGAAAAGTTGCCTATTGTAATAAGAAGAAAAACGGCATAAATGTTTTTAAAATCGGTTAATATCTTCCATTCGCGCATCGTACTTAAAGTTGATGAAAAATTTCAAAAATCGAGCCCATTCTCTAAATTTTTAAGTTAATTAAAACATTGAAAATAAACACGCTTTAGCTTTTTATGCTTGTTTCATAGTTTACATAACCTAAATAAATTAAATTCTAATCAATAATCTAATTTTTCCGTTCGCGCAACATCTTAGAAAAAAACACAAATTTAGCAATTTTTCGTAATTTTCACCGTGCAGCTCTTTGCTCGTTTTGCTAGAACAAAACGACCCAAAACTCACCAGGTGGAGGTGGTTGCACGTAGAGTTCCACCTCCGCCTACCCAACAAACCATCCAATTCTTGGGTGTGGCATTTACATTATATTTGCAATTATTTACAAAGGTTTTCTATAGAGTAGCATTTTTTGGCTTACTGTGTTTATTACGTTTTCTTTTATATCTACTACGCATTTAAAGTCTAATTTTTTGAAGAAGTGAGGCATAATCGATTTAGACTTCGGTGTTGTTCGAATATAGCCATCTCTATCTTCATGTCAATATAATTTAATCGAGATCTCTGTTACAAGATTGACACACATCTTAATAGTCTCGGTGTGACAGGGAAACATTTGTATTTCCCTGTTGAGAGTAGTGCCAGAAGTGATGAACTATTTAACATCATCTTCACTCAGGTCCCGCGGCACTGGGGAAGGATACACCGCAAAAGAATTCGAATTAATAATTTCTATTTAATCGGAAGCTTGAAAGTTTCCATTCTTTTCCATTCATCTCGCAAGTTCATCCTGGGATTCCTCCCGGGTGGAGACTTCCTCCCCTGAGGGAAGGATCAGGTAGACTGGTGCCTCCCTTCTACACTTGCCTCGCACCATCTCAACTGTGCAACCTAGCTTGTCCGTGACCGGTCCCTCCGAAATGAATCGGCGGAACGATGCACGTTTGTTGTGCAGGATCGCCTTTTTTATACTCTGCCCGCTTACGCTTGTGGAGAGCATCAAGTCTCTCCCTCTATGGCGGCTCCAGCGTTTGCTGATAGAGTCGCCTCAGCGCACGCAACCGAGATCTTCGGCTGGACAGTTGGTCCGTCTACCAACACGCTCCCTTGCGTACTGCAGGTGTGCGCTTTTTGTGCTTTTGACACAGCCTCAACAGGGTCGACATCAGGTGTTCGACACCTTCGTCGGAGGTTTCGAAGCTGTACCGACCCAGATCTACAGTGAGTAGATCGTGTAGGAACTCGTCCCAGACCAAATCCATTTGTCTGCACCTGCGGTGGACGTTCCGGGGAAGGTAAGTGCCCAGTCTGCTTTGATAGAACCACGTCATGAGTCGGGGTCGCTTAGTGTTTCGATATCGGACATCATCCAGTCTTCAATGTGCGAGGCACAACACCGAGCCAACAAGATGTCGAGCCAACCTTCGCCCTGAGGGCCTTTGAAGGTCTAAATGCTGTCCGGATCGTTCACGATTTCGAGATTCGCGTTCGAGGCGAAGGTGATCAAGGATCTACCTCGAGGGTCTGTGGTTCGTTGCCCCCAAATCGTGGGCTTAGCGTTAAAGTCCCAACCAAGATGACATTGTCATTCGAGTAGGTACTCAGCAGCTGTTCCAACGATTCGAGTACGATCTGGACGTCATCCGAGGGTGCGCAATAACATGTTATTATCAACACCTTCTCGGTAGACAGATCGCATCGGATGGCTACCACATCGGAGTGCCTCCTGACCGCACAGAATGTGACACGGCGACTTTCCCAGAGGGCTGCGCGAAATCGGTTGCCCTCCGAACTCTCCTGCACGTATCCCGGCGGAGTTCCCAGAATCTTACCCTCGCTCACGTATGGTTCGTTTAGAGATACAATCTCATAGCCAACGGACGAAACATCCTGTGAAAGCTGGTTCGCCACAACTATGGCGTGGTGATAATTGAGGTGTGCGAATTTCGGTGGATTACTCCTCATAATTGCTCTTCCTCAATCGTTCGACCTCCAGATTGTGGATATGACACTCTTTCGACCCTGCGGAGTGATTGGTAGGTAAAGTTTTAACTCCCGGTTTCCGACGGTTTTTCAAACTGCAATTAGGGCAACACGCGTCGGCGGTGCACAGAATTACATGGTCAGTGGCACCGCAATGTCCACATATTTGTGTGTGTGGCCGTATCTCCAATACTTATAACAAAACAAAGGTCGTATATTAGGTCGGAAATCCACTTGGCGCCAACCCACATTTAGTCGACGAGTCCTTTCCAGTCGATCGAATGTGCTCTCATCCAAGGCCAACACCACGTTGCGCCCTCTCTCACCCATGAAGGAGGTTCGGAGATCGAGAGTGGCCCTACTCAGGACCTCATTTTGTTCTCGGAGCGCTGTGGTGATGTCGGCGTTTGGTAGATTCGAGTCAACTCCAATGAGGACGATGTCTGGAGTTCGACGTCGCGGTCTCATGACTAGGAGGTCCTTCGTCAGCTCTGTCGACTCCAAGGCAGCCTCAAGTCTTCCATTAATTGTCTAAAATTCGCATGCATAAGTGCATGAAAATGGAGTGTTCAATTTCCAGACATTTTAAAGTGTCTTAATTTTTAAGACACGTCTATGCGTCTGAATTTAAGACATTTCATACTTCTGAATCGCATGCATCTTTGACCAACCTGCATATTCGGCAATAGGGAGTCGTTTTTCACTTTTATTGTAAGCTTTATACACTGTAAAAATTATCTGTTAAAATATGGAAATTGTACTGCCAATTCAAGCACCATTTACGTATTTTAACGTAAATTTGTTTCCGTAAAATCCAAAAAATTTTCCATTTTTTGCGTATATCTGTAGTTAAAAAGTTCCATTTAAAAAATAAAATATAATCTTTCAAGGACGAACACATTTATTTCAATCCCCACTTTCTAAAATCACGTATATTAGATATGATTGTTTTATTTATATTCAAACCAATGACTTATCCAAGGGGTGGTCTGATGCCACCTCCGAAATTTATAGAAAATGTCAAATTTAATTACGAAAGTTTAGCAAAATCCATGTTTTAATGTTAGAAAGTGTGTTATTCCGCAGAAACCATGAAATTTTTCCTTTCAGCCAAGTCTGAAAATTGAATACTCTGTTTCGGACACTTAACCCTTAAATGCCTGATTTTTCAAAAACCATTTTAATAATGTTTTTCGGCTTTTATGTTTTAAATAAAACATGGGAAAAATACTTTAAAAAATCATATTTTGTTTTAAGTATAGTTTACGGCAAAAAACAGTTTATTTCTAATCGGCAATACTAGTGTTTAATTGAAAAAATAATTTTCTTTGATAAAATTCTATAATATTAAACACACAAGAATTTTAGGAACTATAATAAGAAATAAATTTTACTTGCTCACTACAGGTCAAAATAGGGTATTTCGCAAGCTTCCAAACAAAACAAAAAGAACAAGTAGCAACATTTGAAAAAATAAATTTATCTTTATTCTTACACAGCACAAGTGTTGCCATCTAAATGTTGAAAATCGATTTAATAATATTTTCAGAATGTATTTTATTGGCAACATTAGGCATTATAGCTTCAATATTATTCTAATAGTATTTTAGATCCGAAATTGGGTATGTTACCGAAAAGCAACACCAGGCATTTAGGGGTTAAATGTCAGAATTTAAGACATTTCAGTTTACAGTGTGACGTCATTTCTATTAGCTACGAAATCAGAAGCCAAATCGGGAAAGAACAAAAAACTAAATAAAGTTATAAAAAAGGGTAAATAAAGTTATAGAATATGTACATCTTTATTGGGAAATATTATCGCTTAAATTGTAAATATGTTTTATTATTTGAAATGTTCGATTTAATAAAATTGTTACGATAATTGCCATCTAAATTTACAATAATGTTAGTTTCCATTTCCCCCCAAAACATCAAATGATCTCATGCAATTCAAAAGGAACACATCGGGATGCCATTCAGTTAGTCTAAAATTTCTTCTGAAAAAATAATAACTAATTTTCTTAAAAAAGTATTCTCTTCAACGAAATCTTTTTTCAATTTGATTCGTTTCCTCCCTTTTAACCATCAAATTAAACAAAACCCACGAGAGTTTCAATGAGAAAAAAAAATTTCACCTACATACTGTATAACGGACAAATGGTATTGAGCATTTATAATCCGGATAGCCTTTGTTAAATCGCCTTTTTGTAAAACAAAATAACTATCATATTTTATCATCATTACATAATGTAAATGGATTACTTAAATGTTATTATTAAAGATATGAGTATTTTCAGTTTAATTAACATAAAGTATTTTAGAAGATACAAGAAACAAAAATTATGCGTGAAGCATAGATTATGAAATACTTTCCAACACTTCTAGAATAATTTAACAAAACATAGCCTTTGATTAAGCTAAAGAAGATACATAAATAATCATTTTAGAAAATGTATAACTCATTTGGAAACAATATTTTAACAATTAATGCCTGTAGCCGCAAATGTACTCCAATTCTTTTGGGCAGCTTTGTATATGAACTATAGATTTGTACAGATTATACATGAGCGGCTCACAAGCATAGTAGACCAAGTCCATTTATCTCTATAATAATAAAGCTCTTAAAGTTCTTAATAAATAATTAATTCAGGTCAAGCATTTATAAGGATTATTTATGCCCATATTCAATTTAAAGTATCATTTTTATAGTGCCCTCACTTTTAAAAATGACAAATTAATATTTCTACTGTAAAGATATTCGTTTTTAAAAAAATGGGGAATTGGTCCAGTATAGTTGTGAAATTTCCATGTGTAAATAAAGACTTGTTTATTATGATTACAAAAACTCTTGAATTTGATTTATATTTACTTATACAATTTTTAATCTAGATTAAACACAAAGAGTCCAACATATTATCTGTTATCATAAAACCATTCACCGTACACAATACTATTAATATCATCATCGCCATCGTGATTCACGTTAGAAGAAGTAGCTTGTAGCCTGGTACTGACCTCTACTGCACGGTTCTTGAAGTATACATGATGAATTGGCAGGATGCATGGTAGAAGATACATCATATCCTTCTTTTTGGCCAAAGTGATTTTCCTATTGTCCGCGTACAATGCATCTTGACTGACATTTGACAAAGAAAGTAACTTGCGCCCATGAGCCCGTTTTTCCAAATTTATTTTGCGGAAAGGTTGATCCTCATTGAATATTTCTTTGAACATTAACATGAAGGGGGATCATCTCACAATTTGCTGCCATCTAATATCCACCCAACGAAAACAAGCTCCCTCGGTATCCTTCTTTCTGTTTGTGATACTTTGTTCCAAAGGTGTAGTAGAAACATAGTCGGAATTCTTAACTTCAATTACATTAAATTTATTACATTTTCTCTTTGTATTCATAAAATTTTCCTTCTAGTCTCCAGGAACATAGATATGTTGCCTCTTGCAACTTGTTACTTCAATCAGATCAAATTTTGCGTCATTCGGAAGGAAAGAGTGGCCGGACACCATGTTGTGGTCAATTGATTCTGCTGTTATCTTTGTACTATTCACTAGTTTCAACAGCGTAAGAGTCATTTTGGTGTTCCTATTTTGGCCACCATGGGCATCAGAATATAGAATATTTTCTTACGTTTAGAGACTTTCTCTCTTAGATATCTTGAAACAATGCTAGAAATGTCTTGAGAACCCTCTATTTCATCCCAGACGTACATGTATCCCACATTATTATTAAAGGAATGCAACACAAAGTTATAAACATATAGATTGCGTTTATAAAATGCTATGAATGTTAAAAGCTTAGGAAAGGGAAGTGCTTTTTGGATGTCGAATGTACAGCACTAAGTTTCATCTGAGGCTTTAATTTTATGAGTTTTCATTTTCTCTGTAGCCTGTTTAGGCCGAACATCGAACTATGTGATTTCAGTTTTTTCTCCCTTGTAATGATTTTTTAAGAAAAACGCTGTTGATATTTTACCGAGTTTTGTTTACCGAGAGAAGCGGGTGGGACACCAAAAGCAATATTACTTTCCTTTCATAGTTTATCCATCTGATAATTCAAGAACGTTTATTATTTTTGAAATCGCTACTTACTTATTTTACAATGTTATTTTATAGCAATGAGGCAAGATTTAGACGAGAATGAACCACAGATGAAAACCTAGTACATGAATGAATGGACTTGATTCAGTATGGTTGTGAAGTTTTCTTGTATTTCTTCGCCCACTCTGGACACAGATTAAATCTATGAGAAAGTATGTGAACCGAAGATTCGGTGTTCTATGGCAGTAGATAAAACATAGTTTATTGGAACTTCTACATGGACTATCTCACTTTTTTTTTAAGTGGACTTGGTCTACTATGGTTGTGAGCCCTCACATAATATGATAAAGATTAGTTTAGTAAGAAACCGCATGAAACAATTCAATATTCATCTTCAGACATTTTTTTCAAATTATAACAGTAACTTGTTTAATTAATTTCTGAATAATAAAAAAGAAAAAAAAATGGTATTTACACGTGTAACTGACGTAACTTTTATTGTGTAACTGACGTTACATTAGGACTTTAAAAAGACAATAATGGTACTTAACTAAGTTTGCGATCAGTAATTTACAATGCCTTTTTATTAGGATTTTGCTATGGAATATAAAAATATCAAGTTTTCCAAACATACCCTTAAATTAAACATATTATAAATTTTATTCCCCCCCCCCCCAAAAAAAAAATGATGATTTTCTGTGGAATTGCCCGCAAGTACATGGCAATTGAAGTATATTTACGCGAGTTAGAGCACTGTGAGACAGACGACAAGACAAACCCAATTTATAAACATTTTACAAGTATATTGGAAAATGTTAAAAATCTCATTCGAAAAATTTTAATTTGCATACATACTACTTATCAAGTGTAATGTTTCAAAAATAATTAATTATTTACTTGACCATTTCAAATGAACTTTTATTATTTTTTTTTTCATCGTGATACTTATGAATATTTGAAAAAAAACAATATGAACAAGAGAATATGAAATTGAAAAATAGAATCAGGAAATGGAAAAATAAACCAGGAGAAAAATATTTTCTCTGCATCCATATATTCAAGTCGTCTCAGAAAATTTATTTTCCTTTGGTGGGGATTATATAATATCGTCCTTTTTCAGAAACATACATTGTTTCTTGAAAAATGTAGTTGAAACCAATTTTTAATTTATTATTTTCTTATATTTGAATGTGGTTTTAAATATTTCATATGCAGTGCATACTTTATACAGCTTCAATAAGAAAATTTCTAAAATATGCTTTTTTACTGGTATGTGATAGATTTAAATTTTTTATAGAAATATTGGTTTTTAACCAATTTTACTTGAGCTTTTCCTTTTCACAATTTTACAAATTGTTTCTTTACTTTGCTTTATATACAATAGAAAAAATAATTCTATAATCGCTTATGAAAAATAAAAACTAATTATCTTAAGCCACTATTCCATTCAATGGATTATTTTCTCAATTTGATTCATTCCCTTGGACCTGATTGCAGCGGAATGCCTTTCCGATTAACGGTGAATACCATTTGAGCGTTCGACGAGGTTTCCTAGATTAATGTAGATGGTGAACACAAGCATAAATGCCGTATAATAATCATAAAAAACAAAATATTTCCTCAATAACGGTCTTGTTATTCATATTACCGTTAACGGCATTTTAACGCCTTATAAACGTTTAAATAGGGAAAAAACAGAACAACCCCACTAAAAAAAAATCTGTAGGTAATTGCCCCAAAAATCTATAGGTAATTGGCCCATTTCTGCAGATATTTTTAAGAATATCTTATAAAATTCTGCAGAGAATTCTGCAGATATATTAAATCTTCAAAATTTCTGTAGAATTTTTGGAGAAAGTGGATATTTCTTCAGATAATCTTAAGATTATTTTTAGTGGGGAATTCAACCTTTTTTCTAAATATTTTTAATATTGATAATTATAACTAACACGTTTTCAATTTTCGAAGGCACTTTTCAAAAACGTCTTTGACAAATTTTCTTCTTTAGAAAAACAAATTAATATATTTTCATTAATCAGTTTTCCCATACTATGATTACTTCATTCCCATGATATCTTAACAGTAAACATGAAAAAAAGGAAATATTTTATATGTGTAATAAATGATATAGAAAAGTGACATTCGAAATATCTTATATATAGATCATCTAAAGTCATAAAGATGTAGAATCTTACATGAATTAACACACTTCAAAACAAAGCAAAATGTGGCTCCTACAATTTTTTCCTAAGTTTATAGTATATATATAAATATCATGGAAGACGGTAGTATTCCGAGTGACGCAGCCTTAAGCCTAAAATCGTATCGTATCGTATCGTAGAATTCGTAGATGGCGGAACTCATATATACAGCTAACTCGACATCAAAGAAAATGCGAAAAGCCGCCTGTTAATAACTCATCAAATATAGGTCCTATTGTTCTGATTTTTTTTTAAACAGTCTTATATCTGCAGTCTAATCCTATTCTGAATTTTTTACAATTCTACGTGCAGTATATTTTCAGATCTGTAAACCCATTTTGAAAGCAATTTCGATGGTGTAAGTTTGTTTTTTTTTTTTCTCCGAAACGGTCTAGATTTTTTTAAAAACCTTAATATATAAAATGAATCTGTTTTTGACGAAGTGGATAAGACTAACCTAGTATCTAAGAAATCTCTTAATTTTTATATAATCCGCATGAAAAAATGGACTTCTTAGGATCGCGGATTACATGTTATTCTATGGGCTAGCAGACAGAACGTTGCACATCGGTTTTGCGCGGTTTAGGTCACAGTTAAAAATCTGAATATTGGCAATAAATCTTTTTTAAAACTACGAAAACAGTTTATTATGTGCTTTAAAATACTTAGGCTGATTTTTTAAAATGGAGCAGTATTTTGTAATTATAGGTATTTTATTTCACTGTTATTCGTAGTAAGTAAACATTTTTTAAGGAGAAAATATTTCACATTTAAAAAAAAATTCTCATATCGAAATTCGATATTTATCGAAAATTCTCGTATCGATATGAAAATTCATCGCATTCGCCATAAGACTTCGCCATGTATTACTACGCGATACGCGAAGTTGACTGAAGAAATAAGAAATATCAAAGATCTTGAAATGGTATTCCAAGGGGAGAAAGTGAGTACAATTTCTAATTATCCAGACAGCATTCTTTGCAACCGATCCTTTCTAATTAGTATAATGTTCTGAATTGTTTTTATTTTCAACAATACTTATAACTGTTTTCCTTACAAAATAACGTTCTTGTTATCATAGGTATTTCCTGTGATATGTGAGTGTAATACAGATAGATTAATAATTTAATTTTGAGTTTTCTTTTAAAGAAATTAAACAAAATCTTTCATTTTTAAAGAACGCACAATTTAAATAAAAGGTATGACGAAATCAAAATTAAGATTTCCAATCCCGTTTATAAAATGATTCATTTGCGAATAGTTTCTAATAATATTATAAACGAAAATTGACTTAAAATGACATCTTTCGTTTATTTTTTATTTTTTTTTTTATACAACTCTTTTCAGCTTCAAAAATTAAAGCATCGTAATATTTTATTTTTATAAAATTTAACCTAAAGGGGAAAAAAAATTCTTATTGCCGTTTATCTCTGTAACAAAAGAAAAACTGAAAAAAAAAAAAAAAAAACCACCTGAAGCTATGCTTTTAGCTAATTGATTACAGCCATGGGTGCAAGACCTTCAGTCTCAGGACTGATTTCAGTCTTGGACATATTTTTGACTGATAGTAAATTCTACTTTATATACTTAAATTATCACGATTAGCTCAAAATGAACCCTTTTATCCTGACTGGTTGTTTTGAGCTCCTAAAAGTAAAAATTTTCATCATGATACTTTTCCTTATTTAGTAATTAAAGTTTATAGATAAATGAGATAAAACAGCTTTTTTGCAAAAGTAAGATACTTGTTTTTATTTAATTTTAAAGTTAATATGCTTAAAAGAAAGCTTTAAATAATTTACTTTTAAAAAATATAAAAGTAGCCAGCTCCCTTATATGGTATTTGTGGTAATGAAGTATAATTGTAAATAAGAACAATTCAGAACATGTTACTATTTAGAAAAGATTGGTTTCACAAAATTTCATTAGCAGCTGCAATGTAGCTGTCATGATAATTAGACTTTGTATAAACTAATAAAGTGATTACTCAGTAACCATTTCAATTAATATATTAATCTGACTCGCATCTTAAATTAAATATTAAGTTTTTATTCTGCTTTCATTAAACCAGTCACTATTCTGTAACATTCCGCATATTCCGACTACAAAAACTCTTTTTATCAATTCCACCTGTATACTGGAGGGTTGCCGTGCCACTTACAGGGTAGCGCGTTTATCGCCTCGTTGTGCAATAGCATTTGAAAGATCACCACACTAACATAAAAAAGTAGCAATAAAAGAAAAACAAAATTAATCAGTTGATTGTAAAAAACCCGCTCCATTCTCGGTCGGGGGAGGAACATCACAAGAAAAAAAAACCTCGCGAAATTTGACAGTATGTCAGGGGGGGTGGGGGGGGGGATCCAAAACTTCATGAAAATAGTTGAAACTTTTCTAATAAATATGTTACACATAACATATGGTAGTAATAATCAGTATATCTGATGAAAATACAAGTAATTTTTTAAAATAAACTATTTAATGATTTTTGTTATCCCTATTACTGTATTTGATTAATAGTAGTTCAAGAGCCATAATTTTATATTGTAAAATCCTTAAAAGCACTCTGCAAGCAGTCCTTGTTCAATCACAAAAGCCTGCCACTAAAAAATTTTAATGCAGAAGATGTAATGTATTTCTCAGATATAAACAATGAATTTTTCAGTTAAGAAGCACATGTATTTTACAAATATTGCTATTTCTTGGAACACTAAATATGATACATTATCGCCTTTAACACATTATTTTGGAGTAATGAAAACATTGTTATTATATTAAATTTTTTTGTAAATGAGTGTTATAATCAGAGCAGCTCATGACAGGTTTTTCTTGCAGCACTAAAATGCATGCTTTCCAAAAGTTTTTTTTTTTTTTTAAATAAATTTTTGCTTTATTTAATGGAAGAAAATTCTGCTAAAAATAAGGCAAAGATTGCATTATTAAAAATAGTGAAAAAGAATAAATTGGCCAGCCATGCATTTAGTGTTCCCAAAACTCAGTCATGAGTTACCACTATTTATAATGATTTTGCCCAGGCATATTTGGATGTTATATTTCATCTTTAAGGTAATTTAATAATGTGTGATCTATACCTATTATGTAAAATTTCATAATTTGCACATTTTCTGGTTCCAAGGAATGTAATTTAAAGCATATATACGAAGTAAATTTAATGATGTATGAAATATGATCTATATAATGCAAAATTCTATAATACGCACAACTTCTCATACCAAGGTGTGCATTATAAAGATCTTCTACTGTATTCATATATAGTTCACACATCAAAAACCTTAAAGATTTAGTATCTGTAAGAGGACATTATTACAACTTTATATTTTTTTCATTCTGTAGCACAAATTACTCAGCTTAGAATTTGCCAATCAAAACATTGCCATCTTGATTTTTTTCCACTGTCTTTATTTACCTCAGAAGTGATTAAGATTTTTTTATATTGTAAATCCTAAAGGTTATAATAGCAAAAAAGCATCTTTAAGCCCTTAGGGAGTAGCGACCGGTATACTTAGCCACTTAAGGTGTTCAGAATCCTTCATTATTCTCACCACTTATTTTTAATTGTAAAGTTTACCTTCTTTAATGGGAGCATTTCTGTGATTCAATTACAGAAAATTTTCTGTTTTTAAAAACCTGTAGTAAAAGGTTAAAAATTAACCAAAAGGCTCTTGTCGCGAAGGGGTTAAACATCTTGAATTACAGTGAACTTTAATAACCCTTGGCTTTAATTGCCAGCACTCTTCCAATTGAGCTATCTGTACGACAGCCCAGTCAACACAATATTCGCTCAGAACAACTATTATCATGACATCAATTGATTGTGTGAAAAATAATTAAAAGTGTACATGATTATACGTATATTTTATTATTAAGCAACAGACTTTGCAGATCCGATTTTCTAAAAAGCTTTAAAGATTGAAATCTCTAGGCTGGAGTGGGAAAGTGGTAATTTTGAGGAATAGGAGGATAATTTATATAGAAGAATTTTCTGTATAAAAATAAAGATTTAAATTTTTTTAATGTTGGGGAGTAGGGGGAGGGAGAAGAGCTGAAATGTACAGTCGTGGAAAAAAAAAACATATGTAAGTAAACACCCTCTACTAACTCCTTAACAAATTATTATCGTAGACAAAAGTTATTGGTACCGAACGATTGGAAATAAAGTCTATTTTTAAATGATGTATATAAAATTTGCTTAGGGGGCCATCTACATATTAAAACAAATCCAAACTTCATTTTTTTCAATGACAATACCCAATTTTAACGAGATATTTCAAATCTTCGGTTCAAACTATGCCTAGGCACCAAATTTCAAGTAATTTGAATAATAAGTTTTTGAATTATAAACATTCAAAATTTAGTGCTTCTAATGTTAAATTATATTTTCATATTTTTATTCATATCTCCTGAAATTATGCTCCTAATGTGCTAATTTTTTGTGTAGCAGTAATACTAACATACCCAAACATAAATACGTTGAATTTGCAATTTTTATAATTTTAATATATGAATTATGAAATTAATATTCGAAAAAATTATGAATTGTAACCTAAAATTTTTTTGATGGATTTAGATTTATTAAGTCCTGCTTTATGGAAATCCAAAATTTCACATTTTTCTTCCAAATAGTTTTCAAATTATGCTTAAAAAACGGCAAAATTATGGTTTAAGGGGCCGTCTATGATAGAAGTGACTAGATATTTTGAAATGTCTTACGCTGTCCTGTAATCTAGCAAACTTCATTGACTGCTTGAGTGACGCTTAAGGTGCCTTGATCAAGAAGGGGTCTCTCTCGGTTAACAATCGAGTACCGAATTTCAATTTGGATACAGCCCTTAAAATAAGCTTCTTTTAAAATAATTAATTTCTCGGGAACTTATAGTACGAATTGCATAAAAATTTGTTTTTAGGCTAATTAAATTGTGTAGAATTCATTTATGCTGTAAAAATTGTGTACTGCTATTGAAAAAAACAAAGTTATGGTTCGTTTTAATATGTAGATAACCCCTTAAGCAAATTTTATATACATCATTTAAAAGTAGACTTTATTTCCAATCGTTCGGTACCAGTAATTTTCTTCTACGGTAATTTGTTGAGGAGTTAGTAGGGGGTGTTTATTTTTTTTTTCCATGACTGTACATTAGGGAAGTTAGAGCTTATTTATTTATTTATGTTAGTGAGCAACAAATGTTGCAGATTTTTTTTTTTTTTCAAACTAATTTTTGAAAGATTTTATTATTTAGGTAAGCTGGAGAGATGGGTGCAAAAGCAGAAGTGGAATCTTCGGATCTCAGGGGATTATTTTATATGATTTATTATTATTGTTAATAAAGAATTTTAAATAGGGATGGTGAAAGATTATTTTATATAAAATTAAAGAATGTTTAATTTTTTTGCACTAGGAATGAGAAAAGGGAGAAGCAGAAATTTGTAGTTTTGGATTTAATATAAATGTATGGAATTACTTTTATAAGTGAGCGATGATTGTTATATATATATATATAAAGGTTTAAAGAGTAATATTTCTTGCTATTTTTCTTAACAAAGTAATTTTTTTATATAGTAAAATTTAACATAGCTTTTTATATCTCTGAAGCAAACCAACAGAAATACCCTCTAAACATGCATGTTGTACATTACTTCCATATCTTACCAAAGATTTCTTATAAAAATCTCATTGCACGATGCTCTTTAAAATTGAAGTATGGTCATCCTTTTTTGCGGGGAGGGAGGGGGGAGAGATTGAAGGTGAATTGAAATCCTGACTATGAATTCTTTGTATTGGTCTTTAATTTTTTTTGTGTGTGTTTATTGTTTTATTTATTTTTTTCAATAACCTCAAAAAAGTAATGATATCAATGCAAAAACCCTTAACGGGTTAAAAGTTTGTGACGCAGCACTTTATCTTATGCTCTAAGAATTTTAAATATGGAACTTAAAAACAATGATATCAAATTTTGAGTGACGCTATGCTATTAATTATAATCTCTCTATATATTATTTATTTCATCTTTTCATTTTTTTATAATCGCATGTGCAAAAATTATGTTCAATTTAAAAAAATGTATAAAAGTTTATTCATTGATGCTTTAACATTTACACCTCTCATAAATTCCAAGTATGAGTTTTAAAAGATATGATATCAAAATTTTAGTGACGCTTTGATGTGGCTTTAAACGATTTGTTTTAAAATTAAATTTAAATTATTTTTGTTTTGGCTAAGATATATTCACACATCTAAATAATAGTTTTAATTTTCCAATATGCTTTAAATATGTCACTTTCACTGAATTTATATAATGCATTTAAATGTATTTATTTGAATAAATTGATTTATCCCTTGTCCAATGCTATTAAAAATTTAAAATAAGATTTGCGTAAATAATTTTTTTGCGTCATTGTATCCAAACTAAGGGAAATGCATTCAAATGGATACTATGAGGCAAAAAAATTATTTACGCAAATCTTATTTTAAATTTTTAATAGCATTGGACAAGGGATAAATCAATTTATTCAAATAAATACATTTAAATGCATAAAGTGCTGCGTCACAAACTTTTAACCCGTTAAGGGTTTTTGCATTGATATATATATACCTACATTTTTTAAAACTTTTCTGGTACCTGTTTTTAAACATGCTAATTATGAATAGAAAAATATCCCACTTTTTTTATTAGCTGTTTACAAAATTATTGCTTTCATAAAAAACCCCAACTGATTAGCATATTTTTATCAGTCAGTTTTGCAATACACATTTTTAAATAAACATGAAACAACTTATTTGTTTATTATAATGATTATAAACTATTATTTATTACCTCAATATTGATTTAAAATGCTATTTTTGATGTCAAGCAAACAATAAATGGAGCAAACACAAACACCTGCTTTTTAGAAAATACGGAAACCGTGCAGATGGTATGATGCTGAATCGAAATAAACTGTCATATACATAAAGAAAGTGGTCGTCAGAATCAGTTCTTTCGAGAATTTGTTCTCCTAAAATGCAGTTAACGCTGCTTTAATATTTAAATTTTTTGTTTTAATGTATTTTTTCTTACCAAACAAAAGTTTAAATGTGGATTTTAGAAATTTGAGAAATCATTTTTGTTACCTTCCATTGTTAAGGGCGGATTTGCTTTTTTCTGTTGGGAAAAAAAAAAAAAAAAAAAAAAAAAAAAAAAAAAAAAAAGATTTTGCGTTTTTTTTTATTATTATTTTTTTCCCCTTTGCCTGTAGATTACCTGTATTCAGCTATTCCTCCTAATTCAAAATCATTTCGTAGTTATTTAGTGTTTTAGTGCAACGCGTCCGTAGGCTGACACTGTTTTGGAGCACTATAAACTCATTTTACGCAAAATGACTTTTCTCAAATAAGCTGGACCAGAACACAACAGAAATATTTGTTTTTTTCAAAACATTGTGACTTTGTTTATTTTCAAATTTTTGTTCTGAAAGTAGATGAAGCTCCAGACAATATTATCTACATTCATAATCCTCAACAGAAATTTATTGCAAACGAATCATGCGACCGATAAGATGCCGCCGGATTGGAAGTGCACGCACGCGTGCTTGGGTACCCACGAAACTCGAGCCACATCATCAAATTTTTATTAAAAATTTGAAATGTTCTTCGATAAAAAAATAGCATACAACAAGTAAAAATTAAATTGAAAAAATAAAAAACCCGACTGCGTAAAAATCGAACTAATTAATTATTTCTTATCAATGTGAAATTAATTTTTATATATTACTTACTATTTTTTTATTTACTATTATTGATGACTTTTAAGTTGTGTTTAATTGTTAGTTCTTATCTATAAACATACTGTTTTGATGAGGCCTATAAATTAGAGTTGCAGTAAAGCTAGAGATCCTACCTACACAACTGCCAGGTTGTGTAATATTTAAACAGAACTTGTAACTGGAGAATAGTCCATGAAACATCGTCATTTTAAAAGACCTATCCAATGATATGCCACTCAATAGGGTGCGTAATTTTTTTTGTACTGTACCGCCATTTTGAATTTATTAAAACAAAATCTAGCCTATAACCATCGGACGGTTAAGTCGAATCGATAGAGATATCATTCATTAAAATCCATTCTGTCGTTGGGACGTTTCGAGGGTATAAAGAAATCTACATACCCAGATACGCGTGAAACACATAACCCGTATTGGCAGTCGAGTAAAAAACCGGGGACATAATCTCCATTCCTATTAACCCTTTGCCCTCGACAGGTGACTCCCATTCACCACTAGTCTCCCGCGTAAATAGAGGCTCCAAATTCTATGGACACCAGTTATTTAAAGTAATTTTCGTCGCTTTAACTAATGACAGAATTATCGGCGATTAAAGATAGCTAAATAAAAAGTAAGAAATTAGTGGTGTCCAGAGTATACGGAGCCCTGATTTCCGCGCGAAACACTGGAACCTGGAATACCTGGAAACACTCTCGAATGCAAAGTGTTGAAGGAGAGAAATTGCTAAATACACACCCTTTTCCAGAATTATGCAGGCAAAAATCTTTTAAGGAGTAATTGTTTGGCTAGATAACAATTGTAATAAATGAAGAATGTTAAAACTGCTTTTCTGTTGATAAAAATGGATACTCTTAAAAAAGAAATGTATACTTTTTAATTCGGTTAAGCATTTACTTTTATGCCCGTATGTAAGTTAAATTTAATTACCCATTCAGTTTTCTTTCTTTTTTTTAGATTTTATGAATTATAATGAATTTAATATGTATTCGAAGAAAATTAAATAATCAAATGTTATATTTTAATTTCCTCTTAGAGCTGGATGTTTTCTTTCGTGAAGTTTATGTTCTGTTGAGGGTAATACAAATTTCAAATGTGCAAAACTGAACTTAAAATACAAAGTTTTGTTTTTGTGTTATTAATATTACATGTTTAAAAATATTAACATATACCCATATATTCAAAAGTATGAAGAAGAGAAAGTGGAGTTGACACGAAACCATCACCGAGCCATCATTCTCTATAATTTTAAAGTGAGACTAAATCAAGAGGCATGCTTTCAATGGATACAATTAGTATATATTAATGAAACTGATCTCGTGCCACTGTAATCAGATAGTTTAAAGAAATTAGCTGAAGTCGGAATTCTATCCGGCAAAACACAGAAGAAGACTTTTGTTAACTGTAGTACAAGAAAATGTTAACCCTTTAGCTACTGACGGTACTTATAATTACCATTAAAATAACTTGTTGTAAAATTCATTTAATACATCGATAAGTAGTAATACAGTTTAGAATGAGTTATAGATGCATTACTTCACCTTGTTCTAAGAGCATTATTGATTACATAAAACAAAAATATTTTTAAAAGGATGATTTCTTTTACCTTTGCATCTTTTCAGCTTTGATGGAGTTGGGGGGGATTATTGAATTCCGAAATATTTATATATTTCTATTGCGAGAACATTATATTTGTATAATTAATAATTCTACAAAATACTAAGGAAAATATTTAAAATAAAAGTTTTTATTTGGGTTATAATAGTCGCACAAAATCCTTTTAAATTTAAATTTAATTAATCCTTCTAAATCCTTCAATCCTCCTAAAATCCTTCTAAAATTTATTAATTATTATGTAAATCTTTTAATATAGTTTCAAATGTTCAGGAAAATGCTTTAGAAGATAACGATTTCATGAATTCAGAAATCAGTACATAAAGGGTTAATCGATGATAACGCAGCACCTACCAAATGATACTTAAGTGATTTAACATTGTAAACGGAGCTATGCACACAATTAATAACGAACTGTAATTTAAAAAAAAAAGTTTTTAATTGTGTCATATAAATCTGTCATATCCCCCATAATTTAACAGAATCCTAAAAAAGCGGAGCTTCCCAGAATCAATAAAGAAAACCTAAAAATACTTAATGATGGTGGGCAGCGCAAAATTTAGACATTGCTTTGTATTTGAGCGTGATAATTCCTGTATAAAACTTCGTCTATTTTGATGTGGATGAAATTTTTAAAAGATATTGTAAATATCATTTTTTGCTTCATTATATTTACTAAAAAAGAATGGATAATCTGACAAAAATATTCCCTATTCTGTCTACTATTACTAAAAAATTACTGTTATTATTAAAACAAATAGTATGTGAAAACTGATTATTAAAAATAAATTAATCTATTTTTCTAAAGGAGAATAAAATTGTCAAATGTGTTTTTCAAAAACGTCTTCAAGACATAAAAATTTCGTTACCTATACTTCTCAGCATAAAAATAAAAGAAAAGAAAAGAAAAGACAATTCACTGAAAAAGTAATTATATATATATATATAATTATATACGATATAAACGATTATAAACGATATATATATATATAGGTTGAATCATTTTTTCTTTACAAAAATCTTAAGCATTTTTGTAGGGATTAAAATTTCGTTGAAAATTAGCAAAACTAACGAGATATTATTGCTACATATTCTTTTTTCTAAACGTTTTCTACTCTAAAATGTCGTTTAAAAATAGCCAAACAGGATAGTAATACGCATATATTTCTATTTTTAAGCGTTTTATACAGCATTAAAATACCATTCAAAAATTGGTTAAACTAACGACAGTATTGCAGATGCATTGCAACTACGAACAAAGTTTTTAAGGCGGTTTTTATTGCGTTGAAAATAAAGTTAAATTTACGGGTGAAACATAATCGAACACACGAGACACATTTTCTAATTTATTACGTCAACGAACAAAGTTTTTTCAATGAAATGAACAACAAGTAGTTTAAATTCCGTTTATAACCATTTGGCCTGTGTATAGATATTCTGATGGACGACAGTTGACAGCACTAAACAATTAAACTGTGAGACTGCATTATTAGTATTGTTCAATTATTTGTAATACGTATAATTTTGATTCACTCTTAATTTCTAAAATCCTATTATGTCTTGTTTCTGTTTTATATACAGTATAATACGTTTAACACGAAACTAAGGGGACCGAAAATTATTTTCATGTTAAAAGAATTTCGCGTATAAGGATTCATAAAAAAAGAACAAAACTCACAAAAATTTTCGACGTCGTCAAATTTTATTTCGATTTCCTGTTAAACTATTTGTAAGTTGCATCCATTAGGATAAAAAGCAAGTAAAAAAAAAATATTATTTTGGGATGAAAAAATCAGATATCTTTTTTTGGGTCCTTTTCAGCATTCTGAGATCTAGCTTGTTTGAACCACATAAGCAAAGCTGTCTATAAATTTTCGTGCTTATCAGTTCTCGTGCGTTTTATCTCTGGCTTAAACATACTGCTCTCAAACATTAACGTAATGGGATCCCTGTTTTTATTATTGTTGATAAAGTAAAATTGGCAATGCCAAACTCTTTGCAAATTTCTGTTTTCGTTGTTCTTTTTTTCCATCAACTGCATTAAGCATCTTCATCTTCATTTGGAGCGAAATAGCAGTGTGTTTTCGCACCGATTTCTTAGCCATTGTGCTCATAAAACATAAGCTAATTTACAAAAACGCGAAATTCACTTACTTTCACCCAAAATTCAGCTGTTAACACAAAATTAACTAATTTCAACTCAAAGTAATTAGATCGAAAGCGAATTTTTTTCGTGTTAACCGATTTTTCGTGTTAAACGTTTTCGTGTTAAGCGTATTTCCCTGTATGTACTAATCTTATTATGTTTTTCAATTAGGTAATTTTGAATTTTCTTCTGTACATATATTAAAGCCGGACTGCAGAAAATGTTATTATTATTTTGAATACTAAATGTTGTGTGGAATCTGAATCTATTCTATTAAATATGAATAACAAGTCTAAATCTTGTTTTTCATAATGACGTATCTATACTTTTAAGTAATGTAAGAATATGTACAAATAGTTGTTCTTTAAATTAATTACTAAAGTAGAAAAGGGTTTAATACCAATATTCATACAGAATCGTTTCTTTTAAAACAAGGCTCCTATTCTACAATGAAATGAAGGTTAGTGCAATCCTCGATTACTCTGATGTTACTATGAAACCATTTCTAAAATATTCTACATAATGGAAATGCAGTTAAATTTACGGTTGAAACATAATCGGACACATTTTCTAAATTATTACGTCAACGAACAACGTTTATTCCCGAAATGAACAATAATTACTATAAATTGCGTTTAATTCCGCAGGTTAATTTGATGGATTAAAAGAGGGAAACGGCTCATGTTGAGAAACAATTCAAGGTTCATTGGCTTAAGATATTTAGATATTAATTTTTCGTAAGAAATAATAGATAAAAATGCCTTTACATATAAAGCAAAACAAACAAACTGGTTGTAAAATTCAGAATAGGAAACCCGCAATAAAAATTGATTTTAACCCAATAATTCTACTGAAAAAAAAATAATCTCATACCAGTATAAAAGCATAATTTAGAAATTTTCTTATTAAAACTGCAAAAAAGCCAGCTGAACGGCAGACGTGAATAGATATAAATGATAGATACATACCCATGAAATATTTAAAACAATGTTTGAATGAAAATTGTAAATTTAAAATTTGTTTCAGATGATATTTTTCCAAGAAACAATGTTATTTTTTGAAATAAGGCGGGTTTAGATAATCTCACAAAAGTAAAATATTTTTTTGAGACGACTTAAATATATGAATGCAAAGAAAATATTTTCCTCGTGGTTTATATTTCCATTTCCTGATTCTATATTTCAGTTTCATATTCTCTGGTTTATATTGCTTTTTCAAATATTCATAAGCAACACGTAGAAACAAGAATAAAATTTATAGTCATTTGTCAAGTAAAATTTGGCATGGAGCTTTTGAAATATTGTTCTCGGTGTGTATGTAAGAAATTTAAATGTGTAAAACTTCTGGAATGCGTGACTTGTTTCTTGTAAAATATTTTATATCAAGGGTTTGAACTTCATGCACCACTAAATTCATAATTTTAAATCCTTGGACCATTAAATTAGTAGTTTAAAACTTGAACCACTTATAAGAATTTTTATATCATATACTTACATTTGTACAATGAATAACACACAGTTTAAATTTTATTAATATGAAATATACTTATTTAATATAACAAAATTATAATCAAGGATTGTCAAACTGTAACCCACTGGTTAACTCTATTTTTACTTTCTTCTATCTTGACAAGAAGAAAGACGAGCCGTTAATTCCCAAATTGGCTCAACCGAGCCCAGCAATCTGATTGGCTAAAACGGATATTTATATAGTAGAAAATTATGTTTATTTTCTTATGAAGTAGTGTAATGTAAAATACAATGCAATTATAATGACTTAAATTGGTTTATTTTGTTAAATTTGATCAAAATCACAGTAAAGTATTCCAAAATATTAATATTAACGAAGGATCAGATTGCTGAGATCGGATGAGCCAATTTGGGAATTAACGGCTCGTAGAAGAAAGTATTGGTTTCATGAAAATTATCGAATTCCAGTTTTCGACAGATTTATACGTTTTAGGAGTCAGAGATTCCAAAAAACATGTTTTTACAAAATGTCTGTCTGTGAGTCTGTCTGTCTGTCTGTCTGTCCGTCTGTCCGAATCTGGAACTCAAAGACCGTGATTTCAGTTAAAGTAAGAAATCTAACAATGCGATCTGTTTTAAAATTTAAGATACTATATAACACATGATAAAAAATTATAAAGAAGAATGGCGTGTCGCATTTCGAGGAAGGGGGCTTGAAGGAGATGCGCGAACAAAATTAGGAAATATAACTGGACGATCTGTTTGAAACTTTAACATAGCTTATAAAACATAATATAAATTTTAAAAATCAGGCCGCGTCAAAAATCATGGTGACCATCTGCCTAATCCTCCCCCCCCCCCTCAAGGGGACACTTTTCTAAATTTGGAAGATACCTGTCACGTGATATATCGTAGCATTTCGCGGGTGGGGGGGGGGGGGGGGGCAAGAACAAAATTAGGAAATATAACAAGGCGAATCTGTTTGAAACTTTAAGATAGTTTAGGATGGGTTTGCCAAAATTTAGAAAGTATTCCCTGGCGATAAATGTACTGGACGTTTTGAAAGGAATATTAATCGAAACCCTCTGTACGATCTATGATCACACTTACTCACTTGTTTTTAACCTTGCTTCCGCAAAAGAGTCACAATAAGTAGAAGAATAAAGGGCTGCGGACGAAAAGAGGCCGCTCGCCGCGGCGGTTAGTCATTTTTTGATTGATCTTGAATTGCTGAAAGCTGAAGGTCTCATCTAATTCCCACAAAAACCAGCGACAATTGTCTGTCTGGCTCGTTATTGGCAGTATGTAGAATATAAGTAGGAAGTGTTGATATGTCCACAATATTGAAAAATACTTCAAGTGGCCATGTGGTTGGTCACCTATGTGTTGAATATTGCATTAATAATTTATCTATTATACCCACTTCATATTTCGTTTCATTATAAAACTGAATCAGTTCGTATTTCGGTCCCGTGATGGTTTTATCATGATACATAATAGACATAAGAATGATAGTTTTGTTACTACCTCTTTGGAACATACGAACAAATACTTACGTCATTATGAAATCTAAATTTTCTGGATAAAACTTGTGTGATTTGCATGTCCTCATTTATTAGGAAATACAAGATTTGTTTCTTTTCTTTTCAAAGTACCAACAATTTTTAACTCTCTGTATAATAAATGCTTCGGCAAAGAATGAAAATTAATAAAGTTGTCCATGGTGCTGTTTCGTCCAGAATCCGTGATCAGGGCGGCCAAGTCTTTCACAACTCTTTTACCTATGTGTATTTCACTTTCTGTACCTGTTTTTCCGGAGCATGGTTGGCTGTTGAGCGGATAATAAATGTTTCCTTGTCATCCCCACCCTATTTTTATCTCATGTTTAGCCGGTTTAGATGGAAAATATTGCGTGAATCCTGTCTTCCTCGATACGGAAATAACTGCTCGTGAACACTTAAGTCTTCCACCCGTTTGTATTTTATCAAAAGATTATGATTTAGCATAGTCCAGAAATCACGAATTGTCAGAAGCTTCATCATTTTGAAGACGTTCCACTCGTGTGTTCTTGTGGTTAAACCGAATAAATTTAAGAATATTCCAGAATCGTTTTACACTCATACTTGCTGAATGTATCGGATATGAGTTGTTTTTCCACATTTCTAATGTGTGATGTTTGTTTGAATTAATGACACCTGAAGTAATTAAAATTCGTAAAAATGTGTCAAATTCTTCTTCTCCAAAGGCGAGGCAGTTACATCCTATGAAATAGGGCTGTTTTATAGCTCGCGTATATTAAAATCGTTGCGGGTTCCCTGGTACCCCGGTCATTGGAGACAAGGGCAAACTTTGGTCATTCACATAAGGGTTAAAACAGTTAAAATACATCAAAATAAAAAAACACAATCCCTATTCGTAGGTAATTCTAGGTGCGTGGTTTTCGCCCGAGCGGGCTTTATGTCAGCTATTAAATAACAAACTACATACTGGTGCAGCATTTCATTTTTTCCATGCGTTAGAGAAAAAACGAAATTATGTTCCCTCTCAAGTTTCGTAGATCTTTTTTTTTAATAATCGGGTCCATATGTTTTGAAAACATTCGATTTCAGGAATGTTCTTATACATTTGTTTTACACGAAATTTGTTGTTGATGATACTAATGCAGTCACAAAGTAATTATCAAAGATTGATGCTCTCGACTATTGATAGTCTTTCGCCGTTAAACGGTTTTAAATGCAAAGCATGTCACATTAATAACAATGTCAAGATGGAGAAAATTAAAAAAAAAAAAAAACCTACGAACGATTTCTAGAACACATAAAAAAATATTTAAGATGAATAAATTGAAATGCGTAAGTTAAATAATAGTATAATTTAAATTTATAATACTACTTTAAAAATGGTTAAACAATAATTAAAATCAAGAGTCTCAAATAGATTATGGAACTCTTTCAAACACTTTTACACTTTTTTACCACCCTTTCAGAATACGAGGATATTACTGAAATTTCTGAGACAGGAACAGATGTTATACGCCAAATAAATAAATAAATAAATAAAAAACATTGGTCAGATATATAAAATTGATCACATTTATGACCGCAGACGTGCAGCAGTGATTGTAATATAGCTATCGTAGAATAAATTTCGAAACAAGAGAATATAGAGTTGTGGTGAAAGTGTTATAGTGCTATGATTTTCTATAATTTCCTATAGCAAGTGCAAATGAAAAAATAACAAATTTGTAATTGGTCAAATAAATGTGTCATATCCCACATAATTTAACAGAACCTCGAAAAAAAGGAGCGTGTCTGAATCAGTAAAGATACCTTAAATGTTCTTAATGATGGAGGGTACCATATTATTTGAAATCACGAATAGTGACACGACGTACAAACCCTTTTTTGATGTCCCAACAAGTCGAAAAAGTAATGTATTTGTCTTTAAATATGACCTCAGACTACCAGGAATGAAGAAGAAAAAAGACAACCAGGAATGAAAAAAAAAACGTACGCTTTATTCTTCAGAAGTACAGTGTTGGTCAAAGTGATCAATAACACTAGAAAACAGGAATTCCGCTTTTTCAGAGTTTAGTGTTCGATGATGTTCTTTTCCCCACAATTCTTTGCAAGATTCGCGCCAGCATTTGACTGCGTTTTAATACTGACGCCGATACTAATTAGTCCGCATCGTCGTCATGCGTGCCTTTCCCTCTTCCCCCTGGAGCTAGTCCTATCGTATTCTGCTCTTATAGCGTCCTTTCGGCTATTTTACGGGATTTGTCATTTAACGTGTATTGTATTAATATGCATGCTGTTTTTGCAAATATTTAACAGGTTGCATAGGCTAGGAGAGAGAGAAATTTACGATTGTTGAGTTGCTTAATGAAACCACGCCACCTGGAGAGATTTTTCCTTGAATCTTCGTCATGTTGTTCTATTACGTAACATCTAGTGGTACATTTTACGACGCAGTAACTGTGTGCACATGGATCACATATAACTAGTGGAATTTGGTGCATTATATGGTCGAATAATAAATGTTTTGATGCATCTGAAGGATTCGATTATTATTCCTCGGAAAACTTTCCAATGTACGACAGCCTGACCTTCCACACTTCCATTACGATTTTACGACTGCAAAAACTATGATTTCTTCATTGAGTTACATAAAGAGGATATGCCGTTGCTTAAGATCGACATCCCCCTGACCGCCGAGCAAAAGGGCAAAAATGTAATGTTGTTTTCTCTGAATTTATTTTGAAAAGCTAAAAAAAGATGTTTTTTCCAACATGATACAAAAATGTTTATTACTTATAGGCATATAGGCCTTGACAGTATTAATCATAAATTAATTTTTTTAAACTGGATTAAATCTCTTGAATTATATTAATTTAAATAATCCTTCTATTGCAGTGAAACCTACAGCGTAGTGAACGGATATATCAGTTCGCGGCGGTGAGAAGGTTGGTTAGTTGGGGCAACTGGGCCATGATATTACAATGTGACTCTAGAGCTTCTGAGAATTCTGCTTCAAAAAGCTAATGTCCTTTTGAATTTAAGTCTGAACTTCTGTGAATGTGCTCAGTTGTGTTCCCTCTATCAGACAGAAATGCTCAAAATTACATTTTAATATTTAAAAATATAAAAATATGCATATTTCCTCTTTCTTTCCTCATGGTCCAGTTGCCCCATAAAAATGGGGTAAGTGGACCATGAGAGTCTGTGTTCCACATACGTTTATTTTTTTCATGTGGGATATCATGTCCTGTTTGAAAAAGTGTAAAACACTTTAAAAAAATGAAACCAGGCACATCATGCAAATTACATGTCAATAAAGAGCGTTGTAAGGGACACTTTTGCTGTCAATGTGTCTAAAAAAAGCACTAAAATTGAAAATATTAGATTTATTTATACCAAAACATAAAAATTAAGTAAGTACTTAGGTACTTTAGTACAGGTAATACATATAAAAGTCACATGTGTATTTTAAGGAAAAAAATAGCAAGGTAAATTTATGAGCAAACGGCTACGTAAGTACTTAAGTACTTTATCTGTATCCAGAGTTCGCATTATACAGGAGAAATTTTATTGTTCGTACCAGAAGCCTTAATGAGTTAACATCATTATCATTTTATTTAACATATTCCAAAAAGAGGTGCGATGAAGATATTATGTTCAAAAAAGTGTTAGGAACAATAAAAGTTTCCCTATAGAATTCGAACCCTGTATCGTACAATTTCAGGGTTTGACTATCCTCGCTTTCAAGGGCAAGGTATGTGCATTCGTAAAATGTTGAAAAATTTAATGACACCAGTATTTATAAGAGAATCTATTTGAAAACAATTAAAAGTATATTTTCGCGTACTTAATAAAGGTGAAATTTTCATTATAAAATTCCGGTGCCAATGTGGCAATTAGGAATTAAAATTATATGATGCCATAACGGCATCACCGCCTCTCAAGGGGTCAAGAAATTTGGTTTGATACCACTCAATATGCTTTTTTATTTTATTACGTAATTTTAATAAGGTATTCTATAATTTTCTTTATTGTGAGCAAAAAATAATGGAGAAATTTACTTCCCGTTGTAAGAGAAACTCAAAAAAATTATTTATAACTATTGGGGTAACTGGATCCAGCATGGCACAGTTATCCCGGATACATGTCGCAGTTACCCCGTTCTTGAAAAATTTTTGGGGTAACTAGAACACCGGGCTTACATTTGAAACATAAAGTAAATATGTATAGAAACCTAATAATATTAACGTAGTTATATGCCTAATCTTAAAAAAAAAGATTGTTTAATTAAAGTTCTTACAGTATTTTAATAAAAAGCCGAAGAACTTCAACCAAATTGATGTTGTTTTTAAAAAAAGAAACGTAAATTTTCGGCAACCTATCACAACAAAGAGAGATTTATGATTGAGTTGACGCACGTTGTTTTAGGAAGTAGGGGTTAAGGGGCATTGTTCACAAAAGCTAATAATTAAAATGCATCAACGGTTTTTTATAAAATAGCCTATGGCCCAGTTACCTCGTGGGTCCAGTTACCCAAACTAACCTTATACGATACTATTGAAAATGTATCATATATATATGTATATAAATATAGATGGTACAAAACATATTTCTGTTTAAGACTTAAAACACACGCTTTTACTTTATATAACATGACATCATCCGCATCCGCTAAAAAATTCTTCATTTACGATTTCTTCATTTACAATGCAGCCTTAAGGGGTCTTGTACCTTTTAAATGCGTCGAAAATTAACGAAAAATTTCAAAGTTTGAATTAGTCTATCTTCAAAGCCTTTTTATGTATAAAAATGAAATTTTGGATATTGATTAATCAGATTGTGCTTTGTAATATGCTATCATTAGAAATTTATTAACCCTTTACAGAATTTGTGTATTGTTGAAATAAAAATAGCTCTTTTTTTTACACCATAAGTCATTGCGCGCATGATACCTTGAAAAAGTATGTATGGATTGTCATGAAATTTCGTAAATATACTAAAAAAATATGTGTGTTTAAAATTATCTACTTTTAAGTATTTACAATGGTAATATTTTTAGTTATGACTATTTTTATTCATTAAAAATACAACATTTTTTATTTTTTTTTACGAAAATATTTTTTTTTATATAGTTAATGAAATAATTTTAGCCTAAGAGTTGATCATTTTAAACACACATATATGCTTAGTATCTTTACCAAATTTCATGCCAATCCATACATACTTTCTCAAGATATCATGAGCGCAATGACTTATGGGGTAAAAAAAAGAGCTATTTTGATTTCAACAATACACAAATTCTGTAAAGGGTTAATAAATTTCTAATGGTAGCATATTACAAAGCACAATCTGTTTAATCAATATCCAAAATTTCATGTTTATACATAAAAAAGCTTTGAAGATAGACTAATTCAAACTTTGAAGTTTTTCGTTAATTTTCGACGCGTTTAAAAGGTACAAGACCCCTTAAACAGCATCTACAGTAAAGTACGCATAGGTTGTCACCTACTGAATAATACACAAATCCAAAAAAAGAAATGTCGTTATTCAAGAAATTCGATAAAAAAAAATCGGCTATTTAATTATTTATATGTCTTCATTTGTTTGTAATATTAATATAGATACTTAAATTTAAATTTGGTTTATAATAGCTCCATGTTTTATCAGAAATCATTCATTTGATATTTTTTGAAAATAGCACGTATTTTAATTTAATTTTTTAAAAGTTGTTATGGGAAATGGCAACAAAAAGATATAATTACTATTTTCCAACTATTTTTCCTTTACTTTCCACAGAAATGGAGTACTTGAGTTGTTAGAATTAAACAAAAGGCGTAGAAAACAACAAAAAAAAATAATATTTCAAAAATAATTGGAGATGCTGTTTTCTAACAGATTGCATTTAAAAGTACTTTTTTCCCCAATACGACGTTTTAAAAATTGAAAACGTGCGATGCTTAGAAGTTTAAATAATTGCAGTAGAGCATGTAACCGTACAATGGTACATCTGCATTGCTTTACAGCTGGCTTATACAACGCAACTTTGTTTTTTGGAGACGACATTTTAATAGCTGGGAGAAAGAATTAGCATACCGGGGGCTAAATAGAGAATGGATCATAGAGAGCACAATTTTGAACACTTCAAAATATTTGTAAGTGTAGCGTGTACTATTTAGCATCATCTCAAAACTTTTAGCATGACGCTTATATATTTTAACATAAATATAATTTTTGATGAATGAAAAAAAAATTGAATAAAAAAGCGATAAATTCTATCATTATCTCTTTAGCAACGCGCTCATCAATGCTATCTTATACCACAACCTTTTCTACTGAAACTAAGTTCTAATTCACCTTAAAAACGCACATTAATACTATGTTTGAACATTGCAAGCAGTTTTCTGTCCTTTGTACGTCCTTGTAAACGGGCTTTACAATTTGTATTAAAAATAAATAACATATACAAATTGTGTGAAAGTCCAAATATATTTAAAAATTTGTAGTGCGTACAAATGTCAGGCAGACAGACAATAACACTTTTCAACTATGTTGGGAAATTCTTTTAAATATTGGTTTGCATAATATTTTACTCTTGAAGCTTTAACACAAAATACAAACATTTCGAGAAAGAATCCTCTGTTTTTACGTTCTTCTATTTTCAACAGGAGAAAGTATTGTAATCGAAATTTTTTTCGACTTCGGTTTTCGGCGAATATAAACGTTTTAGAGGCCAGAGGACCCAAAAAACATGTTTTTACAAAATGTCTGTCTGTATGTCCGTGTGTCCGTATGTCGCAATTGTACCATCGAAAAGTGTATGAAGTTAAGCATAGAATTGAACCAAATTTTTTTGTATGTTTTTTGGCTATGGAAATCACGCCCTCCTTGAATTTGGAAATATTCTGCCGTGATGAGGCACTGTGATAGTATTTTCGCATAATTTTCTTGATTTTCCGTAGTTCTATTGTCTAACGGCGGCTCGAGCAGCGACGGGAACCCTTGCCCTGTTAAGCCGTCTATTCCATAAATTATACGGGCATTATAATGCTATTTAACATACATTATGATGTACAACAGAATAACGAAAAAATATTGATTTTAATAAATATCATAATCGAGATCAACTCTTTTTTACTCAGATTAATAGTCTGAAGTAGAAATTTGAGATGAAAATCAAAGTTGTTATAGTATTGAAATAAAACTAATAATAATGAATTATTAACATCTCTAACTACGTTTTAAAATATTAACATGTATGAGATAAAAGAAAGCTTTGGGATTGGTACATCCAATTAGTTCATTATACTTTAAATTATAACAACAACAAAAAAAAAATCAAATTAAATTACTTTAAGTCAATTTTATAAATATCACTAACACGGAAATACGTATTTAAATAAATTGAAACGTAAAATTTCAATATTATCTAGTTTGAACAAATCGAAGAAAATTAAATCAATTAAAATACCACATAGGAAATTGCTTTAGAGGAATGACTCCAATTCCTAAGTTCATTAATTTACTATGTTAAATACTAACTTGGAATTTCCATTAATTTTTAAATTGGTTTTAAACGAGAGAGTAAAATATGATCGATCGATGTAAACATATGTGTTGAATTAAAAAATTTTCGCTTTACAAGCATTCACAAAAACGTTTGACAAGTTTTTTTAGAATTTAATTAATTTTATAAAATAAACAAAGAAACACAGTTGTTCTTCTTAAATAGCATATTTAATCGGAATGTGAGACATCTAATCCTGTAATACGTGAAAAAATCTCATTATAGCCTATCCCAAATGAAGTTGTTTTGACTATGAGCAGTTTAGACGAATGAGGTATTTTTTTTAAACATTCAAACGAGGCTACATGTTTATCAATTTTCATATGCATGCTGCAAATATGTACGAATGCTTACATGCATGTAAACATGAATGTTCGCTTTAGAATCTGGCTGGTTTAACTGATTTGAACCAATACTTTACACTGGCGATCTATGAGACGTGCAGTTATCATAAAATGTGTTGCATCACGATATATGTAATTTCACAGATGCCAGTAATTGAAAGGGGCTATGCATATATAACGTTAGGGGGGAGGTGAGGTCTGGCGCATGATATCGTAAGATATCTCTACGGGGAAGGGGGATTTGTCTTTTGATATCGTTATCATTTTTGATCCAGCAAAAATCTTCTCATTTTATTTGTGACTTGATCTTTATATCAAAATAGTATGTTATCTTTTTTTAATCTGTTATCTATTTTTATGAAAATACAAAGTTGTTATTAAAATCATTAAATAATTATAAAATTATTTAATCCAAAATATGGCATTTTTATACTTCTGTCATATATGTATGCATATATAATCCGCTGTTCGAGAACCCATATGCAAAGTACATTTGAAATGATAATTTTGTTTAGCAGTGTTAGGTTGAGCAAAAAGTTCTGAGAAATGTTTAATCTAATAGTTAGCAGAATCAGTATCGTATATAGGAGTACTAGTGGTATAGTCCAGACGTGCCTCAATCTGATTATGGCCTCTTTCGATCAATGCAACACTTTTTTAAGGGCTGTCGATTTGAATTCTTTAATGAAGTTGAAGAAGCATGTCAAGAGTTTTTCGATTCCAAGGAGCCGCCATGGTACTTCCAGAAAATCCGGAAACTGGCAGAACGATGGTAGAAAGTCGTGGACTATGATGGTCTCTACTCTGAAGAATAGTCCTTGTTGCTTTTGTTCTTAATTTGCGCATAACAACGCAACTTTCAGAAATTTCCCAGAACTTTTTGCTCAACCTAGTAAATAAAAGAGAAAGAATGCTGTGCACCTATTTTTGGATAAGAATATACCCCACCCCCTCCCCCTCTTGTGCGGTGGCAAGTGCAAGAAGACATTATTACTGTTTAATGCATTATCTAACAAAAAGCTGTTATTAAATAATTTTAAATAGTAACTATTTCCTTAAGTCTAATTTGATATAAAGTTATTTCATATATAAAGCGGTATTTTATGGACTTCTCTTCATCTGTATCAATAAAATATGCCAAAAATAAATGTACCGTATTTGTATATCACCTCAAACAAAAACAAAATTCCAAGAATAAAAGAAATTGTAGACATTGGTAACGATATTATTACCGGGGAGAAGGGGGGTCGAGTGATGATAACGTATGTTGTCGTAGAGGCGGGAGGGGGGGGGTCCAAAATTATCAAGAATTTGATAACGTTATATATGTACAGCCCCAAAGAAAATACAAAAAAAAAGTCAGCCCTTGACTAAACAAAACTCTTTCCGAGACAATTTCTATTCTATATATTTTTTTATTTTAAGAGTAAATTCGTAGACAGGCCCAAAACATACTCGATATTTAGCTGGTTCCTATGAAATTGCATTATGATATCGAAAAGCTGTTTTAAATTATTTCTATATTAGATGTTTTTATTAGAAAACTTTTATTCTAAATTTTCAGAAACTGAATTTTATTTTACACATTATAGAGAATATATCTAATCTCAAAAAATAATTTATCACACACTTAGCTTCGTTTTGCACTTGGAAATGTTACATCGATTATATTTTTCTCGGTCAGAATTTAATATTGCCAGTAATTGCTCAAAACTCTATTTGGCATTTAATATTAATATGACAACGATAAGAGAAATTAACTCCGATCTCTTGAGACAAAAATAACTATTTAAGTTATATTTGCTATAGAATGCAAATTAAAGTATTTTGCGAAATATTTACATTTCAATTTTAAACAATTTTACTATACGTAAATTTAAATTACTTTTTATTGAATTATTTTATTTAATATTTTTAGTCTCGAATTCATAAGAAACATAAAGTGCCCAATTATTTATTTATTTATTTTTTTATTATTATTATTATTTTTAATGTTTTTTAGAGTTTTCCGCAAAGATTACAGTAATCGGATATTTTGCTTTATTAATTATGTTTCTGAATTCTACTTTTCAAAAATCTATTTTCTGCAAATTTGCCAATCACCTGTATCCTGTTTAATTTGAATACAAAAAATATATATCTTTCACAGTGTTAAAAAACATATCTATACTCCTATTATAAAGAGGAAAAAATTGTTTATTTGTCGGAGGTAAGCTCTGGAACTACCGAACCGATTAAAAAAGTAATGGTATCAAAATGATGGTGTTAGTCCAACTTAGAACATAGGCTATATCTTATGTCGGTGCCACTACCCCAAAGGGGGTGTAGGAGCAAAAAACGTTCTACAAATGCGATTTTAGCGTTACTGAAGGGCCTAGAAATATGAAATTTGGAATATTAGTTACTTATAAAATATAAATGATGTCTAAGAACAGTTCTTAAACAATTCGAAATTTAAAAGGGGTGAAAATGCACAAAAAGCGTTCTAAAAAACGTTCTAAATGGTAGTTTCTACACAATCTCATGAAATACTAAACCGATTTAAAAAATATTGGTGTCATAATGATGGTGACAACGCTTGCTCCAAGATAGGCTATGTTTTATGTCGGTGTCACTACCCCAAAGGGGGTGCAGGAGCAAAAAACATTCTAAAAATGCGATTTTAGCGTTACTGGAGGGCATAGAAATATGAAATTTTGAATATTAGTTACATATAAGATATAAATGATGTCTAACAACAGTTCTTAAACAATTCGAAATTTGAAAGGGGTGAAAATGCGCAAAAAGCGTTCTAAAAAACGTTCTAAATGGTAGTTTCTACACAATCTCAGGAAATAACAAACCGATTTAAAAAATATTGGTGTCATAATAATGGTGACAACGCTTGCTCCAAGATAGGCTATGTTTTATGCCGGGGTCACTACCCCAAAGGGGGTGTAATAGCAAAAAACGTTCTAAAAATGCGATTTTAGTGTTAAAAAGGGCCTAGAAATATGGAATTTTGAATATTAGTTACTTATAAGATGATGTCTAAGAACAGTTCTTAAACAATTCGAAATTTAAAAGGGGTGAAAATGCACAAAAAGCGTTCTAAAAACGTTCTAAATGGTAGTTTCTACACAATCTCAGGAAATACCAAACCGATTTAAAAAATATTGGTGTCAAAATGATGGTGACAACGCTTGCTCCAAGATAGGCTATGTTTTATGTCGGTGTCACTACCCCAGATGGGGTGTAGGAGCAAAAAACGTTCTAAAAATGCGATTTTAGCGTTACTGAAGGGCCTAGAAATATGAAATTTTGAATATTAGTTACATATAAGATATAAATGATGTCTAAGAACAGTTCTTAAACAATTCGAAATTTGAAAGGGGTGAAAATGCGCAAAAAGCATTCTAAAAAATTTCTAAATGGTAGTTTCTACACAATCTCCGGAAATACCAAACCGATCTAAAAAATAGTGGCGTCAAAATGATGGTGACAACCCTTGCTCCAACATAGGTGATGTTTTATGTCAGTGCCACAGCCCCAAAGGGGGTGCAGGAGAAAAACGTTCTAAATTGCGGCTTTAGCGTTACGGAAGGGCCTAGAATCGTGAAATTTGGAATGGTAGTTAGTTATAAGATATCATGATCTCTAAGGACATTTCCTAAAACAATCGAAATTTAAAAGGGGGTAAAAATGCTCAAAAAGCGTTGTAAAAAATTCTAAATTGCGATTTCTATGCAATCTCAGGAAGGACTGAACCTATTTCAAATATAATGGTGTAAAAGTGATGCTGACAGATCTTGCTCCAAGATAGGCTATATTTTATATCTGTTTCCACTACCCCAGAGGAGATGCAGGAGCAAAATGCGCGAAAAGCGTTCTAAAAACGTTTTAAATGCCGATTTGTCGGCAATATCTCAGGAAGAATGAATCTTATTTCAAACGTAATGGTAGGAAATTGATGCTGACAGCCTGTGCTCTAAAATAGACGCTATTTTGTGTCTGTATCACCATCACCAAGACGTTGCAGGAGCTAAAAAGCGTTCTAAATTTCGATTTTTGTGATCGGTAGGGGCTAGCAACTTAAAATTAGGCAAGATGCATATTTATTAGGTATAAATGATTTTTAAGAACAGTTTCGAAAAAATTGGAAATTTAAAAAGGGGTGAAAATGCGCGAAAAGCGACCTAAAAACGTTCTAAATTGCGATTTCTACTCAATCTAAGGAAATACCAAAGCTATTTCAAAAGTAATGGTTGCAAATCAATGGTGACAGTCCCTGCTATAACATAGATTATATTTTATGTTGCTGTCACTACCATCTGAGGGTTGCAAAAGCAAAACATGTTCTAATTTGCGTTTTTTGAACAACTGAGGGGTCTAACACTTTGAAGTATGGCATGGTATTTACTTACAAGATGCAACTGCTTTCTAAGAACAGTCAAAAGAAAATTCCAAATTTAAAAAAATGAAGTGAGTGAAAACCGTTATAAATTACAATTTTTAAGCAAACTTATAAATTACCAAACCAATTAAAAAAATAATGATGACAAATTTTGGTGAAAGAACCTGCTCAAACATAAGCTATATTTTATGTCTGTTCCACTACCACCAGAGGTTGCAGGAGCTAAAAACTTTCTAAATTGCGATTTCTGTGATACTGAAAAGGCTAGAAACTTTAAATATGACATGGTAGTTACTTATAAAATATAAATGCCCTCGAAGGAACGTCGAATATAAATTCGAATTAAAAAGGGGTGAAGCAGGGGTGAAGAGGGGAGGTGCGAAAAGCATTTAAAAAAAGTTTTAAATTGCGATTCTATGCAATTTCAGGGAATATAAACCGATTATAAAAGTAATAGTTGCGAATCAGTGGTAACAGTCTCTGATCCTACACAGGCTATATTTTATGCCGGTGATTCTACCACCTGGGGTTCACTGGAATAACAAACTTTCTAAAAAAGGGCTTTGAAAGCTTTTTAAATTACGTTTCTGTGGAATATTAGGAAATAACAAACCGATTTCAAAATTAATTTTGGCAAATTAATGGTGACAGTTCCTGTTTCAACATAGCCCTTTATGTCGAGGGAGGTGGTAGGACTTGGACTCTAAAAAATTCAAAACTTCAAATGAATACTGAAATGAGCGTATTAATTGAGCATAAAAGTTTGAAAATATTTTCTAAATTATCTTTTATTTAGTTTTATTTCATTTTATTAATTTAAGTCTCATTTCTGCCTAATGCAGTGTAATAATGATGTTTAATCAAACTCTGTTTTAAATAGTAATTTTTGAATTATTCCTAAAAGTAATAAGTACCTTTTAATAGAAAAAACTTAATAAAGTAAAATATTACCTTTTAATGAAATAAAAATTTAGTTAGTATCTTTTAATAAAAATTAGACATATAAATATCACTTGGCATATTTCAAATATTACGCGAGCAAAGCCGCGGGGTTTGCTAGTATATATATAAATTAATTAATTTCTAAGCCAGTTTAATTGGAATTCGTACTTTTTCTGAGAACTTAATTTTTTTGCGCAATTATATATATATATATTAAAAAAAACACTACTTGTACTCCTTACAAATAACATAACGGCATGCTTTAAACATACAATATTTTTTATTTTCTATATACTTACATTTTTTGTCCTATAGAGCCAATTCTAAAATCGCATCACACATTCCACCCTTGTGTTAATACTAAAACAAAGCACAAGATATTTCATCTTGTTTAACAGTATATATTTATCGACAATGACATTTGAGTAGTTAATATGGAAATAAGATGTACTTTAGGTTAATACGCAGGGATTCTACTCATTTCGTTTATTGAACACAACTATTTTGAAAGAAACAAATTCTCTTCAGATTTCTCTTGGAAATTTTATATAGAAATCTACCCTGAATGTTATTTTTGTTAAAACGGTGTAAAAACCAATCACGAATTTTTTAATTCAAAAATAGTCATCAGTGACATCACTGTAATACGGCCAGAGCTGATAATGTAGGAATTACAGATTTCAGCGCTTAACCATTTTTATGTGCCTACATCTTTCATCGGCAATGATACTTTTTTTGTCAATTTAATTGGGTGGTTTCCAATTTTTTAACCGTCTGAATAATTTTCAAAGTTTTGCAATGATGCATATGATTTTTAAAATTATATATTTACCATTCCATTCATTTAAGATAAAAATAAATTTTGTCCATAAAACCAGTTATCTCCCACCTTGTGAATGTACTATTTTTTATTTAATTTAAACGTAAAAAATATGAAATGGAGAAAATTCACTGTCAATCATGTACAGATCAGGTACTGGATTCGCATAATTTTCGCATTTTTATCGAACTTGTTTAATGATATTTAATAAAATATAGAGAACTGTAAATAATATTCCCAAATCCATATCACTTTATTCTGGAAATTTTACGAAATCCCTTCTATCGCAAAATTTCGTTAAAATATATATGAAAATAGTACTTAATATACGATTCCAAGCGCATTTTTTTATTTTTTTTATTGTCTTTGTTCAGTTTTTCAACAAATTTTACTCTTTATAGCTTTTTAAACTTTTGAACATTTGATACTTGTCTTGTGAGACTTGATTTCGGTTTCAAGTTGCTTCTTGGTCATAAAATTAGAATACGAGTATTCCTGGGGTGTAATCTTACAAGGAGAGGGCCAACCTTGTTAATCACAGATTTTGATTATTTTAATATATGTTGTAGGGTAGAGGCCCCTTAGTGTCAGGTTCAACGGATTTTATCCAATGCTCCATAGTTCTTGAGAAACCGGGGGGGGGGGGGTTCTAATATTAGTACTCAACTTAAATACTTACTTTGCAACAGCAATTATAGGTTAGTCGTAGCTGAGTTGGCATGGTGTTTACCGGCTGATTCGTGGGTCCGGGTTCGATACCTGAATGCGCTACATTTGTTTTTTCTCATTTTTTGTTTTATACATTTATTTGTAAGGATAACTTTATAATCTCATTGTCAATTAAAATTTTTAATATTGTACATCAATTATAATTTTAACCTATTTAATTTTTTACTTTTAACTAAATAGTTGTAATAAAACATCATAAAACTGTTATTGTTTTTTTAAAAATCACTTCTAAAATGTATTTCATATATTCTTTATCGATGCAATGATATTGAGCAATTGTGTCAATTCGTGATTTTAAAGAAACATCATTTACGCATTGCTTTAACAGAGGACGTCAATGCGATAATACTATCATTCTGTTTTTAAAGTAACAACCATAAGTATATTAAAAATTAGCATCAGAATTAAATTACAGCCGATTTTTTGCATATTAAAGATTTTTAAATTTGTAATAAGTATGCTTGCGCTTTCAATTATTTTGATTTTCCCTTTATCTTCTTTCTGCTTTTATTTTTATTTTACTTGAATATTCCTTTTTTTTTATCATAACTAGATGACATCACAACAGAATTTGTCACGATTTTGGAATTTTAATCATTCAATAATAGATCCAATTTCTTTTTAAACCTATGTAATGGATGAGAAATAATAGTTTAAAAATAAGAAATGATAATTTTAAGTTTGTTAACATTATAATTAATGTATGATGTTAAAATTTTTAATTGAAATTATTAAATTATAATTACAACTATATTTATAAAACAAAAAATGAGAAAAACAAATGTAGCGCATTCAGGTATCGATCCCGGGCCCTCGGATCAGCAGGCAAACGCCATGCCAACTGAGCTACGACTAACCTATAATTTTGGATGCGAAGTAAGTATTTAAGTTGTGTACTAATATTAGACCCCCCCCCCCCCCGGTTTTTCAAGAACTAAGGGGCATTGGATAAAATCCGTTGAACCTGACACTAAGGGGCGTCTACCCTACAACATATATTAAAATAATCAAAATCTGTGATTAACAAAGTTGGCCCTCTCCTTGTTAGACTAATTTAATTTATTTCAGCCATATAAGAAAAGCTAAAATTACTTTTCGAAAATACCTGAAAATATTTATCAAAATAAATTACCGGAAATACCTTTTCAATAACATTTTGATAGTACCTTTCAAACTCCAAGACCTGCAGACGCAGTTGATTTTTAATCCTGAGACTCAACTTACGCTCGACAAGTTGCCAGAATAAATTAAGTAGAAGTGAAGAATTCGTTTTTGAAAAATATTTCAAGTAATAGACCTAAAATACATCTGAATTACTGATAACAAAATTACACAATTATTCCAATTATTCAGTGTCAAGTGTTTACGCCTGAAAATGGGACTGAAAGTTTGACAGTAAGGATCATTTCTATACCGCCGAGGATAACTTGGTCAGTGTGTAGCAGCAATTTATATCGGTGATAATCACTACTAGCAAATAACAGAATCTTCATTTTTTACTAAATACTGTGTTTCCTTCACTAACTTTTGTTTTTAAGAAAATTCTTTCTTCCGTAACATCGGGAATTTTTTTCAAGGCCTTCTGGTAAGTTATTGACCTTATAGTGTAGTTAATTTTTTAATTATTAAAAAAAAAAAAAACTCTTACCAGGAAAATAAGACACTAATTTTATTATAATAAACAAATAATTTACAGTCAGCAGAAATCACATTCTAACAAAAACATAACTGTGAAAAAAGGGAGCCAAGTTCTGTAAAGACAATGACAAGAAAAGTAGTGATATCTAAGTGGGTGCCAAGTTCAAATAAAATTCACTCAATCTTACCTAGTGAAGTATTATAGCATTTTAAAAATTATTTAGAAATAAAAATTATCGATAGCATATTAATATTACATGTAGAACTTGGCAAGTTTTTATCTACGAGTCATTTATTTTTATAAATGTCAGTATTATATCAAAACTTGTTATTTCATAATTCGAAGTCTTAATGTGAGTGAGCTCCTTCCCCTTGAATGGCGATGGGATAAAATATATCCCACCTAATTTAACTGCAAAATGCCACACTGACACCAGAATTCAGGACTAAAAAGATTAATTTTATTAAATACGTGAAATGAAGCTTTTACCCATTTTGAAACAAATTTGTTTCTAAATTCTGGTGTGATTCAATCATTTCAGCATTTCACGAATAAAAGTTATTTGCCCCTTAAAGGGATAAAGGTGTGCAGTCTCTAGAGTGATGACCAAGAACAAGCGTAAGTATATCTATCTCTTTGTCAGGCATTTTAGTCTGTTTGCATAGATAGGTTTCCAGAGGGTGGGTGTTAGAGTGATAATCAAAGACGAGCGGTAGTGTATCTGTGTATTTATTGGTTTATTAAATCTTTAACATGAGCCATTTGTTTATAATAATAACTAGTATCCGTCAGGCCGAAATGTCGGAGCACGGAGGCGTGTAAACTTAAAAAATATTATTTAAAAAAAGGTTTTATTTTCTAGTTTGCTGTTTAATAGTATAAAAGTAAGTTTGAAATAACAATCGTCGATACTTCATTTTAAAGTGTTTAACTTAGTCGTCAGTTGCCTCGGGTAATGCACAAATTCTAATCTGTCAGCAGGTGCTCCCATACTTCTAATTTGGGTAAAGCCTGTCCTTAGCGAAAATTGCTTCCATTAGAACTTTCTCTAAATCACAAACTACAGTAAAAATATGGTTAGTTATGGGTGTAATTTTGCTTTACTGATCGCAGTTATTTACATTTGCACCATTTATCCCTTTTTTCTACCACTTTCCATAATTTAACATTATAGAAATACCTCTTTTTAAATTTGTAATTAAATCATTTCTTTCCTGTTGCCACACCCTAAAAAAGGTACAATAAATTTAAAAAAAATGATAACGCGTGAACTTTCTTTTTATAATCTATATATATATATATATATATAAGCCGTTCTCTGAGTGTATGTCCTTTATTCAAATGTTCAATTTTTGACCGATTTGCACAAAACTTGATGTACATACGTTTTAAAACATGGAAAAGATCGCTGTCTACTTTAAAAAATCACCAGACCACCATTTATACGTTTTTCTACCACCTACCATAATTTAACATTATAGAAATAGCTCTTTTTAAATTTTCTAATTAAATTATTTCTTTCCTGCTGCCACACCCTAAAAAAATGGTACAATAATTTAAAAAAAGGATAACGCGTGAACTTTCTTAATATGGTAATAAAAATTCAGACTCAATCGCTATATCTTTGCATTTTCGAAACTGATGTAATTCTAATCAGAAAATGCACATTTTTCATATATAAAATGAAAACTTTAACTAAACGTGCGTTCAAATGACGTAATATCTTCATTTGAATGTTTTTGGAGTTAAAAATCTATTTTGATACAAGCGTTTTAATTTCAAGAAAACAATTTAGGAAAAAGGTAATAAAAAACATTGTTTGCTACATATGACGTCAATTTCTGTTTAACTGACATCGCTTTATAATGATGTTTTATTCAGAAGGGAGACTCTTGATCTTCTGAAATTAATCCTTATCATCCATAAACTGAAAGATTTATTTTTAAACGGCGCGAAATAAAAACTCATTTGGATGTATTTATAGCTTTTTTCCGCGAATTCTCAGGGAAATCGTATACTTATTTTACACTTGCTGAAGAATACATGCATTCTGATTTTAAAAGCTGAATCACTTTACTATAATTACGTCAAAATGTCGTGTTTTTTTTTCCTGAAATTCAATTTCTCGAGTTTTAAAATTAAGTTTAAAAAAATTGAGTCCTTTCACAAATGTCATGTTAAGAAGTATTGTATGTTAATATTCTGTAATCGAGTCACATATCAAGAATTCGCTGAAGACGTGAATGATGCTATACTTTCGTAAGCAATATGTTCCAGAAAATGTATAAGTCACAATTATTGCAGTTCCCCAAATAGCATAAAGCCTGATTGTTGAAGATTAACCTATTTGCACTTACAATGATAAAAATAGTTCAGCATTTTTTGTTGTTGTTGTTTTTATTTATTATTCAATAGCGAAATTAGAAGTTCACCAAAAGACAAGAAAAAGACCCTCTAGGTTAATAGGTATGTAATTGAACTACTGAATTTTTCATATTTAAAATAAAACTTTAACGATAAGCGCTTTGAAAAGCTATAAAAACTTCATTGAAATGTATTCTGAAGCTAAAACGTTTACTATAACATAGGCATTTCTATTTGATGAAAAAATATCAGGAAACAGTTCACTAAATATGGCGTTATGTTGTATAAATATGTTGTCAATTTCAATAAATATGGCGTCAAAATGATTTTAAAAAACGGTTGCTACGTTTTATGTCCTATTTTGTTGGCATGCTATATCTTTAATTATACCATTTACTTAAGTGTTTTAGCCCATTAAATGCAATGATAACATTCTGCTATTTATATTAAATACGATTACATAAAATATGATTTTTCTAAGATTTATATGAAATAGAAAATAAAAAATAGCGAATATTTTCTAAGATTCAGGTCTTTTTTTTGTTTGTTTGTTTTGTTTGTTTGTTTTGTTTCCTTTTGTTTAAGAAGCATCAAGACTGGAAGCTACTGCAATTTGATGTCATTTTTAGGCTATTCGCTGTAGATTTAGTTTTTAGGAATGAAAGTCTCCGTTTAAAAATAATCAGGCAATTCAGCCTGGAATATCCGTGTTTAAAGTTGATCCATGTACCGGCAGGTTCACAGAATAGAAAAAAATGTAAAAAAATGTATCGTTTTTAATCTAAAACATTAAAAGATTTTTTACATTTACTATATTTTTAGAATTTTCAGCAGCTACACCAAAATGCATATTTGGTACTTTCGTATTAACAAGCGCTCAGTTTGATTTTTTTTTTTTTTTTTTTTTTTTTACTATTTATAGCAACTTTCAATTATCTGATAATTTTGACTATTTCGATTTCAAATCTGTTAAATTCGTATTTTATTTTTTGTGGGGTTTTCTTTTCGTTTTCCGATTTAGTTATTGAACATTGAACGAATAATCTCCCAAATGATGAATTATTTACATTTTTATAAGAGCAGTCGGGTTCATCTTTTCTAATTGGGTTGCACGAACATGTAAAAAATATTCTTGATTAAAAATTACTATAAAATACATAAAAATTAGAAATTGAGATTCACTTTTCAAACAAAAAGCATTGAAGGTACTTTTTGTTTTCCATTAGATGTTGAAAAAACGGGATGTGTGATGAAAACAGGTTAAACAAATTGCAGTAAAAGCAAAATTTATGGGTTAGGTCATTGCCACCAAAAATATGATGCCAGTGTTACTCATAGACATGTCTTTTCATTATAATATTGCATTCAGAGCAAATGGGATCATCTTTCGTAATTTTGGGTTGCAAATATAAAAAGATCCATGCTTGAAAATTAATTTAAAATCATTAAATGCAGAAAACTGTACCTCAGTTTTATGATTTTTAATGATCGGTATTAAAATCAGAACCAATTTAAATCTGAAAAATGAGATATAATTTCAAATAAATTTCAGTTGAAAGTGCTTTTTTCAATTCAATGTAAAAAATGAAATTGTGCATGTTTAGAAGTTAACAAAAATTACACTAAAGGCACAATTTATGGGTTAGGTCGTTGCAACCATCAGAATGATGTCAGAGTTACTCGCTAACATATTTTTACTTTATAATGTATATATATATGCTATACCATCGAGAAGTTTACTAAATACTACGTCAATTGGTTATTTTTTTTTCTTCGTATTATCAGGAAAATCATGTATTTTTATGTTACACCTGCCAAGAAAAGATGCATTCCGATACGTAAAGCTGAGGGACTTTAAGGTCATTGCGATGCAATAAAGTCAAATTTTGTGATTGTCTTTATAATGATTTATAGACAGCAATGCACAAACCTCAATTATTATTGCCTATTATTTCATTTTAATTTATTTTACCCGGAAGGTTCTTTATAATTGTCACGGGCGACGCCGGGTAGTACTGCTAGTTTCTAATAAATTTTACGAAATAAAAACTTTAAAGGCGCTTTCTGAAAACATGATTTTTTTTTAACAATCAGTTAAGGAAACAATCAGTTGCTGCATGTTTTGCTCGGATTCAGCATTTGGCGCTTCATTTGGCAGATTAAAATTTCGCCTAATAGACGTAATGTTAATGTAAAAATGGACACCACCAGATAGGTAATTAATCTATTTTCAAATTTTTTAATTCCTTCGTTTTATAGTGTAAACGAGCTTCGCACCAAATTTGATGTTTGTATGTGCAGTAGATATATGAGATATTTTTATGAGAGTGTCAGTCAGTCAGTCAGTCAGTCAATGATAAAAATACAGATTATCAGACATTTTCAAATGTCATTATCTCGGAATCTAATTTTGTGTTATTTATAAAATTTTGGATTCTAGGTAATTAGGGTGGCCTTACTACGAATTTTGTATTACAAGTACGTAGGTGAAATAGATGTTTGGTAGTAGAGTGTCGAATTTGGCGAAAAAGCTCAAAATGTTTCGTGTAATACACTGCTCAAAACAATTAAAGGATATTTGAAGTTTTATATAAAATAAAGATATAAACGAAATTTTTTTTTGCCGAAAATAGAAGAAGAGAATCACAAATGCAAATTTTTCTGGTTTTCAAACTGTGGAGTATGCAAATTTTGAGTTCGACGTCAAAAACTTCGCTTCAGCGGCAGCGAATGAAATTTGACTTTCAACTGGATAAAAGAGAATGAAGACAAGGATGTTCGGCATTCAGTGATTGCTTTGTTTCGATGAGTACGATGTCTAAGCGAAGTCATTTGACAGATTCAGAAGCTTTGAGAATTGTTGGTAGGTTAGAAGGGGGCCAAACTCAAGCCGAAGTAGCGCAAGCCATTGGAGTGTCACAAAGTGTCATTTCCAGGATCTGGAACCGTTTTTTGGAGAGTGGATGTGCAGGCCGAAGACCAGGGCAAGGTCGTAGACGGGCAACAACGCCCAATGAAGATCGGTATTTAGCGTTAACAGCTCGTAGACACCGAACAATGAACGCTACTCTTCTCCAACAACACCTTCGCTCGGCTACAGGCACCACGATTTCAACTCAGACTGTCCGAAACCGGCTCCATGCTATAGGTCTGTATGCTCGCCGACCGATGGTATGTGTTAGATTGACATCAAGGCATCGTCGCGACCGCAGGGAGTGGGCAACCGAGCATGTCAACTGGAGGAGAAATGAATGGAGCAATATTCTGTTTTCTGACGAGTCCCGTTTTTCTGTGCATCCGGATAATAGGCGTATTTTCATCTGGAGGGACCGTGGCAGTAGGAATAATCCTGCGTTTGTGCACGAAAGTGTCAGATTTGGCGGTGGAGGAGTGTTGGTGTATGGTGGCATCTCCATTGACGGGCGCACTGACCTCTACATCATTCGAGATGGAGGTCTGACTGGTCGCCGATATAGGGATGAGATCCTCAGACCTATTGTAGTCCCTTACGCTGCAGCAATCGGAGATAACTTCATTTTAATGGACGATAACTGCAGGTCACATCGTGCAAACCTGGTGGAGGATTTCCTTTTCGAGGAAGGAATCGTTCGAATGGAATGGCCAGCGTGTTCTCCAGACATGAATCCAATCGAGCACGTTTGGGACGCTCTAGGAAGACGAGTTTCTGGCCGCCAACAACCCCCACAAACTCTCCAAGAACTGGAAAGAGCTCTTCTGGAAGAGTGGGGCAGAATACCCCAACTCGTCATTAATAGCCTCATTGAGTCCATGCCTCAAAGGTGTTCAACGTTGCTGGCCGCCCGTGGAAACCATACCCCCTACTGAAAATGATTTTCTTTGAAGAAAACACCTTTTCTTATTCTTTTTTTCTCATATGCACAAATTTTGTTTTTTTCCTTTAGTACACAAATGCGCAATAAAATGCATTTTTTTCTGCCAAACATGTGTAATTTATTCTCATATAACCTACTATGTTTGTCGACCATGAATCAATCAGCTAAACAGTTTACCAGATACAAAATCCACCTAAAACTGCAATATCCTTTAATTGTTTTGAGCAGCGTATGTCACACGAGAATGTCAGAGGAACTTAACTCACACTTTGCCGTGTGTCTAGATTCACCAAGCAACCTTCAATTTTAATTTAAATTTCCTACAACAAAGTATTTGGCTGTCAATTTGCGGCAGAAATCTGTATTTAATACTGCTGTATCGAATGCATGTTTTGAAACGAAATGTATTGATTCGAAATTTTTATTGTTCCTGAACAACAATATAATCCCTTAAGCTAATATTAGAAAATTATTGAAATATCTCAATTTGTTGATTTTCTCTAAGTAAGTAAACCCTATTGGTTTACAATGGAAGTCTATGGTAATTTGGCGAAATATTGGAGATATCGCCAAGATGGCATCACTTTTGGCGACTAATCCGGCAATATATCGCCACGTTGGCTACAAACTTGTGGTATTTGGCGACAGAACAGCGTCCTCTCTTACGGCAAATTAAAATTTCGCCTAATAGACGTAATGTTAAAGTAAAAATGGACACCCCCAGGTGGGTAATTCATCGATTTTCACAATTTTTTTAAATTCTTTAGTTTTATAGTATAAACGAGCTCCGCACCAAATTTGAAGTCTGTAGCTGCAGTAGATATATGAGATCTTATTGAAGAATGACAGAGTCAGTCAGTCAGTGATAAAATTATCGGTTATGAGACATTTTCAAATGTCATTATCTCGGAAACTAATTATGCGTTATTTATAACATTTTGGATTATAGGTAATTAGTGTGGCCTTACTACGTATTTCGTATAACAATTACGTAGGTCACATGGATTTTCAGCAGTACAGCGTCGAAATTTGACGAAAACGGCTCGAAATGGTTCGTATAATATAACACACGGCTATGTCAGGTGAACTTGGCTGACACACTGCCGTGTGTCTAGATTATAAACCATTAAATTTAAATAAACAATAAATTTAAAAAATCAAAAAACCCGACTGCGTAAAAAGCGAGCTAATTAATTATTTCTCATCAATGTGAAACTACACTGCTCAAAATAAGTAGGAGAGCATATGGTTTTAACAAAATTACGCAAATATTTACACCGATAAGTAACGTTAAATAAAACATCCTTAATTTAAAGCGTAGTAGAAAACAGATAAAGAAAACTTCAGATGCAAATTAAAGTTTATGACGTCAAAAACTAGAAAAAGAAGATAAGTGCAGAACTCGGGATTTTGCAGAAACATCTGTTTCACTGTCTCAGTTGTAAAATTCAATGGCTCATTTTCAAGTTTTGAAAAAAGTTGACTTGAAAATGTCACAACAATGTGATTTAACGGATTCCATGGCTTGGCGTGTTATCGAGACAGCTGAATATGGTTAAACACAACGAAGTGTAGCGGACGCTGTTGGGGTCGCGAGAAATGTGAATGCAAGGCTGTGGAATCGATTCCAAGATACATGGAATGGTAGACATCGACTAGGGCAAGGTCGGCCATGTGCTAAGACAGATTCTAATGACCGATATATCCTGTTAACATCTCGTAGAGTCGGAACGGGCAATGCTACTGTGCTGCCAACACAGTCGTTCTTGGCCAAAAAAACGAAGGGTGTCCAGTCAAACAGTTCAAAATAGGCTTCATCAGGGTGGTCTCCAATCTCAGAAGCCAATGGTCTGTATTCCATTGACCTCAAGCAACACTGCGTTCCAAAGAAGGTGGGCAACTGAACATCGAGTTTGGAGGCAACGTTGTTGGAATCAAATTCTGTTTACAGACGAGTCACGATTCTACCTGGATGCGACTTCTGATGAGTTTTTGCATGGATAGAAAGATGCACTCAAAATAATCCCACATTCGTTCGTGAAAGATCACATTACAGACGAGGTGGGTTGATGTTATAGGCTGGAATCAGCATAAGTGGACATACGGGCCTACATATCATTCGGAATGACACTTTGACGGTCAGAAATTATACAGACGAGATACTGAGACTTCGTGTCGTATTTTATGTCGCAGCAATTAGTGATTTCTTTTTTCCATGCATGATAATGCCAGACCTCATACAGATCGTCTTGTGGAAAACATACTTGAAGCTGAAATAATACAGCGTATGGGATAACCAGCATGCTCCCCTGACCTGAATCTGATCGAGCATGTTTGGGATAGACTCAGATGACGCATTGCTGCAAGACCAAGGCCTCTTTTTAGTTTCCGGGACTTGGAGATTGCAATTCTTTAGCAGTGTAACAGTGTTCCCCAAAGCCTTATCGATAACTTCATCGCATCCATAGAAAACACGTGTGCAGCAGTCTCAGATGTTCGAGGAGACCACACACCATATTAAAAATCTTGCATCATTTTTAATCAATACTTTTTTATCATTTACATGCAACCAAATTGCTGCCCTAAACCATCTTTTCATGTTCTTTGCATCTTTCAAAGAATAAAAGCTCCCTTACAATTTTTTGCGTCTTTTTCTTCTGTATTGCGCATCGATACAAGTGTACTATCCATTTTATGCCCATAAATTGCTGTCTTGCACTGTTCCCTTCACTTTTTTTGCTTGCTCCCCTAATTTTTTTGAGAAGTGTATATTTTTTCAATTCCTACTATTAGCTTTCACTCTCGCTATATATATCTTGTTAAAATTTTCAATCGTTAATAAAATACTTATTATTCATCCAATCAAGATCAAATAAATTATTTTAAACTTGTAGTGCTATGACACTTAATGTTAATCCAGTTTTTTAGAAATATTAATTCATTAATTTTTAATAATTGAGAGAGCCCTCTTCTTGAGCAAGATATTTTAACACCGAGAGAGCCCTCTTCTTGAGCAAGATATTTTAACACCGAGAGAGCCCTCTTCTTGAGCAAGGCATTTTAAGCGCCACTAAAAGGGAAAGAATAACAGGAGAAACTTATTGACCTAAGTAGGATATGACTTAAAATATTTTTTGTATATTACTTGTTTATATTATTTACCTATTTTTTTTGTTTACTTGTATTGATAACTTTTAAGTTTTGTTTATTTGTTAGTTCCTATCTACAAATATTGATTTGATGAGGTTTATAGATATCTATGATGGTTATAGAGTTGCAGTAAAGCTAGAGATCCTACCTACACAACTTCCAGGTTGTATAATATTTTAACGGAGCTTCTGACTGGAAAATAGTCAATGAAACATCGTCTTCATTTTGAAAGACCTATCCAATGCTATTCCACTCAATAGATGCGTAAAGAAAAAATTCGTCTCTACCACCATTTTGTATTTTACGGCCGCCCTTTTGAATTTATAAAAACAAAACCAAGCCTATCACCTTCGGGCCATTAAGACGAATCAATAGAGATGACCTCATTCATTAAAATCCATCCAGCCGTTGGGATGTTTCGAGGGTATAAAGGAATCCACATACACAGATACGCGTGAAACACATAATCCTTCTTTTCAGCCGGGTAAAAAGTGGACTTGGTCTACTATGTTTGTGAACCCCTCACATAATATGATAAAATTTAGTTTAGTATAAAAACGCATGAAACAGTTGAATATTCATCTTCAGTCATTTTTTTCAATTATAGGAAATGCACAGTCCTGGGAAAAAAAGTAAACACCCTCTACTAACTTCTCAACAAATTATCGTAGAAGAAAGGTACTGGTACCGAACGATTGGAAATAAAGTCTACTTTTAAATGATGCATATAAAATTTGTTTAAGCGTCCATCTACATATTAAAACGAACCATAACTTTGTTTTTTCAATAGCAGTACACAATTCTGACAGCATAAATGTACTCTACACCTTTCAATTAGCCTATAAACAAATTTTTATTCAATTTGTGCCATAAGTTTCCGAGAAATTAATTATTTTAAAACGAGCGTATATTTAGGGCTGTATCCAAATTGAAGTTCCGAACTCGATTGTTAACCAAGAGAGCCGCCTTCTTGATCAAGGCACGTTTAAGCGTCAATGAAACCTGTTTGATTACAGGATAGCAGAATCAATTTCAAAAATTTACTCATTTCTATCATAGATGGCCCCTTAAACCATCATTTTGCCGTTTTTTAAGCATAATTTGAAAACTACTTGTAAGAAAAATTTGAAATTTTGGATTTCCATAAAGCAGGACTTAATGAATCTAAATCCATCAAAAAAATTGTATGTTGCAATTCATATTTTTTCGAATATTAATTTCATAATTCTTAATTCATATCATAAAATTATAAAAATTGCAAATTCAACGTATTTATGTTTGGGTATATTAGTATTATTGCTACACAAAAAATTAGCTCATTAGGAGCATAATTTCAGGAGATATAAATAAAAATATGAAAATGTAATTTAACATTACAAGTACTAAATTTTGAATGCCTATAATTCAAAAACTTATCATTCGAATGACTTGAAATTTGGTTTCTAGGCATATTTTGAACCAAAGATTTGAAATATCTGGTTAAATTTGGGTACTGCTATTGAAAAAAAATGAAGTTTGGATTCGTTTTAATATGTATATGGCCCCCTAAGCAAATTTTATACACACCATTTAAAAGTAGACTTTATTTCCAATCGTCCGGTACCAGTAACTTTCGTCTACGATAATTTGTTGAGGAGTTAGTAGGGAGTGTTTACTTTTTTTTCCACAACTGTACTTGAAATATTTTGGACAAAAATTAAGGTAAAGTCATGGAACAAAAAGTACCTACCACCCCTATTAACTCCTCAACAAATTAGCGTAGACGAAAGTTACTGGAACCGAACGATTGGAAATAAAGTCTACTTTTAAATGACGTATATATAATTTGGTTAGGGGCCATCTACATATTAAAACAAATCCAAACTTCATTTTTTTCAAAGGAAATATCCAATTTTAACGAGATATTTCAAATCTTTTGTTCAAACAATGCCCAGACACCAAAGTTCAAGTCATTTGAATGATAAGTTTTTGAATTATAAACATTCAAAATTTAGGGCTTCTAATGTTAAATTACATTTTCATATTTTTATATATATCTCCTGAAATTATGTCCCTAATATTCTAATTTTTTGTGCATCAATAATACTAATATACCCAAACATACTAATATACCAAAGCTGAATTTGTAATTTTTATAATTTTATATGAATTATGAATTATGAAATTAATATTCCAAAAAATTATGAATTGCAACCTACAATTTTTTTGATGGATTTAGATTTATTAAGTCTTGCTTTATGGAAATCCAAAATTTCCCATTTTTCTTGGTAATTTTCAAATTATACTTAAAAAACGGCAAAATGGTGATTTAAGGGGCCGTCTATGATAGAAGTGAGAAGATATTTTGAAATTTCTTATGCTATCATGTAATCTGGCAAGCTTCAATGATTGCTTGAGTGGCGCTTAAGGTGCCTTGATCAAGAAGGGAGCTCTCTCGGTTATCAATCGAGTACCGATCTTCAATTTGGATACAGCCCTTAAAATACGCTCGTTTTAAAATAATTAATTTCTCGGAAACTTATGGTACTTATTGCATAAAAAATTGTTTTTAGGCTAATTGAAGGGTGCAGAGTTCATTTATGCTGTCAGAATTGTGTACTGCTATTAAAAAACACAAATTTATGGTTTGTTTTAATATGTAGATGGTCCCCTAAGCACATTTTATATACATCATTTAAAAGTAGACTTTATTTTTAGTCGTTCGGTACCAGTAACTTTCTTCTACGATAATTTGTTGAGGAGTTAGTAGGGGATGTTTACTTTTTTTTCCAAGACTGTACACTAAAATGTATTGGATATAAAAGTACTAAACTCTAACGGATATAGTTACTCTGCATACTATTTGTCTGACAATAGACTCTGGAAAATGCTTCAGAGGATTTACTGGGTGTACCAAAAAGGACTGACTGATTTTAAAATTCAATAACTTGCAAACGGTGACAGATATTTAAAAAAATCTTGCAGGAGGGTTATGCATAAGGTCAAAAGTTTTATTACAGAGATTTTAAATTTTCGTTCGATTTACAAACAATAGATGGCGCTGTAAGCAATAATCTCTAAATACAGGCTCGATTTTTGGTCCTTTATCTTGTTCCATGCAGAAAAAGGAGATGGAAATGTATTATCCGGGCCACGAAGTACCAAAAATCGAGCCTGAATTTAGCGTCTATTGATCGCAGCGCCATCTATTGTTTGTATTTCGAACTAAAATTGAAAATCACTGTAAAAAAAACTTTTGACCTTATCCATAACCCTCCTACAAGAATTTTTTAAATATCCGTCACCGTTTACAAGTTATTGAATTTTAAAATCAGTCAGTCCTTTTTAGGACACCCGGTATATTTGTCGTAATATAAGAGTATTAAACCTTTTTTTATCGTGAGTTATGGGTTAATACATGTAACGCCAATTTTTACACAATATTATTTAACTTAATTCGTATACGTAAAGATGTATATTTGAAATCGAATTTTGTCTTAACTCACTTATTTGCCATAAATGAAGGATAATATACACAGGTGTGTTTCGGATGTGAATATAACATTTACTATTTTTAGAACTTAATTATAAACTAATAGATGGATTTAAAGTGTTTTTTGTTACATGTCTTTTATATTATTAATCACATATTTTTCATTGAAAATACAAATGTTTCACTTGATTAATTTAAAAATCAACATTTTTTTCGAAGACATTCGACTAATACATTTAAATTATATACATTTTATTTAATTAAAAAATGGTTTTATTAATAAATAATATCATAAATCAAGAACATTTTATTTCAATATAAAAGCACTGTTACTTATTAATACGTACAAAAATAATAGCTGTCAATGGATATTTTACATTTTCGTAATGTCTATTGGCAATTGTTACTAGTCCGATATCAAAAAACATTGATGGTAGATTAATCAAATAAAAAGATTCTGTTATAAAGATCAAAGGAGAATTTTACACCAGATAATAGTGTTTTTTTTTCTAAATGGCTGCTATTTCTGCTTAATTCTATGTCTTTCAAGTTCTTCAGGAAAATATTAAGCACGTCAAGTTACAATTATTCTTTGATCTAATTTACAAATTGTGTTTAATACAAAATTTCCGTATGTGCATTGCAAATACATTATAGTTAAAAAAAAATAATAATAACAATATCGAAATTTAGTTAGCATCGTTTTTCAAGTGGCATATCCATCTGTGTAAGTTACCACTTAAGCATAACTCATTTAATTATAAAGATACTATAATGCGTTTTTGTTTTTGTAATGACCTTGTTGCAGCAAAAATATAATTTTGTAACTGATAAATGTTGTATAGAAGGCTAATTAAAAAAAAATAGAAAGTGTTTTATGAATTATCATATGAACTATTTCATTAAAATAAATTTACCAGTAGACACGTGTGAAAAATTTGCAGTTGAATGTCTTGGAATATTGGCTTATACATTTTTTCTTTACTTTTAATTAAGTGAAATTTTTTATGAAACAACTTCCATTAACTAAATGTTTGTGCGTAAGATTATGTCAAGAGTTTTTTCAGAAACCTCTCTTTCGTCACCGTGCGTTTTGTATGTGCATGGAAAAATATTTTTGAAAACGGAAATATTATATACATATGGAAATTGCATTAAATTCTCATTTCTCTAGCTTGCACTTTGTACGTTCTAAGAGTAATCCACTAAAAAACAACTTTGGCTAAAAAATGGTGTGATATCAAATTTCCAAGATTAAATTATTGTACTTATTTAACATTTTAAATTAAAAATGTAACATATGTAAGTGGAGTGCCTACGTATACGTTGACAGAAAGGCTTTTCTTTATTACTAAATACATCATAACTCTGCATAGTCACTCCACCGCTATTATACTTACGGAGATTTCTCTCTAGAAAAAAACAAGCATTTCACGCTAAAACCAAATTTCATTATGAGAAAAATGACGTTAAATACATTTTCAGGTTTGTCTCTCAACTCGCGAATGAAGTAACTCTTTTTTTTTTTTATATATAAAAATCACTTTCAACTCAATTCCTTTTCAAAAGTTTTGTTTACATTATAAATGAAACTTTAAATGCCAGTAACTGTTAATGCATACATTTTAGGAAGTACCTCTTCTCTCAAAAATTAATTTTATTTTAAAGATCTTTGTAAAAATATAATTTTTATATAATTTTTATCCAGTTTTATTTTTTAAAAATAATAATCATAAGGAAAAAATGGCCAATTGGTATGTTAAAATCGAAATGACCTTACCGTATCTAATTTGTACTATTATAATTTAGATACTTACGTTTCTATGGCTATTTTATCGCTGTGTGGCAGAATTTGTTAATTTTAGAATTAATTAACAGTTTTTTACTAATTAAGAATAGAAAGTTTATTTTCTTTAATTGAATTTTATAAAAGCACGTAGATTGAGTTAATATCTGTCCAAAAACGTAATCCTTACATTTTCTGTCCATTATTTAAGTCTAGATGTTGTTTTAATTAAAATGTTTGACGAAGAAAAATAATTGATCATTTTTAGTTTCTTGACGTTTATTTAAAAGGCTATATCTCTGTTTATATTTAATTTATGAAGATGTATTTGGTCTCAAATTGAAGAATTTCTTCATTAGATTCGTCTAGTTTCCGTTTTATTTTTCTGCGATGATTGGTTCTTTTAATATCGGAGATTTTACTCTGGCAGGTTTTGTTTATTTAACATGGTGAAGTTGTCTTCAATATAATAAGCAGTTACGCTGTTCTGGCTTTCGGTTCTTTACGTTTGTTTGTTTGGCGGCGTTAACTTTTTTTTTTTTTTTTTTTTTTTAGCTTGGCTTGGCAGAACGACCGTCCTGCTTGATAGTCTTGTTATTTAATGCCACCAAAAATCGCATTAAAAGCATAAGCTATGTATTTCCAGTTTAATACAATGCTTTACATGAATAGCAAAATAAGTTGAAAAAATACACGTTTAATAAATATTTATGATGGCACTGTTGCATTTTAAAACCTTATAAACATAAAATTTATCAAATCATCTCCCCCTCCAAATTTACTCATTTTCTTTTCAAGTTGTAGAAACATAATATTAAATTTTTCTGCAGTATTTTAATTATTCGGCATTTAAAAAACGGATTTTCAATTAAATATAACCCTATACGTTTAACTAGGTTCCAAAGAGCCAGTATCCTGCAACATGTTCGATTTCTTACGGTTTCATTTATATAAAAACAATTATCTAGTTTTGTCATCAAACAATGTGTTTTAATGATACGCGGATGGAATACGTTATGTCAGAAACTGTTCGTAAATATATAGATGGATACTCATTCAACGATAAGTGTTTTGTAAGTGCATAGAAAAAGGAACACAACATAAATATATGATTTCTTACCTTTTTTTTAAACACATCTGTAATATCCATTGCCTACTTATCTTGAAGGTAAGAATTTCAGGAAAGCATCTCATGGGTGTTACTTAGAAATGCGCTCAGTTAAATTTAGTAGAATAATTAAAATTTTTACAAAATAATATGCTTTAACAATGATAATAAACAGTCGTAATGTATAATTTAAGAAAGTGTGGGATAGTAAAATTATATCAAAAATCACAATTTATAATTTTTTTAATAGAAAACTACTTTAGAATAACATTTTGATAACTGCGTTATCTATAATAATTTCATCGAACTATATAGCGCATTTTATGTCATACCTACTCCGTGCGGTACCTACGCCTTATGCCAGGAGGAATAATGCATTTATTGCTTTTAGAATGTATCTATTCCAGATTTGTCGCACACCATAAAAAAACAACTATTCCATGATCGAGATCTTATCTTTCATAAGGTTGACGGAAATATAGCATAACATTTTCCTTGTCAGCTGCAAATCTAAAAGACGTTCTTTTATCTTACAGAAACCACGACAAATTTCCAATAGTTAAAGATGAAACACTTTCACTTCCCGAATATTACAGGCAGTACTAGTTTAAATTGTGTATTAATCAGTTTTCGAAATACGAAGTATTAGTTTTTTGGTTGCTATCAATTCTCAGTTGGACATTTTCATCTGCGCAATTTAATTTATCCATGCAAGAAAAACCAAAAAATGTAATTATTAAATGTTAAAGTAGATAAAGTTCATTTTCATGTTAGCCTGAAAAACATGTTTGTTGAAAATGTAAATGTTTGCCTGAAAGTTGGTGGGATTGAAAAATCGTATATTCCGGTAGAGAGGTCTACTTAATACACTGTAAAATCTATTCCAAAATGTCTTCGAAAATCTGTGGCCGCAGAATTTTTTTTTCTATTAATGTGTTTTTAAATCTCGGAAATCTTTTGATTTGAGAGGCCTCTAGAAAAAGTGAAACACTTATCGAAACAAGGATAACCCGGAAGAGGTTATATTATATTTTCCTAAACCTTAACCATTATACATATTAAATTTATAAACATTTGCCATTTCTTACAACGTAGTTAAATTTATATATTTAAATGTTGTATGTTACAAGATTTTGTACGATGTTTTTACAGCATTGTTATCTTGAAATTATATCTGGAATACTTAGACTTCACGTAAATTTTTAATGACCATTTCTGTTGTAAGAAATTTTCATTAAAAATCATTAAATAATCATTAATTCATATTACTCAATAAATTATTTTAGCTTTAGCTTAAAAAAAAAAATATATATATATATATATTAGCAAATTCCGAAGAAAAATTTTAATTTATTATTTCTGTACTTAAAAACGAGAAATTGTTTTTCCTAAATTTATTTATTTAAAAATAATAATAATAATAATAATTTTAAACATGAGAAAAATCTGAAAATTCTTAACTTTTAAAAGTGAAAATTTTTAAATTAAAAAAAAACACATTTTAAAAATATAAATATAAATAAATACGCATTTAAAGAAAAGTAGAAGGAAAAATATTTATAAATATAAAGGAGACCTTTGGTGTCCCAGCTGCAATTTAAATTTCTCCCAATGGTTTACTTATTTTTGCAAGACATTTCATACTCACACTGGACGTGAAGTTGGCTGTAACTTGGAAACCCCTAAAAGATGCTTAATTGTTCAGAAATTTTCAGAACTGGTGCCAGAGACCACCTTAAGACCAGAGTTGGGCAAATTTGTAATTTCAATTATTTGCAATGTAATTACAATTTAATTGTATGCAATTATTTATAGTTAAAATTACATGCCGTAAACAAATTTTGCAGCACTGAAGCCGAAACAGCCGCCATCCCCTTATTTGACGAAATTTCTGCGTTTGAATGTGTCTATAATCAGTTACATGCAATGAACTTGTAATTATATCGCGGATAATTGAGATTACAAATCTACCCAACTCTGCTTAAGGCTATTTAAGAGGACGCTGTTAGCATACAAATTCGATTTTCAGATTTGTATTTTCATCACATAGGCCTTCGACTACATCCTGAAAATATTCAGACTGATATTGCATGAATAAACAGTTAGAATTGATTTAGCAAACATCTAATAAAATATTCACCATTTAAAAAAAAAAAAGTCATTTATCTCAGTTTTGTTTATTGATATTTTGAAAATATTTAAAATAAGAATGCTTTCTAAATATCAATAAAATAATTAGATTTATTTTTCAGTTGAAAATCATATTAAATATAAGAGATTCAAGGATATAATTTTTAACAATTTGATAACTTTTTTTTAAAGCATACTTTCGGGCAAAAACAAGTAATTTTTTTTTTGTTTTTTCTCTTTTACTTAGCTATTCTTTTTATCTCTAAAAGTATTGCTATTAAAAAAAGTTCTTAAATCTATTCTGAATAGTATCATTACTGACAAACAATAAAAAAAAATCAGGAACAATTAAAAAAAAATAAAATACTAGTATCGTTTTCGAACAGCGAACACATTCCAAATGATAATCAAATTAATTAAATATTGATAACAGCGACTAAATTATGAAGGACTGATAGCGTAGATGCTCATTCACTCACCAATAACGATAAAAAGAAATTAAGACGAAAGTATACAAGTATATTAACATAGTCATCTTATAATATAAGAACGAAATTATCGTCTACAACTGGCTCCTCCTGTATAACGCAACAAACAACCAAATGTGCCAAGGCACAAAAAAAGACCTAACAAAGTTATAACAACATTTTAATTATGATGGAAAATCACCCCAAAAATAAGTAGTGTAAAATTACTCATTCCATCGACGCAATCATACGAGAGAGACAAATCATAAGAATACAAAATCATCCAACGATAGAGACAGACCACCATAGGTCAAAATGAAAAATAAAGACGAGTATATCATGCTGATACCCGAAGATTTTTCACTGAAATGAATGCCTAAGACAAAGTTAGTTTATTTTTCCTCTGCCGCTGTGCAGTGCAGAATGAACTCAACTAAACATCCCTTCATCAATTAGTAATAAGCCTATTTAGGAAATTCAACGAAGGCAACAGAAAGCACAGCAGCCCCGTCAGCCTGGAGGCTTATCAAGTAAATCTCTGCCGATCACATGGATCTGGAGAGCTTTCGCACCGTTGCCAGGTATCAACCGTTACACCTGGCCAAAAGTCCGGTAGCTAAAGGCCTGGTCTACGGTAAAAAAAAAAAAAAAAAAAAAAAAAAAAATGGTGTTGTTAAAATGGAATGTTTTTTAAAATGTTTGCATTTTTTTTTATTATTCTATTTCTTTGCATTGCATTATTTGTATTTAACATTCAGTACTGTATATATATATATAGGGGTGCGAGGACTTGAGTTTCAAAATCTTTTTTTAAAATCTTAATTTTCTTATCCAGAAAATCAAATTTTGGGAAATCGCAAAAACCTCTGACTGCGTCAATTGGTTTTCATGGTAAACCAATAGAAGCTGTCAGAGATTTTTCGCGATTTCCCAAAATTTGCAATGCAAAAAACACACCATAAAACTATTTTTTTTTTTTTTTTTTTTTGCAGATTGTAGTGTCATTTTGATGCAGGTTGACCAATAGAACAGAATTACAATACATAAATAAACACCAATAGAGAACACCAATAGAGAAAACACGATTTTTAAAATTTTGGAAAAGACGAGTTTTGAAACTTACGTCCACACACACACGCACACACACATATATATATATATATACATACTTCACCATTTCAAATTGCCAAAACAACATAACACCAAAAGGAAGGTGTATATCTACAAAAAATATTTAACAATAAAATACTTAAAAAACAAGAAAGACAGGTAAAAAACAAAAACAGTCTGTTCTTCGTCAGTGGGAGAACAGACAAAAAACTTAACTCCACCCCCACTTTCAAAATTTGCATGTTTCTGAACACACGTCCATCCCGCATTCAATACTGAAAAACTATTGTTATTTTATTATCGAAATTCTATAAAAAACTAAAATAACCCAAACTAAAAAAAAAAAAAAATACATAATATTAACAATACAAAATTATCATACAAAAACAAAAAAGCTTTAATAAAAAGTCTTTTAGAAAAATACTTAAAAAATAAACAAAAGAAATTAACTTGACATGCATGAATGCAGAAGAAACGTGCGCCCGGGTTTTTATGGAATTTGGATAATAAAATGACAATAGTTTTTCAGTATTGAATGCGGAATGGACGTGTGTTCAGAAATCTGCAAATTTTGAAAGTGGGGGTGGAGTTAGTTTTTTCTCTGTCCTTCCACTGAAGAAGAACAGATTGTTTTTGTTTTTTAAGTATTTTACAGTTAAAAATTTTTTGTAAATATACACCTTCCTTTTGGAGTTATGGTGTTTTGGCATTTTGAAATGGTGAATCATGTTTTATTGCATTTGATATGTGCTGCTGTAGCGCCATTCATGCGGTAATTTTTCATTAATTTTGAAATAATACATATATACATATATAGATTTAAGTTGATAATAAAAGAAAATTTCGGTGCCTACTCCCCTTAAATGCAGGCAATATATTTTAAATGGTAATCTGAAATATTAATTAAAAAATATAATTTTATAAAACTTTCACTTTGGTATTTTAAATATGGATTATAAAATTATTATTTTTTTAAATCATTCTCTTATTAATTCATTAACTCTTATCTGGAAATAAAACATTCTCTATTTCATTTTATAATAAATTGCAAAAACATCTTATGGCCTGCCAGATAGAGTTATAAATGTTACGAAAGCGGAAATCTTTATTTGAAAACTTTAAATGGAAAATCTTTATGTTATCCGTTTCGTCCAAATCAAAGAAAATTATTTCAACTTCAGTGACACTTGCTGAAGATAAGTAATTTCGATTTCAAAATTCATTAATGCACTAAGTTAAATACTAAGTTGGCGTTTTCATTAAGTTTCAAATTGATTTGCGTAATGAAAGAGGGGAAATTGATTTATAGTATTGAAAAAAAAGATAAATTGAATTAAAATCATGTTCTTTTACAGACATTCGGAAATATTTTTGACATGTGTTTAAAGAATGTAATTATTTTTTTATGAAAAGAACACGAAATGTTGCCCTTTTCCCTGAAATCGTACAATTATTAGGACAGTGAATTTATTTAAAACATAATCAATCTTGAAACATTAAAAAAAGAAAATTATATGTTGGAACGTGGCTTAAATACAGATTTAGGTCTGTTAAAAAATGTACATATTGGAGTAATTATTAATTTCAACACAATACGTCAAATCAAGAATGTATTTATACGTTTTTGTATGCATAAATGTATATACGAATAAGGACAGTGATACTGAACTTATTGTGCATTGATTTATTGATTTCGGCAGCGTACACCCTCGAGTGCTAGTTCAGCTCGTGTCTCCGATCAAGGGAACGTTAAATTTCAGTAATTATTTATTTCGATACGGAATAAATTTTTGTTTTGTTAACTTGACGATCAAGCAAATGTTGGGATAGATACCACGTAATAGCATCAAGGAAAATTCGAGTGCACTATGATTGTTTTTTACCTGTGGCAAACCAGTTTTGTTATTTAGCAGCCAAACATTATGAACTTAATGTAAACATATTTAGCGCACTATTTCCCCGATAGCCTTCTGGATTTTCTGTAAATTCAATGGTTCTTTTTATCTGTTTTCATTTTTAGTTTTCATATGTAGTTGACAATTAAATTATGAAAAAAGTTTTTTGTTATATTTTGCGCATGCGCAATTAAAATTTATTTGATTAAAATGCGCATATTTCATCACATATTTAATATGTTTATATTCAAGTTATAATATAATGTTTCTAGTATCCTTTGCCAAGTTTTCTGAAAGCCGTGTTAAAATGGGTTTTAAATCCTGCATTCTGTAAACAACAACAACAACAAAATGTCGTTTTACACAAATGAACAATTATGTTGTACAGAACCCACATAGTTCTATGATTTAAATAGGAATTATTTCAAAAATTTTATTTTACAGAATGATCACAAGTATTATTTTTTACTGAATCAGTTATTCGACCCGCTACTTAAATTCATGATAAGTCCTTCACTGAGAAGTACAACATTGTTTGCTCCGTATTTCTCTAGATATTCGACAAAATGCCTAAAATTGAAAGTGTCCGATGACTTTTGTCGACATGTAGTAAATATATGTAATCTATATATTTTAATGTATATTTTATGTACATTATTAGTTGTCCTTAATGATGTATTTTAAGAATAATACTCAATACTGAAATCACTGCAGAAAAAAATAGTAATACTTTTAAACGGACATGTAAAATTTTTTCACGAGATAAAAAAAAAAATAAATAAGTGAAAATGTGCAACAATAATGGAATATTATTTAAAAATCAGTGTAAAATCAGGGTATTCAGTACGCATTTTGCAGATTACAATGTATAATCATAATCTCTCGCTATATATAAATGATCGCCACAGTCTAATTAACGATTAAAACTTTTCATTTCGATTAAATCATGTCATTCATTGCAAAATAAAATAGGAAAATTCTTTTAATCAGGTATACGAATTTTACTCCGTGTAAATCATTTTTTAGAAAACTAACAAGCTCAAAAAGAATAAAAAAAGAAATGACAAGGAAATTTTTCGTGCATTTTTATATATTTTTTTTCAAAGTCAAAAAATACCCAAAATCATTTTTCTGAATAAATATTTTCCGAAAAATAATTTCTTGGAGAATATTGCAAGTTCAATCATATTTAATTTTATCATCCTTCTAAAGTATGCACCGAAACCCTTTGTGGAATTTTTAAATAAACTTTGTTTAGTAAACTACCTTTTAACAAAGTAGAGTTTTTCCAAAACATATTAAACTTAGAAGCACATTATAAAAGATAAAATACTGAACCTTTTCTTTTATTTGTGAGCTTTTTCATTTCTCCGAAACTTTTTGGGCAATTTTAATTTTGCTGAAATGAATTGTAAATAATTCTGCATTAAAAAAAGAAAAAACTGATACTGCTATCCGAAATGTATTTCTTAATCATTGAAATACATTTCTTGGAATTTTATTCAGTGTTACAGAAAAATATTTTAAATTTTGAAGATAAAAGAATAAAATATATTGTCTTAACAAACAAAAATGCTACACAATTAGTTATTTGTATTGTTGTTTCTACGTGGATGCATATATTTTTTTGGTGTTTATATTATCAAAGAAATCACAAAATTTTCTTTACTAAACTGGCTTATTTCTTATTAATACCGTTCACCGTAATAAATAAATAAATAAATAAGAAGAGAATATAGAGAAATATTGCCATCTGATCTCCGTTTTCGTATTCACCCGTTTTCAAGATGGACATGTACAGCTAAGATAGAAATTTCTGTTTTTAAACATTGCTGTGAACAAAACCACAATATTAAAAATAAATGCACATAATAATTCAAATGCTCAGATGATAAAGGTGGGAGATGACAAATTATCATTCTGAGTAAACAGATTTTGAACAATTTTTATCAACAAAAATTACAATTTTTTATTGTCCTCTTTTATCAAGAAAATATTTTCGATTATTACGTTTTTTTTTTAATTTTTTTTTTTTTTTCAAATAGTAAATTGTGAGATGGTAAAAGACCATTGATAATTTTCAATCATATGAATAATTCAATTGTTTTTTTTTTACCTTGTCCCATACCACCTTTATCATCTGAGCTGTTCAATTATAAATACACATATGCACACATATGGCACACATTTATATGGCACAGATATTTGTATTGAATATTATCACAGATGCTTTTTGTCGGGTTCTGTCAGGATTCGAACTGCGGGAATCGCCATTAGAGGGAGAATGCTACGGTAAAGGGTAGAGGGTAAATACACTGTACTCTTCACCCTCTGGCCATATCCAGCGACTTGGTTATAGACCAAAACATCAATTGCGAAAACATAGCTGGAATTTTTCCTTTTTTCCGTTTTTTTTTTTTTTTTTTTTTTTTTCTGCTTGATTCAAGAGGAACATTTCCGTTTCTGTGTCTGGGACGAAAGATTTTAGTTTCTGAGTATTGGAAGGATTGGTTTCGTTTTTAACGTTGAATGTAAAAAATGAAATTATCCACTTATTTATTGGAAATTTACGATTTCGACGCAAAAAAGAAATTTTCAGTTATAAGACAAAAATTTAGCATAAAACCACCTCTATATATACGAAGTTTTGTTTACAATGTGCCTAATTTAACGACATTAACATAATGACGGAATAAATTACAGTCCGCAAAGAGAAGTTACAAGACTACTAATTTTATCTGAAATACCGCAATCAAATAGCGCTGGTACGGTTATAAATACTAGTGCTACCAATCTATTAAAAATACTTTTAAATGGTGTTTTTAAACTTACTAACTTCTTTAAAGGATGATTTTCGGGTACATTTATGTTCAAAATACGCAAATATTACATATTTATGTCATAAAAACGAAATTTCTCAACACAGTTTGTTATTACGTTTAACAGGCGTAATTACATATTTACGAAAAAACGTATACATACAGGAGATTTTATGTGAAATTTGTCTTTTAACCAGAAATTTTTGTTTTGATTCAAATCTTGCATTTTCGTGGAATAAATGGAATCTCTCATTTTATCCTTACTGGTTGAATGTTTAAAAAAAAAATTCTCCCTCCAAAATAGACAAAGGGATATGTTGCTTTTCAATTGTGATAAAAACGAAATTATTTTGTTATTTTTTGTAATTGATGTTTCGGCCTATAAACCAGTCATGTGAGATTTGATTTCCAATTTGGCGACATTATTTTGTTGAGCTGATTCAGATATCAGACCAGATGCTATAATCATTAAAGTTAGCTGAGTTAATTACATCCACAAGATTCGTTCGTGATTGCTCAAATAGTAGAGCATTGGAGGCTTCAGCCCAGAGATCCCTGGTTCGAATCCTGGTCCGGACACTTTTTCGCCCAGTTGGAAATTTACATGTGCATTACAATTATGTTGGCCTTTGCGCCTCTTAAGCAATTACATTGACATTTGATTTTCATTTGAAATATTGTATGCAAGGCGAATGTTTCACTCTGGAATAATTTCCGTGTATTAATATAGTTTCTATCAATGCTGGATTTAATTAAGTTACGTGTTTGCCGCGTGTTTACTCACGATAAATATTCCCTCTTGTGCTGCGTTTGTAGCCTTGCCAACATATAATAGTGAGAAATTTTCCACGCTGGGTATCGTTTCATGTGGTTTAGTCGGTAGAACGCCAGTACGCTATACTGATGGTCCGGCATGGAATCGATTCGAGTTCCGGCATGGAATCTTTTTTCAATATGTTGGCATTTGCAATCCTCTTAAGCAATTACTTTGAAATTTGATTTTCATTTGAAATATTGCATGCAAGGCGAATGTTTCTCTCTGGAATAATTTCCATGCATTAAAAATGGAAATTTACATTTCATATGATTTATTTACAATTACGAAAATTATGTTAAAAATAATCTACTATACACTAGTCACTGGATAGGACCAGTTGGTGTAATGGACAGAGCATTCATCTTCTAATCGTGAGAATCGAGGTTCGAATAGGAAGGCATAGGGATAATAAAATGGTGTGATAATATGCAATCCAAATATCGTTTTGTATAAATTGGCATACTATATATACCGGGTGTTTCAAAAGTTCGGTACGAAAGTAAAACGAGATTAAATAAATAAATAAATAAAAAAAATAAATAAATAAAAATCCCTGCCAGCTCGGCTTACAGGCGGAGGTAGATTTCGAAGTTAAGTATTAAATTCACCAACAAAACTTTAATCAAGATTAGAGATAAACCCAGTTTCTTTACTAAGAATCAGCTCTAGTGAGCTAAACTTTTTGTGAAAATTCTAATATACCCGAATACAAACGCGCCTATAAGGAATAGTTTTAAAAAAGTCTACAGAAAATTCAAAGAACTTCAAAGTGTTAAGATATGTTAATATTTCCATAGTCGGGTTTTTATCACGTTTTAATACGTTTTTTTTTAAACTCGCACGATGTTACATATTCACCTGCTGATGTCCATTATATTTCCAATATGACGCAATATATATATATATATATATGTGTGTGTGTGTTAATTCGTCAAACTATTTATTTTATTTTGAGTTTTCTTGCTCTAGCAAACTTATGTCGTAATATTAAATTTGTTTTCAATTCGTGAAACTATTTATTTAATTTATTTTTTTCACGTGAAAATCTTGCAATAGAAAAGAAATTGTTGTGGTGAGAATTTTATATATATATATATATATATATATATATTAATTGTTAGTAACTACTATAACGAAAAATGTTTATTTTTTCCTGTCATTGTTGTGTAAGAGTTGGTTTTATCAGAATCATGTTAAGACGGTATTCAAAATTTTGAACACTCCTCGTTTCCACCTCCTTGGGCCGATTTTGCCCATTTTCAATCCCCGCCGAGATATTAGCCATCTCAATGTGGTTGGCGAGTCTGAAGACGATCCGTGCATAATTGCGACTTTTATCGTGCGGACAAAATTTAGTACATACATACATATATATATATATATGTCCTATAAACTTTTTAGGTAGGGGTGGTTTGGTTCCTGGGGTCCTATAATAAAAAGTTATGAAGGAATTTTTCAAAATTCGTACCATGGTAAAGACTGCAATAGGTAGTATTTCTTACGAAATCTACCTAACAGATCTATGCGTCGGAGAGGCATGCGGTTTGCAGATAAATATTCGTCATAGTACGGGATTTTGTATGACACCAACAACAAAAAGTAGTTCAAAATCTGGACAGCAGAGGCGCTATCGCAAATAATTACATATTGCTCACATAAAGCAAGATTTGGATACAAAAAAGCATACATACAGTATTCTCTAATGTTTTTGTATCCAAATCTTGCGTTTGTGAGTAATATGGAATTGTTCCATGGAATAGTCTGCCCCTCTTTTGTCCAGATTTCAACTAATTTTTTGTTTATTGTCATACAAAATCCCGTACTACCCTGAATATTTATCTGCAAACCGCATGTCTCTCAGAGCCATAGATTTTTTTTTCTTAAATCGCGTTCTACTTTCTGACCGAACTTTTGAAACACCGGTATATATATATATAGGGTAAAATCACCTATTATGGCCCATATACCGGTAATGGCCCATTTAATATTCCTACGACGCTAGACGCGAAACGCCCAATATTCCAACTTAGCGCAATTGAGAAGTGATAAAATGGTCTTTCGACTGTCACATTATTCCTTTGTTTTGACAAATCAACGCACGTCACGTGAACAGTGGCTGCTCCTACCGAAGCTTCCTTTTTTTCCTGTTTCAGCTGTTGTTTCTTAGCAAGATATTTAGTGGGCAAAGTTGGATTTCGTGCTGTGTACGAAATTTCCAAGTAGGATAAATAGAAAAAAGTAAATTCTAATAACTTATATAAAGTTTAAGGAATATGTAAACATAGTGTTGTTATCACAATAAACTTATTAAGCCAGCTATTGGGGTGGGCCACTACTGATGCTGTTTTTTCATGATCGCAGTAGTGATGGCCCACACTTACTTTCTATATTTTACAGCTATTTGTTGTCATTAATTAAAGTTTTTGATTACATCTATTTCTTTCAGACATTTAAAGCAAAGTGTTTGATAACAAAATTTAAATTAGCATATTCCTCTTATGTATGTCCATTTTATTCTATACTTTGTGTACTTGCGACATTCCTTTGTAAATGGCATAATTGACTAGTGTTTTAGGCTAGAATCTACACCCTAACTGTCTAACTTAGGTATCACAATTACCGTCTATAGCCAGCGATGAATATTTAAAATTTAGCTTTAACATTTCTAGAGTGCAAGGTAGTTAGAGGGATTCATATCTAGACCGGTTTTCGTATCTAGTGAGCAAAAATCTTGAAAAAAGAAAATTTATATTTTTCAGTATGTTTAATTAAGTTATAAAAATAATTCAAAACAATTTTAACTTAAGATATTTTTAAATATTACTTTTATACTAATATTATAATGAAGAAACGTTTGTTTGTAGGCGTTAATCTATGGAACTAATAACGCATTTCAAAAGTAATGTTGGCAAAACGATGGTGACACTCTGTACTTTACCATAAGCTGTAGTGTATGTTGGTATCATAATCCCAATGGAATGCAGGAGCAAAATCTTTCTAAAATGCATATTTTTTGTTATTTTCAAGGGTATAAAAATTATAATTTTGACTGATGGTAACTTGCAAGATGTAAATACTCTCTAAAAACAGTTTCTAAAACATTCAAATTCAAAAAGGATTTAAATGTGCACGATTTCTATCGAATTGGTAAGGATATATTGGGTCGTTCGGAAAGTCGTGTCCATATGGGAATATTCGTACCGGAAAATTCTGCCCAGTAATTATTAGACATTAGATATCGGAATCAATGTCTAATAATTAAATGAAAGAAATTTCCGGTACGGATTGATTTTCCCAAACATACACGACTTCCCGAACGGTCCAATAAAATTTAAACTTGACATGGCTGTTATTTTTAAATCGCAAATGTACGCACAAAATAGTTTTATTTAAAGGGAAGAGTGTGCTGAAATAGTTTTAAAACATCGACTTTCGTGATACTGAAGGGGCTAGAAACTTGACATGTGTTATGGTGGTTAAGATGCAAATTCTCGTCAATAACGTTTTGTAAAAAAATTTTAATTTAAAAGGTTCAAATGAGCAGCAAACGCTCTAAATTAAGATTTCTATGGTCTTGCTTGTAATATAAAACTTGAAATTTCTCGTGGCTGTTACATTTAAGACTCAACTCTTTATAACAAGAAGAATAATCGAGAGAATAACAAGAGTTATTCTCGCACGAAACTGTTTTTAAAAAATCGTAATTTAAAAGGGTGCAGGAGAAAAAGAAGTTTTAAAGTTTCAATTTCTTTTTATTGATGGGGCTAGAAACTAAAAATTCTCATGGTGGTTATTTATAAGATACAAATGCTCATTAAGAACGGTTTCTAAAATATATCGAAATTTAAAAAGCTGAAATTAGCTGAAAAGACTCTAAATTACGAATAACTGGGAAATGTTTAATGAAATTGAAATTTTTATTTACAGGCTACTTTTACTATGGACACGATAGTGTGTAGGTATCTAATAACTAATTCGTGGCATGGTATGATACAGTTTCATTATTTTTCCTTTTGGCATCAAGCTAACCAAAGAATAAAACTTTAATTCTGCGGTTCTGCTGTGTTAGTACAGCTATCTCATTTTCCTTTTAGAATACAGATAATGGCTTCAAAAAAACTGACTAAAGAACAGAAAGATCGAGTTGAGAAGGCAGTTGATGCTGTTAAACAGGGGCTGAAGAGTTTCGACGAAGACAGTTTTTCAGAGCCAGAAAATAACGGCAATACAACTTCCACAGCTGAATACCTCAACGGTTAAAAGAAATCCTTGAATGGCCGCACAGTCCAGAAAGGAAAGGGAAGAGGAGATCGGAGAGAATGCCTTTCAACCTGACATAGCAAAGATGGAACGAGCTGCAAAAAGACAAGTTACGGAAGAAACAAGAAGAATTGTAACAAAAAGAAGTAAAACAGAGAGAAATAGCTCTAAAACGAAAAAAAAAAAAAGAAGCTGAGATGGTCAACAAAAGAGTTAAGATGACCAAAAAAGAAGCCACCAAAATATCAAGGCCAAATCCTGCAAAAATAATCAGAAAAAGAAGAATCGACTTCGGTGGGCCATCACTGATGCAGTGATGGGCCATTACGGATCCAAAGCGGGCCATTACTGATGTTTTTGTACTTTTTAGTAAAACAAATCTTGTAAAGGAATAAATTTATATTTTGTTGATTTTCTTGACACGAAAGTCTTCTTCCATCCTTTCTTCTTATATTTTGACCATCGGCATAAAAAAAAATCGCACGGCATAGTAATTATTAGCTAAAAGCCGAAAAATTCGTCCTTAACCTGGCCATCACTGGTGGTTTTACCCTATATTAATATTACGCTATTACTCATGTTTATGTTTGTAAAGACATAAATTCCCCCTCTATTCTTGAAAAAGAAAGAATACAACCAAAGCCGAAGTTTTGTGAATACATGGACAATAGACGGCAACTTTTTTTATTTTTCTCAGATTTTATTTTATTTTATTTATTTATTTATTTATTTTTTTACCGTGTCATTAGTTTCAGAAATTTACTTTTAAAAGTTTTCAAACTTTTTAAATTGTGTGGTTCCTCCTTCAGTTCTAATGAATGAGAGAAATTCACCTAAAGCTCTGTAAAATCCCAACATCACCACAAATGTTTAATACCAATCAAATTGACAAAAACTTGTGAACAATACATTATAATAAATTTTGGAATTTAAGAGTTCGGAAGAGTGCTTTTTTTCACTAAACTTTTACCTATAATATCATAAGATTAAACGCAATATTTCACCTTGATTCAAATATAAAATATATTACATGGACTTTAAAAAGTTCACTGTTTTACTTAAAAAGTTACTAAAATAATACAAAAGATGTTACAAATTAAAATTTTAATTTGCAACATCTCTTTTATTTGTTTTGTCACCTTTTAAGTAAAACAATGAACTTTTTGAAGTTCATATAATATATTTTATCTTTACGCAAAGTTTTCGTTTTTCTACGATACATTTAAGAAAAGTATCCTAACACTCTAGTTCCAATTATTTTCGTTTTCTGCTAAAAACAATTGCAGTTAGTGGAAAAGATGCCGTCTAAAAATTCTCCCAATATCCCCCGAGGCTCACTTAAAGAAAAACTAGTGAGATTTTCTTTGATGCTTAGGAGCTTTTCTCCGATACATCTCTTGAGCTTCAGGTTTTATTTATCTGTAACAAATTTCTGTCAACGGAAAAATGTTTGAATTGTTCATATGGCTTGCAGGATATTTATTAGAAGATTAAACTCGTCCTTTTCCTATTGGTCCTATCCCCTATTCGCTTTAGGGGAATAAGAGATGAAAGACAATCTCGAAGTTCAACATTCGATTTTTCAATCATAATCAATACTATTTTAATGATTTAACGTTTTCTGTAACTCATCGGAAAACAATATCTATTTTTTAAGATAATAATATTTATATTTCAATTAAATAATTCTATATGAAATATAGAATATATGAATAACGATTTAGAGATTATCAATAAAGATATTAGATTAATTAAATTATTGAGTTTATAAATAAAACGAATAAAAATCTAAGTAGAAAATATACTATTGTGAAAATAACAAGTTTATTTATCTCGTATTGGTTTCCATGAGAAAAAATGTGATAGGACATTCTCTTTCAGAAAAACCCTTTTGTCCGCTAAAAATTTAAGTAGTCATTGGACAAAAGTCAAATATAAATTCATAAATAACCTTGAAATGCACACAGATCAATATTACTTACTAAGATTAATATCTTTTTCCGAAATGATATTCTATTATCTCCTTATGTTTTAAAGCAAGTAGAGAAAAAATTTTTAAACTGCTTGACTACATCGCTAACTGCTAAAATATTGGGAGTATATGTAGTGAAGTACAAAGTTGCCGTTTGAGCTTAAAAACTTTCGATACGGGCTCCAAGTGTGAAATTATCCTTAAAATGATTTTCAAAATATTTCAACCAAATCAGAAAAGTACGAAATTTCCCTGTAGGAACATCTACCTTAGCTATTCCATGAAAAAAGAAAAATAAAACATTTAAAAATATTAAAATGCAGTCTAGAAGTTTAAAAAAAAACCTTCCATTCGTTTAACATTAGCGTACCAGAAACTTCGCATTAATAGCGTGCGTGTTAAGGGCTAATATATTGCAACTGTTTATGACTACCATGCATAATTTAGCAAGAAAATAATTAGAAGGATTAGAAACAAAAAGGAGGAAGATATATTTCTGAGTATAATTTTAAAATTAGACATAGAAACAAAGTTTATTTTGAATCTTATAAACACATCTAGAAATATTTTTAAATCTACTTCGTTTTGGGAAAATAAATAATACTAGCCTTAAAAGTATTTTCTGTATAAAAAAAAACTTTTATAGGTGATTCTATATTGCTTTAAATTAGTAAGTAAAAAAAAAAAAAAGTAGCTCTAAAATACCGAAAGATTAACTTATTAGTTTTCGAAAATGAAGTATGGTTGTAAAAAGTTATAATACAGGGTATCCATAAAATAATGTCCCAGTTTAAAGTGAAATTTATTGTCCCATTATAAATTTTAATAGCATCAACTGTGAGCGTTGTAGAGTGTTGTTTCAAGATCACAAATAAAGAGTTAGGGAAAGTGTCGTACCTTATGTACCCTGTACTTACACAGTTTTTTTTTTTTTTTTTTTTTTTGCAGTATCATTTGGAAGTAATTGGTGTAATTTTGAGGTATACCACAAGATGTCACTTAGCAGTTGGTTTCTTTAATATATTCACCACATGTTGCAGAAAATTGCTCAAAAACCTTTGCTTAAAAAATACTCATTATATCTCGTCATCAACAGTTATTTCTTTTAAATTGAAAGTTATACATAAAAGAGTATTTATAGTGCATTATGAACATGAGGTTCAAATCAGTTTAAGCCTATCTAGAAAATGGTAAGGAGTCATTATTTTTCAAGTCACCAAGTGTTGTACCTTGCACCTAGCAATAGTGTTGTACTTTGAAGAGATGCAAAGTACAACACAATTAAATATTGTTCTGTTAAAAAGCAACAACTGAAAATTTTATTTCAGGAAAGTTTGTACTTTTATTATTAATGGCAGGGATTCAAAACTGAGCTCTATATGTACTCCACTTGTATTTAGAAAATATGCTTAGTGAAGACAATCGTGAAGAAGAAATTATTGTTCTACCCATGAAATATTTTAATAACATTAGAAAAGAATTCACACTTCAGGAAAATATACTTTTTAATCAGTTGCTAACAAATCATTAACATTTTGCCGGAACCTAGCCTTATTGAAAGAGGCAGAAGGATTCTTTATGTATTTCCTGGTATTATCAGTTAAAAAAAAAAAAAAAAAAAAAAAAAAAAAAAAAAAAAAAACACTCTTAACTTTTTTATGCAATTTTTTTTTTTTTTTTTTTTTTTTTTTTTGTGTGATTTTATGTCATAATATGTATAACAATACATAATAATTTTGAAATTGCTCGTCAAACGTGGTAGATGAAGTGCGTTCGTACTATAACTAGTTTTATAAAAACTTTTTTCACCCCATATTGTACTGAATGTATATTTTTTTGCACCGCATAAGTGCATAGTCTGTAACATCATTCCAATGCACTTGCAAAAATTTTTTCCAATTGGCCGTCATGTAACCGAAAAATTTTGACAGTTACTGTAATTAAACTATACGTCCGGATTTCATAAAATTTGAAATGACTCGAAAACATTTTGCAACAATTATATATTTAAAATTTCAGATCATTCGGAAGGATGCAACATCATTATAATGCACTTGCAATAATTTTTCCCCATTTGCCTTAATGTAACAGAAAACTTTTGACTATCCCTGTAAATAAACTATACATCGAATTTTCATAAAATTTGAAATGGCTCGACAAACTTTTGCAACAATTATATATTTAAAATTTCAGACCATTCGGTTGGGTAGATTTTGCTCTGTTATTTGCGGGTGGACAGACAGATGGGCTGAACGACAATTATAGGTGCTACATATTTATATAATTACGAACGTATCTAAAATTGGAATAAAACAGTTAAAATTCAATTGATATCTATTGTTGCTGGAGTTATCCCCCCCCCCATCGCCTCTGCCATATAATTACACCTTGGTGTTATATTCATTTTAAACAACTTTAAATAGGTTTCTATGACAAATCTGTTATTATATATACTTTTAATGTTTATTTGAAATACATCATAAAAATGTTTCGTCTTTTTTATTTTTTATAGAAAAATGATCCATTGTACAACATGCCTAGAGCTAAGGTTCAACATGGGTTTTGTACCTTTGCTCTAAAATTACTATTTTTGTAAATAAAAGAAAAAGTATGATATGCCTAAATTTAGAGTTAAAAAAAATTGGCAGGATAGCAGAACATGATAAATATTTAGAAAATAACTTTATATTTCATTATTTACATATTCTACAAATTAGAATGTCAAAATAAGACTAAGGTACAACACATTTCCCTAACTCAAACAGTTTTAGATGAATGCATGAATTGCATGATGCATGCACTGATTTGTTATTTACTTTCTTGCAATGGCACATACGTAAAATGAGACCTGAGCACGACTCCTGAGCGCAAAGCGTTTTTTTATTTTAAAATTTGCTAAGAGTGAATCTGTAATTTCAGTTTAACGTGCTTTTCTTTTAAGTTTAATGCTGACCCACTAGGTGCCAGAAACATCCGCCGATGATATAGGCAATTCTAATTTATTGGATGTGTTTGTAAAGGGAAAAACACTGGACGACCAAAAGTTCCTGTACAGGATGCTGAACATATCAGGGCATTTTACCTGCGCAGTCCTAAAACATCGACTAGGAAAGCAACTCTTGAACTTCAGTTGCAAGGGCTGCAGTGTGGAAGGTTTTAAGAACGCGTTTACACATGCATCCATACCGGTTACAGTTGGTACATGTTTGTGCGAAGAATTGGACTTTAGGTTAGACGTGTGCCCTATAACTAAAGGTACACATACTGAACATTTGTAAGTAATTCTAAGTCAGTTTAACTACAATTTGATACATGAATTGTTCTAAATATTCTAAGTTAAAAATGGAAAATGGTGGCTCCTGGGCGTAAAGCGTTTATTGTATTGCAATTTGCCAAGGGTGTATCTGTAATATTAGTTCAACGCATGTTTCGTTTAAAGTTTTACTGTGAACCCTCATGTGGTAAAAACATCCGCCAATGGTATAGGCAATTCGAATCGATCGGATGTGTTTGTAAAGGGATAAACACGGTACGACTAAAAGTGTCTGCACAGGATGTTGACCGTATCAGAACATCTTATCTGCACAGTCCTAAGAAATCTGCTCGGAAAGCGACTCTTGAACTTCGGTTGCCAAGGACGACAATGTGGAAAGTTTTAGAACGCGTTTACACATACTTCCATACCGGTTACAGTTGGTACATGTTGTGTGTGAAGAATTGGACTTTAGGTTAGACGTGTGCCCTATAACTAAAGGTACACATACTGAACATTTGTAAGTAATTCTAGGTCAATTTAACTACAATTTGATATATGAATTGTTCTAAATATTCTAAGTTAAACTGTTATAATATGCCATTGCAGCTGGGATATTCTTTTATGGGTACACTGTATTTTATTCACATTTAAATGAAACATTATGATATACATTTTATCAAATCACGATTTTAACAGAAATACTGATTTTTTTGTGTGTGTGTGTTTTTTGGCTTTGTTTTAGTTATATATTTTGGTTATATTTGGTTCAATCTTTCGGAAAATACAGTACATTTTATTTTGCGTCATAATCCTTTTCGATGGTAATTCAGACGAGTTTCAAATTTCAATTTGACAAAAGAAAATGGCGCGTTTCATTAATGAATTTAAATAGAAAATTATGGATGTTGACATTTCCTAATAAGGGTCTTAAACTATTCCTATAGATTTGGAAATGTGTCAGTATATTTGTGAGTTTTTTTATTAGGTATATAACATTCGGCGGAATTTTATACGTATGTAAAAGATAAAAAAATATTTTATAAATTTATTTACTTGACACAATACATATTTAATTTTTTACTTTTATTTTTATATCTTACCTAGCAACTGTGTTTCATATTCCGTAAAAAAACCATTGAAATAATCCGGATTGCGAAGGAATGAACAAAAAATCTGACTGAGTGAAGTAAAAGTAAAAGATTATTTAATGTTTGGAATTTAGGCTGAAATCTAGGTTTGCGTCAACGATTTTGGTAATATTACGGTTTTTAATTCGATGTGGTTGCTATTAAATGACTATCAGAAAAATACTTCCCCCCCCCCAAATCACGTTAGCTATTTACTCAATTGGAAGTGGACACGATGATGAATCATTACCAATTAGGTTTAAAAGGCTCATTATTTGTCTATTTTGGGGCGATTTGGATAAGCTAATGGTATCGAGTAGATTAGGATGTATTTACATAAAATCTCAGATCTAAATATTATAGAACGACAATCAAAACTGTTTTTCGCAAACGAAAATTGCAAAAACAATAGATATCTAAATTACATATACGTAACTTAGAGAACAGTTTGCATTTCCATAGGTTCCTTATAGTACATCAGATGCAAGTGTTTGTGGTTGACAAGGAAGTAAATACTGCTTTTGTATTTTAGGATCATATAATTATTTTTTCTTAACTGTTGCTTCTCCTAATATAATCATAGTGTAAAATGAAATCTAAGCTATACTGTAACTTTTAAAACATACTTGTAATTACATAAAATGTGATACAAACATATAAAGATATTATTTAATATTAACATGAGATCTCGCGATTATATTAAATAATATCTTTATAACTTTGTGTCACATTTTAAGTAATTATAAGTATGTTTTAAAGCTTATACAGTCGAACCTCGATATAATGAACACGGGATATAGAGAACACTCGAATACAGTGAAATTTTCTACTGGTCCCATCTGATTTCCTTATTAACTAATGTTATTTGATACACTTATAGTGGACAGCTGAGAATTTGATAATTTTAAATCAAATTTTATTTCCACAGATTTTGTTTCAGTTCCCCAACTTTAAACTTGCACTAGTTGTTACTGCAAATGATTACTGCTATTTGGATAAGCTAATGGTATCGAGTAGATTAGGATGTATTTACATAAAATCTCAGATCTAAATATTATAGAACGACAATCAAAACTGTTTTCCGCAAACGAAAATTGCAAAAACAATAGATATCTAAATTACATATACGTAACTTAGAGAACAGTTTGCATTTCCATAGGTTCCTTATAGTACATCAGATGCAAGTGTTTGTGGTTGACAAGAAAATAAATACTGCTATTTGTATTTTAGGATAATATAATTATTTTTTCTTAACTGTTGCTTCTCCTAATATAATCATAGTGTAAAATGAAATCTAAGCTATACTGTAACTTTTAAAACATACTTGTAATTACATAAAATGTGATAAACAGAAAAAAAATACTAGGAAAATTATTACAACACTACATTTTAGTAATTACATTATAAAGTAGATGAAAACGATGAATAACTATAAAGACAAAACCTAAAAAAGACGTTTTTCTCCGACACTCAGTGTACTGATGGTACTTATAAGTACCACCCAGTAATTCAAATGTTAAATCAAATAAATACACTGTTAATCTAAAATAGTTTGCCAAATTGTATTCTAAGAGCATAATAAACACATTAAAAAATCCAACACTTATCTTATATCCTTTACTGTGTTTGCAGCAATAAAAAGACGAGCATGACAATCTGTACAAAATGTCGGCACAAAACACGTTGATTGTTTCAAAGATACCCTTTTTCCTCGCTAAAATAAGAAACCTAGAACTACCGCTGCCATGTATTCAGATAAAGTGAGTTAAAAGAGTAATTTTGCAAAGTACCATTAAACTATTATTAATTTTCACTGTGGGATGAAAGTTTAAAGTGAGTGGTACTGATAAGTACCAATGGTTAGATGAATTTCATGTATTTTTCATATATTTTTGAAAATATTTACATGTTATATTCAATGCAGATTTTCGGCATTCATATATAAGGTATGAGCACATATGGGGAATTTTTGACAAGAAAAGCTAATTTCATATAACCACAAGTGATATGATTTTTATTTTTGTAATTTTTTAATCCATATTTCACACATATTTTATGAACAGAAAATTATACAGTATTTATCAGTAAACAATAGACATATGCCTAACTTTGAGCCGGCTCAAAGCTATACTGATAATAAGGTAAAATGGTAGTGCCTACTAATTTTAAATTTTACTGACTATTAGCAAATACATAATCACTAAATAATAACACATTTATAACATTTAGATAATAATATGTCTGATAAATGAGTATCTTGTTTATAAAAACTTTTCAAAATAACAGACATTACATTACATTACAAGATAAAAGCACTAAAATCAATATAAAAGGACGTTTCGGATTCATTCTGAATCCCTCATCAGCTAATTCCTAACTTAAAAGTCATACTAGATGTTAAAGTTCAACAAGTAGAAAAACATTACATCAAGTTGCCAAAAAATTATAGTTAAAGCAAAACTGAATATTCTATTGGTAGAGATGCAGCCTCGTTAATTGCTAAATCAGCAGATCTCGTGTATCAAGCTTCCAAAAACTTACGACTTGCATAAATGTTGCAGCCTGATCTAATTATATAAGCATTCTCAAAACTCGGAAAATGACCAGTTTTCTTGCCGTGGTCAATAATTTTAGAATTTAAATTTTTATTTCTAAAAGCATGTTTATGCTCCTTAAGTCTCGTTTCATGTGTACGGCTGGTTTCACCTATATAGACTGTATTACACTGTTTGCACGGAATTCCATAAATAACATCTTTAAACTGTAAGATTGGATATCGATGCTTAAAATTGCTTAAAAGATGCTTAAGTGGTTTCTGTGCCAACCACTTAAGCATCTTCTACGCAACACAGTTCATCTCCACTTAGAAAATGTTAATTGCATTAAGCTTGTTTTGTTGCCTCCTACGACTTCTGGGCTGCCCATGGACCAGAGAGTTATTCACAGCCTGAAGTCCCACTATATGAAACAGCTAGTAATGTTTAGAGAACTACGAAGAGAACAACACGGGATACATCTCTTAAAAACAATCGTTACGTTGGAAAAATTATGGAAACAGGTGCATCAGCAGCAATCCGCAACTGTTTTCGATGCGCAGGTCTTTCGAAGGATGTGTTGAGGAATGAACCGATGCCAACGTGGAGGATGAAGACGACGAAGAAAACCTATCAATAGCTCTTTTGCTGAAAAAGCTTATGCGAACATTTTTCCACTGATCGTTACTAAGCGCTTTGAATCTTGCAATAATGAAGTGTACACGTCTGGTGACCCTTACAGATGATGACATCGTATCTGAAGTTAACAAAAGAATGAGACCAAAGAAGACTATGTTAAAATAGAACTTGAAATTTCAGCACTTTTTATCTCGGAAGTGAAATCGGCAGCGAATATCCTGAACATTTTCTACAGAAAATGTGGACGAGAAAATATTGGATTCTTCAGTAATTTTTTATAAGAGAATTGATGACCTCTACTTAAAAACGAATTGTATTCAATCAAAAATCACTAATTTCTTTCATAGATTGTAAAAATAAAATGAAGTTTTAGTAGGTAACTATTTTTCTTTTTAATATTTGATTTATTTTCTGTTTAATTAGTTAATGCTTTGTAAGAAAATTACGTATAATTGCAATCATTATTTTTAACAATACTATAATATCACATGCTAAAAAATATTTTTTCAAACAATTTGGATATAGTGAACCATTGGTTATAGTCTACATATCGTTGGGTCCACAGATTCACTGTAGCGGGGTTCAACTGTATTAATAAAAAGATGAAAATTCCTTCACGACAGTAGTTTTTAATACAAAGATTTCATTCCATTGTATACCATAAACATTCACGCAATCCATTGGAATTTAGGAATGTAAATTGAACCAGTCAACGGGGGCTCAGGGCGGAAGGGGAAAAATGTACTGTATTATCTAAAAATTTACTGAAACAACCATCTAATCAGAATTTTATAATATCATTGCATTACAACATGTTTAATTCAGCGCTTCTAATTTTTGAAATCTTCGAAGTATTTTTTATTCGTATATATATAATTGTAATTTATAAACTTTAAATTACGATTTGTAGGAACTTGAATGTTACGCAAACAGTGTTAAATAATAGTGACAGAGTCGCAATTAAATCTCCTGATCAGCAGATTTACTAATAGAGAATGATTGAATCATTCATTCTCAAAAATGACGTATGGTGGTTAAAAAAAAAAAATAATAATAATAATAATAATTTATTTATACTTAAATGAAACTAAATGCGCTGTATTTTTTTAAATCACACTTTTAACACCCTTCGAAACTATAGGTTATGCATAAAATATATTTCAGAGTTTGATTGACACTCTATTTCCTTTTGACATCAGCTGACGCTGTGAATTCATGAAAAATTTCATTCACTTCAAATTATTTGCCCAAAGGAGTGTATTTTGCCAAGGGACAGATTACAAAATTCTTCTTCCCTCTTTATTACACGTTCGTCAAGTATCTTGACATATATTGCTAGCATATTGGTGGGATGCAAAATTGAATAAATAAATATAGGTTGCTAAGTACTGACAGAAGTGTGGCGTGTCTTATAAACCTTCGATATTTGCGTGAAATATACAGAATATATAAATTTATATCGATTTATATAATATTTTAAATATATGGTTTACATCTGTAAATTTATGTATACATCTGAACTCGTTTATTATTAGCGTGGGCAAAACGTGGACACGGTTAAAACGAACAATTTGAAATTTAAGAATGGTTCATCTTTTAAATTATACTAGGGGATCGTACCCGGGCTTCCCGGGTTAAAGAATATAGGTGAAAATATTTTTTGAAATTGAAAACTAATAATATTTTTATATGCAATATTTTTTTTAGATTGACCACTTACATTAAAAAAGCATTTTTCATGTGGAAAATACGAATTACACAATCAAATAAATTTTTGAAATTTATCAAAAGCGATATTTTCTTATTAGCCGCATGCTAAGAGTTATTTGCCAAGATTTTACTACTTATGGCATCCTTTTATATTCTGATAATTTCAGACCTTATACATGTCTGGTAAATTTGTGTTTCATTCATATTATTTTATTTATTTATTAATAGGGAAATTTTTTTAACGGAAATTAGCCGTATGAAAATGATGAACTCTTTATTTTGTTTTAAGGGCAAACGGATTAATCTTTCGTAATCGAGCTCCGCGCGATATAGATAAATTAAAAAATATTTCATGCTGATTGTCTATTTCAACTGATTGTCTATGGTTTTAAAAACAATTTTAAATTGTTTTTCAAACCATAGACAATCAGTAAACTGAGATGAACTTTGCAAACAAATTCCCTTTGAAAAAAAAAAATCCTATTTGGTGTTCTAAAAATTTAAATTATACGATTACAAACGTGTTTGATTTGTGTTTTTTCAATATTATTATTATTATTTTGTTTATAAAGGAAGTATTAATTTCGTTATGCAAAAATAGCTAGTAACAAATGCTGAAAAATGTTTGTTGCTTTATGTGCAAAATGTTTATTATTATTATGTATTGAAACCGGCACGTGATAAGATAACCTTAAAAAAAATCGTTCTTAAAAATTATTTTAGAAAATATAATACATCAGTCAATGAATACAGTTTTTAAACAAATTGCATTTGAAAGAAATTTTTTTCCCTTAAGCGACGAAAATTGAAAATGCACGACGGTCAGAAGATTGGAAAATTGCAGTAGCGAAAATTTCAAGACCGACATCTGATTGTGAAGTGTTGCCATTCGCAGAATGACGTTAGCGTCACGCACAGATACGTTTGTTCTTTATAATATAGATACATTATCAGTAAAATATAATAAAGATCAGTTATTAGGATGTGGTTATCAATTGAGGCTCTTATGCTTGGATTTCCGGAATGAAAATAGCAACTTTCACCTTCTCAAAATTTGCATACGCACTTCTCATATCCATATTCATCATTTTTAAAAAATTTGTATTTTGTTTGATTATTTAAAAATGTCAAATCACGATTGTCAGCAACATCTTTTATGTGAACAGACGCACTTTATTTGAGATTCTAATCTCAATTTTGGAGAGTAAAAATTTCCGTAATTTATGTTTTTTAGAAGCATTTGTGTTAAAAGGATTAGTTTTATCTAAGAAGAGGATCGTTTTCTTTGAAATATGACTTCCTTTTCACTTAAAAAAGCATTTCGCCTAGTGTCTGAAACTTAGTATCAGTACACATGCAGAAGGAAAAAAATATAGAAAATTTATGAGGAAATTTGCGTGTTTTCCAAAGCAGTATGTTATTTTCCGTTATTATGCCCCTAATATAATATTCTGCTCCTGATGGAATTTTGCGCCACTAAACCCTATACAACAATTTTTATCAACAATTTTGAATTTTTATCAGAAAATAGCATGAATAAAGTTAAAAATACCTCATTATTTCTCTCTTGTCTGCAACAATGAAAGCTATCTAATTTTCATCATTTTGAAGAAATTTCATAAAATACTTTTAAAATTAAAATATAAAAGTGGGGATATTAAAAAAAACAGTGCGATCACATCTACAAAGAAGAGCTTTCAGTTAAAAAAATATATATATATTAGTAAAATTGGTTCAGCAGAAAAATCAGGGCAGATGACTAAAAAATACACTTGTGTTTTAAATGTATAGATTATATAAAATTAGGAAAAATTAAATTAAGCAAATCATGTTATTTTTATAAAATTATAGTAGAATGTCCTAAAGAATAGCATTAAAATTTTATTATTCGAGAGAATGTTCGACAAAAACTTCAGGAACACGATATTATTTTAAACCACGAATTATTTGTTTGCTTGTCTAACTCGGCGACGCAAATCCACCCAGGCGAGAATCATCAATTTCTGTAATATAAATCGCTATTATTTGCATATCACCTCTCTTTTATAAAGACACTCTAAATTTTTGTAAAACATTGCGTTTTATCAGTGAGTGCTTTCGATTACATTATTTTCAAAAGTGAAGCATTTTCACCTGTGAAGAATTTCAAAGCAGCTGGGCTGTGAAAATGACGCACATCTACAAAATATAATTCAGGTTAAAGAATTAAAATCTTTTTTATAAAATGACGTAATTTGCATCCGCTGAAGCAATCTACTTTTACAACCCAGTCTTAAACTTCGTCTATAGAAAAGTGTGCATATGACGTCATTATCACGGAATAAAAGACAAAATTCTTGATATAGCCCATACTTTATTTTCTACTATTTTTTCAGGTTTTATGAGAAAATGGCAACAAAAAGATACAGTATCTCCTATTTTTGACTATTTTCCGTTTACTTTCAATGACTTTCAATAGAAATGAGGTACTTTTGTTGCCACGATAAGAAAAATGGTATTAAAAGCTGCAAAAAAATTAATATATCAAAAATTAATTGAGATACAGCTTTTAAACGATTCGCATTTAAAAGAGCCTTTTTTTTTCTTATACGGTGGTGTAAAAATTTAAAATGTGCGATGTTTAGAAGTTTAAAAATTTGCAGCAGAGAAAATTGCAAAACCAAAATTTCATTTCAAATTTCAAAGTGTTGCCATTCGCAAAATGACGTATGCGTTACGCACAGATATGTTTGTCCTTTATAATATAGATATTAGGAGTTTCACGCTTTGTACGAGCTACGAAGGAAGAATTGCAGCTAATACGAAAGAAACGTATCGTCATTTCAAGATAATTAAAAAAAAAAATAATAAATAAATAAATAATAAATAAAAAAGAGTGGGGTTGAATTTGAAATGAAATTCCATTCTCGTAGGACATTTTTCTCACCTATCTAAAATATTTCTACATTGCATCTGTTTGTCAAAATGTATTGGTTTATCACTTTTACCTGACAAAAATACAATCTTCGAGGATACCCGCCTTACATAGACTAGGGGACAAAGGGGACATAGGGGACTATAAATAAATGCCCCAATGTCTTAAAAGAATGAAAGGAAGAAGGGGGATAAAAGAACATTTCATGTATATCTTCTTTTAAGACCTTCAACTCGTCTACGGAAAAGAAGGGGCATAGAAGGCAATCTTTAATTGTTTCTTTCTACAATTAAGACGACTAGGTCATTTAACCGGTCTATCCTATAACTTATAAAGCTGTTAAAATGAAAAGGATATAGAAAATCAAGAGGTGAAGAGTGACAATGAATAATCGTTACATTAGTCAAGTTTTTACGGAAAAATTAATAACTAAGATGATGCGTTGTTTGATATTATGCATATCTGTAGCTTTGACATAATTAGAGAAATTAATGTTTGTAACTAGCTATTTATGTGTGTGTTTTAAGAAATTTATTTTATCCAGCGATATTACGATTAACGATTTATAAGAGGGATTTTATCATTTCCTTGCTTCTCGCATTACCTGGAATGACAATATATATTTTTACTTTCTTCTGTCTTTACAAGAAGACGGTATTGGATTGGTGAAAATATTCGACATCCGGATTTCGACAGATTTACAGGTCGCAAAAAACATGTTTTTACAAAATATCTGTCTGTGAGTCTGTGACACATACTGGCTGTATATGACACATATTTTGTGGGCGCACTATCTTAAGAACTGATGCACGGAATTTAATAGAAAATTACATTCCCGAGGTCCCTAATATAAATTGGTGAGGATTAGTTTTTGTTGTATGTCGCCCAACAGGTTGCGCTGCTATCTTGCATTTTTCGCGATTTCTGCTATGGCTCTATCTCAAGAACTAATGCACGGATATTCATCAAACTTTAGATTCAATTAGTACTTGATATGTTTTGGTGTGAATCGCCCACAGATACTGCATTACTGCCACTCCAATACTGCATTTTGCAGGATTTACACAATTTCCGCACAGCTCTACCCCAAGAACTAATGCACGCATTTTCTTCAAACTGCAGATTCAGTTAGTCCTTGGTATGACTATGTGTTGATTACGTGTTAGTGTAAATCGCCCAAAAGTGGAGCTACTGTGCTGCATTTTTCACGATTCCCGCAATAGTTCTATCTCAAGAAATAATGCAAAAATTTTCATCTAACTGCAGATCTAGTTAGATATTAACAAAGTTGTTGCTGATTAGGTTTTGGTGTTAATCTCCCAATAGTTGGCGCTGCTATGCTGGAATTTGCATGATTTTCGCAATAGCTCTATCTCAAAAACTAATGCATGGATTTTCCCCAATCTTCAGATTCAGTTACACTTTGACATAAGTTGATGCTCGGTGGTTGTGCAGTAAAGCACCAAATAATTGGCGCTGCTACGATGCATATTGCTGGATTACACGACTTCAGCGATAGTCATATCTCAAGAACTAATGCACGGAATTTCATAACTTTAAAATCCTCATGATTGGCATGATTGCCATAAATTTTGGCAGTGTGATAGCGAATTTTGAAGTATTAACATTTATGAGATAGAAGAATGATTTGGGATTGGTACATCCGACTAGTTTGTTATGAAATACTGATTTGGATAGAAGTTATAGTTTATTGTTGCTTTTAAAGCCATTTATTAACATTTTTTAATAGAGTTGAAAAGCTTTTTAGATTTTGGATCATATATATGTCCTTCAATCTGTCCGCGGCTCGATTTATTTTTATATTTGAAAAGCTACTATAAATTTAGTAAGTTTGACGCTAAAATGGCATAATGGTAAGAAACCCAGTAAGTGCGAGTCCTGCTCGCACTTGTCTTGCCTATTTACTTCTACAAACAATGTATTGATGGAGCTTGAATATTTGGAATTATGTTTCAGTTAAACTTAAATAGCTTAACAAAACTTTACTTAAACTTACATGTATATTTTTATATTAAAATTTATCAAACTAAATAAATTGAAATAACTTTCCATTGTTTTTGAAAAAAATAATGGAAAGAGAAATGTTTTTTCTTTAGGTAATTGAATATACATAAACTTAAGTTTTTACAGATAAAGAATCTTTTTTAAAAGAACATTATTATTTACAGAAAAAAACATAAAAGATAATCATGAAAATATTTTTCTCGTGTTGTTTGGGTTAAATAAATCTCCATATCTTATGAAATTTACTTTAGAATATTTTTCAAAGAAAATCGTTCTACGAATTCATCTTACATACATAATTTTATTAATGGAATTTTTTGCTTCAGTTTATATTAAATGTATTTAATCTTATTTAAGTATTTACTTTTACGAATAAATGTTGTGTAGCTGTATTTTATTCCTAACTTGTATCCTGTCTTTACTTTTTCGAAAAAAAAAAAAAGCATAATGGGAATAACTTTGTTACATAAAAACTTGTGTAGTTTCAAAGATATTTATTTGAGAACATAACGTATAGTAAATATTTTGCTTTCGCTAAAAAAATATCTACTTTTAAAAATATATATTTAAATAATGGATATTTGCAGGGTATAAAAGCACATTCGACATTTTTATAAGAACAGTAAGTTTAATTGCTACGATAAAAAAGCTGAAACTAGGAAAATAGATCCAGAGAGATTTTTTTAAAAAATATATACATGAAAAAATAATATTAATAATAATAAAATATATATTTTACAAAAGTTAAATAACCTTATAGAATAATCAGCTTTTAGCTTTTTAAAAAACTATTTAAAATATCTTTTTTGCACGATGACTAGGTATCCTATTATTTAAAGGGCATTGCTAATTTTGAAGGTGTTTTACTCAGTTTTGAAAAATCGAAGTTCTGTTACAATGTTTAAAATTAGTGTATGTTGACAACCTGGTTTATTTTTTGAAATTATCAATACCAACACACATAAAATAATGCCAAGAGAAATATTGTTGTTTTACATAAACGAATATATATAAACTTAATTTTGTACTGAGAAAAAATCTTTCTTAGAAGAAATTTATTATATACGGGAAAAGCTTACAAGAAAATCCTAAAAATCTTTTCCTTCGTGTTGTTTGAATTTTGTCAACAATGTTTTGAAATTTTCTTTAGAATATTTTTTCGAAGAAGATATTTCTACAAATATATCTTACATGCATAATTGTATTAGTGGAATTATTTAATTCATTTTGTGTTAGATGCATTTAAACTTATTTATATTTTTTCCGAATAAATGTTCGTATCTTTATTACTAGCGGGTGCTCTATTTTTCCTTTTTCAGAAATTGAAAAAAAGAATTACAGGAATAACAGTGTTACATAAAAATCTGTGTAGTGTCTAAAGATAATTATTTTAGAACATAACATATATTGAATATTTTCCATTCGCTGTAAAAATATCTACTTTTAAAGATATCTATATTATAAAGGACAAACATATCTGTGCGTAACGCATACGTCATTTTGCGAATGGCAACACTTTGAAATTTAAAGTAAAATTTTGGCTTTGCAATTTTCTCTACTGCAAATTTTTAAACTTCTAAACATAGCACATTTTAAATTTTTACACTGTGGTATAAGGAAAAAAAGTGCTCTTCTATATGCAATTTGTTTGAAAGCTGTATCTCAATTTAATTTTAAGATATTAATTTTTTTGTAGTTTTTATTACTTTTTTTGTAATCGTGGTAACTGAGGTCCTCCATTTCTGTTGACAGTAAAGGCTCCGTGGTAAAGGGGAAAAAATAAAATAGTAGATTGCTGTATCTTTTGCTGCAATTTTCTCATAAAAACTGAAAAAAAAACTGAAATTAAATACGTGTTATATCAAGCATATCGTTTTTTATAAAACCCGGTGCGTTTTGGCTTTAATTCGTTTTTATTTATCAATTAAATGATTTTATTAACGATACAACGATTTCTATTTACAAAAATGTATTTTAAAGAATATTTGTGTAACTTATTTTCTTCACATTTACTTAATTCGTATCAAAAATATGAAAGAATGCAATTTTATTAATCCGTGTGTAATTACATTTTCCGAATTTTGAAAAAATATAAATGAGTGACTTGTGATAAAACGTGGAGCTATTATAAGCAAAAAAATGAAGTCATATATAAATCATTAGATACCAGAGATAGTTTTGCCGAGCTTCTTAAAGGACGTCATAGCTTTCTGCTGGGTTTGTGTATTATTATGCGATAGTGATATCATTTGCATACTATTCTACAGATGTTGTTTAAGACGGGATCGTAAAAGTGGGATGCTTTAGCGAATGCCGTTGACGTCATTTTATATAAAAAAAAAACGCCTGTATTTTAATTCTTAAAACTGAAATATGTTTTGTAGATGTGCGTCATTTTCGTCCTAGATGCACTGAAACTCTTCACAGGTGAAAATGCTTTATCTTTGAAAATAAAGTAATGGATATCACACACCGATAAAACGCAATGTTTTACAAACATCTAGAGTGCCTTTATGAAAGAGCAGTAACATACAGTGAGCATACTCTTTGTCCGCAAAATAGCGATTTAAATTGCAGAATTTTATGATTCTCTCCTGGATGAATTCGTTTCGCCGAGTTAGACAAGCAATCAAATAAGATCTTGGCAATAATTCGAGGTTTAAAATAATATCAGGTTCCCCATGTTTTTGTCCAAAATTATCTCTACTAATAAAATTTATTGCTATTCTTTAAGACATGTTACTGTAATTTTACCAAAATAACATAATTTGCTTAATTTAATTTTTCCTAATTTTATATAATCTGTATATTTAAAACACAAGAATGTTTTTTAGTCATCTGCCCTGAGCTTTCTGCTGAACCAAACTTACTAATAATTTTTTTTAACTTAAAGCTGTTCATTTATAGATGTGCTTGCACTAGCTGTTTTTTTTTTAATATCCCATTATTATATTTTAATTTTAAAAGTATTCTACGAAACTTCTTCAAAATGATGGTAATAAGATACCTTTTATTATTGCTGAGAAGAGAGGAATAATGAGGTTTATTTATCTTTATACATGTGATTATCTGATAAAAAATCAAAATTGTTGTATAGGGTTTAATGGCGCAAAATCCCATTAGGGACATATTATTTTGAACGGAAAATTACGTACTGCTTTTGAAAACACACATTATCGTCTTAAAGTTTCCATCCCCCCCCCCTTCTGTATGTGTACTAAGTTTCAGACACTAGGGGAAATGCTTAAGTAAGTGAAAATGACGTCATATTTAAAAGAAAGCTATGATTTTCTTAGATAAAACCAAACTTTTTAACACAAATACGTCAAAAAATATTAATTACGGCAATTTTTACTCTCCGGTACTGAGATTAGAATCTCGAGTTAAGAGTGCGACTCTTCACATGCAAAGATTTTGCTGTCAATCGTGACATCAAGTTTAGAGTTAAAATGATTTTAAAATGATTAAAGTAAAATACCGAAATTTTTTAAAATCTTAATTGTGGGTATAGCAGGTTAATTTTTAAATTTATCTTTATCGTGTGGAACTCGATTAAGGAAGATTAATCCGTTTACCCTTAAAACAACATAAAAAGTTCATCATTTTCTTACGACTAATACTCCGTAAAAAAAAAAAAACTTCTTCTATGATTAAATAAATAAAATAATATAAATAAAACACAAATTTAACAGATATATAATTGAACTACGCGCTTAAATCTCTGAAATTATCAGAAAATAAAAGGATGGCGTAATCAGCAAAATCGTGGGCTAATAACCCTTAGCATGCGGTTAATACGAAAAAAAATCACTTTTAATAAATTTTAAAAGTTTATTTGATTATATAATTCCTATTATTCACATGAAAAATGCTTTTTTTTATTTTTAGCGGGCAATCTAAAAAATATATTGCATGTAAAAAAATATTACTTTTCAATAAAATAAAATTGGTTTTCACCTATATTCTGTAACCCGGGAAGCCCGTGTACGATCTCCCTAGTATATTTAAAGAGTGGATATTTGCAAGGTATAAAAATACATTCTACATTTTTGTTACAACAGTACGTTTAATTGCTACGATATAAAAGCTGAAACTAGGAAAATAGAAGAGAGAATTTTCTTCGGAAAAATGTACATACAATAATAATAATAAAATATTGTCTCTTTTAAGTGAAATAAACTTCTTGAATAACCTGCTTTTAACTTTTTTTAACTTTTCTTTTTTTTTTTTTTTTTTTTTTTTTTGCAAGGTGACTATATATCCCTGTCGGGTTTCCCTCTAAGTCCACACAACTTTGAAGAATGTTCCTTTACTTTCTATATGCTGCCACCACCAATATGATTACGTTTTATTGGTCACGCTATAAGAGGAATGTTGAAAAGAATGCCAACTCTTTCAATTTAACTTAACAACTTATTCACACATTATTTACAGATAACAAAACAATATTTACAATTAAGAACTCGGATATAGGTGATCCGGTCCAACATTAAGTTAAATACAGTAAATACTTTCTGTGTATTATTAAACTTCTCTAGTTTCCTCTCACCCTGCGCTAATTAATAGTAACGTGCATGTTTCAATTTTTAGAAATATATATTTAAATGGTTTAAACCGTACATTGTTAAAACTAGAGGTTGCATATGGCACCTCCTAGGGGTGAAACGCTTGTCTCGTGAGTGACCCCCCCCCCTACAGGAGCCAGATTTGCACCCTTAACTAGGGTGAAAAAGTGGCACCCCAAAACCAGAGTGCCCCAGAGGGTGAAAGGGTATACCACAAGGGAGAATAATGGCACCCTTACAATGTTGGCCAGTAAATCTGGTCCGTTTGGGAAAATCAATTCTTACCGGAAAATTCTATCATTTAATTATTAGACAATGATTCCGATATGTAATGTCTAATAAGTACCGGGCTGAAATTTTCGGTTATATTAAATTATAACTTTTTTAGATATTAATTACTTTTTTTGACCCCAACAACTGCGGTACAGATGTGGTAAACGTAAATTTCTCACTAAGATAGGAGAAGTTTATGCTCAGGAGATTTCTAGCCTTATTCAATATAAGGTATAGAAACCTGGCTCTGTTAAAGAATAACGAAAATAATCCATGGAAAATGTAGCAGTAAGAAACTTTCAATAGAAAGTGGTGGGAGCAGACTTTTCTGTTAGTGACGAAAAAAATGTCTGCCAAAATTATAATTTTATTATCTCATACTCTTTCAATCACAATAAACTTCCTTTTTTTTACATTATTTTAACAAAGATTTAAATATCACTTTTTACTGTTAAGTTTGTTAGAAATTTAAAAAGAAATTATGTTGAAAATTAATGACCTACTTTAGAAACTAAACTATTCTTTCAATAATAAAAAATAAAATTAATTTAAAAGTCTGAAATTCGAGATCATTATAAAAAAAGTCCTTCCGGCCAGTGCCGGGAGGAAGAGGTAGCTTTCATAATCCTTATTTTAAAAAAGACAACTTATATCATGCAAACACACGAAGCTCAATTTAGTGGAAACCGAATATAGGAGATTCGATACTAATTTTTATCAATATAATGAATGACAATTTCGCGAAATTAGTCAGCTTTATCCAAGCTGCTTTTCTTTAAAGTAACTTATATTTGGCTGCCAAATTCGGCAATTTCTTAAAGTGCCTGTCATTTTAAGACAACATGGTGGATGAGGCTAAGCAGTGAACTTGGTCGAGACCTTAGTAATTGCTGTGCACATGCTCACTCACATCGGAATCGGTTAATATATAGGAGTGCTGTCGCATGCAAAAAATCAGATTTTTCAAAAGGTCACCCACAATAGAAATTGAAACTGCTAAATCTGAGCCATTTTTAAGGTAAATACAAACAAAAAATGCTCCTGAATCCTTATATCAAGATCAAATACTTAAGAAAGAAACCTTTTTCAATTTCTAATTTTTTTGCACCTCACTTTAAATATATATATATTTTTTAATTTAATGGCCGCCATTTTGAAACAAGATGGCTGATGAATCTGGCCAGCAAACTTGATCGAGGTGTTGATGTATACTATCCACATGCCTTCTTACATCGAAATAGGCGAATACGTGTGTTATCGCGTGACAAATACAAGATCGTTTCAAAATGTTAGCCATGCTAGAAATTCAAAGTGCTATAAATCAACCATTTTTTTAAGATATCAACAAAAGAACAAATTTTCAGAAACAAAAACTGCTCCGGAATCTTTGTATCAAGGCCAAACACATAAAAAAAAATCTTTTTCATTTTCCAATTTTTTAATACCTGATTTTGAATTTTAAATTTAATTTTTTTTAAATGGCAACCCTTTTGAAAGAAGATGGCGAATGAAGCTGGCCAACGAACTCGGTCGAGACATTGGTATGTACTATGTACAGACCAAGTTACATCCAAATAGGTTTATAAATACGCCTGTTATCGCGTGACAAAAATCAGGTCGTTTTAAAATGTCAGCCACAAGAAAAATTCAAAATGCTATTACCCAGCCATTTTTTTTTAGATATAGACGAAAGAAAAACTGTTCCGGAATCTTTGTATTAAGGTCAAACACATACAAAAAAAATCTTTTTCATTTTCCAATTTTTTGGTATCTCATTTAAATTTAAAAAAAAATTTTTTTAAATGGCCGCCATTTTGAAACAAGATGGCGGATGAAGCTGGCCAACGAACTCGGCCGAGATATTTGTATGTACTATGTACACACCAAGGTACATCCAAGTCGGTTCATAAATACGCCTGTTATTACGTGAGAAATATCAGGACGTTTCAAAATGTCAGCCACACTAGAAATTCAAAATGCTATTACTCAGCCATTTCTTAAGATATAGACGAAACAAAAACTGCTCCCGAATCTTTTTATCAAGGTCAAACACATAAGAAGAAAATATTTTTTCAATTTTCAATTTTTGGTACCACATTTCAAATTTAAATTTTTCTTAAAAATTTAAATGGCCGCCATTTTTAAACAAGATGGCGGGTGAAGCTGGCCAACGAACCCGGTCGAGACATTGGTATGTACTATGTATAAACGAAGTTACATCCAAATCGGTTCATAAATACGCCTTTTATCGCGTGACAAAATTCAGGACGTTTCAAAATGTCAGCCACGCTAGAAATTCAAAATGCTATAACTCAGCCATTGTTTAAGATATAGACGAAACAAAAACTGCTCCGAAATCTTTGTATAAAGGTCAAATACATAAGAAAAGAATATTTTTCCATTTTCAGTTTTTTGGTACCACATTTCAAATTTTAAATTTAAAAAAAAATTTTAAATGGCCGCCATTTTGAAACAAAATGGCGGATGAAGCCGGCCAACGAACTCGGTCGAGAGATTGGTATGTACTATGTACACACCGAATCACATCCAAATCGGTTCATAAATACGCCTTTTATCGCGTGACAAAATTCAGGACGTTTCAAAATGTCAGCCACGCTAGAAATTCAAAATGCTATAACTCAGCCATTTTTTAAGATATAGACGAAACAAAAACTGCTCCGGAATCTTTGTATAAAGGTCAAATACATAAGAAAAAAATATTTTTCCATTTTTAATTTTTTGGTACCACATTTCAAGTTTTAAATTTTTTTAAAAATTTTATATGGCCGTCATTTTGAAACAAAACGGTGGATGAAGCTGGCCAACGAACTCGGTCGAGACATTGGTATATACTATGTACACACAGAATTACATCGAAATCGGTTCATAATTACGGGAGTTACAGTGTGACATATGTCAGATATATATATATATATATATATATATATATATATATATATATCAATTTTGAACGGAGGGTGGTTTCGGGGTCTGGGGGTCATGATCGATGAAAATATACCAAAATTTTTTGATATCGCTTTCCTCCGAACGGCTGCAATAGGTAGCTTTTTTGTAAAGAAAGCTACCTAATATAAACATAGTATTTCTTAAAAATACATAAATTGATCACTTTTTTATGTAAAAACATTATGTAATATAAAAAACATCGATGCTTTTTTTTACAATTTTAAAAAGGTAAATATATTTTTCTTTAAAAAATACATAAATTGATCTCTTTTTTTTACGTAAAAACATTATGTAATAGAAAAAGCATCTGTCGTTTTTTATAAAACTAACAATTGTTATATTTTAACATCGTTATAGTCAATACATTATTTTTTTTTTTACTATAAATAATTCTAGGGTACTAATTGCAGATTTCTTTATTAAGTTTGTATACAATAGCACTATCAATAGATTTTAATAGGAAATGCTTATCTTGAGAAATTTTTCTATTTTCAATCTTTATAAATTTCTAAATAAATTGTACTACCGAAAATTTTCCATAGCAATCTCAATAGATTTCTATGTCATTTTTTTCAAATGTATATACATATATACAAATAACATACATCCCTAAAGAAAAATGTTTTATAAGGCAAATTTCATAGCAGGCGTCTCCATCAAATACGCTTCGATGAAAACGATTGAAATGGGCGGTTCTTCAGAACTTTGCATTCACTTTGGTCAAGATTACAAACTTCGCCAGATATTCTAAATGTCGACAGATATCTTGAAACGTCTGAAAAATGATATTATTTTTACGGACGTCGATAGATATCTCTGAATGTTGGAATACTAATATCATTTTTACAACATTGGCCAATGTAAATAAAATATTATAAATAAGGCATTAAAAAATCAAGTTTTCTAAAAATAATAAAATTGTTAAATTTTTTATAGTTAAGAATACTATTTACTTATTATAATGTTATAAGTAATCCAAAAAAATCGTTTGGATGCTTTTTTTAAAAAACTAATTTTAAGTTACATCTGTGAATATCGGCAGATATTGTAAATTTGACGTCTGATATCCAGTGACTTTGGAGATATTGCCCTTTATTGATCGGGACAATGGCCGATATCTGTCTTTATGTTACCTGTATCTTACAGTCGTAGATTTCACTTGCCGACGAAGAAATATGGCACCCCACACACATCACAGCGCATGCGCTAAGTGCCAGTCCCCCAGTGGGTGCCATTTTTCGACCACACAGCACCTTAATTACTCCAGTCACCCTTTGAGAAACCAATCGGCACCCCAACCACATTTTGAAGTCTCTTGGTGCCAATTGATACCGTATTTTCACCCCAACCTTTCAAAAGTCACCGAAAAGTCACCTTCAGTTTTAACAGTGTATTGCAAATTTGTGTTCAAATGTAGATAAATTGGTTAATGAATTTTTTAACTTTAGATAAACGCCAGTAGACAAAATTACACAATACATTTTCTAAATGTTTTGACTCTCAATTTTATCAAGAAAAGAAGCTATCGAAATAAAACATTGGAATTGTTCGATGATGGTGATATACCGATACGTGATTCCTGTCGAAAATAGCTTGGCAATGAGGATATTCACGATTTAATTTGACGTCTTTGGGTTAGTTTGTGGTTTTCAATTTTTCAATTTCTATTTGTTTGGTCTTGGCAAGTGAGAGGGAGTGTTGTACATGTAAAAAATGTTTAACCCCGCAGAGCAAGTCATAAGCCTTTTCACTTATCTTCATATTTAGTTTTTTCTTAGTTACTCTTGGTTTTGTTAATTATTGTTTTAGTTACAGTTTGTTATATGTTATTTACGTGTTTTAAATTATATGAATTTGGATTTTTCAATATATATATATATATATAAAGTTTTTTACTGAGGGTGGTTTTGGGTTCTAGGGGTCATGATCGGTGTAAATCTGCAAAAAATTTTCAGAAATTCAAACATAGGAGAGAATGTAATAGGTAGTATTTCATACGAAATCTACCTAAAAATGCTCAATACATTTTGACAAAATATTCTAATGTACCGTTTCTGGCCATGAGATGACCATTGCGCTAAGTCACATGTTCGGGAAAATTAGATTAATGGGTAATTTTGGGGTCACTGCGGGTCAAGCTAATTGAAACTAAAAAGCGACTCAAACGATTTTCACAAAATTTTGTATTGTACCATTTCTGGGCATGAGCAGACCATTGGAATAGGTCACATGTTCGAAAAAATTCGATTAGTGGGTTATTTTGGGTCATTATGGGTCAGGGTCAAGCTAATTATGTCTAAAAAACGGTTCAATCGATTTTGACTAAATTTTATATCCAACCGTTTTCGGGTACGAGAAGACGATTAGACTAGGTCACAGGTTCGAGAAATTTTTATTAGTGGATCATTTTTGGGTCACTGCGGGTCAAGCAATTTTTATCTAAAAACGGCTCTAACGATTTTCACTAAACTCTATATTCTACAGTTTTGGATTACAAGAAGACCACTGGATTAAGTCACATGCTCGAAAATATTCGATTAGTGGGTTATTTTTGGGTCACTGTTGGTCAATCTAAGTTTATCTAGAAAACGGCTCGAACGATTTTGACTAAATTTTGTAATCTATCATTTTCGGGCACGAGAATACCATAGGGCTATGTCGCATGTTTAAGAAAATTCGATTAGTGGGTCATTTTGTGTCACAATGGGCCAGGGTCATGCTAATTGAATCTAAAAAATGCTCAATACATTTTGACAAAATTTTGTAATGTTGGGCATGTAATGTTGTTTGTAATGTTGTTTTCTGGCATGAGATGACTATTGCGCTAATTCCTATGTTCGGGAAAATTTGATTACTGGGCCATTTGGGGGGAAATTCGATTAGCGGGTCATTTTTGGGTCATTGTGGGTCAAGCTAATGGTATCTAAAAAATGAATAAAACTACTCTTACAAAATTTTGTATTATACCGTTTGTGGGCATGAGAAGACCATTGGGCTAAGTCACATGTTCGAGAAAATTCGATTAGGGAGTCATTTTTAGGACACTGTGGGTCAAGCTAATTCAAGCAAACACAGAGCTATCGGTTAGCAATCGACCGACAGCCGCTTGCCGCTACTGGCGGTATTGGGTCGATACCGTTTCCGTATCTTTTTATACGCTGCGCGAGTGCGGCCCGATTCATGAGGCACGCAGCCGGTCCGGTATCGGCAAAAACTATGCCGACAGCACGCCGATAGCTATCCATACGAATGCCGGCCGCAGCTCTACACCAGCATCAATTAAAAAAAAACTGTTTTGATAACGCCATCGTGGAATGCATATTGAAAGGAACGTGTTTCGGCGCAGAAAAGTTTGGGTTTGATCGGACGGACCCAAGGACAGGAAGTAGACGCCTTAACCACTTGGCCACTCAGACTTAATCAGGGGAGGATTCTATGAGGTAATAAGGGGAAGACTTATCGATACGTAATGGTTTGTCGTTTAAGTTAAATGGTAGATGGGAAAATTAGAATTTTGAAGTGTTTTTGTTTTATCGTTTATTTATTTACTTGTAATTATTTATTTGTAACTATTTATTTATATGTACGAGCGTGTATTTAAAAGTTAATTTAATATTTAAAGGAATGAAATATATATCTTAGCAAATTCGTTAAAGCAAACGAATTTAAGAATAAATTTAAGATTAATTAGGATATAGATATAATTAAGAATAGATATAAATTTAAGGATAATAAAGTATTGAAAAAAACATTTTTAGGGGTTTTATTCAGTTAATCAAATTTTCTTATTAGGAATTATAATGTATTAATTACATGCGTTGCATTAATTTATAAAATACTCGGGGGCTCTGAACCCTACGAGCTACGCTCGCCAACCCCCGTTCAGGCACACCAAAATACAAAAAGTACGCTAATTTGATCGGCTTTAAAAATATTGAATAATAATAATAAAAAAAAACAGTAGCGATCTCTCTGTAAACGGGCTTCCATTCGTTTTCCTTGGATTGGGGATTTTTAAGGCCAAATCTGCTGCTGTTAAGAGATACAATGTCTTTTTTCGTATTTAATTAAAAAAATTAGTTAAACTGGTACTTCTTAGTTATCCCGTCGACCAATTTCGCCAATTTATATAAATCGCCAAACCACTCGCCAAATTATACACATTGACATAATTTTTATTTTAAATAACGAAAGAACAAATAAATTAGTAAAACATTAATAAAAATACAAAATAAAACATCAAATTAATGGTTTTATTGGCCATTATTGGCATTTAATCTTGCAATTAATTAGTTAATGGCAACCATTATTGGCATTTAATCTTACAATTTGGCGACAGTAATTTGGCCGATGAAAATAAGGTAATGTAATATGAATTAAGTAAACAGTGTCATTGTCTCCCGGTATTTTTTAACAGCGCTATAAGATAGTTCTTTTATTTAATTCATTTTAAATGTATCGTTTCAAATCTGACGTAATTTACACCAAAGTTTTATTTCTCTTATTAATATTCATGTGAAAATACTTTTCTTGTTAGAAGGAAATATTATTTGCGCTGTCTTCGAATTCACGATAATAGTTGAAAAGATTATCTTAAAATATCTCGCGAAAATATATTTTTCAATTTAAATTGTTTTGCTATATTTTTTGTCATTTTAAATATGACGTAATTTCCTCAAATTACATGTTTTAACGCATAATAATGATTGTTTTTTTTTTTTTTTTTTTTTTTTTTTTTTTTTTTTTTAAAGATTTTGTTTCTCTTTTTAAATTCAAGTGTAAATATGGTTCGGCACAGATGTCATTGGTCAATTTTTTTCTGACGCCAATTTCATATACGCAACGGGTACTTAACTGGAGCTAAAGTGTCGTTATTTTGTTTGATATGGTAACCCGGATGTTGTTGTTTATGCTATTGATGTTTTCACCAAATTGGCGTCGGAAAAAAAAATTCGCCAATATGGGGCGTATATGACATCTGTGCCTATGGTTCTTATGACGTAATTTTCCTGCTTTTAACATGTAATCATTTAATTCCAATTTTAAAGTTTTTTTACTGTTTGTAATAGTCGCGTGTAAATAAATTTTTAATTTGAAGTAAACATTATTGTTTGCGTTGTTTATACAACTGGCAACAGTTTAAATTAATAACTTTTTCTAAAATTTGTAAAAAATATCTCTCGAAATGCTGAAAATTTGAATTTAAAATTGAAATAAAACCTCAAAAAATGAGTCAAATAAGAAAAATAAATGCAATCTCCACACCGGGAACTTATAATGTATAAAATGATCTAAAAATGATTAAATTCTCAAGTATAGTGTTTGCTCCAATAAAACTTTTTTAATGGAACGATTTTGTCCAACTTTAGCATTAAATATATCTTAAAATAATTCTTTGATTTGAAAACTGTCTGCATCAGCGTGTTTATCAAACTTTTCTCTATAATACCACTGATTTTCAAATTTTTGTATGCAACAGTTTTTTTTAATATTAACGATGAAAGGCCATGCTTAAGCATTCAAATTGGATGCCGATCTACCCGGAATATCTACGGTCCATTTCCAAATAAAAACTTTTTTTTATATATATAGAAGGATATATTTTTAACATGGAAAAATTTATTTTAATAAATAAAAATTTGGTAATTAATAAGTTTTAATTAGAATAAGAATTCATTTTAAGTCGTTTTGATGATTTAAAGTAGAATAAATATTTAATGAGTATGTTGCAAAATTAATTTGTTACTTATCAAAATTTTTAATTAAAAAAAAGAAAAAAAAATATTAATTAAATTATTTTTGGGGGGAAGATAATTTTTAAATGGGGGATATTTCTTAATCTTTCTTATAAATTTAAGAATGCTTATTAAATAAAATAAGTGACTTTCAGAGGTTTTTTTCTTAATACAATTTTCTCTTTAGAAATTATAATGTAATTAAATGTGTTAATTCAAGAAATATATATTTGTAACATAGAAAAACTAATTTTATTAAAAAAATAAGTTGGGCAAGTTGGTAATTAATCTCTTTTAATTAGAATAAAACTTCATTTTTCGTCATTTGATGATTTATTGGAGACTATATTTTTAGTGATTATGTAGCAGCAATCACCTTTAACTTACCAATATTTTTTAATTATCAAATAAAATACAAGTATTAATTTATCTTTTTTTCGGTAAATAATGTTTTTGAAGTGGGAGATTTCTGAATATTTCTTTTAAAATTTAATGCAAAAAAGTTGGGTAGATTTTTTTTTTTATTTTTATAGCTCGTAAAATAACTGTAAACACTTTTTTAATAATTTGATTTTTAAATAAAATAAGAAACATAGCTATTGCTTTTAAAATGAATATATAGTTAGAAAATGATTAATTTATGAAGTTTTTTTTTCTACGATTAAGTTTATAATGAATAATAAATTTTAAGGAGCTATTTAAAACATTCTTTTGATGGTTCAAATAATTGTAAGTCCTTTTTAAAATGAATTCAATAACAGCTTTTCTTAAATAAATAAATATAGGCTTCAAAATTAAGGACTTTACGTTGTGATATTGATACAAAACAAATAAGATGTCTCTATCCAACCTAATAATTATTCACAACTTAAAAGGTGTAAAAAAGCATATGAATAACATAGATCTTTACGTTTCGGTTTAGTCTTTAAAACCTTCGCCAGGAGAAAAAATTTCTAAAAATTAAATCGACAAAAACGCTTTAAATGCTACATCTTAAATTCAAATTCTAAACGGTAAACAGTCTCACGACCAACTTCTTAAATTCCATAAAACAGCTCAATGGCGCCATCTTTTATCCGAAGAAGAAAGAATGGTTGAAAACAACATGGAAAATTTCACTGACCTTTTAATATAGAAAGCCAGATTTCAGGAATATAACCGGAAACATTATCATTACAAATTTCATGGTTCCTTAAACGAATTTCTAAAGATTCACGAATAGTAGCATTGAAAGGAAGAACTTGCTTTAGCATGGTCAAAGTCTATAAATGAAGTACTAGGTCTTTTGTGGAAGCTTCTAGAGAATGCTGTAGAAAATTTATGAAACTTCAAAGAATTTTTTGTGTTTTTTCAAACTTTCAAAAAATCGACGTTTAGTCATGCCTATATAGGAAGAGATTGTCCCATCTGTAAATTTAAATGGAATTTCATACACCCGAGAGAAAGATGAAAAATAAATTGGATCTATTTTTTTATTTATAAAATTAAATAAAGTCATAGAATTAGAGGCTATAAATTGTATGTTGTGTTTCATGAATAACTTTTTAAACTTTTCAAACAAGATGTGGACATATGGAATTTTTCTGCAAACTTGATTTAATTTGGGGGAGAGGTAGGGATTAACGGGAGCTTTATATTTATCGATCAATTTATAGATTAGACTTGAATTATAACCATGACATAAACTTATATTAACGATGAAATTGAGTTCATCATCCAAAAATTCTTCGGAAGTAACAAGAAATGCACGCTGGATAAATGACCTAAATGCTGCTATCTTATAATTCCATGGGGCAGCTACAGTGACAGGTATAACGTTGTCTAATTTCATTGTTTTCTGGAAAACTTTCCGTTTAAAACTATTGTTTTCTTTAATAAGGAGAACATCCAAAAAATGAAGCGACTTATTGTTTTCTAACTCCGTCGTGAACTTAATATTGTTATCAAGTTGGTTAATTTCTTCAAAAGAAATTCTCTAAGGTTTGTTTCCCATCTTCCCAGATAATAAAAATGTCATCGACATATCCTAACCATAAGCTGGGTATAGGGAAATGTTTTTTAAAAATGAGTTCTTCCAATGGACGCAATTTGAATTCTGCCAGAATACTAGATAAAGGTGAACCCATAGGAGCTCCTTTCTGCTGTTTAATATATTTATCTTTAAAAATAAATACATTACTTTCCTTAATTAAGTTTAATCCCGATTTAATTGAAAAATTCATATTATCACTTAAATGAAGTAACTCATCAATAGATAAACCTATGGAAATAATAACGTCTTCCACATCAATGGAGGGAAAGAATGACACAATGTCAAAACTAGCTAAAATTGCATTATTCGGAAGATTAAAATCATTTATACGATTAACGAATTCCAACGTAGAAGAAACAGTAAATGTTGAAGAGGGGAGAATACTTTTAAGAAAATATGCAAATGCTTTTTCAACAAAATATAACGGGCCTTGGCATCTAGTAAAAATAGCACGAAACGGAAAACCAGTTTCGTGCTCTTTAAGACGTGCAATAATATGTGGGGTAACCCAAGTATGTTTTAATTTAATTTTATCTTTAATCAAAGGAGGCCATTCACCATTTCTGATCAATTCCTGCGTTTTACGATATAGCTTAGGATTTGGATCTTTAACAAGTGTTGAGCATGACAATTGTTGAATGCATTCACCCATCTTTAAAAAATACTGGTCTAGATCTATAACGGCAATTTTTCCGTATTTATCCGTTTTCATAAAGAGAATGTCAGCATCTTTCTTTAATTTTGAAATAACATGTGGAATTCGACAATTAGGCATTTTACTGTTTATAAACTTCATGCCACTATTACAAACTTTATGTCTGGCCATTTTTATTTCATATTCTGGTATAACTTGAATTATACTTTCTAAATCTGAACAAAAGTTTCTCTTATTTATTACTGCTGGGATTGAACATTTATCACTTAGAGAAATCATACGTTCTTCTTCCATTGAAAATACTTTACTGGCGAGGTTAACAAATGGAACAGGCTTAACAATTAGTCTTTAAGATATGTTCGAGTCCACACATAAATTATGAATTTTCTTACTATGGCGAAACTTGTTATTCTTACTTTGGGCGAATCTAAGACCTTCAACTGCATAGATAAACATGTCAAATTGGGTTTGGAAAGTGACTTTATCCAATTTAAATATAAATCATACGTTATTGATGATAAAAAGTTAATATATGAAAACTGTCTTCTAATACACATATCCAAGCTTGAAGCTTCAAATTTCCGTTTCAGATTTCCAAAACTTTTAAGAAAATTATTGTTGATGCGCAAAAAATTAGTAATAACATTCAGTCTTTTACAGGTCTTCAAAAACTTTATGTTTAAACGTTCTCGATCTAACTTCGAAATGGTCGATTTATACTCCTTGAAAACTTTAATATTGTCCATAGTGCACAGCATCGGCTTAGTCATAATAATTAAGGACTTTGCGTTGTAATATCGATAAAAAACAAATAAGGTGTTGCTATCCAACGTACTCAGTCTAAGCACTCTCAAGAAGCTTCCACAAATGACTTATTCCATTTATAGACTTTGACCTTAGACTTTTATAGCTAAAGTTATTTCCAAGCAAGTTGTTCTGTTCAATGCTATTATTCGTGAATCTTTAGAAATTCGTTTAAGGAACGAAGAAGTTTGTAATAATAGTGTTTCCTTTCACATTCTTGAAATATGGCTTTCTATATTGAAAGGTCAGTGAAATTTTCCATGTTGTTTTCAACCTTTCTTTCTTCTTTGGTGGTGCCACTGAGCTGTTTTTGGGATTTAAGAAGTTGGCCGTTAGACTGTTCACCGTTTAGAATTTGAATTTAAGATGTAGCATTTAAAGTGTTTTTGTCGATTTATATTTTTGAATTTTTTTCTCCTGACGAAGGTTTTAAAGATTAAACCGAAACGTAGAGATTTATGTTATTCATATGCTTTTTTTTACATCTTTTAATTTGTGAATAATTAGTACGTTGGATAGCAACACATTATTTGTTTTGTAAATATAGGATTTTTTTTTTTTTTGTTTTTTTTGTTTTTGTTTAACACTAATGGAATTTCATACGAAATAGATGAAATATACATATCTTATCAAAACTCAAACAAAATGAAGAAATAAAAAGAAAAAACGTCGGCTAAGACTAAAAATTCCGAATTCGGACCGGTGTTGGCAAATCTAATCGAGACGCTATCAGAAATCACGTATCGGTCCTGCGTCACTTGCCGTTGTAAGTTGCTTGCTGATATATAACCATAAGGATACCGATTACGGTAACCGGCAGTCGAAAAAGCAGATTATTAAGTTTCAGATGCCGAGATGCTGCCGACACTTCACCAAAACCACTGTGCCCATGCCAACACCTAACCGACACTGACGGCTGCGGTCCGATAGTTTGCCGAAAGGTATGTGTTTGATGGGATAGTATCTAAAAAAACGACTCAAACGATTTTCGCAAAATTTTGTATTACACCGTTTTTGGGCATGAACAGACCATTGGGCTAAGTCACATGTTCGAGAAAATTCTGTTAGCGGGTCATTTTGGGGTAACTGTGGGTCAAGCTAGTTTTATCTAGAAAACGGTTCAAGGAATTTTGACTCCATGTAACTTTGTATCCAACCGTTTTCGGATACGAGAAGACTATTGGACTAGGTCACATGCTCAAGAAATTTCAGTTAATGGGTCATTTTTGGGTTACTGCGGGTCATGCTAATTTTATCTAAAAAACGGCTGTAACGATTTTTACTATACTCTATATTCTACAGCTTTAGATTACGAAAAGACCATTGGACTAAGTTATATGATGGAGAAAATTCGATGGGTCATTTTTGGGTCACTGTTGGTCAAGCTAATTTTATCTAGAAGATAGTTTCAACGATTTTGACTAAATTTCGTATTCTATTGCTTTCGGGCTCTAGAAGACCATTGGGTTAGGTCACTTGTTCAAGAAAATTCGAATAGTGGGTCATTTTGGATCACAATGGGTCAGAGTCAAGCTAATTGTGTCTAAAAAATAGTTCAAAACATTTTGACAGAACTGTGTATTATACCGTTTCGGGGCATAAGACAATGGGGCTAGGTCGTATGCTCAAGAAAAATTCAATCAGTGGGTTATTTCGTTTCCTAATTGATCAGAATCAAGCTAGCTGTATCTAAAAAACGGCTCAAACGATTTTGACAAAACTTTGTATTATATCTCTTCTCGGCACGAGAAATCCATTGAGCTAGGTCACATGCTCAAGAAAATTTTATTAATGGGTCTTAAAGGGTCATAACGGGTCACGGTCAAGCTAACTGTATCTCAAAAATGTTCAAACGTTTTTGAAAATTTTTTATATTATACTGTTTCCCATTACGTAAAGAATATTGGAATAGGTCAAATGCTCCACAAATTTCGATTAGTGGGTCATTTTTGGATAAACGTGGATCGAGCTAATTTTATCTAGAAAATGACTAACGATTTTCACTAACTTTTGTATTCCATAGTTTTCAGGTTCGAGAAGAGCATTGGGCTAGGTCGCATGTTAATAATAAAATTGATTAGTGGGTCATTTTGGGTCTCTATGACTCAGGGTCAATCTAATTGTAACTAAAACAACAAGAATGATTCAGTGGGAATGATATATCGAAATAAACACAAAGCTAATTTTGACCGAGCTTAGCTGGGTCATTCCTGCTAGTATTAGCCTTGAACTAACTGAAATACCCATTGCATTCATTTCACATCTAACAGCATCTGATGAAATTCTTCTATCTTTGAGGCATATCCTTTTTATTTTTTTATCATCAGAAGGACTTGTGCATTTTTTTGACCTGATATTACTTTATTTATCACTGATTTAGTTTCTTCATAACGTAGGCACAACATTCGTACGTCAGATAAAGTGACTGATCGAACAATCTGTCTTGCAATTTTAGCATAAGAGTGATCATTCTCTTTCAATATGACAATTCTGCTTCTGTTTCTAGATTTCGCATCAGATCTTGTTGTTGAATACACCATTTTAACTTGTTTGCATTAAGAAGAACTTGTTTTTTTTTAAACATTATTCTAGGTAGTTACACTAGCATTCAGCCTTCTGCAAAATTCATTCGAGCAAAATAGCGCTTTTACAAATCAAAACATACTACAGTTTAATTACTGACAATTTATTGGTTCTCAGAACAGTCGTTGTGATTGGTTAGGAAGCTTTTATTACAATACACCTTAGCATTCATGACTAATTGTGTTTATGTGTTTATATTTTAGACTAAAGTAAGTGTAACTTTTTTTGTAAAGCGGATATTTTAATTCTGTTTTTTTTAATTAAATTCTTCATTAAAATTCCTTGAATTTGACATATAAACATTTGTATTTAAGTGAACGTTAACATATTCTATAAGCACGCAAATTAATAAAACATGAAAATTTCAAGTCATACACGGATAATAGACGGAAACTTTTCTGCTTTTTCACATGATCATTTTTACAGTCTCATTAGTTTCAGAATTTTACATTAAAAAGTTTTTAAATTGTGTGGTTCCACGTTGAATTATAATGAATGAAGAAAATTCACCTGAAGTCCCAAAATATCACCATGAAATTTTATATGTTTCATACAGATCAAAGTGACAAAAAGTTATGAATAATACATTAAAATAAATTTTTGAATCTAAGAGTTTAGAACAATTCTTCTTTTTCACTCGATATTTGTTCACCTAATAAGACAAAACGCAATACATAAAATATAGTATATGAACCTTAAAAAGTTCACTGTTTTACTTAAAAGGTGACTAAAATAATACAGAAGATGTTACAAATTAAAACTATGCATTTTACTTAAAACTTCTTAGTACATTCATGCTTTTGCAAGCTTTTATCGGAGAATATTTAGTTAGAGTTATTAAAATATTCTCTGATGAAGTGCTTGGAAAAGCTTGAAAGTACTAAGAAGTTTTAAATAAAATGCATATTTTTAATTCGTAACATCTCATTGTCACCTTTATTTTTGTCACATTTTAAATGACACAGTGAACTTTTTAAAGTTCGTATAATATGTTTTATCTTTGCGCATCTTTTTAGTTTTTCTACGATACATTTAAGTACAGTATCCTAACACTCTAGTTCATATTATTTCCATTTTCTGCTAAAAAATTGCAGTTAGTGGAAAAGATGCCATCTAAAAATTTTCCCAATATCCCCTGAGGGTCACTTAAAGAAAAAATACTAAGATTTTCTTTGATGCTTAGAAGCTTTTCTCCGATACATCTCTTGAGCTTCAGGTTTTATTTATCTGTAATAAATTTATGTCAACGAAAAAATGTTTGAATTGTTCATATGGCTTTCAGGATACTTATTGGAAGATTAAACTTGTCCTTTTCCTATTGATTAAGCTTTAGGGGAATAAGAGATGAAGGACAATCTTGAAGTTCAACATTCGATTTTTATATCACAATCAATACCATTTTAATGATTTAACGTTTTCTGTAACTCATCGGAAAACAATATCTTTTTTTTAAGATAATAATATTTGTATTTGAAATAAATTTCTATATGAGATATAGAATATGTGAATGAAGAAATGGATTATAAATAAAGATGTTTGATTAATTAAATTATCGAGTTTATAAATAAGAAGAACAAAAAGCTAAGTAAAATTTATACAATTGTGACGATAACAAGTTTATTTATCTAGTATCGGTTTCCATGAAAAACAAATGTGATAGAACATTCCCTTTCAGAAAAGCCGCTTTTCTGCTAAAAATATAAAACAGACATTGCACAAAAATCGAATATGAATTCATAAATAACCCAGAAATGTACACATATCAGTATTACTTTCTAAGAAAAATATATTTTCTGAAATGATATTCTATGATCTCCCTATGTTTTAAAGTAAATAGAGAAGTAATTTTTGAACTACTTGACTACATCGCTTACTGCTAAAATATTGCGAGTATTTGTAGTGAAATACAAAGTTGTCGTTTGAGCTTAAAAACTTTCGATCCGGGCTCCAATGTGAAATTATCCTTAAAAAAAATTTCAAAAAATTTCGACCAAATCAGAAAAGTACGAAATTTTCCTATTAGAGCATCTACATTAGGTATTCCATGCAAAAAGAAGAAAATACAACATTTAAAATATTAAAATTTCAACCTTGAAGTTTAGAAAAAAAAACTGCCATTGGTTTAACATTAACTGCCAGTATATTCGCATTAATAGCATGCGTCTTCAGGACTGATATATTGAAACTTTTTATGACTACCATGCACAATTTAGGAAGAAAATAATTAGAAAGATTAGAAACAAAAAGGCAGAAGATATATTTCTGAGGATAATTTTAAAATTTGACGTAGAAACAAAGTTTATTCTGAATCTCATAATCACATTTAGAAATATTTGTAAAATCTATCTCTTTTTGGGAAATAAATAACACTAGCCTTTAAAGTATTTTCTATATCCAAATTAATAAGTCTTATGAGACTTTTATCTGTATAAAAATCGTTTATAGGTGAATCTATATTGCTTTAAATTAGTAAGTTAAAACTAAAGTAGCTCTAAAATACAGAAAGATTAACGCATTGGTTTTCGAAAATGTAGTACAATATATATAGTTGTAAAAAATATATAATACAGTGTATCCATAAAATAATTTCTCAGTTTTAAATAAATTTTAATGTCCCATTATACATTTTAATAGCATCAACTGTAAGCATTTTAGTGTGTTGGTTCACGATCACAAAAAAGTGTAGGGGAAAGTGTTGTACCTTCAACCTATATGTACCATGGACCTACACATTTTTTAGTTCTATCTCTCGGATTTGTATAAAACTAATCGATGTAGTTTTGAGACACACCACAAGATGTCACGTAGCAGTTGGTCTTTTCAATATAGTCTCCACATGTTGCAGACAAATGTTCAAAAAAGATTTTAATATATAAAAAAAATTAAAGCTGGAACTTTTTATTATATTTCGTGATCAGTTATTATTTGTTTTAAATTTAGAGTTATACATAAAAGTGTATTTATAGTGCATTATAAACACGAGTTTCAAATCATATTAAACCTACCTTGAAAATGTTAAAGAGTCATTATTTTTCAAGTCACGAAATGCTGTACATTGAACATAGCAATAGTGTTGCACCATGAAGAGATCCAAAGTGCAACACAATTACATGTTATTCTGTTACAAAGCAACAAATTAAAATTTTATTTCGGGAAAGTTTGTCCTTTTATAATTAATGGCAGGGATTCAAAACTGAGCTCTATATGTACACCACCTGTATACAGAAAATATGCTTAATGACGACAATGATAAAGAAGAAATCATTGTTCTGTGCATGAAATATTTTAATAGCATTAGAATAGAATTCACACATGAGGAAAATATATTTTTTAGTTTCAAACAAGTCATAAGCATCTTGCCAGGACCTAGTCTTCTTGAAAGAGGCAGAAAAATTCTTTATGTATTTCCTGATATTATTAATTTTTGAAGAAACTTTTAGCTTTTTATGCAGCTGTTTTTTTCTTTGGTGATTTAGCATCGTAATAAAAAAAACATGTATAAATATACATATATAAATGCATTAAGGCTACACAGTACCGTTTTACAAAAAAAAAAAAAAAAAATGCAGACAGTTACATTAAAAATAATTAATGACTTTGTTTGAGATTATAAAATTAAACTGATCCGGCTAAAAGTAAAAGCATTTTAACAACCACCGCTTTTTTTAATTAAAAAAATTTTGAAAATTTTGAAGTTTTTAAAAATTTTTAATAATTTTTAGTTATTTTAAGTGACTTATATTCATTCGATTATTGAAAACAAAAGTTAGTATGGAATTAAAGATGTAACTTTTATTTAAAGTTTTATTTATTTTTGTAGCGCGAAACCTGGAAAAAAAAACACGAAAATTTTAGAAATATTGAATATGACATTAAAAAAAATAACTATAACTCTCAAACCTAAATCCGTACTAATTATTGTAGTACATATACATGTAAATGTCTGCAAAAAATTTCAAGACTCTATCTACAACAGAAAAAGAGCCTTACGGATTAGCAAACACTAACATCAACAAAAATAAAAGTCTGAGAAAATGCATTTAAAGTTTGTAAAGGAAGACTCAGTAAAGTTCAAATATCTTTAAAACTATTTGGATTTCAGATCTATAATTTAGAGTCATGATTCACAACCGTATGGACCACTTTCGATATTTTTGTCATTTTAGGGTTCTGTGTAGCCTTAAAACAGTAAAAATCCAATTAATATTTTTTGATGGTGGAATTATCGTTTCCCCCCTCTTCCCTATAATTACACCTTCTGTGTTATATTAATTTTAAACAACTTTAAATAGGTATCTATAAAAAATCTGTTGCTATATATTTTTTAAAATATTATTTCAAATACATGAGAAAAATGTTCCGTCTGTTTTTTTTTTTTTAGAAAAATTACACATGGTCCATGGTACAACATGCCTAGGAACATTGATTTTGTACCTTGGATCTAAAATTACTATTTTTTTAAAAAATCAAAGAATAAGTATGATATTCCTGAAATGACAGTTAAAGAAAATTAGGAGGCAAGTATGATATAATGATAAATATTTAGCAAATATGTTCATTATTTACATTCATGTTCATTTCATTATTTACATATTCTAAGTAAACTAAAAATTAAAATGTCAAAATAAGACTGAGGTACAACACCTTCTCCTAACTCAAACGTTTTAGATAAGAGCATGAGCGAGTACTCAGTTGTTATTTACTCGCTTGCAGTGGCATATAGGCAAAATGGTGGCTCCTGGGCGTAAAGCGTTTATTGTATTGCAATTTTCTAAGGGTGTATCTGTAATATTAGTTCAACGCGTGTTTCGTTTAAAGTTTTACTGTGAACCCCCATGTGGTAAATCATCCGCCAATGGCATAGGCAATTCGAATCGATCGGATGTGTTTGTAAAGGGAAAAATACGGGACGACTAAAAGTGTCTGTACATGATGTTGACCGTATCAGGATATCTTACCTGCACAGTCCTAAGAAATCTGCTCGGAAAGCAACCCTTGAACTTCGGTTGCCAAGGATGACAATGTGGAATGTTTTAGAACGCGTTTACACATACACTCATGTCCAAAATTAAGGTCACAAACATAAAATCTGTGAAATCTGATGAACTATTCACTGTTTTGCCACGAAATTTGGCACATAGGTATATTACAATAGGAGAAAGAATACAGCAACTGAACAATATGGAAAAGATTTTAATTGTGAATTAAGACACAGGGTATATGAAAAAGTGTTAAATCATGAATCCGAGATAAAGCATTTATCTCGGGAAAAATCTGTCTAATAGGGAGTGTGACCACAGTGCACTGCTATACAAGCCTCACAACGAACTCTCATACTTTTTACGAGAGTGTCAATAAATCGTTATGGAAACAAAGCCCATTCTTCCAAAGGCGCGGCTTTTAACTCCTGGCGGGTCCTGGGACGGGTGTTACGCTGTAAAATGGCTCTTCCTAGACCATCCCAAACATGTTCAATAGGATTGAGGTTCGGAGACCTCGAGGGCCAATTCATATGGCGAATATCCTCTTCTTCAAGAAAATAATGAACAACGTGAGCTCTGTGTGGCTTCGCATTATCGTCCATAAACATGACGTCCGGGCTTACGCACCCGGAACAACCTAACATAGGCTTCAAGGACCACATCCCTAATGCCCGGTGTCCAGTCGTGTGTATCCCTTTAATTGCATTAACAGAAGAACCCAGTTGTTGTGGAGCCGAAGACATCAGTCTTGGACACAACAAGAATGGGGCCATGTTCTTTCCAGTGGTGAATCGAGATTCACCACGCAGAGTGATTCTCGCCGAATCTTTTTGTGGAGAGAACGTGGAGCTCACTATCATCTCCTACGTAAAAGAAATCGACAGATTTGGTGGCAAAGTAATCCTTGTCTGGGGCGGCATAATGTTGGGCAGTCGTACATCACTGCACGTCTTCGATGGGGGTACAGTCAACGCAAATCACTGTAGGGATGAGGTCCTTGAAGCCTATGTGAGGTTTTTCCGGGTTGCCGCAGGCCCGGACTTCATGTTTATGGACGATAATGCGAAGCCACGCTGAGCTCACATTGTGGAGTATTTTTTGACGAAGAGGATATTCGCCGTATGAATTGGCGCTCGAGGTCTCCGGACATCAAACCTATTGAACATGTTTGGGATGGTCTAGGAAGAGCCATTGCACAGCGTAACACCCCTCCCAGGACCCGCCAGGAGTTAAAAGCCACGCTTTTCGAAGAATGTGCTTTGTTGGCTCAAAGACTTATTGACATCCTCATAAACAGTATGGTAGCTCGTTGTGGGGCTTGTATAGCAGTGCACGATGGTCACATTCCATATTAGACAGACTTTTACCTAGATAAATGCTTTATCTCTGATTCATGGTTTAACACTTTTTCATTTACCCTGTATCTTAATTCACAATTAAAATCTTTTCCATATTGTTATGTTGCTATATTATTTCTCCCATTGTAACATACCTCTGTGCCAAATTTCGTGGCAACACAGCAAATAGTTCATCAGTTTTCACAGATTTTAAGTTTGTGACCTTAATTTTGGACATGAGTGTATTTCCATAGCGGTTACAGTTGGTACATGTTTTGTGTGAAGAATTGGACTTTAGGTTAGATGGGTGCCGTATAACTAAAGGTACACATATTGAACATTTGTAATTAATACTAAGTTAGTTTACCTCCAATTTGATGTATGAATTGTTGTAAATACTCTAAATCAAACTGCTATAAAATGCCATTGCAACTGGGACATTCTTTTATGGGCACACTGTATTTTATTCGCATTGAAATGATATAGTATGACTTACATTTTATCAAATCACGCTTTTAACAGAAATACTGATTTTATTTTATTTTGTTGTGTTTTTTGGTTTTGTTTTAGTTATATTGTTTGGTTATATTTGTTTCATTCCTTCGGAAATTTTAGGACATTTTATTTTGGCGCCATAATGCTTTTCGATTTTCAATTCAGATGAATTTCAAATTTCCATTTGTTGAAAGGAAATGGCACGTTTCATTATTGCATTTAAATGGAAAATTATGGATGCTGAAGATTTCCCAATAAGAGCTTTAAATTATTCCTATTAGTTTGAAATTTTGTCAATATATTTGACATGTTGTTTTATTGGGTGTATAACTTTCGGCGACATTTTATACATGTGTTCAAATCCAATGATACAAAAAATATATTATATAAATTTATTTACTTTCCATGATACATGATGCATGTTTCATTTTTTACTTTTTACTTTTATATGTTACCTAGAAACTGTGCAACTGTGTTTCATATTTTGTATAATAATTTAAAAAAAACCTTTAAAATACTCTCGATTGCGAAAAAAAGAATAGAAAATCTGGCTGATGAAATAAAAAATTAATTAATGATTTGGAATTTGGTCTATAATCTAGGTTAGCGTCAAATATGAACAATTTAGTTATATTACAGTTTTAAATTGAATGTGGGTGCTATTAAATGGCTATCAGAAAAAAAAAAAAACATTTTTACCTCCAAATCACGTTAGCTATTTAGTCAATTGGCAGCGGACACGATGATGAATGATTACCCATCAAGTTTAATAGTCCTCAAATATGCCTAAATTGGAGTGACTTTGATAAGCTAATGGTATCGAGTAGATTAGGATGTATTTAGATAATATCTCAGATCTAAATATTACAGATCGACAATCAAAACTGTTTTTCGGAAGCAAAAATTGTAAAAACAATAGATATCTAAATTATAAATATGCAAATTTGAGGACTCAGTGTACATTTCCACAGGTTCCTTTTACATCAGATGCAGGTGTTTGTGGTTGACAGATAAGTGAATACTGATATTTGAATTTTAGAATAACATAAAATGCTTGTCCAAACATTTGCTTCCCCTAATAAAATCACTGTGTAAAAATAAATCTAAACTATACTACAATCATTCGCACAATCCATAGCAAATTACGAATGTAAGTTGAACCAGTAAACGTGAGTTCAGGGTGGCAGGGATCCCCTGAAAAATGAACTGTATTAGATAAAAATTTACTAGAACAACCAGCTCATCAGAATTCCATAATACCATTGCATAACATAGTGCTTAATTCAACGCTTCTAATTTCTCGAATCTGTGATATTTTTTAAATTCTTATAAATAATAATGTAATTTATAAACTTTAAATTACGGTTTGTAGGAACTTGAAAATTACGCAAACAGTGTTAAAAAATAATAGCTTGCAGAGCTGAAATTGAATCTCCTGATCTGCAGATTTACTAATATAGTACTAAAATAGAGAATGATTGAATCATTCCTTCTCAAAAATGAAGTATGGTGGCAATAAAATATAATAGTTTTTTTTATACCTAAATGAAACTAAATGCGTTGTAATTTTCTTAAATCACACTTTTAACACACTTTGAAACTATGGGTTATTCATAAAATATATTCCAGAGTTTGATTGACACCTTATTTCCTTTTGACATCAGCTGACGCTGTGAATTCATTCACTTCAAATTATTTGCCCAAAGGAGTGTCTTTTGCCAAGGGACAGATTACGACATTCTTCTTCTCTCTTTATTGCACGTTCGTCAAGTATCTTGACATATATTGCTAGCATATTGGTAGGATGAAAAATTGAATAAATAAATATAGGTTGCTACGAACTGACAGGAGTGTGGCGTGCACTATAAACCTTCGATATTTGCTTGAAATATACATAATAGTATAAATTTATATCCTGTTATACGATATTTTAAATATATGGTTTGAATCTATAAGTTTTAAATATACATTTGAACTGGTTTAATACGAGCGTGGATAAAACGTGGACAGAGTTAAAAGAAAAATTTGAACTTTAAGAATGGTTCATCTTTTAAATTATATATTAGGAGTTTCGCGGTGTTTTCGAGCTAAGAATGAAGAATCACAGCTAATACGACAGAAACGTCATTTCAAGATGATTTTGCTGAAAAAAAAGAGAGAAAAAAAAGAAAAAAAAAAAAAAAAAAAGAAATTGGGGTCGAATTTGTAATGAAATTCCATTCTCGTACGACATTTTTCTCCCTTATATATAATATTTCTACATTCCATCTGTCTGTCAAAATGTATTGGTTTATCGCTTTTGCCTGACTAAAATACAACCTTCAAGGACAACCGCCTTACATACCCAGGGGACTACAAATAAGTGCCCCAATGTCTTAAAGGAATGGACAAATGATCAAGAAAGATAAAAGAACATTTCAAGAATATCTTCTTTTAAGACTTTCAACTCGTCCACGGAAAAGAAGGGTCATAGAAGGAAATCTTTAATTGTTTCTTTCTACAATTAAGGCGACTAGGAAATATTAACCAGTCTTTCATATAAATTATAACGCTGTTAAAATGAAAAGGATATAGGAAATCAAGAGCTCAAGAGTGAAAATGAATAATCGCTATATTAGTCGAGTTTTTACGGAAAAATTAATTAAAACGATGATGATACGTTGTTTGATATTATGTATATCTGTAGCTTTGAGATAAATAGAAAAATTAATATTTGTAACTAGCTATTTATGTGTGTGTTTTAAGAAATTTGTTTTATCCAGCGATATTACGATTAACGATTAATACGAGGGATTTTATCATTCCCTTGCTTATCGTATTAACTGGAATGACAATATATATTTTTACTTTCTTCTCTCTTTACAAGAAGAAAGTATTAGATTCGTGAAAATATTCGACTTCCGCATTTTGACGGATTTACTCGTCGCAAAAAAATTGTTTTTACAAAATATCTGTCTGTGAGACTGTGACTCTGTCTGTCTGTATGTATGTGATACAAATTTTGTGGGCGCTCTATCTTAAGAACTAATGCACAGAATTTAATAAAAATTTGCATTCCCGTTGTCCCTAATATAAATTGGTGAGGATTAGATTTTGGTGTAATTCGCTCAAGTGGTGCTGCTATGCTGCATTTTTGGCGATTACTGCAATAGCTCTATCTCAATAACTATTGCACGGAATTTCATCAAACTTTAGATTCAATTAGTACTTGATATGTTTTGGTGTAAATCGCCCAACAGATGGCGCTGCAATACAGCATTTTGCAGGATTTACACGATTATTGCAATAACTCTATCTCAAGAACTAATGCACGGATTTTCTTCAAACTTCAGATTCAGTTAGTCCTTGATATGACTAGGTGCTGATTACGTGTTAGTGTAAAACGCACAAAACTTGCGCTACTCTGCTGCATTTTTCACGATTCCCGCAATAGCTCTATCTCAAGAACTAATGCAAAGAATTTCATCTAACTGCAGATCTAGTTAGAAGTTTACACAAGTTGTTGCTGATTAGTTTTTGGTGTTTACCTTCCAGTAGGTAGCGCTGCTATGCTCGAATTTACATGATTTTCGCAATAGCTCTATCTAAAAAAATAATGCACGGATTTTCTCCAATTTTCAGATTCAGTATAGACGTTGACATAAGTTGTTGCTTAGTTGTTTTGGTCAAAAGCACCGAATAAGTGGCGTTGCTACACTGCATATTGCTGGATTAGTCATATCTCAAGAACTAATGCACGGAATTTCATATCTTTTAAATCCTCATGATTTGCATGGATTGCCATTTCATTTTGACAGTGTGATAGCGAATTTTAAAGTATTAACATGCATGAGATAGAAAAAAAATTTGGGATTGGTACATCCGACTAGTTTGTTATGAAATACTGATTTGATAGAAGTCGTAGTTTATTGATACTTTTAAAGATATTTATTAACATTTTTTTATAGAGTCAAAAAGCTTTTTAGATTTTGGATCATATATGTCCGTCAATCTGTCCGCGGGTCGATTTATTTTTATATTTGAAAAGAGACTCTAAATTTAGTATGTTTTACGCTAAAATGGCGTATGGATAAGAAACCGACTAAGTGCAAGTCCTACTCGCACTCGTCTTGCCTATTTTCTTCTATAAGCAATGGATTGATGAAGTTTGAATATTTGGAATTATGTTTCAATTAAACTTAAATAGCTTAAGAAAACTTTACTTACACTTACATGTATATTTTTATATTAAAATTTATCATGCTAAAAAATTGAAATAACTTTGCATTTTTTGCATTTTGAAAAAATAATGGGAAGAGAAATGTTTTTACTTTAGTTAAATGAATATACATAAACTTAAGTTTTTACAGATAAAGAATCTTTTTTAAAATTATTAATATTATTTACAGAAAAAAACATAAAAGAAAATCATGAAAATATTTTCCTCGTATTGTTTTAGTTAAGTAAATTATCTTATCTTATGAAGTTTACTTTATAATATTTTTTCAAAGAAAATTGTTTTAGGAATACATCTTACATACCTAATTTTATTAATGGTATTTTTTGCTTCATTTTATATTAAATGTATTTAATCTTATTTAAGTATTTACTTTCACGAATAAATAATGCGTAGCTGTATTTTATTCCTAACGGGTGTCCCGTCTTTACTTTTTCAAGAATAATAAAAAAAGAATAATAGGAATAAAAATGTTACATAAAAACTTGTGTAGTTTCAAAGATATTTATTTGAGAACATAACGTATAGTAAATATTTTCCTTTCACTAAAAAAATATCTACTTTTAAAAATATTCATTTAAATAATGGATATTTTCAGGGTATAAAAACACATTTGATATTTTTATAAGAACCGTAAGTTTAATTGCTACGATAAAAAAGCTGAAACTAGGAAAGTAGATCCAGAGCGAAATTTTAAAATATATACATGGAATAAAAATAATAATATCTATCTATCTATATATTTTTTTTAAAGTGAAATAAGCTTATAGAATAATCAGCTTTTAGCTTTATTTAAAAACTATTTAAAATATAATTTTTTCATGGTGAATTGATGTCCTCTTATTTAAAGGGCAGTTCCAAATTTGAAGATGTTTTACTCAGTTTTGAAAAATCGAAGTTACGGTGCAATGTTAAAATTAGTGTATGTTGACAACAAGGTTTGTATTTCGACATTACGAATACCGACACACATAAAATAATGCCAAGTGAAATATTTTTATTTTACATAAACGAATATATATAAACTTAATTTTGTTCTTTAATAAAATCTTTCTTAGAAGAAATTTATTATATACAGTAAAAACGTACAAGAAAATCCTAATTTTTTTTTCATTCGTGTTGTTTGAATTCAGTAAATTATGTTATGAAATTTTCTTTAGAATATTTTTTCGAAGAAGATATTTCTACAAATATATCTTGCATGCATAATTGTATTAATGGAATTATTTTCTTCATTTTGCGTTAGATGTATTTAAACTTATTTAAGTATACTAGGGGGGTCTGCCCCCTACGAGCTACGCTCGCCAACCCCGTTGAGGCACACCAAAATCCAAAAAGCACGCTAATTTGATCGGCTTTAAAAATATTGAATTAAAAAAAAAAAAACAGTAGCGATCTCTCTGTAAACGGGTTTCCATTCGATTTCCTTGGATTGGGGATTTTTAAGGCCAAATCTGCTGCTGTTAAGAGATACAATGGCTGTTTTCGTATTTAATTAAAAAAAATTAGTTAAACATTTGAAAATAAGCTTATGTAAAATGAATTAAGTAAACAGTGTCATTGTCTCCCGGTATTTTTTAACAGCGCTATAAGATAGTTCTTTTACATAATTCATTTTAAATGTATTGTTTCAAATCTGACGTAATTTACACCAAACTTTTATTTCTCTTATTAATATTCACGTGAAAATACTTTTGTTGTTAGAAGGATATATTATTTACGCTGTCTTCGAATTCACGATAATAGTTGAAAAGATTATCTCAAAATATCTCGCGAAAATATATTTTTCAATTTAAATTGTTTTGCTATATTTTTTGCCATTTTAAATATGACGTAATTTCCTCAAATTACAAGATTTAACGCATAATAATGTTTTTTTTATTTTAAGATTTTATTTCTCTTTTAAAATTCAAGTTCAAATATGGTTCGGCACACATGTCATATTGGCGCAATTTTTATCTGACGCCAATTTCATATACGCAACGGGTACTTAACTGGTGCTAAAGTGTCGTTATTTTGCTTGATATGGTAACCCGGATGTTGTTGTTTATGCTATTAATATTTCGCCAAATATGCATCGGAAAAAAATTGCGCCAATATGCGCGTATATGACATCTGTGTCTACTGTTCTTATGACGTAATTTTCCTGCTTTTAACATGTAATCATTTAATTCTAATTTTAAAGTTTTTTTTTCTGTTTGTAATAGTCACGTGTAAATAAATTTTTAATTTGAAGTAAACATTATTGTTTGCGCTGTTTATACAACTGGCGACAGTTTATATTAATAACATTTTCTAAAATTTGTAAAACATATCTCTCGAAATGCTGAAAATTTGAATATAAAATTGAAATAAAACCTCAAAAAATGAGTCAAATAAGAAACATAAATGGAATCTGCACACCGAGAACTTATAACCTATAAAATGATCTAAAAATGATTAAATTCTCATGTATAGTTTTTGCTACAATAAAAATTTTTTAATGGAACGATTCTGTCCAAATTTAGCATTAAATATCTCTTAAAATAATTCTTCGATTTCAAAACTGTCTGCATCAACGCGTTTATCAAACATTTCTCTATAATACCACCGATTTTCATATTTTTGTATGCAACAGTTTTTTTAATATTAACGATCAAAGGCCATGCTTAAGCATTCAAATTGGATGCGATCTACCCGGAATATCTACGCAGATTTCCATAGGTCCATTTCCAAATCAAATTTTTTTTATATATATAGAAGGATTTATTTCCGAATAAATGTTGCATATCTAAATTTTATTACTAGCGGGTGTTCTATTTTTCCTTTTTCAAAAATTGAAAAAAAAAGAATTACAGGAATAACAATGTTATATAAAAACCTGCGCACTGTAAAAAAAAAAAAAAAAAAAAAAAAAAAAAAAAAAAAAAAAAAAAAAAAAAAAAAAACTCTTGTAAAGTTACTAACGTTTTTCTGGGAAACTCGGATTTCTAGATCTTTTTATGTAACGGCAGCAACAAAAATATTTATAGGAATCCCAATTACCTAGAAAAACTTTAGTAACTTTACAGATTTTTTTTTTTTTTTTTTTTTTTTTTTTTTTTTTTACAGTGTGTAGTTTTCAAAGATATTTATTTCAGAGCATAACATATATTGTATATTTTCCGATTCGCTATAAAAATATCTACTTTTAATGTTTTATTTTTAAAAAGTGGATATTTACAGGGAATAAAAATACATTCTGCATTTTTGTAACAACAGTATGTTTAATTGCTACGATATAAAAGCTGAAACTAGGAAAATAGGAGAGAGAATTGTTCTTTAGAAAAATGTACATACAATAATAAAAATAAAATATTGTCATTTTTAAGTTAAATAAACTTACTGAATAACCTCCTTTTAACTTTTTAAAACTTTTTAATACTTTTTTTGGAAGGTGACTATATATCTCTGTCGGGTTTCCCTCTAAGTCCACCAAACTTTGAAGAATGTTCCTTTACTTTTTATATGCTGCCACCACCAATATGATTACGGGATATCGGTCACGCTATGAGAGGAATGTTGAAAATAATGACAACTCTTTCAGTTTAACTTAACTAACAATTTATTTACACATTATTTACAGATAACAAGACAATATTTACAATTAAGGACTCGGGTATAGGTGATTCGGTCCAACATTAAGTTAAATATAGTAAATACTTGTTGTGTATTATTAAACTACTTTAGCTTCCTCTCACACTACGCTAATTAAATTACAGTTATCCGAGATCACTATTAATCTCTCAACACATTAGACCTGTACTCCAAAAGCTTCACACCGCCTAATCACGCCAGTTTATAAAATACAAGTAAATTCTTTACATTTTTATTAAAGGTGTCAATTAATAGAGTAGTTTCATAAAATGTTGATATACGAGCCAAACCTCTTGAAATATGAACTTGAGAATTTCCAGTAAAAAATAAATTTTAACAACGAATAAAAAAATACAAATAACATGAATTGATATTTATACAAATGCTTTATTTATTATTGGATTAAGTCATTTTTACCTTTATTTTTAATCAAATTCAACTTTTAATAAAAGTGTTGTAAACAAATATTATTGCACTATGCCTACACTGTAAAAAAAAAAAAAAAATCTGCAAAGTTACAAAAGTTTTTCTAGGAAACTGGGATTCCCAGAACTTTTTATGTAACGGCAACAACAAAAATTCCTGTAATAGACGCTGTTACGGGAATTTTTGTTGTTGCCGTTACATAAAATGTTCTAGAAATCCCAGTTTCCTAGAAAAACTTTAGTAACTTTACAGATTTTTTTTTTTTCTTTTGACACTGTACAAGCCTGTAAAAAACCTTTCTGTGATACCACATTCCGCTTTGTATGTTTTGTATGTACAGAGAAATAAGGATGATGACTTCATAAATAATATGTATGATGCAATATGTTGAAGTTACTATCTTTTCTTTAGAAAAATGTACATACAATAATAATAATCAACTATTGTTATTCTTAAGTTAATAGGCCTATAGAGTAACCGGCTTTAAACTAACATTTTTAAATATTTAAAATATCTTTTTGTAAGGTGACTGGGTATTCCTTTTTTTAGAGGGCAGTGTAATTTCGAAGGCATTTTACTCAGTTTTAAAAATCCAAATTATGGTACCCTGTTTGAAAATAATATAAGATATACAGTGGCGGTCAAAAGTTTCCGGCCAGTTAGATTTTTTTTTTTTTTTTTTGGCAGAACGTTTTAGCGAAGAAGAAGTTCAATTAATTGCTCCAAAAGTTAGGAATAAGCAAATTACTTCTGATCACGTGATCATTTTGATTGGTTACTTAAGATACTTGATGCAAAGGGAGGAATTAAAAATTCGCGTGTGCAAAAGTTTCCGGCCATTCGTCATTCATGGTGCTTTTGCTATCGCTAGAGTGTTTTTTGGCCAAGTTAGTTAATTATTCAAGGTGAATAATGTAATTAAATTCAAAAATGAAAAGTTTAACAATGTATTGTTCCTAAATGAGTGATTTGTTTGTCGCTAAAGGGACAATCCTCTCGTGAGATTGCGACAAAGCTGTCGATCGGAAAATTTGCTGTAAACGGTATTTAAAAATATATATATAAAGATGGTCATGGCCTTCGGAACTTACCATAGTCCGGGGGCACTCCGGAAAACGACTATTCTTGTGGATAGAATTATCAGAAGAAAAGGAGTTGATGACCCGCGTAAAAATGCCGCTGCAATTCCACGCCATTTATGGTGTTAAAAGTGATTTATGGCGTTATGGTTATTGCTGAAACAAGTCTATCTACAGAGTCAAGATGCTTATGTGACGTAGAACTTTATGGAACAGTCGGTGTTAGAAAACCTTTCATAAGTAAAAAAAATCAGAGGGCCCGGCTGGCGTTTGCCACGGAATACAAAGACTGGACAAGTGAAAACTGGAAAAAAGTAGTATTTTCAGATGAATCGACGTTCAATCTTTTTGTGAGTGATAAAAAGCATTACAACCGACGACCTAAAAACAAAAGATAAGGTGCGAGGTATATTATTCCTACAATGAAGCACGGCGGAGGACATGTTATGCTGTGGGGAGCATTTTCTGGAAAATGCGCTTGTCCGTTATTTGAAATCCGCGGCAAGATGAATAGTGCAATGCATAAGGATATCTTGCAAGATCATTTGCTGCCTTATTGGATGAAAAAGTGTGGTCGCAACTATTTTTTTCATCGTGATAACGACCAAAAACATACATCAAAGCTCGTCAAGCAGTGGCTTTCGTACAAATAAACTTCGCTTTTGAAATAGAAAGTCCAATCATCCGATCTGAATGTAATAGAAAATTTTTGAAACTAACTTGAAAACGTGTTTGGAATTATAAATATTCCAATTTAGCAGCATTTTCACAAAAATTGCAAGAACCGTGGACAAAACTTAACACTGATGATCTACAACTGTTCATTGAATCGATGCCACGTTGCTGCGCCGCAGTACTTATTGTATGTACTTATACTAAATGTATGAATACAAAATACTAATTGTAAATGTTGTTGATCACTGTTATTTTCTTTTCTAACACCATTTTTTGCCAAACTTGCCAAGGTGGCCGGAAACTTTTGAGAACATGCGTTTTCTTTTGAAATTAATTTTGTCAATTAAATTTATTAATATTTAATTTGTATTCCATAACTAAGTTCTTAACTGTTATGTCAATAATGTGTATAAGTATCACTTTGAGATTGCTCTCCATATGGGTATACTTACAAATTAACCAAAAAATTTATGCTGGCCGGAAACTTTTGACCGCCATTGTACATATATATATATGTAATGTATGAAAGTATATATGTAGTAATAGGGAAGTATATAAGTATATAATGCAAGAAAGTATATATGTAGTAATAATGAAGTATATAAGAATATAATGTAAGGAATATTTCAAAAAGCAGCTTATTATAAATTTACGTCAGTTTCTCACTCAAATCAGGAAATCGGCTAAGATGGTCGTATTTGTAAAGTCAATCAGTTGCCCTCAGGCACACTAAGCGTTAAAATTTATAGTGAAGGGTGATATGAACTGGTTAGCTTTTCGAATTTACCTATACTAACACACACACACACACACCTACACTACATTGGCTCTAAATTTATGACCCATACCGAAAACTTTTATGAGAAAAATTAATCAAGAACTGTCAGTCGAATTTTTGTTTATTTAGCAAAAAAATCGGTATCAAGACAGTTTCGTTATACAGAAAATTTAAGAAATATTTCAAGAGCAGGTTATTATAAATTTACATCAGTTTCTTACTCAAAACAGGAAATCGGTTAAGATGCTCGTATTTTCAAAGTTAACCTGTTGCCTTCAGACACACTAAGTGTTAACATTTATAGCGAAGTGTTATATGAAAATTAACAAAGATCTGTATTATGCGTAGGAATGGGAAAGACTTACATGACGGGACAAAAGGATTTTGTTGTATTTCTAAAATCTAAAACCGCTCAACCATTTCAGGATTTAAAACAAAATATTTGACTCAGTTTCACAATATATATATATATATATATATATATTAAAATTAAATGTTAGTAAGTAAATATTAAACATTAATAAAAAGCGGAACAATAATAGCAAAATGATTTTAATTATGTGTAAAATAAGATAATCAAGGAATAATGTTCATGTTTAAAAGTTTTATGTGAAATATGTTTATGTAATGGGGATATGCGTATATTTAAATTAAAAGCAGCTATTAATATTATATCTTTAAATCCCAGCGGATGGTGCCATGCATTCATGATTTTAAGCTGTAAAGAGAGATACCCGCGATGAGTTCAACATAATTAGCAGACTGGATGACTACCACATGAAGCGAGGTAGATAAATTAAAGTATAAGAGTTATATGTGGAGACAAAATAATTGTATTGTATTTCTTAGATGAAAGATCGCTAAATATTTTCAGGCTGAAAAACAAAACATAATACTAAAAGTCCCCAAAATTGAACAAATGTTTAAATAATCGTCATTCATTAAAAGCTTAACAATAATAGCAAAGTACAATTACTTTTGTGTAATAATAAAATAATCAAAGAAAAACTTTGATGTTCAATAGATTTAAGTGAAATATGTTTATAATATGGGGATATGTGTATATTTAAATTCAACCCAGCTATATAAGCATAATAAATGCTGAGAGTGCAATGCATGTAAGATACAGGAAGGTAAGTATAAAAAAGTTAAGCAGGAGATTGGGTCTACAAAGTCAGCAGACTGCTTTTTCATGCAGCATGACGTGAGACTTCAAGACCTGGAACAAGCTGCTTAGAGGTTTATTTTCAGATGTCAAGTCCTGGAACAAGATGTTGCTGGGAGATTGATTTTGAGACGTCAAGATCTAAGATGTTGCTGTGAGGTTGATTATAATAACCGTATTTTTAATGAGCCCAACTGCTGAAAATTTCTGGTTAGCACTAGACATCACTTTTTTTTTTCTTTTGGAAATAGGATTTGTAATATTCAAATGTAGCGTCAGATACCAAAAGTTTTGAAGATTATGTTTTCACTTTATTTAATAGAAAGATGTGTCGATTTTAAGGACAATATTTTTATTCAAATTTAATGGATAAAAATTGAATTTAAGTGATTCATATAAGGTAAAGCGAGAAGAAATCGCGCTTTAGGAGAGATTGCGCACAAAGAGATTCGACGAAAAAGAGTAGAGTGCCCGCGCAGGGACTCCAGGTAGTTGTACAGCAGCATTAGTGCAGTGTCTACACGAATGTGCACATTGATTGTTCAGAGCGTCTTCGATAAATCATTGCTATTTTGTTTTGTTTTTCCAAAGTTAGGGCTTAAATTTTCATAACTTTTTGTCAGAATTTTATAGAATGTCAATAATACAAAATATTTGGTACTTAAATGATTTCTTATAAGTTACTAACCTAGACTAAGGATCCGAACACCAACAATTCATTTTAGAAGTGGCCATCTTTAAATAAAAGGCCGCGCTATCTTTCCTACCACAATAGGAGAGTTTGCGCATCTACTACATAGAGATGGCGCATTTCCCCATAAGTTTCAGTGTTAGGAGCAGCTTATTGGTAAATTTGCATGAATTGCAAATTAAGTGTAAAACATATGAATGAATTAATTTTGAAATAATTTTGGAAAAATACATAATTATCGAAACTAAGTTTGGCAACAAATTAATTTGCAAAAAAAAAAATATATATGTATTTTTGCAGATAAAAATTTTGTTAATAAATTAATAATACAGTTGTTATTAAATTAATTTTATGTAATTATTTGTATTAATAAATTAATAATATATTTTTTAATAAATTAATTAAATATTTATATATATTTTTTAATTTATGAATACTTAATTTCTAATAAATTAATTTTGTTAACTAAAATAAATTTTCTAATAACAACTACAATGTTTTGGAAAAACTTTCACCCATTCCAAATACTTTAATGCCATCGAAATCAAAAAGGAAACAGAGTGCAAATAATGTTACTGATCCAGAGAATATACGTGAAAAAAGACTTAAAACAATTCCGCTTAAAAAAATGAAGATTAGATGCTTACAGAAAAAGTGGTATAAAAAGACTGACGGAAAAAAACGACGGTCAATGAGGATGAGTGCGTTGAATGTCTGGAACATGGAGCTATGAAACTAAAAGGAGGCGAAATATGAATTTAGCATCGTGGAGAGCACTGAAACCGAAATATGAGTTCTTTCACCCTCTCCGGCGTCCGCCATATTTGACTTTTACCATAGTTGATTTGCGTAGCAAGAAAAAACTGGCTCACAGCACAATTCACATCATTGAAATATGGCGGAAGAAGGGGGGAGGGGAGAAACAGGTTCAAGTGACGCCATTTATGCCGTCTCCTTTAATCTTCATATATCTATGGTCTGGAACTTTACCAGGAGACAACTTCGACCAGTAACTGGATTCAATGTATTGATTGTACGAAAGCTACACGATTTACAACAATAAGTGCATCTATTGTGGACGAAGACAACTTTTATGTAGAAACCAAAATACATTGAAACTGTGGAAATGAAAATGAAGTAATTTTCAAGTTAAACATGTTATCATGTAGATTAATGTTATTTTGAAATTTTAGTAGCGCTTGCTTTTTCTGATATTTTAATCTCCTTCTAAAATTAAAATTCTTTAACTGTTGTTAAAATTCTTTCTTTTTTTTATTATTTTTAAACATTAGATTGAAATATCCACTCCTAATACAATAATATTTACTCACAAAAACTTTATAACAATGTCATTTAAGTGTAATTATTATTGTTAAGAATTTAATTGTAGTTGTTGTTAATAATATTCTCTTCTACCCATGTGCGCAATCTCTCCTACCCATGGATGTAATCTCTCCTACCCTGTAAGGAGAGATTGCGCAAAATAGTTCTCTTGGTTTTATTACTGCTGTTCTGTTAAATTACAGCATAACAACAAAATAGCAATAGAAATGCATAAAAAACAAATGAAGTCAAAGTTATTCATGCATCGTTTAAGCAAAAATTTAATATTTAGATTTTTTATCATTTTTCTTTTGAAATGTGCGCAAACTCTCCTAGTTTTACCTTACTATGTGATCCTGTGTATGAGTAATATATAGTTAAGATACATTGTTTTGAAGACTAAAGATCTGACTTTTGAAAATAGGTCTACATTTGAATAGTACTTTTTACTGTAATTGTTTATCTCATGAAAGCATGTATAAAAACAATATAATCAATATTATATGTCTCTGAAACAGACATGGGCATTTACAATATATTTTCCACAAAAGGATTTAGAAGAAGATCTGAAAATATTTTTAGATTCATCAGATTTACATATCTAAGTTTCGAAGTATTCAAATAGCGTATATAGAATATATTTTCATATTCTGCGTAAAAGAATAATTTTTGCAATTTTTTTTCTTAAACGAAATATGTAAAATAACAATTCATATGTTTTTTTTTTTATTTTTTTCTATTCAAAAAATATCTTTTTCAAGAAAATTTGTTTCTGAATAAATATGTATTTTACGTACTTTTTTCGAAAAGAATGAAGCTACGTATTTTTTTGTTTTTTATTATTTCCGAACTTTTATTTTTCTGGAATATTTCAAAGATATTTTCCTTTTGATAGAACTCTCTTTAAAAAGTTTGTGAGAATATTATTTAACCACAAAATATTTCAGAAAAAAGGGTATACATAAGCCTTGAGTTTTTAAAGAAGAATCATATTTTCAGATTCAAAAACTTTTAACATGTTTATTATAAATTGTAAATAGGCTAATGCAAGCCAGTGAAAATTTACAGTTCATTAAAGATAACAGAAATAAAATTTTGTAATGATGTTTAAATATCTATGCATAATGTATTATATGTACGTAGAACGTTATTTAATAAATGTGTGATGTTGTAAATTATCAAATGTTCTTAGCTTTTTATAACTGATACTGTTAAGTTTTAATTTTATTTAAATTTCACATTGATCATCTTCATAAATGATTTTATTTCCATAAATTAAATGATTCAAAACTATACAAATTGAATCATAGAAACTAAAATAATTTCTGTTTCAGCGCCTTGCAGAATATATTACTCTACCAGATATAGCTCTACCGTCAATTTACAATACATTTTTTCACAAGATGGTTTCAGAAATTGTCAGTTTTAAAGTTTCAAGAGTTATTTTTATTTAAACAAATAAAATTATTTTAATGAAAACTAACAAATTGTGATAGATTATCGTTGCTTTTTAAGTTTTTGTAAACATTTTATGTAGTATTTTACTTAAAGTGATTTTTTTATATCGTACCGTATGTTGTCTCTAAAGTATCATTAAATAATTTACAAATTGGTATTATGCTATATACATGTGTACTCATAAATCTGAACAATATAAAAAATAATTAGGTTCCCGAACATTGTGTAAGTTCATAGCTGCATTTTGTTATAATGCTACTGCATACCCCACATGCGTAATCGTAAGTAGTTTTATTTTATTATCCATATACCTTTGCAGTACGCATAAGATAAATATGTACTATTGATTAATGTTCGTGGAGCCATAATTACAATTTGATAAATAATTACTTTCAGTTATTTTGATTTTTTCCTCTTTTATATCAGTGTATCAGTTTATGAATTTCTATGCTATGATAATTTATGCGTAGGAGTAAAATTTTATTTGAAGAACAATGATACTTTCCAAAATGTTTCTAAAGTCGATTTTTTTTGGGGGGGAGGGGGAGAATTTCAGAAATTTCGGAAGAAATAGATTTATTGAAATAAAGTGCGTGTTATGCGTTGTTTTTAAAGAATTCTTAGTGATTGTTTTAATTGAATCTATTTATTTAATTTATAATTTAAATGTAATGAATACACATTCAGAATTATAACAATACTGCTAATTTATAAGATTTACACAAAGACAGCTTAATTTTAATTATTTGAAAATTAACCTTTATGAGTAAAGAGACATCGCGATTGGAACGAAGGTTTCTTCTTGTTTTTTAAACGGAACATTCTTATTCCGTGACACACGTGGAACAGATAATATTACTCTCCAAATAAGCGAAAAGTAGTGATCTTGAACTTGTATATAGAGTCAAACAATGTGGATTTTTTTTTAGTTCAAAGGAAAATGGCTAGATTTATGCTATTCCGCACACACCGAGAAATTCGATAAAAATATTTCTTTAACTGCTGTTCTGTGCTGGTTTACGAGAATTTAAATCTATTATATATTATATGGTCAAATTTTGTCCCTTAGTAACGGGGAAATCACATAGACGATGAAAAAGATCTGGAAGAGCAATATCTTTTTATGGCAAACAATATCCTTTTAAAAATCGAAAATTTTCACTTTTTACACCATCGAATAGAGAAATAATCGTACTTTCAAATTCGTTTTTTTTTTTCTTTTTTTACTATTATATCCCATTACTTTTTATTTCTTTTACTTTTTAAAATAATTTTCAAGCATGAAATTTTTTTTTAATCATCTATTGCAAAAAGGAACATCCAACCTGAAGATCACGAAAGATTAACCAGTTTTCATTTAAAACAATTTAAATATTTCAGTATTTGTTTATTTATGTGATAAATTCTCTAACTGAATTCATCAACTAAACTAAAACTTCACAAATAAATAAATGCAACATTAATTTAAATGAAACGTAATGGGACTGTGTAAATTGGTCAGCATTCGTTCGTTTCCATGTAATATTCTGTAACTATTTTCCCAAACGAAATTGTAACTTCACAAATAAATATAAATAAAAAAAAGCACGGTTTAAATGAAAATGAAATCGAACTATGCGCTTAAATATTAAAATAATAAAAGCAAAAATTTAAGTTTAAATTAAAGATTTGTACTTAATAATAAAGTGGTATCATAAGTAAGTGCGAGAATAAATACAAAATTAAGGTTAAAATTTGAGAAAAGTAAAGGGTGAAAAAGTTTAAAAAGTGAATATATTTCCAAACGATATTTAAAGCACATTTAACAAAATGTAAAGCTCGATAAAATCTGGTAAGAGCATTTTCATTCAAAGGAGTGGCAGATTTTAGACACAGGTCTAAAAAAAGGGACACTTTTCAGATTTTTTTTTTTTTTTTTTTTTTTGTTACAGAGCAGCGGTTCCCAACCCCACACTGTAAAAAAAAAAATAATAATAATAAAATAAATAAATAAATAAAAATAAATCACTTTATCTTTACAGAAAAAAAATGCTTTCAATATGGGAGCCAGCAAATTTTGCTGTAAATTTGCAGCAATTTTGTTTTTCACAGGTAAACAGCAAACTTGTAAATGCAATTTTAACAGTTAATTTTACAGTAATTTTGTTTTTTAGATGTTACAAAAAATTGTATTTTTTCAGCATATTTTGCTGTTAGTTTTACAGCACTTTTAACAAGATAACATTATTTTTTTAGCCTTTATTATTATTTATTTTATTTCATTTTATATTATTATTTGCAGATATGCATTTTCAAGATTGTTTTTGAAAATTTAATAAATTATAATAATACATATTAGATAAATAAAAATATTTAAATTAATACAAAAAGCGAACTTAAAGATTTTGTAAAAATATTGTATAATTTAGATTAGTAAGGTATATTAAAATACAAACGGATAAAATGGAATTGCGAAAAATATATAATAGCAAAGCAAAACATATCTAAAAAAAATAAGTTTTTTTGTTTTTGTTTTTTTAATAGGGTTCTTCCACACATAAGTAAATAACTACGTCTTATAATGAAAAAAAAAGAAGAAAAATAGTTTATTCTAATCTAAATTGAAAATATTCCCTTTTGTTATAATTTAAGACAAAACATTTAATCTTTACGGAAATGATTCAAAAGCTACTGCCAGTCAAAGTTTATACATGTGTGCTCAAATACCAAAATTTGCATCTTACATTGTATAAGAGAACTGGACTATTTAATATATTTATTAAAGGAAAGATACAAATAAACATAAAAATAAAACTTACCCTGAAATTCTAAAATATATAATCCATTATTATATTTAAGTAGCCAAAATAGCCATTTTGAATTCAATAAAAATCACATATTCAGACCGACGCTAACACTCGTACGACACTAACGCTAATAATAACCTGCTTTGACTTGACGCTGCTTGTGAATATCTCATCTGAAATGTTGTCCGGGCGCTTATGGCGGTGTTGAAATAGCAGCAATTTACTGTAAATCAATAGTGAGACAAAAAAAAAAAAATAAAAAAAAATAAAAACGTTGTATTTTAGGGATTTACAGCAAAATCAGCTGTAAGCCCCCCCCCCCCTTTTTTTTTACAGTGCAGGGTCGCGGAACAATCAATGTTTGCCAGAAAAATGTATCTTTTATTTCATCTGTTTAAAAATATATACAAATATAATGTTGTACAACCGTAATAATCATGAAAGTTATTAGCTTAAGGTAAAACTTCGGTTGAAGTCATTGTTTTCTTAAACAGTCAGTCGGAATTATGTTATGACTTGGTTGTGAGATGTGGAAATAGTCGCGCATTCCTGATGGCAACCCTAGAAAAATCCTTAATTTCCTTCTGGATGAACATAGTTGCAGAATATTAAAAAATATCTAAATCAGCTTTGAGGTCATTGTTGTTGTTAAACATGACATGATTGTGTAAACATGCTTTATCAGGTTTGCTGTTTTTGAAAAACAAGTACAGAAACAAACTCCTTGTAGAAAGTGACTTAAGATAAAAATTAACCAGTTTGAACTCTGAAATAGATACTCTTATCTGTAAACATCAGTGCGAGAAATCTCACTGATTGTAAAATTGTGTTTTGATAATAAGTAAACGTATTTTTGATTATAATTAATGTTTTAATAATTAATATACTTACACACATTGGCATTACCAATCGTTGTTTTTGTTGATAGTGCATCCTTCGTACGAAAATTTGCCTTTTTCATAGGATAGAGTATCTCATAGCTTATAAAGGTCATTCAAAATTTCCATACTCATATTACATATACCTTCATATTAAGTGGGTCTAAAATTTTTTTTTTTTACTTAACGGTGTGACAGATTTTTCTCACATATTTCTTTTTCATTCAAAATTAATTTAAAACCTAAATTTATTACTTTTAAACATGTCAACCCCCCCCCCTTTTTCTTTCATACTGATAAAGATAATTAAATTCCTTTTCTTAAAACCATACTTTTTTTTTTATTATTAAACTGTTTCCCTCCTTTCTGAAACATCTTTGATTCATTGCGCTTAGATATTCAATTTCTTTTACTTTTTCATTTAATCAAAAAGAAATAAATGAAAATTTTAAGGCGCGGCTGCTAGTAACAATATCTCTTCATTTAATTACATCGCATTTTGCCCACCGCAGTGAAAAGCATTCTTTATCACTGCTAATATGGAACCGTTGAAAATCTATTAACAACAAAAGTGAAAGGAATGTATTTTATGCGATTCATCTAAGTTATCGTGAATAATAGTCGAACTATAAACCAGATGCCTTGTTCACTGCATCTTTCCCATCCATCTGCCTGCAGTATGTAATTTTAAGTAACACTTGTTTAAACGAAAGCCGGTCTGTAATATAAACACCTCCCAGATGTTTTTCTGCCGCCTCTCTCAACGAAATTAGATGCGGTCTTTAAAATCACTTTTCATGCATGTTAAGTCTATTTGTCAGTTGTTTTACCAGATGCCTTTCTTGGTATTTCTACATTATATGTAGCAATCATTTCGGTTAGATAATGATTCCCAGGATTTGTGGAGTCGCTGAGAAATTCACATGTAGAACCGTTAATTCTGGCAACCATTTTGCATCACGCGTTTCATTGTTTTCATCGGAGTTGCTGGATTTTTAGGGTAATGATTTGGCTCGCTAATAAAACCCTTATCCACAGTTCGTTCAGTGTGCCAATGTTTGAGTTTGGCGATGTTGTAGTGACGAGTCTTATATGTTTCTTATGAAATCACGACCACTTCAACTTTTTATCTCTATCAAAAAAGATGTAAGACCTTCGTGGTCTGTGGGTCACGCCAAGGCGTACCTTTTAAATGTGGACTCTCTCTCTCACTCTTAATTAATTATGTGTAAGATTTCTTTTGTAACTTTAATTTTAAAAATATTAAATAAATATTGATAGTTCCTGTAATATGGTTGGAGTTTTGCATTTAAGTAAACGAACCCCACTGAATCCTCGTCACAAACGGTGGGTCGCGAATTTTTTTTTTACTTGAAGGTGGGTCGCGTACCAATAACGGTTGTGAACCGCTGTTATAGAGTAACAGTATAGTACATAATTTTGTTACAATGTAACTTTTTGTAATTAGTTAATATAGGTTTTAAGAGAAAAAGGAAGAAATTCGTCATTAAATAAGACATTAATCGTATATATATATATTATTTGTAACATAAAAGCGTGAAATTTGACCGCTATACCTGTAAAGTACCATTAAACTATTTACAAAGTTTCATAAAAAGGTTCATTATACATGGGTTTTGAAGCACTTGTAATATTCAACTTGAATTCGTTATTCTAAAACCGCTCTGCGAAACTGCCTAATCCCAAGTTCAATATCTTAAAATTAAATTGTTATATTTTCTTATCGAAAATGTAATCTAAATGTGTGTGATCATTCATTATTGTAAATCCTTATTTAAAATCTTTACTGATAAACATGCATAGTGATATTAAATTTCCAGAGACTGTCGAATATGTTTTAATGCTTTGTAAATTTTTATTCAATTATATTTTGCTCCTAGAAAAATAAATTAATATCAGCATTTACGAGGTTTTTCTGTAATAAACGGAAATTAAAAGTTCTCGGAACCATTTCAAATATTACGAAAAATTAGATCTGCAGGGATATATTATGCATAAATATTTTTATAATAATATAATTATCTCTATTTTTCTAAAATGTTTAAATTCTTCATTCATTTTATGATTAAATATTAACTTACAATAAACGCATTTATTTTATCAAATTTGAAGAATTCTAGAAAGGTTCAATAAATAGATCAATTTATTTTGAATAAAAGGACTAACATTTACATTTGAGTAGAATATGGTTGAATATACATCTGTAAATAGCATGCTATATTTTGCTGTGCACGGGTAGGTTGTTAAATAAATATAGTGGGTGGGCCAGTGTTCCTATATACATTTTTAAATTCAATACAAAATCAAACTTTTCGCATACTAGAGTGTGATTTGTAATAAAATGCTTCTCAAGACCAAAAGTTTTGAAAGCCTATTATTAAATTCATTTCTTATCGGGAGAGTTCGGAGAGTTGATTCACAATAAGACAAATACTACTTATCGGTATGAACTCCCGAATAGTCAAGCATGGTGGTTGTGACGTCTGTAAAGACAATAAAAAAATCTGTAACTGCGTCTTTTGGAATTTTGATAAAAATTCATATATCTGAAAGTATAGAGGCATCTGTGGAAAAATTTTAGAACTAATTTTTAATTTGTATTGTAACGCTCGAACAATACGCACTCCATCATATTTTCTCTCCTTTACTTTTTTTTTCCTTTAAAAGAACATTATTTCAAAAGAACAGACAAGCTGAATAAATTAGACTTTACGAGAGAGAAGAATGTTTACAAAGTTGTTGCCAACAAGGCATTTGAGCTAAGCCGTATTTTAAATTAACTGAGTTATTTTTGTAAATAATAACATGTAAATACGTTGTAAATATTAAACTTATTAGTTGATGAAAAGTTATCAAGTTTTATTTTGTAACTAAAATAGTTTCCACCCCGGATTCTGAATAATATGTTACAATATGTATATAAATTTTGATAACGAGAAGCCTTTTAAATAGCACTTTTCTACTCTTTTTTTTTTTTGTATTTTGTTTAAAAAGTTTGGAAGAACGATTGATTCTCCCTACATAAAGAAATCATTTGCTAGGAATTCGTACAATATTTTTTAAATTAAATTCATATAAACATACTTCTAGACAATTCAAGGATAAGCGCAAAGAAAATAATAACATTTAAATCCCACTGACTACGGCCTTGTGAAGGTTGAAAACGTTCTGGGTATTTTAAGATATTTTGATGCCTTTTAAATACTTAAAAATTTTATATATGCACATGAAAGTAATTCTTGTACAAGTATTTGTACTGTTTATATGAATTTAATTATTTAACTCAAGGTGAATTGAGCACTAAAATTTTAACTTCCATTTATTAATATTTTTTTTATATTATTTTTATTCTGAATGTTTAAAACATTATCATTATCAATAAAGGTACATTTTTATTTAACGCTTTCAGGGGCAAGAATATTTCAAAAATATTAAAATAATTAATTCGCACCGCAAGTTACGAACACATTTATATGAAATTAATCTAAACTTTGTCCTAAAGTATATTATGAGATCGAAATTATACTAAAAAATTACTGGTGCCATTTGGCAGTTTGGGTATTAAAATTAAGCGTTTGCGGAATGGAAATTGCGCCCCTGAAAGAGTACTATGAAACTGTGATATAAATATAATCGTTTGTACATCTTTTATAACTAATTATTTTTCTTTTGTTGTTTGCCTGGTTCATTTGTTTCAAGTTAAAATTTTATCATACCTTCTATGCTGCCTCCAAAGTACCATTAAATTGCTCACAAAAGGTTAATACACTATTCCCATATGTTCTGATAAATCAGAAAAGTATTTTAAAAGTAAACATTTTTTACTCTTTCAAATGGCTCTTGAATCTGATCTAAGGTATTAGCTACTCTTTAATCTTGACACACACATACATGTTATGCCACAATGATATTTTTTTAATTTAGCTTTTCATATACATTTATCGAAAACGTAATATAAATCTTCACTAGTGATTCATGTTTTGAGACCCTCAATAATTAGGGATAATTATTTCTAGGGATTTTTTAATTTCTTCTTAGCTAATTATATTTCTGAATATACATACAATGAAATGTAGAATAAGAAATTAATTTTTAAAATGATAACGTTTTCAACCGTGACATAATGTTGAACATATCAAAACATTTTTAAAAAATAGAGAAAGCATTAGATTTGATGAAATACATTAAATAATAGACATTTTTTATCGAGAGTGTTTTATTAACTGTTCTAAATTCATGTACTAAAAAATTGCAATTGATTGTAATTTTTATGCTTTACTACCGGCATCGAAGTAAAGCTACATATTTTAAATTATTAAATTTGTCCTTTAGGCAATCTTATTTACAGTAACCTGGATCATTATCACGAGTGATTTTTGTTTTTTTTCTTCTAAAGAATCAACGTTTTATAATATTTCATGCAATAATATATGGAAAAATAAATTATGATATTTTTTAAAAAGTGGTGCAAAACTGAGCAAGACAAAATCACTTTAAAAACGTATCGATACATTATACAGTAGACTCGTGATTTATAACCTTCACGGCACCCCTCAAAATAGGACATTAAATCGAATGGTCGTTAAATCAAAAGTTGCTAAAATTGGTCGATTTTAATGCAGTTCAAAAATATCTAACTTTCTAATGTAATAAAAAATTTTGAACTATACAAAATTGATGTAACATTCGGGGGGAAAAGAATAATTTTACTGTTTCTAAGTTTTTAATTTTTGGTGTATGCACCGTGTAGTTTTCAACGATTAATAGTATCTTTCTTTATTTTTCGATTTTTTATCCAGCTTCTTGACCCACTCTTCAAAAATCTCCGAAGTCATCCATGCTGTATATTTGATTTTGTAAACTAAAGCAACGTTTTGATTCCCTTGAAACAACGCTGTTTTTCACAATTTCTTATGACGAGGAGGGAAAGGTTTTCGGTTCCAAACATGTTAACTGCCAGTAGATCAGTTAATGTTTGATTTGCTCGCTGCACTCAAGAGCAAGTTTTATCGATAAAAATTAATGATCTCTCCGGTAGCAACTTGTAAAAAAGAGCGGTTTCCTCAGCATTAAACATGCCATCTTTATCGTACTCATTTGGCGGTTTTTCAGTGTTGTATCTCTCCGCGAATTCTCAGTTTCGAGATTTGCAGAACAGCTTTTTCCTCACAAAATTTTAAAGATCCATTCTGAGTCTTGAAAATTTTCAGTCATCCATTTGAGGCTTTGAAATTTTCGTTCATAATCAATTTTTTGGCAAGTGCTTGAGCTTTAGCTTTTGACACTTTACCATCGATTGGCATGTTTTGTCATCTCATATTCTTCATCTACTTAACAAGAGCCTAATGGAGGAAATTTACCTTCTTTGTTTCGCAGTAGCCGGTTTTTCGGTATAGATCATATGCCATCCCGATTTCTTTTATGATGGCGAAAACAATGCTTTCGGGGAAGTTAAACATTTTAGCAATTTTGTATTTTGCTATATGTTTCCCCACAGTTTCACGAATTTTCATCTTCAAATCAATGGATATAGATGAACTTTTACCAGGACCATGAAACATGGACCATGAAAAATAAGAATGTTTAGGATAAAAAAAGTACAGACAACACAAATGATTTAGTATTCACGAAAGGACTCGGAAAAAATTACACATTGAGAGATTATCCCATCACATGACGTGTGAATGTGCCTGATATGGCAAATTTTGTGACAATCACTTGCCAGATAATCACAAATTGGAGAGCCCATTCAGCGTTTGAGGCAATGCGGAATAAAAGAGATATTGCCAAGAAATTTAACAGAACTGTTAGGTGCATTGCTATTCCTAGAACATAAATGAAAAAATGGCGTGAGTGGATCATAGCTGAACGACATCTGAAACAGTCTGAAGAAGAAAAGGCTTGATTAGATTATTTTCTTTAGACTTCACAGAAAATTTGAAGAGAATGCGCAATATGTTAATGTTCTCCAGACGGTCGCTAAATCAAGCTCCGGATTGTTTGCGGGTCGTTAAAGCGAGTGCGTAAAAACATTGTAACCATTGTAAGCATTGGAATACGGTCGGTACCTCATCCAATGGTAGCTAAATCGCGGAGGGTCGCTAAATCGGTGATCGTAAAATCAGTAATCTACTGTATTTGCTTATATTGCATTACGCATTATCAATTTTTCTCAAAAGTTTGTCATTAGCTTTCCTACATGTAGATAATTTTTTGTTGTTGTTCATATAATTAACCATTAAAATTGAAATAATCCACATGTACAAAAAAATTGTTCTTATAATTAACCATTCACATTAAAGCAATTCACATGTACATTTTTTGTTCGTATAATTAACCATTAACATTGAAGTATTCCACATGTATAAAATAATGTTCTTATAATTAAACGTTACTGTTAAATTAATTCGCATGTACAAACAATTTTTTGTCGTTTTCATAATTAACCATTTACATTGATATAATACTTTTAAGTACTGATAATACTACTACTAATAATTAGTTGTTTAATTAACTTGCATAATTACATTGGAGCATCGATTTTCCGAACTAATAGGTGTTCGTGGTCGTTCTGTTAAACGGGGTTTCGAACAATCGATCAGTTAAAAAAAAACATACAAGGATTATATGAGCATAATGAAACAAATAAACAACGATTATAAACACAAATATGTATGTATTTTTTACTACATTTCTTACAATAAGAGGAAAGGAATAAACTATCGAGGAATAAAGCGATAAAAAAAAATCTGCAGGAATTCAAATGTACAGTACCGTACGTCTACATTTTAAGAAAAAGGGTCCTGCATTTTCTTTTGCTTGAGAGAAGACGCTATTTATCTTGCTGCTAAATCTCTTTGAAAAGAATAACAGTCTTGTTGTTGCTTCACCCACTTCAAGGCTGTCTCTAGGCACCGAAAATCTTCCTCAGTGTATGGCCCTTTTTCAATTTGTTCTTCGTCACTAAAGTCCTCCTTGTCGCCATGGTCTTCTGCATGGCTTTCGTCTTCCATGAGAGTAACAAGGATTTCATCGTACGTCAATAGTTGGCGGCCACTAACATCACATTCGAGCCATTGTTGAATTTTTTCCTTGTCACAATCTTCAAATCCTGAAGATTCTTGAATCAACTCATCCAGTTCTGATACAAATTCTTTGTTTGCACTTCGGATGCAGGGGTAGAGTTATCTAGTGGAAGAAGCTTATTCCAAATTTTAGCAAGGGTAGCATCCTTGAGGGAAAGCCAAGCTTCTGCAGTCTTGTACACAGCATCCTTCGAATTTATTTCTTTGTGCGGTTGCTGAATAGTATTTTCATTTGCCTGTGCTATTAGAAACATTAGCAGCAATGCCTTTTGTAATAAAGTTTGAAGGCTTCGATAACCCCCTGATCCATTGGTTGGAGGACTGGCGTTACAATCGGAGGCGAAAAAGAAACTTTAAATTTGCTTTTTTTCTCTTTCCAGAGAAAGATTTTATGGATGACTTGGGAGTTATCAATAGACAACAAAACAAATATATTCTATATGAAATTTCGTAACAATACATAAATATATTCTCAAGACATGCGCCGAACGACTGAAGGAGTAAAGAAAAATCTATTTTAATTTAAACAGTACATTAATTTCTCCAAAGACTTGCCAATTTCTAATAGTGTATATTAAAAAGCATGATGTATTTAATTAATGGTCAAAATCTCATATTTATACATAATAAGGTTTTGACGAAACATTAATTCAAACTTTGAATTTTTTCATGATTTTCGTCGCGTTTAAAAAGTACAAGACCCCTTAAATTTTTGTATGGAAATTTACTTGTCAAATTTATCAGGTATCAGTATATTGCCAAATACTTGACATAAAATATATTTTCTATACTTCTTATAAAGATAAGTAGTAAAAGAGCATATTGTGTATTTCAAATGTATATTTCTGAAAACAATCTTTCCGCAGTCTGTATATATTTTTTAAAGGATTCATACGTTTAGTTCTTCTTAAAATTTGAATAATATCGCAACTGTATATTTTTGATAAATACAACAAATCTGTTTGTCCGTATTAAAATGCTGGTTAATTAAAGTAGTCAAATTTGTAACGACAAATTAACATGCAATTATCAAATAAAATTCCGTGTATTGCCATTTCTGTCTCTAGGATTAAATAAGAAAAATCATGTGTCAAATATACTTTCCAACATATTCAGTATAGTGTAATAAAATTCCACCGTTTAATTAGCTGAAACATGATAACCAACTAAGCAATTTGGAAAACACACAACACATTTGAAAAATCAATTTCAGTAATAATCTTAAATAGTCTTAAAAGTATTGCATTCTTTTGTGAAGCTCTGTAAACAATCTACAGATTTGTATAGTACTACATAGAAGACTAAAATGTAGTTCAATTAGGAAATGCATAGCACAGTTAAGAATTGTTCAATTTCCGTCAAGAAAAGAAAATGTACCTGAACTTTCTTTTGAAACTCGGTACATGATCTATATAATGTATATACATCATGAAGTATCCAAAACATTAGTTAAAATTGAAAATCATACAGCACCTAAAAAGGCATTTATAGTAATTATTAGTCACATTACTGAATTATTTTGAGTGTCGATGCAACTGAACGATAAAAGCTATGAACACCATATCTAGAGTAACTTCCAGTATGTTTTATAAAGTGTAACATCATTACAATACATTGTAAACGATTTTTTCTATGTCGACCCTAACGTAATGGAATTCCATTGAGTGAATCAGTAAACGAATTCTAAATGGCACACTCTTCATTTTATATACTGAACACGTCATAGTAAATGTCATTAAATATAACAATTACATGACAATTTGAGAATATTTATGTGAGTTCGAGTATAGACTGGTTGACAGATGGCCAAACAAACCGAATCAGCCTGTTTTAGTAACAAACTAGTAAATCTGCAGATCAGGAGCCTCAACGTCAGCTCTGTAAGTCATTATTTTTAAACACACTTTTGGTAATATTCAACACCCTGCAAACCGCAATTTAAAGTTTTCAAATTACTTAATTATTTAAAGAATAAAAAATACGAAGTTTTCAGACATTAGAATTAATTTAAAAACGTTACGTAAGGCTATTCTGAAATTTTCATGAGCTGCTAATTCTGGTATTTTTTTAGATAATAAAATAGATTTCTTCAGGGGGGCTCCGCCCACCCCCCTGAACCACCCGGTGTCTCATTAAATTTACATATGCAACTTTTTATTCATTGTGTTAATGGTTATCGTAAATCTTAGATTGATTTTTACACATCCGAGCCTTATTTTTAATACCGGTGGACAGAAGATCATTTACATTGACGCATTTATTTTAAAAGTTTAGGTTTTATGAACGAAAAAGTAATTTTCTTTTAAAAATAAAATAATTTTCATTAATATTTTCTGAAATGAGACGGCATTAAGAAGTAACACTCATCAAAAAATATTTTTTCAGGCAATCTAATTAATGTTTGGCTTTTAAGAATGAAAATATTTATTTCCCGATACAATGGTGTCATTTTCGGCAGAGATAATTTTTCGTTGCATAATTTTGACATTTACTATCTTTTTGCGTTTCAAATGGTTTTTCTTATTGAAATTTTTGATTAAAAATTAAACATTTCTGTTAGCCGTGAGCAGACGGTAAACCGTGAGATATTAATAACATTTTTTTTCATATTAAGAATTACTATCATAACACAAGGCCCTTTTATTTCAATCTCAAATCATATTCGTTTTGCTTTTGATATATGAGGTCAAATTCACCTTCTTTTCGTATTTTCGTATTTCCAATATGAAGACGTATAATCATGTCTATTGTTTATTTCATTTTCCTCTTGCACATGAAAATCTTTCAAATCAAAATTAACTGTTTAGGGTAAATTGTTACTCCGGGATCTGATTTTCTTGGCAAAAATAAAAAAAAGATTGTTAAATTTTATAGAAAAATATCAATTTATTCCTTATGAAAATAATGAACTTTTTAATTAAAAAAATATTTGAACAAAATAAATAGAACATAGCATGTCTTTATTTCTTATGGTTTTTAAAATCCATATATATTTTGTAAAGACAAAAAATGCATTACTTCATCACTTTTTGACATTCATTTGACTTCAAACAATAACACATACTTTCACATCTACGATATTTTTAGGTGTAGTTCCGTTGCTAGGCAACAGTTAAAAGAAAATTAAAACAATGAAATGTGTGCATTTAAAAGAAGTAAATTTATGACAGAAAATATTTTATATCATTGGAACACATATATAAAATCCCCCCATAAGTTATACACCGAATTTAAAAACTCTGACAAATGTATAGAGAAAATTTCAAACTAATATGAATAATGTATGATTCCGATGAGGAAAATGTATCATTCATAATTTACCATTTAAATCCTTCAATCATATGAGCCATTTCCTTTCAACAAATAAAATGGAAAAATTGTCTGTAATGAATAATCTTCTTGATTTCCAAGAGTTTCACGATACTGTTATTGGAAGAGCATAGTTGAAGAATTTGAATTTATATCATTTTAAAGCCAGCAAGCATATTTCACTACTGAAAGTGGCGCAGGTGTTGTTGAATATAAATAAGTACAGGATGATTAAAAACTTTGCTAATGCTATTTTCTACACTTTTAAATGTATACAATATTTACAGCGAAAACATTTGAATAATACTTGTTAAATATATATATATTCCACACTGGGAGGATGATTAAAAACTTTGCTAATTCTATTTTCTACACTTTTAAATGTATACAATATTTACAGAGAAAACATTTGAATAATACTTGTTAAATATATATATATATTCCACACTGGGAATCCAAGATAATATCTTATTAAATTCAGGAATATTTATTTCTCCCTTTTCAAGATATATGCAGCGAGCATGCTGCGTTCGAGTTTCACATTCGCAATAAAAATCTAAACAAAAAAGAGCAAAAGAAATTTTTTTTTAAATATCAATTCTCTGGAAGGTCACGTGATCCGGTGCCTCCCGTCTAGTCGAGAAAGGAAGGGGTTTGCGAAATATCCCACAGTCTGAAATGCCATAGAAAAGCATTATTGTGTTAAATAAAATATTCTACATTTTCCGAACGAATGAACTAAATATAACAAAAAACTAAACAGCTAAATCCGCGTACCTCATCAACATATCCACTTAATTTCAAGTTCATCAGATGCTTTTTGCGGCAGTTATCGCGAAACAGAAAAACAGACAGACAAACTAACGAAAACCCAAACTTTTCGTGTCTCCACAGTAAGCCTTCAATGACGTTTCGGCAACTAGTAAATCTGCAGATCAGGAGTCTCAACGTCAGCTCTGCAACTCATTGTTTTCAGCACACTTTGAGTAATATTAATCTTTCTACAAAAACGAAATTTAAAGTTTTTAAATTACATAAACATTTATAAAAGAGAAAAATATTTCGAAGTTTTCAGGCATTAGAAGCGTTAAAATAAACACATTGTTATGTAATGGTATTCTGAATTTCTCATGACCTACTTATTCTGGCAATTTTTAGATAATAAACTGGATTTCTTCAGAGGCGCTGTGTCCCCTTAACAACCCCCCCCCCCCCGTAGTGTAATTTAAGTTGCATTTGTAATTTTCAATTGACTATGTTAATGTCGTTCAGTAATTTCTACCAATAGACGGAAACGTAAATGAATTCTTTTCTACAGCTCTGAATATTACGTGAAGATTTTTACGCGTCACATATTACATATAAATTTAATGCAGAGTAACATAATTAAAAAACGCTGCGACAGATAGACAAACTGAAGTCATAGACACTTTTCAACTATGTTGGAAAGTATTAAAACGGATTTATATGCCTTTAACTGTGCTTTTTTTTCACTTATAGCATGGTAAAACATTAGTTTAAACATCCTAATCCATGTGATAGCAATAACATATTAAAAGCCCCCCAAAATAGGCATATCTGGAGATCTAGAAATCTACTGTAAAATTATTCATTGCCCACTGTTAATTGTAGAAATTGCATCGATTTGGCGCTATAAAATATTTTTTCTTGTAGCCTTTTAATAGTACCTACATTCAAATTAACGTAATTTACTATCTTCATTCATATTTGACGCAACGATAGGCTACGACTAACAGTCGCTAGGCAACGGACAAAATAAAAAGGAAAAATGAAATATGTATCATGTAAAATAAGAAAATTAATTTAAAAGATGCTTTATATTATTGGAATACATGTATAAAGTTCCACAAAAATTATGCACGTAAATTAAAAAATCTGACAATTATATTTTCACAAATTCAACATAATAGGAATAATTTAAAACCCTTATTTGGAAATTTTAGCATCCATAATTTAACATTTAAATCCATTAATCAAACGTGCAATTTTCTTTCATCAAATGGAAATTTAAAAATCGTCTGACTTGCCGTAGAAAAGAATTATGGAGCAAAATAAAATATCCCATATTTCCCAAACGAATTAACCAAATTTAACCAAAAACTATACAGCTACGTCCAGGTACTTCACAAATATGCTCAATTAATTTCAAGGTAATTGGATGATTTTTACGGCAGTTATCGCGGAAAAAACAAACAGACTAACAGAAACTAAAACATTTCGTGTCTCCATAGTAAGCCTTCACTGACGTTTCGGCAATTATTTATTAGATTTAAATGTATTTCCTCTGAAAGGACTGTTTTTTTATGAGATGGGTTAGTGTTCGGTTGATTTTCGTTCTATCTGAATCTTTTTACCCGGTTGCCAAGAAGGGTTATGTGTTTCACGCGTATCTGGGTATGTGGATTTTTTATACTCTCGAAACAGCCCAATCGCTGAATGGATTTTAATGAATGAGCAATCTATCAGTTCGTCTTAACCGTCCGATGGCTATAGGCTAGGCTTTGTTTTTATAGTTAAAATAATAAAACTTTGTAAAAAATCACCATAAAATTAAAACAAAACACAGGACGCGTTTCGAGCTAAAAACATAACAGCTCGTCATCAGCTAAGCATACACGTGTCCGAAAACGAACAAGTTCAAAAATGAACAATTCAAACGAACGAGTTCATTTTTGAACTTGTTCGTTTTCGGACACGTGTATGCTTAGCTGATGACGAGCTGTTATGTTTTTAGCTCGAAACGCGTCCTGTGTTTTGTTTTAATTTTATGGTGATTTTTTACAAAGTTTTATTATTTTAATTGCTTCATATCGCCAGTTTTCGGTGCTGTTTCGCTTTGTTTTTATAGATTCAAAATGGCGGCCGTAAAATAAAAATGACGGTAGAGACGAAAAAAAAATAATTACGCATCATATTAAGTGACATATCATTGGATAGACCTTTCAAAATGAAGACAATGTTTCAGTGACTATTTTATAGTCAGAAGCTGCGTTTAAATATTACACAACCTGGAAGTTGTGTAGGTAGGATCTCTAGTTGTACCACAACTCTAAACTTTCTATAGGCCTCATCAAAATAGTGTTTATAGATAGGAACTAAAAATTAAACACAAATTAAAAGTCATCAATACAAGTAAATAAAAAAAAAGGTAAGTAATATAAAAAAAATAGTTTCACTGTAATGAGAAATAATTAATTAGTTCGCTTTTTACGCAGTCGGGTTTTTTATTTTTTAAATTTAATTAACTTATTAACTAAAGAAGTTTCCCTTCTTTTATATACTTAAAAGTTAATAAATTTAATTCTTTTTTATCCTTAATTATCTATACAGGGTGATTCATAAATATCGAAACAATAGGCTATTTCCTTAAATATTGCCCCTAGACCCATACTTCCAATTGCAAAGTTTCATAAAAAAAGGTGCAAAATTTAATGACATAAGTTGCAACTCCATAGGGGGTCTATTTGAAAAAATACGAAAATTAAATTTTTATACGTCCCCAGTAGTGTAAAAATTCTAATCAAGAAAACTTTCTTTATCCATTCCTGAATTAAGCACAAAAAATTGCATCTTCATATCTGAAATGCTAACGTTAGCAATGATAAACGCAGAGTTATGGCCGTTTAAATAATTCATCAGGTTTTAAGGGATTAGACACAAATTGAAATGCGTGCAATCGAAGAAACAATGTTAGTTTAAGAGTTCTAGGAAACATATAAAAAATATATTTGTTGAGCTAGAATTTTGATTTATTTTTCTTCTTTTGTGATGGTTAACCGTATAATTTGCAAACAAAATTACATCCTAATATTTTGCATAAAGTTTTTTAAAAATTTAAATGTTTAGTATTTTTTTAAGCGGATTTAATTTAAAATCTTTATAACTCGAAACATTGTTCATCGGATTTCAATTTTTTTTTCATTTAATTAAAGAGGAAAGTATAATTTTAGTTTTGTTTCAGGAATTTTTTTAATTTTAATTTTAAAAATATTAAAAATATTTGCTTAAAAAAAAATATGTAACTTATTTTTAAAAAAATCATACTTTCAAAAGTAATTTTTTCTTTCAATTTGCCGAAACAAAATTAATGTAAAATAATCAAAAAAGACATGTTCCAAGATGCACCTTTTTAATTTACGATTAAAAAAGCATCATGCAGAAAAACATATTTAAAGTTTTAAACATTGATTGGCTCCTAATAAAATATTTAAATGCATTTTTAAAAATTGCTCGTTTAAAAGTCATTTCTTTCGGTAGCTTAAACTTCCGATTCAGTTTAACTTTTGTCGTTTCCACCACCTTTTAGTACTACTTAAATGTCCATAAATAAATGTTTAATGAAGAATTTGAAACAATGCTTTTTTCAAACATGCCGATTAAGAGTTTTTCATAATTTTAGCCCTTACAAATTCAGGCTTTTTATCGCCCCGGCGAGGCCGATAAAAAAGTCTGTATACTGGAGCCGGGACAGACCCGGGATTGGCGGGTTTTTTCTGAAGACTCGGCCAGGCCGGGCCAATTGTATTTTTTCATACCGAAGCGGGTGTTCGTGTGATTTATGACGGCCAATTATCTATACGAGGGATGTGGGCCCGAAACGGATGGAGGGGTGCCTTCCGTGGAGGTCTTTCTAAGGGAACCTAACCCGTATTTACGCAAGGATATCCAAGGTTCGAAGAAAACCACTGAAAACTCCGAACGATTGGGCCGAAGGACACGATTGGGTTCGAACCCAGCAAGAGAGCAGAACCTCTCGGCCACTGATTATACCGAACCGGGACTGGCTTCCTTATTCCTAGGTCTCCCCTGGGCAAAATTTTCAGTCCCGGTCTCGAGACAACCCATATTAAAATTATTATCTCTGACTGACCTAACCCGTGCAAAAATAACTAAAATTTGGCTCAGCCCAAAAACCTTTACAACAAATGCATATATTTTTAAATGGCCATTATTTTACAATAAAATTTTAAAATTCATATTTTTAAAGGATAGTAGATTTTAAGGCACAAAATTTAAAATACAGTAAAACTAGTGAAAAAAATCTGCCTATGACGGAATCCTTTCGTAAACGGAAAAATCTGTTGATCCATGGAAAATGAATATAATAATACCTGAGAAAAAAAAAAAGACTACATTTACAACTCCTAAGAAGGGAACTTGTCTATAACGCTTTTTTTTTCTTTCCTATGTGATTCCATCATAAAAGATTTTACTTTATAACATTTTTCATTGTTTCTAACACATGGAATATGGATTAACGTTATTAAAGGAGAAATGAATCATTTACATATAAATAGAGATTCATTAATAAAAGACATAATCACAGCTTTTGGCACTTCTTTAAAAATAATCATTATAAACATAAAAAAAGAAAAAATATAATAAGTATTTTGGTCAGAACTCTTCCGTACGAAACAACTTTTAACCATATCGATGTAAAAAACTATGTAGAAATTCAGTCAGGTCGAGCCAGGCTACGATTTGAACTTTTTTCCAGGCAGGGCCGAACTTTTTTTTCTATGGGTCGGTTCGGGACCGGTCCTAGATATTTCGACCGGTGCAGACCTCTAAACCAGCATACTTTGAAAACAAGTTTAACGTAAAATCTATACGCTGCCTATTTTATGTTCAAAGGAGAGGCATTGTCTTATATCGACTTTTAATAATGCACAATTTGGGGCTGAACCCTATCTTGCATTCAAAATGAGTCAAAAACTCGTCGCTCAGAGGCATCGATAAATGATGTAAGTCACGAATTTTGGATTTTGATATCTCAGCGAATTTTAAAGATATCGAGATGAATTTCTTGTGTTTAATTCAGGAATAGATAAGGAAAAATTTCCTAATTGGGAATTTTTATCTACGGGGCCCGTATAAAAATTTAATTTCTGTATTTTCTCATATAGACCCCCATGGAGTTGAAACTTATCCCCTCAAATTTTGCACCTTTTTTTATGAAACTTTTCAGTTGGAAGTATGTGCCTAGGGGCAATATTTAACAAGATAGCTTATTGTTTCGATATTTATGAATCACCCTGTATATTTGAAAGACTAGGCTGTTGTTTAGGTCATCAGCCCTGGTCTTTCTATTGAACCAATTTTGTTAATTATTATTATTTTTTTTTAATGAAAGCTGTTCATTTGTAGATGTTCCCGTACTAGCTATTTTTTAATTTATTACCATTTTTATATTTTATTTTTATTTTTAAATGCTCTTTATGATATTTATCCAAAATGGTGACAATCACGTTAAGCTTTTCTCTCCATAACATAAATTTATTTTGCTTTATCAAATTGCACCAATCAGAAGCGTGATTTCATCAGTGAATGTGCCATCATATTTAAACGAAAATAACGGTTTTCATTAAATTTAACCATAATAAAATGATTGCATGTTATTATGTGTTAATCACGGATGAACGAATTATTTATTTTGAAATAATGTTAAGTAATCTATCTATATTATAAAGGACAAACATATCTGTGCGTAACGCATACGTCATTTTGCGAATGGCAACACTTTGAAATTTGAAATGAAATTTCGGTTTTGCAATTATACCTACGGCAAATTTTTAAACTTCTGAACATCGCGCATTTTAAATTTCAGCACCGTCGTATAAGGAAAAAAATGCTCTTTTAAATGCAATTTGTTTGAAAGTTTTATCTCAATTTATTTTTGAGATATTAATTTTTTGTACTTTTAATACAAATTTTGTATGAAAGTAAAGGGAAAATAGTCATGGTTTATTATTTTTATTGATTATATCCTTATTGATGCCATTTTCACATTACAAATAAAAGTAACTTTTTTTTTTATAATTTTTGAAAAGAAAATGATGTCAGACATTAAAAAAAAAACACGCAATCTTCTTCATAAATCAGTTACATTTCAATATTTTTACATTACGCTGATACTGAGTTTGAGACGCTACACAAAATGATTCAGTGAGTAAATATTATGTCCTATTTAAAACAAAACGATCATTTATTTTGATAAAACTAAATATTTGACCAATATTAAATGGCCAATACTATGTCAAATTTCTGATTTTTTTTTTTTCCCGCGGGTATTGAGATTAGAACTTAAAGTTTGTGCGAATGTCCACATGAAAATTTGTATCGCACAAACGTGACTTTAAGTTTGGAAATACTTTCATTAATAATCTATTGTGCGTTAAAATACTTTCAAATTGTGAATTAGAGTGGTGCGTATGTAAATTATGGGAATGTGAAAATAACATACAATTTAGATTTCATGGGGGAAAATTTTATGATGTGACAAAGCGAAGCCTTTTTACTGATTTTTCATCACATAAAAAAAAAAAAAACATAAAAGTCTCAATCGATAAATTCATCATAATTACTCATCTTGATTACGTATTTTAATAGAGTTTAATTTTTCAATAATTTCAGCAGTTGAAGTTTGTGGAAATAATATTTTGGTAATTTTCGGTTAAAAATATTATTTGTTTTAAGAGTGAGACAACCAATATTAAATAATTTTTTTATTGTAATTATTTTTGTAGGTTTATCATAAATTCGATCTGACAGTTCGTTTCTAACATTTTAGTTCGTCGAATTTCGGCGGGTTCCAACTCGTATATTTAAAAGACAAGGCTGTTTTTTTATTCATCTAGCCTGAGCTTTCTACTGCACCGATTTTGATAGCTATTTTCTTAAATGAAAATGCTTTATTTGCAGATGTGCCCGCACTCACTATTTTGTAAAATAATCCCATTTTTAGCTCACAGGCAATCAAAGCCTGTGAGCTAATGTGCCGGAGGGTTCTGTATGTATGTATGCATATATGTATGTATGTATGTATGTATGTGCGTGCGTACGTACGTATGTACGTAACGCGATAACTCTTGATAGAAACATCCGATTTGCTTCAATTTTTTTTTTAGGTTCATTCGATAAGGCGCTTTCCTGATTAGTTTTGGGGGTTCATTGGTTAAGGATAAAAGGGGAAAGGGGGGTTAGTCCACCCCCTTAATTCAGATTAATGGGTTTTTCATGCAGAATTATTCGATTTGCTCCAAATTTGGTTTGCCGATTTATTATTTTAAGGAGCTTCCCTGATTCGTTTTGGGGATTCGTTGGTTAAGGATAAAGGGGGAAAAGGGGGCTAGTCCACCCCCTTAATTTAGATAAATGGGGGAGGGGGGTTTGCAGGATTATTCGATTTGCTCCAAATTTAGTATATCGGTTTATTATGTTAAGGAGCTTCCCTGATTAGATTTGGAGGTTCACTGGTTATGTATAAAGGGGGAAACGGGGACTAATCTCCCTTCACTTATTTTTTTGAGGGGCATTATTCTTTAAAATAAGAGTATAATATACAATTAGTGTGAATAGCCTGTGAGCTCAATGCCATCAGTTTAGCTGGGCATTTTTCTTTTTTATTATATTTTAAATTTAAAAATCTTTTATGAAATTTCAGTACATTGGTGGTAATCGGGTTAATTGCACTGTTGAACAACGAAAGGAAAAAATGGGAATTACCATATTATTATGGATGCCGGTTTCATATCATAATTAGAAATAACTTTTTAAAGACTTTTGGACAGAAAAAGACGTCACTATATAAAATGACTCATTTTAACTCATAACGCTTTTACATTTTAATAATTTTTTTTTCTTTCCGCTGACAATGAGATTGAGATGCTCATCTCAGATGGCTTCAGTGGGTGAAAATGATGTCATAGGGCAAATGAAGTGAGTATTTTTTTTTTTTTTTTTTGATAAAACTAAACATTTTACTACGACTGCGTCTAAAAATAAATTTATGGATTTCGCTGGCACTCAGATTGTAACTTCAAGTTAGGAGAGCGCGAATGTTTACATTCAAAATTGTAAGTGACAAACTTGACATCAAGTTTGGAAATATATTTATTAAATATTGATTCGTTATTGCATTTTCATAATGAATTCAGTCAATCAGTTCTTTTAAATATTTTCATATGTCGAATTAGACATTTTATTCTTAATATATTTATACATTAACTGTGCTGTTCACTCTTCATGTAATTTTCCTTCTACAGTTATAAATTAAACTATAAAAAATAAGTAATAGAATTTTCCGGTAGGAATTAATTTTTCTAAACCGAAACGACTATCTGAACGATCCACTATTTATATTTTTTCTGGCTCGTTTATACCTCAGTCGCTTACTAATCAACTGGATGTTAAGTTGCACTCCCAACTAGGTACCATGGTACTAGGTATGCACCATAGTACATACAATGTTCCATTGTTCCGCATTGTTTCTAAAAATCCATTCTCATTCATTTTCAAATAAAACATTTATTAAAAAATACAAAAGTAAAATAACTTTACATTTCTCATCTTTTGGAAATTGAATTTTATTTTATCATATATTCTTTTGTTTACTCTATATTTTCTACTCATGAATTATAAAACGAACTTTCGAGTTATTCTTTTTATTTTGAAAATTAATACGAATTATATAGTTATAACATATAAATGAGTATTACATGCATATTTTTCTAAATAATTCGAATGTACACTGTTCTCTGCAGGGATTTCTTAAAAATCTATGTTTTTTTTAATCTTTGATGTCATAGTTTAAAGAAATAAATTCTAACCAACTGCAAAGTAAAAGTGTTATAAAATTCATTAATATTTATTTATATGCGTTCCGTATAACTTTTAAATGCATGCTGCGATTTCGATAATTATTTTTTATTTGAAAGCATTCATTTCTGTGGTTATCCGAATATAATAAATCTAATAAAAATTCTTATCAATATCCAAAAATTAAATGGTTGTCTATTTTTATTTTATCTTTTCTTTCTTGACTATATAGATTCTAAGTTTCGTGCAAGTTAGTCAATCGACACGAAGTTTCAATGTGCTATTACGGTATGTTGCATTATTTCTTGTTTAAAATAATCGATGTGTTCGGCATAGTTTTTATAAACGCAGCACAGAAACACATAAAAAATTACATAGTATTGTCTGTTTCTTGGCATAATGGGGAATATTGGTAAAATTGTGAAATAAAATATAAATCCGTGACACAATAATAACTTGCCACAATAATGTTTGTTTGGCGAAACCGCTCTCGCTAAAGGGCATAGCCGGATAAGCATTGGAAACATGCCTTTCAATCAAATTTCCTGATTTTTTTCCCAGATGTGGCTAAATATCTCACAATGTATTCCCCCTATTATCACCCTATAAATATTTATATTTAATGCGATAAAAATGTTTTTACAATTTAAAAAAAAACAGATTTTCTCAAAAACTGCTGAACGGAATTTCATGCCATTAACTCAGGATATATAAATACCAAAGATGCATAACTGGTAATTTTTGTATAAACTGCGTCAAATAGCGAAATAAAAAATAAAAATAATAAAAATCTTACCTTATGGATATCCGAAAATTACCATTTTCTTGTAAAAAATTCCCGATGTGTGCCCGTATATTCTGTATGAATGTTGAAAGTTTGCGTTTGGTACTACATATAAATATTTACAAAAATGTATAGTAAAATTATTGAAATTCATTTTAAGGCATGTTTTGGGGCGGAGCTACATAACTTCGACATCCGAAGAATTTTTGGAACAAAGTCAGCAGAAAATATGTCAACTGATGAATTTTAGATTCCATTAAGCATATAAGCATAGTTTTTCAACTTCATGTTCATTTTGCTATCGACAGCGTTGAGAATGTTGCCCATGTGTTCATTAAAATTTAAAATACAGCAATTCTGTAACTGTTTATAACAAAAATTCTTCGGGTGTCGAAGTTGAGTAGCTCCGCCCCAAATAGCGCCTTAAAATGAATTTCAATAATTTCAATATATATTTTTGTAAATATTTATATGTAGTACCCAACGCAAACTTTCGGCTTTTATATAGAATATACGGGCACATATGGGGAATTTTTTCAAGAAAATGGTAATTTTCGGATAACCATAAGATATGATTTTTATTCTTTTAAATTTTTATTTCGCTGTTTCACACAGTTTTTATGAACAAAAAATTATACAAAAATTACCAGTTATGTACCTTTGGTATCTATATATCCTCAGTTAATGTCATGAAATTCCCTGCAGCAGTTTTTGAGAAAATCCGTTTTTTAAAAAATCGGAAAAACATTTTTATCTCATTAAATATCAATATTTATTGGGTGATAATAGGGGAAATATATTGTCAGATATGTGGCTACATCTAGGAAAAAAATCATGAAATTTGATTGAAAGGCATGTTTCCAATGCTTATCCGGCTATGCCCTTTCGGCAATTGGCCTGAAATATCTATATGCATAGATAGTGCATGTATGGTATGAAACAATTTTTCTCAGTTGGTTTCCTTTTCCTTAAAAAAAAAAAAAAAAAAAAAAATGCTTGCTTGATTAGAATATGCCGGTTTCGGAGAACAGAACATACAGTAGTTTATGGAATCCAGAATATCTCAGTATCAAAGCATCTCTGCGCTATGTATGTGAGTGTTTCTGCCATACATCTGAGAGGAGAAATAAATAAAAAGTCTAATCGTAGTGCAAGATATTTTCATGATACAATAAATAATAATAATAATAATCTAATAAATGTTTTTATATTTTTTTAATAAAAACTGCATTACTCTATTCCATTTATTTTATAAATCATATTTATCACAAAAATATTTCAAGAATAATATAATCATAAATGTTATTGTTTAAAAAAATTAATCCTATCTTCAATTTTTAAAGTAGAACTTAAATAACGAAAGGTTAAATTCTTGGTTAAATAATTGTACACGAGATTTTAATCATACTTTTACTTCTATCAACAATTTTTTCTAAAACTTTTCGCTACACTTATGAAAATGTTTCAGATTTTAATATTTTTTCAAAAAAAGGATAAGTGTATTGCTTTGATTTTGCTAATCACAAAAGCAATTAGGTTAATTAAACATTTTTTTTTTTACTATACTGCGAAAAAAAAAAAAAAGCGTGGTTTATGCTAAAAAAAAAATTTCAAAATTTCTTTTTTCAGTTGAAACAGTTTAATCACGTGAGAAAAACTTTAAGTAAATTTCCCTTTCAATTTTTTTAAAAAGAGCTTAGTTAATGTATTTATAATGTTTATTTTGAAGATTAATTTGCTGATTATTTCATATTTCTAATTTAGGAATGTTACATTTTTGTAAAAAAAATAATAATAATTAATTTTATATTGCGTTTCTATTTTATTTTTATTTTTATTTTTATTTATTTATTTATTTATTTACTCGGTAGATCATGCGTGACCTGCACTGTTAAGAATTTTTGTGTGAAATTATAGAGAATCTACGGGTAATGCATTATCTTATGTCTTATGTAAAATTAAAGAGATTAGAAAAAACAGAGATTCTGTTGAATAACAGAGACGTTATTCGGTAAATTTACCTTAGACTCTGTAAATTAACGTCGTTAAAAATACAGAAGACACTGTAAATTAATTTTTTTAATTAAAACTTTACATTAACAAAACCTTCGAAAATTAAATAATTTTCGAAATTATAGTGAATTTTAGAACATCAAAGAATAAAAATTTTAGAGTAAATTTGAACTGCTGTACCATTTAATTTTTTACACAATTTGTTTCTATCCAGTCTGGGATTTGAACTGGAGACCTCCGGTAAGGAGAGAATTCCCTTACTTAATGAGCCATGGGAGTCGTTGGTGTTGTGTAGAAAGGGCGTCTTTTATGATGAAGCGGGGAAAAATCTATTGTAGTACTTGTGCTTTTCAAAGATTTCGCTTCAAATATATTCGTTAGAAATTTTCTTAAACGGTTTATTTTAACCCTGAAATGCTTGGTGTTGCTTTCTGGCAACATACCCAATTTAGACTTCTAAAATACTATTAGAATAATATTGAAGCTATAATGCCTAATGTTGCCAATAAAATACATTCTGAAAATATTATAAAATCGATTTTCAACATGTAGATGGCAACAGTTGTGTTGTTTAAGAATAAAGATAGATTTATTTTTACAATTGCTACTACATGTTCTTTTTGTTTTGTTTGGAAGCTTGCGAAATACCCTATTTTGTTTTGCAGTGAGCAAGTAAAATTTATTTCTTATTATAGTTCCTAAAATTCTTGTGTGTTTAACATTATAGAATTTTTTGAAGGAAAATTATTTTTTCAATTAAGGACCAGTATTGCCGATTAGTAACAAGCTGTTTTTTAGCCGTAAACCATACTTAAAACAAAATATGATTTTTTAATGTATTTTTCCCATGATTTATTTAAAAAATGAAAGCCGAAAAACATTATGACAATGATTTTTGAAAAATCAGGCATTTAAGGGTTAATTCAGTTTGGACCGATACATGGTACCTACTATTATTTTTAAATCAAATTTATTTTTTTAATCCTTTATTTACGGAATTATTTATCAAGAAATTGCTTCACCTCAAATACTGGAATTTTTAAATAATAATAAGGTGAAATTTAGGTATATTTTTTCATTAAAACTGGTTAAATATATCGGTAGTTAGAAAATTTTTTGTAAAATATTTACAAAAATAATCCGATTAACAAAAAATACTCTTATGGTTATATCGCAATTCTTATAAAGGCAATATATTTAAATATATTAAGATTTTCTCTGTAAATGGAAAGGTTTTTTCTGTTGACAATGTTTCATGCAACTTTGTTTTTTAAAGACAAAAATATATCAATGAAAATGATTAAGAAAATTACTACTTTTTGAAAATTTGACTTCGACTGTTTCTCTATTCTATCTAAATTTGATTGAGAAGAGTATACTCTGTGGAAAGAAGAAAAATTCTTATTAACTCACTCGCTGCGCAACACGAGACTTCCTGGGGCAACGTAAAAATAGCCAAATTTGTGCAATACGAGATTTTCTCGGGGATCCATTTTTTCCATCTAATTAACCCTCCTTGATTTTTCCCACCAGTTTTTTTTATAGTAAATTTTGCCTTGTTTAATCAAAGCATTCCCCCCCCCCCCCCGATTAAATTAGAAAAAAAAAATTGTTTTGAAAAACCGGTGACAATTGAATAAAAATTCTTAAAAGATGCTCGTCGCGATTGAGTTAAATACGCAATTTTTAAGCTATTTTGATAAAACAATTACTCAGCAAGAAGGTTATCAGACAGAGTAAATAAATATTATATTAAATTTTATTAAACTACTATTCCTTACATAAATGTAACGCAAGTGCATAAAGGGTTAACTAGTTAAATAATAAATAAAAAATTCAATGGATTTTATATATATATATATTTTTTATATAATTGTTTTTTAAACCTAATTTGTTTTTACAACAATAATGTTTTAGAGAATTTTTCGAAATCGTAGCATACTATTTATTTTTAAATGCGATAATATTTTTTAAAAAGACTTTTTAGTAAAAAATAAGAGGAAAATAAACAGAAAAAATTTAATTTATTATTTAAAAGTAACTTTCTAGGTTTTCATTATTATGTGTGTAATATGTTTTTAGAAAATTAATATATTTTTTATAACGCATTTACCAAGGAAATAACAATAATAATAATAATAAAAGTTTACAAATAACACTACGTAATTCACATTTAATTTTACCATATTACCAAGTTTTTGACATATGGTGAAGGGTACAACTACAAAGTGATTGTCGATAAAAATCCTCACTAACTCCGAAGAAACGAATTTTCCCTTTCTAAAATATTATAATTGAAAATAAAAAATAAAAATAAATAAATAAATAAATTTTCTTCTTTAATATTTCTAATAAAATGGAAAATGGAGTTTAAATGTGTGTATCTGAATTACAAGTTTTAACAAAGATAAAAGTACCTTTAAATAGAGACATGGAAATCCCTACAGGGAATTAGATACAAGATAAAGGAAATGTCTGTAAAACGTTTACCAAGAAACTCAATCGAATGCATTTAACCGAGAATTAGTGTAAATTTACGGAGAGTCTCGATTTTTTGTGTGCGTATTTACAGAATTTTTTAACAGTGTGCACAAAATGGAGCTGAAAGAGAAATTCTTCACTGCAAGTAGAGGCGTCTTAAATTTATATACCTATGTGACTGAAAAAGAATTTTAGACACTTAAGTGAAATCTTAATCTGAAAATTAAGTTATTTTATATGTCTTAATTTAAGATACACAAGTGTCTTACTATGATCATGGTGTAAACGAACTCAGAATAGCGTTTTAAATATCCACAAAAGACTTATTTTAAGACACCTCGTTGCTTCAAACGTGTCTTAATTTAAGACGTTTTGCTTCTTCCGTTCTTCCTACACAATAACCACCTGGGGGCGCTTTCAGTTGCTCATGCGTTTTAGATGTCTTTCATTCGAAATTGGTATACGTTGTAATTCAAAATGAAAGTATGTTTTCATTTACGTGTATATCTTGTTTTTTGCGGAATGTGACGTTCTGCTATTTTAATTTGTATTCACTTAGTTTATTTATTTATTGAATAGATGCATCTGACGTGTGTGCTTTACACCAAATGTCTCTTATAAGCTGTCGTCGATATGAGGGTGGGATAGACACAGAAGTAGACAACACTTTAAGATTACACCCGGAAACTCTACAAAGCGTGTGCAATGGACTTAATATTAATTTGTATTAATTTATATCAATAATATTATGTTATTCGTCTTCGTCCTCTCAAACTCAAGAGAAACTTTTGTCTGGCGGATTATGTTTTGGGGATGAAACATTTCCTTCTTTCAATATGGCTAGCCGGATATATTAAGGATTTCCTTCTAAAAGGATGTAAGTAGCTCTCCCTTACTGTGGTAGTTTTTAAAATTTCAAATCGAGGATTTTTCCTTACCTCTAGCAAACAGCGATTGAAGCAAGTGTCATAATTTCTTTATAGTACTAAAATTAGTGTCTTTTATGATTTTATTTATTATACTAAACAAATTCTTGCATGAAATTCAATTAGTTTTGAGCCTGTTTGCAAAGAAACCACTAATTCTAGAATTATATATTTTTCAACTTATAACGTTGTCTTTTATTACAAATTATATATTCTAAATTCTCAATTATTTTTCCAAAATTTAAAGTAATAATATCACTAAAAGACAGACATTTTAAGTTAAATTCATCCGCTTGTTTTCAATGGCAGTTCTTAGTTTCAATGGCTAATTATTACCTCACAGTAAACGACCAGAAGGAAATAAAGAAAAAAAAAACTTTGAAAAATCTCCTAATGATTTCTTACACACTAACATTAAAGTACACGAGACTCATCTATTATGTGCTCGAGTAATTTTAAAACTGCCAGTAAAAATATGTATATGTATTTGATTTTAAATCAACTCTAATATTCATTTTTTAATTATTTTTAATAATAAAAATAAATTCAAATTTTTAATGAAAAAAAGTAAAAAGCTATAATTAGATTTTGCACTTAAAATTGTGGTTTTTATAACTTTATTTATATACACTTATACGAAAAATACAAAAATGGCAATTAGATGTTAAGGTATATACCGTATTTACTTCTGTATAACGCGTTCTTTTTTTTATGTAGGGGAAAAACCCAAGGTGCGCGTTATACAAGGAATAAATATTTATTGCTGGATGTAATCACTTTATTACATATGAATCAAGGAATGTATTCAAAGAAGATATTAAAACTTGAAAAATCTTACTTAATAGAAATATTGCTGCGTCTTTATTTCACTCCTTGCACTTTTTCATACAACAGCGCTATTGCCGATACTGCTGTTGTCCTCGTCATCACTGGGACAATCAATATCATCGTTAATCCTATCATTTGCAGTTCCATCCATTTGGTTGTAAATTCCAGTCACTTTTAAGCTCTTTACTATCATCTCTGCTGAAATGAAATTTCAAGCTTTACTTATCCACTCACATACATTTGGGAGTGATGCACGCTTCATTCTCTTGCTTGGAGTAATGTTGTGGTCTGTTGTTATCATTCACCGACTGTAGGCATGCCGAAATGCAACCTTAAATGGTCAGTTGATGACAACATCTAAGGGCGGCTGAACTTTCGCCATCCCACCTGGTATCACAACCGCATAACTTGTGCGACGAATTTTCGCTTTTACTCCAGGCGTCGAATGTCCAGGATCACCATCCACGGCTGACCTATAACACCTTTTCGACGTTCCCACACAACGTCAACCCAATCATTCATGAGCTCATACGTCATTGACACTTTTTCTTGTGCTGTTACAATAATGCCGACTAAAAATGACTCTTATGGATCTTAGGCTCTATGACTCTTAGGATAGCATTTACGTTTAAAAGTCACATATGGTGTCAAAATGCGGCCGTCAGCCGTAATGACCAGCATACCGGTGCATCGTTGCTTATCTGCTACTGTTGTGCGAGCTTGAACACTTCTATCTCCAACGGAATGAATGGTTGTGGTTTCAGGCATATCAAACCAAAATGGTGTTTGATCTCCATTACCGATTTGCAACATCAGATATCCCTTTTTTCGTAGTCTTATAACGTACTGGAAGAGCTTTGTATGCTGTTTTTCATATTCTTCCAAAAGCTTCTGCAATAATGTTGTTCTTCTCCTGACAGAGACATTGTTGCAGATCAAAAATGTCACACCGAGGTATAACTCCCCTTGAAATCTTCTCATGGAATATTCATTTTCTTAGCTATTTCACACTCCTCGAATATCAACATTTCCGTCGAGGCTGAATATCCCGTACATCGCAAATCGTTACATGAGTTACAAGCTGCTGCTCCATTTGCGAATATTTACACGATTTTCCCCAACAAGCACACTTTTTGGATGATGCATTTTTCAATTTTTTTTTCCATATTCTGTTACTCTCGCACACTTGGCTGACCAACGTCGACCTTGCGACTTGAAGCACGGTTAACATTTTCTTTTGTATACTGAACTATTTTCAATTTAAATGTCGCAGTATAGTACTGCATAGGTACTCCATCTTATTCGCACGTTGTAAAAAGACGCTAAGTATTTCGTTAAACGAGTGGCGTCACTATAGCATGATGCGTCACTCAATCCCTCCCCCACTATTGAAAATCTGTAGCTTTTGCTGCATGGTCACTCCATCGCTTTTACTTGACTATAATATGGAACATTCCCATTGGTCAGAATGGAGATATTCTATTAAAGCGGTGGATTGACTATGCAGATAAAGCTGCAGATTTTTAACAGTGCACACTCACTCCCTACCCGAAGTCTAAAAATAGATTTTTGCCTTCTTTACTGGCTGACATAACATTTATTTCGTCTTTCTATACTGAAATTCCTTTGGTCATTCATTAACTTGCATGTCAAAGGTATGGTGCGCGTTATATACGAGATAAAAAAAAATTTCGCCATTTTTTCTTATAAAGTACGGGGTGCGCGTTATACACGAGTCAATACGGCATTTAAGACAAACGAAGTTTTGAAACTATTTTTTTTCTTCATATTATTAATATAGAATATTTATTTATTTATTTTTATTCATAGTTGTACATAGCTTTTGTGATTACCCTCTGATCTACATAAAAACTTGCCCATGCGGCAATATAAATTGAAAATAAAATCTAATTTTTAAATGATAAGGATTTTTATTATTTTTTGGGAAGGAGGGGGTGGGGCGCGACTTTGTATAAAATTTTCGTAAACCTGATATCTTAAATCTTGCACTGATTATAATGAAAGTTTTGAACTTTTAGAATAGGACAAGGTTAAAAACACAAAATGACGGAGTAATTTTTTCTCAATGTTATTAAAGTAATTTTTTAATTTCATTTTATTTTTTATTCATAGTTAAATAGCTGTTGTGATTATCATCTGACATATATGTAAAACTGCCTAGGTGGCAATATAATTTTCCAAAAAATCTAATTTTTAAATATGAATTTTCATTTTTTGGGGGGGGGGGGGTAGGGAATTTATTTGCAATTCTCGTACATCTGATATTTTAAATCTTTTTCGACATTCAACCGAGTATAATAATTTTTTTGAACTTTTAGAGATCGGAGATGTCTGCTTTTGTGAGATAAAAATAAACAAATATGTATGCCTTGCGGAGTAAAAAAGTATTAGCTAAATAGAGGTGTCCGCTATTCGGAAATGTCCATTAACCTCCACAATGGATACTCTCGAATACCGGACATCTCAATTTAGATAACCATAATGAAGGGCTGCATTTTTTGCAAAAGAACTTATTGATTAAAGCATGGACATACTGGGCAGTGTCCATGTCCCCTACGATTTTAGTTCAAATTTGATGTGCAATATTTTGAAAGCTTATATTTTACATCTGTTTCAAAATTGTACTTCTTATAATCAATAAGTAATAGCTTTTAAAGTAAAATAAGATTAAAAACAAAACAAATTTTAAAAAAAATCTAATATTTAGATAAATATTTTTTGTTTTTAATCTTGTTCTACTCATAAAGTTCAAAATATTAATTATAATCAGTACAATGTCGTAAAAGATTTAAATCATCAGCTTAACGAAAATTGCATACCAAAAAAAAAAAAAAAAAAGTCAAAAATTAAGACATTTTAAAATGTCTGAAAATTTAATACTCCGTTTCAGACTCTTAAGTGTCTGAATTTCATACATTTTAATTTACAGTGTTCATTTTATGCTCTCAAACACACTTGACAGTTAGTAATTTTGAAATGAAATTTAAAACATTGCCAGCATCAATATATCTGCAATAGTTAAGGTAAAGTACTTGGCTAACACTAACTACTACCAAAGTGGGTCATCCAGAATCTTTACGTTGTATAGAAGCTTATATTGTTGTTTTAATGCGTTATAGTAATGTATTATAAAACGCCTTTGTCAAGATACCAACTTTGTATAAAAACGAGCGATTTCCATGCAAAAAAACTGCCTTAACGCCTGGACGTGCCGCTACTCAAAGTGAATGAAGATGCAATATCTTACAAGTACAGCGATTTCAATAACAGAGCTCTGCATTCGAGCCTATAAATCGTTAAAACGAGAATCAGAAATAGCGGTTTTATTTTACGAAATCATAGTAAAATACCCCGCGCTTATAGATTCGAATATAAGTTTTCTTTGGCGCGTGTAGGGCGAAAAAAAAACGAAAAAAAAACCCATTTCCTTGACAATACGTGAAAAAAACGTTAAAAAATCGAATTAACCCTATTTCGTATAGCTTTATAACCTTCATTTACTTTGTAAACCCCACTAATGATACAACATTCGTAAATCGAAATTTATTTATTTTTTCATAAAAAATAAATCTAGAATGGTGACATGAAAATTACGTCATTTTACAGACGCATTCAAATAGTAACGCCAGTCATACATTTTGAAATGGAAAAAAAAAAAACTGAGTCTAAAAAAACATGTGCTTTATATCATTTCCTAAACAAAAATTATCGTTGAAAATGTGACAACTGCATTTAAGGTATTAAAACAATTTCTGTAAGGTATAGATAGTGAGTTTAAATTTATTTGGTTTATAATTATAAAGTCTATATGCAGTATCCCTTAGTTGCAACAGGAAAGAAATAATATAAATAAATATATATATATATATATATATGAAAAATAGATTTGAAAAAAATAAAATAAAATAAAATAAAATAAAATAAAATAAAATAAAATAAAATAAAATAAAGCAATTTAAAAAATTACAACAACCATTTGGAAAATGATATTTTCAAAGACAAATTTAAGACATAAAAATCGCACGGAGTTGACCATACATTACGTACTCCATGGATTAAACATTAACATACCTGGACCCATCATGAACAAATTTTAAAAGAAATTTCAGTTTTACAATTTTCGGTACTGTTGTACTAAATTTTTAACACTTCAATTCTCGCTCCCGTCATATTCACGGGCTGTGTCTTTTATTCACTTTATTCTATTTTGTTTGATTCCCACCGGTTTTATAAAATAGTGTAATTGGCTTTATTATAGTATCATTTTACCTGTATTAAATAAGGTGAATAATTCTTTTTCAAAAAAGTGGTGCCAATAAGCAATTTGAATTTTTAAACCGTAATTTAATGCGACCGTTAAGGGGTTAAACCTCTACGGAGCTGGTCATACATTACGTACGCCATGGATTAAACATTAATATTCCTGGACCAATTTTTTAAAAAATTTCATTTTTAAACTTCTAAACATCCCACAATATTACTTTATGCATCGTCGTAAAGAGAAAAAAATGTACTTTTAAATGCAATTTGCTGTATTTCAAATTGTTTCTGAATTATTAATTTTTTTCTAGTTTTTATTCTTTTTTTTTGTCTTAGCCGCAACAGAAGTAGCCATCTCTGTTGAAAGCAAAGGGAAAATACAGATTACGGTATAGACCAATCAGAAAACGAATAAAATGCGGGATTCAACTAATAAAACGCTTCAGATATGTTTTTGATTCCCTAACCTGACCGAGGACAATAACCATTTTTCCAAATGGTTAAAAAAAAAAAAAAGGATAAAAATTTAAAGTTGCCAGTAATGTTTTTCTTGTTCTAAAACGCATGTGTATCATGTTTCGCTCAAATACGTTAAAAATTCTGGATTTGTTTAATGTACTTACACAACACACGTTTTATGTATAGAAAGATTTCGTAACGCAAACACCAGCGACAAGTAAGTTACTTTTAATATTAACCGCTTTCCCTTACCATTTTTTTTTTATTTTAAAAATCATATTTTTTTTCTCCATTGCTTTTAACCCTCTCGCTGCGCAACCCGAGAGTTTCTTGGGCAACGTAAAAGTAGCAAAATTTGCGCAACCCGAGATTTCATCGGGATGCATTTTCTCCGTCTAATTAACCCACCTTGATCATTCCCACGAGTTACTTTTTATTGTAAATTTTGCCTTATCTAATCGGAGCTTTTTCCCGATTAAATCAGACGAAAATTTTCGTTTTGAAAAACCGGTTTCAAAAGAATAAAAATTCTTAAAAGACGCTCGTCGCGAAGGAATTAAGTACGCAATTTTTGAAGCTATTTTGATAAAACAATTAGGCAAGAGTGTTAATACTTATTTTTTAAATTCTACCTCGCAGCACTTTCTCAAAACAAAAATCTTTGACATGCAGTTTGCCAACCTTTCAAAGAGAAATATACCACAAAATTACTTTTTTTTAAGTCGTGGTGCGAGTAGAATAGAAAAATAGTCACCTGTAAGAGTCCGCTATGCCCAAGTTACCTCGGGATAATAATTATTTACATTAAATTCGAACCCGAGATATCTCGGGATAGCAACGGAAGCGGTTAAGACTTATGTTCTATAACTGATCCTCAGAGACAAAAGTTTTGTCAGATTTGTTTTTCTTTTTTCGGGAATCTTGAACACTATCTGTCACTCAGCTAAATGATATTATCATCGGCATTATAGAGAAGCCATCTAACACGAAGACGCCATAGGGAGTTTCTTTCACGGAATAGTTTTGCTAGCTTTTTGCTGAACATTATAATTCTCGTATACTGTTCAGAAGTGAATGTTTTGATCCAGGTCACCGCTCTGCAGATCTTTCAATTGTGTCCTCGGAATAAATGTGAATTCGCTCTTTCGCAATCATCTCCTATCGGAACCAACAGATGGCAACACCAAAAGAAATTCCTCTCGGAAAGCCTGTAAAATACTAACAGCGCAAAGCCTATCATACCTTACATCACATGCGAAGGACAGCACGACAGCATTTCACGTCAGGCGACACCGTTTTCACTGGTGGCAGAGTTGGGAAAGGCTTTTTGAGCCTAAACCATTTGGTAGACCTCCATATCTGGACTTAACTTATTAGTGCATTATTTAACGACGCCATATCGCATGTACAGAATTTCACGCAGCAATGGAACAATGGCGTTTTGCTCAACGCTATAGCACTCATCTTCTATTCAGGGACCCCTGGTTCTATCTTGGACACATCCTACAATACCATTGGTGTAAGCGCTATAACCCCTTGGGGACGAGCGACACGTATACGTGTCACTTGAAAGGCTCAAAATCCTTGTTTTTCCTCACCAGTAAAATTGTACTGTAAAATTTGCCATATTTAATCAGCGCATTTTCTCGATTCAACAAGACACCAATTTCTGTTTTTAAAAAACGGTGACAAAAGATTAAAAATTTCGCAAAAGGCTCCCGTCTTGAAGGAGATAAAGCTTCACTCACTCTGCCCAATCACATATTTTTATCTTTGTTGTAAATTTAGAAGTCGGTAATTGAAACAATCTACTAAATGAGCTATGACTCTTTTGAATTATCTCCTTAAAATAAGCACTACAAGTATTTTCATTTTACATTTGTTTTGTCAGATTTAAAAAAAAGTCTATAAAAATTGACAAATTTTGATATCGAATTTCACGTTTGCAACATAAGTTTTCTACATATATGAAATTTTGCCAAAAATCAATAAAAAAATAAATAAAGTTAAATTTTATTTTGAACTAATATTTGTTGCATAACACCCAACCAATTTTCCATGTATGTGGTGCAAAGCTTACTCTGATACAACGGATGTTGTGCAACAGTTTTGCTAGAATAGCATGTATAAACATCACGATAGAACGATTTCTTTTTAATAAATTACAAAAAAAATCATGTCTTTTTTTTTTTTGTAACATACAGGGATTAAACAAAATCTAAAGACTGTTTCGGAAAGTTTGACAGAATATTGTAAAACAACATTGTACAATTATAATATAAATATATTATTTATTTAATTAAACATGAGCATATGTGTAAAATAAGCTTTAATTGCGCAATCGCGAACTATACCAAGATTTTATTTTCTTAATTTAGAAGTTAACTCAGAACCTTGAAAATTGATCAGGATATGTGCGATATAGTTAACTGAATTTTACGCGACGGATTGAATTATATACATTATCAAATCACTTGATAATTTCAAAATTACACGTTTTATCGTAAACCAGATAAGTACTTTACAAATTTTTTTTCAAGTCCGGATGTATAGTATAAAGAACATGTTTCAGCTGATGCTTTTCAACTAAGATTTGATCAATGTGGGACAAACAATAAATTCAAAGGAAAAATAACACTTAAGATCACACTGTAAAATAAAATTCTCAAAATGCTCTGTCTATCCAGCGCGTTATAATGTGGATATTGTGGAACATTTAGGTTAATTTGTGTAAGAAGTTTACGTATATTCATGGAGATATAACGAATTCTTAAAAAAAACAATAAAAAATTTTTTGAATGCTTTTTATATATAGCATGCACGGTATTCAGCCAAATTTAACGCCAGTTTCCTTAAAACTGGAAAAATATAGCACAAAATATCATAGTATTATTAGAATATATATGTATTAATTATGTTATGAAATATGAGCATTTGTATGAAATAATTTTTAACTGCGCATGCGTGAACTATAATAAAGTTTTATTTAATGATTTGGAAGTCAACTGATAAGAACAACCAGTGGATTACCTTGTAAATTTATAATTATATTGGCGATATAACGGGCTGAATTTGGGTTATCTTCGAAAAGTTGCCGGATGTAAATGAATTTTCCAGACATTGTCATATTTTATTTACTGACTTTTAACATCTGAGTTAACATATAAGGAATATTAGCAAGTAGTTTTGAACCGAATATGTCAATTTAGATTTTTTTCAATGAACTCGTTTTGGGGTTTTTCCAAACCTAAAGTATCAATAAACAAGTAAGAAAAATCATGCGTACAGTATAGATTATGAAACACTCTCCAACACTCCCCGAAAGCTTTAACGAAACTTCGTTACTTAGGGAAATAAGGTAAATAAGATAACTAAGTAAACATTTAACAATCTGATTTCAGTAGTTACCGATCATAGCCAAATATGTAATCCAATTCTTTTGAACAGCCCTGTATTCGATCTGTATGTTCATATATATCTTATATAATGGGAAAATTTAATTTAGCAAGAAAATGCATAACAGGTTGAAATTCATCTTTCAGCAATTTATACTAATAGATGGAAACATACTTGAATACTTTTGTGCAGACCTGTAGTTTACCTAGTATCTTTATTACATGTCACTATTTAGCTAAAATTTAATTCAAACTAAAACACGCGTAAAACTACTGAAATTACATTTCCAGAAATTATCACCCATAGACGGCCATGTATCCAACTCTTTGCGTGGCCTGTATATCATTTTATCTATACTCTACAAATATTTCTTAGTACACTAAATTAAGTTCAGCGTAAAAATGCATAACTCCTTTAAAACCCACCTTTAAGTAATTTATGCCCATACTCTGTAGCCTTAACGAATTCATTTCTGTAGCTCTGTATATGAACTATAGCATTTATACGCACTTTATAGTATGCATAAACATGGTGAACAAGTAGGTAATTGTGATCACAGATCGCACAGAGGGTTTCGTTTAATATTAATTTCAAAACACTTTATTCTTTTGAAAAATCTGTTAGTTCCACATTTCGCAACCAGGAGCGTACTCTATTCTAAACAAACCTTTATCCGAACGAAACTCCGTTTTATATACTATCCGTTGATATATTATTCGAGGGGATTGGGCCGATAGCACCCGAGAAAAGTAGTCGCCCACTGGCGGTAAAAAGTAGAACTAAAATATGGAAGGATATGGCGCATAATATGAAAGTATGGTCAAAGGGGTGTCGGCAAAAGTTGGAAAAGTGCTCCCCGGGTGAAAAGGGCGGAGGTTAGAAAAATTGCTTAAAATACACAAGTTAGAGCCCGGAGGAGTAAATAATATAAGACTTTTTGAAAATTTTATGATTTGCCGTGTGGTTTGAGGTATTCATCTATATGTATGCAAAAATCCATGTCTCCAACTTAATTAGGGGCTCTCTTAGAAAGAATTGCTGAAAATACATATGTGGTAGCTCAAACGGTTAAACGTAATACTTTTTCAAGATTTTATGATTTGTCGCCTGGCCTCAAGTGTTCTGCTATAAGTATGCAAAATTTCAAATCTCCAATTTAATAAGGGGTTCAGTTAGAAAGAATTGCTGAAAATTGTCATGTGGGAGCCCAAAGGGTTAAAGGTACGATTTTTTGAAATTTTTATGATTTGTTGTATGATATGTGGTGTTCAGCTATAAGTATGCAAAATTTCACACCTCCAACCTAAATAGGCGCTCACTTAGAAAGAACTGTTTAAAATACACATGTTTGAGCTCAAAGAGTAAAATGTACGGATTTTTCAAAACTTTATGGTTTGTCATTTGATGCGAGGTGTTCAGCTATAAGTAGGCAAAATTTCACGTTTTCCAACCTAATTAGGGCTCACTTAGAAGGAATTGATTAAATTACACATGTGGGAGCCCAAAGGGTTAAATGTACGACTTTTTTCAAACTTTTATGGTTTGCATTTCATGTGAGGCGTTCAGCTATAAGTATGCAAAATTTCCCGCCCCCAACCTAATTAGGGCTCACTTAGAAGGAATTGATTAAATTACACATGTGGGAGCCCAAAGGGTTAAATGTACGACTTTTTCAAAATTTTATGATTTTTCGTATGATGTGTGGTGTTCAGCTATAAGTATGCAAAATTTCAAGTCTCCAACATGTATAGTTTCTGAGAACGGGCTCTGTGGCAGACAGACAGACAGAGGAGCGAGACGAATAGGGTTTCGTCAGATGAACGAACCCCTAAAAAAGCGCATATCATAATTAAAAATCCATTTCGAGCAATCATTACTAATATACAATAATTCGGATACAATATAGTATCTGAAATCATTTCAGATACACCGCAAACAATTTCCCCTATACCATTATGAACGGAATTCTTTTGTGTGGTTCTGTAAATGAATAATAACTATTCTTTGCATCGTATATTCTACAGAATGTATATTTTAGTGCACTTGATAAATGCATATAAATTTTATTGTGTTTGAAAGCATGTAACATGATTTAAAACCATTTTAAACGATTTTTTCCCATAGGCCCTAGTGTAACGGAAATCTTTTGACAATCCCTGTAAATGAACTAAACATGCTACAAACTTTATTTGAAATAGGGATCGTGCTATGGTAGAGGTCACTAACATCCAAAAATTTCAGAACGATCCGACTATATTTACGAGAGTTAGAGTGCGGACAGACGGACTGACTGCCAGACGGACAGACAAACCGAAGTCATAAACACTTTTCAACTTTGTTGCAAAGTGTTAAAAATGATAAATAAAATTAATAGAAAATGACATTAAAAAAAAATCCCTTGTCACCCCGCTTGAGGGATTTCAAAGACACTCGGTCGAATAAAAAGAACTTTACTTCGAATCATTCATATTTCACATCAATTTAATAAATCAACAGAACGATTTTTACTCATTGAAAGTAAATCAGCACTCAAATAATTAAAAGCTCGAAGCATTGAATATTAATATATTTATTATTATTACCAGGCAATCCTGGTTCAGATCTCATATAGCGGAGATCGCTCGCTTCAGAATTTAAATTACATCTACCTTTTTAAACAAACTGAAAAAATAGCAAAGTAAAAAATAGGGTTACCATAATTCTTGGCGATGATTAATTTTCGCCAAGTCAAACAGAAAGAAAAGGGGGGTTTTAACACACTGCACCGGAGGAACAATTACTATTTTTCATCATTCAAACTAAATTTTTATCAAAAATTTCAAATTACATTAATAAGACAATTAAATGTTAGAACATACATACAATAATGAGACATACAATTAATTCTATTTTCACAGGAACAACTACTGAAACTAAAATATACAAAATAATGAATTAGAAAAAAGTTAAAAAATGAATATGTAAACAAATTGTTCTTAAAAGTGAAAAGTTCAAAAAATCAGTCCATAATGTCAAGTTCAAGTTTATGTATCAGTTGAACTGGTCTCTTTATTACACCAGATTCAGTTTGTATTGCACAAGATCTAACTTTCGAATCTCTTCCTAAAAAGAGCTCTCTAATTCTGCCGCATTTCCACATGTGCCTTGGAGTTTTATCTTCATTAATTAATACAACGTCAACAATTTCAAATTTAGTCGGAACTTTGACAGGAACTGAAAAATTGGCAGAACGCAGTTCTAGCAAATATTCCTGCCTCCAACGTTTCCAGAAATGGTTTAAAACTTGCTCTCGATATTTCAATATTTTTGTTAACGTTATTCTATTCGATTTAGGTTCAGTAACACAATGAAAATCTGGTAGAGAATTTATTCGCTTGCCGATCAGGAAACGTGAAGGAGTAAGTGGAAGCGGTTCACTGTTTTCTTCATAAACATAAGTTAAAGGGCGACCATTAATCATTGCTTCGACTTCAGTTAAAGTGGTTTGTATTTATTCCTATGAGAGACAAGATCTTCCGAGAACTTTCTTCAAAGGAGTTTTCACCGAACGTAACATGCGTTCCCAAAAACCGCCCCACCAACTGGCTCTTGGAATAAGGAATTTCCATATGATTCTGTTTTTATTAAAATATCGTAAAACTTCCTCTTTCGATATTCGGCTCCAAACTTCTCTAAGAAAATTATCAGCTTTAATAAATGTTTTCGCATTATCACTGTAGATCTTTTGACAAATTCCTCTACGAGAGATAAATCTTTTAAATGATAAAAGGAAAGTTTCTAGCGTTAAATTGGTACATAATTCGAGGTGCACAGCTCTAGTGACTGCGCACGTGAAAAGAACTATATAGGCCGTTTCTTGGCCTGTCTTTGCTTTGACATAAATAGGTCCTGCAAAATCTACAGCACAAGTATAGAAGGGTGGTGATTCTGTAATACGATCTTTAGGTAATGGTGCAATTTCTTGCTTCCCAGGAGAAGCTTTAAATTTTGTGCAAATAAGGCAGTTTTTCAGTACAGATTTTATCATTTTTCGTCCTCTAATTATAAAATAATTTTCTCGTAAGTGTGCTAAAGTTGTTGCAATTCCATAATGGAAAACCTTTTCATGGGCGTTTCGAATCAACAATTTGGTGTAAGCACTGCCATATGGAAGTATAAAAGGGTGCTTTTCCCTTTGAGATAATTCTGAAAATTGTAATCTTCCAGATAAAATTAACAAATCATTCTCATCCAATTTTGGATTCAGACTATACAAGGTTGAATCTTTATCGATGGGCTTTCCCTTTTTTAGTAACTCAATTTCACGATTAAAGACAGATAACTGGGTTTGTTTTAACCAATAAAATTCTGCCTTTTCAATTTCTTGAGCTGTGAGATCACCTGAAATTTTAGGTTTTGATTTATCAATATTATTTAGAAATCGGAAAATCCAGGCTGTGATATTAAGTAATTTGGAAAGAGAACTAAAATTTTCTAATTTTATAAAAGACTCTGGAGGTACAACACCTAATGTACAAGATAATTGAGCAGAACTCAAATTTGTTGATTTTCATTCGTTCAAAATATTTTCATTAAAAGTTATCTTTTCAGGTTTCGGCCAACTGTCCTTTGGTAATGACAACCATTCAGGACCGTAATACCATAATTTATTTTCTATGAGATTATGTAAATTTTCGCCTCGAGTAAGAAGATCACTAGGATTATCCTTACCCGGGATATATTTCCATATTCTAGGATCAGTTAAAGATTGTATTTCTACAACCCTATTAGCCACAAAGGGCTTCCAATCCATGGCTGATCCATTGATCCAATGTAACGTAATTGTGGAATCTGACCAGATATGAATTTCCAAATTTTGAAAATTAAATGCACTTTTCAGATATTTAGACATCCTTGCAGCTATTAATGCCCCCATTAATTCAAGGCGAGGAATTGTCAAACATTTAATCGGGGCGACTCGACATTTTTCCCAAATAAGACTAGTCATAATTTTATTATCACTTGTGGTACATCGAAAATAAGCTACGGCCCCATAAGCCTTAGGGCTAGCATCTGAAAATATATGAATTTCGATTGGGTCCGAAAAGTCTAAACCCTCTGGAAAATATTTGCAGGGTACCTCAAATTTATGTAAATGTTCGATTTCTGCACACCAATTTTCCCATTCAAATTTTAAATCATTAGGGAATTTTTCATCCCATTCCAAACCCCTTTTCCATGTTTCCTGTAGCAAACTTTTCATACGAACAGAAAATGGTGCAATGAATCCAATAGGATCAAAGAATTTTAACATAGTTTTAAGAACAACGCGTTTCGATGGATTAAATTTCCAATCATCAGGAATAGATTGTACGTCAAAACGTAAAATATCCCAATTAGTATCCCATAATAATCCCAAAATTTTTAAAGAATTATTCAAATTTTCTTCTGAGTCACATAATTTATTTTCTTTCCATAATTTTCTAAGTTTGACAGAATTAGTATTGAATTTTCGCAGATTCATGATAGCTTCTTTAAAAATATGCGAAGCTGTTGAGGATAGATAATAAGCGTCTTCATCAGATTTTGACCCCGTAATCAAATCATCTACATAAAAAGACGAGTCCAAAATCTTAACAACTTCAGGATGATCAACATATTTACGTATATGGGATTTAATCGTTGCGGCCAAAAGAAAGGGACTGCAAGTTACCCCAAAAGCAGCTCGTGTAAAACTCAAAAATTTTAAATCATATTTTTCGTCACCAAACCACGAAACTTTTAAATAATCCCGATCTTCCTCTGTTATCCCAATTTGCAAAAACGCTTTCTCAAAGTCAGCACTAAATGCAACATTAAATTTTCTGAAATTAAATATTACATTAAGTATGTTCGGGTTAAGATTCGGACCTGGATATAAGCAGTCATTTAGAGAATTTAAATGTTTTTCTTTAGAAGAAGCATCGAAAACCATTCTTACCTTAGTAGTTAATTTATCATCTCTTAAAACGGCCTGTGCGGCATAAAATAACCACTTTCGGTTATTTTATCAGGACATTCTTCTACAATTCCAGCAGTTAATTGTTTTAATATAATATCTTTATAATTTTTACATAAGTCATTATCCTTCTCGAGTTTACGATTTAATTCCTCAAAGTGGCTTCTAGCTATTCTAAAATTATTCCCGACTTTATTTTTCTCATATTTCCACAATAAATCCGTTTCATATCTATTATTTACGAATTTTAAGTTATTCTCAAACTTACTCACAATTTCCTTATCTGCATCAGAAATATTATCATTTGATTGCGTAATACCCAAAGATTCGATTTCCCATAAAAAATTCAAATCTTCCCCAACTGGAGTTGAAACACACAGATTTAAAACAGAAGCGCTTTCCATTTTTTTTTTCTTTTTTCATCTTCATAAAAACCACAAAGCGAATATCGAAATAAACTATCGCATAAAAAGAGAGATTTAGTTATTCTTTTTATTTCTCTATCGTAACAGATTTGATAAAAACAATCCGCTCCAATAAGAACATTTACATTAGAATGGGATGATGCAACAGTATTTGTTAATTTAAAAGGCGCCAGTTTATTTTTTATCTGTCTGGAGAGAAGGGGGGGGGGGATCCTAACGTTTGAAATTACATCTGTCACTAAAGCCTCGATAAATATGAAACGCGATTTGTTTTCAACATGGGATAATTTTAATTGCACAACATCAAATGTTTTTATTTGTGGTTTAACAGCTGCAAAAGAATAAATTTGAAGTTTTTCTTGACGAATAATTCGGGTATTTAATTTTGATACTAATTGCTCTGTGACGAATGACCTTTGACTCCCCAAATCATATAAGCATAATGCAAGCTCAGAGTTTTTTTCAGATTCCACATTTACGCAAGATGTTTGGAGTATAACCTCCTTAAAGGAATTTTCATTTTGAGTATTACAATGATAAATCGAACTAATAACTGTGTCAGCTGATTCGATTTCTTTGGTAATTGTTGATTGAGATTTTTTTAAACAAATCGAATAATGATGAAAATTTCCATTGCAAAATTTACATGGTTCTAAATTAGATTTACATTTAGCCGAGACGTGGAATTTTTTGAAACAAGTGAAACAACGTCCTTGCATACGTAACTTATCCCGTTTTTGAGGAATAGTACACATTTTACACAATAATGAATCGTGATCATTATCACAAAATAAACAGACATTTTTTAGATTTGTAGTCAATGCAGAGGCTGAAGGAATGTCGCGTTTATAGTTGCTAGAATTTTTATAACTGTTATTATATTTATTTTTTTTCTTTTTTAGCACTAAAACTATTTTCAGAGCTCTGGAGTGCCATAGTATATTCTCGCGATTGTATTTCGTTTTTAATGAAAGAAAGAAGCTCTTCGACTTCCATATTTTTACCATCGGTTCTTTTACGATTGAAATCTAACGCCATTTCAGCAGGTATCAACTTTAATAAAATAGGGCATAGGAGATGACCATAACTTCCTGCTGTAACTCCTAGAGAATTTAAATTTCGAATTTGTATTTCACAACTGTCATACAGTTCCCGAAGTTCTCTAACATTAGAAGCATTCTTTACCTGTTTTAAATTTAACAGTTTATTCATATGTGCGTTGATGACTAGGTTGTCACGACCGTAGCGAGCCTTTAATAAATCAACTGCAGATTTAAAGTTTTCCTCAGAAAGCGAAAATCCTGCAACAGCATTATATGCACTACCTCCAAGAAGAGATTTCAAATAGACAAATTTGTCAATAGGAGTTAAATTAAGATTCTTTTCAATTGCGTTAGAATATTGCCCCCAAAATTCTAACCAGGAACTGCTGTCACCAAAAAATTTATTTATAGTGAGCTTCGGCAATTTCATAGATCGCTCTAAATTTCCGTTTTGAGAACCGGATTCATTTTTCATAAAATTTTGAAAAGTATTATTCTGATTTTGGGAGTTATGTTCATTTAATAACTTCGTTATTTTATAACGAGATTCAATTATTTTCTCACTATAGGTTTCGGAACATTTGATTTCTTTCTCAAAATTGTCATCAGCTATAATATCCTGGATATCAGAGTTTAATTTCTTTAATAATTCATATTTGTCATTTAACTGGTCCTTACAAATGTTTAATAAATCTAGTTTATTATCTAATGTGATAGAATCATCTTCAGGAGTTGTGCTTATTTTTGTACACAGTTTTGTCGTTTGAGTACGTAATCCAGTTCTTTTCTTTTTTAAAGTTTCAATATCAGCAGTAGTGGACATATTTGCTTTCAATTAATCAAAAAAAAAAAAAAAATAGCTTACCTCAAGCTTTCAGAATCAGAAGAAAAAATATTCAATCGTCAGTCCAGACATCCTGTCGCGGACGCCAACATGAGGAATTTGAAAGACACTCGGTCGAATAAAAAGAACTTTACTTCGAATCATTCATATTTCAGATCAATTTAATAAATCAACAGAACGATTTTTACTCATTGAAAGTAAATCAGCACTCAAATAATTAAAAGCTCGAAGCATTGAATATTAATATATTTATTATTATTACCAGGCAATCCTGGTTCAGATCTCATATAGCGGAGAACGTTCGCTTCAGAATTTAAATTACATCTACCTTTTTAAACAAACTGAAAAAATAGCAAAGTAAAAAATAGGGTTACCATAATTCTTGGCAATGATTAATTTTCGCCAAGTCAAACAGAAAGAAAAGAGGGGTTTTAACACCGCTGCTTTTAGAGTGAACTTAAATTCAGCTTACACTATAGTCCAGGAAATAGGGAATTTTACCTAGCAAAATTAATGGTAGTTCTGGAAATCGGCTTACTTTATGTTTTTCGGGACGATGAATCCGAATTTGTAACCCGCCACCAAAATTTCCCCCGGCAACCCCCCCCCCACCCAAATTTTCGTAAAATGCCCCCAAAAAAGGTTTTTATTAAAAAATCAATTTTTTTATTGTTTTAGGGAAAAAGTATCTAGAAATTCAGAAAGTAGACAAAATTTGCAACAAATTAGATATATGACATTATAACTTAGGATGAAGTGGAAAGGGGGATCTCCCTCGGAACATGCGCGTGGTGCTGCGTGGACTAAGTTGCGCAATTCCACTTAACCACTTACACGTTTACATTTGCCCTCCCATCTCCCCTCCGAACTTTCCTTATATGGTTTACTTTAAGTTTTTTGGGTCGCTGAATCCGAATTTTTAACTTACACCCAAAAATTCTCCCCCCCCGAAAACCCACCAAAATATTTGTTATTAACTTAATTAAATTAATTATGTTAATTAAATTAATAGTTGTTATTAACTTAATTAAAAAAATCAATTTTTTTATTGTTTTAGGGAAAAAGTATTACGAAATTCAGAAACTAGACAAAATTTGCAAGAAATAGGATATATGACATTATGACGTAGGATAAACGGAGAGAGAGGGGGCTGCCTCGGAACCTTCCCCGCGCGCTTTTCAAAAAACCAATTTTTTTTGAAAAAATCAATTTTTTGGGCGGTTGCCGGGTGAAATTTTGGTGGGAAGTTAAAAATTCGGATTCAGAGAACAAAAAAACTTAAAGTAAACCTTATACTGAAAGTTCGGAGGGGAGACGGGAGGGCGAATGTAAACGTGTGAGTGGTTAAGTGGAATTGCGCAACTTAGATCACGCAGCACCGCGCGCATGTTCCGGGGCAGATCCCCCTTTCCCTTCATCCTAAATCGTAATGTCATATATCTAATTTGTTGCAAATTTTGACTACTTTCCGAATTTCTAAATACTTTTTCCTTAAAACAATAAAAAAATTGATTTTTTTAATAAAAACCTTTTTGGGGGCGCATTTTGCCAAAATTTGGAGGGGGGGGGGGGTTGCCGGGGAGAAATTTTGGTGCGAAGTTAAAAATTCGGATTCAGCGACCCCAAAAACATATAGTAAGCCTTTTTTTCAGAACTACCATGAATTTTGCTAGGTAGAGCCCCTATACGGTCTCTATTGCCTGGACTACTATTGAAAGCAGAATTCTGAATTTACACGATATTCGACTGGTTCTTTTGGACAAGTTACACTATACAGTAGACTACCAAATCATGAATACAAATCTTTAGTATGTGCGCATGCACAGTTAAAAATTATTTCGTAAAAATTCTTATAGTTCATAAAATTTCTAATATATTTATAATTTAATTAGCGCATGTTATTTTTACTGCACAGTTGCCATGTTTGCTAAAGGTAGAGTTTAATTTGGTTAAAAAACTAGCATGCAAGAAAATAAAACATGCAATGATTTTCTTGATTTTTCTTAAATAAATATTTATATCCTCATGAATTTATATCCTATGTATGCTATTCTTACAGAAATATTCTTAAACATATACTGAACAATAGCCATGTTCTGCAAGAACAGGCCGTTTCGATCATTTTATTTTACACGTTTTTCAACGAACATTTCATTAACACAGAAATTATGGGGCCACCAATAAATTGAAGAAAAAAGTACTTGGGATCACCCTGTAAACTGAATTTCACTAAGTTCTGAGTCTATCCAGGACGTTACAGTGTAGGTATATTGCAACATTTAGGTTAATTTCTGTAAGAATTTCTCGTATATTCATGGAAATATAACGATTTCTTTAAAAAAATTGAAAATTTTTTTAAATGCCTTTTATTAGCAAGCACGGGTTTCAACCAAATTTAACGACAGTTTCCGTAAGTTCACGGAAAATATAGTATAAACACCGTAGTATAATTATAATATAAATGTTTTAATTATTTGATGAAATATGAGCAGTTGTATGAATCAATTTATAACTGAGCAAGCGCGAACTACTATACCAGAGGTCTATTTCATGATTTGCGAGTCAACTGAAAAGAGCAACTAATACAAAAGACAAGTGGATTACCTTGTAAATTTATAATTATATAAGCTATATAGACAGCTGTGAATATGAATGCTTTTCTAGTATCCGAATGTCTGGAAAAATATAGTAAAAACATCAGTATATAATAAGAAAAACTTGGACATACGATGTCAAATTTAATGATTAAAAAATCCTTCCGGCCAGTGCGGGAGGAAGAGGTAGCTTTCATATTCCTTATTTTAAAAAAGCCAACTTATATTATATAAAACACACGAAGCTCAATTTAGTGGAAACCGAATATAGGAGATTCAATACTAATTTTTATCAATATAATGAATGAGAATTTCGCGAAATTAGTCAGCTTTATCCAAGCTGCTTTTCTTTAAAGTAACTTATATTTGTCTGCCAAATTCAGCGATTTCTTAAAGTGCCTGCCATTTTAAGACAACATGGTGAATGAGGCTAACCAGTGAACTTGGTCGAGACCTTAGTAATTGCTGTGCACATGCTCACTCACATCAGAATCGGTTGATATATAAGAGTGCGGTCGCAGGAAAAAAATTAGATTTTTCAAAATGTCAACCACATTAGAAATTGAAGCTGCTATATCTGAGCCATTTTTTAAGATAAAGACAAAAAAAATGCTCCTGAGTCCTTATATCAAGGTCAAATACTTAAGAAAGAAACCTTTTTCAATTTCTAATTTTTTTGCACCTCACTTTAAATACATTTTTTTTTAATTTAATGGCCGCCATTTTGAAACAAGATGGCTGGTAAATCTGGCCTGCGAACTTTGTCGAGATATTGATGTATCCTATCGACATGCCTTCTTACATCGAAATAGGCGAATACGTGTGTTATCGCGTGCCAAATACAAGATCGTTTCAGAATGTTAGCCATGGTAGAAATTCAAAGTGCTATAATTCAACCATTTTTTAAGATATAAACAAAAGAACAAATTTTCAGAAACAAAAACTGCTCCGGAATCTTTGTATCAAGGCCAAACACATAAAACAAAATTTTTTCATTTTCCAATTTTTTAATACTTCATTTTAAATTTTAAATTTAATTTTTTTTTTAAATGGCAACCCTTTTGAAAAAAGATGGCGAATGAAGCTGGCTAACGAACTCGATCGAGACATTGGTATGTACTATGTACAGACCAAGTTACATGCAAATCGTTTCATAAATACGCCTGTTACCACGTGACAAAAATCAGGCCGTTGTAAAATGTCAGCCACAATAGAAATTCAAAATGCTATAACTCAGACATTTTTTTAGATATAGACGAAACAAAAACTGCTCCGGAATCTTTGTATTAAGGTCAAACACATACGAAAAGAATCTTTTTCATTTTCTAATTTTTTTTTATCTCATTTTAAATTATTTAATTTTTTTATTTTTTTAAATGGCCGCCATTTTGAAACAATATGGCGGATGAAGCTGGCCAACGAACTCGGTCGAGACATTTGTATGTACTATGTATAAACGAAGTCACATCCAAATCGGTTCATAAATACCTTTTATCGCGTGGCAAAATTCAGGACGTTTCAAAATGTCAGCCACGCTAGAAATTCAAAATGCTGTAACTCAGCCATTTTTTAAGATATAGACGAAAGAAAAACTGCTCCGGAATCTTTGTATAAAGGTCAAATACATAAGAAAAAAAGATTTTTCCATTTTCAATTTTTTGGTACAACATATCAAATTTAATTTTTTTAAAAAAAAATTTAAATGGCCGCCATTTTAAAACAAAATGGCGGATGAAGCTGGCCAACGAACTCGGTCGAAACATTGGTATGTACTATGTACACACCGAATTACATCGAAATCGGTTCATAAATACGAGAGTTACAGTTGACAAATATCATATATATATATATATATATATATATATATTATCAATGTTATAGAATTATTTAAATTCTTAGTGTAGTTTAAATGAGTAAGATAATAGAATATTTTGAATGCTTTTTTTTATTTTATTAACAATAGTTTTTTAAAAAGCGGTTTATATTAGGTTTATAATTATCAATATATAAGGATTTGTTTGGTTTTGCTGTTAATAAAATTTTTTACATTCAAAGGCTTTCAATTGTTCATCTTGTGACATTTGAATAATAAAAATTCTACTAGATGGCAGCACCAAAATTTGTCTTTTGACGATAAGTTATAAATTTTGTCTTTTGCAGCTACTGTTCAGTTATAATTTCCTACACCAGGTGGATTTTTTAGCTAAATTTTGACGATATTGTTAAATAGTAATTAATTAATTTAATAGTGCCTTTTAGTTTTTTTAAATAATGTAATTACTTTCTATTTATTTTATTTTATATTATATTAATTCCATTTATCATGGTATTTCAAAATGTATTAACTGCATCCTTTGGTATCAATTACTGTGATTTCTTAACTGTTTTATTCACCTTAATCTTTACGATATTTTGGTAGCCATGTGCGAGTTGATATTTTGAAAAATACTGAAATTTTAATCGGTATGTTGTGTATTATTTCTATTTTATATCCTATAAATATTTAATCAGGTTTTATTGCTTTTTCCATTTCATATTATTTGTTTCTATTCTGTTTTCATTTTTAATCTATTCACTTGATTATAATGGTTGTTCGGGCACAGAGAAAAATAATTTTTAGCTTTCGCTTATTTTTCTCACAGAAAACAACCATATTGCTTATATCATTGAATTCTGTGCCCTTGAAAACGTAATTCAATATGTAAGATTTTCCATTATTTGTCGGTGTCCACTTTCTTATTTTTCTTCCATAATAATTCTTATAATAAATTATTTGGCACTTTTTTTATACTTACAGCTTTAATTCATAATATTACGGTTTTTGATGGTGGTAGGTTATGTTTAATTAATGGTTATATATATATATATAAATTTTGAACGGATGGTGGTTTCGGTGTCTGGGGATCATGATCGATGAAAATATATCACAATTTTTTTGAAATCGCTTTCCTCCGAACGTCTGCAACATGTAGCTTTTTGTAATGCTACCTAAAACTCTTATGATACATAGGGGAAGGTGTTGTACCTCTGACCATATTGTTCCTTTGACCTCCTAGGCTGCAGGGCCATCTAGTAGCATTTTATGAATTATGGTGTAATTAGTGTATAGTTCCTTCACTAGAGGACTTTTGCAACCTATTGTGTATTATTCAAGTCAGAGGGGATTCCTTGAATAATACCAATCAATTTCCATCATAAAAATGTATTTATTTATTAATGTTTTGCCTAATAATAATTTTCGTGGTATGTCTTTGTTGTTCAAAATAATTTGACATGGTAGTTACAGACTTTTATAAATAAGGTGCAGCTTGTGAAAATGTTTATCCTAACCCTAAAACTGTAGCATGCTTTGTAATTTGCGCTAGCATGGTGTTGTACCTCTGACCATGATCAGTTTTTGTTCCTTTGACCAGGTCAAAGGTACAACACACTTAAAATATTTTCTAAATATTTCAACTTTTATGAGTTACTTACTACAATTGTCTGAAATTACTTAAGGATTCTTTTTTTTTTTACTTCAGTTGTTCATAAATAATAAAAAAAAAGATTATGTAGACTAGGATAAGCACAGTTCATGTACCTTCTAAACTCATAACCTTCAAAAGAAAAAAAAAACAAGTTGGAAGGATAACGTCTGACGAAAAGGGAACAACTATCACAATGATTACTGCTGCCAGTGCATCCAGAAACATCACCCCCCCCCCCACCTTTTTTTTGTTTTTCCCCGTGTCACCTTTTAACCATTTATACTTCAAAGAACGAACGCATCTTGGATCAATTGGGGCTGGAAACCCATCAGGCTGATAAAATGAGACTATATTCCAACAGTTCTTTCAACATTTTCTGAAAAATTGTTAGGCCTAGTACTGACAGACCAATATTGTTATTACTTGATAACCAGGAATCTCATATTACCATACCTAAAATTGATTTAACCAAGGCTAGTGGCGGAATACTAATGACGTTTCATCCACGCTCTAGAAATAAGATGCAAGCTCTTGATTAGGTTGTTTATGGTCCTTTTAAAGCCTTTTATAATCAAGCTATAAATAATTGATGGTTGCTACAGGAAATGTTGGAAAGGCTCGTACAATCGACAACATTGCTCCCAACTTGCGGGCAAGGCAGATTCTAAATCCATAGTTCTAAACAATATTATGAAAGGTTTTAAGGTCACAAGGTTTGTGCCTTTCAATGAGAACGTTTTTTTCTGATGACGAATTTCTTGCAGCTGCTACAACAGGCAGATCGATGCTGCATGAAATTGATTTTGATGAACCATCAGCGGGTTGCGCATCTCAAATTTATAATATCATTCCTAATGTAGCAGTTCAATTTCATCGGCACTTATTGTAACACTTGAAACTGTGAGACATCATCCAAAAGTGCAAGCAAGGAAAATGCCAAATAGGGGTCAGCATAAAGGAAAATCTCGTATCCTGATTGAAAGATCTCCTATCCTGAAAAGTTTATACTGCAGCCGAAAAAACAAAGCAAAAGCAACACCCTAAACGCAAGAAACAATGATATTGAATAAAATGTTTTTTATTTTATTTTTGTGTTGTCTAATATGCTGTTCAGAGGTACAACAACCCATGGTCAAAGGTACAATTATGTGTAGTACCTTTGAACACAATGTTATTATTTTTTAAAAATAAAATTAAGCGTAATAAAAATAATATTAGAACTTTGAGAAAATTACTTATGATAAACCAGAAGATACTGATAATAATAAAACAAAGAAATTGAATTTAGCTTTAATAGTTAAGCTACGAAAATTAAAATTTGGCAAACTGGGCAAAGGAACAACACCTTCCTCTACAACATAAATAAAAACAACATTAAAAACACATTAATATTAATCCCAACGTTTCATGCTCTGTCTAATGAGCCATCATCAGGGGAGAGGATTCTTGACCTCCATGAAGCAAAGTTACGTACAGCACATTCACTTTCACAACATCAAACTGAAAACATCACAATGTTTTCAGTTGCAATCAAGATAAAAGTCTTTTTTCTGAAATATATGAAGTCAACCATTTTCTTTACATTCCCTATCAACATTCCAGAAGAATTCCTGACGTATTTCTCAAGATATTTTACAAAACATGTAAAATCGTATGTGTCAGGTGATTTTGTACTATAAAGTGCATTTTACGTTTTCTACGAAAAGTTCAAAAATTCTTAAAATATAAATAGAACTCTTATAAGACTTTATTTTTTACTTTCCATGAATATTTATTTATTTCTAATCTAAACTGATATTTGAATCCTCCATAAACAATTTTGTTTCTATTATTGTAAAGCATTTTCGAATTATTAACCAACTTATGAAATAATGTACACGTCTGTATATGTTCGGCATAATTTTAAATAAACAGTCAGTTAATATTTATTTAACATACGAGAAATTGTGCGCAATTACAGTTATATTGAAACGTTTTTCATTTTCTCTATGCGTACACTACTTAGAAAGACTTAGAAAACATTACTCATTGTACTTCCATAACAAGCTAAGGTAGTTTTTCCATTACAGTAGTTTCTTCAATCTTTATGGGGCAACATCAGTTTATACAGTAATTTGTAACTGAACTTAAAATGAAAGATATTAGACGAAATTTCCGAATCCTTAAAGTGTTGGAAAAGAATTTTGGGGTTTTTCTTTTATTTTAATTCCTTAAGCCCCTAGTTTAAATAATTCCCTAGTTTAAAACGTTCCTTAATGCTCTAGTTTAAAATGTCCAGTTTCAAAATTTAAAAGAAAATAATATTGCTTTGGATTATTTCAGAAATTCTTTGTGATTTCATTTGTTTGCAGAGAATTTAACAAAGTGCAAATTGCAAGGTTTTCCTGATGACGTTTAAATTACGAATCCTTAAAATTTCCTTAGTAATGCACAATTGAAAATTGCCATGAAACCTTTTGAAATAACAAAAAATGCAAAATTTCAACCTTTTTTCAACTTCGAATACTGCTCAATATGTAGTTTTTAACTTTGAAGATATCTCAGTAACATTTCAAATCTTTCGTTTTCACAATTTGACCAATTTTTGAAACTGGTAGTACAATATTTGATTGAGCAGTATAACATAAATATTCTTCCTGTTATGCTAGAGTGAAAAGCGATACTAGGTCACAAAAAATAGTTAACTGAAACAGTAATGATGTCTCATGAATTATAAAAGTCCTATTTGATTCATATTAACGATTCTGCTCGAAACGAGCTCCTTTATACCAATTCTATGTTTGTTAAAACTTCATCCAGCACAGTTTCATTTTATGTAAACGTCTCACAGAAAATATTCAGATAGTTTCATATTTCAGTTTTGAAAATGTGATATATTTATCTGACGAGCATTTGTGACCTTGTTTAATCTTCTGTACATTAATCAACATAGCATTCAAAACTGGAAATTTCTGTTAGACTGGGTCCTCTCGGTTCCTCAATATGTGTACAAATATCAACAGTCTTGGCGCTCGGTGATAATTTCCCCCTAGCAAAACACTAAAATTATTTTTACTTCTGTAAATATTAAGAGCAAATCACGAAACAATACGCATTGACTATTTTATTTTCCCCTAATAAATCAATTTTGATCTCTAAATTTACGGTGTTTTCGTATTAGGTTAAACTTTCTAGAAATCATGCGCATAATAGACAGGGAGACGAGTACACAAACCTCATCGCGTTGAAGGCTGAAATTCCAGGATTACTTAAAACTCTATTCGCATATTAAAATGCAACTTGCCTGCCAAGTCATAACTTGGTGGGAAACACTTGCGAACCCGATATTAGTGGTCATTGTGTTTTCCTGCTTCCAGACCTCCATGTTTTCATATGTTTGGGTTCAGGAAAGCACGATGATAAACCTACCGATCAACCACTAAAATTGAGTTTGCAGGTGTTTTCCACCAAGATATGACTTGGCAGACCAGTTCCATTTAAATATGCGAATCGAGTTCTTTCTAATCCTGGAAATTACAGCCGTCAACTCGATGAGGTAATGATCTGTGCACCCGCCTCCCTCTCTTGGTTTGGTTTTTATTGAACACATACATCAGACTTTTGTGCTTGACCCCAAGGCCCGCTTATAAGTCATCGTCATTATACATGGACGAGATAGCACAATGAAATTTACAACACAGAGAATTTTTACATCCGGGAGCTCCACAAAGAGTGTGCAACGGAGCCAGCGGGAGTCGAACCCGCAAGCCTTCTGCTTCCCTCTCTATAAGCAATTCTGAAGATTTTGTAAATAAACGTAGATTTAAAAGAATACAAAATATCGTGTAAAGTAGTTGTTCCCCATACCAAGAAAAGCTACTAGCATAAGTAGGCAGCACTATCTACACTTATTGTTCAGTAAGCAAGAAAAAATGCTTGTTTATTTTTTATTTCGTTTATTCGTAAAATGTATTTTAAATTAAGTAACATTGCACAGATACAGAAACAAATGCGTAGAGAAGGAATTACTTTATTTTTAAATTCTGATATTTCTCTACAATATTCTAAAACAATTTGTATACGCTCAAAATATTTTCATTCCCCCTTGATAAAATATGTAAAATATTAAGATAAAAGATAGATGTTACGAAAAGATATCTTATGCATAAGTGATTTTATGCTTTTAAGGAATTGGATATGGGTTTAATCTAAATATGGAAAATATTTTATAAGGGTTTCCATAAACCCAGATATCTGTTTTAAGGTATATAACTTTTTGGTCTGCAAGCAGGGAGAAAGAAATCCATCTTATCAATATCATCCAAGATAAATGCATGCGTTTACATTTATATCTACCTACATGTTTATGTGTATCAATATTTGTATATATATATGTGTATATATATATAATACATATATATATGAGGACCCCAGAAGCCACCGGGTATAAAAGACAAAATTGAAAAAATTGAGCTAAGTGCGCAGACGACCTGGAAATATACTTTTTTTCTTTTCAGGTAAAGAAATATAAGTGATTTTCTAATTATGTGCAGTGTTTTAGAGATAAACCACTATTGCCGAATAATGACCAATATTGATTAATTTTAAATTTAAAGAAAATTGCAGTCTACTTTTTTCACGTTTATCGAAATAAGACTTCAAAGACCACTGTGGAAGAAGCAGCAGTTTCCGATTTCAATTCAGTCAATTATTATTTATGTTCAACTTTAACGTCAATTATCTTTGAACTCAATATACTCCAAATCGAAATTTTGTCACTTGTACCCCTTGGCTTCAAAGGGTCCTCATATATATACAAGACATTCTATACAGGATTCCAATTAGTAAAGCACAAAGAGGTTTTTAGTGCAACATAGAAATAAATGAATTTAAAAATGAGGAATTTAAAGTGTTTACCAATATTGACGTTTTTAATACATTATGGTGACGGCCTACCTTTAAAATGCAACTTTCTTTCAAAACTCAGATTTTCTGTATTTTTAAAATTAAAATATCACATATTAGCTTTCTAAATCTGTTTCAATTTCGTTTCTTTGATCTTGAGTTACGGGCATTTTAATATTAGTCAGTCGAAAGTTTTTAAAACTAAAATTAGCCTTCCGCTACCGAAGTGTTGCACATAAACAAAGAAAAAAATTAAATATCATCAAGAAAAAAAAGAATAACTGTTGTAAATAACATAGATGGTGAACTTTATACATCAGGAGCTTTTTTTAATTAGATTTTTAATTTAATGGGTAAAATCTCTTTTTTAATTACATTTTCTGCTTTTTAGAAAAATGAGATTATTAACATTTTGCTTTATCGCAAAAGATCATAACTCGAAAAATTATAAATGTAACGTTATGAAACTTTTTAGAAATACTCTACAGGAGTTTATTTATGTAAAATGTCTCTATTATGATTGCAGTTATTTATTTTTCCCTGCAATGCTAAAAAATATTAGGCGAACAAGTAAAAAGGTGAAAAAAGCAATACGAGACAGCCCTGCATGGGCATAAAATGTTGAGCACATATGTATCAATGCGCAATACAGAAAAAAAGACGCAAAAAAATTTGCAAGAGAGCTTTAATTCTTTGAAACGGTGCATTGAACATGGAAAGATGATTTAGGGTAACAATTTGGTTACATGTAAATGACAAAATAAGTACTGTTTAGGAATGACGTATATTTAATATTGCGTGTGTTCCTCTAGAATAGTCTGTCCCACAATAGAACTGTCGCACACCTGTTTTCCATGTATTCCATGACATTATCGATACCAATTTGAGGAGTATTGTCCCACTCCTCTTGAATTGCAATCTCCAAGTCCCGGACAATGAAAGGAGGACATAGTCTCGCTGCAATGCGCCCGCCGTCCGAGTGCTTCCGCATGCTCGATCGGATTCAGGTTAGGAGAGCATGTTGGCTATTTCATACGCTGTATTGTTTCAGTTTTAAGAATGTTCTCCACAAGACAAGCTGTATGAGGTCTGGCATTATCATGTATGGAATAAGTGGAATCATTAATTGCTGCAGCGTAAAATACGACATGAGGTCTCAGTATCTCGTCTGTATTACTTTAGATCATCGAAGTGACATTCCCAATGATTTGCAGGTCCGTACGTCCACCTATTCAGATTCCAGCCCATACAAGCAACCCACCTCGTCTGAAATGTGATCTTTCACGAATAAATGTGGGATTATTTCGAGTGTCCCTTTCCCTCCTACAAAAACACTGGTTCTGTGGTAGCACATGGCCGACCTTTCCCTGATCGACGTCAAACATTTCCTGTTTCTTGCAATCAATTATACAGCCTTGCATTGACACTTCTTCCAACTCCAAAAGCGTCCGCTACACTTTGTTGCGTTTGCCCGGATGCAACAGTCCCGATAATACGTCAAGCCACGGATTCCGATAAATCATATTGTTGTGAGATTTCCAAGTCACTTTATTTTCAAATCACAAGCTGAGCAATAGAATTTTACAACTAAGACAGTGAAACAGACGTTTCTGCGAAATCCCGATTTCTGCACATATTACCTTTTTATAGCTTTTGACGTCATAAACTTTGATTTGCATGAGAAGTTTTCTTCCTCAGTTTTCTACTACGTTTTAAATTATGGATTTTTTATTTTACGTTATTTATCGGTATAAGCATTTGCGTAACTTGTTAAAACCATGTGCTCCCCTAATTGTTTTGAACTATGTATTATTGTTGATGCAAGTTATGAGTTTGTCATACATTTTCTTGATTTTTCTGCGTGTAAAAACGTTAACTTCTATATTTTTATTAAAAACGTAGTTATAATTATGCAAAGTCTTCAGTACCGTAAAAGTTTTATTAATCATAATAAAAGGTGCAGGATAAAAATATCTTCATTTAAATTTGAGTTTTGATATTTTGAAAAAGTGCTATTTTATGTGAATTTGTATGTATTATTTGAGCATGAAAATCAAATATTTAAAAATATACATATTTTTACATGCTATTCACAATTTTCAGCTATATTTCATAATATAATGCACATATGTAGGTAATTTTTCAAATATAAAAACAAAAACAAAATCCCTTCTGAAGGTAGGCAGGTATACTTAAAACGACAAATTCAGTTTTATTTTGCGACAGACTTTCTGAAATTAAATAAATTGAATATTTTTGTTTGCAAAAGTTATAGTAAAAAGATTGAAAGGTTAGAAACTATGGAAATTTGCCACGTACAGACTTCATACTATAAAAAATTATCCTCAACAACGGGAAGCGAAAAATAAAAAATTAAACTGTTTGAATTATACACAATTGTATAAAAAATTGTCCAAACACAGTTAATCGTATACCCAAAAATATACGAATAATATAGAGCTTCCAGCTTCAGCTATGCTTATCATTCTATGTGACCTCATGCTTTTAATGAAGCTTTTATGTAGCAGCTTGTCGAAATGAATTGCATTAATGCGTGTTTTATATTCAATAGATCCCAAGTAAGAGAACTAATTTGGTTAACTTGGTAACTACAATCGCCTGAAGTAGCGCTTATTCTAGAAAAAAAAAGTCAGGACGGAGTAGAAAATAATTGCACGGCAGAGGAAAAAATGGCACGGCACAGAAGGAAAAGAGCCCGGAGGAGAAGAAATAACGCATCATTACACATAAAAAAGGTCTTCGAAAAATTAAAGAGCATAATGCTAAAAATTAAGTTTGATAAACAATTTCATCCGATTCAATATTGCAAACGCTCTTACAATATTGCAAAACATACTTAAATTCATACAAAAAAAAAAAAAAAAAGAAGAAAAGAAAAAAGAAAATCCTTCGTAAATTCAGGTTACTTGGCATGTTGCAAGAGTGTACTTTTAATTATTTTTTATTATATTCAAGAATAATTATAATTTAAAACTAAGATTATCTAAGATTATGACAAAATTGATTTTTTCGCAAATGATTGACAGAATTCGCAATTTATTTTCGTGACCAAGAGACAAAATTTGCTATTTGTTTCCACGATTGGTTGGCGAAATTCATGATTTTCCATTGATAGGTAATCGTATTCATGAATTTTTTCCTCAACCGACTGACAAAATTTTCAGTTTACGGATCAGTTTACGGAATTCGCGCTTTATGAGCAAACGATTAGTGAAATTTGCGATTTTTTTCGACAATCAATTGAAAAAAATCTCTGTTTGTTTCTGAGATCTTTGAAAAAATTCACGATATTTTTTGACTATCATTTGGAGAAATTCGGGAATAAATGTTGCAAAATCCCGCAAATCGGAAAAAAAAACCTGGCGGGTTTTTTCGAAAATTAAAAACAATCGCGGAATGATCACATGCCTGTTAAATAATATAAAGTGGGCAGGGGGATGACACACAGCATTATTTAATATGCGGGATTTTCCTATTTTTCACGCGTTTCGCTCATTCCCGCACGCTATTGGAAACTCTGCTCCTCAATGGAAACTTTGCCTTCCACCCCAAAAAACCTCTCTTGAAATGGCGACCTTACATCTGAGGATGGGAAGTCATGATGGAACTATTCACAGAAATACGATTGTATCTGGTTAATATCAAATATGAGAGTTTTTGCTTAAAAATATGAGGGTTTTTATTATAACCGAATTTTTACTGCTAATCGATATGTTTAAACTTTCGGAAATGTATGTCTTAAATTTGCGGAAATTTCGGAACAGACGAAACTCTGAACTAAGTTCTCGCTCTCGAAAATTGGCACGAAGCTCGCAGGTAATCGTGAATGAATTTAAAAAAATAGCACTGTGCAACTATAAAATAGCATTGCACACCTAAAAAATAGTACGGCGTATTTAAAAAATAGCACAGAGCACTTAAAAAATTCTACGACGAATTAAATAAAAAGCGTGGTGGGCTTAAAAAATTTCACGGAGCCTCACTGCACTAAATATACATAGTTTAATCTCTAGTCTAAAGCACTGCAAACATGCTGCAGGAGATTATGGGCCAACGACTTTATGGTAAATTCATACGTATATGAATATCCTTTCCTCAAAGAAATTCATGAGCAAATAGTTCTTTGTGTGGCCTGTCTTATCGCCCATATGATAAAATATGCTTTTTAATATACAAATTTTTTAAAAGTATTCATTTATTTAGACGTTAAACAAAAATGAAATTCATTAAACCAAACATTTTGGTTACAAGTGTACACTAGCGCTTATTCCCAGAACGGAAACGCAAGCACTCTAAAATAAATTGAAGGTAAATGTATAAACTGAATAAGAGATCAAATGTAATTGTTAAAAAAAAAGCAATAAAAATGTGCACTTTATGTTTAATACATATATGGTGAGATGTCATATTAGGTATTTTTTTCTTTATAAAATTAGTTTAACTCAACAATCACTTGTATAATTATAGAAAAGCTATATTGTTCAATATAATTTACAAATAAATTAATAAAGGGTTATGGAATATAGATTACATAAATGAAATTAAATACGCATATCATATTCTTTCAACTATATTGCATTTCATCTTATTAACAAAGTTACCTTTTTGATGCAAAGGAAAGGATAGGTTGCAGTTATTTATTTTAATATAATTTTTTTAGATGTGAAAAAATTGAAAATAATGTTCAATTTTTGGTTAAATTTTCACGCATTCTTTGTTTTATAAGTTAACTATATTCATTTTAAGTTAAAAGAAAGTAACTTAAGTAACGAAAGTAACTAATACAAACATATTCAAATTGTACTCATTGTTATGCGGGAAGAATGTATTAGATAAAATAAGAACTAAAAACAAAATATATTTGAATCTTTCAAATATAGATTTGGATAAGAAGAAATAAAGATAAATTTAGACAGTACCACAGACAAACAATGTCATCCTTATATTGGAATAGCTTTGCTCTACAAATATTTGTATAGTTAGAGACTGTTTGCATAAAGAAATGGAAAGTTCCTGAAATATTTAATGCTTTGTTTGATTTTAGGTACCTTGCTGAAGCTGCATGTAGTGGATGTTTGTCTACTAAGAGTTTAACAGACCAAGATGTTTTAAGACCGTCTACTTTATATTTGACAGGAATATATTTAATTTTTTTTTTCTGTAAAAAAAACTATACTAAAAATCCACTTTTAAATATTATTTTAGCTTGTTTTAGAATGTTAACTATTCCTATTAAATGATTTTTAAAATAAAATACAGGGTGTCAGATAATTATCAGCAAAATTTGAAAAAAAAAACCTTTTGAATTATAAAGCTAGAATTATTGGCAAGTATCCATATGTAATAAACTGTGTATATGAATTAATTTATGCGACGGACTGCAGCGTTCCTAATGGCGAATTTATGAAGTTATAAATCGTATCTCAAAACCTTTGACATACAGCAAAAAACAAATGAATTTCAAAATTACAGATCATTTTTTTTATATAAAATAATGACTTACAATAAAAGAAACATTTTTTAAAGTGCAAAATCTTAATTTTCCTATATCCATTCACCGCTTCTAAAACGCTTGTTATCAGGCAGTAAAACTAAAACATGCAAGGAAGGCACAATTTATTTTAATAAGAATGATCAATATTCTCAGTGTGTCTAACATATGCATTAATGTGCATTTAAGCATGCGATTTACTTTGAATTGTTAGCCGATGGTCGGCAATCTCAATCTCCATTTTGTGCATATGGCCTTTCATGAATTTCTCTGCATTAGTGAAAAAATAATTTCTAACCTGTGCATGAAGTTATAAAGAAGCCATCAGAAGAGGAAAAGTAGCATACGTTTCCATATATGTATAAACTAAATGATGCTATAGATAAAATAATTACCTGCATCAAAATAATAGACATTTGGTTAATATATTTTTCATAATATGTCCTCAGTTTCAACAACCACAATTAAAGATCATTGGGTGTTCACGACGACTGCACTTTATTATTAACGGTCTAATGGTATATGTATTGTGCTGTGTGTTCCTTAAAACTTTGTCATCTTGAATGTCAAATTTAATAATTAGTATGGATATATATTCAGGTAAAAGCAATATGTATTTGTCGTAGTTTATAACAATTCTCAATGATTCATTCTACGGGTCACATTAATAAAATTTCGGAGCAGGGACTCTTTTTAAAAACAGGACTATATTTCGACTGATGTACGATTAGCAATTTCATTGTTTGATATTAGACGAGGATAGTTAACTCGGTCCAGAGGAGAGTTAAAACGCAATGGAAAGTATTATCAGCTGAGTCCACACAACTTGTATAATTGCATTAGTTTTAAGGGGACGACGGACGTTTTAATAAAATTCTTTAAATTTGCATAATAGAGCTTTGAAATTTGGTGCAAATATACATTTCACTTTAAGTATATAGAACACCTTAAAAGAATTTTCCAATATTATTATAATTTTAAGATCATTTAAAAAATTTAAATTTTAAAACTAAATTTTAAAATGCTCCTTGCGTCTTAATTTTTGAGATATTTCCTCGATTTTGGAATTTTAATCACATAAAACTCTATTACAAACAAATCTGCGTATCGATTTTTTAATAACTTAAATAGCTAATTTTTTAGAGATATTTTTCTGAATTCCATATCGATTTTCATCAAAATTTTGCGTTATAATAAGTTAAAAATCAAATTTAATTATCTTAATGAAGTCGAATTTTAAGAATAAATACACAATTTCTTTTTAAGAAATACAAAAATTCTTCCGAATTAGTTTCATGAAAGTTGATCAAAAATTAAGTTGAAAGCAGCATTTCAAAATTTAAAAAAAAAAAAAAAATGAAAAATCAGTAACAAAATATAAAGTTCGGAATCCTCGGGACTTTACCAAGTCCGAACTTTGGATTTTTCTGAATTTCGGGTCAAGAAAAATATTGCTATTCCAATAAAAAGAAAATTAAATTTCCCTACTTGAAAATGCAAAATATGACGTTCGTATTTTAAAAATTGCATATAACAGTTATTAATACTAAATTAAACAACATTGTTCATTAAATAGATCATAACAAAATAAAAAGTAAAACAAAACATTTATTCAGGGGAACATACATTTTAAGAACAAATTGCAACTTTCTTACCTATTAAACACTTCAACAACAGTTAATGTGCGCCAATTTATTAACTTATGTTTCTCATTAAGAATTTATTTTTTTTAATCCTGTGCAGAGACATGAGTTCTAATTCGGTAATAAAGCTTCTTTCGGTCCAGACCTTTAATGGTATTTATCCAGGGAGTTTATGATTTCATCGATTGCCGCATTTTCCTCATTGCCACAATCACTTTCTTTATGCTTGTTGGTTTAAAACCATCTCAAGAATTTCACCGTCACTTAATGTATCAATAACAGGCGCGTCTTATCAATATCCATAACTTCAAGGACATCACTTTCCGCTAAAGGCGTTGCTGAAGATTTAGCATACATTAGAAGTTTTGTAATGTAACTTTTATTTTTCCGCAAACGAGAACATGCCCAATCTGTTTCCGGATCGACAGCGCCAAAAAAAATTGATGAATGTCATAAGTTATGCCAAGTATTTTTCAAAGTGTCTTCAGAAATATTGCCCAATGCACCGCCGATACTCTACAAAGCGTCCTTTGAATTAAATTGTTTCAAAAAGTCTCATATATTCTCTACTCTGTTACTGAAGTTTAGCATACGCGTCAGGAAATCATTTTTATAGCGGCATTTACAAGCTCGCAAAATATGCATAGGCTGTATTTGCGATGTGCAGTTTGGAGGCAATAATAAAATTTTCACATTTTCTTCAACAAGAATTTCTGCCTCTAGATGAGCTGAACATAGGGTGGGCCGAAAAAAACTTTTTTTTTGAATTTCGATGATGGGTAGTGCGGAAAAGTGGCCACTAGTGGCACCAAGTTCACACAAAAAATTTGAGATTTTTAGGACAATTCCTATATTTGCCGCTTTTGGCTTGAAGTTTTGCTAAAATGCTGATTTTTGAACTTTTTTAGCAAAAATTTTAAAAATGTTAAATTAAACTTATTTTAATCGTATTTACTTGAAAAGGCATATTTAATGTTCCAAATGTATAAATATGCTCTGATAATGTATTATTTAATTGCTATGTGTATTTTAAATTAGACGATTTTTATAGCCTTTTCGTGTTTAAGTGAGCAAAAGTTGCATGTATTGTTTGAATCTTTCAATAGTTTCTCTCCTTTGTCTTGTTTATGTCCCTTGGTCTTCCTTATTTTTTTCGATGCTTTAACCCCTTGAGGGGCAAGGGAAAATGACTGTAAATGTTGAATTCTCACTGGAATAATCGAAAAATTTTATTTTTAAATAAGGGAAAGCAAGATTGTAACAATTTTTCTCCAAAGTTAAAAATGTAAAATTCAGTAAAACTTTTCTGGTGAGAATCTTGTTTAAATTAGGCGGGATATATTTTATCCCACCGCCTCTCAAGGGGCTAAGGGTCATATATTTGGGTGACGGACAACAGAATCGCCCAGAAACAGATCTGGAAGGAAAGAAGGGGTGAAGCGAGAACTTAAGCGAACGCAGTGACTCATCGCGATGTTGGGGGAGTGAAGGAGGAAATACAAGAGGGGAGAAAGTGCGATAAGGGATGTTTATTATTTTTCAGTGCTCAGTTTCCCTGTGACATTTGTTCAGTGTAAAAGTAAAAACTTTTTCTCGTGCAATACATTGCTTTTTGGATCGTTTAACATGACTTTACTGTGTTTTGTGCGTTTTATTACGACGAGTTTAGAAATGGCTAGTGCGAAAGTTCATGATCATGTAAAGACATGTGATAGCGTGAAAAATAGCCATTTTGGGGCACCGTGCAAATTGAAAGACTTGCAATTGCCAACTATTGCTGACATCATGCGCCACTACTATTGGTTGCGAAACGATATAGAAGAAAATCGAGATTTTATCTTGAACCAGTGGATGATATTATTAAAATGGCAGGTGAAAAAGTTTCCGAAATCTGGATAAAATCTTCCATACCAGTGTTTTCCCAATTAACAATTAACGGAAAGATTAAAACTATTACAATGAGCGTAGATCATTGCAGAAATCTTGTAATCATACGGGCGTTAAAGGCAAGGCGATCTGCGAAGATTTCGTACGAAATGCGGAAACCTCTCTCTTTGACATTGCAGCTTGTAAGTGTAGAGGCTTGAACAATTGTAGCTGCGACATCAGACGTAAAGTTCCACATCGGGAGGTGAACTTCTTGAAGGATCAAAGAACTGTTCAAAAATGTTTATCGGAAATATTGATTTAAAAACAAGCAAAACTCTTGCAAAGAAAATATCGCGGAAAATGAAGAGGGATACAATTTCAACGATTAATAGTGGTTCTGCGACAAAGTCTTCAACGAGTGGAGTTAGATCCAGATGGAAGACAGTTATATTGTTGGAAGATTCAAGTAGTGGGAGCTTTCAGGCAAGCAGTTCGACTGTATCTGAATTTGAACCAGGCCCTTCAAATCCAAACACTCCTAAACGCATATTCCTGTCTCACACAGCGTCCGCCATGTCTCAGGGAAACGGAACACTGAAAATAATAAGCATCCCTTATCGCACTTTCTCCTCTCTTGTGTTTCCTCCTTCAATCTCCAACATCGCGATGAGTCACTGCGTTCGCTTAAGTTCTCGCCCCACCCCCTTCTCTCCTTCCAGATCTGTTTCTGAGGGATTCTGCTGTCCGTCACCCAAATATATGACCCTTAAAGCATCGAAAAAAAAATAAGGAAGACCAAAGGACATAAACAAGACAAAAGAGAGAAACCGTTGTAATATTCAAACAATACATGCAACTTTTGCTCACTAAAACGCGAAAAGGCTATAAAAATCGTGTAATTTAAAATACACATAGCAATTAAATAATACATTATCAGAGCTTATTTATACATTTGAAACATAAAATATGCCTTTTCAAGTAAATACGATTAAAATAAGTTTAATTTAACATTTTTAAAATTTTTGCTAAAAAAGTTCAAAAATCAGCCTTTTAGCAAAACTTCAAGCCAAAAGCGTCAAATATAGGAATTGTCCTAAAAATCTCAAATTTTTTGTGTGAACTTGGTGCCACTAGTGGCCACTTTTCCGCACTACCCATCATCAAAAATAAAAAAAAAAGTTTTTTTCGGCCCACCCTAGATAATTGTTCAATGAACAATTATCTAAAATCAAAATAATACTTACATTTTTTGGAAAACTGATAGCTTTGCAGTGAGATTTAGCTTCGGGTACAAAATTCTTATTGACCATTCTGTCGTTATTTTCTTTGCTATACACGTTTTTTTACTTGTTTTATAGTGTACTGGAGGGGGAAGGGGATAGTTTTGACCCCTTTAAAGGCATGAGGTTTATTACTTTGACCAATAACTGGAAGTTTGAACTTATGAGTGCCTGCGTCATTTTCGCATGGTAAAATGCTGAGCCTTTCTTTCCCCCTTTTCTGAGCCTTTCTTCATCCTTAAATGCCTGTGTGTGTGGTTCGCCAGTGTTTTCCGTGGTAGATAATGCCAAAACAAACCGGTTTTATCAGCGTTATATATCTGGTTTGATGTTAATGATTCCACAAATATTAATTTGTGAAATTCATCTACAAAGTGCTCTGCTGAAGATTTATTACCAAATATTTTCAATTGGCGTATTCCGTGCAGTCTTTTGAACTTGGTAAGCCAGCTAGTGGAATATCCAAAAGTGGAGGCTAAATTCATATCCTTGTGAAACATTCTGGCTTGTTCCATAGTCATCGGTCCTGTTAAGGGAACATATTCAGACCTTTGTTGCCGGACCCATTCGATCATTACTTTATCTATGTCTTCATTATCAGCAAAACGCATAGTTTTTGGTTCTTCATTGCTAAGGGTACATCACTGTCTGCAAAAAATGCCAAAATTTGTTTAAATCTGAAATCTTTTAACCAATTCCTTAAACGTAATAAACAGAGAGAGAAAATAACACACGGTGCATCGGTGACTACTTCAGTCAGGCGAAAAGACCCGTTCGCTAATGCTAATCCTATGGAAGAAATTTATAAAGATATCTCGGTGTTATTTCAATATTTTTAAATGATTTCTTTTGCATTGGATAGCTGAGATCGATCTGTATGCAGGTCGTTTTTTATTTTTTCAATTTTCATTGCTGATTTTCTTTATGAGGATGTTTTCACTTTCGAAACCGGTTCCGAAAATGAAAGTGTCCCCATAAAAAATATCTGTAAACAAAATCGAAAAAGTAAAAAAACAACCTTTGTACAGATCGATCTCAGCTGTCTAATGCAAAAGAAACCATTTAAAAATATTGAAATGCAACCGAGATATCTTTATAATTTTTTTCCATAGGATTAGCATTAGCGAACGTGTCTTTTCATTTGACTGAAGTAGCCTCTTAACTGAAAACTCTGCTAAAATGCGATTTCTTCCCCGATCCCCATGTTTCTATTTTTAGACTGCAGATTGACGGACGAATTAAGCTCCAGATAGACGTATTATTCTACACTCAAGCTCTCTTTGTTCTGGTCAGGCGGCGCTTTGTTGTGCGCTTTTTTCATATTTATCATTGCACGCGGCGTTTTTCATATTTAATGGCTTTAAAAGGAAACTACCAGACATCATGCAAAAGGACTATCTTTCCTTCAAATCGAGATTTAATCGTCTTATCTCCTAGCATTGTTGTAACTCGCCGTCGTATTGTGAATAAACCGCAGAATGGTAGAAAAAAACGGGTTTCCTGAAAAAGGGTTGAATGATGGCAAAACAAGCTTTGTAACGGAGCCTTATCGTAGTGAATATAGGCCTTTACTGCGCCCTCTCTCTTCAACTAAAGTAGCGAGGGAGGCGAACGAAAAGAAGAAATTGAATGCTTGATATAAGTGCGGGGAGAAGCATCGATACCTGCGGAAAAAAATAAAACAGAAAGCAATATCCAACGTAATGTTCCAATTTTTAATGCTGTTCTTAACTGCTCTGTTCAACAAGCGCAAAACGTTTTGACATATTTACAAATTTATTTTTTAAAGGAAAGATATAATATTGGAAAGCCTGCCCATGGATCGAGTTGAAATTGAACAGTTTTTCCATTTTTTGATCCATCAATTACCTACTGAGTTATAAGCGTTTTCGATCACGTGACAAACCCGTTTTTCGCCCGCTGTTGAGTACTCTTTCTCCCTTCGCGCGAATATTCGATTCAAAACGCCCACTTTGGCACTCTTTTCTGAAAGATCTAGTGCGTTTGCAAAAAAATGGAAAAAACAGCTCAATGACATAGTTTCTGAATAACAACACCAGCTAGTTTCATGCATTTTCGAACAAAAATAAATTAAAACATATCTCAGAAAGTTGCCCTTTTTGATTAGACCCTCCCTCAAACCCCAAAAAAGAAAAAAAAAATCTTTCCCTTTTTGAATATTGCCGCTGGAAAGTCCGAACTTTCGACTTTGTACTGTATTGAGAAAAACAGATTTAAAGTATATTAAAAGGTAAAAAAATTGTTTTTGACAAAATTAAAACACAGGTATCTTTGCGTATAATAATCGCATCTGCACTGTAAAAAAAAAAATCTGTAAAGTTACTAAAGTTTTTCTAGGAAACTGGGATTCCAAGAAATATTTATGTAACGGCAACAAGAAAAATTCCTGTAACAGACGCTGTTACAGTATTTTTTCTTGTTGCCGTTACATAAAAATGTCTTGGAATCCCAGTTTCCTAGAAAAACTTTAGTAACTTTACAGATTTTTTTTTTTTACAGTGTGCATGATGTTTTCCACGAATAACGTAGTAAACATTGGAGAATAGTAATATAAACAGAAAGAAATGTCGATTTTTGCTTAATATTTTATTTTATATTTTGTTTTATATTTTCAAAAATGCATTAAGCTAGCATATGAGGGAATTAGGGGATATAAAGGAATTTTTTGAAAATAATATTTTTTCTTTTTGTCAAGAAATGTTTGGAAAATATACCTTATAGTAACTCATTATTAGCTTTTAAAAATTATAATTAAAATATAAATTATACATTATGATTACATTTTCAAATTAACTCGCAATGAGAGATTCAATTGTACACAATTCCCTATATAGCTTATGTATTAAACACATTTAATGTCACATAAATAACTAAAAATAACGATCGTGTATTTAAATTTCGCTCTTATATTTTTGCCTACTAAGATAGCTATTCAATTAAGACATATAGGACTAATATTACATCAGTTGGGACAATAGATATATATTTCAGAGCAAGTCACATATAATAAGATTATTAAATTAAGTTTATGGATTACAAATGTTTCATTAAAGAAGTATTTTGCCGTTAAATCTTCAAATATACAGTAGAGAGAATAAAATTTGATAGTGAGAGATCGCTGAAATTTAATTTAATTCTTTAACAATTTGCTATTCTCTGAGGATTATCATTTTCAGTCAAGCATTTGTAATTTATTTAATGTTTTATTACAATTTGTTCAATTTCTTTATATCCTAAATATGTTTTCAAAATAATTTCATCAGTTATAAAACAAATCGTCTATTATACAGTATATCTGACGGGTGTGTTTTATATCAATAAGAAAATTCTATATTTTCGAATGATTTTAAACATGTACACTGTAAAAAAAAATCTGTAGTTCTACAGATGTAAAGTTACATGCTTACTAAACTTTCACCTGTAACTGTACGAAAAAAGCTGCGAATCTACAAAACTAGTTTTTGTAAAGCTACAAAATTCTGTAACTTTACAAATGAATCTGCTAAAATTTCAGTACTCTTACTAAACTTTTATTTGTAACCCTGGCTGCAGTTACATGAAAAGTTCTCGGAATCCCAGTTTCCAAAAAAATTCTTAGTAACCTTACAGATTTTCTGATTTTCGGCGCAAAAGTGTGTCTGTTACATGAAATTTTGTTGTTGCCGTTACATGAAAAGTTCTAGGAATCCCAGTTTCCTAGAAAAACTTTAGTAACTTCACAGATTTTTTTTTACAGTGTATGAAGACACAAATAAAATATGTTTAAAAAGCATATAGCTGTTTCAAAACCTCTAAGTTTTCATTCTCAGTGCTTAAAATAAAAAGTAAAATTAAAACACTGTGTAAAAAGAGGGTGGGGACAGAGAGTCAGAAAGGGGTACCTTTCAGCCCTACTGCCTACGGTGAAATGCGACACACAGCTGACAAACAGCTACGGAGTCAATCTCACGCGCATACTCAGAGAGACCAATCAGAATCGCCCAATTGTTCCGGAAGAGTTCAAACTTAGAGGAGAGAAAGGGGGGAAGGGAATGAACAGAACGAATTATAGAAAATCAAACCATATTAATGAAAAACTGGGCGGACTGGATAAATCGCTAACTAAACTGTTTGAAATTTTCCATACGTGATAAGCTTCCCAGAAGTCAAGATCGTAAATTGATGAGCATTTTTTTTTATTATGGAGGTTTCGGAAAATTTAAAATTATGGTTGTCGGACCAGCAGTTGTTGGCAATAGCGGAACGTTTGATATCACAATTTTTAACACAAGTTTTATGCTCCCCCAAACGGATCTTGAAGGCTCGCTTCGTTTGACCAATGTACATTTTATTGCATTCGCAAGATATCCTGTAATTACTCCAATTTGAAAAACTATCAATTGGATGTTTCAGATTTGTGAATTGAATTTTGTTAAAAGGAGTATAAACTACCTTAAAGTCAAATTTTAACAAGATTTTAGAAATTTGATGTCTTATTTTCGGAAAATATGGCAGTATAATTAAATTTTCGTTACCGACAGTATTAACCCTGGATTGAGTACGTTTATTTAGTTTATTATGAATGGAATCGACGATTTCAGCTGTAAAACTTCGATCAATGGCAATGAATTTAATGTAATCCAATTCTGTTTTTAGTAAGCTGTCGGAAGAACAAATATTTAAAGCCATGTAGACAAAAATGTTAAAGGCAGCCAAATTTTCATTATGTGGATGGGATGAAAGGCGATGCGGGGGTAAGGATACTGCGAATGGTTTACAGTAAACCGTAGTGTGAAACAAGTTATTATCGGGGAAAACCATGACATAACAAATATGTTACGGTAACGATTTAGTGATTAAGATTTTCATTTCTCAACAACTTTCAGAAAAATCATGGCGTCATTTATTTTTTTTTTAAGTACGTGCCTATATCAGAGTAAACATTGAACAATTCATTTCTAATTTACGGAAGTATGAACGCGAAGCGTTCATAAAAAGATAATATATATCACTGAATATAGCAACCTAGTTCTGCAGCAATCTGAAAAACGCAGGAAACTCGTGTAAGCGGTAATCACTAAACGTCGTATGAACGCTACGCATTCATTAACCAAAAACAACATCACTGGATTCAGCAGTTCTCGCTGTGTAGCAATATCAAAATGTACAAAACTCGTAAGGCCAGCATAAATGAGAACTATACAATAAACGGCTAATATAAAACACTACAGCAAAAAATGCATAAAATTATTAACATATTTTAACAGACATCTTCTTTCTTGAAACCCAACTCTAAAAAATGTTGAACTGCCATAATTGTTTAATTTTCAGTCGTCGGTAATCTTCATTTAACTTTCCAGCAAAAAAAAAAAAAAAAAGAAAAAGAAACCCTCACAATTTCAAACTGAATTACACAGGTACTTTCAAATTTTACAACTAAAAAAAGCAAAAAAATTAACAAATATTAACAATAACAAACTTTTGCCTTGTCGTCATTTTAACTTTACAATTACAAAATGTCGTCCTTCTACACGAATTACAAAACATGCGGAGTTGTGTTGTCAAAACACCGCTTAGCTAATTTTGAATAGAAGTTTTCAGGTAGGCGTAAACATCCAATACACAACAAATCATCCAATTCCATTAACCATCTCATGCATTAAAACCTCATATGAGGTTGTCAGATAAAAAATGAAACAAAATCATTAATCATAATTATTTGGATTTTGAATTGCATACTAGCTTTATATGAGATCAAAATCAGCTTTTGAAAAGAATCAATAGATGGGAGCATATATATGCCTTTCATTTTGTTTGTATGGGTTTTAGGATCCATTGTTGTCAAAAGTCAAGCAGGCTAAAACAACGGATTTGGAAAGTGCTTCCCACCAGCCAAAGGAGTTTAACAAGTAAGTAAAAATATATTTTATGTTTCTTACATCATTTTGATTACAAAAGAAAAAAAAATTGAGATTTAAGTTTTTTTTTTCTTTTTTTTTTGAGGAATGAAAGGTGATTTAGTCTGAAACCTCAAATGTGACTTCCATGCAGTTATAGCAATTACAGCTCTCGCTGCATGCAAACCTCATTTGAGGCTGTTAATTATATCATGTAAGTTTCTAAAACATAAAACTATAAAAAAAGGCAATTCTAATTAATTTTATAATTCGAATTATATATATATAGGTGTGTTTATGTATGTAACCCGACATTATAAGTAACCCGACAATTTACATAGATACATATGTGCGATATTAGAAATATATATATATATATATATATGAATATATTGGAAAGTAAATATATGAAAGTAATAAAAAATATTATTTAAAAGCAATTTTCATGATTTGAACGAATTAAAAGTTAAATATCAATAGGATTATGAGAAAGGACTTCATATTTTTTAAATTGAATGAATTGACTGACGGGTATAATAGATTATACTAACGTTTTTTTGTTTTATTTTAATGCCATTATATTATTTAAAATTATTTCTTGCCTTTTATAGGCTTTATAATGGACCAAAAAAGTGGCAGATCCAGAAGGAGATATTTATCTCAAAATGAAATAGAATAACTTATGTCTCCTCCTTCAGATTCCAAAGATGATATGTTTAATGAAGATGATGATGACTACTTCGATTCGAATTACATACCAGCTGAGAATATTAAATATGATAGTGAAGCAATGACTGATGACAAGGAAATCAATATTGGGCCTTCTACGTCAAGCGGCATTACACATTCACATAACAAAGAAACGATTAGTAAGAATGATATTGATAATGACATTCATATTACCTCTAAGACACCGGCTATAAAAACCAGTATGATCAGAGAAAGACGTTAGTTCGCTAACAAAGATAATGATTTCTCTAAAGAACCCCTAATTTTTCAATCTGAAAAAGAATCTGAATTTTCTGGTGATACTCCTTTAGATTATTTTTATAGGCTTTTCCCATAATTTTACTTAAAAGACTTACGTTATCAAAGAAACCTTTATGCTACGCAACATGGCAAGAAAAAATTAAACATTACTGTTCCGGAATTGAAAATTTTTTGGGAATAAATTTTGTAATGATCTATATACGTTATTCCAGACTTCTTCAATATTGGTCTACAAGTGGTAGCATACGACTAAGCATTATAGCTGATTCTATGTCTATAAATAGGTTTGAATTAATAAAACGCTACCTTCACTTCCAGGACAACCTAAAAATTCCTGCAGATAATACAGATCGTTTGGTATGATTAAGACCGTTTTTAGATATCCTTCATAAGACAGTTCACGAAGCTAGAAAACCAGAAGAATCACAATAAACTGATGAGATGATGGTGCCTTTCAAAGGTAGATCTTCACTTAAGCAATTTTTAAAATCAAATCCAAAGCCATGGAGTTTTAAAATATGGGTTCTAACTGGAGTTTCTGGCTATGTTTAATGTTTTGAAATATTTCAGGGAGCAAATGGTGGAAGAATGCCTCTTTCAAAAGAATATGGTGCAGCTGGTGATGTAGTTTTGCGTTTGTGCCATGATATAGCTGGAAAAAATCATAAAATATATTGTGACAATTTATTTACTTCAATTCAAATAATTTAGGAATTAAAAAAAACAAAAACTTTATTTTGTTGGAACTATTCGAGCTAACAGAATGAAGAGCGACGAGAAAAAGCTGAAAGATGCTAAATCTCTCATAAAACATGGAAGGGAATCAGTCTCTGTAACTACTTCTGAGGACAACATAACAGTGACTTGATGATTTGATAAAGCTATAGTGCACGTAGTGTCTTCTCTTGGTGGAGTTTAACCAACATATAAAGCAAAACATTTTTGTTATGCAACTAAGTCCATTGTAGAAATAGACAGACCACACTCAGTGTAAATGTGTAATCAGCATATGGGAGGTGTGGAATTAATGGATTCACTTGTGACACTTTATCGTCATTCTCAAAGAAATAAACGTTGATATATGCACATTTTTTTTTCATCTTTTGAATTTTGCTGTTGTAAATGCTGGATTCTTTGTCGAAAAGACGGAAGAGCTGCTAATGACTTATTAGATTTCAAAAGCAGCATAGCAGCAAGTCAAATATATACAGGAAACTCACCACACAAATTGAAAAAAAAAGGGTCGACCATCCGCTAATGGTTCTCCGGATTTCGATTGTCCAGCAAAGAAAAGAAAATTGCCTTTAGTTGCAAAAGAACTAAGATATGACAATGGTAAACATTATCCAAAAATGTGTGATGGTAAATTTGCTCTGAATTGCAAAAACGAAAGCTGTTCGAGTAAAACTAAATATATTTGTGGCCGCTGTCAAGTACATTTATGTCCAAAATGTTTTGAACATTTTCACCAAAATTGATTTTTTTTTTCCACAAATGTAACATTACTGCATACAAGCCTCATATGAGGTTGCTCATATAACTTCCTTAAGAATTCAAAAATTAATAAAAAACAAGTTTCTTGTTATTATTTTCATCTGTTTCAAGGTAATTTACCAGTGAATACTTTTTTTGATAATTGCAAAATAATTCATGCATGAGAGGGTTAAACGGATCCCAATTTAAGATCAGACCACAGTAGACGTGGAAAGAATTTACAAAACGAACTGGTATCAAGAAAAATCCATTTATCGCCTTGCCAAATTGAACGATGCCAAATGCCTCGGCTATTCTGGGATTCAACCGATATTATTATTATTATTATTGAGCCAAATACCATCCTGTTATACCTAAAATCACAAAAATTTGAAAAACCTATGTCATTTTAATTAAATATATTAATGTAAGGACATCCCATCATTTTTGCGATTTCAAAACACAATCTTAATTTCAACCATCTTTTCGTGAACTCCGTAGTGCTGTGGTAGAGTATGATATTTCTGACCGAAAAGTCCCGGTTTCGAAGCAAGTCGGTGGAAGCTAAAGTTTTCATTTTTTTACGTTTATGTGTCCGATGGATATAATTAAAAGAAATTTCGTATTTTTTAGACATTTAAAGTGGTTTTTGGAATTTAATTGTTAACATTTTTTTGTCGCCATCTAATGAGTGTTTGGAAAGGGAAAGAATTAATATGGATTTCTTCAGAATTATTTCGGCATTTTAAATATGTTTTAAACGAATTTTTCTTTAAAAAAAATTATATTTTACTTATGCATTCGCTAAATTTTTCCAATTGCTGAATTTAAAAATATTTGGATTTTTTAATTTTATTTAAATAATTTTACTTCAATATATTTAAATTTGTCTATTCTTTTTATTATTATTTTAAAATTAAATATAATGGTGCTGCCATTTATGTAACAGTTTAAAAATTATAATCAATTTTGATTGTTTAATTAAGATAAAGAATTTTCAAAGAGATATTAAACGAAATTCTCTGTGCGATCTGCGATCACACTTACAGACTTGTTTAAATAAGCATATAGGATAAAATCGTCAGTAGGCTCCCAGTTGGATCCCGTTGCTAGCCATGTGATAGCCAGATCCATGAGTGCTTGCTTCATAGAAACGCACACAATTATTTTATATTGTCTGATTATTGGCGAAAGAATCGTAAGAATTGTGAAATTATAACATTTAATTCGGAAGAAAATATGAATTATTTGTAAATACTTTTATGTGTATGGCTTCTGGGAAATGGAGGGTTGAACTATTGGACACTTACCTTGTTTTAGAACACGCTTTTTACACAAAGAGAGTGACAAAAGCAAAAAAAGAAACAATAGCATTAGAGAATACTATTTACGTTTTACAAAATAATTTAAATGGATAGTTATGTAGGGCTAGATTTATTTCTCTCCTATATCTCTACTAATTTTACTTTTTTTAATTTAAACGAATTATATTCGTCCTAAGATCATGTTTTATTTATATAAAAGAAAATCTAAAGTAAAAATAAAAAGTAAAAAATAAATGCATATAAGACTCAAAATTATTTCTTAGTTTTAAAAAATCGATATGCAGCAAAAAAGTATTTTTTTTTTATCACCTAAAGCAATATTAAATTAAAATATGTAAAATAAATCTCTGAATTAATCCTTAAATAAACGATATACATTCATTAACGAAGCACTTTTATAAAAAAAATAGGGCGTTTCTTGTTTCGGGATACTTAAACTGTTTTATAAGGGGAAAAAAATTATAATATTTTTTTCCCTACTTTTAAAGAACACTTTTCGCAGTTTAGTATAAACATGTGTAAATAACGTAACTATATTAGCAAACTAAATAGACCAAAGCAATATAATTTCCGTTTATTTGTAAAATAATATTTAGTATATTTTTTAAAGTAGCTGCAATAAGTTTTAGAAAAATGTTTTGACAGAATAAAAAAGTATTTAGAAATATATAAAGTAATACCTAAATAAAACTAACAAAGAAAATTTCGTGTAGAATGATTTAACAAAAGGTTAATATTCAATTAGGAAATTGCATTCCAGTAATTGAAAACAAAAATCTACAAATTGAGAAAAATTATGTCCTGCTATTAAACGTTATGATTAAAAAACCACAAATAAAAAAAATAATAACATGAGCTATGTAATGTAATTTTATGCTGAGCATCCTTATCAAATTTAATCATTACCATTTACTTTTCAAAAAATATTTTTAAAGTTCTCTTTAAAACAACTGATAAATGATAACACTTATTAGCAAAAATGAGTGTTAACCACTTCACCGGCTGCCCCGAGATAAGTCAGGGGTAAAAGCACTGTTTCCCAAGTTTCCTGTTTTTACGTAATAAAGTTTATTTTTTAGATATCTTTATTATTTAAAATAAAATATCCCGATAATTGTACAATACAATACTCTACAAAAATAGTAATTATATTTTACTTAAATCAAGAACCAAATCTTTTTATATAACATTTTTTTTCTTTTATCCTTTAAGTACTCAGTTACTTTTGTTGTTCTGCTTTAGAATTAATCTAACAAAACGTTGTAAAATTTTACTTTCCAGAGAAGTTTAGTTGTATAAATAAGGGTAGTACGTTTTTGCTCTTTTTAACCTCTTATATAACAGTGCTTAATTTTTGTACTACTTAATTTTACTTCCTGAATGCAACATACCATTATTTTGTAACTTTGTTTTACCATATTCAGTGTACGAGAAAAAAAAACCTTTAAATATTCACAACTGAATTTGCTCGTAAATTCGGGTATCATTCAATCACTTCAACATTTTTCCAAAAGAGGTACTTTGCTTTTGAATGGTTAAATTTCTTGCAGTGAAAGTGTATTTATTATAGTCAAAAGTACATGCAAATTATGTATTTATTAATTTTTGATCACGAGAAATTATATAGCTTTGCATCGCTAAAAACGGGATTGTATTCAAATTTAGTAATTAGACATTTTTCGATAAAGACATTTGTATAATAGTAGGGTCTGAAATGTTTTCCAGCTCGATTTTTGTGCCATGTTTGATATTTTATTTTTATTTTGTAGCTTTTGACATGTAGATTCCAAATATGTTAGTTGCCATTTTTTTACACATTTTTGAGGTGATATTCAAGATCTCGTCCAAGATGGCTGCCATTTACTGACATTTTTAATATTTGTGGGATATTATTGACAAGTATATCAAATTATATGTTTTTGGGGTCAAAAAATGCAAATCTACAATCAAAATAGGATTAGATTGTGTTATTTATTATTTATTTATAAAGTTACTACAAAATTACTAATATACTAGAGGCATAGAGTTTTACATGACTATCAATTTGCCATGATAAGACCTTCTCTTTGAAACACTGCCACATTCTACAGAGATTATTTCCCTGCAAGAAAAATGCAACTCACTACGTGAGAAATTGCACATTTGTGAAGTTGAAGCTACAACTTTGCTTGAAGATATCAGATAGTCCAAGAGCCGACAGCACAAAAACCTATGTTTTCAAGCACAATAAAAAAACTTTTATTTTATGGAAGAGTAGAAGTAGTGGAATCTTATGATCCATGTCTGCCGGAAGTGAAGTTGTGCATAAGCCAAAAATTAATACCACCAGTGGTTGACTCGTAGGTTTATCATTGTGTTTTCCTGCTCACAGTCCTCCATGTTTTTATATCTTTGTTTGTAGGACAAACACAATGATAAATCTACGACTCAACCACTAGTGGTATTAACTTTTGGCTTATACACCACTTCACTTCCGGCAGGTATGGATAATTAGATTCCCCTACTTCTACTCTTCCAGAAAATTAATGTTTTTTTTTTCTTGTGCTTGATAACATAGGTTTTTGTGCTGCCGGCTCTTCGACTAAGAGTAGTAGTTGAAAAAAATGTTCTTACTACAGTATATGAAACAATTTGGATCTTTGCTACGTTTCATCTGTGCCACTCGTCAAGTAGATTGGGCATTGCCTCTCGCGTCATTAGAGGAACATATCAAGTATCATTTTGCTCTTGAAGTATTTCATTATGCCAGACTCATTCCAGTATACATAGCACACATGAAGGACCTTAAAACACGACATATCCAGAAGTATGGAATGCTCTTGAATCTGTTTGTTTAGCAGTATCCAAATCCAATGTGCCGTTTACAAAACTATTTTCTGACCAGAGCTTGGAACAGAAAATCAAAGAACGGAAGAACATTGGTAGAGTTATTGGTTTAACTCAGAATGAAAACGCCCCCGAAAGGTATTTCTTGTGCGCACTAGAAGTATTACGCATTGTTTGAACATTCTGTGAAAAGTACTGTCTAAATGAAGTCTCTAAGTAGCACAGGAAACACTATTAACTTCGGACTTTTATGTCGCTAAGACGTTTTCATAATGCAGCCATCGTTAAGGAGAGTATTCGGGATCATTGTGGAGGAAACACTGTCCAAGGTAATGCCACACTAATGAATATTGCATCCTCTATCAAAGTTCAAGAATCTGCGAAGGATGATATTCTGAATCGTCGACCAAAAAGGCCAACTGGAATTCGGATAATTTGTAAGAGACTAATTCAAGAAGATAGGCAACTTCTTGCTCGTTTTCTTGTTGTTATGGGATCAAGACCTCAAATGTCTACAAACCTAAAAGATGCAATTGGAAACTACAAGTTTTCTGTAATATCAAGATCATTATTTTCTTCTGATGGATATCTTCATATTCCATCTGACAACAATTCGTTTATTGCAGAAATAGAGCAATATAATCGATCACTCATACTTGAATCATTAGAATCCTTGATTACTTCTCCGATAGAAAAAGTTTGTATTATACATGGAATGGGAATCGTACAATCAGTAAAAAAGACACCTGCCATGAAAACTTGTGAAGACTTCGTAAATGTTTTTACCGAGATCATTATGAAAATGACAATCGGATACTCTGAAGCAGTGTTGCCAGATTTTGGACTTTTTTGTCTCCAGATTGTTGATTGTCACCGCTTTTTTTTAAATAGAAATATTCGGCCTATTTAAAAATAGATTAAAAATTCTGAAAAATAAGGCGTATTATACTATTTTTAAAAAGTGATGACAGTCAAATAATCTAAATAAAAAAAGTCTGCAATCTGGCAACACTGCACTGAAGGGAGAATAATATTTGACCAATACCTTGAGCATTCATTGAAGGAGCAAACTAGTAAGAAAAGATTGGGGGCAACAGAACCTATTAGATTTACTATTACAAATAGTACCGATATAATGTTGGTTTCATTAAAGACGTTTCTTTCACATAATGATACAAAATCACAGCTGACTGAGTATCTCAGGAATAAATTACTACAGGTTTTTGCTGGTAGTGAGAAGAAAATTGTTGTCGTTTTGGCAGTAAGGCATACAATAACCACGTGAATGTTTTCGATTTAGAATTATGTGATCATACACATAAAGAAGCAGACAACTTTATACTTCTTCATGTATTTGATATAGTGAACGATCATGATAATTATGAGATCGATGTATTTTTGAAAGATACTGACATTTTCAAATTGCTGATTGACTTGGTTTCAAGTCATCTAGTAAACAGTGAAATCAATTCTGTTACTGGTCGAGGCAACAAACACAGAAAACCTAATATTATAATAAAAGATGTCGAGCAATAGGTTCTCATAAAAGCAAAGGTTTACTAGGTTTACATTCATATACTGGTGGAGACCGGAGAGGAAAATTTGTAGGCATTTCAAAACAGAAGTAGATAAAAGTGTATATCAATCTTCAGTGTGATGATAATATTATAACAGCTTTTCAAGAACTTGGGGAACCTAATGTTGATCCATTATCCAATCTGTTGTTGTTTGAAAAATGCACCAACTGGACTTATATGAAAAATAGTAATTTTTAAAGGATTTCAGAGTTCAGATGGCACCTTTTCAGAACTAAAAGTTTCGAGAGGGAGAAATTACCACCAACCCTTGGAGCACTGAAGCCACATAGTCTAAGATTCCACTTAATTTGTACCATTGGAAATGGCTAAAGAAATCCTCGACCTACTATACTCCCACTTATTGGCAATGGTTGGGGAAAAATGGCGAAGGAGTAATTTCTCCAGTCAAATGCCTGAAGTTACCTGCGTCCCAAGGAGTTATTGAACTTGTGAAATGTGAGTGTAAGAGAACATGTACAGTTGCGAAATAATCTTGCTTAAAGAATTCTCTGGTTTGTACAGCCCTTTGCAAATGCAGTGACTGCAACAACACAAAGGACTATCAATATCATCACAGCGATAGCAGTGATTCAGAAGAGGATACATAACATGCCAGTACTGTATATAGATATAAATGCTGTTTTTAATCATTTTGTTCAATATGTTGAGTAATTTATTTTATTGCATTTAAATACTTTGGTTGTGTATAACTGGTTAATAAAACGCTAGTATATCTAATGTCTTTCATATTTTTGTGCTTTATTTGCATCTTATAGCTTGAAAAACTCAATGTACTCCTAATTTTATTATATATTTGTATTTCATGACCCTGAAAACATATAATTTGACATACTGGTCAATTACATGCCTCAAATATTAAAGAAGTCAGTAAATGGCAGCCATCTTGGACGCCATCTTGAAAATCACCCCCAAAAATGTGTATAAAAAAATGGCACCTAAAGTATTTGGAATCTACATGTCAAAACCTTCACAAATCAACAACAATATCAAACTTGGCACGTCAATCGAGCTGGAGCCATATTTTACGACATTTCAAACCGTACTACAATATTTGTGAATTGTATATAATAAATTTTACACAGGGAGTTTTTTTTTTTTTTTTTTTACTTTCCTACATGTTAAATGTGTTTATAAAATTTAATAAGTCCTCCAGAAATCTGTAACCGTAACACAGAACGTAACTGAGATATGGCATCTTGTAATCGCCATCAGCTGCACATTACTGTTATTATTGAAACAATGTGCTGTTTATCTTAGGTTCGTGTGCGAAAATAATGCATGATTTTACAATACAAGTTATTTTATAAGCATTTTGGATTCAGAATTTAATTCCAGTTGTATATATATATTATACATCATTTTAAACCTTATATTAAAGTACTACTTTCTTTGAAAAGGAATACTTTTATTAATTTATGTTTATTTAGGCTACCAATTGCATACCTGCCAACATCGAACTAAACTTCTGTAAAATGTGAGTTAAATAACCCAGGTTAAACATGTTTCGAACCAGAAATTTTTTAAGGAAATTAATTGAAACAGATTCCATAAAGGAACGTGATATTAAATCTATATTGATTCATCACGTAAGTTTTCTGCTGAGAAACATGTTTAACCTGGATCAATTTAACTCGTATTTTACGGAAGATTAGCTGAATGTTGCCAAGTATGCAATTGACTTCAGAATTTGAGGTGGCAGAAAAAGATTTTCGTAAAATTTATTTTTACGAGTTTAAACTGAGTCGCAGTACAGCACAAACTGAGTGAAACATTAATGAAGTTTTGGTCGAGGGAAGCATCAACGTAAACACATTCAGCGTTGATTTCAAAATTTAATCCAAGAAATTTCAACATTCAAGACAAGTATAGTCGAGGGCATCCTGCAGTTATCGACAAAGGTCAACAGACTTTTGCGTCACAGGAAACACTAAGCTCGTTTTTCGTAGGCAAAAACGTATTTATTGTAAAGGCTCTTATTTTGATTGAATATATTTACACTGAAAAAAGTGATATATTTTTTAATTTTAATTGAAAAATCATGCATTATATTTTCCCCAACCTAATAGCTACATGAATTATGGTAATGCTTAAAGAAAATAAGCTGTATGGAAACACTTGTGGAAAAAGTAAGAAACACATATCACGAAACTTTGAACAACTTCCATTGCGTAGGCAAGTTCAGAGATGTTGCTTTGTCTCGTAGTTTCATTAATTTAATAAAATTACATAGCAACCGAACGAAATGTACATATAGGGCAGTTTTCAATGTGCAGAAAAGGAAAACAATGTGCAGTAAGTTGACTTTGGTTGACATAATCTAACACAGTGTTTATCGCAGCATTTTGGAATGCTATGTCGTTAACTCATTTTCGCATACAAATTAATTGGATTAATAATGAAAGTTTGTTTTCATTTTTGCTCTAAGAGAATAGCCTGGAGGTATTTTAACAGTATTATAATTATTATTATTATTATTAACAACTCATGTTTTTTATCACATGCCAGGGAGGAAAATCACTGTATTAATTTGAGTCATATATATATATATATATGTGCAATAGATTTGTTTGACGTCGAATTTACTAACATTTCTAAAAAAGTATAACTATGAGTTTGTGCGTCATGTGTGAGCTAAAAATGATAAGTAAAGAATATGCATTATGCATTTATTATAGTTAAAATTACATTCTGAAATCGTATAAGCAAAACGCAATTTGTGTACAGAAATATACAGTGTGGTTAAGACTCATATGTTAAAAATGTAAAGGCAGGAGATGGGACCTAAGTAAGAAGATTTCGAATTGGAATGTGGGTGCAGAAATGTAGCGTTGAGGAAGTAGAAGGCACTGTTGGGTTAGGCGGATGAAAGCGCTTCACTAATTTGAATCGTCATTTTCCGCACAGAATTCGAGCAACTTGCATCGTTACAACAACGCGGAGCTTGCTGACATGCATTTCCTGTATGAGGCTGCAGAAGGAAATACTTCACACCAAACGCACGTCCAACAGGTCTCGAGCTTGTCGAAGAACTATCCTCTACTGTGCGTAATACTGCTTCTTCCACTAGCGCACAACTCAAATGTTTGGATATCCAGCCTATTCCTACCCTGGAATTGTTCCATGTACAGTTGTGGGAAAAAAAGTAAACACCCTTACTAACTCCTCAACAAATTATCGTAGGAGAAAGTTACTGGTACCGAACGATTGAAAATAAATTTTACTATTAAATCATGTATATAAAATTTGCTTAGGGGGGCATCCACAGACTAAAACGAAGCATAACTTTGTTTTTTCAATAACAGTATACCATTCTGACAGCATAAATAAATTCAACACCCTTCAATTAGCCTTAAAACAATTTTTTTATGCAATTCATACCATAAGTTTCCAAGAAATTAATTACTTTAAAGCGAGCGTATTTTAAAGGCTGTGTCGAAATTGAAGTTCGGTAGTCGATTGCTAACCGAGAACGCCCCCGTCTTGATCAAGGCAGCTTAAGCACCACTCAAGCAATCAATGAAGTCTGCTAGATTGCAGGATAGCATAAGGAATTTCAAAATATCTAGTCACTTCTATGATAGACGGCCCCTTAAACCACCATTTTACCGTGTTTAAAGCATAATTTGAAAACTATTTGGAAGAAAAATGTGAAATTTTGGATTTTCTTAAAGCAGGACTTAATAAATCTAAATCCATCAAAATTGTAGGTTGCAAGTCATAATTTTTTCGAATATTGATTTCATAATTCATAATTCATATCATAAAATTATAAAATTTGCAAATTCAGCGTATTTATGTTTGGGTATATTAGCATTATTGCTGCACAAAACATTAGCACATAAGGTGCATAATTTAAAGAGATATACATAAAAATATGAAAATGTAATTAAACATTAGAAGCAGTAAACTTTGAATGTCTATAATTCAAAAACATATCATTCAAATTACTTGAAATTCGGTGTCTAGGCATATTTTGAACCAAAGATTTGAAATATCTCGTTAAAATTGGGTACTGCCATTGAAAAAAAAAATGAAGTTGGGATTTGTTTTAATATGTAGATGGCCCCCTAAGCAAATTTTATATACGTCATTTAAAAGTGGACTTTATTTTCAAACGTTCGGTACCAGGAAATTTTGTCTACGATAATTTGTTGAGGGGTCAGTAGGGGGTGTTTACTTATTTTTTTCCACGACTGTACATCCTTTGAGCAATCGCTTCATTTCCTTGTGCATCCCCATTCATGAAATGCATATCAGCAATCTCCGCATTGGTCTAACGTTGCAAGTTGCTCAAAATCGGAGCGGAGAATGGCGATTCAAGTCAGCGAAGCGCTTTCATTCGCCTAACTCAACAATGCCCTCTATTGCTTCAATGCTGCATTTCCGCACCCAAATTTCTATAAGAAATCTGCTTATTTAAGCCCCCTTTCTCTGCATTTACATCTTTGAATTATAGTTCTGAATCTCCCTGTATAACTTAGTTTACGAAAATATTTCAGTAAAAAATGTTTCTAAATTAATAACATATTCTAATAAAAGTTCCGAATTGTTTTTGTATTGGATAACTGAAAAAAACATCTTGTTATATATACGTATATTGAAAAATAAATGCGGATTTTGTTTCTACTTTTTATATAGCAGAAAACTCTGCGAAATTTTAATGAGTGGATTTTAACAGTATGATTGAGTAGGCCGTTGTATTATGTTTTGCTGTGTTAAAAAAAATAATCATGAAAATAGTAATTGAAATAATAGTAAGTGAACAATTTTGCATACTTAATATTCACATAGAAATTTTTTAGTCAGTGTCGCAAAATGTGTTGTTCCTATTGTTAGTCGAGCAATATTTGTGTATTTTCTTTTTATTCCATTAATGCATTTTACTTGAAATTGCAAGTTATTCTTCTCTTTTAAAGGATTCTTCTGTTCTGTATTATCTTGATCATAAAAATTTCAACTGCATAGTATCTCTTTTCTAATTATATAATTAAACATAAATATATTTAATAAACAGATTTAAATGCGTCCAGTTGAAAAATATATTCAGTAAGAATTCTAGAACATTAAATACATACACTTAGTACAGCTACTTACAGTGTTATAAGAAAAAATATTATCATATTTGTTTCTGAAAATATAATATTTTCCCCAATGTTTGAAAGGATTCCTATAAGTTCAATTTTGCATACATTTTGGAAAAATATTTTTATTGCTGCAATTCATTTCCGCTTATAAACACAAAGCAGTACTGTTTAAAAATTCATATGTATTTTGAGCTCATACTTCAGAGAGAGAAAATGAAAAATAACTCGAGATAATTATCACGCATATTGTAATTAACAGCCTCCAAACATGAATAATTAGTGAATTTTTATCTTAAATGTTCTGTAAATGAATATGAAAATTTTAATAAAAATGTTCAACATGGGATTACGTATCTCTGCAGAGCGGTGCCGGCGTAACATAAAGCATCTATGATCTTAACATGAGCTTCAAGAGTTGTTTATAATAGTTTAAAGGTTTACATATGCATATTTTTTACGCTGCTCTGATTTATGAGGACATATGGGAATAACATAATGACACTTTGTTTAAAATTTGATGGCGCTTTAGAGACAGCATTTGTTGTGAGATAAAATTTTGTAAGAAATGCAGAGAAAAAAAGGAAAAAGGTTTCAATACATGTACAAGGATATATAATGAAATTAATATTTCCCAGTTTTAATTAAACTGCGTATTTGCAGATAAAAGTGAACTTTTTAAAATAACATTTTCTGTAATAAATTCTGCAAATGATGCAGTATACAGTTTAAACTGTATTTGCATATAATTTAAATCCTAAAATGCAGTAATACTTATATATATATATATATATATTGTTGACAAACGTACTACTTATAAACCTAATTACTTTTAACATATTCAATTGTTGCCAAAGATAAAAATGACATATGCTTGGATATTTTACCGATTAGATGTACCAATTTTAAAAGAGAAAGTCGTATGATAGAATTAATCTTATTTACGCATGTAAAACAATGGTAGAATTCAATTAATTTCTAATTTATATCAAAACATGTTTTACAATTAACACTTTTACGTTTAATTTGTATACGTACGTTTGTATACGCATATTACGTTTAATATATATATTAATTTCGTTATATGCATAAAAAATTTTAAAATTTATTAAATTAAACCACTTATTTATCGTTATCTATATTCTTAAAAACCAAGATTATTTATGTCACGGATCAAATAATTGTTTCTTGTATTAAACGTACTATAAATAGTTTATTCTAATATGTATTAATGATACTAGGTGGCTCAGCCTCCTGAGAGCTACAACCGCCAACCCCCGTCCAGACTTAGTAGCCTCTGGAAATAAAGCAATGTGCCCTTTTAAAAAAATATTACCAGGTTGCGGGATTGAACGATATTATCACCATAGCAGCGGTTATCCTATGTAATCGGGTTGTCATGCGTGAGTGGTGCCTTTTCTGTTACTTTGTTCTCATCCATCATTTTCGTAATAACCGGTGACTGTGGCGTTGATAAGTAAGATCAATTACACATTTGAAAATCAGCTTGTATAAAATGGTGCATTAAAAATGTGATAAATAATTACGTAATAAATCTTTCTGACTTTTATAAAGACGCTATGGACAATATTCTTCCTTTAGGTTTGACGTTAAAAAATTCCGTCTGCTTGGGAAAAGATTTCAGAATCACGTTATTGAAAACCATTGTGTTCTCGCTTATATTATGTGTTTTGATCGAGTTTTGGATATTTTCAGGAACACGTATAGCTTATTCATGAATTCTTTTCTCTATTTTGATCCACTATTATGCATATTTTTATAATATTTTTACATTGTATATTGTTTATATTAATTAACAAAAATATCCATTTTTTTCTAATATGTATTTATCGAATTTTAATTTAAAGTATTTTGCGCATACATTTACCTGTATTTATGCTGCATCAAGTGATGTAATATACAAATAAATTTGCTAGCTACACATTTTTATACCATGTGACGACGTCACATTAAAATCCTCCGGAATGAAAAAACGCTTTAAATGTATTCATTTTAAAATATGACGTAATTTTCCTTATTGAATGAAATTCTCATGCAATAATTTATTTATTTTTAAGATTTTTGTCTTTTAAGATTCACGAGTACATACATTATTTAATTTAAAAGTGTATAGCCTCCATGAACTTTACAAACGTTACATTACTTTAATTGAAATTTAATTAATTTTGTTTTTATGGGAACACACAATACAATACAAACACAATACAAAAAACAATATCTTTGGAATTGGAGTCTTGCATAGATATATATTTTAATTTTTAACTGTTCGTCAATATTATCATTTGTCCATTTTAAATACGATGTAATTACTCCCATTTACTGCTTTTAATGCATATTAGTGAATTTATCATTTTAAAGTTTTCTTTCTCTTTTTAATATTCAAGTGAAAATAGATTTTTTGTTAAAAAAGAAGTATTATTATTTGCACTGACTTAGAATCGACGACAAACGTTAAAAAATGCTTCCCGAAGTATGAAATAAATGTCTCGTAAATACATTTTTTAATTTAAACTGTTTGCCAGAATTATTACTTGGCAATTTTAAATATGACGTAATTTCTCGCCTTTACTGCTTTAAATGCATAGTAATTAGTTTATTATTTTGAAGCTTTCTTTCTCTTTTAATCATAGTAAATACAATTTTTATTACGTAATTTCCAATATTTTTCAGCTTTTACCTTGTAATCATTTAATTCTCAAGTTTTTTCTATTTTAAATAGTCATGTGTAAATACATTTTTAATCGTGAGGGAATATTATTCTTTGCACTGTTTCTACGATTGGCAACAATTTGAAATATTAACATCTCTAAAGTATGGAAAAAATATCTTTTGAAATGATGAAAATTTAATTAAACAAAATAAGAAATTTTTATTTATTTAATATTAATAATATCATTAATATTTAATTAATACTTTTTTCACATTTTCTTGAAAAACATAATTTAATCATAATATTGTCTTTGTGGTATTAGGACATTAACTGTAACCGAAATTAACCTAGAACAAGAACTCTGACTCATGTTTATGTGATGTTGTGTCGTGCTTGTATGTGTAATCTAAATAGAATAAGTTATGTGTGAATAAATGTATGCAGGTAATTTCACTACATATATACACTGGAGCCTTTGACGGTTCTCTACATTATAAACAGAACTTCATAACAACGAATGGTGTCAAGCGGTTAGAAGGATGTTTACAACAGTGGAATACTAAAAACGGATTCATAGCTTAAAGTAAGAAGTTTTCTTTTCTCGTATAGTTATACGGCACATTTATATTTATTTCATTAAGAATTAAAATGTCTAAAGATATAGAATATGGAAATTCCTATCAGGATACACAGCCAGAATAATTTACTTTTTCATCACCGGCACTTTGGTTAAAATGGAAGCAACGTTTCGAAAGGTATCGATTCTTTGCGGGTTTAAAAAATCAAACAGAGGTAGAACAGGTAAATTCTCTTATTTATCGCATGGGAGATAAAGCAGAAGTTATTTTTACGTCTTTTAACTTGTCGGAAGATGACCAGCAGAAATATAATATTGTTGTAAAGCATTTCGTTGATCATTTTATAGTAAAGGTAACTCAATTTTCGAGCGTGCGCAGTTTAATCAACGCATTCAAAATTAAGGTTAATCTCTTAAAGATTTTATAACTTCACTTTTTTCACTAGCTGAATATTGTGATTACGGAGTTCTTTATGATGAATCAATACGCGATAGAATTGTTGATATAAGAGAGAAATCATTAAGTGAGGAATTAAAATTGGATCCATACCTTCCTTTAAGCAAATCTATAGATAAAGTTCAGTTATCCGAATAAATTAAAAAGCAACAAGAGATTCTTTCTTCTAATAATGCTTCTGACCATAGATTTTCTAATGGAAAGAAAACAAAGGTGAATTTTAAGAGGGGTATCCAGTCAACATTTTAAAGAAATTGATAAAAGGAACTATGGAGAAAAAGATAATCCAAAAACCTTTGATCTTTGCAAATGGTGCGGAAAATATACACATAATAGAAAAGTGCCTCCAGCAAAGGATGCTAAATGTCTGGAATGTTCCAAACGAGGGCACTTTGCATGGGTTTCAAGGGAAAATTAAAGTAAATCTGAAATTTCTTTCTTATGTACAATTAGGGAAACACACTGTAATAATAATAATAATGATTTGTTATGGTCAGTACCTATTGAAATAAGAGGTAAAACAATTCGATTCAAAATAAATAGCGGAGCAGAACACACTGTTGTTCCTGCTACTTCATCAATCTTGAAGGATTCAAAAATCTTAAAATCAGACAAAAAACTTTGCGGCCCGAATGGGAAATACTGAAACATAGAGAAAAACTTATCGAGGAAATCCAATAAAAAGAAAATAAAATCACTGATGCAATCCATGTATAAAAGCGATTCTAAAGTCCCTAAGACAAACCCACCCATCGTCCAATCAAATTCTACCTGTAATTCTACGTCACCACCAACTCAGCAACTCTACTAGTTACACGAATCCTCTGGTACTATGCCTGCGATAGCAGAAATCTTACTTAAAATCAAAGAAGAGTGATTCTAAAGTCCCTAAGACAAACCCACCCATCGTCCAATCAAATTATATCTGTAATACTACGTCACCGCCAACTGAGCAACCCTACGAGTTACAAGAATTCTCTGGTTCTATCCCTGCGATAGCAAAGATGGTACTTAAAATCAAAGAATGAATGTAAGTTATTTTTCGGAAATTCCCCTCACACTCAACAATGTCCTCGAAACTATTAAAAGTAAAAGATATCCTATCTCTAAACTTCTAGACCTCTCTCAAATGATAGCAGATTCCTCTAAAAATTCTAGTAGTAGCGAGTCGTAAGTTTACGGCTCCTACCCTTTATTCAAATTTCTATTAAATGTAATTTTAAAAATATATGGTCACTGTGAAGTGTCTTTTTGGTAAAGGATTGGGCTTTTCTCCTATTCTTTGACTGTGGAACATGTGAACCCCTTATCTTTCTACTTTTTTTACACTTTCCTCTATTTTGCTCTACTGCATGCTTCACTAGCTGAAGCCACGCCTTCCCTATTTCGGATTGGCTGTCAGGGCACACACTTCCTTAAATAGACTTTTCCGTGCTTCCTCTCCTCTTTTCGTCTTTAATTCTCAGCAGCGATGTTGCATATTACTGACTCTCTCTCATACAGTAATGCTTGCGCTACAATTCGACTAACAACCGTATCCTGTTCACTGTTCAAAAATCCATGTAACTGAAGGACTGCAGAGATAAGTATTGGGAAAACCTGCAATACTAGATTTTGGATTGAGACCGAATATTTCAGAAATTACCACAGTAAATCCTAAGCAAGGTTTCCCTGAATTGTTTACTGGCCTGGGACTATTGAAAGTGTGTCCAATTAAGCTTAAGCCAAACTCAGTACTGTTTGCTATTTCAGCTGCAAGCAGGATACCGATTCCACTCCTGAAGAAAACTGAAATGGAAATCAAGAAGATGATTGCCCAAGAAGTTATTGCTCCTGTAACCAAACCGACAGAATGGTGTTCACTGGTCGTTATCGATCCTAAAAGTGATGGAACTGTTCGCTTATGTGTCAACCTAGTTCAGTTAAATAAGTCTGTAGAAAGAGAATTTCTCATTCCCTTCAGTGGAATATTCATTAATTCTTCTTAGAGGAGCTAAAATATTTTCAAAGTTGCATGCTAATTCAGTTTTTTGGCAAATTCCACTTTTCATGAATCTTCGTCATATCTCACGACTTTCATCATTCTTTTTGGAAGATATAGATGTTTAAGATTGCCTTTTGGAATCTCATCCGCTCCAGAACATTTCCAACGTAGAATGTCACAGGTTCTAGAAAATGTCCCAGGTGCTATTTTTCACATGGACGACATCTTAGTGTGGGGAAAATATCAATCTGAGCATGACCAAAGACTGATAATTATTCTGAATAAAATTAAAGAAGCTGGTATTGTTCTAAATGACAAGAAATGTAAGTTTTCAGTCAAGAGAATGAAATTCTTGGGACATATTATAGATGACAAGAGCACCCATCCTTATCAAGATAATATTAAAGCGGTGAAATAATATCCACCACCAAAGAACAAGAAGAAGTTAAAGCAGATGCTAGGCATGGCAAATTTACTCGCCAGATTTGTTCCAAATTTTCAGAAATGTTTTCACCGTTAACATCGATCTTAAGTGAAAAGAATGAGTTTGTCTGGTACGAAACTCAAAACAAGCATTTCAAAATTGGAAGAATGTACTAGCACCTCAACCAGTTTTAAAGGTTTATAATTCACAAAATATTTCAATTGTCACAACAGATGCTTCTTCTTATGGAATAGGACCCACCTTAAGGCAAAAACAAGAAAACGGAAAAATTTCTGTCGTGGCATATGCATCCAAAACACTCACACCTACTGAAAAGAGATATGCTCAAACAGAAAAGGAGGAGCTTGCTCTAGCTTGTAGTTGTGAGAAATCTCGATATTATTTAACTGGAACTCACTTTAGATTGGAAATGAACCATAAACCTCTAATTCAAATCTTCTCAAAAAAATATCTTGAAGACTTATCTCAAGGTTGCAAAGGTTGAAGATAAAGATGATGAGATATTCGTACTCCATATTTCTCATACCAGGAAAGAAAATGCAGAAAATTTATCCCTTGTCAAGACAACCTCAAGAAACTAGAGAAAATGTTGAAGAATTCGAGGAAGAAATTGATGCCTATATTCGTATGGGAATTTCCTCATTGCCCGCTTCATGCAACAGGTCAGAAGTGTTACGATAGTCGCAAAAGTCTGATGCAACATGTAAAGAGGTAGAAAATTTAATACTGAACGGCTGGCCTTCAAGGAAATATATAGAACTATGTTGTCTACCCTATTGGAATCATCGATATGAAATATGGATTCAAAGATGGACTCATAATGAAGGGCTGTCGAATAATCGTTCCTGCCAATCAGCAAAAATAGTTCTACAACAAATTCATGAAGGACATTTGAGAATCACGAAATGTCTTGCGTGAGCACGATCATATTTCTATTGGCCTGGAATAAATAGAGAAATTAAAGAAATGACAAAGAATTGTACATCATGTATCAAGGAGACCATTAATCGTCAGTAACCTCCTATTCTAACCGAATTTCCTTAAATAATATCGGAAACTGTGGGCATGAATCTTTTTAAGCTTCATGGATTTTGGCACTAAATCGTGACATATTACTTCTCACGATATCCAGAAATCGTAAAACTGGCAAGATTATCTTTTGAGGAAATAATTCTACACTGCAAATAAATCTTTGTCAGATATGACATTCCTAATGTCGTTAGATCTGACAATGGTCCACAATTTAAGCCGATTAACTCATCTGAATTTTCAAAATTCTCAAAGCTTTATGGATTTCGTCATATCACATCAAATCATAGGTATCCGCAAAGTAATTGTTTCATTGAAGCCGCAGTAAAAAACATCAATTGCGACTCAATAAGCTGTAGATCTTTACCTTTCTTTACCGTCATGTAGAACATCACCATTAGGCCTTAGTCCTGCAAAACTTCTCATGAGTCACCGTATTAAGACAACTCTGCCAATTGCAAAATATCAACTGGAGCCAAAAATTTAAAGCAAGGCTGAACTTCAGAGGAAAGAAGAGAAGAGAATAGAGCGGCAAAGAGATAACTATAACAAAAGTTACGGTGTACGAGGCTCCAGTAATCTTGATGTTGGAGATGGTGTATGGATTACAGAAAACCGAGCTAGTGGTACGGTTCAACAGAGATCAGATTATCCACGTTCGCATGTGCTCAAATCTGGAAAAATGGGTGCATTGCCGAAACAGAATGCATCTTGTCCCATAAACTAATTTCCAGTCGGAAACTGATGATATGGATGGCCTTCAACCAGACGTTTCCAGAGATAAGTCTCCGGTGCCACGCAGAGTTCCTAGTCCAACCAAACCAAGCTATCAGAATCTCCATCCATCCTGTAACAATGGTAAACGTAACTCTATGTCTCCACGAAAGCATCAAGATGTGTATATCACCAGAAGTGGAAGAGTTGTTCGCCCTCCGCAGAAAATGAATCTTTGAAGAAAGGGAGATGTGGTATTAGGACACTAACTGTAACCGAAATTAGCCTAGAACAAAAGCTCTGACTTATGTTTATGTGATGTTGTGTCATGTCTGTATGTGTAATCTAAACAGAATAATTTATGCGTGCACGTAATTTCACTGTGTACGCACGTAAAATGTATGCACGTAATTTCACTGTATATATACATTGGAGCCTTCGACGGTTCGCTGCATTATTAACAGAACTTCATAACATCGCAGTCTTCAGTATTGATTGAAATAAAAGATAATTTCAAATTCAATGTGAAAATAACGGTTTCTCTCTTTTTCCACAAAAGTGGAGTAATTTACTTGCCATCGTCAGAGTAATTTAATTCAAATTAGAAAAAAAAAATAATGCAAATTTTAAAATTCTAATAACAGTTTTGAGATGCATGGATCTATGCGGATTTTGGGTGCTAATGTCACCGCATAATATTCCATACTTTAGGTAAAATAGCTGTGAAGTATAATTATTCGTTTAATCAGTCGTTTCATAAATTCGTCTCATTAAGATTATATACATATATAGGTAGATATATATGATGTGCGTATACAAAGTAAATTGATTTATAAATTTCATTTTTATATATAATATATTAAATTGTGTCGATTTTCTTATTTCTTCTCAGATAATGGATCATGTATTTTTAGCTCACAGACAATCTAAACCTGAGAGCTAATATGCCCGCAGGTTGTATATATACATATGTATGTATGTACATAAATTACTCTTAATAGAAATATCCTATTTGCTTCAAATATTCTATAACGGTTAATTCTGATAAGGAGCTTCACTGGTTATATTTGGAGGTTCATTGGTTAAGTATAAAGGGTTGAGGGACGGGGAATAGTCCCCCCTTAAATTAGGTAAATTGGTTTTTCGTTTAGAATTATCCGAGTTGCTTCAGATTTGCTATATGGGTTTATTCTGATAAGGCTATTCCCTGATTCAGATTAGGAGGTTCATTGGTTAAGTATGAAGGGAGAAATTGGACAGCTAATCCATACCCTTAATTTAATATTTGAGAGGCATTGTATTTTTAAATAAGAGTATAATATACATAATAATACATATTATATATATATATATATACATTTACATATATACACAATTATATATACACATACATATATACATATACATATATACACGCATATATATATATATACATATGCATAATACATATATATTCTCAAGGCCACCACTGTAACTGGGCACTTTTCTTTTTATTTAATTATATTTTATTTTTAATAAAATTTATTTTTTCTCTTTGTTTAATTTTGTCAAATTAAACATTCCTCATATACGGAAGAGGAGTGTATCAAATTACTTGACACCAAAGAATAAGTTTTGTCACTGAAATCATTTAAAAAAAAACCGGAATAACAGCATAAATTGTTCATAAAAACAATCTATAGCAAAAATATAAATTTCCAGTGTTTTGATAGTATATACATCTTAAGAAATGTATGGCATATAATTTTCTTTGCAATCTACTTATAATAAAATCTAAGTGAAGGAAACTGTCAGTACGATGCCGGTGCGGACCACTCCAGTGTGTGAATCGACCGTAGCTAAACGCCATGTTAGGCTTAATGAAAATATATCTTAACATATGCTAGCTAAATGATAATTTTGTTTACTAGAAATCATGTCTGTTCAGCATATTTTCACTAAAACATGTATATCATATCCAATTATAATGTATTAAGTTCCAAATTAAAAATAAGCTATTGTAAACATCAGATTACTAGATATAAACAAAGAACACTGTTGTCATTCACAATTTCCGAATATTGAAACAAATGAATGAGTCTTTGAACACTTCATTAAAAAAATTACAGGTAAATTATCTGATTTTGTTCTTAAAATATTTGTAGAAGCTTATTAAAGTCTTTAAATATTTTAATTTTGTTTAAAACCTTCAAAAACTATTTTTGCAGCCATCTATCGTCAATTAATATAAACAATCGAAGTTTGTTAAAAATACAAGTTAATATTTTCATATAATTAGCATATTAAAATTTAATGTGAAATTTTCAGAAATTACATTTCACTTCGCTAATCATTATTATTATTATTATTGCAAAAAAAAAAAAAAAAAAAAAAAAAAGTGAGCCAAATGGTGAGCCATTCACGTTTAGTATCATTCAACGTGTGATCTACTGTTTTAATATTTTTGTTGATGCTGTTTTGCACACGCGGTGGATTTTAATTTATTCAATCAAATCAGTTTTTATTGTTGTTTTCTATAATTTAGGTTTAAGGATCGTTTTAGCATTGCCTGATGAGCTGCATAATGGCTACATAAGGCCGAGCCATGGAACTATAAACATTAAGTCTTCAATATAATTTAGTCTTCATTCCTCCATGGGCCGAGCCGCTAATGTTACGAAGTTATATAAAAAAATCATTATAAAATAAACATTTTTTTTTTTCTGAAGCTTTTATTCTTTGATTTGGATGCATTGATAAAAGATGTATTTGCATAAATGTAATTAAGTTATTTGTAACTCAAATTTATGTTTTTTAGTTTTAAAAATTAGAAAACGCAAATTTTCATACACAAAATCCCAGCAATTTAGTTCTAGGCGTGGCGCCATCTATTATCTTTAAATTCATATTTTTACAGTATTATACGCATTATACGTATTTTACAGTATTATACGTATTTATTAATGCATATTTATGCGAAATAATTTTAAAATATCTTATTTACCTATACATTTTTTACAGAATATTTACGTTTTTCAATCATTTACATTTTCTTATAGAACAGAAGAAAATTGACATTTTAATAATCTGATTAAAAAATACAATTTATTTACCTTGCTTAATGATGGATCTTTTTTAATTTAATAATAACCTTAGAAACTAAAAGTGTTAATGTTATATTGTTTTGTTTTTTATAAATATTGACAATTATGGCAGCCAGATTTGAAATATGAAAATGTGAAAATTCAGAGATTATTTTATATATTTTTTAATGTTGTTTCCTTATAAATTTTTCTTTGATGAATGTTATTTGGGATAAATTAACTATTTTTTTAATTAAAAATTATGTTATTAGTAAATTTCTTTTATGTTATAATAGTTTGAGAAACTATACTTATGATGTTATAAAATGTAAAATTTTAAAAAATATTTTAATGTTTTGATATTTTAAAACTAAAATACACAAATCTGAGCAAACAAAACCCTTAATTACACATGCAATATGAATATGTAAAATATTTTATAAAAAGTTTTATAGAATTAAGCGTAATTTTTCCTTTAATAATTTATATATATGTTACAAAGGCAATGCAACTTTGATCTTTTCCTGTTCCATTCTGAAATATTTAAAATGTGATTTTAAACTGTAGTTTACATAATATCTTCGTTCTAATTATAAAAAATCAAAGGATAATAAATACTTTTTGAGTAACAAAATGCATGAGACATCTTTTTTTTATTATTGTTTTGGAGATTTATCATTCACATTCCGTCATTTTTGACGGGGGTTATGCACTAGTACAAATATAAATATACGTATTTAATGAAATTTTTCTCCATCTAATTTTTTTCTTATATCACACTTTATTTAATAATTTTATGTTGCAGCTTATCGAAATCTTTGTCTCTCTTTCTTTGGAAATATTTTGAATTTTCTTAGTTATATTTTTAATTAAACTTCATGTTTCAGGTGAAAATTCATATAAAAACGTTTTTCTTAATGTGGTGTTTATTTTCATTATTTTATACTTAATTTACGGTTAATTCATTTGAAGTATATACAGAATACCAATTCTTTGCTAATTGATTTTTATATTCATATCTAATTCATGTTATATTCATCATCATCTAAAAGCGCATCTCACATAGCAATTTTAGTTTGCAGGAAATTTCAAGCAGTCTTGCTTTGCAAACCTCAAAGTTGCAGTAAGTTCAGCATGACAAGACTGGAAGTTCATAAGAAGACTGCAGCAAAATAACGCAAACGCCGAAATCACCACATTTTAAACTTGCAGCTAACTTGTAGCGCAAGTTAAGTTCTTGCTGTATCAAATTTATTGCAAATTAACGGCAAACAAGTACTCTAAACATATTGGAAAGTAGTAATCTTGTTATGCCACACTATCTGTTTACAATTGCTACACTATAAGTTCCAAGGTGTTAAAAGATCTGTTCAGCTCTTTTGAGGCATACGCACCGTCAGGAGGTGCATGCATCGTTTTTATAACCATTAACAAGTAAAGGTAATATTTGTTTTTTAAAATAGTATTTTTTTGGTATTTGATAAGTATAGTATTTAAAAAAACGATGCCAACCGAATAAAATTTGCGTAACAAATGCAGGCCCGATAGGGTTAAAAATTATACAATCGAATGGGGTTAAAGGCAAAAATATATAAATAAATAAATATCAATTAAAACGATATTTTAGAAGAATCCTACATTATTGATAATAATTCATTTAAAAATTAAAATTTTCAATATAATTTTAAAATGACCGAAGGCGTAAACATAACATTTTAATTTGGAAGAATTTTTATATGAAATAAGTTGCAGATAGCAGATAAAATTTTACTTTATAAAAAATAACTTCATTTGAACAGTTGAAATAATAAATATTTTTTTCTGGGTTCCTTAACTTAACCAATCAATGAAAATGAGATTCTATAACAGTAACAACGATGTGCATATCTTGTCTTTGAGTAAACCCAATGTCTGAAATTTCTGCGCATGTGCTGATTGTGAATTCTATCAACAGAGGGATTTTTTGCTTTCGTTAATTTCGTGAATGAAAGACGGTCTTGGATCAGTTTCACAACAAACTACTCATGCAAGTGGGTAATGGTGTACCTTGCGTGATATTTGTTGCGAATATGTCAAGTCAAATTTGTCACTGCAATATAATATCAGAAAAAAAAAATCAAACTTGCTGCTAATGTGCATGCTATCTGGGCATGTTTTCCCGAAACACTATCAGAGTGAAATTTTAAAGGAAAAAATGAACGTATCAAAAATAAAATAGTATGATTTGCTTTCGCTTATTCCGGCAAACGTTTCCATTTCTGTAGAAGAATATTAAAAGTTTAAGTTTTTTATTCTTTTAAACTTTTTCTAAATTAGTTATTTCTAAAAAAACACTTTTTATTTTAATTTGTAGACAATTGAGTTTTTTTACGTTTTGAATTTGTTTTCCTAATCACAATTTTCCGTTCTAATTTTATTTACAAAAATACATTTCACCAAATCAAGATATTTGAAGAACTATATATATATATTTTAAATCTACTTACATTGCATAGTGAAAGATTATTCCTTAAAAACAACATACGTAGATAATACTCATATGTTTGTTTACTTCTAAATTTCTATTTAAAACAAAACACTTTTTTATTTTAATTTATAGACAACTCAGTTTTTTTACGTTTTGCAGTTTTTGTACGTTTCGATTTTCTTTTTTTTAATCGCATTTGTTCACTGCAATTTTCCTTACAAAAATGTATTTCACGAAAACATTAATAAATCAAGATCTTTAGAGGAATATAAGAAAGTTTTAATCTGCTTCCATTGCATAGGGATTAGAAGATTTATACTTTACTTAAGGTTGTTCCTTAAAAGGAAAATATATAAAGAACACTGATTTGTTTGTTTACGACTTATTATGTATGGCTATTTTGGGAAATGTATTTTTTTTTCCGTGAAACAACATTAACCCTCTCGCTGCGCAGCCCGATATATGCTCGAACATGCATTTTTCCGTCAAATTAATACTATTTGGTTATTCCCACCAGTTATTTTTTAGCGAAAACTTTGTCTGACATAATCAGGACATTTTCGCAATTACGATAAAAGCCATTGAATAAAAAAAGCCATTCATCAGAGCCATATTCAATGGCTTTGATTACGATAGTCAAAAATTTTTGCTTTAAAGAAACGGTGATAAACGATTAAATATTCTGTAAAAGTAGCTCATCGTGGAGAATTACTTATGCAGCCAGGGGGTTAAATTAAAAATGTGTAGGAAACTGCAAAAAAAATCATAATTAAAAAAAGCATAATGTGTTTACAGTTATCCTAATAATAGTTTCTGTTTCAATTTAGAATAAAACTTTAAATTTATAATAATTTCTTATTTAACATCTTCATTATTTGTTATTTCTAGGCGATTGTTTTTTATTTAAATCTCTGTAACAACAGTGAATACTATTAAAAAAGTAAATAATCATTCTAATTATCTTCCAAAAATGGTATCGCACTTAAAAAGGCGTTAGCAACTTACTTAAATTGCCTAGCAATTAGAATATTTGTAATTTTAAACATAACAGAATAAGATAAAATCCAGCATCTTTTATTTACGGTGACTCTTTGTTTAACTTATTGATTTGATTGAAACCTAAAGTGATTCTCCTCAAAAATTGCATAAAGAAACTTGTTAAAGTATTAAAAGGCAGTTATGAATAAAGAGGAGGAGACATATAGCGTAGTGATTACCAGTTGCGATTTTTCTTACAAACCGCCACGGAATCACAAGAGTCTGGCGATCACACTTTTCCATTTTGATCCTGTGATCTTGCGGGATCAGCACGCTCCGCGCATATCGTTCCGCGCATATCGTTCCGCGCATGACGTATTTTGCTACTAGAAACATACTAGAAACATAAAAAAATTTATTATATTCAGAATTTAAAGTGGCTTTAAATGATAAAAAAAAAAATCAATTACTAAATCATTATAAAATTTATTATATTCAGAATTTAATGTGCCTTTATATGATTAAAAAAATTAAATTACTAAATCATTATAAAATTTCAAATTATGAAAAAATATTAACAATTATTATTTATTCAAAATTAAAAGTTCTTTTAAAATTATGATAAAAATTAAAATTATTAAATTTAAAATTATGAAAAAATATTTAATTATTATTAAATTTAAAACATTCTTTATGATTTGCTAACCTTTACACCACTAGATGGCGATACTAAAGGCATTAAATCTGAAAACTACGATAACCATATTAAATGTTTGAAAAAATTCAATATAAAAAAATTGTGAATAGTGGTAAAAATATTAAAAAATATAAATTTTCAGTTTTTCTCTTCAAAATAATTTAGTTTTTTAAAGCAATCTTGACATTCATTTTCGTTCAGCTCCGTAAGGAATCGAACCCATGCCATCTAATCTGAAATTGGACGTCATACCACTACACCATAAGGTTCCTCAAAAAAATTTGCTTAGAATATTATTTTACACAAACATCGCTACGTCATGCGCGGAACGATATGCGGGGATCACGCTGATCCCGCAGGATCACAGGATCAAAATGAAAAAGTGTGATCGCTAGACACTTGTCCACGGAATCACCTTTGAAAGTTAACTCTAGTGCAAACTTACCATAAAAATTTTTGTTAAAATTTATTGGTATTCAGTTGGCGGACCATTCGGGAGCCCTGCATAAAAAAAAAAAAAAAAAAAAAAAAAAAAAAAAAATATTTTCCCAATATATTTATATATTTTTTCAGCTTTCAGTTTTCACCAAATATAATTTTTTCTGTTTTTATATGTATACAATCTATATAAAATCATTTCCAGTATAGCTAATTTCATATTTAGGATAAAAATACAGTCACCTGAAAATGCCTTAAACCCTTACTTAATTTTAATGCCTAAATGCTACACAGGCACCAGAATATTGAAATGTAAAAAATCTTTTTATTAACTACGTGAACAAAAGCTTTTGCTTATTTTGAAATAAATGTGTTGGTAAATTCAGATATAATTCATTCATTTCTACATTTTACGAATGGAAGTACCTTGCCCCTGAAAGGGTTGAGGATGAATATTGTACTGGACAACATCCACTCAATTTACAACATTTTCATTCCTATCAAAATATTGTTTCTAGTATATTATATCATGTTTAGTGTACTAGACGTTAATATATAGTTTTATATACGAAAGAAAACAATAATAGGAATTAATTTATATAACAATATGTAACCTCAGTTACTTGTATTCAACATCCTAGCCAAAATTTTCAATTCCCTGCAGTAAATATATTTGGAAGTGGTCAAATAGTTTTAGTATAATAAAAGAACAGACAGATGCCTTTTGATGTTTCGGAAACAATTTTTGAAAGCATATGCAACAAGAAGAATATAGAAAAGAGTGCGAGTAACAGAAATTATATATAGTAACAGAAGTTACATTTTTGTAACAGAAGTTAAATTGAGCAACACAAATTTAGACGGTAGAAGTGTATTTACATCAATCTAAAAACAATGACACTACTGAAGTACTTTGATGGATTTTTATTAAGCATATGAACTTTAAACTAGATTTTTGTTAATTTATCTAAATCCGTTACAAATATGTAGTAACATAAGTTATAGGTAGCAGTTGTTACATTTAACAAAAAAAAAAAAAAACATTTATATTCTATAGTTTTATAAAAATATGCAAATCTTACATTTATTTACATTAAGTTAACTTAATTTCATATAATAAAAATAAAACTTTAATTAAAATGACAATATTTAAATGTAAAAATTATGTAACATAGGTTACAAACAGAAAACATACTAATCTGGAATTCAGATGTTTCAGCTCACTGACCAGTGACCATATGTATGTATAACAAATTCAAAATGGCTGTAGCATATCTTTTATAATATTTACCTACAAGTAAGCGCAGTAGTAACCCCTGTTGGAGACAATGGACGTCATGTCTTTGGTAAGAAAAGTTACAGTAATATAGGTTACCATTTCAGTGGACAAAACTTAATCTTAAAATATATCAATGAAAAAAAACAAATATTTAATGTTTTGAGCATAACTAGTTAAAATAGTAGGATTTATGATTACATAAAAGAAGTTAAAAATGTAATTTTAAATATTATTACTTAAAAAACTAAATTGAAAACTATGCATACAATTATCCAGACGATTGTTTGGATAGACAAGATGAATAACAATGGATAATTTAAATTAAAAAAAATCTTTTTAAACATTTTTTTACTAATGATATCCTTAATTATTGCTTTAATGGAAACAAAAACCATAAAAATAGTTCTTTCCCATTTTACCCAGAGAAAAAAATATTCTACTTCTGGCCATGAAAAGGACATATTTTTTTCTGTTTCACCCAAGCAAGTATGATTAATTTAAAGAGACCGTCCGTATAACTTAATGATTTGATTGAAAGCCAAAGTGATTTTCCTCAAAAATTGCATAAAGAAACTTGTTAAAGCATTAATAAAGAGGAGGAGACATATAGTGTAGTGTCTATTTCTTTACATCGGGATCAACCCTTTCTGATTGATGCCGAGGAGATCGCCCAACAATGAGCAAGTATGTTTAAGTTAACGACACTCTCTGCTTAACTTAATGATTCGATTGAAACCTAAAATGATTCTCCTCAAAAATTACATAAAAAAATTGTCAATATATTAACAAGTTGGAAATTGCTCGTCAAACGTGGCAAATGAGGTGCGTTCGTACTATAACTAGTTTTATAATTATTTTTTGCACCCCATATTGTACTGAATGTGTATTTATTTGCAATTCATAAGTGCATAGTCTGTAACATCATTAAAATGCACTTGCAATATTTTTTTCCCATTCCCCTTAATGTAACGGAAAACTTTTGACTGTCCCTGTAATTAAGCTATACATCCGATTTTCATGTAATTTGAAATGGCTCGACAACATTTTGCAGAAATTATATATTTAAAATTTCATCCCATTCGGAAAGCTGTAATATCATTAAAATGCACTTGCAATAATTTTTCGCATTGGCTTTAATGTAAAGAAAAAATTTGACTGTCCCTGTAATTAAACTATACATCCGATTTTCATAAAATTTGAAATGGCTCGACAAAATTTTACAACAATCATATATTTAAAATTTCAGACCATTCGGCTGGGTAGTTTTTGCTCTATTATATGCGGACGGACGGACAGACAGACGGACGGACTGAACGACGACTATAGGTGCTACGTATTTATATAATTACGAACGCACCTAAAAAGGGAGTTAAGAATAAAGAAGAGGAGAATTATAGTGTAGTGTCTATACTTTTACAACGGATAAACCCTTTCCGATTGATGCCGAGGCAAACTTCCAACAATAAGCAAGCATACTTAATTTACGGAGACACTCTGTTTAAGTTATTCATTTGATTGAAAGCTGAAGTGATTCTCCTCAAAAAATGTATAAAGAAACGTGTTAAATTTTTAAAAAGGGAGTTATGAATAAAGAGGACGGGACATATAGTGTAGTGTCTATTTCTTTACATTGGATCAACCTTTTCTGATTAATGCCGACGCAAACGTCCAACAATAAATTAGAATAGAAAATTTCGCCTTATTTACACCCCTTTTTCATGCAAAAATTATCTCACAGATAGGATAAAAAATAATTTTGCTTTAACTATTTGAAGTTGGCACCTGTATTTGAAGTCTTTCACTGACATCGACAGATGTTTGTTTAAGTTACCATAATGTGGAGGAAACGCGGGGCGTGACTATTGACGTGATACCACTAGTGAACATGAATGTCTGTTTTTGGCACAATCATAACTGAAGTTCTACATGAATAAATCTTTTAAATAAGAAGAAAATATGTATTCAAAATTTACTTGTAGAAGATTGACTCGACGGTAATCAGTCCGTGAGAAATCGGTTACAGTTTAAGCTTGACCGTTTTCAGAATGTGTCAATTCCTCATTATTCGTAGCTTCATGACATTAATCTGTCGAATCGATGTAAAAGTAGATTTATGAGAAAACCATCTCAAATTTAATGAAACAAATGACGAAATAACATTTTACTAGGACTTCCCTCAGAGGGATTAGTCTGAGCGATATTACTGAGAACATAGATTTAATAATAACATGTGGAAGCAAAGAAAATGAGATGTTATCTTTAATTGTCCATATACTGCGATAAACTGAAATGATGAAAATAAACGAATCGTAGAATTACAAAATCTTATATATAAATTCGTATACACTGTTTAAAAAAATGGGAAATCAAACCATTCAAGACAGCCATGCATGGATATAAAATTGAAAGTACGCAATATATTAAAATTAAAATAGAAAATGAAACACTAAATTACTTATATCGGAATTTTAACTGTATTAAATGATGTCAAGAGCATAATCAGATGCTCCGCACCAATTTGTGTAACGTTAAATGACAAATATATGATGTTTAAAAAGAATGGACTATACTTTATATGGTGTGTGCTCCCCCGGAATAGTTAATATTGTACAATATCTGTTTTCCACGGATGCAATTAGGTTGTCGATAACATTTAAGGAATTCTCTCCTCAAAATCTAATATAGTATCAAAGTACCGAATACATCAACAGTGGCATGCAATGCTTCGTTAGAGTGTGTTTTAGATATGCTCGATCGGATTTAAATGATGAGTGTATGCTGGCCTCTACATACGCTGTATTATTTTGTTTTCAAACATATTCTGCACAAGTTGAGCTGTATTTAGCATGTATTAAATAAAAGAAATCGGCAATGATTACAACACAAAGTATGACACAAGATCTGAATATATCGTCTGCATAACTTTTGAGCTGTCAAAGTGTCATTTGAAGTAATTTACAAATCCATACATATTTATTCTGCAAATCATGCAAGCTAACAAACATACGCCAATATGAAACCGATTATGAAATTTCACCAGAATAAGGTAATATATAAAAAAGCTACTAATGATAATTGAGAATATGACCTTATGATAAAATGTCTAGAAAAATGAATCGGATAAAAATTCATATCACATTTAAAACGGCACTTCCCTCAGTTAGTGGCCTTGGCGAGAGAGAGAAAAGCCTAGAGAAGGAACACTTTAACAAGTACTTTCGGGCAACCTACTCACTGTTTCATACAGGTCTTTATTCAATATTTACACAATTTATTTAATGCTAGGTGGGTATCTATCAGTTTTGTTGCATTTAAATCGAATGTTTTGCGGAGGAAATGCAGCACTATGAAATATTTAAAGTTGCTGTACCTAATAATTCCAAATTAATGGTAACTGAGATCGCTTTCCGTTAATTTCATCTTTTTAAATTTTAAATTTTTTAGAAACCATTCATAGAGACAATTGTATATTTTAAAACTAACCCGAAGCAAAATTTCAAGATTTTGGGCTCAGCAGTAACACAGAAATAGAAAATTTTTGAAAGTTTTTTGTTTTTGCATTGTTATATATAGCGACATTTTTAGAAATTGTTCGATTGCGAGACTTTAATTTCATGATAAATACAGTCATGTCAATTTTCATGTTTATATTCCTAACAATTCCATGTACTTCGTTACTTAGATCATCGTTAGATCTTTTTCCGCTTTGTTTAGTCTTTCTATTTTTTAGAATTCGTTCTACAACGAGCATTTACATCTTATTAATTACTACCATGCCAAAGTTCTAGTTTCTAACCCCAACAGTATCCCAAAAATTTCAGTATTCCAAATAAATCATAATTTAGAACCTTTCTAGAAATTTTTACGTTTATACGTCAAATTGAACCTTTTAGAGAGCGTTCATTACGAGTATTTACATCTTAAAAGTAACTACCGCACCAAATTTAAAGTTTCTAACCCAATCAATATCACAGAAATCGCAATTTTAGAACTTTTTTGCTCCTGCAGCGATGTAGGTTCTTCCACTGACATAAAATAGTCTTTATTTTGGAGCAGAGATGGCCACCAACATTTTTTTAAGTTGGCTATGTAGTTTCAGAGATAACACCTCACAAACGTACAAGCATTAATAATATTATATACTTTATAATATTATAACGCTTTATAATATTAGCATTAGATGTACAGATACAAAAGCCATTTATCTTTTACAAACTAAAGTGCCGGCGTTGCCCAGAATTTGAAGGATGTTTGTTCTGAAAAATCAATTTCAAAATTTAACATACAACACAAAGCAAACATAAAAAAAGCAGTCGAAATGTTGTATGAATGAATCAAATGAAAACGCTATATAAAAATGTATAAATGTATATAACAGACGCAAAAGAATACAGCTATAAATGAAATTATTTCAATTTATAATTGGAGCAATAATGTTAAAATAGGCCAATATTTCCCTAATCGGGTTTTTATCATGCTTCAATACATTTTTCACACTCATATGACGTTATACTATATCCACCACGTCCTTTATATTTCCAATATGACGTAATATTTTCCTCTTTCACGTGGAAACCTTGAAATAGAAAAGTTATGAAGTTATATTCACTTTCGTTTAAATTCGTCAAACCATTTATTTCATTTTCATATTTCACGTGAATATCTTGCAATAGAAAAGTTATGACGTAATATTCACCTTTTTTAAAAATTCGTCAAACTATTTATTTCATTTTCATTTTTCACGTGGAAATTTTGCAGTAGAAAATTAATTGTTGTAGTAATAATTTTATTGTGTTTTTTAATTGTTGGCAACTGGTATAACGAAAAATGTTTAAATTTGATAAGAAATTGCTATTAAATTGGTGGTTTTTTATTAATTAAAAATTAACTATAAATTATTTCGATTCCGGGTTACTTTAGTTGCCTCGGCCATGTTTTAATACACATGTACGTATCTTTTCACAATTTTGGCTTCCAAATTGTGGATTTTTATAGAATTACAAAGAGACAGATAGACAAGCTTTCATTTTTATATATCTCTGTATTCTAAAAAAAGTAACTAACGCTGTCACCGCCGCCGCAGCCGCCGGTTTTGAATTTTTTGTGACCGGAGGTCTTTCTTTGTTAATATTAAGAAAACTATTGCATACAAAAATATGAAAATCGGTTGTATTATAGCTAATGTTTGATCAACATGCTAATGCATACAGTTTTCAAATCGAAGAATTATTTAAAGAGATATTTAATGCTAAAGTTGGACAAAATCGTTCCATTAAAAAAAAATATATGTATAGGAGCAAAAGCTATACATGTGAATTTAATCATTTTTAGATCATTTTATTCAATAGAAAATCCCGGTGTGCAGATTTCATTAATTTGTTTAATTTGACTCATTTTTTGAGGTTTTATTTCTATTTTAAATTCAAATATTCAGCATCTTGACTGATATTTTTTACATATTTTAGAAAATGGTATTAATTTAAACTGTTGCCAACTGTATAAACAGCGCAAACAATAATGTTTGCTTCAAATAAAAAAAAATATTTACACGTTACTATTATAAACAGAAAAAAACCTTCAAATTAGAATTAAATAATTAGGTATAAAAAGCAGGCACTTATTGGAAATTACGCCATTAAAACTATATTTACATGTGAATTTTGAAAGAGAAAGGATATTGTAAAATAAATTCATTAACATGCGTTAAAAATCTGAAATAGAAGAAATTGCGTCACATTACACTTATTATGCAAAATGAACAAAAAATAGTATTGCAAAACAGTTTAAATTTAAAAATTGCGTGAGACAAAATATTAGAGGTTAAATATTAGATGTTTTCAAAATTTTATTATTTGTCGTTTGATGTGAGGTGTTCAGTTATAGGTACGCAAATTTTCATGTCTCCAACATAATTAGGGGCTGAGTTAGAAAAATTGCTTAAAATACACAAGGTAGATCCCAGAGGTTAAATATTAGACTTTTTCAAAATTTTATTATTTGCCGTTTGATGTGAGGTGTTCAGCTATAAGTATGCAAAATGTCATGTCTCCAACTTAATTAGGGGCTGAGTTAGAAAAATTGCTTAAAATACAGAAGTTAGATACCGGAGGGTTAAATATGACTTTTTCAAAATTTTATGATTTATCGTGTTATCGCAAGTGTTCAGCTATAAGTATGCAAACTTTCATGTCTCCAACTTAATTAGGGGCTGAGTTAGAAAAATTGCTTTAAATACACAAGTTAGAGCCCAGAGGGTTAAATATTAAAACTTTTTCAAAATTTTTATATTTGTCGTTTGATGGGAGATGTTCAGCTGTAAGTATGCAAAATATTATGTCTCCAACTTAATTAAATTAGGGGTTGAGTTAGAAAAATTGCTTAAAATACACAAGTTAGAGCCCAGAGGGTTAAATATTAGACTTTTTCAAAATTTTATTATTTGCCGTTTGATGTGTGGTGTTCAGCTGTAAGTATGCAAATTTTCAAGTCTCCGATATATATAGTTTCTGAGAACGGGCTCTGTGACAGACGGACAGACAGACAGACAAAGGAGTGAGACAGGTAGGGTCTCGTTAGATGAACGAAACTCTAAAAACGTGCTGCGGATGACTGTAACAACATCCTAAAATTACATTACCATCAGCGATCTACCAATCCCGAATTTAGTTTATATTCGTTTCATATATTCTTATTCTTTTGTGTGGCCCTGTAAAATAACTATCAGTATTATGTACAGTAAAACCTCTGGATAGTGGACACCCCGAGAATGCAGAATTTGTCCTCTATTTAGAGGTGACCGCTACTGAGAGTAAAACATGTACAGTTATTTAAGAGTTGGTAATCGAAAAAATGTCCGCTAAATAGAGGCATCCGCTAATCGGGTGTGTCCGCTATGGAGGTTTTATCAGTAAAACCTCTGAATAGCGAACACCTCGGGAGGGCAGAATTTGTCCTCTATTTGGAGGTGTCCGCTCTGAGAGTAAAAAAATGTACAGTTATTTAAGGTTTGGTAATCGAAAAAATGCCCACTAAATAGAGGTGTCCACTAATCGGGTGTGTCCTTTATGGAGGTTTTACTGCATAATAACATCATCCTTTACAAGAAAATTGCATGCTGTATGATAGACAGACAGGCATCCAGAGAAAGATAACCTCCCGGAGCAATAAACACTCATGTCTTGTGTTTTAATCATCTACAATTGTATGTCATACAACAGGCCAGATTTTATACAACAGGCTAAAAACGGTCACCGTGGTACGGAGTACTGTATTATTATTTGTTTGCCCACCAAAACTGGTTGCCACGGGTTGGTTGCAAGGTTTGTGATCACGTGGTTGAAACTGATTTATTCAATATTAATGCGCGCGTTTTTTTTATTTTTTTTTTATTTTTTTTTTTTTTTTTTATTATTTGCTCCATGTGTTCAAACCAGTTGTCTACGAAAACATCAACCGGTGAAAGTGACGCACACCAAATTTCTGTGACGTATGCAGATAAATTGTGCTTTTTATCAGTTTTTTCTATATAATTTTTAAACGGTTTGGAACTTATTTTTCATAGTAGGTGCATTCAGTAGGCGACCCTCATAGGTACCTTCTGGTGCAATCAGAAACGAAATCCGACAAATATTTTTTGAGTTATGCTTGACGAAAGGTTTTTATTAGGCTTTTTTTTTAGTAGGACATGTCGTTAATATCCATCGTAGTAGTAATGTGTCCGGACAGTAATATTTCGCTGAGTATTAGCCTTCGCTTCGCTCAGACAATTAAATTTCAATATATTAGAAATCTATAGAAATAACATTATACATGTAATGTATCCGGACATCCCGGACTTGTATAGGGAGTCGCGGCCGTTCACTTCCCGGCATGTGTCCGTACATCCGGCTTTAAAATGCAAGTACATCTTGGGGTGATATTACTTGCGGAATAATTGGACTCGGGAACCTTTTGGTGGACCGAACTCATTTATTTCGCCGCTCATCTTACAGTCCGATTCGCGAGTTCGGTCGGGGGCCGCTCGAGCCACTTATGTCGTGATTTTAGGAGCTACATCGTCATAGCTTTTGCCGGCATCTCAAAAGTGCAAATTCCCTCTTTTTTAGCACGGGTTTTAGCTAATATCTTGGGGTTTATCATAATTTCCAGAAGAGGGCATAGTTGTAAATATGGAAGGAACATTTCTTTAATTCGTTGATTGGCTTTTGATTGATTGCCCAGGCTCAGATGCTAGACCAGGGCTTGGCCGTCTCGGGAATCAGCTAACCACAACAGAATGAGAATATTCCGAACGTCAGCATTTTTACTCTTAAAGATCGCCCGAAAATGATATCTGAAAGTAATAAGGAGTACTGCTAGGAAACAAAGTTACAAGGGGTAAAACTGGTTTTATAATGAGATTTAAAGTTAGGAGAAAGAAACTTCGGATTTTAATTTAAATTTTTGAAATTTAATTTGGGATTTTAAAGAGTTTTTATCCTTTCATACATACATTGCCAATAATGAAAATATTCCTTATTTACAAATTTTAAATTTAACAGGATTTATATCATAGAAACTTTTATTTAATTTTATACCAATATTTTTGTAAAAAATTAACCTTAATATAATATATATATACTCTACTTTAAGAAAAAAAAAGAATTTATGTGTATATTCTTTTGTTAAAAATCTTTTTTGGTACATACTTATCTTATAGCTTATTTTAAATTGGGGAGGGAGAAACTACATTGTAAAAAAAAAAAAAAAAAAAAAAAAAATGTTAAAGAAACATTTTTTAAAAGTAATAAAAGCAAAGATTGTATATATCTCCATTCTCTAGAACTAAGTTATTCTTGTACATATTTATTCACAGACAATTTTCACGAATAAAAGATTTTTTATAAATTTTTAAAACGAAATACACATGAGAGTTCTTTCTTTTAAGTATTTATCATAGAATAAATTTATCAAATAAAATGTTTCGTGTAGAATAGGAAAATACGGTGAAAGTTCAAACAATATTTAAATATAGTTTGGTAAAAACTGATGAATTAAAAAACAGTTTGTTCATATGAATTTATCGTTTAATAAGAACTAAAACATTTTAGGGACATGTTTATTTCATAGACTAAAATGCTTCATGCGGAGACCATAAAAACATGTTTGGCAGAAAATTAAGGATATGTAAATAATATTTGATTGCTGATTTAGTAATGTTTGCTAATGTTGATTTAATAATGTAATAGCTGAGTCGCCCGCAATAATATTCTTAAATGAACCTGAAATATGTACTGCAAATTCTCATAAAAGACCCAATCTCGAACTGAACGAGCCTCAACCGGGTCCCTGCTGCCTACGGCACCGTATAAAAGGCGGGCTGAACACGCACTGCAAAATATTGTAAAACAAAAACAATCTCGTACCGAACTAACCTCTAATTGAGTGCCTGTTGCCTACAGCACCGTTTAGCAGACGTGCAACGCACTCAAAGCAAAATCTTTCAAAATAACCTCAATCTCGAATCTGTTTGTTCCACATTCCACCACCAGGGGTGAAATCTATACTTAACAAAACTGTCTTTGCACGATACTCCGTTAAACAACATGCCAGTAGATGCATTAGTCAAGGAGATGGCGGGCTTAAGCAAGAATTTAATATATTTGTTGAAATTACTATTCGAAAATAGCAGTAAGTGCACTTTTGAAATTTTCATTAAACAATTAATATTTATCACAAGGCTCTGTAAAAAATCCGCATGTATAGCGGTAGAAAACGATACGGTTTTAAATATTTGATCGCGTCCCTCAAAAAAAAAAAAAAAAAAAAAAAAAAAAAAAAAAAAAAAAAAAAAAAATTCCCTTCCACTTACACCTGAAATTTGATGCCCCTTTCTCTTTAAAATCTTTATTGTGTGTTATAAACTACCTCAAAGTTCCAAATCAATCAGTTCGTCAGTTTTCTTAATTTTAACAAATTCGCGTTTCAACAAATATTTCTTTTCCTTTTTAAAAATCGAGTTTTTTATAGTTTAGAGATAGGGCTAGATGGATAACTTTAAAATGGGTTAATGGTGTATTTAAAAAATATATATGACGTCGTTCCAAGGAATCCTACTATAAAAATCATTTGCGGTTTCGGAGACTCGCTTTTAAAATGAGAGTTTGTAAGGAATCATCAAATTAATCAAATGATAATTAATATCTAAAATTTTAATTGAGCTACCGTGAAGAAATTCACGTTTCTGAAATCAGCGAAAAATTCTACATCTGTATGCATAAAAATTAAAACTATAAATTTAATATTAAAAAAAAAAATCATTTCGTTTGAAAATGCCCACTAATGAAAGGCGTCTTCGGTTGCCTGCAATAAACATCTGCGTCAAGGGTAGAAATTTGAAACCTTCTTTTGAAGGAGATAAACAGATTTTGTAATATGTTTTGACTTCCTGAAACCGCAGAGGGATAATTTTTAGAATTTCTGGAAGGATAATTTTCAGAAATTCTGAAAGGATAATTTTTTGGGGGTGTGGCAGTTCAATTTTCGTGTTTATTGTTCCAGTAGAATTTAGGATACAGCCTTTAAAAAAAAACTCAGTACATTTATCGCCCTGGCAGTGCTGTAATTATATTAACCCCTCCCCCATCTTCCAGTTTTCGAAGAAATATTCTGCTGTTTAATAAAAATCTATATTTTTGGTGAATTTTGAATACTTTTTCAACCTTTTAATTTTTTATTTTTAATGAATATCTGAACTAATTATTAGAAATTTAAATTTCTGAAACCCAGGTGGACCATGCGAGGTCGTCGACTACCTTCACAAAAAAGTTCAGCTTCTTACGTGCCTCAGATTTTGCTAGCCATCGCAGACACTCTCACAGACAGACAGACAGACAGAACGATGTGTTCTTTTATTAGTGTAGATTACATAAAGTCTTTTTTCAGATTAGTATTTATATTCCTCCCGCATGCTATTTATTAAAGTTTTCTGATTCTTTTAACATGGGCCGCCGTAATGTAAAAAATAAAAATAAATGAAAATAGCGAATCCAACCTTTTTTTTAAATTACTTGAAAATGACAAAATGACGTGAATTAATCATAATGTATTTTTTATCGGTTATATGCAGGTAAATTAATTTATTAAGCGTTTATTAATTGTGAATCATATATGCACCACGCCGCGTGAGAAGATTTTTAGACGAAATTAAACTTGTGTATTGATGAGTCGTAGGAACAATTAAAAGCGTTTACTTAAATTTCCCAGTTATATACGTTTACTTATATTTAACTAGTCATATACATTTATCTACATGTACTTAGTTATAAGTGTTTACAAGTAATAAAGATATTGGCCTAAATCAAGTGAAAGTAGAACCCTTATATTAAGGCACAGAGACTATATTGTGAACACGCAATATGTAATATACTCTATCGGTTTCTTGTTTTTATGTACTGTGTACTAATTGTACTATGTTCTAATCAAATATGTCACACGTATCCAGTGTTTATAATTTGAGAGTTCTCCAGTAATGGCACAAACTGTGGAAACATTTTTGAAAAGGTTTACTTTTTAAGTTTGATTGTTTATGATACCACTTTATCTTAAATAGATAATCTAGTCATATACATTTATCTATATGTACTTAGTCATAAGTGTTTACCAGTAATAATGAAATTGACCTAAATCAAGTGAAAATAAAACCCTTATATTAAGCCACAGCGACTAAATTGCGAACACGCAATATGTAATATACTCTATCTATTTTTTGTCTTTATGTACTGTGTACTAATTGTACTATATTCTAATCAAATATTTCACAAGTATCTAGTGTTTATAATTTGAGAGTTCTCCACTAATGGCACAAATTGTGGAAACATTTTTGAAAAAGTTTATTTTTGAAGTTTGACTGTTTATGATACCACTTTATCTTTAAATTATACCATAAAATCATATACCAATTGAAAGATAATTTAATCAAAAATGTAATACAACAAACTGCCAGAAGGTATGTTTTTAAAAACAGTAATTATAAAAAAAAGAGAAGCATATCGAAAAATATGACATATACAATAATTATGACAATGTCAGTTAATACTTATTTTGGTATTTTTTTCTCTTAATTGCGGTCTTACAACGCCTTCCCTTGAAGTAAACGAAGTCTTTTATTCTAAAACTGTTATGAACTATTATAATGTGATACCAGACTTGAATTATTGCTTCTATTAATTGGATTTTATTGATGGGTTGCTTACGTGCAACACGTTTCTTTCGTCGTCGGCTCCAAAAATTTTCAAAATTTTTAAGGTATGAGATATTTCAGAGTCATTCTAACATTGGAATATAATTATCTTGTTACCAGGTTTTGCAAACTTTCGAAGCATGGCTTGGAGCAGAACACTTCTGAAATATAAATGCTTCATTACCTTGGAAAATACCCCGTGGGCAATGCGTCAGTTGGGATTGAATATTCTTATTTCATTTATGTATTTCTTTTCTTTCATATTCCCTTTTATTCACAACAATTCTGCAGAAAATTTTGATGTCATACAACCTCATATAATAACCCTGACTTGACGCTTTACTGTGTGTGTGTAATGCAATAAGGTTGTAAATCATATACGATTCTTCTCCTTACGTAGTTATGTCATCACCACCAAAAAGAAACATTTCGTTTTCCGCTGTCCAAACTGTCCCGATTTTCCACTTTCCAGTTAACACGAATTTATGCCTATTTTAATCTTTTCAATCTTTGTTGAAAAAATGAAAAGGCCCTTTTTGTAGAATTCTAGCATTAAAACTAAATCCTTAATATTTGCGCCGAACAATTCTTGTGCTCAACATAACAACTACATTTGATCTTCTACGCATCCATTTGTGTCTGATTTTCTTCTGTTACCTAAGTACACCCTCTTAATTTTTCTGCCAGCTTTTATTGCCTTACATCTTTTCCTGCCTTTACTAATTTTGTTTTAAGTGATGTAGTGTCCTTACGCTGTTTCAAAAATTTAAAAATGCCACCTTCTGTTGTAATTCCCCAAATTTGCCTAATAATTTTGCAATCAATTCTAATATCAATCACATAAAGCATTGACAAATGTCCTCTCACAGTACCAAAACATGACAACGACAGTTGAATCTTACTATTACCTGAATGACTCACTGCCAAAAGAGGATAAAACCTGATTGACTCTTTAAATACTAATACTCATTAGCTTCATTCGAATACCACAACACTACTTCATGTTAACTTTGACTTCATGTAACAGATATGTTGTGCTTCTTTATCGATAGTTTACTAGGCGGCTCTGCCCCCTACGAGCTATGCTCGTCAACCCCCGTTCAGACTATCGTTCAATATGGTTCACACAATGCATTGAAGAAATGTAAAGAGATTCGTATTTGATTCATACCACGGACAAACTATTAAATTATATTTATCTTATATAATATCATTTCAGAAATCTTTGATCATGCAAACATAATTTTTTTTTCAAACTATGATTCTGTTCCACCAGTATCTACTCTTAAAGAAATTAACTTTTTAAGCAAATATTCACTGTTGTTTCATCACATCTATGAAAAAGGCATAAAACTGCCATCGCTCTCAACCTTTCTATTTCCGCTTCTCTTTCTATCTCTCTATTTTAGCATTTATCAGTTCCTTGGATAGTATTATTTTATATAAAACACCTTCGACTTTTAAAATGTAAAAGCAGAAGTAACAATAAATTTTAATTATAGATTCCCAGTCCATTTCTATGCCCTAAAGTTTTCTGGTGATATCTAATATATTCATTTTCTTTCTTTTTACCTAATGTCAAAATTATTTTGGTAAAAATCATAAAAAAATTAATTTACCTGTATTAAAAATTTTAGATTTTTATTTATTTTGCTTTTTAATATATATCAACCTTGAATATTTAAATAGTGTTAAATAAAATAATAACAATGCGTGTACTTTTTTTTTGTCGTAAAAAAAGTCCGTCAAATACATAAGCGTTTCAATATTAATTATAACTTAATCCTTTGCACTCCGTTGTCGCCGTAGCGGCGACATCATCTTTCTTCAACTCTGGAATGACCTCAACTCTGGAACGGCCCTCGGGACTCCACCAGAGCTTCCAAATTATACCTTTAGGACATGCATTGTTTCGAAATTCATCCTCAGTTCCATTTTCATATTTAGTTGGAGGTTACGCGCGGGAGCGTTTCACGCCGCGTTGGAACTCCTTAAGCACCGCGATGTCATGTCATGCCATCTTTCTTTGCAAAATTACTTTTTGGCAGCAGTAATGAAGAAAAAGAAAATTTGCCTTCTTTAATCAGAGCATTTTTGAAATTGTGTACTTGACGGAAACTGCTCTTAAAAAAGTTGTGTCGACCGAATAAAGTTTGTGTAAGAGACGCCGGAGTCCAAAGGGGGAGTTATACTACTGTACTGATTTTTTTTTTTTTTTTTTTTTTTTTTTTTTTTTAACAGACAGCAAACAGAATACATATGCTAATTTATTCTGTATAATTGAAATATTAAACAGAAGGAAACCTATGATTAGTTTAATATACAGGGTGTCCCAGCTAAGATGGTACAAACTTCGAGGGGAGATAGGGTATACCTAGACGACTCGGAATCACGTAGGAATTCCGTGTAGGAAAAGCCTTCCTGACCTAATAAGGGCATTGACAGTGTTACCAGTGGACTACTTTTTCTAAATTCAGATTTCTTGATTGGCACCAGTGTTCTGAAATGGTAAATTTCCCCTTCTTTTCGCCTTAATTAATATGTTATTAAATAAGGCGAATTTGACCATTTCAAAAACAGCTGCCAATCAAGAAATCTGAATTTAAAAAAAAAGTAGCCCACTGGCAACAATGGACATTGAAATGTCTGGATCACACAAAGCTGATCTTTGACTTGATTAATTACAATTTCTTGATTGGCACCAGTATTTTGAAATGATAAAATTCCCCTTGTTTCATGACGTATTAATTAAGTTGAAAACAAGGGGACTTTTATCATTTCAGAAAACTTCTGCCAATCAAAAAATTTGAACTCAAACATAGTAGCCCGCTGGCAAAACTGTCAATGCCCTTACTCAGCCAGGAAGGCGTTTCCGACCACGCATTCCTATGTGATCCGAGTCGTCTAGGTGTAACCTACTTCCCCTCGAAGTTTGTAACACCGTAGCTGGGGCATCCTGTATATAATATATATATCTGTCTATTTTTTTAAAGTACATTTTCCAGGTTTTAGTGAAGTTTCATTTACGTCAGGTTATTCAACATCTTACCTGAATATCAGAGAGGAAGATAATTGATTTGATCTATCATTTTATCTACTACACAGTAAAAAAAAAAAATCTGTAAATTTACTAAAATTTTTCTAGGAAACAGGGGTTCCTAGAACTTTTTATGCAACGGCATCAACAAAAATTCATCTAACAGGTGCACTTTTGCACCGAAAATCAAAAAATCGTTAAGGTTATTAAGAATTTTTAGGAAACTCGGATGCCTAGAAATTTTCATGTGACTGCAACCAGGGTTACAGATAAAATTTTAGCAAGATCACTGTAATTTCAGCAGATTTATTGGTAAAGTTACAGATGTCTGTAGCGTTGCAAAAACTACTTTTTACAGCTATTTTTGTGCAGTTGCAGATGAAAGTTTAGTAAGCATGTAACTTTACATCTGTAGAACTGCAGATTTTTTTTTTACAGCGTACAAATGATTTACTTTGCTTTTATGACTTCCTGAAATATTGTCTTTATTTGAGTGAGAAATGATTGGCGTTGATTTTAACAATGCCATGAACAATGTCTTTTTTTTTTTTTTTTTTTTTTTTTTTTTTAAACTTAATACAAATCAAAAATTTGCAAAAACAAATTCTTCTAAATATGGAGAAAATTTGCTGAACAGATTTTAGCTATTTGGGTTCAGTAAATATGCACAAAGTCAGATGAAAGTTTGACCTTTCGGCATTCATACTCAGGCTTTTCATAGGAGCTAGCGCACACTGTATTTAAAGAAAAATATTGGGCAAAATTATTTTTCATCTGTTTTACAGTTAAAAACATTGCTGTTGACTTATTATTCGTAAATACACTTAATGTTATACATATATAAAAGTATGCATTTACTTTAAAAAATAAATACAAAACACAAAGTTTACTTAGCTTTTTACTGTTTATAAGAGGAAAGTAATTGTTGATGGAGTTATTTTACTTACTAGTAATGTTTAATTAAATGTAGTTAATTTTACTATATGGAAACTTTTAATTATTTATGTAAACCAATGTATTAATACATTATATATATATTTAGTATTTAGCAAAGTTGTGTCTCTAAAGTTGCGTTGTAGTATAGATTTTCTAGTTTGGGGGTATTATAAAGAGATTACCAAAACAATTTACATTTTAAAATGGAAACTATATGCGGAATATATATATTTTTAAATTGACCATCAAAACTATATGCAATACTATACTTCAACTATAGACTATACTTCAATAATGGTCCGACAAACACCGGTACATCTTTAAAAAGCTATATATCTAAATCAATGTATCTAAATTAGTGCTAAAAAGGCTTAAAAAGGAAACATTTTGAATTTTAATGTTTCTATTATATTAAAAATAAAGCTATTGAGTTCAAAAATTCTTGAAGCCACAAAAATATACATTTAAACATGCTTAAAGAAAATAACAAAATTTAAACGTAATAATGAAACACGTCATAGCGCAAAGAAACCTCCTCTTCAACTGAGGCTATGATCTGCAGGAGACGAAATGCTTCTGAAGTAAACAGAGATCGATGCACCAGTGGTTATTTTCCGGAAAAAAAGAAAGAAGGAATGAATGAATAATATTTATATCCAAACTGTTGTGATATCCATTGATATCATTAGACAATATGTTTTTATTTGAGAAAACTAATAAAATTTTAAGTTCAAAAATGTCTTTATTCCTAAAGTATCTAAGAAATAGACTTAGAGTTGATTTTTGGATATGAAAACTGGATTGTCTAGGGAATGTTTTTCAGTCTGTATACGTCAAAATCGAATTAACATGCAGCCGGTCCCTATCCAGATTATGAAGAGACAGGACTTATTTATTTTAAATATTGTTAAAAATAACCAATAAAAATTGTCTGATATTTTAATGATTTTATGGACTACTGTAAAAAATTTGAAAGTGACAAAAATTTCAATGTTACAACTATTTGTTAAAATTTTATGTGTATTAAATAAATCTCAGTTCGTTCTTGCACACTACACATTTTTATTTAAATAATTAAATTTATCATTTCTATAAAAAACGTAAAAGATATTTTTATGCCTTACAAATATTTATTCATTTTAAAAAACATATATTAAAGTAGAAACTTTAGAATAACATAAAAGAAAATTTATTTACTATTCCTTAAGTAAAAATCTGAAGTAGTATAAGTTCGTTGTGTAAAAATTTTTTTTTTAATTTTAAATAAAAACAACAAAACATCCATGTTAGCAACTACGCAAGATTTATTCATAAAAGAAAGCAGTCAAAAAGGATTATATACATCTAGTATAAAATGAAAAAAACTCCACACAAAAGAGGAATTAAAATTATACCTGGAATATATGTAGGGAGTGAGGATGGTTCTAGAGAATAAATATTTACGGAGAAGCAAATTCCGTAGCATAAAATATTTTAGAAAACTTAAAAAGTATGATGAAAAAGATTTCTGTGAAATTCTTTTATGATTATTTTCTTCTGATGTATAATAATTTCTTTTTACAAAAGATATATTTTATACATTCTTTATATTTGTTATTGTAAATATATTAACATAATAAACAATGTAAATATATTTCGCTTAATATGATAGTTTTTTAAATACAGAAAAATGTAACATAATATGTAATAAAGAATTAATATCGATATATGTATATACATACAAAGGTTCACAATGTTTTGTCAGAATAATGAAATTTGGAGAAATAATTCTTCTCAAAATATTAATATTGCAATACTAAATTAAAAACATAAAACCCATAAAAAATTTTACCGTTTTCGTTATTTAAGCCTTTTATAGTTTAACTGTTCGAATACTTAGACATATTTCGAATATTTTAATATTGCATTGTTTGCTTGTCTTTTTTGGTAGATATGAAATATATTCTTACACTATAAGAAATATATTCTTACACTGTGAGACTTCATCTAGAATGAATAAGTAGTCACTTTCTAGATCCCTAAATTAGAAATATAGATTTCCGAGTTATGTGAATAAAGTATATCAAGAAACTGAATAGACGAAAAGATCAAGAATTTCTAGTGTATAGTTTTCTAGGTGATAAAACGATATATTATTTTATTAATCGTTTGAATTGCGAGAAATTATCACTTGATTTCCAAAATTAATTCATAAACTAGAATTATAGTTACTAAAACTCACTTCTTGTATTCGCATTTATTTGCAGAGATATTTAAATAAATTTGACTACGATAATATATGAAAACGCCGTTAAATTTTAATAGGGATAACTCGATCTCTCTAGCAAAAGGGACTAGACCTTGGATGATATGGAACTTTTTTTTCTAGAGCCACAATTTATTTTCTAGATGCCAGTGACAGATTGTTTTTCAGTGTATAATGCTTGCAAAATGTTCCTTAAAAATTAATTCCTAAAAATATTTATTTCCAGTAATAATATAAACTAAATTTGAAAGCGTAATGCTGTATACTGGACGCATTTACGTGTCATGCTATGCGGAGAACCTCTATAGTATACGTTTATCATTTAACATTACGTTAAATATATTCAGTTCAATGAAGAATTAATAGTATTTTTATTGCATTAAATAGTATACTTTTAAAAAACTTTGTACCATTTAATGGTTGGCACACAGCCACAAAGAACACCAGGGTTATGCACTAACACAAAAATGACTTTGATCGTGGACGGATTTTCACAGCATATCTACTGTCTTTTGAATTTGAATTCTAATATTTTCTAAAAGTATTTTCACCTTCTTTTTTGAAAATATCACTTTTAATACTTTTAAAAAATATCGATAATAAAATTCAAGGGACCGGCAAATTCTGAGTAGTATCCACCCATGACAGCCGCCATTTTTGAGTCACTGCGTAAGCCTTGTTTTCAATGAGCTGTACCCATTTAATAGAGACAATGCCAAAAGGACACTGTTTTAAGCAAGCCCATGTACTTAAATGATATTAAAATCTAGATATCAAATTATGTTAAAGGTTAAATTATATTTTCGAAGAACACGGAAAAAATATTCTGTAAATAAAATATCCTTTATCATATATAGTTTTATACTAAATATTTTTGGAATTGAATGTTTTTAGAACAATTTGGCGCTTGTGCAATTTCGAATATCTTTGAACCTGAGTTCAATAATCTTTAAAATGTTTCTTCTGGCATTCAACATACCAGTGACTTCTTAAATGAAGTTCAGTCATTAATGACGTTTAAAATTTTCTTTCTTCCAAATTTAGTGAAAACATACTATGGGCAAAAAATTTATACTTGGAAACATCATTATGGAAATAAAATATGTTTTACCAGAAATTACGTAATTTTAATTGATACCGATAGAGCTGTGGTTCCCGACGTAGGGCAATTTAACTTTTTACGGGGTCAATTTGGCTTTTTGGGGGGCAATTCCAAATTTCTTACTCTATCATTCACTATCGGTTTATTTTACTAATCCTTTAAAAAAATGAATGTTGTAAACTAAAAATAAAAGAAATACAAGAAAATTTAAAACATCAGTTTTTGTACCGAATTTAAAAAAATGTTTTAATTCGAAAGTTAAACAAATTAAAATAAAAGCTACATCGGAATAATTATATGAGTAACCTTTCAAGATATTTTGACATCTTTTTCTACTATAAAAACTTGTATAAATATTCTCATTGTTGTTGTATTTTATAAATCTTTGTAACATTTTTAATTGTTTCTTGAATGAACTTTCTTTTCTACTCACTCTGCTATATGTCACACAAAGAATTTTTTTATACATTACACTTCTAAAAGTAAAAACTAACAATGATAGTCTTGAACATATTTAACCCTAAAAATATATGAAATATCTGAAGGAGGTACTACAAACTTTCTAAATTTCATAAATCTTAAACAGCATTAGAAAAGAAATAGGTAAATGGTAAATATATATTACTCTAGTGCAGGTATCTTACACAGTAAATAAATTTACCTGATGACATATACATTTTAAATTTTAAACTCAGCTAATACATGGAAGATATCGATATTTGAAAGGAATGTGATGCGGAATAATGGCTAAGTAAAATTGATAAAGATGAGAATCTTGAAATGCTTCTTGTGTATTTCGTTAATTATAGAAATAAAATTTGGTGTCCAAAGCTTTTCCATCAATTCTTAATAAGTTGAAAAACTGAATCATAAAATGTGTTAATTTTACAATTTTAATGCCAGATGTAAGCTTCTCTTCAAGATAGTTCCTGAAAATAAAATGTAGATCGTATAACACTTTCTTTTAGAATTGACGTATGTTAGAACAGTACAACAAAACTCTTTTTGCCCCAAATGCAAAGATGTGCAGGGTGATTGCATCCGTAGAATTATATTAAAAACATATTTGTGATAAAAGATTTATCTTTTTGATAAGTTCCAAAATGCGGAATGATAAATTGTTAAACCATCCTCTGTGTATTGCGCTTCTACTGGGTGAATAGAGTTCACTTTTTAAATTATAAGACACAATATTTACAGGGAACTAGGAGAGCGGGGGGGGGGATAGTGATTTTGCGGATGATTTGGTGGGACGTGGTGAATAAAAGGGTACCACTGCACTAGAGTATTTTAATTTTGATATTACTTTAATACACGGTTCTCATCTTAAGAACTTTTAAATTTAATTAATATTTATGCAATTTGAACTATTTGAACCTATAATTATTGTTATCAAGAGCAATATAATTCTAATTATTTGGCATTGGTTTTGTCAATTTTATTTTAGTTTGTTCTATATTTACATATCATCATGAGAAACCATTCATTTCACTAATATTTCAGTAAGTCTATTATTTTGAACCCATATTTTTAAATTCATGTTTACCTTTATCTGTATATCTTTGTTATATTAAATGCGGACTCAAATACACTCATAAAAATTTCTTTGTAGGAAGATACCCAGAGGTACGTGTAAAAAACGACGTGGAAAAAAAAGTAAACACACCCTACTAACTCCTCAACAGATTATTGTAGACGAAAGTGACTGGTACCGAACGATTGGAAATAATGTCTACTTTTAAATGATGTATATAAAATTTGCTTAGGGGGCCATCTATATATTAAAACGGATCCAAACTTCATTTTCTTTTCAATGGCAATACCCAATTGTAATTGATATTTCAAATTTTCGGTTCAAACTATGCCTAGACACCAAATTTCAAGTCATTTGAAAAATAAGTTTTTGAATTATAAATATTCAAAATTTAGCGCTTCTAATGTTAAATTACATTTCAGTATTTTTATTTATATCTCCTGAAATTATTTTCCGAATGCGCTAATTTTTTGTGTAGGAATAATACAAATATACCCAAACACAAATACGTTAAATTTGCAATTTTATAATTTTATGATATGAATTATGAAATTAATATTCGAAAAAAATATGAATTGCCACCTACAATTTTTTTGATGGATTTAGATTTATTAAGTCCTGCTTTATGGAAATCCAAAATTGCACATTTTTCCTCCAAATAGTTTTCAAATTCTGCTTAAAAACGCTAAAATGATTGTTTAAGGGGCCGTCCATGATAGAACTGACTAGATATTTTGAAATTTCTAATGCTGTCCTGTAATATAGCAGGTTTTAGTCTAAGAGCTAACAACGTTTTCGTTACCTGATTTCATCAAGGATCATTATTCTATATGTTTTTCAGATTTATGGTGTAGTATGTTTGCGGGCAGTCTGGCAGTCAGGGGAAGTTGCGTTTACCTGCGGGAAGAGGGGTTATGCATGTCGAAAAACATCAATATTACGTCATTTTATCAAGGCTCATTTATCTATATGTTTTTCCGATTTATGGTGTAGTACGTTTCTGGGCAGTCTGGCAATTAGAAGATGTTGCGTTTACCAGCGGGAAGAGGGGTTATGCAGGTCACAAAACTTCAAAATTACGTCCTTTTAGCATGATTTTTGTTCATAACATCTTTTTCTACTATTTGTGATATTAATCCATTATTACCAGACGTTACCAATGTCGCTAAGACCCTGCCAGATCCACATTATAGGTAACTTATTACTCTTTGGTTAACAGACAACTTATAATTAATTTTCCAGACACAAATTCGGTTGCAAAGTTAATGTCGGACGGCTTTAAATTTGGCAACGAAAATGCCTGTTTCAGAAGTGTTTTATAGTTTAAAAATTATAAGTCATCTTTACGTCATTTTATCAAGTTTAATAATGACAAGATATTAAACTTAGTCTAGCAGAAAACCTATAATTAATTTGCCAGACACAAATTCGGTTGCAAAGTTAATGCCACACGGCTTTAAATATGGCAACGAAAGGGCCTGTTTCAAGAGTGTTTTATAGTTTAAAAATTATAAGTCATCTTTACGTCATTTTATCAAGCTTAAAAATTTCAAGATATTACTCTTTGGCTAGCAGACAACCTATGATTAATTTGCCAGACAAAAAATAGGTCGCAGAGTTAATTCTAGACGGCTTTAAATGTGGCAACGAAAGTGCCTGTTTCAAGAGTGCTTTATAGTTTAAAAATTATAAGTCATCTTTACGTCATTTTATCAAGCTTAAAAATAACACGATATTACATTTTGGCTAGCAGACAACCTATAATTAATTTGCCAGACACAAATTTAGTTGCAAAGTTAATGCCAGACTGCTTTAAATATGGCAACGAAAGTGCATGTTTCAAGAAATGGCATCTTTCGCAGGGATTTAGCATGATTTAATGACAGTCAACCCTTATTTGTTACCATAGCAACAATCGTTTCTTTGTAAATATATATATATATATAGTGTATGCCGAAAAAAATGTTTAATTTTCAGTAATTAATGTAAATTTATGTAATTGTAATTTTTAAACTATAAAAATATCTTGAAACTGGCGCTTTCGTTGTCATATTTCAAGTTGTGTGGCATTAACTTTGCAACCAAATTTGTGTCTGGCAAATTAATTATAGGTTGTCTGCTGGCCAAAGAGTAATATCCTGTAATTTTTAAGCTTGATAAAATGACGTAAAGATGAGTTATAATTTTTAAACTATAAAAATATCTTGAAATTGGCGCTTTCGTTGTCATATTTAAAGCCGCCTGGCATTAACTTTGCAACCAAATGTGTGTCTGGCAAATTAATTATAGGTTGTCTGCTAGCCAAAGAGTAATATCCTGTAATTTTTAAGCTTGATAAAATGACGTAAAGATGAGTTATAATTTTTAAACTATAAAACACTCTTGAAATAGGCACTTTCGTTGCCATATTTACAGCCGTCTGGCATTAACTTTGCAACCGAATTTGTGTCAGGAAAATTAATTATAGGTTGTCTGTTAACCAAAGAGTAATATGTTACCTATAAATGTGGATCTGGCAGGGTCTTAGTGACATTGGTAACGTCTGGTAATAATGGATTAATATCATAAATAGTTAGCAGGAACAGACATTATAAACAAAAATCATGCTAAAAAGACGTAATTTTGAAGTTTTTTGACCTGCATAATCCCTTCTCCCGCAGGTAAACGCAACGTCTCCCGACTGCCAGACCGCCCTTAAACGTACTACACCATAAATCGGAAAAACATATAGAAAAATGAGCCTTGATAAAAAGACGTAATTTTGAAGTTTTTTGACCAGCATAACCTCTCTTCCACAGGTAAACGTAACGTCTCCCTACTGCCAGACTGCCCGCAAACGTACTACACCATAAATCGGAAAAACATATAGAAAAATGAGCCTTGATAAAATGACGTGCTTTTTTTTACTTTGATTCTTAGACTATTTCATTAGCTGCTTGAGTGATGCTTAAGGTGCCTTGATCAAGAAGGGGGTCTCTCGGTTAACAATCGAGTACCAAACTTCAATTTGGATACAGCCCTTAAAATACGCTCGTTTTAAAATAATTGATTTCTCGGAAACTTATGGTACCAATTGCATAAAAAAATTTTTTAGGCGAATTTCATTATGTAGAGTTCATTACCGCACTGAGAATTGTGTACTGCTATTGAAAAAAAAGTTATGGTTCGTTTTAATAGGTAGATGGCCCCCTAAGAAAATTTTATTTACATCATTTAAAAGTATCTAGACTTTATTTCCAATCTTTTGGTACTAGTAACTTTCTTCTACGGTAATTTGTTGAGGAGTTAGTATGGGGTGTTTACTTTTTTTTTTCCATGACTGTACGTACCTTTTGATTAAAAAGGTATATTATAAGATAATGGATAATTCTTAAATTCTGCGAAGCTGTGCTTCTCTTGCTAAGTTATCTTTTGATACAGCAAGATTTGTTATCGATTCTAATATTAGCCTAAATATGTGTTATTAATTATATAATATAATAGACAATATTTTTTTTTACAAACAGATACACTTTAAATAACGAAAGTATGAACATCTGCATTCGGAGTGTCTCAAGCATATTTTTCATGAATAACTGAAATTCAAAATTTCAGTCTAAAGCGAAATTAACTTAAATACTGAAACAAAAATATAAAATTCAATTTATTAATATGAAAATGAAATAATAGTTAAGAAAGGATAAAGTAATTCCAGTTTGCGCTATGAATTGGATAATTCATATTTAAAAAAGTAAATGCATTACAGCAAATAGGTTCCATCCTCATATTAAAAAACCTACAACTCGTACTACTAATTTCCTACTTCAGGTTGAATAAATATTTAGAACGTAGTAAGCAAATACGTGTAAACTTTATATTTTAAACAATCATAAAATTCAATAAAACTTTTTACCGTACAGTATTTTTCAGGAAAACCGGTTTTACTGTAAAAACACACTCCTATTCGCTCGTAAACAACATTTTGTTTCATTTGTCCAATTTTGTGCACCACCAATATCTTAACAATACTTGTCAAGGCTCTTGAAGAAACAACCTGCAATTTTCAGAAAGTAGCCCTTCGTGAATGAAACATTCGAATTTTTTAAATAATATTGTTATTAGCGAGCATTTACTTCTTAAAAGTAAGTAGCATTTGAAGTTCGAAAATTCTAGACCCAACAGTTACACGGTAATAACAATTTTAGCTTGTTTTATTTCGAACATTTACATCTTAAAACGTATAGCCTGACGAAGTTTTTAGCTCTAAGATGCTAAAATAAATCGTACTTTGCAAAAATTTCCCCACATTTCAAACATTTGAAATTCTTTTTTTTTAGAAAATATTCTTGCCAAGTATTTGCTTTTGAAGCTTAACAACTAGACCAGTTTTTTTTAGTTTCTAGCCTCCTGCAGTATCTCAATTCGCGCAATTGTAAACGTCACTTGCAGCACCCACCTCTTGATATTAATTTTTCTGGCAAGAAATATAGCCTATGCTGGAACAGATACTGTCACTACCAGACAATCACTATGCTATCCCTGTTTTACAAATATTCCCGTCCTTTCTTTTGGTTACCCCTACAACCAATCAACGCTTTCTTCTTTAGATATTAGTTCAGATTTAGAAGGTTTCTGATGAAAAACTTTACTATTGAGCTTTCGTAGAGAAATTTAAATTAACACATTAAGCGCCGCTATATATATTAACCGATTTTTTTTATGGAATCATTGTTTTTTCTTAATGAACAGGAAGTCATTAAAGTACATCTGAAGAAAGAAAAAGAAAAAGATTATTTATGAAAAACAGTTTGTTCCCGAAATGGGAGCAAAGGCGCTTAATGGGGGTATTTTTTTTACAAAAATACACTTTGCCCCCCATGTAGTTATAACAGTTATTTTTCAATTCTTTAGAAATAAAAAGGGCTATACCATTCTGAAACAGACATTTTACGAAAAATTGCGATAAATTACATGCGTTTTGTTTAATTTGGTATTCTTTTTAATAAACAACATTTTTAGGTAAGCCTAAAGAGAGGCTTTTTAGACAAACTATATTATTTTATATCCCTTTGTACTTATTTTAATTAATTAAGTTCAATTTTGTTCGATACAATCATCTCGAAGCATGTACGTATCTCAAGCTAACAAATAGCTCTCAAATCTAAATAACGAAAAACCATCATAAGTTTTCCTGTGAGCCTTTATATCGGCATGTTTATCTGACTATAAATTCTCTATATAAACAACAATTGTGTTCCTTAATTTTTTTTTAATTGTTCAAAAATAATTTCGCTCACTGTAATGACGACAAAGTAACTATTTTTAGATAATTTTCGCAAATAACAGATATTTTCTAGAGAACTCATATTTAAAAAAAAAAAAAAGAAAATTCAAACTGCTGCGGTAAATTGATCAATTGCTTCCATAAATTTATATTCTCATATAAATTATCTTTGCATTTATTCAACAATTGCTCGAATATCTCAAAAGCAAAAACATGATTATTTTTAAATTTTGATAACATCTTTAAATTTAATTCGTAAAATACGTTTTTAAATAAAAATATCACAAGTACATCCTCATACTTCTTGGTACACTACTCTTGGCATCTAAAGCACAAGAAAAAAACGACGGTAAACGGATGTTTAAAATTTCAGGATTAAATAAACATGGTTTTCGTCGCTCAGTGGTTAGATGGTTGAATTCGGAATTAATTAGGGAAAAGCTAGAAATTGCTTAATCCTTTCAATTTAGGACTAGAAAGAATATGCTATGTTTTCCCACTCGTACTAAGTGAGCGTTAGGAAATATGTATAGATTTATAGTAGAAAAAAAAAAACGTTTTTCCAGATACCGTAACAATATCTCAAAACAGCTAACTCTGTCAAAAACATTGTCAATACAAATGTTGTAGAGCTTAAGATTCTGAGTAAAATGAGTACCTACACTTAATATTTTTGTTGAACATTAAGGTCACAATTCTACTTAAAATTTTAAAAACGTGGTCAGGGGATTGAACTAAGAAATAATTAGGGAAAAACTGTAAATTGTTTTAATCCCTTCAGTTTAGGTCTAAAATGAAAATGTACTATGTTTCCTTCCTCGTACTTGACTGAATGTTAGAAAATATGTACATATTTATTTTCAAAAAATACGTTTGTTTTAATTACCTTAACAATATCTCACAACAGCTAACTCTATAAAAAAAAAAAATATTGTCAATACAGATGTTGTAGAGCTTAAAATTCTGAATACAATGAGCACCATCATTAACATTTTTGTTCAACATTAAGGTCACAATTCTATTTCAAAATTTTGCCTTAATCGCTAATCAAGAGCTTGAAGCCAGGAGAGACCAAGTTAACTTAACAATATCTCAAAACAGCTAACACTATCAAAAATATTGTCAGTACAAAAGTTATAGAGCCTAAAATTCTGAGTAAAATGAATACCTACAGTTAATATTTCTGTTCAATATTAACGACGCAATTTTGAGATATTGTTAAGTTAACTTTGTCTCTTCTGGCTTCAAGCTCTTGATTTGAAAAATTTTGAAATAGAATTGCGACCTTAACGTTGAACAAAAATATTATTGATGGTACTGATTTTATTGAGAATTTTAAGCTCTACAAAATTTGTATTGACAATGTTTTTTTTTATATAGTTAGCTGTTTTGAGATATTGTTAAGGTAATTTTAAAAAAAAAAACGTGTTTTTCGAAAATAAATATGTACATGTTTTCTAACATTCCCTTTAGTGCGAAGAAAAATACATAGTACGTTCATTTTAGACCTAAACTGGAGGGATTAAAATAATTTCCAGTTTTATCCTAATTAATTCTGAGTTCAACACCCTGACCACGGGTCTAAAATTTTTAAGTAGCATTGTAACCTTAATGTTCAACAAAAATATTAAGTGTAGGTACTCATTTTTTCAGAATCTTAATCTCTACAACATTTGCATTGACAATGTTTTTGACAGAGTTAGCTGTTTTTAGATATTGTTACGGTATCTGAAAAAACGTGTGTTTTTTGACTTAGCATATTCATTCTAGACCGAAACTGAATGGATTAAAACAATTTCCAGCTTTCCCCTAATTAATTCCGAATTCGTTCTTTTTTACCTCCCCTACCACTGGGTTATGTTGTTTATTATAATTTTTATTTTTCAAATATCCTAACTATCTGCAATGGACGGTTAGGCAACTTGAGTTTTGCAAATGAAGCCTATCAGCTCGCTAACGTATGTGCTTTGATATTTATATATAATATTATTTCCTTCTATTTTATCTGGTGTAAGTTTTCAGTTTTTTTTTTTGTTTGTTTGTTTGTTTTGATTATCTGTTTGCAATCAAAAAATTGCCCATTGGCCCCGAAGGAAATTTTGTCAATGTTTATCATCGGGACAAACATTGCACGAATTAAAAATAATTGTTTTATTGATGAAATATATATTGAAATAAAATAAAAACTTGCTTAAAAGGTGCATTTTTATACAACAGATGTCACAATATAAAAGATGTTAACACATATTACACTTTTTAAAAACTTAAAAAGAGTTTACAAATATAAAATACACGCGCCGAGCGCTTTCGATCAAAACCTTGATCATCTTCTGGGCCGCTTTGAGTACAACTTGCTTAATATGTTGTACTCAAAGCGGCCCAGAAGATGATCAAGGTTTTGGTCGAAAGCGCTCGGCGCGTGTATTATATATTTGTAAACTCTTTTTAAGTTTTTAAAAAGTGTAATATGTGTTAACATCTTTTATATTGTGACATCTGTTGTATAAAAATGCACCTTTTAAGCAAGTTTTTATTTTATTTCGATACATTTGCAAGGTGAATGTGACATTCCCAACAATATATGATTATTCATATATATATATTTATGAAATATATATTTTTCTACCTTTTTAGCCTCCGGTACGTTATGCTATTTCTTTCTTCCAGCTTATTTTGTGTCCAAAAAATAACGTTACCTTACAGACGCTAGCCGTAAAACAAAGTATTACGATTAAATACTCTTTAGCAATTTTTGAAACTTCTAAGCATCGCACATTTTCCATTTTTATACCGTCGTATTGGAAAAAAATCGTTCTTTTAAATGCATTTTGTTTGAAAACTGTATCTCCATTTATTTTTGAAATATTAATTTTTGTGTAGTTTTTTGGAGCCATTTGCTTAATATTGGTAACGGAAGTACTTCATTTCTGTAGAAAGTAAAGGAAAAATAGTTTTAAAATAGTAATTATATATTTTTGTTGCCATTTTCTCATAGCAACCGAAAGAAAATGTAATTAAAACATATAAACGAACGATTTCTGTTAGAACAATGGGGCTATTAAATACTATATTTAATTGTAACTATCTATGAATCATTAGATAGCCTTTTTTTCGATTTTCTTGAATGACGGAATCTTTTTGCTGCATTTGTGCATTACTTCGCGATAGTGGTGTGCTATGCATGCTTTACAGTAGTTCTTTAAGAGTAGATCGTAAATGTGGAATTCTTAAGCGGATGCGAATGACGTCATTTTTCATAAAATAAAACGTGTACTTTAAGTCTTAAAGTTGAAATAAGTTTTGTACTGCAGTAGAGTCTCGCTTAACCGAGTTATTTTCTTCTGATGGACTGGTGGCTTCTATTATTATGAAACAGCCATTATAAAGGAAGTGTTAGGTGAAGATGAAACAGCAGCCGTAAAAAAAATATGGTCATCCCCCCCCCCCCTATTCTGACCAGAAAATCAGAGTTCTAACTTTTTACGGCTGCTCTTTCATCTTCACCTAACACTTCATTTATAATGGTTGTTTAATAATAATAGAAGCCATCTGTCCATCAGAAGAAAATGAAGTAATGGAAATGGCGGTGGCGACACTAAATTCTGAAAAAGCAGAATTCCTGTTCTCTAGTTATATAGATTATGTTGCATTACTTATTAGTATACTTATCATATTCGATTTGTATTTTTTCATCAAATTGGCACAAAATAGCCGTTTAATAATTCTCGTATAATAGTATTTTATGGATAGTAGGAGCATTTGAATGAATCGAATGAAACAATAAGCGTTTAATTAGTTGTTATCTGTTATTCAGTTTCTTTTGTGAAATATCTTTTTAAGTGTACTCAGATAAAACATTTTAAAATTTTATTGACTATTTTAAACGGTAGGTGGAAATTATATAATGTTATAGATATCAGAGTGGTTTAGGACTCTTAAATAAACCAGCTTTGGAATCTTATTCATTATTCTTTTGAGAATACTTAGGTTTTATAGTGCTTTGATTTCGAAACAACATACACTGTAAAAAAAAACACTGTAGATTTGCACACGCCTTTTTTTACAGCACAAACTGCTGGCGTCCAAATTGCCAGCACATTGTGCTGTTAGTTTTACGCAACTACTGTGTTTTCCGTGTTAATATAGTCAGGAAACCAAAGAAAGATACAGCACATTCACTGTGATCGAGTTTGTGCGCGAAATGAACAGTACTTTGTACTGTAAAAATGTCGGGTTTTTTACAGTGTACAGTTATGATGTATTACTATGTAGTATGAGATAAATCATTTAATGCGACAGGTTCGGAGCCCTATACATAATCAATTTTTTATTACGTAAAGCAGGTCTGTCCAATCTTTTAGTAATCTCGGACAAATCTGATCTAGCGGCAGACATTGAAGAGAGCCGTTTTTAAATGTGCGGAAGCATATGGCAATATTGCCTCACTCTAGTAGTGGGTATGTTTGCCCATTTTAACTCGTTTTTTACAGAAATTCGGAATTCATACCGAAAATTCCAAAAGAGTAATTTTTACTTTAAGTAAACTTAAAATGTATACTATTAAATACAGCAAAAACTACTATTCGAAATTTCTAGTATGAATTCGGATATTCTGAATAAAAAAAGAGGTTGTACTGGCAATCCACGTATTAAGCAATAGGGGCGTCTTATGCACAAACACCTCACAATGTGAAACGATACGAAAAATAATTGAAGAAAAAAAGCACACATCTTCTTAAATTTAGCATTATATTTTCCTGAGAGAGACGCCTATCAAAATATTCTGTAGAGATAAAAGACAAAAATTTAACATGTCCTATAATAGAAAAACATGATGAACACTAATGATTTTAAAGAAGCATCTTTTAAAATGTGTTTATGCTTTGAAAACTCCTGATCACAGATACAATTCGAAAGGGGTCCATGGAAAACTTCAAAGGACGTCATGGCGCCCGCGAGCGCCGTGTTGGTCAGCCCTCACTTAAAGAATGTATTTTTATTATGTATTCTAATGTATACTAATTTTTTTCTTGATTTAATACTTTGTATCTGGTCTGTTTAATTATAAGTTAATTTGCACAGCAGAATGCAAAATCAAAATACATAGATTATAAAGCTCATAATGCAAATGAATATTAAAAGAAGATGACCAAAGAGCTTTTAATACAATTCATGCGTCGAAACAAGCAGCAGTACTGCGGCTAATTTCCCTGAAATCTTTACCAAACCGCTAATCTTTCTGTGAATTTTTTAAACAATGTCATAATCAGAATAGATAACTGGGGTGTTTACAGTCTGTAAAACGTAGAGTTCACATGTGCAAGTACATTCGGTCAAAAAAAAAAAAAAAAAAAGGAGAGAGACTATCTCATAAATTAATTCAGTGAATTGTTTCAGATAACAAAAGAAAATGTTATTTGACTAGAAATACAGTCTTCTTTCAATGTATGTAATGAAAATAACTGTAGGTGGTCTTCTTCATAGTGAACTAGCACGAAACTCTGAAATGTTCAGTAAAAGCGATACGAGCTTTGACATCATATTTATCTTTTTCAGTAAATTTTTCCTTAGGATACCAAAGGTAAGATATGGTCATGGTCAAGTGCTTTAGAAATTAGGAAGGGTTGAAGTTTGACATTCCTAATCTTCAACTAATTTGCAGTTTTTGCAAAACAGATTTTGCAATGCCATTTCTTTATTATACATTAACACTTGGCTCAAAACTATTTGTCGAAATCAGCAGTAATCAATTTCGGATTCCCATAACTTAATCTTCTATAAATCGATTTCTGTTATACGGAATTCATAGGTTACAGTTCGTATTAAGTTTGAAAAAAAATATTTTTTTAAAATTAACATTAGAAAAAATATTAACTCCAATCTATGAATTCTGTAACAGAAATAGACTTTTAAAAGATTGAAATACGCGAATCTAAAATTACAGCCGATTTCGCCAATTAGGCTTCGAGTTATATTTTTAAAAAATTACCTGCATGCAACCTGTTTAGTAACGACTACAAGTGGATTTAATGCCTTTTAATGTGGATTCTTGACCAAATCACTTCCCACTTCGTAATCTAAAGTAGTATTTATCGAAGCGCCAAATATGGATCCTCTCAACTTGTTTTCCATACCACCTTTAAATTACGATGGTAGCTCCTTGACGAACAAGCTCAAAAAGAAATAATAAAGGTTAAATAACCACTGAAGATGGCCATGTGAATTTGGCTGGAATCGTTTTGAAATTTTAATTCATTTTAATGTCTTTTAAGGTATTTTAATGTATTTTAAATAATTTTATTTTATATGTATGCATCTACAAGCAATTTTAGTTCATTTATTTGTGTTTTATATGAATTTCAATTATTTACTCAATGTGAATTTAGCAATAAAATTTTAACATTACTTTACTAACGAAAAAGAAATCACAGATTCGTGTTCATAAAAAATATTCTGAGTTTGAATTTATGGTTTAATACAAACAAATCTTTATATAAAAGTTAATTATATATGTAAAAAATTAGTAACTTGATAAATTTTAGTTATAAATGTTTTGCTGACAGATTTGCTAAAAAGAAAGAAAAAAACAATTTCAAAAGTTTTTTTTCTTTTTTTTTTGGCATCCAAATTCCGTATACATTATTTAATAGTAATATAAGTTGCAGGTGTAGATCAAATGTTTTTTATTTGACACGTTCTTCATAAAAAAACAAAAAAACAGCGACAAGTTTAAATTTAAGTTATACAAATATAATTACTCATTTTCTGAAAGGAATGCTGCATCGTTTTTAGCCTGATGTGCCATTATATGCTACCAGAATGCTTTTTTACATATTTTGAAACATATTTAAATTTCATATTTAAAGATATTAAAAATTTTACATATTTATATTTTGTTTCAGTTAAAGACTTTTACGAAGTTCATACCTCAAATTAAAAAAATCACATACGTTCTCAATAAAAGAGATTGTCTTAAAAATAAGAGGCAGATTTTAATTAAAAAAAAATAAATTATTTCGATATTATTCTTGAGCCAAAAACAGAATATAAGAACATAAAAAGAAGAATAAGTATTAAAAATAATTAAGGTTATTAATAAGTTATCTACACTTATATAGAATTTAAATATTTGTTACAAGAAATATGTTTACCAATAATATGTTTACCAAAATTATTAACTCTAAAATTCAATGGTTGAATGTTCAAAAAAGAAACTTTAAATATTACCTTCACTTATACATGAACTCCAAATGTTCTGCTAAAACTGGATCGTAGAGTTTTAAAAGCTTATTAAGAGTTTTAAAATATTGCTTGGTCATCGCCGCATCCAGCGATGACCGGACGCCACGCCACTGATTTATTTATATACATATAACTCTAGAGTCTAGAAGAATCCTTTTGCCAAAAAAATTAATACCACTTAAAATTTCTGTATAATTTAGAGAATATTTACATAAATTATTGAATTCGCAATGGGAAATAATGCAAAATGTTATGCAAATAATAATAAAAAAAACATAATGATTTTTCCCCATGAGCAGAAGATAATGATTGATAAACGAATTTAATGCATTCTTTTAATAAAATATTATAAAACCTGGACCCCATTCGCCATATAAAGAAAAATATATTAAATTATCATAAAAATAAGTAATGCACAACGCTACATGAAAGAACTGTCTAAACTAGTAAATCTGCAGATCAGGAGCCTCAACGTCAGCTCTACAATTCATTGTGTTTAGCATCCTTTGAGTAATATTAATCTTTCTACAAAAAACGAAATTTAAAGTTTTGAAATTACATAAACATTTATAAAAAGAAAAAATATTTCGAAGGTTTCTGACATTAGAAGCGTTAAATTAAACCCCTTGTTATGTAATGGTATTCTGAAAATCTCATGAGCTACTTATTCTGGTAATTTTTAGATAATAAAGTAGATTTCTTCAGGGGGGCAGACCCCCCCTGAACCCCTTCGTAGTGTAATTTAATTTACATTTGTAATTATCAATTAATTGTGTTAATGTCCTTTAGTAAATTCTACCAATAGACGGAAACGTACATGAATTCTTTTCTACAGCCCTGTATATTACGTGAAGATTTTTACGCGTCGTCTATAACATTTAAATTTAATGCAGACAAAAAACCCTCTTAAAACTGCTCATATCACATTTCCGGGGATTAGTATGCATAGTGTGCACCATATATCCAGTTTCTGAGGAGTCCTGTATATGGTTCTATTTAAATTCTGCAAACATTTGTTAGTATACTAAATGTATTTGGGCTGGGAAATACATAACTCAAAAAAAAAAAAAAAAAAAAAAAAAAACACTGAAGCAATTCGCGCTCCTTTTCATTTATACTTACGAATTCATTTGTGTATCCCTGTACATGGTCTATACAATATTTAAGCACTACTTATTAAGCACAAATTTACTTAACGTTAAAACGCACACCATAATCGAAAATGCTCTTCAGCAATCATCCCTAATAGACCAGAACTGTATCCGAAATATTTTATGTGACCCTATAAATGAACGATAAATACGATACAAATCATATTCAAGCTTCTTGTAGTCAATCACAGTAATGTAATTTAATTTCATAATGTTTGAATTAGTGCAACACAATTAACACACTGACGACAGGCAATTTAATTAAATCTGGGTTTAAAAACAGTAGAAGCTCCTCCCTCTTCTGAAAGTGTCTCGGAATTTGGTTTCTGAGATATGTTTTTCATGTTTATGCAGCAGTAAATATCTTTCAATGTACGGATGTAATATATAATGTCTTACAATCTATAAAAAATATGGACAACACAATATAAATGTCTTTTCTGTAAGGTAGAAGTCACTCCCTTAGCCAATGATGTATTCTGAATAAAAACGAGAATTTTCGTTTCCCGTCGCTAATGTGTTAAAATAAGCTGTGAAGAGTTTTTTTCCCCCGTAGACCACATTTTAATCGACCACTTTTGTGTGACCCTGAAAAAAACATATGCTTTGCACCCCATATACTACAAAAATGTTTCAAAAATACATATCAATTTTATTATTTTGTAACAGAGTAACATCATTAAAAAACGCCACAAAAGGATTTTCTTCAAAGATTGTAATATTATGAATACTTTTGAGTTACCTGTACGCATGCTGTAAGTGCTACACATAACATATTTTATAGTAACCAGGTTCTAGTGCACCTTAATAAAGTATATAAATTTCATTACGTTTAAAATTGTGTAACATTATTAAAATACACCGCAGACGATTTTTCCCAAACACTATAATGTAACGGAATAGTTTTGAGTGCCCCTGTAATTAAGCTATGAATGCTACACTCTTCATTTTTAATACCAAACATACTTTGGCAAACCTCAATAACGTATATCAATTACATGTAATCCCGACTATATTTACGCGAGTTAGAGCACGTAGAGAAACACGGCAGGCGACAGATAGAAAAACTGAAGTCATAAATACTTTTCATCCATGTTGGAAAGTGTTAAAAAGGATTTACATGCCTTTAACTGTACTTTTTTTTCACTTATAGCATGGTTAAACATTAGTTTAAACATCCTAATCCATGCGATAGCAATAACATATTAAAAGCCCCCCAAAATAGGCATATCTGGAGATCTATAAATCTACTGGAAAATAATTCATTATCGTGCCCACTGTTAATTGCATAAATTGCATCGATTTGGCGCGATAAAATATTTTTTGTGATAGCCTTTTAATAGTACCTGCAACAAAATTAACGTAATTTACTAACTTCATTCATATTTGACGCAATGATAGGCTACTAATAACAGTCGCTAGGCAACGAAGAAAAGGAAAAAAAAAAGAAATATGTATCATGTAAAACAAGAAAATTAATTTAAAAATTCTTTATATTATTGGAATACATGTATAAATGTCCTCAAAACATTATACACGTAAATAAAAAAATCTTATAGATATATTGATAAAACTTCAATATAATAGGAATAATTTAAAACCTTTATTTGGAATTTTAGTATCCATAATTTGACATTTAAATCCATTAATCAAACGTGCCATTTTCTTTCAACAAATCGAAATTTGAAAATCGTCTGACTTGCCGTAGAAAAGCATTATACAGAAAAATAAAATATTCCATATTTTCCGAACGAATGAACCAAATTTAACCAAAAACTATACAGCTACGTCCGGGTATCTCACAAATATGCCCAATTAATTTCAAGCTGATCGGGTGCTTTTTGCGGCAGTTATCGCGGAACAGACGGACAGACAGACAGACAGACAGACAGACAGACATCCGGAAATCAAAACTTTTCGTGTCTCCACAGTAAGCCTTCACTGATGTTTCGGCAACAAGGCGTGCTATAACATTGTTTTATTTACATTTTTTTCGTTGTATTTGACATTTAATAATTTTTTAAACCTAAATCGTTATGTTTTCATGTGTAATTTGCTGATGGGCTTATACTATTGTTTTCATGTTTGCTCTTTACTGGTAAGTTTGTCGGTTGTTCATATTTGTTCATATCCCCTCTGTCTTGATCATGCTTCCAAAGTTGTAGCTCATCTTGTTTGTGCCAGATGAAGAACCATGACCTCTTTTACAAAACGCGTTGTGGATAATACCTTGTTATGGCGAATGCGTGACTCGTTTCTCTTACCTGCGGCAAGATTAATTAAACCTAATCATAGACATAATATTGTGTAACATTATCTTATATTTGATCCCCCCCCCTCTTTTTTCGAAATCAGCAGTAATCAACTTCGGATTCCCATAACTTACTCATATATAAATCGATTTCTGTTATACGAAATTCACAGGTTACAGTTCGTATTTATTTTGGAGATATGTTTTTTTAAAAGTTAACATTAGAAACAAATATTAACTCCAATCTATGAATTCTGTAACAGAAATAGGCTTTTAAAAGATTCATATACGCGAATCTAAAATTACAGCCGATTTCGCCAATTAGGCTTCTAGTTATATTTTTTAAAATCTACCTGCATGCAGCCTGTATAGTAACGATTACAAGTGGATTTGATGCTAAGGGTTGTTAATTTTAAACTTTCATAATTTCTACAATTCTTGACCAAATCACTTCCCACTTTGTAATCTAAGGTAGTATTTACCGAAACGCCAAATATGCATCTCAATTTGTCTTCCATACCACCTTTAAATTACAATGGCAGCTCCTTGACGGACACGTACAAAAAGAAATAATGAAGTTTAAATAACCACTGAATATGGCCATGTGAATTTGGCTCTAATCGTTTTAGAATTTTAATGCATTTTCAAGGTATTTTTAAGGTATTTTAATGTATTTTAAATAATTTTATATCATATGTATGCACATACAAGCAATTTTAGTTCATTTATTTGGGCTTTATATGAATTTCAATTGCTTACTCAGCGTGAATTTAGCAATAAAATTTTGACATTCCTTTATTGCGAAAAAAGAAATCAGAGATAGTGTTCGTAAAAAATTCAGAGTTTTCATTTATGTTTTGATACAAACAAATCTTTATATAAAAGTTAATTACATATGTGAAAAATTTGTAACTTGATAAATTTCAATTATAAATGTTTTGTTGTCTGCTTTGCTAAAAAGAAAAAAAAAGCCAATTACAACAGTTCTTTTTTGTCATCCAAATTTCGGATACAATCCTTGATAGTAATATAACTTGCTGGTTTAGACCAAATGTTTTAAACCCTTTCCGGCACAGTGTGCCCGGATCGGGATACCTAATTTTAATTCCAAACTTACGAACGGCACCAAGTGTATTTTAGTAAAATTTTGCTTTTACAATGAATAGTTACAATGAATAGAACCCGGACAATGGGTAGTTAACATGTTTTTAATTTCTAAAAATGTCGTTTTGAAATTCCGGTGTCAGTCAATCATTTCATCATTTAACAACGAAAATTGCCCGTGCCGGAAAGTTTAAGTGGACACGTTGTTTCCTCCGTGTATCGTAATTGATAGTGAGAGGGCGCTGCAAGCGCTCTGGACTGAAAGGAGCTCGGGCGAGAATTCCCCGCGAGATGAGTAAGAAAGTTGAGTATGATGTGTTCTTAAGACGTAAGTGCAGTGTATCAACCGCTGCCAGTCCCTTTGGAATATTTTTGTAAATAATAAATGTGTTTGTTATGTGTTTTAAATGTGGACAATCAATCGAGTACGTAACACACTTCATTTAGTATTTTTAACTATTTTCTACAGTCCATTTTGAAGCTATCGCCGACAAAATGTTTGGTCCGTCGAGCCGGAGCGCTCATTTAGAACACTGTTTATAGAATCAACGCCCTCGGATTACTCGAATTACCTTGTTATAGAATTTATATATATATACTGTCTGTTGCTACTCCAGTGATTTCAGGAACTGTGGTCCTGAATCGAAAACGTGTAAATATACGCTGTCAAGTTACAAGAATATCAAATGCATTGAAATCGAAACTCGGCCCTAAAGAACTGGATTTGAAATTAAATTCTCTTCAAATGTTAAAAAAGAAGACTGATGAATTAAGGAACGAAGCCTGCTCTATTATAGCCGATGAGGATTTACAGGAGTTTGAAAATTCCTTGACCGAAATCGAAGAACATTTAGAAGCTATCGAAGTAAGTCTTCTTGATTTAATAAAGCCTAGTATTTCTAATGTTGAAAGTCATAATAATAGTAATCATAGGAGCAGTTCTAATGAGGCAAAAATCAAATTGCCGTCAATTAATCTACCACAATTTTCGGGTCGTTACACAGAGTGGATGAATTTTAAGTTACAATTCACCACATTAATTGATAATAACGTTGAGCTAAATGATGCGCAAAAGCTGTATTATTTACAATACACTTAACCTTAACAGGGCCTTAACTGGCCCTGTGAAACAATTACAAAATATTGATGATTCTTATACTTCTTTATTCGAAGCTTTAAAAAAACGATTTGAAAACAAAAGATTATTGGTGAATAGTCATATTTCAGAGTTATTGAGTAATAACAAAATAAAAATTGAAAACGCAAAAGAAATACTCAATCTGGTAGATAATTTATTGAGCCACTTAAGAGCCTTGAAACAGTTAGGACTGGAACATAACAATTAATCGGAATCCATTCTAATGTATGTCGTTTTACAAAGAATAGATGATGAGTCAAGAAAAGCTTTTGAAATGTCTCTCAATTGTAATGAATTGCCTGAATGGAATATTTTTATTGATTTTTTACTGAAAAGAGCAAAGCTTTAGAAAATGTACAAATATGCACCCATAAGCAAAAAAGTTTTGTTTTACAGAATGACAAACTTAACTCCGCATTTTGTAAATAAACGCATTTGATTTTTCGATGTCAAAAATATTTAGATTTATCGGTTCAAGAAAGATTGAATCAAATACGAAAATTACAGTTGTGCTATAATTGTTTATCTAATCACACCGTTAATCGGTGTAATAAATTAAATAATAGATGCAAAACTTGTTTTTCTAATCACCATAGCACACTTCATGGAGATAATTTTTTTAAATCTTATTATGAAAACAAGCAAAGTAATTTTATTATGAAACAGCCTCAGATCAAAAATGAAGAAAAAATAAATACTAATTCAGTGGAAATTATTTCAAGTGCGAAGACCTTGAGCTGTCAAAATAATTATGATCAGAATTCTGACTCTGGCGCCAGCTATAACGCTTTAATTTCGACAGCTGTTGTTTATTTGGGGGAGGCAATGATTCTTTTATTTCCTTTTGTTGAAATACTAGATACAGCCAGTAACATATCTCTAATTACTTTTCCGCAGCAGACATGCTGGGACTAGAGAAACATAAATTAAAGTCAGTGATTTCCGGATTTAATGATGCAATTTGTAAAATTAAAAACAGAATACATGTCGAAATTTCAAACAAAGGTAGAACATTTAAAAAATTCTCTAACATGTTTTTACTTCCTAAGATAACAGATTTAACCCCTATGTGTACCGCAGAGACTTCAAATCTGCACCTACCACAGAATTTGATGTATGTGAACCCAAGATGTTTTGAACCTCAGTGGATTCAGGTGTTATTGGGGACAGATGTATATTATGAATTGTTATTAGATGGTCAAATAAAAATTCCTGACACTTCTATAATTTTACAAAACTCTCACTTAGGGTGGATTGCAGGTGGAGTTATACATGATAAAAATGAAACTAAATATAATTGCCATTTATTAGAAAATCAAGATGAATTAAATTTGAAGGCCTTTTGGGATTTAGAGACATTGGGAATTAGGGATTATCCAAGTAATGTAAAAAATGAAGATATCCTTGAGAGATTTCGAGAAAAAGTGCGGTTTACAAATTACAGATATGAAATCTGTCTCACATGGAAACGGAAGTGGGAACAATTAGACAATAATTACAAGATAGCTGAAACACGGCTCACTACTCTCGTAAAAAGAATGAAACGCGACACAAGTTTATACGAAAATTATCGTAAAATTTTAGATGAATACTTAGAAATGAAAATTATTGAAATTGTTCCTGAGTCAGAAGAAAATTCTAACAACCCGTTTTTTTAATTACCCCGCCACACGGTATTCAAAGAAGACATTATAATACACAAAATGTCGCATTGTTTTTGATGCGAGTTCCCATGAAGCGGGACAGTTATCACTAAATGACTGTTTGGACGCAGGCAGTAACCTAAATCCGAACATTTTCCATTTATTGATTTTTTTAGATTAAATAAAATTGCTGTTTTGACCGACATAGAGAAGGCATTTTTACAAATTTCGATCAACAAAAAAGACAGGGAGGTTTTAAGATTCCTGTTTATAGATGACAATCCTGTCAACGGTGATGAGTTTAAAGTTATTAAGTAAAGATTCTTACGCCTAACATTTGGTTTGAACTCAAGCCCATTTTTATTATCAGCCGCCATCAAACAACATCTTAATAAATTTAAGAAGGAATATCCGGTAGCAACCGAAATCCTCAACAGTTGTATTTACGTGGATGATCTTATAACCGGTACTGACACTGTACAAGATGCACTGAACATTTCACAACAATCACACAGAATTATGAAGGAAGCTAGTATGACGTTCCGAAAATATATATCGAACAACGAATTAGTAATGGAATCTTGGGAGAAGAATGGGTTTAGTACTTTATCTCAGGACTTTAAGGAAAATAAAACACATAAGGTATTCGGACTGTTGTGGCAACCTAAGCAGGACATGTTGATGATGGAAATCGATAATTTATTAGAATTTTTGTGCAAGGCAAAAAATACAAAGAGGTTCGTTCTGCAAGTAGCAGGCAGAATTTTTGACCCCTTGGGTCTCATATCGCCATTTACTATAAGAATTAAACTGTTGTTTCAAGAACTACGGAGTAGAAATCTAACATAGGATGAAGAATTACCCCCGATATTTCAAAGCTGTGGGAACAATGGTGTTCCGAGTTACCCCAATTAGCACAACTAAAGATTCCTAGAAATGTGTTACAGTTCCCTGAAGACTCTGAATATAAATTAATACTGCACACCTTTGCCGATGCCAGTCCCAGGGCATACGGTGCTGTCATATATCTACAATCATATTCCAAGACCCAATCTTCCATTAATTTGCTTGCATCGAAAAGCAGACTGGCACCCTTGAAAAAGATGTCATTACCCCATCTAGAACTGTTAGGTGCATTACTAGTAGCGCGTTTAACTTGTGAGGTGAAGAAGGTGCTAAATCGCAAGGGACCATCATCTATGTTTCTATGGAAAGACTCGCAGATTTTCTTTATTGGATCAAGGGGTCTGCAAATAGGTGTAAATCATTCGTGTCCAACAGTGTAAAAGAGATCCAATCGCTGACAGACCCATCCAGGTGGTTTCACTGTGTAGGGTCCGAGAATCCTGCAGACCTGCTGACAAGAGGTGAAAAATCTGAAAGTCTTATTCAGAATAAATAATGGTGGACTGGTCCAGAGTTTCTGAAGGACTCATTAAATATGTGTAATAACAAACAATTATTAGTAGTTCCAGATCAGGAGATCTATTTAAACGAACTAAAAAGAGACTTCGCCGACATTACTCATGACTTTACCACTTTGTCTATTTCTAATGAAATTTCCATGATTGAACATATTTTTTCGACTACTAATAATTTCATAAAATTAACACGCATAATTAGTTTTATTTTTAGATTTTTTATAACTGTCGTAATCCCCTAAAAAGAAGAAGTGGAACTTTAAGCCTTGAGGAGGTGAGGCAAGCCGAATTATTTTTAATTCGGTCAGCACAAAAGGGTGAGTTTCGAGAAGAAATAAAATGTTTCGAAAAAGGTAAGCCTGTTCCACACAAAAGTAGATTATCTTTTTTAAATGTATTCCTAGGAAATGCAGGGTTAATTAGAGTTGGCGGCCGTTTATCGCATGCCGATTTGCCGCTTAACTCTAAATTTCCAATTGTGTTGCCTGCCAATCATAAGTTAACGGAAATTATCCTAAATTATTTCCATTTGAAGTATTTTCATTTAGGCCCACAAGCGTTGCTTTTCCATGTTAGACAGAAGTTTTGGACACTTAAAGGCAGGAATAATTGCCGGAAAATTGTACACAAATGTGTAACATGTTTCAAAAATAAGCCTGTTGTCAGCTCCCAGTTGATGGCCGATCTGCCAAGGGAACGTGTGACACCAAATTTTGTATTTTCGGTGACAGGTCTGGATTACTGTGGACCATCTTCTATTAAATTTAAAAATCAAAGGAGTCAAAAGGGCGTATTGAATAAAGTTTATGTATTAGTGTATATATGTTTATGCACCAAAGCATAATGCATCAAAGCATAATGCACCAAAGCTGGACTTTGTTTCAGATCTCACAACTCAGGCTTTTATAACTAGTCTAAAACGTTTCTTTGGCAGAAGAGGAAAAGTGCAAAAATCCTATCGGATAATGCAAAAACGTTCATCGGAGCTGACATCTAGTAGAAAAAACTGCATAAACTGGTTAGTTTCGCAGATGAGGAGTTGTGTAACTTTTTAACTCAGGAAGGTATCAAATGGGAATTTATTCCTCCCAAATCTCCGAATTTTGGTGGCGTCTGGGAGGCAGCAGTAAAATCATTCAAGTTTCATTTGAAAAGGGTAATAGGTGACCAAAACTTAACTTTAGAAGATTTTTTTAACGATACTAGCGGAAATTGAGGGAGTTTTGAACTCTCGCTCCCTTACCCCACTATCCCCAGATTTTGAAAATTTTGAAACTTTGACACCATCACATTTTCTTATCGGTAGGCCAATCACTTCGATCCCCGAACCTCAACTAGACGAGATTAATGAACATCGATTAGCCAAATGGCAGAGAATCACCAAATTTAGCCAACAAATTTGGAAACGCGACTATTTGAATAATCTCCAACAGAGGGGGAAATGGAAGTTTAAAAAAGATGATGTCCAGAAAGGAACTTTGGTACTAATAAAGCAGGGAAATTTACCTTCCACCAAATGGTCGGTTGGTAGAATAGTTGAAGTTTTTAAGGGAAGGGATAATATAATTCGAAAGGTGAATTTAGCTTGTCAGATCGGCGAATTTTTATAAGAAACGTCAGAGATTATATTACCAGTTGAGTAACAAATTTTCTTTCTTTCCTTAAGCAAACTCTAAAAAATATATTATTTTGTATTTAATCTAGTTGTCTGAGCGAAGCGAAGGCTAATACTCAGCGAAATATTACAGTCCGGACACATTACTACTACGATGGATATTAACGCCATGTCCTACTAAAAAAAAAGCCTAATAAAAACCTTTCGTCAAACATAACTCAAAAAATATTTGTCGGATTTCGTTTCTGATTGCACCAGAAGGTACCTATGAGGGTCGCCTACTGAATGCACCTACTATGAAAAATAAGTTCCAAACCGTTTAAAAATTATATAGAAAAAGCTGATAAAAAAGCACAATTTATCTGCATACGTCACAGAAATTTGGTGTGCGTCACTTTCACCGGTTGATGATTTCGTAGACAACTGGTTTGAACACATGGAGCAAATAATAAAAAAAAAATACGCACGCAGTAATATCGAATAGATCAGTTTCAACCACGTGATCACAAACCTTGCAACAACCCGTGGCAACCAGTTTTGGTGGGCAAACAAATAATAATACAGTACTCCGTACCATGGTGACCGCTTTTAGCCTCTTGTATGAAATCTGGCATACAATTGTGGATGATTAAAACAAAAGACATGAGTGTTTATTGCTCCGGGAGATTAACTTTCTCTGGATGTCTGTCTGTCTATCATACAGCATGCAATTTTCTTGTAAAGGATAATATTATTATGCAGTAAAACCTCCATAACGGACACACCCGATTAGTGGACACCTCTATTTAGTGGGCATTTTTTCGATTACCGACCCTTAAATAACTGTAAATTTGTACTCTCAGCAGCGGACACCTTCAAATAGAGGACAAATTCTGCCCTCCCGAGGTGTTAGCTATTCAGAGGTTTTACTGGTAAAACCTCCATAGCGGACACACCCGATTAGCGGATACCTCTATTTCGCGGACATTTTTTTGATTACCAACTCTTAAATAACTGTACATATTTTACTCTCAGTAGCAGTCACCTCTAAATAGAGGACAAATTCTGCATTTTCGGGGTGTCCGCTATTCGGAGGTTTTACTGTATATAATTTTGATAGTTATTTTACAGGGCCACACAGAACAATATTAATATATGAAACGAATATAAACTAAATTCGAGATTGGCAGATCGCTGATGGTAATGTAATTTTAGGATGTTGTTACAGTCATCCGCAGCATGTTTTTAGAGTTTCGTTGATCTAACGAAACATTACCTGTCACACTCCTTTGTCTGTCTGTCTGTCCGTCTGTCACAGAGCCCGTTCTCAGAAACTATATATGTCGGAGACTTGAAAATTTGCATACTTATAGCTGAACACCACACATCAAACAGCAAATAATAAAATTTTGAAAAAGTCTAATATTTAACCCTCTGGGCTCTAACTTGTGTATTTTAAGCAATTTTTCTAACTCAGCCCCTAATTTAATTAAGTGGGAGACATGAAATTTTGCATACTTATAGCTGAACATCTCACATCAAATGACAAATAATAAAATTTTGAAAAAAGGTTTAATATTTAACCCTCCGGGCTCTAACTTCTATATTTAAATCCGTTTTTCTAACTCATCCCCTAATTAAGTTGGAGACATGAAAGCTTGCATACTTATAGCTGAACACTTGCGATAACACGATAAATCATAAAATTTTGAAAAAGTCATATTTAACCCTCCGGTCTCTAACTTCTGTACTTTAAGCAATTTTTCTAACTCAGCCCCTAATTAAGTTGGAGACATGACATTTTGCATACTTATAGCTAAACACCTCACATCAAACGACAAATAATAAAATTTTGAAAAAGTCTAATATTTAATCCTCTGGGCTCTAACTTATGTATTTTAAACAATTTTTCTAACTCAGCCCCTAATTCAGTTGGAGACATGAAATTTTGCATACATATAGCTGAAATCCTCACATCAAACGACAAATAATAAAATTTTGAAAAAGGTCTGATATTTAACCCTCTGGGCTCTAACTTATGTATTTTAATCAATTTTTCTAACTCATCCCCTAACTAAGTTGGAGACTTGAAAGTTTGCATACTTATAGCTGAACACTTTCGATAACACGATAAATCATAAAATTTTGAAAAAGTCTAATATTTAACCCTCTGGGCTCTAACTTGTGTATTATAAGCCATTTTTCTAACTCAGCACCTAATTAAGTTGGAGACATGAAATTTTGCATACTTACAGCTGAACACCTCAGATCAAACGACAAATAATAAAATTTTGAAAAAGGTCTAATATTTAATCCTCTGGGCTCTAACTTGTGTATTTTAAGCAATTTTTCTAACTCAGCCACTAATTAAGTTGGAGACATGAAAGTTTGCATGCTTATAGCTGAACACTTGCGATAACACGATAAATCATAAAACTTCGAAAAAGTTATATTTAACCCTCCGATCTCTAACTTCTGTATTTTAAACAATTTTTCTAAATCAGCCCCTAATTAAGTTGGAGACATGACATTTTGCATACTTATAGCTGAACACCTCACATCAAACGACAAATAATAAAATTTTGAGAAAGGTCTATTATTTAACCCTCTGGGCTCTAACTTGTGTATTTTAAGCAATTTTTCTAACTCAGACCCTAATTAAGTTGGAGACATGAAATTTTGCATACTTATAGCTGAACACCTCACATCAAACGGCAAATTATAAAATTTTGAAAAAGTCTAATATTTAACCCTCTGGTCTCTAACTTGTGTATTTTAAGCAATTTTTCTAACTCAGCCCCTAATTATGTTGGAGACATGAAAATTTGCATACTTATAGCTGAACACCTCACATCAAACGACAAATAATAAAATTTTGAAAAAATCTAATGTTTAACCTCTAATATTTTGTCTCGCGCAATTTTAAAATTTAAACTGTTTTGCAATACTATTTTTTGTTCATTTTGCATAATAAGTGTAATGTGACATAATTTCTTCTATTTCAGACTTCTAACGCATGTTAATGAATTTATTTTACAATATCCTTTCTCTTTTAAAATTCACATGTAAATATAGTTTTTATGGCGTCATTTCCAATAAGTGCCTGCATTTTATACCTAAATATTTAATTCTAATTTGAAGAGTTTTTTCTGTTTATAATAGTAACGTGTAAATGATTTTTTTTCATTTGAAGCAAAAATTATTGTTTGCGCTGTTTATACAGTTGGCAACAGTTGAAATTAATACCATTTTCTAAAATATGTAAAAAATATCTGTCAAGATGCTGAATATTTGAATTTAAAATAGAAATAAAACCTCAAAAAATGAGTCAAATTAAAAAAAAAAAAAAATTAAAGAAATCTGCACACCGGGATCTTCTATTGAATAAAATGATCTAAAAATGATTAAATTCCCATGTATAGCTTTTGCTCCTATAATTTTTTTTTAATGGAACGATTTTGTCCAACTTTAGCATTAAATATCTCTTAAAATAATTCTTCGATTTGAAAACTGTATGCATTAGCGTGTTGATCAAACATTTCGCTATAATACCACCGATTTTCATATTTTTGTATGCAATAGTTTTCTTAATATTAACGAAGAAAGACATCCGGTCACAAAAAACTCAAAACCGGCGTCGGCGACGGCGGTGACAGCGTTAGTTACTTTTTTTAGAATAGAGAGATATATAAAAATGAAAACTTGTCTATTTGTGTGTTTGTAATTTTATAAAAATCCACAATTTGGAAACCAAAATTGTGAAAAGATACGGACATGTGCAATAAAACATGGCCGAGGTAACTAAAGTAATCCGGAATCGAAATAATTTATAGTGAATTTTTAATTAATAAAAAACCACCAATTTAACAGCAATTTCTTAACAAATTTAAACATTTTTCGTTATAGCAGTTGCCAACAATTAAAAAAACACAATAACATTATTACTACAACAATTAATTTTCTACTGCAAAATTTCCACGTGAAAAATGAAAATGAAATAAATAGTTTGATGAATTAACAAAAAAAAAAAGGTGAATATTACGTCATAACTTTTCTATTGCAAGATATTCACGTGAAATATGAAAATGAAATAAATGGTTTGACGAATTTAAATGAAAGTGAATATAATTTCATAACTTTTCTATTTCAAGGTTTCCACGTGAAATAGGAAAATATTACGTCATACTGGAAATATAAAGGACGTGGTGGATATAGTATAACGTCATATGAGTGTGAAAAATGTGTTGGAGCATGATAAAAACCCGATTAGGGAAATTATTGGCCTATTTTAACATTATTGCTCCAATTATAAATTTAAATAAGTTCATTTATAGCTGTATTCTTTTGCGTCTGTTGTATACATTTATACATTTTTATGTAGCGTTTTCATATGATTCATTAATACAACATTTCGACTGCTTTTTTTAATGTTTGTTTTGTGTTGTATGTTAAATTTTGATATTGATTTTTCAGAACAAACATCCTTCAAATTCTGGGCAACGCCGGGCACTTTAGTTTGTAACGGATAAATGGCTTTTGTATGTGTACATCTAATGCTAATATTATAAAGCGTTATAATATTATAAAGTGTATAATATTATTAATGCTTGTACGTTTGTGAGGTGTTATCTCTGAAACTACACAGCCAACTTAAAAAAATGTTGGTGGCCATCTCTGCTCCGAAAAAAATACTATTTTATGTCAGTGGAAGAACCTACATCGCTGCAGGAGCAAAAAAGTTCTAAAATTGTGATTTCTGCGATATTGATTGGGTTAGAAACTTTTAATTTGATGTGGTAGTTACTTTTAAGATATAAATACTCGTAATGAACGCTCTCTAAAAGGTTCAATTTGACGGATAAACGTAAAAATTTCTAGAAAGGTTCTAAACTATGATTTATTTGGAATACTGAAATTTTTGGGATACTGTTGGGGTTAGAAACTAGAACTTTGGCATGGTAGTAATTAATAAGATGTATATGCTCGTTGTAGAACGAATTCTAAAAAATAGAAAGACTAAACAAATCGGAAAAAGATCTAAATATGATCTAAGTAACGAAGTACATGGAATTGTTAGGAATATAAACATGAAAATTGACATGGCTGTATTTATCATGACGTAAATTCTCGCAATAGAACAATTTCTAAAAATGTCACTATATAAAACAGTGCAAAAACAAAAAAAACTTTCAAAATTTTTCTATTTCTGTGTTACTGCTGAGCCTAAAATCTTGAAATTTTGCTTCGGGTTAGTTTTAAAATATACAATTGTCTCTATGAATGGTTTCTAAAGAATTTAAAAAGATGAAATTAACGGAAAGCGATCTCAATTACCATTAATTTGGAATTATTAGGTACAGCAACTTTAAATATTTCATAATGCTGTATTTCCTCCGCAAAACATGCGATTTAAATGAAACAAAACTGATAGATACCCACCTAGCATTAAATAAATTGTGTAAATATTGAATAAAGACCTGTATGAAACAGTGAGTAGGTTGCCCGAAAGTACTTGTTAAAGTGTTCCTTCTCTAGGCTTTTCTCTCTCTCGCCAAGGCCACTAACAGAGGGAAGTGCCGTGTTAAATGCGATATGAATTTTTTTATCCGATTCATTTTTCTAGACATTTTATCATAAGGTCATATTCTCAATTACCATTAGTAGATTTTTTATATATTAACTTATTCTGGTGAAATTTTATAATCGGGTTCATATTGGCGTATGTTAGCTTGCATGATTTGCTGAATAAATATGTATGGATTTGTAAATTACTTCAAATGACACTTTGACAGCTCAAAAGTTATGCAGACGATATATTCAGATCTTGTGTCATACTTTATGTTGTAATCATTGCCGATTTCTTTTATTTAATACATGCTAAATACAGCTCAACTTGTGCAGAATATGTTTGAAAACAAAACAAAACAGCGTATGGAGTGGCCAGCATACACTCATCATTCAAATCCGATCGAGCATATCTAAAACACACTCAAACGAAGCATTGCATGCCACTGTTGATGTATTCAGTACTTTGATACTATATTAAATTTTGAGGAGAGAATTCCTTAAATGTTGTCGAGAACCTCATTGCATCCGTGGAAAACAGATATTGTACAATATTAACTAATCCGGGGGAGCACACACCATATAAAGTATAGTCCATTCTTTTTAAACATCATATATTTGTCATTTAAAGTTACTCAAATCGGTGCGGAGCGTCAGATTATGCTCTTGACATCATTTTATACATTTAAAATTCCGATATAAGTAATTTAGTATTTCATTTTCTATTTTACTTTTAATATATTCCGTACTTTCAGTTTTATATCCATGCATGGCTGTCTTGAATGGTTAGATTTCCTATTTTTTAAAACAGTGTATACGAATTTATATATAAGATTTTGTAAATCTACGATTCGTTTATTTTCATTATTTCAATTTATCGCAGCATATGGACAATTAAAAATAACATCTCATTTTCTTTGCTTCCACATGTTATTATTAAATCTATGTTCTCAGTAATATCGCTCAGACTAATCCCTCTGAGGGAAGTCCTAGTATTATAGTGAATTATTCTTGTATTATTATTGTGTGTGTATGTTGTTATATCGTTCATCATAAAAATCGTTATTCTTAAATTGGGTTAAAGGACATTCTGGTATAACGGGCAACGAACTGGCCAATCAGCTGGCGAGGTCGGCAGTTGATGATTTAACTTTACCACTAACATTTCTTCCATTCTCACAATCAACATTGAAATTAGAACTCAAAAAACAAATGCTGCATCGATGGCAACAACGTTGGTTCACAGTGCAGGTGGGTCAATACACGCGTGACTTCATACCTGAGGTCCCACAAAACATTTTCATATGTAACAGATACCTGTATCTCTTTCTCACTAATCATGGACCCTTCCAACAACACTTATATTCCACAAATAAACGAGACACACCTCTTTACATTTGTGGATCCTTATCAACGTCTCTGCACTATATTTTAAATTGCACATTAACGCTCCACTGTCACGTAAAAAAGTCACAACGCATGACACTGGCTGGCTGGCTAACTTACCTGCTCGACAGTCCAGTTCTCCTGCAACTTATAGCGGATTGTATGAAATTTTTAGAAGACAACGAATTTATATTTACCAATCCCCTCCCTTTCTGAGCTAGCTGAGCAAACTCATTGTTTTCAGCTCCCATTTCAGACCGGAGCCCCTGTTTTGTACATAATGTAAATATTTGTCTTATTTCCTTTGATTTGTTTTATTTAGTAACTAGCAGAACTACCCGGCTTCGCCCGTGTCAATTATAAGAAGCCTTCCATGTAAAATAAATTAAAACAAAATAATACGGCAATCACAATAACTAAAATTTGTGCATTCCCATCCACAAATCGTTATAAAGACAATAAAAAAAACATGGCGTTATTGTCTTGCAATCAAGTAAAATCCCTGAGCTTTAATAACAGAATGCACGTTTTCTTTGGCGGGTATAAGAGAAAAATGTGTGATTTTCCTGACAATACGAAAAAAAGAAATTCCTCCAAATCGCGCAGCACTTAGTGAAATTCTCATTTGTATGGTATTATCTACATTATAAAGTAAAAACACTATGTCAGTGCCCATAAATTGTGCCCATAAATTGTAACCCATAAAATGTGCCTTTACTGCAATTCTTCTAACTTTTAAACATCACACAATTTCATTTTTTACAATGTCGAACAGAAAAAAGTTCTCTCAAACGAAATTTGTTTGAAAATTGTACCTCAGTTTTCTGACTTTAATGGATTTAAAAAAAAAATTTAAGCACGTATATTTTTAAAGTTGAGTGCAACCCGATTACGAAAGATGAACGTGTTTACTCTTAATGAAATAGTATAAAGAAAATACATGTCTATGAGTAACGCTGGTATCATATTTTCGGTGGTAACAACGTAACACAACAAATTTCCCTTTTATTGCAGTTTAACGTCTAAACATTGTACATTCAATTGTTCCAACGTATTATAGAAAACAAAAGTACTTTAATGATATTTGTTTGTAATGTTTGTCTCAATTTACGAATTTTTTATGGGTTTTAAAATAATTTTTAAGCATGCATATTTTTTAAATATGCTTGCAACCCAAATACAAAAGATTAACTAAAATGTTCAAAAACATTGTAAATACTTCATAATTTGTTTGCTTTCGCGTAATATTCAATAACTAAATTGGCAAACGAAATTAAAACGCCAAAAATTAAATAAAATAAAACACGAATTTAACAGATATCAAATCAAACTACTCAAAATAACCGGATAAGTATATACAATTCAAATGGGAATTTCGTTCCGGGTGCGTATAACTTGAATTCTTCAGAACGGATTTCCATGCGACATGCACTGTTAGTTTTTTAGGGAAGATTTTAGTGCGTAACATATTGTTTTCCGTTGCTTAGTCATAGAATTATAGGGGAAAGTTATATAATCATGTGAACCCAATTAAGGATTAGACTTATTAGCTGAATGAAAAATGCAGAACTATTTTTATCTCTAAGTATATTGATGGGTTTATCTTCGGTAATGGGGCTGCGCGCTAGGTATTCTTATTTTAATGAGTGTGCCTGACACCTATTATGCCAAGCGCCTTTGTTAAAATCATATAGAATCACTTATGTTTTAAGCGACTATCTGGCATGCAACTTGATTACAAAATACTGCAAATGCTTAAGGTGCTTCTCCAGTTCCCTGCTCAACAACGCTAAACTTTCTGACACGTTTTCTGACTCATTAAACGTAAAGGCTTAAAATTTGTAGGCCTGACTATTAAAGAGATTTGGAATTGAAATGAGTTTTTCCTTTTTTCATAAATAAATTACTTATCGAGTTATGAACAATTGTGGTTGCGTGACGGCCGGTTTTTATCCTTTATTGCACTGTTGCGTCCGAAATTCAGTTCAAAACACCAACTGAAAGATCTTATACCTTTACCAACAAGTGGAAACTAGCTTTCGATTACATAGTTTCTAAATAAGAACTCCTGTCAATTTCATGCGTTTCCGAACAAAAATTAATAAAAAATATGTCAGAAAATTGCTTCTTTGGATTTGAGAACAGCCTTAACTTTATGAACAGCCTTAATTTGAAGTTTATGAAAAAATTCACATTTTTAGTTTTAATTTTGGAACTCGCGAAATTTAAATTCAGAAAAAGGATGTTCTTTTGACACATTGTGGTATTTTTTTTAACTTTTAAAATTAAAATACATGTTTTCTTTGGCGCGCGTCACAGAAGTATACAATATCTTCACAATACGGGGGGAAATGCAAAAAAATACATCCAAATGAGGTAGTAGTTACTAAAATTTTATTTGGAAAATTTGAAAATTTATTGAAATTAAATCTACAATGATTACATGAAATGATGTCATTTTCCATAAATTTTAAATCAAGACATCTGTCAAGATTTTATTTGAAAATGTAAATAACCGCTCTCTTTTTGCTATAAATCACAGAAAATGTTAGCACTGAATCTAAACCAATACAACACATAGCGATAACGTATAGCTATAAGGTATGGCTGTGGTATACAATCGAAGTAGTAAGCAACATATAGGAGCCATATGTTTACGATGAGCTTTATTACGCGTTGAAAAGATTTGATGGAATGTGACGTCATATCTAGCCTTTATTTTTCTTTTTCTTAAATTGTTTTCATGAAAGTTGACTGTTTGTATTAAAATAGATGTTTTAATTTTTAAAAAAAACATTCAAATTGAGGTGCTACGTTATTTTCCCGCTCTTATAGTTAAGGTTTTTGTTTTATATATATATATATAAAAAAAATGTAAATTTTCTGTTTAGAATGACGTCAATATCAAACACGCAAAAATATAGCAAGAAAATCTGAATTTTTATTGGCAAATAGAAACAAAATACACGAGTTATCGTTATTTTTTTCACATCATTGTGTCATTTTTCAGGGCTTGGCAACAGGAAAGAAACGTTTGAATTAAAAAAGATTTAAAAAGAGATATTTCTATAATGTTAAGGGGACGGTGGAGCTTAAATCCTTAAAAATAATTTTTTTTTATTTTTGTAAATTTCACCTTAAATATTATTCAAGGGTACATTATATACATTATAAAATGCATTTATCCCCAAAAAAATTTTTTTTTAAATTTATTTTTGAGAAAAAAATGGAATTTTACGCGTCGTCTTAGAAATCTTCGAAACGCCCCATGCGTCTTCAATATCAATGAAAATCCCCAATATTTTTTATAAAAGTTTGGTTTATATATAGAAATAAAATAGAGCATCGAATTTTATATATTTGAATTTAAAGGTAAAAAAAAAAAAAAAAAAAAATTCAAAATTTCAAAATTTTTCATAAAAAAATTTTTGTTTTAACCTTTAAATTCAAATATGTGAAATTCGATGCTCTATTTTATTTCTATATATAAATCAAACTTTTATAAAAAATATTGGGGATTTTCATTGCTATGGAACGCGCAGGGGGCGCTTCGAAGATTTCAAAGACGACGCGTAAAATTCCATTTTTTTCTCAAAAATAATTTTTTTTGGTGATAAATGCATGCTATAATGCATATAATGTACCCTTGAATAATATTTAAGATATAATTTACAAAAAATAAAAAAAAAAATTGAAAAAATTTGAAAATTTGAAAATTTTTCGAAAAAATTTCAAATTTTTTCATTTTTTTTTTAACCTTTAAAATCAAATATGTAAAATTCGATGCTCTATTTAATTTCTATATATAAACCAAACTTTTATAAAAATATTGGGGATTTTCATTGATATTGAAGACGCATGGGGCATTTCGAAGATTTCCAACACGATGCGTAAAATTCCATTTTTTTCTCAAAAATAAAAATTTTTTAAAATTTTTTTTGGGATAAATGCATGTTATAATGTATATAATGTACTCTTGAATAATATTTAGTTGAAATTTACAAAAATAAAAAAAATTATTTTTAAGGATTTTAAGCTCCACCGTCCCCTTAAATTATGGAAGTGGTAGAAAAAAGGGATAAATAGTGGTCTGATAACTTTTTAAAGTAGACAGTGATCTTTTCCACGTTCTAAAACGTATGTACACCGAGTTTCGTGCAAATCGGTCAAAAATTAAAGATTTGTATAAAGGACATACACACAGAGAACGGCTTTTATATATATAGATTTAGTGTTTTCATTATATTTATCAGCATATGCATTTCAATTAAAGTTTTTCAGCTCTAATATTCAAAAACATGTCTTGTAATTGTTTATGCATGTATACAACATAGTGCAATTGCTGTCAATGTATGTACTGATGACACTTCTTGTGAGTTTCAGACTCAAAAACAGCAAACTGAATTTATTTTTCTGTATGTTATTAACTGTTTCAAAAAAATTGTCATTGTTAATGTATCTTACCATATGCAGTGGATTTGAGTCTCACCCCTAGGATTTCACTTATACTCTAAAGCGAAAGCTGGGTTCCTGGGGCGGTCATCCCTGTCATCCCTGCGACTATATCACACAACTATAAAGAAAACAGGACTAACAGATTTTAAATTTGGAATTGCATTACTGTTTGTAGTTAAGGTGTCTCAGGACTCTTAAAATTGGAAAAAAATAAGAAAAAGGTCCATTTTTAACACTTAATATCTAAAAATGTATATGATTTTAAAACAACATTTTTATTGGGATGAAAGATATAAGTATGTTCTTTTATTTCATGCATTTAAAAAATTACAAGATGCGGAATTAGCATTTATAGGGTGCTCCAAATTGTCAAATATTTGACGAAGAGAAAATTGGTACAACAGCTTACGCGCAGGATTACAAAATAAATATTTCAACTAAAATGAAAATTTTGGCACCTGCTTATAGATCAGATTGTAATAATTATCCCGAACCTAAATAAATTTTATTTAAATCCTTTTTATATTTTTAATTCACAGCTGCATTTTGCCAATACAAAATTTTAAAAAAATCAACAGTATAATCACCCAAAAATATTCTTTTGAACATTAAAAAGTAAATTTTAGGTTCAGTATACAAACATACTAACATGAAACATATGTTTTGAAACTTTCATGAAAAAATATTCAGAAATCTTTAAGATATCCTTCGCGTTATGCTCAAAAACGTCAGTTGAAGAAAAATGACTTGAAAGTTTTGGAAACGCCTCTTCAGGTATTGAGCGGGTATAATTCTATAAGTCATAACTTCTGTTCTGATTGGAACGTCAAGAAAACGATCATACCAAAAGGTTCAGAAAAGGTAAAAAATTAACATCTAAAAAAAATTAAAATTTCGATAATTTTGAAGGTTTAAGAGTCCTGAGACTCCCTAATTGACTCATTTATAACTGGTTACCAAATTTAACTTTAATATATACTCTTCGCTATGAGGTCCATATATGTGGACCTTGGATCTTAGCCCATTGTTATAAAACCAATAAAAATATCTAAGTTTTGATTATGAATTCACATTTATGATAATTTAAACTTTAAATGAATCCAACAGATTTGAACCCTTAATTTATTTTCATGTCTAAACCGTTGGTTGCAAGTGAGGTTTTGAAAGATGTCGTCAACTCAGCGATTGCGTAAAAGTAAGTAATATTTTTCTATATTAAAATTTTAATTAAGATGTCATAATTTTTTTTATTGCTAAAAACTTTTAAATGTTCATTAGATAACTTCCTTTTGTTCGTTTTGTGAAATTTTTTTATTTTAAAAGTATCATTTTATTGAGGTCCACACACGTGGACCTCAGTACTCAATTATTATAAACATGCTTAAACACAAGGAATACTGTTATCGTGTTTAGAAATAATAATAAAGTATATGTGATTAACTTAAAATATGCGTTTTTTATACAGAAAATGCAATTCTGTTGCAATGAATAAAAATATTCTGTTTAAAAATAAGCTTTTAAAATTAAGTGGAAATTGTATATTTGTTTGATTAAATACTTATTGCTGATTAAATTCTGCAATTTTATTGAAAATGCATAGATACATTGGATACCACACATGATGTATTTTTTACTCAAACTAAATAAAGATGATTATTTTTATACATATAGTTATATTTGTAAATGATTATCTGACGTAAATAATACATAATAATAATAAAATATGAAAAGCTTTCCTTAGGTCAACTTTTAATTTTTTTTTTATCCCAAAATTATTAATACAAAAACATATGTATTTTCTCTTCTTATATATTAATTTTAAACTACGTGATTGAAATCCAATAGCTGATTATTTTTAAGTGTACAAACATATTGCCTAATACTTTTAAAATTAATAGTTTTCTTCAAAATAAAATTTGACCACAGTTATGAATATTGAGCTTTTCGATAAAATAGCTGTACAAAGAAATTTACATTCAGTGTAAAATCGAGAGCACAGATGAGTGGATAGTACAGTTTATAATATGATGAAACTTACAGGCCGGAATGTTCTCATGGGTACATCGAAACTCCTCCAAGCCAAATTATATTGTTTTGACATGTCAATTCAGCAATTTGTTGATACAATTCCAAAAAAATAGATTCTTTAAACTAAGGAATTATCTGTATTTTGTTGATAATTCTATTACTCATTTTAGATTTTACATGAGAAAAAATGTTTCAGCTTACCTCGACCTAAACGTATTTCTTTGGACTAAAATTGACTTCCTTTTCTGAGCAGTGTGATTTCCCATAATATGAATCTTCAAAACCAAATCCTCTAAGTTTATAATATTTGTCCTGTCTGTTAGAGATGGATTGGTATTATATTTTTGTATATACATATGTTAGCAATGGCAATATTTCCCCAGACGATATGTAAGATTTTCGTTTAGGTGGGGGTATTGTTAAATTATTGTGTTAAAGTGTGCTACAATATTTTAACCATATAATTAATACAGACAGATTTTTTACTAGCTTGAAATGTGCAGAATACCTTTTGAAACTTTTTTTCAAGAGCTATTACGTCAAATAGAATCGTTTCTGCTATGCAAAAATTGAGAACTGATAAAGAAGAGAAAAAAGGAGAGCGGGATGAGGTTCTTAGAGATGATGAGATTTCTATTTTATAGTCGAAATATAACGAATCAGTTATTTTTCTTTCAACATGTTTTGAAAGTGAAGCAATTTACACATGTTTGAGATAGTTGAAAGAGGATAAAGAAAATGTAAAAGTAGCCAGCCAGTTGCAACAAAGATGTACAACATATCTACAGGTGGTACAGATTTTTTAGTGGTACCTAGTGGTTTTCACTGTGCAGCAAAAACAAACAAATGGCCAATGCGTGTATTTAATCACTTTGTATACCTAGCGATTTCTACTTGCTGGAAACATTACGTAAGAGATAATAAAGCGATGAAGATGAAAATGCATGTCATTAATAGATTATAGCATGTGTATTGCTACACTTCTGATCAAGTATGAAGGAAGAAATGATATAACTCCCTGTTGACGTAGGCCACCAATAAATTAACGTTCTGAAAGAAGAAAATGACAAACAGGGATGTAGTCGAGGGTATATGGTGTTATACGCCGTGTACCGTCTGGATTGTTTTAAGAAGCTCCGTATACCCTCTGTTTCTAAAACAAAGCATTAGCGTATACCCTAGCTATGAACATTCAAGACGTTAGCGTACACCACCTGTCTTTATCGTATACTCTCTGCTTTTTTATGACTACAACACTGATGACAAAGAAGCAAAGAAAAATTAACGCACCCTCAAAGAAAATCTGTCTTGACAATGTAGAACTTTTGCCAAGACTTATAGACATAAAAAATGCGTCTAAGTTTTATTTAGAAGAATGTAAATCCAAAAGAAGAGCTATGTGTATAAAGTGTACAGTTTATTTATGATTTTGAAAAACAATTTATTTGAATATTTTAACACTAAGTAAAAAATAATGTAATAAAATTGAAATTTTGTAGTCGTTTCTTCACAATAGTTCAAAGCAAATGATATTTAAAAATTTTGAGATTTACGATTTTTATTAATTTAATACGTTTAAAACAATTAATATAATATTTAAATATGTTATATAAGAAATAGATTTATTTTCGCAATTTTTTTTACACAAATATTTACAATGATTTTCCAAAAATTCGAATTTTTTACGCAACTGTGTCCCAAGGTCCACAAAAGCGATCCTCAATTTACTAGAACCCTGGTGCATCAATTTTTAACATTTTTCAAATATTATCATTTTTTAAAATAAAATAGCTAAAAAAACCTATTACAACATTTTTTTCAAAAAATATTTTTTGTTCAATAACGAAGAGAGGATATAACTATAACATTCTATATACTTTCCACGCACTGGCGGCGGAGCGATACTACACACAGTTAAAAATCTGCAGCAAACTGTCCAGATATTTAATACTTTTTAAAGATAAAGGTTATTTGACAATATTATTGATCATATTATTAATCCCTTTATAATCTGATTATAGTTAAGGTTATAGTAAAACTGACACTAAATATAGAAATATTATGTAGAAAATTCTCTCTCTTACTATCTAACTATTGGGTTCTTTAAAGACAAATAATGTGATGAATAAGACGAAATATTTGCCATTGATTTCTGTTTTGACCAATACCGTGAATTGGATTTCCTATAATGGTAAAAGAAATGAGTTTAGTAGTTATTGTGCTGTAATAAATAAACTTGAAATAAACATTAATCATTTATATTTAATAGAACGGACACTTTTTTTCTCTTTACATGTTAAATTTTGCGATAATTTGAAATTTTTATAAATTAGGAAAACAGTTATTGCAACTACATGATATTTTAAAACAGAATGTATATACAGGGTTCCATTTTTACAGGAAGTTAATGCGCAAAGTCGGTATTTCTTTCCGTAAAAAGAACTCGTTTCTGGTGCTTTATGAAATTCAAATTTTTTATGAAATTTCAATGGTAATGTTTTTCATCAGAAACCTTCTAAATCTATACTAATATCTAAAGATCTATTTACTTTCTTTGTTTGAAGATGTAATTGCTAGAAGTAACGAACCGATTTGTCAAATATTGGAGGCATGTGCTAGTACCAGAATTGGTTTCAACATCGGCAATATTGCTTCCCGGAACCGATAACCCCGATGGGAGGAGGGAATTCAAGTGAACTAAAGGTTTTAAAATTACGATCTTTGTGATATTGCAGTAGGCTATAAACTTGAATATTGGCGCAGTAGTACTTTTCATGTGTTTCGCTCATTAATAATGTTTTCTAAAAAATCGAAATTTAGAAGGAGGAAATGAGCGAAAAACCTTTTGGAAACATTTTAAATTACGATTTATTTGAAATTGTTAGTGTGAAAAGCTTGAAACTTGAGATGGCTATTATTTTTAAGACGTAAATGCTCGTACAGAGTAGCTTTAAATAAATTGAAACAAAGTGATAGAGGAATAAAACGTTCTAAAATTGCGATTTATATGATACTGTTGGGGCTAGAAATTTGGAATTTAACGCGGTAGTTACCTTTAAGACGTAAATGCTCGCTGACAACAATATCTATAAAATTGGAACGGTGTCATTCCCTAAGGAGTAGTTTCCAAAATTAGCATGCTGTGTCATACATATTTCTAATGAGTCTTGACATATATTGCTAGCATATTAGCGGGGCACAAAATTGAATAAATAAAACAAAATGATGTTAAGCAGCAATTGAATAAATAAAACAAAATGATGTTAAGCAGCGATCAGTAGTATGATTTTCAATCTGACAGGTTTCCTGTAATAATGGTATACAGTTTTTATTGAATTATATGACTTTTTTAAAATTCAGAGATTGCACGTGGATAGAATATTTAAGGATTAATTTTGAATAACTCGAATTTAAATTAGGGAAAAGAAATATGAATAATCTGACAAAAGAATATGACTTAACAGAATTCAATTCACGATTCGATTTTAAAACAAAAACTGCGAGTTGTCATTATTAGAATTTAGAATGAAGGTTAAATTTGCGTTACTTACCTTATTTTCCCAGAAACTCAGGCAGGCACTGACAAAAGAATGGCAGCAGTATAAACACACATTTTTTATTATACAGATGACACTGAACATCGAAGAATATTTTCAATTTGAATAAGAATTCCAATACAACATAGTATACTGGTCTGAAAGATGAGAATTATAGTTACGAAGAATAAAATGGCCATAACATAGACCAACGTGGGTGAGTTGAATTAGACACCTTTGAATGTTGACTTATTCTTGGCTAGACTTGCGGTAAAGGAATACATGTAAATATCTAACATCAGGCCGAATAATTAATTAGTCGAATCAAACGAGTAACAGAATGCACGTACGTTCACTATCAACATTCGAATCCAGCTGTTTTGGGTTGTTTAACAACGATGAATTATATACATAGTAAACGAATACAGATGAATAACTTTCTTACTTCACATCGAATAATAAAAATATTAGACTCAAAGAATAAACGCCTTAGCGTACTTCATTTCCAACGTTCGAATTCCGAATGTTTTGTTTTTAGAGACTGTACCTGTAAAGGCTGACGTCACCCTCTTATGTCAGTTGCTCGGTTACCAACGTAACGAGTTTTTTCACTCGACGATCGTACTGATCGTCCATAACCTCCGGGGGGCCGGCGTGGACTTCAGGTAAAGCAGCAATCTGCTGAATCGGACGCATGAATGTGCCTTCACCGGTACGGATAGTCCATACTCTGACAACACCCTCAACACCAGGATGGATATTTTCGACCATGGCTAACTTCCAATGAGTTGGATGAATTGAAGATTCTTTTACCAAAACTAGTTGACCAATCTTGATAATATGATTGCCCTTTTTCAATTTATGCCTTAAGGACAATGTTTGGAGATAATCTTTAGTCCAGCGTTGCCAGAAATTATCTCGAATCTTGATACGCAGTTTCCACCTGGAAGAGAGACTAATGCATGGATTATTATGGCATGACATGTCAGGTAAACAAGTAATGGATCACCAATGAGGAAATGTCCTGGAGTTAAAACGGATAAGTCATTAGAGTCTGTTGATAAAGGAATAAGTGCACGAGAATTTATACATGCTTCAATAACGCATAGGGTTGTGGATAGTTCCTCAAAAGTCATAAGAGTACCTTGGCATGATTTGGTTAGATGCCATTTGGCTAGCTTTATGGAAGACTCCCATAATTCTCCAAAGTTTGGACATAAGGAGGTATGAAATGCCAAATAATTTGGCGTTGTGCGCAAAAATCTTGGATTTTTTATTCTTTGAGAATTAGGAACAGTTTTTTAAGATATGAGGCTGCACCAACGAATGTTTTACCGTTATATGAATAAATGCCTGTTGGATGTCCTCGGCGTGATATGAAACGCTGTAAAGTGCATATAAAGGCTTTGGTGGTAAGTTCTGAAACTAATTCAATGTGTGCTGTTTTGGTACACATGCATATAAAAAGACAGATATAGGATTTAAAAGTAGTAGACTTTCGTTTATGTTGGCATTTTGTATTGATTGGTCCTGCAAAATCAATCCCGGTGCGCTGGAACGCTCTGCAAGGATTAATTCGTGAAGAAGGCAAGTCACCCATGATTTGAGTAACCGGTTGGGCAGATATTCGAATGCAACGGATACATTTTTTTAATACTTTCTTAACTGTTGATCTGCCATCTGGAATCCAAAATTTTTGACGAATTAAGGAAAGAACTTGATCAGGACCCGCATGCAGACTATAGAGATGGAAGTACCTGATAATAGCTTCTGTGAAGGGATGATTTTTAGGAATAAGCATTGGATGTTTGGAATCGAATGACATGGTGTTGTGTTTGCTGAGACGTCCACCAACTCGCAAAATATTATCTGCATCTAGAAAGATGTTTAAAGAAAGCAATTTACTGGATGTTAGTAGTGGTTTGCGTTAAGTAGATTAATTTCATCAGTAAAGGCTGACTGTTGTAACCACTTGACGACAGTTTTACAAGCGTTGTTAAGTTCAACTGCATTTAATGGCCCTTTCCTTTTTAAATGGAATTTTTTGTTGTAGGCGAATCTTTGAATCCAAGCAACTACTCGGATTACTTTTGTATATGAAGAATATCTGGTAAGAATGTCTACATCGGTTTCTAGTTGATTTATTAAACAAGAACTTTCGGTGGGTAAAGACTCAACTGCAAAGTCTGAAGTTGGAGATGGATCATCAATTAAAGGATTAGAAGACTTGTAAAGCCAAGTAGGCCCAGACCACCAACATTCGCAATCTTTCAACTGATAGGGATATAGACCCCGTGTTGCACAATCTGCTGGATTATGTTTACCAGGAATATGATGCCAATTTTCAATTGAGGTCAAATATCTGATTTTATTGGCACGGTGAAGCACGAATTGGTTGCCTTTGGTTGGGGGTTTCAAAATCCAGTTTAATGTAATGGTCGAATCGGTCCACAAGAATGTTTCGTGGAGAGCGATAGGTAATCCATCTTGCACAACTTGTAGAAAACTTTCAGATGAATTCGGATTGAAAGAATTGGTTAAGTTACTTGCCTTTAAAGAAAGTGGCAAACTATCATCTTTTGATATACTGGGAGAGACAGGAAAATTAGTTTTTTCCTCATCACAAACTTGTTTATTTTGCCGAGTTGAATTGTGATACAGTTCTTTAGCTGCATCTGATTTAATAAACTTCTTAGCACGAGGAACAGACTCTGAGTTGAAAAAATCAGTCAAGTCTACTGAATGGCAGACCACGGTCGTGGCCGGTTTAGTCGAATAGGGTACTGGGCCACTTAGAATATATCCCAGTTGAGTTGGGATTGCAACGGGTTCACCAGACTGTCCAAAAATGGGTGACCCTAATAACAGATGTGCAAAAATATCTGCTCATAGCAGAATGTCGATTGACTTGGAGATATGAAACTCAGGATCAGCCAGCTGTAAGTCTGCCATGTGCGGCCATGAATGCCTTTCAATCCTGAAGTTAGGGAGTGGGGTAGTAACCTGATTAACTGAAAGGGCTTTTAAAGAATTGTAATTATTTTCAAAATATGGCGAGAAATTAAATTCAGTGAAATTTAGGCAGGTTTCAGCCGAAATGCCATTTATACCTACAAGCCTATGGTTCGTTCTGCCTACAGGCAAATTCAATCTTTCTACACAATTTTTTGAGATTAAAGAATTTTGAGAAGCATTATCAATAAGTGCTCTGCACTGAATAACATTACCTGTGCTAGATTTTACATTAATAAGAGCGGTAGATAATAGAACATTATAATTCTGCAAAGATGAATGACACTGCGCTCTATTAGAAACAGAAATTTCTGGTGCATTATTATTAACAAACTCTCTATTAGTTTGACTAGTCGTATAGACATGTAATAATGTATGATGCATTTTAGAACAATTTTTACATTTAACATTAATTCTACACTGCTCTACTTGATGGTTTTGTCTAGGACAATTTTCACATAATTTGTTTAATTGAACGATTTTCCACCTCTCCTTTACTGGTTTTGAATTAAATAAAGGACATTTGAATAACGCATGGCTTACATTACATAATAGGCAGTTATTACCATTCCTAACAAACGCGCTGTTCATTACGTTGGTTTTGACTCTACTAGCATCTAGAGGCTTTTTTGCGAAATTGAATTTAGACTCTACTTTAGTGCATTTTGACTCCTCTACACTTCTAGCTTCCCGCTCAATAAATTTTCGAAATAAATCCATATCCGGTATTTTATCATTGCCTAACAACAATTCCCATCTTTGTTTGAGAGGCTGATCTAATTTATTCAACATAAAATTTATTAACATTAAATCACTCAAAGCAATAGATTCTAATCCCAAAATTTTCAAATTCCGAATTGCTTCATTAATTGTATATAGCAATTCTAACAAGGATTTTGAATTACTAGCTTTAATAATCTTTATCGAAAATATTTTATTTATTTGACTTAATGCCAATTGTCTTTTATTTTCATATCTTTGACTTAAATCCCAACACTGAACTAAATTTTCTGCTTTTACAGAAAATCCTCGAATTAATTTTGCGGCATGTCCGCGAACAGAAGAATGTAAATATTGTAATTTCTCAATATCAGATAAATTTTCATTCCCCAAAATCGTAGACTGAAATAATTCTTTAAACGGAATCCATTGTTCCGAATCGCCGTAAAAATGGGGAAGATCGAATTTGGGCAATTTAACTCGCGAATAATTCTGTTTACTTTAAGTTTCTACACGAATTTCCGTCGGAGAACCTAATTTTTGCTTTTCTCCTCTAAATCGACTAACAAATCACAAATAATTCCCTGATACTTTAAAAAAGTATCCAAATTCTCATTATTTTCTTTCTGCGAAAGTTTATCAAATGCTTGGGCAAGAGTATTTTCATAAGAAGATATTTTCGATTTCAAATCTTTAATTTTTGCCTGCTCATCTGAATTCGCATTTTGAACTTTATCTTTAATTACATCAATTTCCTTACAAATTCGCTCAAAATACAGCTCCTGTTTAGTTTCTTTAGTCATTTTTAATAATTACAAATAAACAATATAAGAAATGAATAACATAAAAATACGAAAATTACACAATGTCATACAAAATGCACCATAATATACAAAATATAAAAAAAACAAACAAGAATTGAATAAATAAGCACAACCGTTTTTACTTTTTTTTTTTTTTTTTTTTTTTTTTTTTTTACGTTACACCTAGCACAGATAAATTAATTGACAGGCTACGACCTTAGAATAGATTCCATCGTAGCTCCGGCTCGATACGGACCAAAATTTATATTCTATCCATAAATTTTGAATAACTCGAATTTAAATTAGGCAAAAGAAATAGGAATAATCTGACAAAAGAATATGACTTAACAAATTCAATTCACGATTCGATTTTAAAACAAAAACTGCGAGCTGTCATTATTAGAATTTAGAATGAAGGTTAAATTTGCGTTACTTACCCCATTTTCCCAGAAACTCAGGCAGGCACTGACAAAATAATGGCAGCAGTATAAACACACATTTTTTATTATACAGATGACACTGAAGATCGAAGAATATTTTCAATTTGAATAAGATTTTCAATACAACATAATATACTGGTCTGAAAGATGAGAATTATAGTTACGAAGAATAAAATGGTCATAACATCGACCAACGTGGGTGAGTTGAATTAAACGCCTTTGAATGTTGACTTATTCTTGACTAGACTTGCGGTAAAGGAATACGGGTAAATATCTAAAATCACGCCGAATAATTAATTAGTCGAATCAAACGAGTAAAAGAATGAACGTACGTTCACTATCAACATTCGAATCCTGCTGTTTTGGGTTGTTTAACAACGATGAATTATACATAGTAAACGAATACAGATGAATAACTTTCTTACTTCACATCGAATAATAAAAATATTAGACTCAAAGAATAAACGCCTTATAGCGTACTTTATTTCTACCGTTCGAATTCCGAATGTTTTGTTTTTAGAGACTGTACCTGTAAAGGCTAACGTCACGCTCTTACGTCAGTTGTTCGGTTACCTAGGTAACGAGTTTTTTCACTCGACGATCGTACTGATCGTCCAGCACGTATTTGTTTAAATGATTTCCTATTTTCTTAGCATGAAATAGGAACTTAGTGGCAAAAGTTGCAGATTTCTTTTAGCCTTTGCACCTTTTTTTGTTATATTTTCTAGGGGGCTCGGCCCCCTACAAGCTACGCTCGCCAACCCCCGTCCAGATACAACAGTCTCTAAATGCACGCTAATTTGATCGGCTTTTAAAAGATTTCGAAAGATTGAATTATAATTTAAAAAACAGTGGCGATCTCCCTATAAACGGATTTCTACTCATTTCTGTTTGATTGGAGAATTTTAACGCCAAATCCGCTGCGATACTACTTGATTATACAGTCGACCAATTTCGCCAAAATATACAAATTGACATAATTTTTATTTTAAATAACGTAAGAACAAATAAATTATTACAACATTAATAAAAACACAAATAAAACGTCGAAATCAAAATAACTTGATGACGTAGACACATGTAACAACATTTCAAAATAAGCTAATATAAAAGGAATTAAGTAAACAGAATCTTTGTCTCCTGGTATTTTTTAACAAAGCGAAAAGAAAGTTCTTTTAAATGAGACATTTTAAATTAATCGTTTTTAATCTGACGTAATTTTGACCAAGCTATTCTTTCTCTTTTAAAATTCACGCGTATACTTTTTATGACGTAATTTTCAATAAGTTCCTGCTTTTAATACGCAATTATTAAATTTTAATTTGAAAGTATCTTTACTATTTATAATAGTTACGTGTAAATAAATTTTTAATTTGAAGCAAACATTATTGTTTCCGTTGTTTATACAGTTGGCAACAGGTTAAATTAGTACAATTTTCTAAAATAAGTAAAAAATATGTCTCGAAATGCTGAAAATTTATATTTAAAATAGATATAAAACCTCGAAAAATGAGTCAAATTAAAAAAATAAATCAATTCTGCACACCGGAAAATTATAACGTATAAAATGATCTGAAAATTATTAAATTCCGATGTATAGTTTTTGCTACTATAAAACTTTTTTAGTGGAACGATTTTGACCAACTTTAGCATTAAATATCTCTTAAAATAATTCTTCGATTTGAAAACTGTCTGCATCAACGTGTTTATCAGACATTTCTGTATAATACTTCCGATTTTCATATTTTTGTATGCATTATTTTTCTTAATATTAACGAAGACAGACCTCCGGTCACAAAAAATTCAAAACCGGCGGCGGCGGCGGCGGTGACAGCGGTAGTTACTTTTTTTTAGGATAGAGAGATTTTTTTAAGCATGAATTACATAATTAATAGCGGTTATTTGAATAAATTCATTCTTTCGTAGCTATTACTTCAATTTCATATTTATAAATAATGTTTTTACTTTCTTCTATCTTTACAAAAAGAAAGTATTGGATTCGTGAAAGTTTTTGACTTTCAGTTTTCGACGGATTTACACGTTTTAGGGGTCAGAGAACCCGAAAAACGTGTTTTTACAAAATGTCTGTCTGTCTGTGTGTGGCACACATTTTGTGGGCGCTCTATCTCGAGAACTAATGAGCGGAATTTATAAAAAAATTATATTCAGTTACTCACTGATATAAATTGGTGCTGATTAGTTTTTGGTGTAAATCGCTCAACACGTGGCGCTGGTATGCAGCATTTTTCACAATTTACAGAAGAGCTCAATCTCCAGAACTAATACACGGGTTTTCATCAACATTCGGATTCAGTTAGTCCTTGACAGGAATGGACGTTTTATACATTTTGGTGTAAATCGCTCAACACGTGGCGCTGCTAGGCTGCATTTTTTGTGATTTCTGCAATAGTCCTATCTAAAGAAGTAATGCATGGATTTTCAACAAACTTCAGATTCAGCTATACTTTCACATAAATTACTGCTGTTTATGTTTTGGTGCAAATCGCTCAATTGGTGGCGCTACTATGCTGCATTTTTCAGAATTTGAAATAAAGCGCTATCTCAATAACTAATGGGCGAATTTTCATCAAACTTCAGACTCAGGTATACCTTGATATCAATTAGTGCTGTTTATGTTTCGATGCAAATCGTTCAATAGGTGGCGCTGCTATGCTACATTTTTCAGAATTTCCGCTATAGCTGTATCTCAAGAACTAATGCAGGAAATTTTCATCAAACTTCAAATTCGGATATACTTAGATATGAATTTGTGCTAAATTGATGTAATTTCTTGAATTATTTAAATGATTTAATTGACGTGATTTATATAGAAGAAACTTTTGTGATGGCCACAACATACTAGTTTATTTTGTTTCAGTATTTAAGTTAATTCCGCTTAAGACTGAAATTTTGATTTTCCATTCTTCATGAAAATACTCTGTGAGACAATCCGAATAGCGATGTTCATACTTGCGCTATTTAATGTCTATCGGTTTGCAATAAAACACTCTACACTGTAATAACTAATTAGTAACATATATTGTAGATAACATTAGATTCCAAAATAAATGTTGCTAAATCTAAATGCAACTGAGTAAGAGAAAGTACAGATTCACTCATTTCAAGATATATACATTAGCTTATAATATTACAGTCTTAATAGAAATGCACGTACCTCTTCCTAGAAAGAAATTTTTATGAGTATAATTTTGTCCGCATTTATTATCTCAAATATATAGTAAATCTCAATGTAAATATATAAGTTCAAGATAATAGACTTACTCAAATATTACTGAAATTAATGGTTTTTCATAATGCTGTGTAAATACAGATCAAATTACTATAAAATGGACAACACTAATGCAAAATAATTTGAATTATATTACTCTTGATAACAGCGGTTATATCTTGAAATGGTTTTTAGAGTACAATTATTCTAGCTAAAATTAAAATTTTATGAACCTTAGAATGTGTATTAATGTAATATCAAAAGAAAGTATACACTAGTGGAAATAAAATCACGTAATTTTCGGTTAAAAATAAAATTTATTTACATAAATATTTTTCCAAATATTAACCTTTCGCACATAAGTTTTCACTAAATATAGAAGAAAAAAATCAAACGTGTCCTTAATGCATGAACGCCATTTAAGAATTTTCTGATATTTCGAATGTCAGAGGAAACATTTTAAAGATTATTCAACTCAGGCTTAAAAAGATTCGAAACTGAAGGAACTCCAAATTTTCTGAAGATTATTCCCTTCCCTGATATAAAAATATATATTATAAAGGATATTTTATTCATGAAATATTTTTTCGATGGTCTTCAACCGTATAATTTAACCTTCAAAATCTAAATTTTAATATCACTTATGTAAATAAGGCTAGCTTAATAGTGAGTTTTTAACATTGTCTTTATTAATTGGTCAACCACAGACCATTGAAAAAATAGGCGTACGCCCTGAACAAAAAGTATGTGGAAGTTATTCAGCGTTTGCGCGGTACATGGAATTGAATTCCAATATTTCCTAAAAGTATTAATCGCGTTATTAAAATTAAAAAAAGAAGATGGAAATAGTTTTAGAACATATTGGAATTTTAATTCAATGAACCACAGATATGCTGGGAAATTTCGCCTACGATAATTGCTTTTTTTTTGTACCTGTGCATAAGCCTGGTGTTCATTGTGATATGGGTCAAAAATTACAAATGGTATAAAGTTTTAGAAGTATCTCTAAGCTTTAATACAGTAAAGGTATTTTGTGCTCCAAAGATCGCATAAATATTTAACGTACTATTAAATGAATGTTATAAACATTTACTACAGAGTTTTTCCGCACAGCACGACATATACCGTGGGTCCTAAAAAAGACTGACCGATTTAAAAATTCAATAACTTCCAAACGGTGACCGATATTTAAAACATTCTTGCAAGAGGGTTATGCCTGAGGTCAAAAGATTTTTTAAAGGGATTTTCGATTTTAGTTCGAATTACAAACAAAAGATGGCACTGTGAGCAATGGGGGCTAAATACAGGCTCGGTTTTTTGGCCTTTCTCTTCTTCCATGAGGTAAAAAGGAGATTAAAATATATTCAGTGGGTCCGAAGTGCCAAAAATCGAGCCTGAACTTAGCGTCTATTGATCGCAGCGCCATCTACTTTTTGTAAGTCGAACTATAATCGAAAATCACTGTAAAAAAACTTTTGACCTCATACATAACCCTCCTGCAAGAATTTTTTAAATATCTGTCACCGTTTGGAAGTTATTGAATTTTTAAATCAGTCAGTCCTTTTTAGGACACCCGGTAAATGCATCCAGTATTCAGCATTACGCTTTGGAATTAAGTTTATGATATTACTACAAAACAACGTTTTAGGAAGGGATTTATAAGGAACATTTTGCGAACATTAAAAGAAAATATTTAATATCATCCACAAAAAAAGAAATCAATGCAATGTTAATATCTTCGTATTATGCCTAAGTTCTAATTTTACGGCGCTTGAACAGTTAAACTGCAAAAGATTCAAATAACGAGAAATTTAACAATTTTCTAAGGGTTTTTTTTCTTTTAATTTTTTATTTAGTAGTGCAATATTAACATTGTTAGAAGAATTATTTCTTCAGATTTCACTATTCTTACAAAACATTGATCACCTTTGTATACGTATTCCTATATCAATGTAATTTCCTCATCAGACATTATGTTGTATTTTTGTGCACTTGAAAAAATATAATATAAAGCGAAATATTTTTACATTGTCTAATATATTAAAATGTTTACAATAACGTGTATTGAGAACGTACACAATATATCTTTTCTAAAAAGGAATTATTTAACATAAGGAGAAAATAAGCAAAAAAGAAAATCACAAAAATCTTTTTCATCATACCGTTTCAGTTTTCTAAAATATTTTATCTTACGGAATTTGCTTCTCTGTAAATATTTATCTGCTGAAATGTCGTCAGTCCCCACACAGCTTCCAGGTATAATTTTAATTCCACTTTTGTAAGGAGTTTTTTTATTTGTTTAATACTAGATGTATATAATCCTATTTGAATACTTTCTTTTATTAATGGATCTTGCGTAGTTGAGAACATGGATTCTTTGTTGTCGAATAAAATATTTAAAAAAATATGTTACACAATGAATTCATACTGCTCTATACAACACTTTTACTTGAGAGTATAAGAAATAGTAAGTATTTTTTCTTTTCTAAATGTTAATCTAAAATATCTAATTATATATATATATTTAAAGTAAATAACTAGTTCTGGGGTACAAAAATATATTTTATGTTTTCCTAGGAAGGGTAAATTTAATTATTTAAATAAACATGTGTTGATTGCAAGAACGAATTGAGATTTTTTTAATACACATAAAATGTTACAAAATATTTTGTTGTAATTTTGAAATATGTGTCACAATTTGTGATACCAGGTGTCCCGCGTAAATCGGAGATCTAAATGTGTTTGACACTAGTATTTTAAAATAATTTTCCTCGCCTTACCTAATGGTAGAATTATCTGGGATTAAACATATAGAAATAAACTGTAAGAAATTAGTGGTGTCCAGATTTAAGCCCTGATGTACGCTAGATGTATGCTAGATGGCAACTCTCACATGTAAACTTGTTTTGTTATCGACTTTAATCTTTCAATGGACGCGCTGTCGCAAATTTTAAGACAAGCCTGATTTTGCTTGAATTCTCCCCACATATGGCACCGAAGTTCTGCACTGCTCAAAACAATTAAAGGATATTTGAAGTTTTATATAAAATAAAGATATAAACGAAATTTTTTTTTGCCGAAAATAGAAGAAGAGAATCACAAATGCAAATTTTTCTGGTTTTCAAACTGTGGAGTATGCAAATTTTGAGTTCGACGTCAAAAACGTCGCTTCAGCGGCAGCGAATGAAATTTGACTTTCAACTGGATAAAAGAGAATGAAGACAAGGATGATCGGCATTCAGTGATTGCTTTGTTTAGATGAGTACGATGTCTCAGCGAAGTCATTTGAAAGATTCAGAAGCTTTGAGAATTGTTGGTAGGTTAGAAGGGGGCCAAACTCAAGCCGAAGTAGCGCAAGCCATTGGAGTGTCACAAAGTGTCATTTCCAGGATCTGGAACCGTTTTTTGGAGAGTGGATGTGCAGGCCGAAGACCAGGACAAGGTCGTAGACGGCAACAACGCCCAATGAAGATCGGTATTTAGCGTTAACAGCTCGGAGACACCGAACCATGAACGCTACTCTTCTCCAACAACACCTTCGCTCGGCTACAGGCACCACGATTTCAACTCAGACTGTCCGAAACCGGCTCCATGCTGTAGGTCTGTATGCTCGCCGACCGATGGTATGTGTTAGATTAACATCAAGGCATCGTCGCGACCGCAGGGAGTGGGCAACCGAGCATGCCAACTGGAGGAGAAATGAATGGAGCAATATTCTGTTTTCTGACGAGTCCCGTTTTTCTGTGCATCCGGATAATAGGCGTATTTTCATCTGGGGGGACCGTGGCAGTAGGAATAATCCTGCGTTCGTGCACGAAAGTGTCAGATTTGGCGGTGGAGGAGTGTTGGTGTATGGTGGCATCTCCATTGACGGGCGCACTGACCTCTACATCATTCGAGATGGAGCTCTGACTGGTCGCCGATATAGGGATGAGATCCTCAGACCTATTGTAGTCCCTTACGCTGCAGCAATCGGAGATAACTTCATTTTAATGGACGATAACTGCAGGCCACATCGTGCAAACCTGGTGGAGGATTTCCTTTTCGAGGAAGGAATCGTTCGAACGGAATGGCCAGCGTATTCTCCAGACATGAATCCAATCGAGTAAGTTTGGGACGTTCTAGGAAGACGAGTTTCTGGCCGCCAAAAATCCCCACATACTCTCCAAGAACTGGAAAGAGCTCTTCTGGAAGAGTGGGGCAGAATACCCCAACTCGTCATTAATAGCCTCATTGAGTCCATGCCTCAAAGGTGTTTTAACGTTGCTGGCCGCCCGTGGAAACCATACCCCCTACTGAAAATGATTTTCTTTGAAGAAAACACCTTTTCTTATTCTTTTTTTCTTATATGGACAAATTGCGTTTTTTTCCTTTAGTACACAAATGCGCAATAAAATGCATTTTTTTTCTGCCAAACATGTGTAATTTATTCTCATATAACCTACTATGTCTGCCGACCATGTATCAATCAGCTAAACAGTTTACCAGATACAAAATCCACCTAAAACTGCAATATCCTTTAATTGTTTTGAGCAGTGTATATTTGAGACTGCTATTTAGAATTGCTCTTCTACCATAACTGTTAATAATTTTATAACATTGTGCCAGTGAATCACTAAGATTGTAAACCACTTAAATTCGCTACTGATAAAAAAAAAGTTGCATAAAATTTTTAAAATGTTAGATAGTTAGGTTTAAATTTTATAGGTTTTCCCAAATATATCTTCTTTTTTTTTTTTTTTTTTTTTTTTTTTTTTTTACTGAAAGAAATCACCTAATTTCCTTAATATGTATTTCTTATCGATAAATTGTTGAAGAATTACAGATCATTTCAATTAATTTGACCGAGGAATACAGTAAAACCACGAATATCAGAGCCCCAATTATCCGATTTCCGCTTTAACAGTGCTTTCAATTTTTTTTCTACATTTTCGATTTTTAGAACTACACTCAGGAATACGAAATCCAACAACACTATCCCCTTTGCTTTTCATTGTATCACCCATCCCTCTAAACTCCCCCCTCGCCTTCATTCGGATGATGGTGAATTGGCGAATGGCAACATTAAAGCCCTTTCTTTTCCTCCCAATTTAAAATCACTAATTCAGCATTTAGAGGAAGGTGGTTTGGGTAAACATGAAGAGCAATTGTCGTAAGAAATTACTAAATCTCTTTTTGAAGGAATTGTGGAAATAAAAGTGCACCCGAGACACATAAAAGTTTAATCTGAAGGATGTTGTCTACTAGATTCCTGCGGCGGCGTGGGATAAAGTAAAATCAGCTGTCATAATAAAGTCGTGGTGGAATATTATATATACAAAGAATAAAGGAAAACAGTTCATTGGAGGTAGCGATGAGCTTTTGGATTTAGTCAGGAAACTGCCATTTTTTGAGCCAATCGGCGAAAAAGACGTACGTGACTGGATAAACGATGACGAACAACAAGAGATTACAGATGCAATGATCGTCAGTAAGGAAAATGAATCTCGCGATGATGATGAAGTCGGTGACGATGCAAATCTCACATAGAAATGGTATAAAAGCTATCAAAAGTGCTATTGAATATATAGAACAACAATATTAAGAGACACTAGCTATCCTGTCATCCTTAAAAAATGGCAAAACATTGCTGAAGAAAAACGCACAGTAGCGTAACATAAAAACAGTTAAGGAATTTTTTAAAGGTAAAAGAATGCTTTAATTACCGTAACGATATGAATTCTATGTGGTATATATGTATAACTTTTGTATGTTTTGAAATATACATTTAAACCTATACGATTTATTTTATTTACAATTTTCGCTTTATCCGAGTTTTTCGGTTATCCGAGTTAGTCTTGGACCGCATTAACTCGGATAATCGGGACTCTACTGTGCAAGCAAATCTTTTAAATTTAAATATTAAATTAAGAAACATTACGCATGGTAAAATATCCTTCATAATAAGGATGAATAAAAATTACATAACTTTTCTTCTAAAAATAAAGTATAATTTACAGCATGAAACTGAGTTATGAGAAAATTAACAATATCTGAGAAACGTCTTATACCAGGAGTCCGGTTTCAATATACCTTTTTATTAGAGAATCAGAATTCATCTTTCAAATGCCTCAACCATTTGCCCATGTGGGTTTTTTCGAAGTCCCTCTGACATGAAACTATTTCAAATCTGGTTTACCACTCCTTTTGGAAGTGGAATAGAATACTAAAGTAGTTATTGGCAATGCTCAGAACAGACGGAATGAGTCATAACAGATCGGTTTTTACGTTATAAACTTATAAATAAAATATCTTGCACTTGCAGTAATGTAATTACCATACGCAAAAATTACTTCAAGCCAGCTCCTATGAAAAGCCGTTTGAAAGCCGAATCGTATGAAAACGTTTTCGCTGCAAGGCCTAAATGTAATTTTTTTATTTCAATTTTTAGCAATAGTATTTCCAGCCTGAATTTTATGAATACATGGGGTCAATTAATTCTCAAGTAATTGATATTAAATTACTACTCGAAAATTTGTTCTGTAAAACCTAATTAGATTGCGTTTAAGCACATAAGGGTGTCATGGAAATTTAAACGTCGGATGTGTTATCAATTAAAGGAACTGTTAGATTATCAATTGATTTTTCACTTCCAGTACCGCACTCATACGTCAAACGACATCTTCGTGTTTATTTTATGGGGCCTTATCCTGGGGCTACTCGGATAAGTTTGCGTTTAGACGCTTGTTTTGCCTTCCTTCAAAACTTATCTAGGAAAAGCTATTCTTCTCCAACCGTTTGAGATTATTCAGAAAATGATGGGGAGGATAAAAAATGGAAAGATGATTTGCTGGACTATTCGGAATGATTTTCCTACTTCACAATGTCTATCAGCTTCCTTTTAAAGCTATTAAAATGGAACACCGCGTGCTTTTCATCTTTAGTAGCTTTCTTTAAAAGATATATTCTTTACTTCTGTATTTAAAAATGGAAGCAGTTTTCATATAAAACAATACTAGACAGAGCACGACTAAATTCTAAAATAGAGACCCTGGGGGAGAAATGGTAAAAAGAGATGTTGAAAGCGAGAGATGTTGTTTAACATTTTCTTTAATGTGGTGAAAAAATAGTGAATATTTGCTAAAAATGTTAATTTCTTAACGTGTAAATACTGGTGGAAAAGCCTCATAGTTTGAAAAAACAAAAGTTTAATCTGTTTGTAGGATCAAAGATCTGAAATGATATTATATAACAGAATGATAATTTCAGAGTTGACTGTGGTATCAAACAAATACTATTCACTTTACATTTCGTCAATGCGATGCGGTAACCATGTCAGATTCGTAATAGAATTTGTGTTTCACCTGAGATTTCTATATAAAAAAAAAGGTTTATGGATACTAGAAATGTTGGGTGGTAAAATATATTTATATAGTTAGCTTGCAAGAATATCGACTACATGTACATAGAACTCTCAAATTATTAATACTCGATATTTATCGTGACACAATATATTTTTAGCATAGTACATAAAGACAACAAATAAATAGAATATATAACATAATGAGCGGTCACAATTTTCAACAGTGGCTTATTATGGTAGATTTATTTTTAATCGATTTAGGCCAATTTGCATGATAAATGGTAAGAGATTATTAATAAGTAAATGTAAGTAGAAACATATGAATAGTTAAATATAGCTAAACGCATATAACTAGGTACATATAGATAAACACATATAATTGTTCATACCAGTCATAAATATGAAGTTTGAATTCGCTTGAAGGGCGAATCACTTCTTCATCGCGCAACGCATCAGTCAAAAAATTTTTCTCCGGCTCTTAATAAAATTATTTATCTGCAAATAATCAATAAAACAAAATGATTTATGATTATTTTATGTCATTTTCAGGTAATTTCCAAAAAAAAAATTGTATCGGGTATTTTTTTATTTACTTTATTTGTTATGTTTTTATTTATTTATTTATTTACATAACGGTAGTCGACAGGTTAAAAGACTGTGAAATCTTTAATCTTATACTATAATGCGAGTAAAAATTGTGAGTGTATGTAAATTTTATCTTAAAAACTGCTCTAAAGATTTTGACTAAATTTTGTATTTTACCATTTTCGGGTACTAGAAAACCATAGGACTAGGTCACATGTTTGAGAAAATTCGTTTAGTGGGTCATTTTGGGACATAATGGGTCAGGGTCAAGCTAATTATATCTAAAAAATGGCTCAAATGATTTTAATTAAATTTTATATCCAACCTTTTTGGGGCACGAGAAGCCTATTGGGCTAGGTCACATATTCGAAAAATTTCGATTAGTGGGTCATATTTGGGCCACTATGGGTCAAGCCCATCGAATAAACGGCTGTAACGATTTTGAGTAAATCTCATATCCAACCTTTTTGGGGCACTAGAAGACTACTCGGCTAAGACACATGTTCGAGAAAATTCGATTAGTGGGTCCTTTTTGGGTCACTGTGGGTCAAGCTAATTTTATCTTAAAAACGGCTCTAACGATTTGGACTAAATTTTGTATTTTGCCATTTTCGGGCACGAGAAAAACATGGGGCTAGGTCACATGTTTGAGAAAATTTGTTTAGTGAGTTATTTTGGGTCATAATGGGTGAGGGTCAAGCTAATTATATCTAAAAATACGGCTCAAACGATTTTAATTAAATTTAATATACAACCATTTATGGGCACGAGGAGACTATTGGGGTAGGTTACATGTTCGAAAAATTTCGATTAGTGGATCATATTTGTGTCACTACGGGTCAAGCTAATTTTGTCTAGAAAACGGCTCTAAAGATTTGCATTAAACTTTGTATTCTATCGTTTTCGGGATCGAGAAGACAGTTGGGTTATGTCGCATAATCGAGAAAATATCATTAGTGGGTCATTTTGGGTCATAATGGGTCAGGGTCAAGTTAATTATATCTAAAAAACGGTTCACACGATTTTAACTAAAATTTATATCCAACCGTATTTAGACACAAGAAGACTATTGGGCTAGGTCACATGTTCGAAATATTTCGATTAGTGGTTCTTATTAAGTCACAATGGGTCAAGCCCATTTTATCTAAAAAACGGCCCTAACGATTTTGGCTAAATTTCGTATTCTGTCGTTTTAGATTACGAGAGGACTATTGGGCGAAGTCGCATGATCGGAAATATTCAATTAGTGGGTCCTTTTTGAGTCACTCTGGGTTGAGCTAATTTTATCAAGAAAACCGCTCTAACGATTTTAGCGAACTTTTCAATTTTACCATTTTCGTGCACAATAATACGATTGGGCTAGGTCACATATTCAAGAACATTCGATTATCGGGTCATTTTGGGTCACAATACGTCAGCGTCAAGCTAATTGTATCTAAAAATCGGCACAAACGATTTTAACAAAAATTTGTATTCTACCGTTACAGAGATCGAGAAGTTCATTGGACTAGGTCACATGATCGAGAAATTTTGATAAGCGTGTCATTTTTGGGTTACTACGGGACAAGCTAATATTGTCTAGAAAACATTTCTAAAGATTTAAATTTTGTATTCTATCGTTTTCGGGATCGAGAAGACCATTGGGTTACGTCGCATAATCGAGAAAAATTTGATTCGTGGGTCTTTTTGGGTCATAATGGGTCAAGGTCAAGTTAATTATATCTAAAAATTAGTTTTAGAATAATTAAATAAAATTTAGATTAGTGGATCATTTTAGAACCACTGCGGGTCAAGCTAATTTCTACTAAACGGCTTAAATGATTTTGACTAAATTTTGTATCGTACCGTTGTTGATTACCTGACCATTGAGCTGAGTCACATGTTCGAGCAGATTTGATTAGTGCGCCATTTTGTCTCACTACGGGTTTGCGTCATGAAAGCGCGAAGTATTGGCAATATTTGGCAGAAAAATGGACTTTCAAGATTATGAATGCCAAAACACATACTCGGCGCCAAATGCAAGAATGTTGCTAAAATTGGCTATTTTTGTCGAAAAAATAAGCGTTCAGAAGGAGAAAGAACTTTTTTAGAAATTCTTAATAGGACTCGTGGTACATAGTTAAGCCAATCAGAGTTGAGCTAAAAATGTAATTTGGATTCATGTCCTTTCGTTGTAAGTGTGTAAATAGTGTAAAATTTAGAAGCATGTACTACGTACTTTTCATATTGATTGTTTTTGTAAGAAATATTGTTGTAATATAACATGTTTTATAGCAATAATACAGAGAGAAGGATACAGTGAGAATATTCTATCGGGTTGAACATAAAGCTAATTTTGTCCGAGCATAGCTCAGTCATCTCCACTTGTAAATAAGATATTGGAGGAAATATAGAGAGCAATCTGTGTGGATTTTATGTGATAAATTAACAAAATAGCAGCCAAAAAAATTTTAATATCATAAGTTTTCAGTGAAACAAGTTTTTATATTCTTTTCATGATACTCTTTATTGTAGAAAATAAAAGTATAAAATGTGTTAAATTCATTTTTTAAAAATAATTCATATGAACAAAATATCTTTGAATTTATCAGTTTTTACCAATTTAAGTTTAAGTATTATTTGGACCTTCATTGTATTTTCATATTACACAACACAGAAGAATTTATTTTGACAAATTTATTCTAAGAAAAAGCCTAAGTCAAAGAGAAATCTCATGCGTAGTTCGTTTTAAATATTTATAAAAAGTCAAATTCAGAAAATTGGCTCTGAATAAATATGTAATTGAATAATCTTTTTTTAGGGAATGGAGATAAATTCATTCTTTGTTTTTATTACTTTTTAAGAAATGGTACTTTATATATATTATATAAAAAGGACCTTATACAATGTAAAAAAAAATCTGTAAAGTTACAAAAGTTTTTCTAGGAAACTGGGATTCCTATAACCTTTTATCTAACGGTAATAACAAAAATTCCTGTAACAGCGTCTGTTACAGGAATTTATCTTGTTGCCGTTACATAAAAAGTTCTAGGGATCCCAGTTTCCTAGAAAAACTTTATTAAATTTACAGATTTTTTTTTTAAAGTGCACACACACACACACACACAGATATATATATATATATATATATATATATATATATATGAAAAATATATAATTTTAGTTGAAATTTTCAGAAACATTTTCATTATTGACAATGTATGTTTAAAGTTACTTCCATAGATTTCTAATATATTGAAATTTAGTAAAATATTATTCCGTCATTAGTTTCATTAGAATTGAGATGAGTTTCTCAATACATAATTTTTGAATTAATTCAACGTTATCAATGTTAGATATTATTGATCACATTTACTATTATCCTTATTTACTTTTCCCTCATTTCACTATACATATCAAATTAATATTTTACTTTTAAGAATTAAAATACATGCCTTTTTTATATAAACTATGTATCCGTTAAATCATTCCACTTTTACAATCCAATCTTAAACAGCATCTATAAAAAAGTATGCATAAGACGTTAGTATCGCGTAATTATACACAAACGCAGCAAAAAGCAATGTCATCATTCAAGAAACTCGTCAAAACAAATCGGGTATCTAATGATTCATATTCCTTCATTTGTTTCTTTATAATAACTCCATATTATGCCGGAAATCATCCATTTGTACTTCTAGAAAATTCGGAAAATATTATTACACACAATTTAAAAGAGCATTCTTTCAGCTTTTCGATACGAATTAAGTAAATGCAAAGGAAATAAGTCATCCACTTACTTGAAATATCTTTTTGTAAAGAGAAAGTGTTATATCGTTTGTAAAGTAAGTTTTCAATAAACTAAAAATCATTTAATTGATAAACGAAAACTGAATAAAAATGAAATTCACCGTGTTTTATAACACATGATATTCTTGACATTGCACGTATTTTAATTTAATTTGTTTTCAGTGTTTATGAGTACGAAATGGCAACAAAAAATACAGTAATCTACTATTTACCCTTTACTTTTAAACAAATGGAGTACTTCAGTTGCCACGATTACAAAATTGATATTAAAAACTATAAAATAATTAATATCTCTGAAATAAATTAAGATACAGTTTTCAAACAAATTGCATTTAAAAATACATTTTTTTCCTATACGACGGTGTAAAAATTGAAAATGTGCGTGGTTTAGAAGTTTAAAAATTTGCAGTAGCGTAAATTACAAACAAAATTTTATTTTAAATTTGAAATTGTTGACATTCTCAGAATGACGTCAGCGTTACGCACTTATATGTTTGTCATTTGTAATATAGATAAATATGAATATAAATATCAACTACCAAAGAATCAGTATTCTGTATACAATGTTAATGAATTAACTGTAAATTAAGTATAAAATAATGAAAACATCGCCACATTAAATATATGTATATATTTATAGATAAATTTGCATCTCGAGTATCAAGTTTTATTAAAATATAATTAGATAAATTTAAAACAAATTAACAGAAAGGTTTTGATAAGCACGAACATAAGTATTAATAGCATGTGATATAAGAAAAAAATTAGATGAAGAATGTTTTTATTAAAAGCGTATATTTATATTTGTACATCACAGAAAATTGTTTGCCATACATTTATTAAGATTTATACGCTATCAAAACACTGCGAATTAATATTTTTTGTTAAAGATTGGTTTCATAAATACTTTTTGTTAATATTTCGTTTCTTTTGAAATGATTTTAGTTACAAAAATTCTTCTGTGGTGTGAAGCTATTCTACAAACTCTTCTTCTGTATATGGAGGAAAATTTAATCTGAGAAAATTAAGCGATAAAGATAAAAACTGCAAACATAAATGTTATTAAAATTAAGATAACAATTACAAAAATACATGGATCGTTATCTGAAAAGAAATACAAAAATTGACACAATTTAATATATTATATATAAAAATGAAATTTACAAATAAATTTACTTTATCTACGAAAATCTATTGACATTAAAATAAATTAATTTTTAGTACATTTAATCAATAAACAAATGATAGATTCATAACATAAATATTCTTCGTTTTTAAGAATTTCGATAATGCGGAATCTGCGTACACAGTTTAGTTTTGTAAATTAAAAAATATATATATATTTTTATGCATGTAACTGAATAAAAAAGTATGTATATATTAGGCTTAAAATTGTTAATTGCAAAAAAATATTTTGATAAAATTAGAAATTAATTGAATTGTACCACTATTTTACATGCGTAAATAATATTTTTAGTTATTTTATATCATACAACTTTCCTTTTAAAATTGGTACATCTAATTGTTAAAGTATCGAATCACATTTTATTTTTATCTTTGAGTAACAACTAAAAATGTTAAAATTAATTAGGTTTATAAATAGTACTTTTATCAACAATCTAAGAACAACTATTACTGTATTTTATAATTTAAATTAAATGAAAATAAAATTTCATATCTGTAATGCATTATTTGCAGAATTTAGTACAGAAAAATATTAATTTAAAAAGTTCATCTTTATGCACAACTACGAAGTTTAATTAAAACTTGGAAACATTAATCTCATTATCTTTCCTTGTACATATTTTCGAACAAATTTATTTTTTTCTCTGCATTTGTTTCAAAATTTATCTCACAACATATGCTGTCTCTAAAGTGCAATCAAATTTTAAACAAAGTGTCATTATGTTATTCCCGTATGTCCTCATAAATCAGAAATGTGTAAAAAATATACATATGTAAATCTTTAAACTATTATAAATGTCTTTTGGAGCTCCTGTTAAGATCATAGATGCTTTATGTTATGCCGACACCGCTCTTCAGAGATATGTAATCCCACGTCGAACATTTTTGTTAAAATTTTCATATTCATTTAGAGAACATTTAAGATAAAAATTCACTAATGATTTATGTTTGGAGGCTCTTAATTACAATATTTTTGATAATTATCTCGAGTGGTTTTTCTTTCTCTCGCGCTGAAGTATAAGCTTTAAATCTATATGAATTTTTAAACAATAATGCTTTGTGTTTAGACTCAGAAATTAATTTCAGTAATAAGAATATCTTTCAAAATTTTATGCAAGATTGAATATATAAAAATCATTTAAAAAATTCGGGAGACAATATTATATTTTCAGAACAAAATACGATATGAATTTTGCTATTAACATTCTAGTTAGCTAAACCAAATGTATGTATTTAAAGTTTTTGAATTCTTAGTAGATATATTTTTATGCCGAATGCATTTAAATTTGATTAATAAAAACATTTATGTTTAATAAATTAACTAGATAAAAGGTAATATACATTTGAAATTGTTATGATTACGCTGATATAGAACAGAAGAATAAATTACAATACAACTAATATGCGTTAATGGAGGAAAAGCACTTTATGCGACACTGACTGAAATATTGCTTAATAAATATGAAGCATAGTAGTAATATTGTTTGGTTACTATGTTTAGTTACCATTATTTTAATAACTAATTTCTTGAAATCCTTTTTTAACCCAGCATAATATAATATACCTGCCTACATGATACCATATGGTTAAAAACCATGCTACGTTAATGCTTCGCAAGTTTTTCTGCATTATAAAAAGTAGAAATAAAATAAGCACTTTTTTCAATATATATAACAAGACGTTAATTTTTAATTTCATTTATCCGATACAAAACATTTCGGGACTTTTTTCGGAATATATGTTCATTTCAAAATATTTGTACTGAAGTAAGTCATACGAACTAAATTAAAAATTCTGTAAGTAATATAGATAATACGTATCCTTTATTCCCTATTTTTCGGATGCAACACTATGAATTCAACATATATGCAACACTATGAGTGTTGCATTTAGTTTTGGATAGAAAATGTGACATCAAAGAAATCTAATGTATATACACATGACTTAAATTAATACACTAATTTTCTTTCCGGGTATGATATAAGAAATAAGGTGTGTTACAAAAATAATAGTCATAATAATCATAACAAAAAAGAATATATTCTATTTAGTGTCTAATAAAAAATATGAAAATAAACTTTTATTGTTAGTCCAATTAATCCATATGCGAAAATGAATAAACGACATAACTTTATAAAATACCGCGAGAAAATTGTATTAGCTTATATCAAACAAAGACGACTTATCGAACTTTCTTTTCATTTTCTACACAGTAAAAACTGCCCTGTACTTGTTGTGGTAAAAAATTTATTATAGATTTTTAATTGTTGGCAACAGCTATTACGAAAAATGTTCAATTTGATTGGAAATTGCTGTTAAATTGGTGTTTTCTTATTATTTAAAAATGAACTATAAGTTATTTCGATTTCGGATTACTTTAGTTTCCTTGGCCGTATTTTAATCCACATGTGCGTAACACTTCACAAACTGTGGATGTCACAAACACTTCCATACTGTAGATTCGTATAGCATTACAGACAGACAGGCAATTTTTTTTAATACATTAGATTAAAAATCAATGTGTTTTCGGATGCTATTTACTGTTTTCCTGAATTATTAAAAGGACATTTTTGTAGGGAATGATAAAATAGTTAAGTTCATTTCCGTCCAAACAGCGCTTGTCTTATTTCCCATGATTATCGGTCCAGGTGACTCTTCTTTATGCTAGTCTACTAACTTTTGTACTGAGCTATTTAGCTCATGAATGGAAGTGTGTAATTTGTTATCGTTTCTAATTACTCATATCAGTGTGTAAATGTGGGATAATAAATATCCTCAATAATGCAACATAACAAACTGAAGGGTTTAATTAATGGATAGACGATATCATATGAAAAGAAAAAGCATAACACGAGGAGCGTTCAGAAACTGTGAGATAATTATGGAGTGATCTGCCCGTAAAAGGGAGATTTTAAAAAGCAGTGAGAGAGATTGACTGTTCCACATATTTTATCTTATGAAGAAAGTTCGGAATTGATTATATTCCAAATAAAAAGTTTGTGCCGAAATTCTAGGTGAATAGTATGCGAATTTAAGAATATGTTATATAATTGATGTATATGAATTGTTATAATCAACCTATCTTATTATTTGTTCGATTAGGTAATACAAGGTAATTAGTAATTAGGCGAGTAGGTAATTAGAGATAGAAGATGTGTATTCATTTGCTGTTATAAGTCAAGCCAAACTTTAAACAATTATCATCCAAAATCCTACATAAATGTAGGAAAATGTATCGATTTACTTGAAATGGCATGTTATTGTAATTTAAAAATAGGTTTGTGTTTATGGACAACTGTGTAAATTTTAAAAGACAGCTTCTAAGTGCATACGTTAAAATCAGTAAAGCAAATCTTTCTAAAAAAGAAATCAGTACATTATTACGTTCTTTATGGGTGTAATACAAGAAAGGCTGAAATTTATCTTTTATAAATCAGAAAATAAAAAAGTCAAATATTCAAAATTATGTAAAGAAAATATCTAAAACGTTCAACATTTTACCCAGTCTTAAAAATCAATCTCTAAAGAATATACGCTCCATTATTTTGACACCATGATTGTGTTTCAAAATAAGCAGTTAAAGTAAAAAATGATATTTGTAAAAAACGGTTTGTATCATCGTATCGGAATGGTGAAGCTCTCGAAAGCCACAGTGTTCTGTTGAGGGTAAGTGTTGTTTGTTTACTGTACATCGAATGAAATAGATAATATCTCTCTTGAGGCAAAGGTGTCTTTGCAAAATGATGATTGAAATTGAATGAGTCATTGTTAAAATACGTACTGTTAACGTTCTAATTCTCAGTATAATTTCGTATTTTAACGAAATTTGTTTTACAGTGTATTTAATCAGTCTATACATGCCGTGTACTTAAATTGCACTGTACGATTTTAAGAATCCAAAACAACTCTAGAAGAAAGATGAGATGCAGCAACTATAATTTGAGACGATACTGTTTCTTGTAAATTAGATAAATCTTATTTATGGTCTTAAAATAAATATTCTAGAAAAGTACAGACGCACCAGCATCTGAGTTCATTCTTCCTGCAGTATTGTTTCGCGACCATACAAAAATGTACAATCAAAGTGTACGATTAAGCAATGTGCACAAAAGTCTGTGCATTTTTCGTATTACGCAAAGATACGTATAAGAACAGAAGTATGTGTAAAAATACTATGCATACTCGTCAAGTACAATATACATATTTTACTGCGTATTTCAGAGCATTCATATAACTTTTTGAACATTTAGGTGGTATTGTATATTTCGTAATTAACTAATAATAATTAACATAACTCTTAATAACGAGGTCGCTTGTAGACATTTAAACATTTAATAAGCACTTCACAAAGAAACGCATAACTTACAGAAGGAGTCACATGACAACAAAAGTAAACAGAACGTAATCTCTGAAAAAGAATTGTGGGAGGAAAGAAACTTTGATACTGCCATCTAGAGATAATAAATTGAAATACAAACATGACAGGTAGGTTAAAATAATTTCAACAAAATACACAGGACAATGTGTTCACACTTTTGAATTTTATACGTCCGTATATTTCGCTAGTTACGTAATATATTACATAGATAGAAAAATCTTTTCTATATCATCTAAATGTGTGTTTTAGTATGCGCATTTATTTTGCAGAGTGTAGCATTAATTTGCTTGTAAATAGTATAGCCAAAATGTTACACTCGGCTTTTTATCACTTCTTGTTAAGTAGTGACTATAAACTAACACAAACATCTGAATTAAAATTAGCGTTAAATCCATAAAATATATGCTAACAGCTAAAAAGATATATAAAACTTTACTCTAAATTCTCGTTAAAAATATTCAAGAAGACATTTCTGAAACAGTGTTCAAAACACATTTTCCCACTTTACTATATTATGTTGTAAGTAATAAAGCTTCTCATACAAGAAAACACTTTTAATCCAAATATGGGAATCTAATGTTAGGGAGCATCAACATTAAGGTATCAACTTTAATTAGCACTGAAATCATTTCGCAAGGCGTTTAAGGGACATTTAAAGGATATTCATTTGAAGGATAAACATGCTTATTCTTAACTTAAAGTTACTTCATCAATACTTAGCATTTCGCAGTTTTCTCACTTTTTACATTTATATCTGATACAGGTGCATTATCATATCTGCAGTAACAAAAAATGTGTTGGTAAATAAACATTATGTAAAATACTTATGATAAATATAATAAGTAAGAACATTTTTAATACATACTTTTTTTTAAATTCGTGTTCCGTTATTCCGACATAGGAACTAGAAAATGAGAAATATTGGTAAGCATTTAATCGATATATTTACTGGTATTCAGTATTCTAAGCCGCTAAACTTAGTACAACGAAAAAACAGTGAATTTAAAGAGAAATATAAATTTTGATAAGTAAACTAAGATGAAGTTATAAAGTTATTATTTTAATTATATATTAATGGGTATTTAGTAATACGCAGAAACTCCAACTTTAAGAGGAAACACTTGTATAATTTCATACTTCAGACTATACCAAAATGTTTAAATTTCATTTACGAATACCAGCTAAATGTAAAATTGTTTCACAAAGACGTATTTTACGTAGGTCTATTCAGAAATAAGGTTCCCATCAAATTTACAAATATACAACATCGTTTATTCTCATAGAAATTTACATCGTTGGAAAGAAGAAAGTTTGCTCTATTTCTCTACATAATTGTCATGATGTTCTGCGTATTTTTGTAAACGGTGCTTTAATTTCTGTATCATAATGTCGTAGAACTCCGGTGCCAACCCGTTGAGAAAGCGTTGCACCTCTTCTTTGACGTCATCGTCGCTCCGGAAGCGTTGGCCACTCAAGTGTTCCTTTAACTTGGGCTACAAGTGATAAATACTATTTCGAGGTCCGAAAACCGCCTCCGAAACTGACGGTCATCCACTCCGTTCTTCATCGTGGACTTTCTTCCGATCGGCACTAAACTCCCTGCACCCCTTTCGGACGTGTTGAATGGGCATACACTTCTCGCTATACCCCTCTATCAACTGACGATGAATATACACGGGTGGAGTACTTTTGGTGTGCAAAAAGCGAATTATGGAACTAATTCCGCACTTGGCGGAATCAACAATGTGACCCTCCACCTCGGAAGGCTGCTGAGCCAAGAATGAGCGCGGCCCGGGGAATCTCGAGGGTGGTAATAACCGCGCACAGCGCAGTTGCCGTATTTCACTTCGCACCTTCCTGTGCGGCTGGTTGCCCTTTAGGAACATTATTTCTGGATCGACCCTCGTATTTTTATCTGTGCGTCTTTATTTACGACGTTTTCTGAGAGAGGCGCTCGTATTTTGAATTCAAAAGACGTTTTACAAACATTCTTCTTGAATGCAAAAATTTAGTTTCGTTTTTGGCGTTAATGTGTTCATCATTTTTATTAGCGTTAATGAACGTTGCTACTCTATGAATAATTTTAACTTTCTGAAATGTGAAGAAACATGGTAGTAAGTTTTTATTTTAGAACTAGCTGGCTATGCCCGCTACGCTGGTCTGTTTATCCTTACGATCCTTGAATTAAAAAAAAATGCATCAATGAATTTGACATTGTGATTTAAAGCAATATGATACCTTACCTGTAATGTCCTTTCGCACTGCGGAAACGATATGAACGCCATTGTGCTATTATATTTTTTAATGTGCAGACAAATTTTCAGCTATTAAGTCCTTAAACCTTTTAGTTGATCAATCACAGTAGGATTTGGTAAAGAATGATAGTACAATATGCAATATAATAGAACCTACCCTGAAACATTATTTATCTAATAATGCAAACAAACAAACTGACAAAATCCATCCAGTAAAACTTTTTTTAAAGGCTGATCATTCATATTGGGGTCCATCTGATTATAGAACTTTCCCTCATAATTTTATAACTAAGCAACGTAGAATGATAGGCAATAAACTAAAACCTCCCCAAACATTGTCTAATCAACAAAGCAAGTACAATCAATATCCGACATTTAGAACTTTTTGAAAAGTCTAATCTTTCATAATCGGTTTCACATGATTATGGAACTTTCCGCCATTAATTTATGACAAAGCAACATAGAACAATATGCAAAATACTAAAACCATATCTGAATAGGTATATAACTGACAATGGAATTCCTATCAAAATCCGTTCTGTAGAACTTTTTAAAAAGGCTCAACCTTCATAATCGGGTTCAGCTGATTATAGAACTTTCCACCACATCTCTATTATTAAGCAATGTAGAAGGGTATTGTATATACTAAAACCCTGCCTGAAAAATTATCTAACTAACAGTGCAAATTCAATTGAAATCCATTCGGCTGAATCTTTTAAAAAGACTAATCTTTCATAATCGGGTTCGTATGATTATATAACTTTAAAACATAATTATATGTATAAGGAACGTACAACGATATGTTATATGCTAAAATCTTCCCTGAAAAATTATCTAACTATCATTTCGATTATCATCAAAATCCAGTCAGATGAGCTCAAGTTATATGCAGCCGGGACGAATTTCCCATTTGCATTTTACTCTTGTATATATAGCAGAAGCAGAAGTAGATAGATCTATAAGAATATTGATTCTTAAAATTTATGAAACTGTAAGTTATTTCTCGTTGTCTTTGCTGAATAATTTTAAAGACTTTTCAATCCGCGAGTATTGAGATTTACGATCATGTCTACAACAAATGTATTTCCTTTTGTATCAAAACATTCTCGGTAAAATGAGCTAATTCGGTGTGGGTTCTGATATTACATTTTCTTTTTCAAAATCGTTATTGAAACTACGCACATGAAATTCTAAGTGTCTCTTAGCATTGCAGTAAACATTTCCATTTTTTAATCAGCGAAAAATGAAGTTAGAACTTAATTTTACTTATTAATAAAAAATACTTTAAATTAAAAACTAGCAAATTAAAATTTTTTGCATGGTTACGATTAAATAATAACTAAAGCCAAAAGAAATTCACGTTCAATAAATAGCAAGCCACATTTTTTGGCACAGTTTACAAACAAAATTTGGTACTTTTCCTCTATAGGCGCCTTGGCTTTTTTTTAAAAAAAAGCTTGGCGCAATTCGGGCATCAGAAAGCGAGATTTGTTGCCAATTGATATAAACAGTTAAGAAAACAAACTTGATGAATTTTTTTGTTTCTTTATATATGTATATTATTAATGTTTTTATATACAAATTACCTCTGTTCCTATATAAAATTAGATAAATATCATCTTTATGTTAAATAAATTACATAAACATAGAAAAAAATGCTTGTGTATATGAAATGAAACAGCGAATAATTTGCCAGAAAATATGTTGCCAAATTTCAATTCTCCGCCAATGCTGTTTTCTCTATTTCGCCAAGATCCCGATACTGGAAAAGTACAAAAATATCTTTGCAGGTTTAGAATTAAAATAAATGGCGCAATATCATACATTTTGGTATGGTGTTGGTATAACGTAAAAGTAGCGAAAGGTCTAAAAAACTTTCTCCCAAATTTCGCCAATTCTCTGTAAATTCGGTTATAGAATAGGTACGCTTTAAAAGCACAGAATCAATTTTAAACTTCTCCTAAGTTAATTGTGCCAAACCAAGCCCGGTAACATACGCCAATTGTCTGTAGACTCAATTATGTAACTTATCGCTACCAAATATGCCTTTTGTCTGTGGATTCGATTACGTAATTTATCTCCTTAATTAAGGCATACTTCACAAACTGCATCTACTTTCCAATTTTCCTGATGTTAAGATCAGTGGGTACTGTTAGATGTTAAAACGCTTGGCACAGTTCGGGCTTCAGAAAGTGAGATTTGTGGCCAAATAATATGAACAGCTCTGAAAACAAATAAAATAAACTTTTATGCTTTTTAAAATATGTATTCCTATATACAAACTTTTTATTTATGAATATTAATATTTTTGTTATTTATATATAATTTACTTCTGTTTTTATATAAAAAGAGATAAATGTCGTCTTTATAGTAAATAATTCTATAATTATTGAACAGAAAATATGCATGAAAACTTTCCTTCTCTTGCCAAGCCCATTTCTTCCACCTCGCAAAGGGTATATTGAAAAATTACAAAATTTACCCCATTGCTCTATGACTAAACAGTTTCGAACAATATATTATATACTAAAATTACCTCTGAAAAATTGCCAAACTAACAATTGAAATTCTATCAAAAACAGTTTATTATAACTTTTTTAAAAGGCTAAATTGTAATAATTGAGTTCACCAGATTACAGAATTTTCCCCAAAACAGTATGGCTAAGCAACGTAGAAGGACATGTTGTATACTGAAACCTTCCCTTGAAAATTATCTAATTAACAGTCCAAGTTCCATCGAAGTACATTCGGCAGAATCTTTTAAAAAGCCTAATTTTACATTATCAGGTTCATCTTATTAAAGAACATTAAACCATAATTCCATACCAAGTAACGTAGAACGACCTGTTATCTATTAAAACCTTCCCCGAAAAATTGCCTATCTAATAGTGTAAGTTCAGCAAAACCCGAGTTCTAAGCAGCCGGAATGAAATTTCTACTTGATTTATATCAGTCAAACCTCGTTATGCCGATACTCGAAGGACCAGAACAAAGTGTCGTCATAAGCGGGGTGTCGCGGTAACCGAAGTTGGAGAAAAGTGTTTATAAAAAGCTGTATTTTTTAAGTAATTTAAGACCATTTGAAATTCATAACTAGTCTTGCAGTTTTAAGCAATAAAACATTAATAAACAAAATAAACACAAAAACAAAATTGAAAAGAATAAAAATCATATTTATGGTGACTTGTTTTTTTATTGTTACATGGAATATTAATGAATTAAGGTTTGGTTATCCCTAGATGTGCGTCCTACAATTCTTTTTTCAATATTATACAATGAATTGTAATCAATATTCGTTGTTTCAGAAATGGATGTCAGATAATTTCTGATCGTTTCAATGCAATGCAATTCTTCGGTTACAGTCGGATGAAAAATGCCTTGTAACCAAAAGAAAGTGCCACCTGACCAGAACAAAAAGACCGCGAGTAGACTGATACGTCTATCTGGAGATTAAGCGAGCCATTCATAGAGTTTGGGTTCATTTATTCAGATACAGGATTGAAGTAAAATTTCTGATTTGTCTCAATGGGTATTTTAGACACTTTTGTGAAAAGTTTGGCTAAGATATTTCTTACCGCTGAATTTTCGTGCTTATAAGATGGATTATGAAAAATGGACAATTTTTATAAACCGTCGGGATATCCGGAGTTGAACATTATACAATGACGTAAAATCCGGAGTTTATTTACATTAAAATCATACACCGAAAATCGGGAGTGAGGGGAAATCTGACGTGATAAGTGGAGTGACGTGAAAACCGGTGTCGGGATAACAAGGTCCGACTGTATATATATATATATATATAAGTAGAAAAAGATTTTTCAAAAAATGCAGTCGTCTACTTAAAAAACAACCAATATTGTCAATGTCGCTCAAACCGATGCCACGCTTATGCATTTTTGGCTTAAAATTAAATTGTTTGGCGATAAAATGAAATCGTTAATAAACATACAATATGTAACTCACAAGTACCGCCATTTTTATAATTACATCTGCTAGTTTCTTCTGCAAGTCACATGATGGCTGAGTTAAATAAAAATAAAAAGTAAATTTAAAAAAAAAAAAAAAAAAATTGTTATTCAGATATTGTCTTATCAAATTTTCTGATGCATATTTCTTAACCTGACGCAAGAGATAAATTGCCAAATATAGTTTAAAACTGGAATCTTTCATATTGAATAAATTTTTAAGCATTACTAACATTACCTTTCATGTTTAAATTCGATACTATTGTTTTATAATATTACCACTCGTCAAAACTGTTTTCTATTTTCTCTTTTTTTCTTTTAAATAAAATTAATAAAAGTTTTTTTTTTCCGAGATGTACAGCCGTTTCAGTTCATTTATCAAAGATAAATTTCGCCAAGAAATAAAATGGTAAACCTTATCGTCCAAAATAACAGAACTTTCCGTCATAATTCTATAACTAATCTACGTTTTCAATGTGTTATAGCTTAAAATCTTTCCTGAAACTATATTTATCTAACGGTGTAAGTATCGTCAAAATCCACGCGGTAGAACTCGAAATCTAGGCGTTCGGAACGAAATTTCCGTTTGGATTTTATATATATAATAGATAATAAGATTTACGCCAGCACTGATCTGACATGTATCTATTTGGTTACTATTTAACACTCAATTGTATCCTCTAAAAACTTACGTTATTACTTTCGTTGTATATGTGAGCTACATATCGCAATTTATATATTTTCTAGTAGGGTAACTCTAGGACAGATGGCCATAGAGGACAGATGGCCAGTCTAAATATTTCCAAAACTTGATCATAGGTAGCAACATAAACTTGTTCGTAGAAAATAGTTCATTCATTGCGACGTGTAGTTGTGTTTTTCTATTCTAAAAATTAAGCGTAATTTTAATGTTTATTTAATTTAGTGGTTGAATATTTTTTTGACTTAGGTATCTGAATGTTTCGCAGTACGTACGTTATATTTTATTTTAATATGTGGTCTTTTAAGGCAAGTATATATTCTAATCTTTACTTCTAAGCCTAAAACAAAGACGTACAGTGGCTATTTATGCTTTAAATGGGGTGACCAGAAGCAGGCCCGTAGCCAGGATTTCCCTTCCGAGGGGGCTTAATCTTGGATTTTTTCTGATCTAACAGCAGTAATATGCATAATTTAAAAAATAAACAAGGCTTAACTCAAAGTATATTTCTGCATAGAATAGTTGATGTCCGTAACAAAAATTGTTGTTTCCTATTTTTTCTATTCCTCTCACAATTTGTGGTTTTCAAGAGCACTTCCAGTTTCCAAGTTGGTTCGGAAACCGGAAGTGTTTTTAGTGAAAAACTGCAACAAAAATAAAAAAAAAGCACAAACTAACAATACTTGAGATGAGCCTCAGAAATCTTATGAGAAAAACGTAAAAAAAAATGTTGAGATGCAAACAAGTAACTTGAATAGGTTTAAAGCACCGGATTAATATTAGCATGCGAGTGTCTCATATTACGAGCGCAGGGTCTTAAAATGATTAACCCCCCAGATTCATTACACATATTATTTTTTCCAAACAAACATTTATTGATACAAACATATGTACTCATAAAAATTATATTTATATTTCACATTCTCTGATTTGAATTAGAATAATTATAAATGTAGTACACTTGATTTGTTTGTTTGTTTGTTTTATTGGACACATACATCAGACTTGTGTGCTTGACAGCAAGGCCGGCTTATAAGTCATCGTCGATATACAGGGACGAGATAGCACAATGAAATTTACAACACAGAGAATCTTTACATCCGGGACCTCCACAAAGAGTCTGCAATGGAGCCAGCGGGAGTCGAACCCGACAAGCCTCCTACGCTCTAAAGCGATTAGCAGCGTGATGTCTTAATCACTCTGCCACGGAGGCCCCTGTTCACTTGGTAGAATAAGTTTACTAGTGCTACAAAAAACAATCTTCATGACTTCTCAGCCATGAGTCTGATTACCTTATCAGGATTTTCAGTTAATTTCCGAATGAATGGAAATCATTGCAAGGCTGCTCAGTCTCTCATCAGCCATAACGCTTCGAAGCAAAGTTTTAATTTTTTTCATTGTCTAAAAAGATCTTTCAACACAGGCAATTGTTACCAGGATTGTAGCCAAGAATGTCAGCAAATGTTTGATCGCATTGTAATGCGTTGCGTACGGTACTCTTAAAATTTTTGGGACCTCTGTATTTGTGTCAACATTAGCAATTCTCGTGCACCATAATTCATATTCAGCTTTCACTTGCCACATTGTCACTTTATCGATAAAATATTGACAGATAATTTCTAATATGCTTGCTTTTTCCAGAGAATCAAATCCTGGAAGAAATACTTGGAAATCTGTTAGAATGTCTTCATTTGAAATGAATCTGTCATTCAAATTTTGAATAAGTCTTTCTAAACAGAGATAAAGATCGTGCCCTGTAATATTCTTCAGCGGATGCAATTTGAGGATTTGCAAGTGTTATCTGTCCAAAATGTTAGTCATAGGATCTTTATTTCAGTTTCGAAAACATCATCAACAGTTCCAAGACAGTTTCGGATGGCAGGAATCAGCATGCTGTTGGACAATGCTAAGTTTAAACGGGGTTTGCACTATGGACGTATCTAATTTTTTGGTACTTCTAACGAATTCTAGGATCCCACTAACATAATCAGCCATATTGGCCGCTCCATCACAGGCCTGTGCGACGCATTTACACATGCCAAGACGTAATTCCTCACAACGTTGTAATATTGCTTCTGTTGCATTTTCGGCGGACAAGTCATTTACTAGGATGAAACATAAAAAATCTTTCTGAAATATGGGTTTTGTGAATTTTATAAATAATGCATTTGTCTAACACAAAGGGCAAGCTGTTCTATTCTTCAAATGTCCATAGTATCATTAGCAATCAAGCTAAAAGAAATCGCATTATTTATTTTAGTAACTTTATTTTAGTTTCTACGGTAACTATATCCGAGCATATTTAAATGATTTCATTCTGCATGTATGAACTGAAGTAAATAGCATTTCTGCGGTAGTTTATTATATTTCGTTTCAAATCATCATCTCCAGACTTTGCTCTAAATCTTAAAAGCGCTCCTAGCTTATTCTTTTTTTATCTTTACAAGAAGAAAGTATTGGATTCGTGAAAATTTTCGACTTTCGGTTTTCGACGGATTTACACGTTTTAGGGGTCAGAGATTCCGAAAAACATATTTTTACAAAATGTCTGTCTGTGCATTTGTGAGTCTGTCTATCTGTCTGTCTGTATGTGACACAAATATTGTGGGCGCTCTATCTCAAGAACTAATGCACGAAATTTTATAAAAATTTATATTCAGTTAGTCGCTGATATATATTGGTGCAGATTAGTTTTTGGTGTAAATAGCTCAACAGGTTGATGCAGCCCTTTTCACGATTTCCGCAATAACTCAATCTCCAGAACTAATGCACGGATTTTCATCAAACTTCAAATTCAGTTAGTCCTTGACATGAATTGTAGTTTTGTAGATTTTGGTGTAAATCGCTCAAAAGGTGCGCTGCTATACTGCAATTTTTACGATTTCCGCAATAGCTCTATCTCAACAACTAATATTTGGATTTTCATCAAACTTCAGATTCAAGTATGCATTGATATGAATTAGTGCTGTTTGTGTTTTGGTGCAAATCGCTCAATAAGTGGCGCTCCTATACTGCACTTTTCAGAATTACCATTATAGCTGTATCTCAAGAACTAATGCAATAATTTCCATCAAACTTCGGAATCAGTTAATCCTTGACATGAATTGACATTTTGTACATTTTAGTGTAAATCGTTCAACAGGTGGCGCTGCTATGCTGTATTTTTCAGAATTTCCACTATAGGTGTATCTCAAGAACTAATGCACGAATTTTCACCGAACTTTAGAATCAGTTAGTCCTTGACATGAATTGACATTTTATACAGTTTGGAGTTAATCGCTCAATAGGTGGCGCTGCTATGCTGTTTTTGTGATTTCCACAATAGCTCTATCTCAATAACTAATGCTTGGATTTTCAACGAAGTTCAGATCCATGTATACCTGGATATCAATTATTGCTCTTTATGTATTGGTGTAAATCACTCAACAGGTGGCGCTGCTATGCTACATTTTTCAGAGTTTCCGCTATAGCCCTATCACAAGAACTAAGACACGAATTTTTATCAAACTTCAAATTCAGATACACTTTGATATGAATTGGTGCTAAATTGATTGATTCTTGTACTATTTAAATGTTTTAATTGACGTGATTTATATAGAAGAAAGTTTTGGGATGGCCACAACATAGTAGTTTTATAGGTTTCTCTAACGTTAGAGGAACGCTATTATGGGCTATATATCTGGCTAATTGCATTCCATGTAAAATGTCTCACTCTAGATGGTTGACAACTGCCAATCCACTACTTTGATTGTAAATTGGAAGACGGAATTCTTCCCAAAATCCAAAGATTTTGGCTGAATTTCTAATTGAAGTATATTCACCTATGTCATTTCACATTAAGAAGGATTCTTCCTGCAAAAATGGAACTCAAAATGTTTTTTTTAAACAAGTTGTCTCGTTTTTCCAGGGAAGATTTAAAGAAAATTATCGATCCTGTTATTCAACTAAACGCATACATCAGTCATTAAGTAAAAAAATAATAGGGATGAAAACTGATAAAAGAAACCATGTTCAAGAACTTGGATTCCGAAGAATATTGAAGGCAAGGGAAATGGAGTGTTCAACAATAAAACAGTTTCATATCCTAATATCGAACTTCAGTGCTATCAACTATATTAACATTATTGACTATCAAGAATGTGAAATCACATCGCCCTTTCTTAATAGAGTATCAAAAAAGGAGCTGAACGTTCTCATAAAAAGATCGGAAGTCACATATTTTCAATTACCCAAGTTTCTGTGTCGTATTCAAGCAGTTGAAAGATGCGTGAAATTAGTTACTGGAACATCATTAGCGGCTATAGTAGTAGAAGAAAGGGACGGATATTTACGAGCAAAAAACAAATCACGAAAGGTAATGCTAGTTTTGATGCCAAAGGCCAATATCAATAGGTAATGCCTAGTTTTGATGCCAAATGCCAATATCAATTAGAGTGATATGAAAGATAATTTTACAATACATCGTATATATTCTTTTTATTATACTACTATATGTTCAGAAAAATGTCTTTTCTATATAAGTTAGAGTACTATCTTTTATGTACATTCAAAAATGAAAATAAACTGTATGTCTAATTATTGTGCTTTTCTTTATCTTCTTTGTGCAATGCAATTCATATTTTAAGATTACTTTTACCATTTGAAGTGTTAAAACACGACGACACTTCCATTGTTCACAAGTAATCAGTCATTTTATGGGTTATTTTACTGGAACCTGAAATATAATAATAAAAAAGAACATTTATTTTAATAATTTGTGAAATTTTGGTTTTTGCGAATAAAGCGCTTTGTTTAAATGCTGGTAGAGCCCTAAAGATGAATTGCAAATGAAATGAAAATTTAACCTTATATTCAGTGTTCCAAAAGGCAACTTTTTAGACCTATCTGAAGAAAAAATTCCTAAATTTGTTTTTGGTCATTTTCACTCCACCCTAGTGGTCATCACTAAAGTTGATAATTCTTCAAAAGACAATGAAAATATTCCAGACAAATAGGCTGTTCTGTTCACATTTTCTTTCTATTAAAGATTCATACGCAAGTAATTTAAAGCAAAGTTGTTCTTAGTTGTCAGAGCCTGGTGGACGCTGGCAACCGTTGAAACTTTGAAGGTTTCTCGATGCCCCATCGTTTTTCTTCAAACCATTACTGGTCAAAATTTCTTGCTATTGATTTTCTTTTTAAATAAAAAGCCTTTTACAGTTATAACACTATTTTCAAAGATATTCTTTAAAATCATTAATTTTCACATAATTTGACATTATAGGCGGCTATTAAAGTTCCTGCTTCCTTTTCTCTGCAAAATATTTTAAAATTGACCACTCTAAGTTTTCATTATATGCGTGAAATAATGAGGATAGTGAAAATTAAAGAAGATCCTAAAATGCAAGCAAATGTTTTATATTCGACTCCTAAAGTTAACTTATCCGCCATATGTGTATTACACTTACTTTTTCTTAGTCAAATTAATGATATGGAATTACCCTTATCGAATTTTACTGTGCATAAAGACACTTAAAATTGCGTTTTAAGAACTTATAATTTTACTGGTAGACATGAATAAAGAACAATATATTCGAATGAGTGATATTACGAATGATTGCTACAACTGTAATCGAATAAGTTTATATTTTTACAATAAAAAATGTACGTAGTTTTAATGTAATGGAAGATAATAACATTGTCAATTTTTATTATCATTATAGATAACATTGTAAAGTCTTTTTAAACTTTCGGGAGTTTCGTGAGGGGCTTCAGCCCCCTTAGCCCCCTCCCTGACCACGCGCCTGACCAGCAGTCCTTCAATTTCAGAAGAGATGGCCACATGAAATCGAGGAGAGATGGTCAACTTTAATCAATATTTCAAAATTATACGGAGTGAGGATTTTATCTAAATAAAATTAAATTTAAAATAAATGTATAACTTTTATGTTTATAATTATATTAATTGATATAATGGTTTAAACTTTAACTAATATAAATATTTTAATAATAATAAGAATAATATAAGATATAACGATTTATTTGTTTCAGAAAATACTGAAAATTGTCGGAAAGTTTCACAAAAAAACTGAAAAGTTGATAAATAAACTAAATTAACGTAATAAACCTACAATTAACGCGAGAAAAAAAACACGACAATCCCAGTAGCGAAGAAAACGAAATACAATTAAATTATCAGATTCTACAGATTCCGAGTAAATAGAATTGGATTAGATTCACTGTGTTGGTTGTGCAAAACAATATAATATCACATCCAAACAGAATGTCTGGATACAATGCATAAGGTACCTGAAGTGTTTCTATGAGACGTTTACAAATTATCAAGACCTTGGCCATGCATGTGGTAAGATTTTACGAAAAGTGAAATATTGAAATTATACTTCAAATCTTGTTTATTCGAGTTTTCTGCAGTCATTTTCCATCATATAACTGCATCTTTACAAAATGCTATATGTTTTTCATGATTAACTATACGAAATGTGTTTTTTTTTGCTATTTAAATTAACTTTTTCTTTCTTGTATCGGATGGCCATCTCTCCTCGTCTTTAAGGAGAGATGGCTGTCTACCATTTAATTTTCAATTCTGTTTAACACTTTTTGTTTTCAATATTTAATTATTTTTTCATAAAATATTGTGAGTATATCCATAAGAATTTTAAATATGCATAAATATTTCTTGTATTTGTATTTTAAGAATTTCTATTTAAATCTTTAAAAACTATGGCGATCTATCCTAGAGTTACCCTATATAATTCCTGTAGAAAATGACGTAATGTTAATCTGCGTTTTATTATCATAGGACTTCATACAGACAAAACAAACAGCATGAAAATTGTTTTATTGTAAGGTTTGTATTTGACAAAAGTACATTTTAAAAATGAAAAAATATTTCTACAATCACCAATGATGACGATATTTTTTTTTTTTACTCAATCTTCAATTTCTGAAACAGTTCATGAATAGAAAAATGCTAAGATTCTAATGTTTAGAATTAAAAAAATAAAAAAATCAATGAAAATTACTCATAGTGGTACAGTTATATCAAAATTTCACCTTAGTTTATTAATGTAAAAATACACTTGAAGCTAAGCATAACGTCACCAGAGCAAACTTTCAAATATACTTTATTTTATATACGTACTTTTATGCTTAACCACAGTATATCAAAATAAGAATACGCGTTCCATTTAAATGTAACGAAAAAAAAATCATAACGCATAAAGATAAAGTGAACCCAATAAATAGCATTCTCGTGATATCTCAATAAATCAGAATTTTTATTCGCTTGTACAAATAAAGTACACTTGCTTATTTTTTTACCGAATATAAATTGCGAATGAAAAACATACGTCAAAAATAAGCCACGTGTCTGAATATTTTTCATTATTCATCATGGAACGGTTCGCCCCGGAATGGTTACCTACACTTTACTACACTTGATTTTCTATTTATATACTTATACAATTTATAAAGCGATATTTCCAAGGAAAATTAATGTGTAACTACAACTAAAGATTCTGTTCATTTAATCGCTCAAACTAAACAAAAGATATTAACAAAATTATGAAAAAATTATGACTAAAAACATTTTAAATAAAGTTATCATGCCATTAGGTCTACAACTTATTTCTAATAAATACAAGAATAGTAATCGGGTGTTAAGGTGAGTATTCCGCTGAGATTATTGGTATGTTTTTCAATGTCTCCATGTTCACATACATTTACAGAGCTTCAGGAATAAATTCTTTGTGTAGGTCACTGTGAAGTTGTGTAGATCACAATCAGTGAAGTAATCACTGTTTTTCGTTGACGTATTCACTTATTTGATAGTTTTTGCACCTTAAAATAAAAAGTACTTAGGTTCATGAATATTCTTATTTGAGAGTTGAGTCATGGGTAATGTGGTTTAGATAGTAAAAGACGTAAATGTGGTAAGTTTTAGTCATTTTCGATTTTATCAATAAAAAAAAATCATTTAAGTGAAAGATTAGGTTTAGTTTATTGTGTGAAAAGATTGTTTAAGAGACATTGATTTTTTATTGTTAATTCAATGCTCTTTGATAAACTGTTGTTACTTGACAAAGTTGTGTTGTAGTCTATAGTTATGCCTGATTAGGTAAAATATATTACAGCCTGGCTGTTGTTTTGATGTATTTGTCTAGCAAAAATTTAGTTAAATTATAAAACTAATCCTGTAATGCATATACTAGCTCAGAGACCGTCCAAAGAAAAATGCTTACTTTTTTTTTCGAATGTAATAATCAATAACATGAATAAGTCCCTGTGATGGTCTATGACACGATCGATTATAGATCATCATAAGTTTCAAGCGTGTAAAAAGTAAAATGCCTTTACACATAAAAAATAAAGAAATTCTCTGGTTTTCAGAATCAATTTTATACTAAATTTTAAAGCAAATTTCCAAATGAAAATTGAACGGTTTGCTGAAAAAAGAAGGTAGCTCCATTTTTTACATTTTTGATATACTTGTTAAAAATGGTCACTCAAAATAGGTATTATTCATTAATTTTGTTGCAAACAATCCACGGTCGTATGCACTAGTGCATAAGTGAAAATAATAGTGTTGACAACCCGGTTAAATTTAATTTTTAAAACGGTTTTTATTTGTTTTTCCGAAAGTGTTGAAATGGAGTTATCACCTTTTTCAGCAAACCCATTAATTTTAGATATATAAGCTACAAAACTTTTTATAATGTTCAAACGAGCAAATATGTACAAAACCATTAAAACCACATTTTGCCGTTTCAAAGATTATTGGATCCCCTTCCTGAGTCCGAGAACATTATTTCTTAAACGGACTCGAAGAACCCCTCGGTCATATCTTCGAGTACTGGCTAATGAATTGACTTCTTTGGCTAAAGCAAGAGTTTATATCTCCGAAAGAAATGACGTAACTGACAGGAAATCACTGAAAAAAGGAGACACAACGCAGGATGCCTCCACACAAGCGAGAGTGATGCTAGTCATGTAGCTTGCTTTTGCCACTTCAGTCAATTCATTAGCCAGTATTCAGGGCTATAACCGACGGGTTCTTTGAATCCGTTTTAAACTTTTCATTTTTTTTTCTCGCACTGAGGGATGGTATCCAAGAATCTTTGAAGCTGCCGTATGTTTTTTTAACGGTGTTGTATGTATTTGTGCGTTTGAACGTTGTAAAAAGTTTTGTGGCTTATATATTTAAACCTTCATTTAATTATTCTCTGCACAACATATGTATTTGGATTAATACAGAACTTTATTTGATCAACCAAAGTAATTAATTTTCTTGCTTAACTTTGAAATGCAGAAAAACTCCAGTTATACGAAGACTCAGTCATAACGGTCGCAAATTATGCGAAACGTTAGGCGGTAACAAAAATTCCACATTTACAAAAGAAATAAAAACTTGTTGAAATTCGTTCGTAAAAATATAAATCCTTCAAAATTACAAATTATCAACATAAAAAATTATGTTTATATACATTTTTTATAATTCCATAATTGGATAAGAAACGATATTTTACAAGTTAAACAGCTATTTTTTATAATGACATATTCTAAAAACAATATGTGCAACAAATAATAATTTACTTGATTTTTTTTAAATTGTAGCAAGACTTTTCTTTGAAAAGAAAGTAGTGCAGAATTTTGATAGTAAATATTGTAGCAGAAAGTAAGAAAAATTACCTGAAAGTCTCAACATAGGCTTTCAAATTTGCTTTGCGACAGAGCAAAAAATGCTGTTGAAAAAAGTTTTTTTAAAAAAAAGCTATTTAAAACTCTAACTACATTTTATTTAGTTTTTAAAAATATCTTTAGACTTTAACAGTATTTACAGTGGACGAGTGACTTGAAAATAAATTAGAAAGCTATTAAATGTATTATAGAATAGGGGATTTATAGAACATTTATTAACTTAACCGGTAATGTTTCAATTCATAGTGTAAAACTCTTGGCTTTCAGAAACAATAATAAAAGTAAACCCAGATAAACATAATAAGCAAAATATAAACAATTATCTAAATTAGCTGCAAATGTCTGCAAAAATTATAAATACATTACTATTTCGGTAAATCACATTTACGCTCTCCATTAACGCATAACAATCCAACATCCTCTAAGCCCCCTTTTTTTTATTAGTCAGTTTTTCCACTACGGGCAACGTCTATTTCACTAACTAGAGCTTTAATATTAGCCGTGTTCAGGTGTAGTTAGCTTCTCGATCACAAAATATGGATTTGAATACTAATGAGATTTCCTTACCATTTACCAAATATATTATATTGAACCCAATCTTGCTATCACGTTTATAACTCAAAATTCACCTTTATTATTTTGAAACATCCCACACAAAACTTTATTTCAATTTTGAAACTCTTACAAACTCGATTTAAAATTATGTCTAACTTTAAACTTTACTCAATGACTTCAAAAGCTTAATTTTTTGCTTGTGGAAAATGTGACCTTGCTTAAATAAAATTCTTGAAGTAAAAATTTGACGAGAATTTTTTTTTTTCCATTGGACAGACATCGTTTGCAAAATACTTTTATAAAATTTACTTAAAAAATTAATGCCTCCAATTACTTCTGTATTACTGTATTTTAAGTAAAACATACCTTCGTTCCTATCATTTATAATTTTCGTTCATTTGCGTATTTAAACCATTTTATTTGAAGCTTTGTAAAACAAAAAACTGTTTATCAAATCTTTATATATTAAATTATCTTTATTAAAAATCAGAAGCTTTCGTCAATTCATAAGGTATCAAATTCACTGAAACTTATTAGAAATTTTCTTAATATTATCTACAACTTTTATATTGACAAATTTTTTATAGGACCGGGTAAAGAAATTGAAAAGGGGGGATTAACATGATTCTGACAAAACCAGCTCTTAGAGAAAAATTAAATTAACAATTCGTGAAAAGCAATCGGATAATAATGTTAAACTGTGTTTATGTCTAATCTTGATTTAGTTGTTCATGGTGAAATTAGTACTTAACTTCGAAATCTACCTCCGCCCGGAGGCCGAGCCGACAGGGTATTTTTTTTAATATAGTTTGTTTAAAAATATAAAAGCTTATTTCTCTGCGAGGAAGCGTCAGAATTGAAAAATTCTTTTTGCTAAGATGAATTTCAGAATTTAGTTTCATAATCAATTAAAATAGAAAAATCGATTTTGTAATCGAATCTCTCGACTTTGAAACACCACAATTAGATGAAATGTTACGAGATAATTACATTTAGTTCCAACAAATGTATAAAGTTTACAGGCAAAATTCACTCGAACTAAGATTAGTTGGGGTAGCTGGGCCATGATTTTACAATGAGACTCTGGAGCTTCTGTCAATTCAGCTTCAAAAGGCTAATGTTCATTTGAATTAAAGTCTGAACTTCTGTAAATATGTTCAGTTAGGTTCCCTCTATAAGGCAGTAATGCTCAAAATTACATTTTAATATTTAAAAATATAAAAATATGCATATTTTGTAAGGTATCGTTACTCCGTTATGGAAGCACCTTATTTGAATGAGAACGTGACGCCAATGTTTTAACATTTGTAGCGTGTAGAGCGACATCTGTATTTTATTTTTCCGAAGTATGATTGTGGTCCCTGGTGTCTACAGTTAGCTGCGTCCGCGAGTGCTTATGCAAATTTTTAGGGCATTTGGCTCAGTCTGCAAGAGTATAAAAGGCGAAGTCTGGATGAGTGAAGTCAGTTCCTTGGAGGCGGTTTAGACCGGAGGGACAACTCAACATAGCGAGTTTTGAAGTCAGAGGGAGAGTGCCGTTGGGTAATAACTGTTTTTAAGTCAAGCTTAGTGAGTTTGCCCTGTACCTGTGAATAAAATATGTTGGCTGCCACGGCGGCATTTCAGGCTACCTGGTGTGCATGACCGTTTAGGGAAAATCTGAATCGGCTTCATCAGACCACTCACCCTATTTTAGTTTCAATAAAAGGATTTTATCATATAAGGCTTGTGTCATGACTATGACGACACGTGGCGGTACAGCCGGGTCCGTCACAAATAGCGCCCAACAATTTTTCGAACCTAAGGTTGAGTTAAAACAATGTGAAATTGTGCCCAGAGTTTACTTTACCGGGGAAGGTGATGTAGAAGAATTTTTGACTAAATTACAAGAGTATATTTCATTTAATAATATTGCGGAAAAGAACAAATATATAGTGCTAAAATGCTCGTTAAAGGGCGATACACTTTTGTGGTTAGAGAATATTGGTAAATTTCTAGTGACTGATGATGCGAAACGATTTGAACAAACAGTGGCTGAGTTAAAAAAAGCTTTTCCCGGTCTTAAAGATGAAAGTGTACTAAGAAGAAAATTTTATTGTAATAAGCAAAATATCTATGAGCAGGCTTCAAAATTTTTCTTACGCAAACTTGAATTAAAAAATAAAATTGGATTAGAGGGATCATTTGAAGAAGTATTAGATATAATTTTACCTTTATTTAATGTGCATGTACAGGACTATATCGAATTAAAGGCACCTAAGAATTCTTCTGAACTTTATCAAATTCTTATGAAGTATGAGGCTCGGCACAGCTCGGGCCAAAGAGAGTCTCCTAGCCCTCGACAGAGACCTATTGAGAACTACCGGTATAGAAATGAGGGGGATAGAAATTTGAGAGGGGTACAGCCTGTAGTCAATTATAGATATAGTAGAAATGTTAATAGTGGTGTTAGTAGAAATGTGTCGAATGTTAATGGTAATAGAAATTTCAGTAATTCTGGTAATTTTAGAGGACAGGAAAGGAATGATGGTGGTAATAAGCAGAATGGTGGTTTAAGTCAAAGAGGGGGAAATGTCCGCGATAGGAATGTACCTCCTTCACGTTTAAGGCAACTATCTGTGGAAAATTCTGGGGGCAGGTCAATAGAAAGGGAAAGTTTGGAAAAATCTGGTCAGTTAAACTGGTAGGTGGCTGTATTTCAGGGGGTATGCAGTTACAGGTGAAAAAAGAAAAGCCTTCTGTTTCTTTAAATAGTGTAACGATTAATCCTGTGGAATTGCCTGAATTGTTAATAATTTTAGATAGAATTGTGGTTAGAAGTCTCTTCGATACAGGAGCGGAGAGATCTTTCATTTCTTACGACTTTTATCGGAAGTATTTTTCTTATAAAAGGTTGAAAAAGTCTAGTTTAGTGGTTCACTCGGCGCAAGGAGCAACATGTGTTAATAAAGGTGTAATAGATTTACAAGTGGAAATTCGTGCAGTAAAAACATGTTGGGAATTTTTTGTTGTAGATGGTTTAACAGTGCATTGTATTGTGGGCATAGATTACATGAGGTATAGAGGTATAAGTTTAGATTTCTTTCAAAAGTCTTTAATTGTGAATAATGATAGCGAAGCTAGGGAAGAGAAAGCAGTTTGTGTGTCAGTAGATTTGGGGGAGTCTGGTTTAACTGAAGTGCAGAAAGAGGAGTTTAATAAGTTTTTGATGGATTTTGGAGAAGTATTTTCTGATAAACCGGGGTTAACGCATGTAGCATGGCATGAGATCAATATAGGTTCAGCGGCACCAGTGGCCAGTAAACCTTATCGGTATGATAAAGTAAAGCAAGAAATAATTGATTACCATATACAGAAAATGTTCGCCGATGATATTATCATGCCCATTGAGTCCCCTTTTGCATCTCCAGTAGTACTATCTCATAAGAATAATGGTAAAAATATAGGTGATCCTGAAGCATGGAGGTTTGCCATTGATTACAGAAAATTGAATGCCATAACCCAATATCCTCAATATCCCATACCAGTAATTGATGATATCCTGGCTAACATAGCACCAATTACATGTCTACCTTAGACCTCACATCTGGTTATTTTCAGATTGCCATGAAACCTGAAGATATTGCAAAAACTGCGTTTATAACTAGGAATGGTTGTTTTGCCTTTAAGAGAATGAGTTTCGGACTGTCAGGGGCTCCTGCGACATTCCAGAAGGCCATGAATACCATCCTTAAACCTTTAATTGGTAATGGTGTCTTGGTCTACCTGGACGATATAATTTTGATGTCAGCTACCTTTGACGAACATATAAGATTGCTAAGAGAAGTATTTACATTATTAAGGAATGCGGGTTTAACCGTGAACCTCGAAAAGTGTGCATTTTTAAGAAAAGAAATCAAATACTTGGGTGTGGAAATTACACGTGAAGGTATCAAAATTAATAATGAGAAAATTGAAGCAATTACAGCTATCCCCCCCCCCCCCCCAAGAATGGCAAACAAGTAGCAACATTTTTAGGAATGGTAGCTTGGTTTGCCAAATTCATTCCTCAGTTTTCTGAATTATGCGAACCATTATATAATCTGAAGCGGAAGAGAGTAAAGTTTGTGTGGTCAGCGGCGGCTCAAAGATCTTTCGAATTGTTGAAAGAGGCACTGGTATCGCCACCTGTTTTAGCTCATCCTGATTATTCTTCTCAGTTTGAAATTTATTGTGATGCGAGTGCAGTGGGGATTGGGGCGATGTTAGCACAAAAAGGTCGACCGATCGCATTTGCTTCTAGAATTTTAAACGCGGCTGAACGGAATTATTCTATTACAGAGAGGGAGTGTCTTGCTGTAATCTGGTCTTTAAATAAGTTTCGTTGTTTCTTTACACATCTTCCCGTTAAAGTTATTACGGATCACTCGGCGTTAACTAAGTTGACTAATGGAAAAGGTTTGTCTTCTCGCATGGTTAGATGGTGTTTAAAGTTGGCGGAGTATAATGTGGTTATAGAGCATAGGGCAGGCAAGGAGAATGCGGTAGCCGATGCTTTGTCTCGCAACCCGCATGGTAGCTCAGAGGTCATTGAGAAGGTTAAGTGTTGTGCATTATCTTCTTTGGTGTTGAGATCACGGGAACAATTGATACGGGAACAGAAACAAGATGAGGAGTTCGGGGAGTTGTATCGTTATTTAGAGAATCCAGACCATGTTCCTAGTTCAAGTGTGCCTATTTTAGAGAAATGGTCCCAATCTTTCAAACTTATTGATGGTCTTCTTTTCTATTCTAAAATTGTAAATTCACGAGGTGAATTGAGAGTTTTTATTCCGGCTACTCTTCGAAAGGCCATCTTAAAGGAATTCCATGACAATCCATTAGCAGGACACCTAGGAATCAGGAAAACGTATGCACGAATTTGTGAATCCTGCTATTTCCCTAAAATGCGGGAAACAGTGCGCGATTATGTCTCCAGCTGTAGCACTTGCCAGCGTTATAATTATAAAAATGTAAGTCCGGCCGGCAAATTAATTCCAATTAAAGTAAATTTTCCTAATGAATGTGTAGGTGTAGATTTAATTGGCCCTTATCCTTTATCTAATCCTAAAAGATATAGATTTGTATTAGTGATTGTAGATTATTTTAGTAAGTGGGTGGAGTTAGTCCCCCTCAGAAAGGCTTCTGCTCCAGCAGTCGCCGATGCTTTTTTTGAAAATTATATATCTAAATATGGTGCACCAATTAGGGTAGTTAGTGATCATGGCCCTTGTTTTATATCAGATATATTCAAGGCTCTCTGTGAGAAGCTGGAAATTTATCATTCTTTTACTGTTCCTTATCGGCCTCAGTCTAATATGGCGGAAAGAGTCAATAGAACTCTCATTCAAATGATCTCTTCGTACGTTGGTTCACATCATTCAAACTGGGACCAGTTTCTTCTGCACTTTGCGTATGCTCTTCGTACGGCAATTCACGAGTCGACAGGTAAAACGCCTACTGAGTTATTTTTGGGTAGAAAGATAATTACTCCATTTCAGAGATTAATTATGGTATCAGATGCTGAGAATAATTACATGTGTCAGGATATTGAGAAGTTGGTTAAGGAAGCACAGGTTCAAATGGGTAAGGCACAGGAGAAGCAAGCTCAGTATTATAACATGCGTAGAAGGGAGTTAGAGGTTAAAGTTGGTGATTTTGTTTTAGTTGAAAAGCATTGGTTGAGTTCAAGCCGACAAAAGAGAGTGGCTAAGTTTGGTCCAAAGTTTGTGGGTCCTTTTGAAGATTTGGAAGTACGTAATAATAATTTAGTGGTTAATGTGGATGGTGTAAGAAGGACGGTCAATTTGGATCAGGTCAGAGTTTATAAGTTTAGAGAAAGTGCGAGGGATGGGTCTCATTTGTCGAGTGGTATTTCGAGCTACTCCCGGTCCAAAGAGTTTGCAAAGTCTAGTTCCTCTTCATCTAATAATCTTCCTTATAGTGGCGATTCCCAACAAAGATCTCGAAATGTAACACGAAAAACTGTTACTGATGGAAAAACTGTACAATCTCAACCAAAGTATCAGCGGAAACTTCAGAGGGCAGTTTCAACCACGTCAGAGTCAGTTGGTCATAAAAGACAGAATATAGTCAATAGACCAGTTCCTCCGATTTTTCGACCCCCAGCAAGAAAACATAAACTCTAACAGTTCGACATCGTCAATGCATAGATCACCAAAAAAATATTCTGGGACTCAGGTGTACATAATAAAAGAACTTTTAATCCGAACACTAATTTTCCAGCATTTAAAAAACAGCGCAGGTCTGGACAAAAACGCGACCTAGCTTCAACAGTAACTTCTGGTGCCCCTAGAAAAAGGAGAGAACCATTTCAAGGACAGTTCCCACAATCTACAGTCTTTGATCAAAAGGTGCCTACACATGGAGGGACTTCAATCAATCAACCGGGACCGAGTCATCAAAAGGATCCTAGACATGGAGTGTCCCCAAGGAATCAACCTAGACCGAGTCGTCGAGTGGAATCTACAGCCGTCCCACGACACCCGTTCAGGACCCGACTTCAGGCAAAGCAGTCGACGGTAGCTTCGCCTTACAGTTCTGACGACGAGAGATCTTTTGTCCAAGGATTCTGAAACCAGATTAAAGAGCCTTCCGGTAGTATGCAGCCGGCAAGTAGCGAGTCATCTCTTTAAACGGGTGATGATGTTTCTTATTATTTCTGTGAGAGTGCATTTATAATGTAGCAATGTGAAGGAATGAAAAGCAGGTGGACTGTTTTTGAATTTTATTTTGGCCATGTTTGGATTTTTTTCGGTCTCACGAGTTGTGCTTCTTCAAGTTCAAAATTTGTTGTCAAAATTGTTAAAATATTGTATTTTTTCATTTTATGCTTTTAAATATTCTGGGACTATTGTTAATTGTTATATGTATATATTGTTATACATCTAAATATATTGTCTTATGTATGTTTAATATGTTTTAAGTCTCAGATATCGTTGATAGTTTGGGTCATTTTGCACACGCGCCGCGGATTTAGGCAACACGTGTTTCGCGGTCAAGATGTCCTTGACACGCGTTTCTGTCTCTTTTACTAACATTGTAATTCAATAACTTTCTTCTTATCGTGTCGGTTCATTGCGTTGCGTTTTTACGTTAGTTGGGAGTAGTTTCCGCAAGTTGCGAAGTTTTGTTTCACATGAATTGGAAATTGTATTGGTTAAATATTGAATGTTAATATGATTTTATTTCAGGAAAATGCATCTTGATATGTTTTGGTAGTACTTTTCCTTTTTAGCTCATACAGATGAAGATTGGTGTATGATGACGTCATTTTTGTGTTGTGAATTTTATCGATTTACTGAAATTGCACAGCGATGTGATGCTGTTCGTATGTGCCCCATTATTTGTACGATGAAGCTGATTCACTGAATTTCTGGGACTTTGGTCTTTTGAGTCTTGATTTTTTTTTTTTTTTTTTTTTTTCTGTGTGTGTGAGGAAAATTTTGCGCATGGGGTTCTTTGGACTTTGTGCGAATTCATGCGTTAGGAAAATTCTGCGATGGTGATTTTGGCAAAACTTAGTTAGTAAGTTATTTTTGCATTTCAAGGAAAATTTCGTAACTTTATTGGAAGTTTTCGGCACTCAGGTTAAGTTTGAAAAGTTTAGTTTAGGAGCCGTTGAGAGTTTCCAGTGTAGGAGTTGTTGCAAGTTTAGAAGAAGGTTTGTTTGATTATGAGTGTGAAGCATTTTGCAGACTGATTTCTTTCGTGATGGATTAAAAGTGAATTTATTTTAAACGTTTACTTTTCAGCACAAAATTTGAATTTATCCATCACTTGTGTTCTTGTATTTCGGCTCAAAATTTATTTCAAGAAAAAGGCCAGGGCATGCATTTTGCCCAGCCCTTCTTCTCTGTAAACTCGAGGGGGGGGGGGGGTTGTAAGGTATCGTTACTCCGTTATGGAAGCACCTTATTTGAATGAGAACGTGACGCCAATGTTTTAACATTTGTAGCGTGTAGAGCGACATCTGTATTTTATTTTTCCGAAGTATGATTGTGGTCCCTGGTGTCTACAGTTAGCTGCGTCCGCGAGTGCTTATGCAAATTTTTAGGGCATTTGGCTCAGTCTGCAAGAGTATAAAAGGCGAAGTCTGGATGAGTGAAGTCAGTTCCTTGGAGGCGGTTTAGACCGGAGGGACAACTCAACATAGCGAGTTTTGAAGTCAGAGGGAGAGTGCCGTTGGGTAATAACTGTTTTTAAGTCAAGCTTAGTGAGTTTTCCCTGTACCTGTGAATAAAATATGTTGGCTGCCACGGCGGCATTTCAGGCTACCTGGTGTGCATGACCGTTTAGGGAAAATCTGAATCGGCTTCATCAGACCACTCCCCCTATTTTAGTTTCAATAAAAGGATTTTATCCTATAAGGCTTGTGTCATGACTATGACGACACGTGGCGGTACAGCCGGGTCCGTCACAATTTCACCTTTCTTTCCTCATGGGTCCAGTTGCCCCATAAAAATGGGGTAAGTGGAACTGGAGGGTCTATGTTCCACACGCGGTCCTTTTTTTTCATGTGGGATATCTGGTCCTGTTTGAAAAAGTGTAAACAACTTAAAAATTTTTGAACCAGGCAGATGATGTAAATTATATGTCAATAAAGAGCGTTGTAAGTGAAACTTTTGTTGTCAATATGTCTTAAAAAAAGCACTAAAAGTGAAAATATTACATTTCTTTATACCAAAAACATAAAACGTAAGCACTTATGTACTTTAGTATAAATAATAAGTATAAAAGTAATTTTGGTATTTTAAGGAAGAAAATAGCAAGGTAAATCTATGAACAAACGGCTACGTAAGTACTTTATCTGTATACTGTACAATTTCAATGTTTGGCTATCTCGCTTTCAGGGGCAAGGTATTTGCATTCGTAAAATGTTAAAATAATTTAATGACACCAGTATTTACAAGAGAATCTATTTGAAAACAAGTAAAAGTATATTTTCGCGTACTTAATAAAGGTGAAATTATCATTACAAAATTCCGGTGCCAATGTGGCAATTAGGAATTAAAATTATGTGATGCCATAACGGCATCACCGCCTCTCAAGGGGTCAAGAAATTTTATTTGATATCACCCAATATGATTTTTTTTTAAGTTTTATTACGGAATTTTAATAATATATTCTATAATTTTCTTTATTGTGAGCAAAAAACAATGGAGAAATTTGCTTCCCGTTGTAAGAGAAACTCAAAAGAATTATTTATAATTATTGGGGTATCTGGATCCTGCATGATCCAGTTACCCCGGATACGTGTCCCAGTTACCCCATTCTTGAAAAATTTATGGGGTAACAGGGACATCGGGCTTATTTTTGTAACATGAAGTATAGCACAGATACCTAATAATATTAACGTAGTTATATGCCTAATCTTAAAAAAAAGGATTGTTTAATAAAAGTACTTACAGTATTTTAATAAAAAGCCGAGGAAGTTCAACCAAATTGACGTTGTTTTTAAAAAAAGAAACGTAAATTTTCGACAACCTATCACAGCAAAGAGAGACTTATGTTTGAGTTGGCACACGTTGTTTTAGGAAGTAGAGGTTAAGGCGCATTGTTCACAAAAGCTAAAACCTAAAATGAGTCATTTTCAAAATTTTTCAAAATTCTTTAATATAATCTTGTTACTTTAAAATGACTTTATAATAACACCTTTTAATTGTTTTTAATTTTTTAATTTTATTTTCTTACACATTATGATTGAAACAACACCTAATCAATTTCATTTCATATCAATGCTTTTTACTGCATATGAAGAATATCGTAGTTATAACATGAAACCTTGTAGCTATTACGTGATTTTTTTTCTTTATTATTAAAGATTATGATAAGAATATTAAACATTTTTAGGTATAATTTCAAAATTATTATATTGTAAATAAGAGATACGATAACGGGAAAAATACTATAACTTTAATCAATCAGAAAGTCTTTTAGTGTAAAGGCATCCAATTTCAATACTCGGTTAAATAGTTTTTCATGTTTTCCTTTTGTATTTTAAAAATTAAGTAACTTTAATTCATGTTTTTAGAATAATTCTATTTACGGACAATATTCATTTAAAATTCCATAAGCAAGAAATTATTCGATCAAATTCATAAAACGGAAGATCACATAGAATTTCATGCTGAAATGCTATTAAATTATACTATATATTTTATGACTTCATAGAACATTTTCTTTTTTTAAACCTACTTATTTTGACTTGTTCTATACAAAATAATAATTTAAATTTACGTTATTAATTTTTAGGATGCTGTTCTATTAAATGTCACAATTAAACAATAAAATCTAACTGCAAATTTCTATTTTTAGTGTTCTGTACTTTAAAAGCCAAAACGGAAGTCCTGTTCGGATCACGGATCATTCCTGTGTCTTTCTGTAAGTCACAATCATATTACTCCTAAACTATGGAACGCGGAAAGTTCAAATTGGGGGAAGTAATAAAAATTATTAACCCACATATTTACAGATTATTAAACATTCACAGATATATTTAGGAAAATTGCAGAGGGGCTCATTCAGTTACAAGAAAAACAAATCTTTTCTTTGTACATCGTGTGGCGTATCGTGTGAAAGCTTTCATAACGCTGAACTCAAAAATACATTTCTTTTAATTTTAGGTAGTATATTTTCAGAGGTATCGTCGGAAATGTTATGAAAAAATATCTCCTCTCACCCTCTATTTCCGAATCTACTAAAAATTAAATTAAGAAAATATTAGAGGTTGTAGTCGTTAATTTAAACCTTCCAGGAAAATTATAGCGATTACCCTAGGTCACATAGTTTTTGAGAAAAGCGCAATTTTCCGTTACACAGAAATTTCGATTTGCAGGCATTCAGCAAAGGTGTTGAGGAGCGTTAAGGTACATGTCGTAGCAAAAGTATAACCGTATTGTTAATAATGATTTTCGAAAACAATCGTCGGTAATTAGCCGAGATATTGACCTTTAAAGACACGGGCGAGTTGAACATACATAATAACAGGGGCTTCGTACTTTATGTACCATTGGCTTTTAAAGCCCAGATAACAAATTTAAAGATCTATTTGTGTAATGCAATGCTCAGTAGAAGTATAAGAAGAATAAACGTCAAATTGTTAAAAACAGATTAATTTAATGGGAAATAATCACATAAATGATATGGGATTTGCAACTAGATTGCATTGAGTGGATTTCTCAATACGCCTCCCCTGTCTTTAAAATTTAATTAAAATCCTATCTGGAAAAACGCGGCACGGACAAGGGTGGCGTTCTAACTTTGCGACCGCCTTTCGAAGCCCACTTAGAATAATGCCAAGTTTAAACTTTGAACAAGAATTTTGTTTTAGCTACGCTGTAAAAAGAAAATATTATTAATACATTGAATTTAGTTTTATGAAATTCCAAATGAAGTTTAACTTCTTGTGCTCTATGACGTACGTAGTGTACGTCGTGAAATTTTGGCCATTTACGCAGCGCACGTCACGATGTATGCATGATTATTCAATTAGATATTTCGAATTCTCGCCAGAAAGTTTTAACTGTTATTTTTGCTTTAAACGGTGTTTGATTTTTTTTGCCATAAATAAAGTAAAAAAAAATTACCAATTAAATTTTTGTGGTGTAAATTAAAAATATCTAAAAAAAAAAATCTGCCAGGTGCGACAACACTGCTGGCTAGAGACATATATCTCGTAAGAGCGACAGAGCGTAAGAGGTTAAATATGAACTACTTTTATTGTCAGTACCGAAATAGACATCATAAACAGATTAGGAGAAGATAAAAAAAAAGAGTTATACAAATTAGCAATATTTGATATTACTCAGGCTTCATGTTTTTGGCATACGCATTCTTACTTTTCTGGTATATAAAGCTATACCCAACCGTACGTTGTACAGTTTTTTACCAAGTCTTATTGTTCTAGCAATGATATTTTTTTAATAACACAGTTATGAAATCATATTTATTGTACGGAACCCTCTGAGTGCGAGTAATATTAGCACTTCATCGTTTATTTATTCTAAAAGATTAATTACTGTTTACAAACAATTACTTCGTAACATAAGCTAAAAAATTGTCAACCCATTGTCCTGTGAATTTTATTAATATTTTTAGGAACTATGGTAATATGTGTAAATTTTTTAATGATCAGCATTTTGACAGAAAATGATTTCGATTAAAAATTATTTACGCACACACATACATATATTTACTGTCTACTCCACGAAGTGAACTATAAATAAAAATCTTCTTTTAAGCAATTTAGTTATCTTGAAAACTTGAGTTTCATAGTTTAATGACAATATAAATGCTATGTTTACACCAAATATAATTTAAGGAGATGCACTGAATTGTAAAAAAAATTAGTGATGCGATACTCAAAGAAGTTATCCAAAACAGTCTGAAAACTTTCCAATAAAAAAACACTTTTTTCTAGGCTGGAGAAGCATTTATTGCTTTTTTCTATAGTATATGTTATAGGAATGTCTTTTGAAAAGTTTTAAAACTTCTTTAAATTTAATTTCAGTTCTTGACTTTGATTTAACTTTAGAAGATAACTTTAAAGTGTTACATTCGTTTAGTATGAAAAGAATTTATTCTTTTGAAGACAAGAACAACGAAGTTGACATTTAAAGATTTTTTTTTTTTTGTAGTAATGTGCTTAAACAAAATAAAATATGAACTAGTAATAAAAATTGGCCTGTGTCTCATGCATATAGAAAATTTCATATAAAACGTGCTGCACATTATTTTTAAAAACAAACATACTAGTTTGTAATTTTTGCTCTAATTTTAGAAGATATACGACAACGTTCCTGAGGAAGGTCATAGAAGGATGACCGAAACGTTGATATTTTAACTTTATTTCAATGATTGTATAAGTTTATTTGACTTTACAACAGTTTTGTACACCGTGTAGTAAACTAATGATATTTTATCAAGTGTATATATAATTTTTTACGGTGTAATTGTCCAGTTCTTTTATTATTGATTTACCGATACTGGGTTAAAAAATGGACTTTTCTGCTGCTTTTGTTGCTTTTAAAAATGAGACTCCGTCTTGATAGAGAAATCGAACACCTACATTTTTTGAAAGAATGTAAACGAAAAAAGTTTATTCCCAGGTTTCTTTCATTGAACAATAATGTAGTTCTTCGGAAACTGCAGAAACTGCGTGAAACTTTTGAAACACGTTGCTTAAATTCACTTATTAGAGAAAACTACGCATATGTGGATTTTCTTTCTAGGAAAACCTTTCGGTGTTGTTTTCATTTTGTTCATGTTACACCACCTTGTATATTTGATAATCTTATGCAGCGTGTTTCGAGTCTAATGTTTATTCATTATTATAAAAGATCATTTATTCATCGTAAGAAAATTTGTCGATTAATTGCGGAAAAAAAGAAAAGATGTCGCCCTTCTCCTATTAAGCCTATTCAGTTTGCTAATTATTCTAGCAGAGTCTTTTCTGATATTGAGTGCCAAGCTTTGTCACTTGGCCCAAAATTTGTCTTCAAGAATAGTTTTGATTCTAAATCGTTGGTTGCCGACTGTGAATCCTTGCTCAACTTACTTCCAGATACAGAAAGAGAGAAGACTAGGGCCTATATGTTCAAGTTAGCAAATAAAATTCCCCGGAAACTGGATCATTTCCAACTTAACTTATTTAGGACAGTCAAAAAATTAAGGAAAGACAAAGATATTGTTTTCATATAAACAGATCAGACAAACAAAATTGCTGTGCTCAACAAATGTGACTATATTGATAAGACAAAAGCTTGTATTCAAGAAATGGGATGTGTAATTCTTAAAAAGGACTTAAATTCCGCTATATTCAGAAAGACTCAAGAACTGGTAAGAAATGGAGAATGGCCGGATTGCATGAAAAATTACATTAAATTAAATCATACTGGAATTACCCCAAAACTTACAGGTCGTTTGAAAGATCATAAACCTGAACATCCAATCAGACCCATAGTTGCTCGCTGTTCTGGGCCTGTATATTTTATTGAAAAAGCATTCGTATATTTACTAAAAATGTTATTGCCTCCCTCTAGCTATGTCGTTAATTCTACTGCTAAATTTTTGGATAAGATTAAAACTTGTACAGTAAATAATAACACAATTTTAGCCAGCTTGGATATTATATCATTGTACACCTCTCTTGACATGCAAGAAATTGTTCAGAATATTATATCTATTATCAATAATCAGAAGCAGTTTAGCATCAATATGAAAACTTATCTTATATCTGGGTTGAATCTTATTATACAGAGCAACATATTTGTCTTCAATAATGAATTTCATACTCAAACTAGAGGGGCTCCGATGGGTTCTCCAGTTTCTGGTTTGTTTGCAGAATTTAAATTGAGACATTTGGAGAAATTTATATTTGATACTTTGGACAAAAAACCAGCATTTTGGGTACGCTACGTGGATGACATTTTAATCTTATGGAACCATAGTCGCCTGGATCTTGAAAACTTTCTCAGTAATGTTAATAGTCTGGATCACAACATAAAATTCACCTTAGAAATCGAGGAAAATTCTTCTTTGCCATTCCTGGACGTACATTTACAGCACAACGGACAGTTGTTGAATTATACAGTTTATAGAAAAACCTATGAAAGAAAATAAGTTATCCCTTTCAATGCTAATTTACCCTTCAATTATCGTATTGCAGCATTTAATTCATTTATACAAAGGGCCTTTTTAATATGTTCTGGCAAGCAATTAAAGCAGGAGCTTAATTTTATTAAGCAAATTGCCATAGATCATGGTTTTCCCATTAAACACATTTATAATATTATTCACAAGCAACATTGTCTCCCCCCTCACAACTTACCTAATAACCAGCAGAAACCTTCTTATTGTCGATTCAGGTATGTGCCAGTCATTTTTGAAAAGTTAAGGAAAATTGTTCGTGGATTTAACTTTCAACTTGTTGCTAATCTCCGTCCTTACCTTACTAATTTATTAAATTGCAATTTAGATCCTACACTTGGCCATGAGCGTGCTGGTGTTTATGAAATTCCTATCATTTTGGATAGCGGTGCTAAAAAATTTTACATTTGTACTACGAAAAGAAAATTTCTGGAGAGGTTGAAAGAACATAAAAGACATTTTACAATATCGTCAGACCACAGCACTGGCTAAATTTTATTTCAACAACCCCCATAGTTATATAGATTTTGATAATGCTAAATTATAATTCCATGTAATGCTGCAATAGATGGCCTTCAAAAAGAATCAATAGAAATTATGTTTAGAAATGAAGAAGTTTGTAATGATAACATATCAGTTAACATTCCTAAACTTTGGATGCACATATTAAAATATTTTTTTGCAATTTAATCTATTCATCTTGCATTTCCCAAAGTCAACAATGCACTTCTATTTTTGATTTTAACAAAGTTTGCCTCTTGCATTTTAAGTTCTACATTTATTTACATTGCCTTACAATAGATGGGGCCACTGCAGGCCAAAATTGTTCATTTGATAGTCTTTTATTCCTTTTTCACCTCATAGACGGCGCCATATTAAAAATCATTCGAAATTGTAGTTTACTTTTTGTCTGGTAAATGGTGCCATTACATGTTTTCTGGATTGTGATTGGATAAAGTGACTTTTGACTGAATATATAAGAACATTTTGAACTCGAGACGGTTTTGCTCTAATTTTAGAAGATATACGACAACGTTCCTGAGGAAGGTCATAGAAGAATGACCGAAACGTAGATATTTTAACTTTATTTCAATGTTTCTATAAGTTTATTTGACTTTACAACAGTTTTGTACACCGTGTAGTAAACTAATGATATTTTGTCAAGTGTACATATAAATTCTTACGATGTAATTGTCCAGTTCTTTTATAATTTGTAACATTCATTTTTATCTACCTTTAAATTTTAAAATGCATTGTTAAAAAAGTCAATTGTGAGCAATAAAACAGATACATGGATAAATATCTCTTTAGTATTTTAATTAAAATTGAATCATAAACTAATTTGATTCATAACCTAAATAGTACCTATCGCAATTGAAGGTGATAGTTGAAGGTTGGGTGGAAGAAAATAGACCAGAAGCCAAACAGCACAGTCACATGGTTCGTACGGATACCTTATTTCTCCAGGAAAACTACCAGTGTATTTTTATCTCGGAATAAGAACTATCGAGGGAAACTGAATACGCTAGCTCGCCGAAAACGCAAACGATATTTTAATATAATGAAGGGAACGAATATTTTTTCCAACTGGATTATATCATATTCAAAGCTGGAGTAGCCCAGTTGAAGTTTATTCCAACAGAGCGAAAAATGTCCAGACCAGGGATCGAACCCGGATACTTGGCGTGCCGTGCCAATGCCTTACCTGTTAGGCTATCCGGACCGATACCTGGCTGACATAATTCACTCTTATTAGCAATAAGAGTTCAACTAATAAGAGTGAATTATGTCAGCCAGGTATCGGTCCGGATAGCCTAACAGGTAAGGCATTGGCACGGCACGCCAAGTATCCAGGTTCGATCCCTGGTCTGGACATTTTTCGCTCTGTTGGAATAAACTTCAACTGTGCTACTCCAGCTTTGAATATGATATTTTAATAAATACTGAGGGCGCTGGAATTCGTGGTTGGCCGTTCTTTTAGCAGAATATCATTGGGTCGTATGCATAAGAAGTGTATTTTAGAATTTAAAAAATATTTTATTTTATTTGCTTATTTTCCATTATTGAAATTACATAACATAAATTAAGATGAGGTATAAGTGCTTTATAGCCCAGTGGTAGGGGAAGAAAAAAAAGCCGAATTCGGAACTAATTAGGGGAAAGCTTCAAATTGTTTTAATTCATTTAGTTTAGGTCTAGAATGAATATGCTAAATTTTCCCCATCTTAATAGGTGAGCGTTAGAAAATATGTACAGATTTATAGTAAAAAAACACGTATTTTTGCATACCATAACAATATCTCAAAACAGCTAACTTTGTCAAACACATGCCCCACCAGTGGCTGAGAGGTTCTGCTCTCGAAGCTGGTAGAGGGGAGGTGCTGGGTTCAATCCCAATCGCGCCCGTCGGCCTAATCGTTCGGAGGTTTCGTGGTTTTCTTCGATCCTTGGATTTCCAAGCGTTAATACGGATTAGGTTCCCTTAGAAAGACCCCCACGAAGGGCACTTCCCCCTGGCCCTATATCCCTCGTGCAGATAATTGGCCGTCATAAATACAACCAACCAACCAACCTTTTCAAACACATTGTCAAAGTTTGTCATTGTCAAACATTGTTAAATTAACCATGTTAATTTAACAATTTCTCAAAATTGCGGTCTTAATATTAAACAAAAATATTAAGTGTAGGTACTCATTTTATTCAGAATTTTAGGCTCTACAACTTTTGCATTGACAATGTTTTTGATAGAATTAGCTGTTTTGAGATATCGTTAAATTAACTTGGTCTCTCCGGGCTTCAAGCTCTTGATTAGCGATTAAGGCAAAAGTTTGAAATACAATTGCGACCTTAATGTTGAACAAAAATATTAACGATGGTACTCATTTTATTCAGAATTTTAAGCTCTACAACATTTGTATTGACAATGATTTTTATAGGGTAGCGGTTTTGAGATATTGTTAAGGTAATTAAAAAAGCGTGTTTTTCGAAAATAAATATGTACATATTTTCTAGCATTCACCCAAGTACGAGGAAGAAAACATAGTACGTTCATTTTAGACCTAAACTGACGGGATTAAAACAATTTTCAATTTTCTCCAAATTTATTCTGAGTTCATCCCCTTGAGCATGGGTCTAAAACTTTAAAGTAGAATTGTGATCATAATGTTCAACAAAAATATTAAGTGTAGGTACTCATTTTACTCAGAATTTTAAGCTGTACAACATTTATATTGACAATGTTTCAGACAGAATTAGCTCTTTTGAGATATTGTTATGGTATGCAAAAAAAACGTGTTTTTTGACTATAAGTCTATACATATTTCCTAACGCTCACCTAGTACGAGGGGATAACAGACCATATTCATACTAGATCTAATCAGAAGGGATTAAAACAATTTCCAGCTTTCCCCTAATTAATTCCGAATTCAACTGTCTAACAACTGGGCTATTGTTCCTGGATGCAAAACAGGTTATGCTAGTGACATCAAACAAAGAAAAAACGAGGGAAAAAATAAGTTGAGTTTGTTCCGTGCTCCTCCCACCCTTCCTAATGTGTAAACTGGAGGAGGTGAAGGTGCGTGTGTGTGTGTGTGGGGGGGGGGGGGGGTATGAATTAGATGATTTAATATTACCAAAAAGCAACAAAAAGAATTTTATTTTTTGATTTTAAATCATTAATCAAAGTATTAATACCCTTTAAATTATGAAAATAATAGGAAAATAACTCATTTAAATAAGAAATTTATTCTAAAAAAATATATCTTAAATAAATCTTATATACGTTTTTAATAACTATATAATTTTCAAATAAAATTTTCAATATGTAATTTCAATTTTTCCTCAGCTATACAACGAAAGAAAAAAAAAGTATTTAAAAATAGTATCGAAATACAAACGAGATATCTTAAAAAAATTATATCCCATTGGATTTGCATTAACGAGCAGGTCTTTTCGCCTACTGCCTCGTCTTGCAAACCATTTGTTTTGTGAATGTAACGGTAGCATTAATGAACTTTTGGTAACGGAAAATTTGGAAATATTGCTTAATAAATTACACAGAAATACTTTTAAAAATCTCCTTTTTTAGGTGCGTTCGTAACTATGTAGCACCTATAGTCGTCGCCTGGTCCGCCCGTCTGTCAGTATATAACAGCGCAAAATTAACCAACCGAATGGTTTGAAATTTAATATATTGTGACATAGTGTCTTCTCAACATATTTTTGACTGTGGGGAAAGCAACGGGGATTTCCAGGGAGGACAATAGTCTTTTGTGTAAAGGTATGCAGGGGAGATAGCATGCATATCTCTGTCTTTGATATCTGCTCAGCAGCAGATTTCCACATTCCAAGAAATAAGGGGGGCTGGACAATGTGTGGCAACGTTCGCTCGTCCCTGGAGAAAAAAACAAAAAGTTGAAAGGGTTGCTAGTACGCATATCTGGACAGTGGACTCGAGACATCGATAAAGAGAGGTCGTGTTTTGTCAACGGAAGAGATGTGGAGTATGAATCGTTCACTCATGTTGGCATGTTCTAAGCACATATATGTTTATAGAAAGTGAGAGTGTCTCTCTATTAATTGTACATTTATTATTGCATATTTCACCTTAATTTTAGTTGTTCTAATAAAGAACTTTGGAAAGAAAAATGTGTTATTTTTGAACGATTATTCTACATGAGCTTAGAAAGACAAACTCTGGCCCGCTACATCACAATATATAGTCGTTGTAGAATTTTGTCATTTCAAGTTTTATGAAAATCGAATCAAAACTTAAAACGCTATTAATAAAAGTTTTCCTCATTGTATTAAATCCTATCATATGTATTAAATTCAATATGTATTGATTCTAGCCCTCATAGCATGCATAGTCACGGTGACGTCGTTGTGACGTCACTGTAAGTCACTGTGGTCACGTCACATCTGTGACCAAAATGCCACCACTCAGTGATGTCACATTGTGACTGAGATGTGAACTTCTTAGAAAACTTTAAAAAATTGCAAAAATTCTTTAAAACATGTTATTTACTGTAAAATTATATTTTTCTGGAAATTAAAAGAAAATTGTGACGACACTATTATGTCACTGCATGTAACGTATGTCACGTCACCTATCTCTCTATTCTAAAAAAAAGTAACTACCGCTGTCACCGCCGCCGCCGCCGCCGGTTTTGAATTTTTTGTGACCGGAGGCCTTTCTTCGTTAATATTAACAAAAATAATGCATACAAAAATATGAAAATCGGTGGTTTTATAGAGAAATGTTTGATAAACACGCTGATGTAGACAGTTTTCAAACCGAAGAATTATTTTAAGAGTTATTTAATGCTAAAGTTGGACAAAATCGTTCCATTAAAAAAGTTTTATAGCAGCAAAAACTATACATGGCAGTGTAATCATTTTTAGATCATTTTATGCGTTAGAATTTGCCGGAGTGCAGATTGCATTAATTTTTTTTATTTTGACTCATTTTTTCAGGTTTTATTTCTATTTTAAATTCAAATTTTCAGCATTTCTAGAGATATTTTCTACAGATTTCAGAAAATTGTACTAATTTAAACTGTTGCCAACTGTATAAAAAGCGCAAGCAATAATGTTTGATTCAAATTAAAAATTTATTTACACGTGACTATTATAAACAGGAAAAAAACTTTCAAATTAGAATTAAATAATTACGTATAAAAAGCAGGAACTTATTAAAAATTACGTCATAAAAAGTATACACGTGAATTTTAAAAGAGAAAGGATATTATAAAATAATAAATTCATTATCATGCGTTAGAAGTCTTAGGAGAAATTACGTCATATTTACGTCACATTATAGTTATTACATAAAATGAACACAAAATAATATTGCAAAAAAGTTTAAATTTAGAAATTGCGCTAGACATTTATTTGATATTTTGAAAATTAATTTAAAATGTCTCATTTAAAAGAACTTTCTTTTCGCTTTGTTAAAAAATACCAGGAGGACAAAGACTCTCTTTACTTAATTCCTTTTATATTAGCTTATTTTGAAATGTTGTTACACGTGTATACGTCATCAAGTTTTTTTTATTTCGACGTTTTATTTGTGTTTTTATTAATGTTGTACAAATTTATTTGTTCTTTCGTTATTTAAAATAACAATTATATCAATTTGTATAATTTGGCGAGTGGTTTGGCGATTTATATAATTTGTCGAAATGGGTCGACAGGATAATCAAGTAGTACCGCAGCGGATTTGGCGTTAAAATTCCCCAATCAAAGAGAAATGAATAGAAATTCGTTTATAGGGAGATCGCCACTGTTTTTTAAATTATAATTCAATCTTTTGAAATCTTTTTAAAGCCGATCAAATTAGCGTGCATTTAGAGTCTGCGGTGTCTGGACGGGGGTTGGCGAGCGTAGCTCGTAGGGGGCCGAGCCCCCTAGTGTGATAAAAAAAACTACCATATTGTAAGTCACAGTGTGACAAAAATATGAACTTCAAAAATCTTTGAAAATGAAGAGAAATATCTTAAACAGTCCCGAGTTACAGCGACATAAGGAATGAAAATATATTAGCGGATAGCAACTAGTAAATTCTGTCATGAAAGGGGGAAGGGGCATAATAAATAAAATGCACGATACAAGCATTAATAAACTAAATTTTCATGTTATACTTTATCAATTTGATGGATTAAGCGGTCTCACAGACCGCTCACAATAGTTATGCGGCAATTTTTGTCACATCAGTTAAGGGTTAAACAGTATTTTAAACAGTCCCGAGTTACAGCGGCATAAGGAATGAAAATATATAAGTGAATAGCAAATAATAAATTTTTTCACGAAAGGTGGGAGGGGGGGAGGGGACATAATAAATAAAGTGCACGATACAAGCATTAATAAACTAAATTTCCATGCTATATTTTATACATCTGATAGATTAATCGGGCAATTTTTGTCACATCAGTTAAGGGTTAAACAATATTTTAAACAGACCTGAGTTACAGCGGCATAAGGAATGAAAATATATTAGCGGATAGCAAATAGTAAATTCTATCACGAAAGGCGGGGGGGGGGGGACATAATAAATAAATTGCACGATACAAGCATTAATAAACTAAATTTTCATGCTATGTTTTATCAATTTGATATCTAAGACAGTAAAATTATTCTTTTTTCATGATTTCAATTTTATCTAGCATTGCAATTTAATATAATAATCCTCCACTGATTGTTACACTCTCATATAATTATTGAGCATTTCAGATTCAAATCAGTTGTTTACAAAAACAAATAAATAATAAAAACACACCTGCTCCAATCGTCTGCTTCGCGATATTACCATAGAATAAACAAGAGAATACGCGGGAAGCCACTTCACTCCACTGTTTAGAACACCAGCACGCCTTCAGCACTTCTTTTAATATAAAAGAAAGACATCTGCCATTTTAGGATATTACAAATATACGGATATTATTGATGAAGCATATATGTAAGTCTTATTTAATTTAAATATTTTGTTCCTGTTTTGTATATATTATAATGATGAGTTAAGTAGTTTTATGTTACACATATAGAAAGAGACTGGTCTGTATTGTTTTCAGAAGGATATTTTTATTCGATTCTGTTGTATCTTAATCTGCCATCGCTCGAAAAAAAAAGAAAAAGCTGGCGCAGAAACTGATTCGTGCTTACATTCATAGTAGAATGAATGTAAATATTAATTTTTAGTCTCTTGAGATTGAAAATGTGTTGAAACAGTGGTGTGGAATTTTTTTCGGCTTTTTAATGTTTTCTAGTTACTAACACTTATAGCATCATTATTATTTTGGAGTTAAATATGAAATTAGAAATTGTTTCAGATTAGAAATTAACATTATGTAAGCATTTTTTTTTTTTTTCTGTTTGTGATTTTAATCAAACATTTAATTGTAGACACTCAGAATCAGTTATTAAATTTTCTTCGATTGTAAATTCATTTTCTACGTTTTCGATATATGTAATCACTGGAATAAAAAAATTAAATATATTTAAGCATTGAAATAAAGTGTTTTTCATGCCTGTGATAACAAGTTTATAGCTTAAACTGCTTTAGTATATTTTTTAAAAAGTTGGTATGTACTTTCGTAATATAGGACTGAATATTTTTTAAAGCGATTAATAACTACTTTCTACATTTAAACAATAAAAATAGTTAATATGCAATCATTTATTTTACGTTTATATGTTCTTTTTAATACTTTTCAACAAAGTTGAAAAGTGTTTATGACTTCGGTTTGTCTGGCCGTCTGTCCGCGGTCTAACTCTCGCAAATATACTCGGATTGCCTTGAAATTTTTGGATGTTATTGACGTTTACCATAGCACGGCCCCTATTTGTAATGAAGTTTGTAGCGTGTTTAATTCATCTACAGGAACAGTCAAGAGTATTTCGTTACACTGCGGCCTACGAGAAAAAATCGTTCCAAATGATTTTTAACGATTTTACACGCTTTCAAACAGAATAAAATTGATATGAATTTATGAAACGCACTAAAATATGCATTCTGAAGAGTATGTGGTGCAACGAATAGTTATTGTTCATTTACAGGGCTAAAAAAGGGATTCCAATACATTATTATACAGGGATGGAGGGAATTATTTGCGGCGTACTTTAATTATGTTAATCTATTTCATATATAATGAAATTGATATAAGTCGCCGAGGTTTACACACTATACATTATTTCATGATAATACGAAATGTATATAGCATTTACAGGACACACAAATTATTTCCGATACTATATTGTATCCGAAGTTCATTAGGGATGATTGCTGGAAATGCATTTTTAATTATGATATGCGCTTTTATGATTCACTATATTTATGCATAGAGTATGGTATATATAAATGCTATAATTCATATACAGGACTACATAAAAGTATTCCTAAGGGTTACTGGGTATATGCGCAAATTGATTAAAGGTAGTTTTTAAATGAGTTATGGATTTTTACGTTGAACTGCATTTAATTTACTAAGAAATGTTTGTAGAATATAGATAAAATGATATACAGGGTCACGTAAAGAATTGAATACATGGCCATCTATAAATTATAATTTCTGGAAATGTGATTTCAGCAGTTTTAAGAGTGTTTGAATTAAATTTTAACTAAGCAGTAGCGCGTAATAAACGTTCTAGGTAAACTACAAATTATACAAAAGTATTCAAGTATGTTTCCATATATTAGTATAAATTGCTGAAAGAGAATTTCAACCTGTTATGCGTTTTCTTGCAAAAATAAATTTTCCCATTATATAATATGTATATCAACTTACAGATCAAATGCAGGGCTGTTCAAAAGAATTAGAAAACACATTTGGCTATGGACGGTAAATGCTGAAATCAGTTTTTCAAATGCTTTATGTGTTTTCTAAAATATTTACTTAGTTACCTTATTTACGTTATTTCCCTAAATTACGATGTCTTGTTAAAGCATTCAGGAAGCGTTGGAAAGTGTTTTAAAATCTATGCTTAACGCATGATTTTTCTTAATTGTTTTTTTCTATTTCGCAGATCAGTCTTTTCCTATAAAACATACCAAATCTATTTAGCCCATATTTACGAAATGCAATATACACGGGAATAAAAAATTTAAATAAATATGGCTTATCATGTCATGTTTAATAAAGCAATGACTAATCAAAACACATTAAAATTTTACACATTCTTAATATCAAGCTTGAACTCAAGATAAAGCTTAAAACTTAATAAAAAAAGATGTCAGTTGATAAGCATTGTTTTTTAAGTGGAAAATTTTTAAATGTTTTAGAAGAATAGGACTCCAAAATAGCGATATTTTGCTAAAAAGTACGGTAAAAAGATAAGAATTTATATTTCAAACAAAACTTTATTTTAAAATTGTTCATTTTAAAATTCATCACAGTGTTTATGGCAAGAACCATCACAGTATTAATACTCCGAATTTTTTCCATAGAGAAACATTCGGCTTGCATACAATATTTCAAATGAAAATCAAATTTCAAATTATTTGCTTAAAAGGCGCAAAAGCTAACTTAGTAAAAAAGATTCAATGCCGGGATTCGAACCCCTGCCATCAGTATAGCGCACGGACATTCTACCGACTAAACTACGTGGAACGATACCCAGCCTGGAAATTTTCTTGCTATTACTTGTTGGCAAGGCTACAAAAGCAGCACAAGATGGGATATTTATCGTGAGCCACCGACATGGGGCAAACACGAAACTTAATTAAATCCAGCATCGGTTGAAACTATATTAATACTTTAGAAATTTTTCCAGAGAGAAACATTCGCCTTGCATACAATATTTCAAATAAAAATCAAATTTAAAATTAAAATTGCCTTTTAAGGATGTAATTTGAAATTTGATTTTCATTCGAAATATTGTATGCAAGGCGAATGGTTCTCTTTGGAAAAATTTCCAAGTATTAACCCTAGATCTACCGGGAATTTTATTCAAGTTTTAATAAAACGTTCTACACCAGAATTTTTATTTAAAACTATTTAACTTACTTATTTACCTTATTTTTGTCTGGTTTATATACTTAGTTTATTTTAAAGAAATTTCTGGTTTGAATGAATATTTTGTATGTACCTGTCGGGTCCAATGGACCCGTCTGGTAGACGGAGGGTTAATATAGTTTCAATCGATGCTGGATTTAATTAAGTTTCGTATTTGCTCATTGTCGGTGGCTCACGATAAATATTCCATCTTGTGCTGCCTTTGTAGCCTTGCCAACATGTAATAGTGAGAAATTTTCCCGGCTGGATATCGTTCCATGTGGCTTAGTCGGTAGAATGTCAGTGTGCTATATTGATGGCCCGGGTTCGAGTCCCGGCACGGAATCTTTTTCACTATGTTGGCCTTAGCGCCTTTTAAGCAATTAATTTGAAATCTGTTTTTCATTTAAAATCATCACATTTTTTATGACAAGTTCGTAACAAATGACACATATTTCACAAATTGGTCACAATGTGACTTCAAAGCATTGTCACTTTCGTCACAGGTTCGTCACAAAGCTAATGCCAAAATAGTCACAAATGACACACTTTTCACAAATTAGTCACACCGTGACTTCACAGAGTGGTCACAATGTGACGTCACAAACGACCTCTAAAACGGCCATAACGACCTCGCATTGTAGTCACTGTGACGTCACATCGACGTCACGTGACGTCACATCGACGGTCACAAAATCACAGTGTGACTTCACAACGACGTCGCCGTGACGTCACCATGCCTTACGGGAGGTTGCCATGGCGACTATTCTATTAAATCCTATCATACGTAATTAATTCATTGATAGGTAATGATTCCGTGTTGACACGGTGATGATGTCCTATTAAAGATGGAGTCCTATTTTTGTATTACGGAATTTTATCTATATAATCGTAATAAATTTTGTATTCATGCATTTTTGCAAAGAGTGATAAGTGATTATTAATGTTGCTATTATGTATGATCTGGGTTGAACACATATAGTAATTTAAACTATACTGTCAATTTCTTCCATAAATATTTATGCAGCATTCTAGAAAATATTCTTAAATGTATATTAAGAAAAATCTGAATTTTTTGTAGAAATTCTGACTTTGTTTGTTTGTTTGTATTTTTATTTTTTTCAGGGGTGGGCCGGGGCATGAACTGTGAAAATACAAACGGGCGGGGCCGAACTTTTAGTTTTTACCACACGCCCGGTCCGGGCCGAGCTTAATTATTCCTCTTTCAATGCGGGCTGGCCATGCTTTTTGAAATTCCGGTACTCCCCCCTCCTATAAGTAAGATTATATTAAATCATACCTTACGACTTTTACAAAAATTAGTTCCTGGACAATGACTTATAATTTACATGAGTTTTCTTTCTCGAATAATTAAGATATATTTTTTTAATTCTGCATTTATTAATTGCACAGATATCAAAAGTTATAAATTATTAAATTATTCAAAGGTTATACAACATACGCGAGATATATATATTTACAAAATGGTGGCTCAGCAAAATTTTTCTTCGGGCGTTTCATGCGCGAGGCCCAAAATTGCTGCAGTCGTCTTTTTCTATTGATCTGAAAAAAAGAAAATATTTTTTTCTCTTTTTCTAACATACGCATGGAAAGGATAAATCTATAAAATGATAAAAAAGTATAAAGTAAAAATTTAAGTACGATTTTTAATAAAATGTTCGGATTTTGTACTATTTTTTCGACATTTTTCATCCCTAAAAAATTGTTTGTTTACGCGAAATCTTTTGAACTTTAGGTATTTAATGGTATAAAAAAAGTCTCGCCAAAAATCAGTCAAATCGATCGATAACTTTTTGAGTTACAGCACGCGCAGTTTTTGAAAACATAGTTTCAAGATAATCGCGTTTAAAGTTTCAGTACGATAAGATTATTGGTTTTAGAGACTTTCCGATCAATCATCTATTTCAGGTGCATATAATAGCCCTTCGTATTCCCCGAAAGCTCGCTTTCTTCGGGTTGCTGCTGTTTTCGGTCTGTACGAGCTTGAGCTTCTTTTGTCTGAAAATGACTCCTCCGGTTCTGTCTCGTTACTCGCATCGGGTCGGCGTTTTCGGCAAAAACTTTGGCATAGGTGCCAACAACAGTATTTAAATTATCCATAACTCTACGAACGGAAATGAGCCTTCATTAAATATCCCAGCAGTGATGTATGCTGAAATTTCAACAATTTGTAGTCCAGAATGCAGGTGTTTTGGAGATAACCGCCAAACTGTTGCGTTAAAACTTTTGTGAGCTTTCTGGGTATGGCCATTCAAGCATCTTTGGAGTAAGTCATCTCTAGATAAATGTTGGTAGATTGGTTGGAGATGCTCTTAAAGTTCTTGAGGAAATAAGAAAGAACGATCTTCGTTTAATCTTCGCTAGCAGAAGATGCGGGCTCTGGCGCGCTCGAGTAAAAGTGGGATAACTCTGTTAATATTGAATATTTTGATTTTTCCTCTTGCCTATATATTATCGAGATATTACATTTTTGAAATATGAAAAAAAATCGACTTTTTGAAATGTCTAAAGGGATTTCACCACTTAAATGGCCTGGATTCGGTTTTTTGTCAGAATGATCTCTGATTTTAAGTGTCTTAAGAAGTAATCGAAACGCCAAGTGCCTTTAAAAAAATATGTATCTTATGAAGAAAACTGTAATTAATCAGATTCCTTATTGTACAACTTTCTTAAAATTCAGATTTTCAATAAACTTAAAAAAAAAATCATTGCTTTTCCCAATGAAAAGCATTGTAGAACCATCGATAGATAGTTTACCATCAGCGGTGTCGCCATTTAACAGGGGAAAAAACGCATAGAAAAATTTTAACACTAGTTTCCTCTGCATCTCTTTTACTCCGTGCTTTTTATACAAAAAGAAATCTAGGTTAAACGCACAAAATTTCGCCTTATTTTGAGAAAAGATTTTCTATAAGGTAATACTGGTGCTGAAAAATTTTCTGGTCTGCAAAATTCAAGGAGGCGTAAGAACCCTGAGACAACCACCTCATCGAGTTGGAGGCTGAAATTCCAGATTTAGTTAAAACTTGATTCCCATATTAAAACGCAATCGGTCTGCCAAGCCATATCTTGGTGGGAAACACCTAAAAACCCGATTTTACCGGTTGACTCGTAGGTTTACCATTGTGTTTTCCTGCTCCCAGTCCGCCATGTTTTCATACCTTTGCGTGCAGGAAAACGCAATAGTAAACCTACGAATCGATCGCTAAAATCGGGTTTTTAGGTGTTTTCCACCAAGATATGACTTGGCAGACCGAATATGTTTTAATATGGGAATCGAGTTTTAGCGAATTCTGGAATTACAGCCTCCAACTCAATGAAGTGGTTGTCTGTGCTGCCAGCTCCCGGTCTAAAATATTATGTAACAAAAATTAGAATACGAGAAAATTGAAGTGAAAGTTGTTTGTTGTAATTTAAGTATTTATTTAATTCCTTCTTAGTAGAGTATGTTTGAATGTTAATATGTGATACTAAACTCTCCTAGAAAAGAATATTAACTTTTATTTTTTTTTTATAAAAATTATTTTCACCATTTAATTTTTTAAATATAAAAGAAAGTATTTAATATTAAAATGTACTGTCTCATATCTTCATTGCTAGTAGAATTTTAGTATTTTAGTTCCACCATATCATATAATACCCAATAATGTTTTCATCCATAAAATAAAACAATTTTTAAAACATGTATTATAATGTATTCTCAAACCAAGCTCTTCAATTTAATAACAATATAAATGTTATGTTAATATCTAATATAATTTAAGGAGATGCACCTTATTGTAAAAATCTCAGCGCTACGATACTAAAAGAAGTTATACAAAACAGACTGAATGATAGATTTCCAATAAAAAAGCACTTTTTTCTAGACTCGCGAAGCATTTATTGCATTTTTTTCCTTTAGTATGTGTTTCAGGAATGTCTTTTGAAAAGTTTTAAAACTTCTTTAAATTTAATTTCGGTTCGTGACTTTGATTTAACTTAAGAAAGTAACTTTCAAGTGTCACACTCGTTTAGTATGAAAAGAATTTATTCTTTTGAAGAAAAGAACAACGAAGTTCACATTTGAAGGAAAAAAATCTTTGACGTAATCTGCTTTAAAAAAAAATTTAAAAATAAAATAAGATAAATGGCCTGTCTCTCATGCATATATAAAAATTCAATATTAAAAATTCTGATAATTATTTTCAATAAAATTTATTTTTTAAAGGTTATTTGTGCGCAATAAAACAGATAATATGCATAATATCTCTTCAATATTATAATTAAAATTCAGTCATAAAAAAAAAATGTATTCCTAACCCACACTGTAAAAAAAATTATGTAACGCACCGGTAGTGGTACACGTACCTATATGGGGGGCCACTAATTTTCAAGGTTTAAAAACAAGCTCACCATCCTTTTCAGAAAAACGAATAAAAGAAATCTGATTAGCTAAAGCCCTTAAATGTTAACTTTCCATAAACAGTTTGAAATAATTGTTATTATCCTGTAGATATATTTGTTTATCTTCTAGAGTGTCTTCAAATACTGATTTTTTGGCAAATTCTTAGTGATTTCATTAGGAGATAAAGTTTTATTTTAAGCGTTTTTTCCTTAATATTATGTTTTATTTTGAATAAAAACGCCGTTGATATAGTGGATTACGTTATAAATAATTTGTTAGATTAGCTGAAATCTAAAAAATTGATTATTATATTGATTTTAAGGGGTGGTCCACTTCTGGATTACAATTTATGAAATTGTACCAGTAGTGGGCATGGGTGCCCACTACTGCAGCATAAGCTACAAAAAAAATATGTTTAATTTATTTTAATTAAGTAGTTTTTTAGGTTATAAGACTTTGTATATAATTTATTTAGTTTTTTGTTTATCAGAACCAGTAGTGGGAAAGGGGCCCACTATTGGTGCACAAGTGGCCCACTTCTGGCGTAGCGAAAATGCAACCTCATTAAGCTATCAGACATATGATTATTAAATAAAATTAATATCTAAAATAGTTCACACTTCAAAGGTTGAATACTCAATACAAAGGTTCAAATTTTAAGCCACATTTAAATAAGCATTGCATAGAGAAACCTGTGATGTTATTGCGGACGGACATGCTTCTCACATATCTTCGAATCTAAGAATCATCTGAATCATTCCACACACCTAATACAACCAATAAACGTTGCTGTTTTCCATACTCTTACTACTTCCTACTACTCACTACTTCCACTACTTCTCACTACTTCCAGAGAGGAAGTAGTGAACTTCAGAATAACGCATGAAGGCAAACAGATGCAGAAACATGACTTTTCACCAGTCCTAAAATCAGCACTAGATCGTTTAACTCCTGCAACAATTGTGTATGGATTCAAAGCATGTTTCATTTAATCCAAAAAAAGTAACTGTTAAATCCACACTAACATGAAAGAAAGTGATAATACCACCAATAAAGGGGAGAGAAATGGCTTCTTTCTTGGAAGCTCTTGAAGATAAAATTGAAAAATAAAAAATAAAAACTTTCTTATAAAATAAAGGCAAATGGAAAGGCTCCGTGGAGCATACAGATCTTTGCTAGTTATGGTTGCAGATGAAGGAGACTTTGAACATGGAACCAAAAGGTCTTAAAAAGGCTAAAGATGCAGAAAAAGAAAAAAACTGAAAGATAAAAAAGAAAAATTCAAAAGGAAGATTTAAAATAACAGCCAATGGGGAAAAAAGGAGAGTCAGGAAATTACCGCCCGAGTCTGATTCCTCTCTTTCATTGGTAGTTTCAATCTAAAGTACTCTTTGTAATAAATTGGCTGTAAACCCCTCTCACAGTTTGAGATTTTTTTTTTTTCGTTTTTGGATAAATCATTTTATTTTGCAGTCATTTCAGCTTTTAATTATCCTGTTTATTATATTTGTCTTATTATTTATCAACACTGTGCAATAACAAATAGGGCAGATTATTCGCAAGTTACAAAATATAACAGACTGTTATTTAGAGAAAACAAAAACTATGAATTTCGATTTAAAAAAAAAAAAAAAAGGTTGCTTAATTTTCTACTATTATTGTGGATAAAAACTGAGGATTTTTTTTTCTACCATTTGTATCATTTTGGTACAAAATACAGAAAATGTATTTTTAATTTCAGAAATCGCTGAAAATTTATTAAATTCATTGTAGCACAATTCAGAACGTTTTGTTCACAGAATATGTAAATATTTGCCGTTTCACAAGTGAAAGCATATAAGCAGATTTTTTAAATATAACTTATCGATCACAAGAACTGTACAAAAGTTAAATTCCCTAACATTAAGAAAATGCAACTATTTTGATGGAAATGGATTTTCACATGCTGAAAAACATGTGAAATAGTTCAGCAATTAAAACTAGCTTCTTGGGAATTAGCTATTTTTAAACAATAAGAAAAGACATCCTGTATATAATCTAAAAAAAGTACTTTGCAGCTTAAAGAACAGTATAGCTTTTATGTAAAGTGAGATAAAATTAAGTGAGACAAAATTGGTAAGTAATGTAAAAAATAGTTTCACATTGGTGAGAGATAATTAGTTCACGTTTTACGCGGTAGGTTTTTTCAATTTTTTAATTCAATTTTTACGTGCTTAATTTGTAAATGATATAGACGTTTCAATTCTTTTACAAAAATATAGCTTAATATGGCAAGATGAAAATCATATGCCAATGGCAACCTTTTCGTCCAAACTAACAAAACTTTGCATCATAATTCTATAACTAATCTACATAGAACGATGTGTTATAGTTTAAAATCCTCCCCGAAACGATATATATCTAACACTGTAAGTTCCGTCTAAATCCATGCAGTAAAACTCGAAATATAGCGTGTCGGAACGAAGTTTCCGTTTGTATTTTACATATATAAGTAGGTTACAAAATGATATTCTAAATAAAATGAGTTGTTTTCACCCCCCTTCTAAAATTGATTTAACATAAAATTTCCCTTTTGTTTCATCCTAATCTACATAAGTTTATATTGGCTTCGCTAACGCAGGGATTACCAACGTGTCCAAAGAAAATAAGTATGAAATAAATGAAAGATTGTGAAACTAAAAATGAGATACAGAAAACAAATAAAACTACAAACTTAAAATTGGAAGTTTGCTGCATTTACCACCAAGAAGTTTTAATTGCATTTAGAATGGTAATTCAGAATATTGAGATCCCAAACTATTATTACTGCCTCTTTCAAGTGCATTCACAATAGTAACTGTAGCCATAGCTCTTCTACTACAATTGTCATTAAACAAATTTGAAATAACGGGGTTTTATTAAATTTGCAATCACACATACATGTCTCATTATGTGTTTATATGTTAGTTCATTAACCTTACAGTCGCTTTTATTATTTTTTAGACGAAAGAACGCAACGGATTGTCAGCTAAACTGGTCTTATTCATGAAGAGGCCGATATATTAATAAATTTCTATAAAAACTTATTTTTAATATAATTTGAAAGAAAAAACAAATCTCAGCATCCTAAATCAGTGGGCACTGAAGTTTTCCATGATTTAAAATTGAATGGGAAACGCTTCTTCCCAACATGTATATTCTAAAAGAGCACAAAAAACACAACCTAAGATTACATTATATGCAAATTACTGAAAAGATGAAAAAATATTTTAGAAAGGTGTTAAATTACTTTAATGTCTTTAGTACTTTCATCTATACACATAGCCTTCATCAGAGAATACAAAAATACAAACGTCTTAATTTCAAATTTCATGTAGTTGGTGTCGAAAGGAGTGAAAGTGAAAGTCAATTTTTATTATTTTTTTTAGATTCGGAAAACATTGGGAAAATAAAAATATGAATATAGAGGTAGGTGGAATATTACGTGTTTTGTATTTCTTTAAGCAAACTGAGCCAAATTCTGGGTATGTTTTTGAATAAAACGTCATTACAAACAGTATTTTCCTTAGTAATAATTTCTATTGATTCACTCCTTTCGACACCAACTACGTGAAATTTGAAATTAAGACGTTTGTATTTTTGTATTCTCAGATAAAGGCTATGTGTATAGTTCAAAGTACTAAGGGTATTAAAGTAATTTAACATCTTTTTAAAAATATTTTTTCATCTTTTCAGTAATTTGCATATAATGTATTTTTAAGTTTAACTTTATAAATATAAATTTAGCATTATTTATTTTTATATATTTAGCATTATTTATTTATTATCTCAAGAACTGTTCTATATACAAATTGTCTGTCTAAGTCTGTTTAAGGGAATCGTGGACCTTTTATTTGAGCAGAAATCTACCCAAAAAACGAAAATGGTTCTTGTGCATATTATTATTCTCCAGTTTGTTGTGAACCATTTGCAAAAAAAAAGCATACAGATGCGATTATTTTTCGCAAAGTTACAAGCGTTTGAATTTTCTACGCAAACGATTTTTCGGCACTTTAATAATCTTCATTTCTCAAATCTGAATTTACAAAATTTTTAGATATTTGAAATGCTCCATGAGCCATAATTTTTTATCAAAATTCATGAAATTAATAAGGAAGAATCCTGATATTGATTACAACGAATCTGTGCATGCATTTTAAAATTCGACTTCATTAAGGTAATTAAATGTGATTTTTAATTTATTAAAAGCCAAAATTTTGATGGAAATCGATATCAAATTCAGAAAAAAATCTCTAAAAATTTTATTATTCAAGGAATTAAAAATTTCATGCACAGACTTGCTAGCAATAGCATTTTAAGTGATTAAAATGCAAAATCGAGGAAATTTCTAAAAGATTATGAGGAAGAGAGCATTTTAAAATTTGATTTTAAAATTTTATTTTTTTTAAATCTTAAAATTATAATAAGATTGGAAATTTCTTTTAAAGCGTTCTATATACTTATGATTAAATGTATATTTTAACAAAATTGCATATCTCTATGATGGAAAAAAAATAATAACGTCCACTATTTCCTTAAAAGAACTGATTGATTGAATTTATAAAAAAAAATTACAAACATAATTACAATTAATAATCAATCTTATGTTGTCTGGACTAACTCTTAAAACAAATATTATTTTTAACTGAAGTTTAATTTCAACATTTCAAACTATCCAAAAATTAAATTTCATTCCTATACTTAATAAGTAACATGCAGTTTAGATAAGCAATTATCAAGGTATTAATTGACGCTGCGGCCCTTGGTAATATGTAATGAAAAATCAACGAAAATTGCGCCACTATGACACAATCATATATTTTTTCTCAACAAAATCTAAAAATAACGTTTTTTTCACCGTCGTTAAATTGACATGCATACATTTCGTATTCATATTCACTATTTTAAAAATATTTTTACGTGCCATAGATTATTAAAAAATATAGCCTAAAACTTTATGTAATGTTTTCAAGTTACAATTTTGCATCTAAACATTCGCACTATTGACTTGAGGTTCTATTCTGAGTTCCGGCGAAATCCAGACATTTATACATCTTTTGACGCATTTGTAATAAAATATTTAGTTTTATCAAAGTAAATACTCATTCCATTTTTACTATAACGCCATTTTCATGCGCTGACGCCCGCTAAAATTAGCGTCTTAATCTCAGTATTAGCGGAATGAAAACAATATTGAAATGCAACGTATTGGATAATGTAACGTATATTGAAATGAGTAAAAATGCGTTTTTTATTTATCGTGACGTCATTTTCTGTTCAATACATATTTTTTGAATATTTTTAAATGTAATGCGAAAATGCTTCCATAATGATATGGAAATTCCCACTGTTCCCTTTTTTAATTTCTTTTTCTTCAACAATGGAAGTAACTGGATTGCCACTAATGTGAAGAAATTCCATAAAGGACTTTAAAAATTAATATTAAATATAAAAATGGGTGGTGTTAAAAAATAACCAGTACGGGCAATAAATTAAAAGAAATTTACAAATAAATTGCTTTCATAAAAAAAAAAAAAAAGAATTATCAAAATTTGTTCAGTAGAAAGCTCAGGCCAGATGAATAAAAAAACAGCCTTGTCTTTTAAATATATAGATAATTAGAATATTTTTTTTTTATTTTCTAACATATTCTAAAATATTAGAATATAATTTCTCTTTGTATGTTTTAAAACACTCAAAAAAACAGATTTTTTTTAAGTAGTCCTCTTAACTGACGTATTTTTATACATCGATAACTTCATTTCTTAAAATTTCCGCTCTGCATTTTGGTACACAATATAGGTAACACGAAAACAGTGTTACGGTTGTTTTGCTTTTCCTCGCGTAAAATTTCTTCCACTATCACTGTACCAGCGCTTCTTATTTTGTTTTCTTTGCATTTATATTATTTTATGGTATTATTTTTTTAATTCATTATAATGTAAATGTAAACTATTTAAAGATTAATGTTTGAAGGAGTAAGAAATAATATATGAAGGAGCTCATACATTATTACTTTAGCTATTTATTTAATTGTAAATATTCACATTACTCTCACTAAATGGCGATGTATATGATAAATAAAAGTGATATCAAATAAAAATATGCTAATGTCCTGTTGTAAATTTTTTATGGTAATTCATTTCACATAATACAATTTACGTAAAAGCTTTTAAATAAAAATAATTAAATGAATACGGAAAGCCTTTGAAAGTATTTCGCATTTAAATTTATTTTTAATATATTACTATATTAAGGAAAATATTTTTCTAACTATTGGAATTTTTTTAGAAAGAAAAGAGATGTGATGAATCAGACATAACAATTCTCCATTGATTTCTGTTTTTCATCAATACAAAAAAATTGGATACCTTTTAATAGTAAAAGAAAAGTAAGATCAGTAGGAACTGATATATGAAAAATTAATTATTTATGTCTTAGAGAAATGTATTTTGGTTTCTAATTTAATTGTACTATGTTTTGCCGGCAAAATATTGAGTGTTTTAAAAAGGCAACGAATTTTTATGAAATTTCTTTTTAAACATCGAAAATCCGCTATTTGAAATTCATCTTTTGTTAAGAGAAGTATACGGCAATGAATGTTTATTACGTGCCAGATTATTTGAGTGGTTTAAACGTTTCCAAGATGGTGGAAAATACATTGAAGATGTTGTTCGCCCGGGTTGCCCTTCCACGTCAACAACTCAGAAAATTTTCGATTTTCATAGGATTGTGTATTTTTACTGGGTTCATGAAGGTCCAACTGTTAATAAAAATTACTATCTTGCGGTTCTTGCTCAACCCCGTGAAAAAATGCGAAAAAAAATATCCAAATTGTGGTAGAAAAAGTCACGAGTCCTTCAACAGGACAATGCAATGGCCCACACTGCATTCATTCTCTGTCAAGATGTTTTTAGTAAGATATAACATCCCATAAAAGGTTCATCTGCCTTATTCGCCTGATCTGACAGCATGTGACTTTTATGTTTTCCCTTAGGTGAAATGTGCATTAAAAGGAACCACTTTTAAGACCATTGAAGCTGTAGAAGCAAATTCGGCACGCGTCATGAAAGAGCTCATTGTAGAAGTCTTCCAGCAGTGTTTCAAACGATTGAAAATTCGCATGGAGCGTTGTAAGGATAAAGGAGGTTGTGTATATTGAAAACGAAAATAACTAAATGTGTATCAATTTAAAATAAAATACTTTACAGCCTTAGTCTTATTTAATGGCACACATATACACACCTTGTATGGTGAAAAAAGATGCTTAGTGGGCTGTCATGATACTGAAATTATACCAATATCTAAAATTTTCTATACGAAATACCCACATTTAACAATATAGTTTGCATTTTCGGTACATTTTACTTTTAAATCGCTAACGGGAAGTCATTTCGTCAAATGGTATTGGCATTATGAAAGTTTTGAATTTGCGACTCTTAATTAACAATGATTAACTTTATTTTGATCGTTGCAAAACAAGTTGCAATGTACCTAGTTTTAAGAAAAAAACTAGTGCTGAGATTCCCATAGTTAAGATATCTATTTCTGGTCGAAGAGTAGTACTTTAAAAACTACCTTCATTCTAATTCGTTTTGTCACAATTTAAAAAATAGATAAATGATTTGGTGCTATTTCAGAATGAAGACGACCGCCAAAGCTTTTTATTAGTATAAATGAAAAAGAAATAATTACAATTCGAGTGCTATTTTAGCTTTCCTCTGTAACAATTTGCCGATTAAAGTGTAGGGTATATAGATTTTGATTATCATGACTGAACAATATGCATACGCACTAACATATACATACACCTAGTCAATATTTGAAATGGTAGTTATTATTAACGTTGTTCTTCTTGCTGCATTTGTCGTTTATTTATGCGAACATTTTAGATAGAAAATTAACTAGTGTAAATTCTAGACTATAATCATCTTTTTATTGTTGTTATGCAATTACTATAAGTATGTTATCAAAATATTGTTAACGCCATAAAGGAAAGAGTTTTAATTTGATTGATAAAGTTAATCTGAATGTCTTTTTGTGATGAGGATATATCATTTAAAAGCGACTTAAAAAATAATAAGGTATGAAATAAAAGTTTGTATCAATGAACAATTTAATGAAGCTTATTCTAAGTCAGTGTATCTTAAGCTTATTCTTCTCTGACATTTTTAAAAACTTAAAATTAGAAAAGATCTGTGGAGAAACTATGCATAATATGAAGGTATTTTGTGAATAACAAAATACTTAAATCCAGAAATAGGCAGTTCTTTTTGTGAGACTATAAGTAAGAAAAAATAATAATATCTTTTGTAAAGTTCATATTTCAAAAACTAAAGTAATGATCTTAACTTGAAATATGAAGTAAAATGGCTGTGGTTAAAAGTTAAAACAATCACAATAAACTAAATCTCGAGATGATTTTCAATTAATTTTGACTTTGAATGCGCACATTTTTTCTCCCGAAATTTATATAAAAATAATTTAAATTAAGTAACTTGTCAAGTTTTCTCCAACCCCTTAAACCTTTAGTAACCTTTAATAATTGTTGACATATGTTACTCCTATAATCAACATAATGCTCAATTTCCATTTCTATACGTATCAAAATTAATACGAAAATGACATTTTAGAGAAACACATATTATAATTAAATCTGTTCACAAGAATCTCTTCCATTGTCTCAAAAATCTGATAGTTTGAATTCTAAAGACACATAATAATTCCTAGTTGCACGTCCTGCAATTAAAATATAATTAAATAACAAACAGTCACATGCTCTTGCATTATATATATGATAAGTTCTATGATTTATTATTTCTTAAATAGATGTGAAATTGGGGAGAATAGTGCAAAATGATGCAGAGATTAAAAGATTAGTCGGAAATGCTAATTAAATGTTCACCATCAAGGGAATTAATCTCTCCTAACAGGACAATTTCCGACATGGAATATTTGATCACATTTAAACATATTATAATCATTTACTTTTTTTTAATGTGCTACTTTGTACGCATTATAAACTACGCTAGCTCGCTATACATTTTATAAGTATTATCTATATGATAAATGTCTTAGAGTTTATTTTACATAAAAAATATGTTGAGTAAATATTTAAGTCCTTTACCACTTCGGAACAAACGGCACACAGATACGATCTTACAATACTAAAAATTACACTAATTTGAACAAAGTTTCCTTATTTTCAACGTTTTCCATATTTCATCGCACAGTTTCTGTTATTAAATAAGTGCTATGAAAATGAAAGTATGAACTTACTGTGCTAATACTAAAGTTGGGTAAGTGATACATAAATGTGATACTGCAAATTGAGTGTTTAAATTGCTTATAAATTCATAATTCATTCGCATGAATCTGATTACACGTCTGTTGTCTTTCTAAGAATTGGACATATACAATTATGTATGTCATACTTAGTTTGACATACAAAGATTTGTAGGCTTGGTTTTGTTGTATGTCAAAAGTTTCCCACCAGCAAGTTATCCCTTTACAAACTAAAGAACGTATAAACAGCCAAAAATCTTTCGATTTTTGTACATCGGTTTATTATACCGAAATGCTCTGACAGTAAAGTTTTCTTCATATGATATTTGGGTAACTATAAATTCTCATTTGTTAAATATATATTAAAAATATTGTGTGAAAATCAGATATTCCTCAAAATGTACTTTTAAATACGCAATATTTTTATCACTAATAATTCTAAAGAAAATTCTTGCAATGTATTTATTTTTTAGAAACTTATTTTTCCATTTTTTGTTCAGAAATATTTTTAAATTTCACAAAGTATTAAAACATACTCGAATACCTAGTGCATGCAGTTTAAACCATAATTGGAAATTTTCTGATTTCTTTGCCATTTAACACTAAAAACGTAGGAAATGCAAATAAATAAGGGGTAAAAATAAAAGATCCTAAGGAATGAAAATTGAATTCATACTATATTTCTACTGCGATAGAAATCATAAATGTGATAATTTCTATCAAATATTAAACTGTAAATTTCAGTTTTCTAGAGTTTTTTTGAAAGTCAATTCGAAATATGAAACCCTGATTTCATAATTAGTCTATGGCGGAAATCAAACCCATTTTTGCTCAATAGCACGTGATTTGTGATTTTTAACACTTTCCAACAAAGTTGAAAAGTGTTTATAAATTAGGATTGTCTGCCTGTTTGTCTTCAGATTGTCTGTGATCTAACTTGGATAAATATAGTCCGATTACCGTGAGATTCATAGATGTTATTAAATATCACGATGGCATTTTCAGTATTGAAAATGAAGTGTGTAGCATGTATGATACATTTACAGGGAGACTTAAAATAATTCCGTTACATTATGGTGTGTTGTGAAATTCGTTTGCGGTGTATATTAATTCATTCGACTATTTTAAGCATACTGAAATTTATATATATTACTGAATTGTACTACACAAAGGACACAACACTGTGGAATATGTGTGTATAGAATTTATCCTCCATTTACAGGGACACAAAAAAAAATAACTTTTCTACAGAAGAAATTGAACAATAATTGATTTATCAAAGCCTATGAATAATAACTGCTGGTAGTGCGTTTACAGTCGTTGTACGCTTTTTTATATTAGACAACTTTTTTATATTACTTGGTGTGTAGAAATTCTATATGTGATATACAGGGCTGCAGAAAATTTACAAAGTAGGTTTCCGTTTATTCACAGAAATTGCCGGAAGTAATATTTTCACGCTGATATCCGTTTAACTGAATTAACTTTTAGAATATTATGTAGTATACATACAAATCTAAATCGGATATTTATACTAATATTGATGGTAATAGCAGAAGTTGGGTTTTCCAAATCCTTTATTTAGACATACTCTTTCACCTTAATAAACTGTGAAGTTTTTTACAGTATTTTGAATGTGTCGGAAAGAGTTTCATGATCTATGGTCTAATTAAGATTTTTCGTTGTTGTTTTTTATTGATAAAAATGAATTAAATTATAAAATTAGTTTATGAATAAAGGTAAGAATAGAACAATTTTGCTTTAAAATTTAAGGGATAGAGACTTCATTTAAGATAAGTATATTAAAAAGGATGTTTCGTTTTTTAAACAACACTTAGCAACAAAATCAAAATTGTTCTGCCCAGCGTAATAAGTTTTGTCTAGTAAAAGAATAATTATTTTAATTATCTTCTAACGCCGCATTTGTAGAATTTAATGTATGCGTATAATTAAATGTCCTATTAATTAACACAAATTTAAGTGGAAAGAAATGAAAGAAAGAGAAAAAAATCTGTATTACGAAAAGGTAATGACAAAAAAATTCTTTTTTGAAGATTTTATTTTTTAGTGATACTAATCCCCGTTGGATACGATTGACGCAACATTAAAGAAAAAATCAAAATGTATTTCGCATTAATTTTTATTAGATTAGAATATTTCAACTTGATGTGATGTTGAAATTACAAACGAATAAAAGAAAGAAGTTTATATATATTATAAACTGAATATAAGTAAATAACAAAAAGAAAATTAAACTTATAAGGTTAGTTGAGGTAACTGGATACACGAGGTAACTGGGCCATAGGCTATTTTATAAAAAACCGTTGATGTATTTTAAGCTTTAGCTTTTGTGAACAATGCCCCTTAATGTCTACTTCCTAAAACAACGTGTGTCAACTCAATCATAACTCTGTCTTTGCTGTGATAGGTTGTTGAAAATTTACGTTTCTTTTTTAAAAACACAACGTCACTTTGGTTGAACTTCCTCGGCTTTTTATTAAAATACTGTAAGTACTTTTATTAAACAACCATTTTTTAAAGATTAAGCATATAAATATGTTAATATTGTTAGGTATCTATACATATTTACTTCATGTTTCAAATGCAAGCCCGGTGTCCCAGTTACCCCGTAAAATTTTCAATAATGGGATAACTGGGACATGTATCCGGGGTAACTGGACCATGCTGTATCCAGTTACCCCAATAGATATAATGTTTTGAGTCTCTCTTACAACGGTAAGTAAATTTCCCCATTGTTTTTTGCTCACAATAAAGAAAATTATAGAATACCTTATTAAAATTACGTATTGAAATCTTAAAAAAGCATATTGAGTGGTATCAAGCCAAATTTCTTGACCCCTTGAGAGGCGGTGATGTCGATATGGCATCACTTAATTTAAATTATTAAATGCCAGATTGAAACCTGGATTTTATATTGAAAATTTCACCTTTTATTAAGTACGCGAAAATATACTTTTACTTGTTTTCAAATAGATTCCCTTGTAAATACTGGTGTCTTTAAATCATTTCAATATTTTACGAATGCAAGTACCTTGCCCCTGAAAGCTAGATAGCCAAACCTTGAAATTGTACGATGATACAGATAAAGTACTTAAGTACTTACGTAGCCGTTTGTTCATAGATTTGCCTTGCTATTTTTTCCTTAAAATACCCATGTTACTTTTATACTTATTACCTATATTAAAGTACATAGTAAGTACTTACTTAATTTTTATGTTTTTGGTATAAATAAATCTAATACTTTCACTTTTAGTGCTTTTTTTAGACACATTGACAGCAAAAGTTTCCTTTACAAAGCTCTTTATTGACATATAATTTACATGATCTGCCTGGTTTAATTTTTTTTTAAAAGTTGTTTATACTCTTTCAAACAGGACCTGATATCCCATATGAAAAAAAAAAAATGCGTGTGGAACATAGATCCTCCTGGTTCACTTACCCAATTTTCATGAGGCAACTGGATCCATAAGGAAAGAAAGATGAAATATGCATATTTTTATATTTTTAAATATTAAAATGTAATTTTGACCATTTCTGTCTGATAGAGGGAAACTAACTTTACACATTTGCAGAAGTTCAGACTTTAATTCAAATGAACATTAGGTTTTTAAAGCTGAATTGTTCGAAGCTCCAGTGTCATATTGTAAAATCATGGCCCAGGTGCCCCAATTAACCTTATGTCCTTTAAGTATTAAAGTATTCATTGCAGCAGTAGCGTATTTTTTAATGCTCTTTTGAAGGATAAGCTGTAATTCCTGTTATGGATACTTCACTGTTAAAAATTTGCAACAAACTGACCATCATTCGACCGTGTTTTGAAATAACGGTTACTGGATCCCATTATTAAGCGTAGCTGATCATATTATTGATCATTGTATGGTCGAAATAAAGTAAAATTACGAGCATGTAACCGTTTTCAATAAAAATTGTCGAATGGGTGGTCAGGGTTTTTTTCAAAATTTATGTGTGTGTCTCAAAGCTTCATTCGTTTTATATTCGTAATCTTCTGTATTTTATTAAGGCTTTTTTTTTTTTTTTTTTTTTTAAGAAATAGCGTATATTACATGATATCCTCCAGTTACTTGTTATTAACTAAATAATGGATGCAGATCTTATTAAGGATCTGTGTAGGATATTTTATATAGGAAAACAGATAGCACTTTTAAGCGTCGAAAAATGATTAGTTTCCTTGTATAATTCCTAGTTATTTTGACATAATTGCTTCGTTGATATTATTATACTTTAAAATAGATTTTCACCCATTTTTACACTTCTGTACATTTCAAATTCTGATATTTTAAAACAAAATATTACTTAAATGAATAATTCTAAGAAGTTCATATTGTTAATGCAATGCAATTATTTGATTTAAAAGTTAAATGATGATTTTACGGCAAAAAATTTGTGAACTTTATAAGAAAAATTCTTCAGTAGTTTATTTTTTAAACATATAAGAATCTGATCACATCTTAATCATTTGTTTATAAAGTGTTTTTATAATTAATTACTTAAAAATTACCACAACTATGAATGAAGAGGTAGCAGAATTAGATATTGAGCATTTATTTAACACTTAACAAAACAAACACATGTCACAGTACACACGAAATCATAGAAGTAGACATCATAGACATCAAAGTAATTTTCATGAATTCGGGAGGGAAATTGCTTAGTGTTTTTATCTGTACATTTTAAATGGAAATATAAATATGACAATTTATTTATTTAATATTTAGATGTTCCTTTTTATTTCAACATTTAAAAGAAAGTGTACGCAATTGTAAGGAATTCATATTGTTAATGTAATGCGATTCTCTGATTTAAAAAAAAAATGTTTTGTTTTTGTTTTTTTATGGAAATAAAATAATGACATTTATTCAGAAAATATTTTATTAGTTGATTTTTCAAATCTATAAAAATCTAATTATATATTTCTTTATTATTTGAATATTTATTTTGTATTTCAACATTTAAAACAAGTTTTACGTATGCTGCCTGGATTTTATTTTATTAATACTTTCAGTAAAAGAAAATAATTAAGTAAATGTGTTCTTTAATGCTTTTCTTATCGGGAAAACCACCGTCATTTAAAGTGTCATTACATACCTTATTGAAACATCGAACTTCACGATGCTTACGCAAAAAGAATTTGAAGTGGCAACTTCTATGCAATATACATTTTATTTCCAACAATTTACCACATAAAGATGCGGTGAATACACAAGAACAAATATATTTCGTGTTAGTGTGGTGTGTACTTTTTATTATACATAAAACAAATAAAAGTTTTGTTAAATTCTTCTTTCTTAAGAACTTTCACAGAAATATTCTACTCTTTTATTGCTCCAAATTTTATCAATTAACATTTAATTGTATTGTATATTAGATTGAAATTTCAATAAAATACTAAACTATTTCTTCAATGCGAGTTAAGAACCCTGCTAAAATCAAGTGGTTAACGATCAAAATAAATAAACACATCACCAATAATTGAATGCACATGAAACATCATTCCTGAAAATTATTCATATTGTTAAATGTCACAATATTTGAAAATCAATTTCAATTTCACAAACATAACATAAATGTAACAATAACATTTCATTGAAAGAGACTTTGATACTAATAATGAATTCAAATTTAATTTCTAAACATAAAAATTATCAAACTAAATTATGCTAAAAGAGATAAAAATATATTTAAAAGGTAAATAAATACAATTATTTATTGAAATCGACATGTTTTCTTGTTCGATGGCAACATTCATTTCTTACATGACGGCAACATTCTCAAGCCTTAAAATGATATAAATATCTTCGCAAAAAATTTTAATTGAAACATGGTAAACAAAAATTACGCGAACTAGTAATTCGCGTAGTTCGTGTGATTTCTGTTTAACAGTTTTCAATTTAAAAAAATTTGCGAAAATTTATGTATCATTATATTGAAAATGTTACCTTGAGTGTAATGAAACTCATCGATCTGAATAAATTAAGATGTTTATTTCCGTTTTAAATGTATCTTTATCATTTTTAGCATAAGTTAGTTTGATGATTCAATTGATGTTATACACAGTAAACCCCCTACTACCCAGCTCTCCGTACTATCCCGCCCAGTAAAAAATGCGGAATGTTGCAATTGAACGAGACAGGCAGGTTCTCATCCGTGGGAAAGTGCTGAATTACTACAGGAAGAAGCAAGAAGGGATTTCAGAATGCAATAGCAGAAAACTGACACACAAAAAGGTAAGCGGGGCGAGGTTAAGGTTTGATAACATCTTTCGTGAGTTGTGCTTCGGATGTTAACAAGTGCAGATTTTATTTGCCGCTGTTCTAGGTTACGTTCGTATAGTCTTTTGGTGTGCTTTGTGTTTATTTACTGAAGATTAACGAAATGGGTGATAAACGAAAAAAAGGTTGTAGTGACTATGGGGGAGAACTACACGCTATAAATGAATTGCACTCGGGGGTAAAGGTGAAAACTATTGCTTCGGTAGTTAGGAATTAGTAAGACTACAGTGGATAACTGGAAGAAAAATCGAGCAGTGTTTGAAAAGTGGTGTGCTGCCCAAGGCAGTGGAAATGGAATGAAATAAAAACTTGCTGAAAGGTTAGCATAAAGAAGTTAAGAAACCTTTATTTTTGTGGCATCAGCACTTAAAACGAAATGGCTTGCTTGTTACTGAGCCGATATTGCAGGAAAAAAGATTGGTTCTAAAATGAATTCATACCGACTGTTTAAAAACATTTGAAATACATCAATTTCCCGAGTAAAGCTCTGCTAATTCTTGACAACGCACCTTCGCATCCGTCCATTGATAAACTTGCAGATGGAAACATCAAAGTTGAATTTTAACCGCCCAATGTGACGGCTATTTGTCAGCCAATGGACCTGGGCGTCCTTGAAATTATAAGGAAAAATTACAGCCGGCATTTTCTCCGTTCGTTGATATCAGCGACTGATAATAATGAAGTCTGCATAACCACTCTGAAAAAGATTGACATGCTAGATGTCATAAGTTGGGTGGAAGAAGCATGGGAAGAAATTTCAAACTTTGTAATTTCAAGGTCTTTGAAATTTTTTTTGGCCACAAAGCTGGACATAAACTGCTATGGGAAACTGAAGTGGAAGATGAGAATGATAGGCTGCTTTCATTGCTGAAAAATATATTGTGCTCTGACGATGTCAAGGCAGAGAACATTACAGAATGGATGACAAACGACGAAGATAAAAAATTAATATACAGCTATGTTGTAGAAATTGTGCCACAGGGAGAAGTAACAGAAGAAAATAGGAATAGGGTGGCAGGAAAAATCTAATCCTACATTCGGAAGTGTTCAAGACGATTGAGGCAGCACTGCAGTACATTAGGCAGCAGTTGGAAGGAACGCAAGCAGATGTCATCTGCTTGCATAAATGGAGGGACACTGTGTCGCAGAAGAGGGCTAAAAGGGAGAAGCACACATCTATCAAGGACCTTTTTCAAAAACGAAAAACTTTCGGTTTTGACTCTTTTATCTTGTGTATAACTTTTCCTATCTGTGCAATCATTTAATAATAAACAGTAAAATAACATTTACTCATTTATTTTACGAATTAGGCTCGTTTTACTTAATGTTTTGCTTATTTTGAAACTATATGTACTGTATATATAAATATAAAACTTATCTTAAAAATGTGTAACATATGTTTTTAATATCACGACAAGGTGAAGGCAGGAAGTGAGTAAATATTTACAGAACCCCGGCCTAACCGGCTGTTTTGTTATCCGGCCTACCCTTCCGCCACATTAGGCCGGATAGTCGGGAGTTTACTGTATAGTTTTTCAAAACTTATCTTATTATTTAACTAAGACAAAGCAACAGATTTTTATTAGGGATAAATAAATGCCTTTAAGATTAATTAGTAGAGCATTTCTCAAATGAGGAAAACCATTTATGAATTTGAACAAAAGTTAAAATAAAGATGCTACAAACCAGATAATAATTACAAAACAAATAATATACTTATCCCAACTATTTACAGCGTCTATTATGTATGAACTGCCGATAATGATTCTTCTTTTTATGGCTCCCTACGCATGGGCAATATTTTCTCTCAGAGACAGGACTTTGAAACCTTTGATCTAGCTAATAATAATCGATGGACTTATACAATCAGCAGAAACTGTAAAACATTCATTTAAACTGGATTTAATGCATTTTGAATAAAATTTAATGGCATCTCAGATATTGATAATCAGCTTTTAATAACAACAATAATTTAAATTGTATGAATATTTTGCACAATCTTTATTTGTCTAGGCATCAAGGACTTGCAGGATACGTCACAACGTTTGTTAATTATTGATAACCTGCATATTATCTTGTGGATAGTATTATGTTACTGAGAATAATTACATTCAGAATAATTCATTGGCATAAAAGTATTGAGCAACAGATGCTGGAATAGGTACAAATTTCATCTTGGAAAGTGTTAATATATGTTTTTAATTTGTGTTTTTTCTTTTACTCTTTGTAAAATATTACTCAATTGCAATGAAATTTTTTTTTTTATTACATGAAGCAAAAAATTATTTTAATCCACTAGGAAATCGATTATACTCATTCACCACTATTATTTTTCTGAGAATATTGTATTATTGGTATATTTATTTTCGCTTTTATTTTATACTAGATAAATATATATATATATATATATTAGATAGATAAAAGATGGATCAGAAATCCATCTATATCCATAGGATTAATTATAATAAAATCTTTATGGATTCAAATAACTATAGATTAATTAAATCACTAGTAATTACATCACAATAATTAGTTTGATAGAGATTATCTTTAAGAACGAATTAAAAAAAAACAGTAATTCACCTATTATGATATATATTGTCTTGTAAGTACGAATAAAAAAAAAAAAAATATGATACAATTTTTAATAATAATATCATATTTGTGCTTTATTGGGTACGTGTAAAAAAAAAAAAAAAACATGTAAAAGACTATTTAATAATAATTTCATATTGAACTCCAGTATCCATTGAAATAAAACATGTTATATACTCAATGCTTTAAACGAAGAATTATAAGAAGAAAACAATGTGAGAACAATGTAACAATAAAGACATAAGACCAAATATTGAAGTGAGTTTATTTTGTAAGGTTTTTATAGCATTCAAACATTACATGTACACAATATAATAAAACACAAATAATAAAATGTAACAATAGTTCAAAACTAAAACACACTTTTTATAAGCATTCAATGTTTATATTAAATACCAAGCCTAATTTCGTGATTGCAATTCATATTGTCCCCCACCTGCCCCCCCCCCCAAAAAAAAAAATCCATCAGAGTACGTTAATTTGGAGTAGGTCCCAATTATTTTAAATTCCCAGCTTTGATTTACGTTTGTATGAACGCGTGAACTAATATATTAAATATATATATATATATATATATATATATATATGATTTTTTCTCCGTTTTTTTTTAAAGCTTTGGCAACGGGAAAGAAAAAAGTGTTATTTAAATTATTTTCTCGAGATTTATGAATTGTTTTTACAACATATAGTCATACCTTAATCCATATTAATCAACTAGTTGATAAAATAATATATTAAAAATATATATTACACTCATTATTTTATTATATTTTCTACATTTTAGAGTTTAAAATATTTCACTGTTGAAATTAAATGGCTAGATGTCATTTTTTAGCAAATGTGGTTTGGCCAGTAATTAAATCATTGTTTTTGTAACTAGTAAATTTCTAACCATAAAGATTATTTGGTGATTTATCCCCCACGATCGCATAAGAAAAATGCCTTAAAATTAACTTATTAAATTATAATTGAATTTTAATAATAGTAACTTTTGTATAGTTATCGAAAGAACACCATTTTTTTTTTTCAAATTCAGATATTTCAGGATATGAGTGACAAAACAACAACAAAATTCATATTTATATTAAAAAATCAAGTTAAATTAAACAAAAGGGAATAAAAATTTAAAAATCTACAAAACTGCTAATAACTATTGAAAGCTGTATCAAGTGGATTTCACAATTAATCCATAGGTACAAGTACGTTGTTCTATTTGTGTGTTGCTCTGTTAAAAATATTTTTACAATCGATATCGTATACAGTGAAATACGTTTAATACGAAACTGAAGGAACCGAAAAAATATTTCATGTTAAAAGAATTTCGCGTTAAAAGATTCGTAAAAAAAGAACAAAACACACAAATATTTTCGACGTCGTCAAATTTTATGTCGATTTCCTCTTAAACTATAGGTAAGTTGCATCCATGAAGAAAAAAAAAAAGTAAAAAAAAAAATAAGGCGGGAGGGGGATTAGATAATTTTTTTAAGTATCTTTTTCAGCATTCCGAGATCTAGTTTGTTTGAACCAAATAAGCAAAGCTGTCTCTAAATCTTCGTGCTTAGCAGTTTTCATGCGTTTTTTCTCTGGCTTAAACATACTGCGCTCAAACTTTAACGTTAATGAGATCCCTGCATTTTTTTAAAATTAGTGATGATAGGGTAGAATTGGCAATGCCAAACTCTTTGCAGATTTCTGTTTTCGTCCTTCTTTTTCATCAACTGCATTAAGCCGCTTCATCTTCATTTGAAGGGAAATAGAAGTTTGTTTTCACCGATTTCTCAGCCATTGTGCTCATAAAACATAAACTAATTTACATAAAACACGAAATCCACTCATTTTCACCCAAAATTCAGTATTTTTAACACAAAATTCAACAATTTCAACTCAAACTAACTAGATCGAAGACGAATTTTTTTCGTGTTAAACGATTTTTGTTTCGTGTTAAAAGAAAAAGAATGCATTAAATTGCATAGTATACTGTTCGAACCGCTATATCATTTCGTGTTAACCGATTTTTCATGTTAAGCGTTTTCATGTTAAGCATATTTCACTGTATGCAAAACGTAAGGATATGTTTTCAAAAGTTATTTAATCTTATTTCGTTAAATGTATTTTATATGCAGTAAAACCTCTGAATAACGGACATCTCGGGAGCGCAGAATTTGGCCGCTACTACGAAGTGTCCGCTTTAGAGATGTAAAAACATTATATTGTATTAATTGGGGATTAAAAAACTGCCTTCTATTTGGGAGTATCCGTTATGGAGGTTTTAATGTATATATATATATTTTTTTTTCTTCCTCTACAGAATTTCTACATTACATACTCTTTCGCACACTTTTCATACTTTTCTTTAAATATTACCAAAATTGACATCTCTTTTAAATGTGGAGGTTTTCTAGACCCCCAACAAATTTCTAAATTAATACCTTATTAATACTAATTACGTTTATCGATAAAAAAATGAGGCATACAATTTTTGCCCAGAACTTCCTTTATTCGATTTTTTTTCTTACAGTATGCGATAAAGGGGAAAAACCAATAACACAATTTATTTTTGCTTTAAACTACGAGTAATAAAAGAAATAGAGTTACTAAAATAACCCATAATTGAAATCAATAGTAATTTGGGTATGACAGATGATAATTAATATGTCGTATTGTACTTCTAATCAATAGTCTACCAAGATCAAATGATATTATTGGTTATTTTTTGTCCATTTTTGAAATCATCAGTACGAAATATATGCATTTTTTGTATAACTTTCTGCTGTTATAAATATTATAATTTAAATTAGTTTACAAATATAATGTTGCAGAAAATTTACATTTATACCATGGTTATATACAATGTATGTGACTTTCGATGGCATTATCACAAAGTAAACTTTTGACTACGGATAGGGTAGGCGGCTATATTTATATTCACCTATACCACAATTTACAAAAAAAATTTCTCTTTAGTATATATCTCTTTAAAATATTCCAGTATATTTCTATGCTTATAATTATCATTTTTATAGTGGTATGAATAGAATACAAAAATAGTCAGTGGGACATACAGTATCCCAATACCATAATTAATTGACTAACTCAGCATGATATTTCTAAATAACATTTAAACCGATTCATTTTTTTTTTTCCACAAAACGTATATAAAAAATAAATTTCAAAAGTGGCAATTTATTTACATACATTTTATGAATAAAATAATAACAATTTTCTTGAGGTGGATATAAAATAAACAGGTTAAAAATTATATAGGGTGCGATTTTAGACTTGAAATGACAGTCATGGTTAAATATCTAAATACAGACAGGAATTATAGAAAATTAACTGAAGCAAACTTCGTTTGTCTTTAGAAGAAAATTATATAATTTCTTAATAAATCTACCATTTTTATAATTATTTTAACTCTGAATTTTCTATATTAATATTGTACTTTTTAAATATTAATAAAGAAATAAAAATGCGTAAATTATTTTCATTTGTATTACTACTGATTACCTTTTATACTTTACGCGTTTTTATTTAAAAATAAAAGGATATATAAATATCAAATAAAGAATATATATATATATATATATATTCATTTAGTTAAAACGTCGTTCTACGATTACGGCCTGATTCCTTTTATTGCGTGCAATATTTCTAAATCCAGAATAATATTTCTAAATAATGAATATTATTAAGTAAGTATAGACGTTAATCACAGAAACTGTTTTAGGTTGATAACTAGATTTCAGCAGACATTCATTAAACGTGCTGCATTCCAATTGCAATAGATTTCGGCAGGCATTCAGACACGTTAGGTTTAATGAAATCCGAGTTTTACGTTGTGTTTCACTAATTGCTGAATAGTCATGAAACTCTATTGGAAAATCAATAAACATATAGTTAACTATACCGAATGAAAATGTAATCTAATATTCAACAATTTTTATTTTAGAAACAAAATATGAAATATAGACATTTTTAATAATTAAACTTGTTCTTATTTATTTATTTTCATCTGAAGTGAAGAAAAAAATGCTATCAAAATTATTTTTATCGAAATGAGGTATAAATTTATGTTTCATACTATATTTCACGTCCTTTTGAAAACGTAAGGGCATATAAATGTAAAATAAAAAACGTAATAACGTTGGTATTTATTTTATAATAAATTTACGTTAAATGTTGTCTAATAATCTGAGCTTGCAATTTCATACAGCTCCAAGTAAAAAATTAGAATAATTCATTTCATTTGCATGTAGAATTGCATTTAGCTTTATTTCAGTGTAGTGAAATTGAAAAAGAGCAATGGTTGATGCTTTAATAAATTTTCACGTTATTATAGAAAATTTAAACTGTAAAAGATAGAACTTTTAGTGAATATTATATTTTTGTAAAGTTATTTTCATTATTCAAAATATTAGAATACTAAAAAAAGTGGTTGAAAAAAAATGGAATAATAATGGATTTTCTTGATTGGTTCAGAAGGCTGCGTAAATTAAGCATAAAATTAGCTTCTGCGGGACTTCTTTTTAAGTTATAAAAACGCTTTTCATCATCATTGTATGCATGTTGTGTGAAACATGGGTCGTTCGTCCGACATAAAGGAGTTTACAAAGCATTGTATTATTGCTTTAAGTAAGCAAAGTCGCAATCAGCAATATGTCGATAAAGGTTCTCAACCAATTGTTAGTAGAGCAAAGAAGCAGTATTTTAATGACGGACATTTGGAAAACAAGCATCTGAATAGCAGACGAAAGGCAAAAACTACTCAGGGAAAGGATAGAGGGCTAATGGGTATTGCTAAAAAACAGTTTCAAAAGTGCAAGATAATTGCATCGAAAGTAGAAAGAAGTGATGCGGATGTGAGTAAATCTACAACACTAAGAAATCTCCATCAAGAAAATACTTTTGAGTGGTATTTTGTTATGGAAAAAGATCAAAAATCGTTTCCGTGCAAAGTTTCTGACTGGTCATTTTGGCCGATCTCTTTGTGGCCAGCTTACCGGTAATGACGGCTTTTACAAAAACTGTGGACTGGCATCTAATCTACACAACTTACCGTTATCAAATACACATCGTTTAAAAGATTATTTCATACATATCAAACAGCATAAGAACAAATATTTTTAACACTGTATATTATTAAGTTATAATCAAGGAATTTTACCACTTGGTTAATATCAAAAATGTGAAAACAAATATGTAAATTGTGATATTATGGAATATAAAAATAGTCACAAACACTGTATATATATATATATATATATATATTACATTTGAAAATAAAATTACATTTATGTTTAAAAATTTAAAAAGTTGGTATCCGAGTCACAAACTTTGAGATTTTCTGAAAATTAATGAATTTGCGATTTACTGAAATTTAAAGAAAATAGTTATTTTACGCACGATTAATATGACAATAGGCTAAGAAAAGACTTAGAAAACAAATGAAACACGTAAAAAATATAAGTGATTAAAATTGAATGGTGCTGTTAAGTCTTGTTAGTCCCTGAAGGAGTTTTTGACGTTATGTTTCCTTTATTCAATATTGCAATAGAATTTAAATAGATTTATAAACTTCCGAGTGTTTTTTTTTTTTTATCATAGCATATTGCTTCAGGAAAGTAGTGCTTACTTTAAATGTAAGTACAATATCCTATGTTTAAAATATAAGTAATATATAATATAAATATAATATATAGTTAATATAATATATAGTTAATATAATATATAGTTAAAATATAAAGTTGCAAAGATATTTGAACAGATGCTCTATTTCTAAATACTGATATTAGTAAATTTAGAGACATGCGAGAAATGTATACTATCATTACTACATGTAAATTTACAAGAAAAATAATTGTCAAGTCAAAATAAAAGTACTTTAAATTGAACGGTACTGTTAAGTCCTGTTAGTCCCGGAAGGAGTTTTTGACGTTACGTTTCCTTAATTACTCAACATTCGCTAAAATGTACTCTAGAATTATCAAAAGTATTAATCTGATTAACTCATTGACAAATGTTCCGGTCATATACGCCCCAATGAACTATTTCAAAAATATATATTACTCAAACTTTTTGAATAAAAATTGGAAATTTGTGTCAAATATGGCGAACTAAGGCGAATTTAATGACTCGATTCTGTAAAAGGTCGACATCGGAGAGTATATATCTATTGTAAGTCAATATATAATAATTATGAGAAACCTTAAAGCACTTCTCACTTTTAAAGCATTTGAATGGTATTGTCTGCAAATTCCTCGGCTTTATGCAAAAAAAAAAAAAAAATCCATAAATGTGACATAAAAATGCGCATTTTTAAGCTTAAAAAATATTTTTTGTGTAAAGTCTTAATTAAAGAAAGTTACAACTTTATCAGAAAGATAGGCCTATCGAATCCTAACAAAACGGACAAATTAAAAATTTTGAGTCGTGAACGTTCTTTTGAGAAGAAGAGTTTCGCCATCGAATGTACAAATTCTCCGATTAAACCATGAGGATGCTGATTAAACTTATTATTCAGCATGAATATTATACATACTGATATATATTGCATTTTTCTGTACCATCACCTCTTAACTAGCGTATTTTAGATCCGTACTTTAGATGCGTACGGATCTCTATACACTTATACCAGAATATTTTAAAAATAAATATACAAAAAATTGTTTAGATAATGTGGTATTAATTAAATATAAAAATAGTCACAACTACTGGCCCGGAATCAAACGATTAAACATAAAAATTCAATAAAACATTCACCAATTATTAATTATGAACAGTGTTTCCAGATAGTCAAAAGTGATTTCCCCCAAAATATCTGAAATTTTCCCCAAATCAGTGTTTTGTTTCCGCAAAAGTCTCCAACTCAGTTTTTACTCAGAAAGGGAACTTTTAAATTTTCAATTTACCACTGTAAAAAATATTTAAGTAATTTAAGCTCAAAAATTTTCCTCAAATCAAGCCTTTTTTTGACAAAATTCCACATTTACAAAAAACAAACTTTTAAGCTAGGCTGAATGCATATTCTGTAGCTACATTAAGAGAATAGAGAATGAGGTATATATTTTGCAGTGGCAAGTTATTTTACGTTTGTTTTTAAAAGTATTGTCTAGCAATGTTGGACTATTGTTACATTAGCTCCATAGCTTTAGACAATCTCTTATCAGTTGGGATTTGAATGAATCTGAGATGGTACGCTGTTTTAATTTTTTTGTCATCCCTATACTGAAGTACATAATCATAATGCAAAATATTTTCGCAGTAGCAATCGATGTGCTTTTGTATATCATAATAGAGACAAATATCTGTTTTCCACTTATTTAAATTAATTTTTTTTAAAGTACGGCGAAGGAATTTTTCGTTAAAGTCTGCAGATTTAGTCACGCGCAGATTTAAGCAGCTTAAGACTTTAGAGTCTCATGCATGTGTAATATGTGTAAACTGTAATGTAGTAAACAACGATCACGACCACATGCAAGAGAATAATGATTGGTAATCCCCAATCTGGCAACACTGATTATGAAAGATGTGAACTAAAGGTACATTATGACTGTTATAAACTAAAATTGAAATTTATATATAATTTCCTTCCCCTGTAACTTTTATTTAAAAAAAAATAATCGGAAATATCTTCGTCTAAGTAATTGCAGAATGCAATTTTTACCCTTTTACATTTGGTGTATTTTTTCCTCTTTTCAAAAAAATTAATAAATATGAAATAAATAATGTAATACTATATGTATAGTAAAGTGAGGACAGATGCCGCGGTGGGACAGATGCCGCAGATATTGTATTGGCGACACTAGCGCTCCCTGGCCCAAATTAAGAATTTCGTTGTGTGCCTAAGTGCGGTCTGCTGTGTTGTATGCGTTTCCATTGCTTAACTATTAGTATTTAAATATTTCTGCCAGATTTTATGCTTCAAACCTGCGTGGTAAGTTGCTAAAATTATTCTAATAAAGGTATTTATTACATATTTTATGCCAAATAAAGAGATATTTCTTTCCAAAACCGATTGTAACTGTAGACTAGATTCTCGTAGAATACAGACATGTGCTTGCCTTTCTCTCGCGTGATTCAAATAACACAAAATGGTTGTGCGGCATCTTACCCGCCCCTGTGGGACAGATGCCGCACCGAGGTTGAAGGACAGATGCCGCAAAATATATTTTTGTTTTTTAGTTCAATAAATTCATCACTACAATCTCAGTAGAGCTTACATATAAATGAATGTATATTCAGCGCATTTCTTTATTTAGCTAATATTTGTTTAACCCTTTATGTACTGAATTAAGAATTCATGAAAATTTTATCTTCTAAAGCATTTTTCGTGAACTGTTTAAAATACATTAGAAGATTTACATAATCATTTAATAAATTTTAGAAGGATTTTAGAAGGATTGAAGGATTTAGAGAGATTCATTAAATTTGAATTTAGAGGGGTTTTGTGCAATATTTATAACCCCACTCAAATCTTTTATTTTAAATGTTTTTCTGACTCTTTTCTGGAATTAAGAGATGTATAAAGATGTTATTACAATAAAAATATAGAAACATTTCCAAATTAAAAGATCTCCCGTATGTAAGCATGAGACCCATTAGAAGGAACTTCCCTTATCAAAATATTCTGAGCAACAATGTTGGTTTGCCATGTGTGAATAAGGTAAATGTAGACCTTCTACAATTGTCACCATCTAAGCTGTTAAACAAAATTTCTCCTATTCCAGTGGTCAAAAGACTTATACAGACAAGTAAGAAAAAGCAAAAGGCTGCAAATATTACAAGCACAGATATTATAAACAAGAAAAAAGAAGAAGGAAATAAAAAGCAAAAGAAGCAAGAAAGCATCAAAGAACGACAGCTTGGCGGAAGTAAAATGTGTAAAAAAAGGAAGGGAAAGATCAGTTTGAAAACACCCGTGACTTCCTTTAAAGCCGAAAAAATTCTAGTTGAATCCTACAGGGGACTGTTAAAAATTAAAATACGGAACTGAGATAAGGAATCCAGTTTCTATTTCCTTTTCACCCACCCTCTCAACCCTGTCTCATTACTGTTCTTCGCGGTTAACCTTCTTCGCACCCCAGTCAAACCCTTATCTTCGGGGTCACGAAGGGTCACTATTTCTTTCTCCTTACTGAAATACAAAAGACACAGACTGCTTTTTTTTTTCTTTTCGAATAACTCTTACTTTATGGAAGATTATTAGATTTGATTCATAAAAGTTGCTAACGTTGCATAAAGTTGATTAATTAGTGATTCATATAACCCGTATTTTTTGTGTTTGTGTGTTGGAGGGGGGAGAAGGGAACAGGGCCGAAACGAGACTTTTTTGCACCCGGGGCAAACATGGATTTTGGCGCCCCCCCCCCCTCCTCTTCCGCAAAGTATATTTACAAAGAAAATTTTACTAATTTTCTAATCGCCGACTTATTTTAAAGTTTAAAATATGTAATTATAAAATATGTAACACTGAACTACTTAATCTACAATGGCGGATGTCACGGGGGTCATTAGCCCCCTCTGAACACCAACAAAAATATTCTAAAGATAATTTAAAAAATGAAATATACAGTCAGAGTCCCGATTATCCGAGTCCTGCTTAACCGAGTTTCCGCTTTCACCGAGTTATTTTCTTCTGATGGACTGATGCTTCTATTATTATGAAACAGCCATTATAAATGAAGTAGGTGAAGATGAAAGAGCAGTCGTAAAAAGTTAGAACTCTGATTTTCTGGTCAGAATGGGAAGAAAAAAATGGCCATAATTTTTTTTGTGAAAGTTTTGAAAAGAGGGCACTGCCCTATTTAACTAAGCAATAATGCGTAAAATTTGTTTTTATCGTCAATTTGAACATACCTAAGCAAAAAGTACCTGTAATGCTATGCATCTGGAACAAAACAAAAAGGAAAAGAAGATGGGTAGGGGACGGTGCATTTTTAGTGAACTGTTATTCAAAAACCAGTTAAGTCTCAGTCATAAAATTTACAATTTAACTTTATAGTACAAAGATGTTTATTATCCTAAGTTTTCAGAATTTCTTAGTCAGTCCTTTTTGAGATATTAATAAGTGAAAATTGCCAAAAGCAGACTTAACACAGTTTTTGATGAGCTGTACAAAAAAAAAAAAAAAAAAAAAAAAAGGAAACGGTTTTCGGGATGGAAATTTATAAAAATGAGTAGTCCTATAAGAGATCTTTAAAAAAAAAAATATTTAAGGTGAGTCGCATTTCTTTCATAAAAAACAATGGCAGCGTAATGCGATGTTTGACCTTTTATTTCTCCGGTTTTTAAGCATGTTTTTGGTCTAAGTCCTTAAGTCTAATGAAAATTTTATAATTACATAAAATGTCGACAATTTTAAGACTAATGAAAATTTTATAATTACATAAAATGTCGACAATTTTAAGACTAATGAAAATTTTATAATTACATAAAATGTCGACAATTTTATGCTGAACATTTTAGTTTTTGATTCCTCTTGATAGGTAGAAAAATAAAGCAGTTACAGCATTTTCCGCAAAACACGTTTTTCTCCGAAAAATGGCTGTGTAATTTGTTAAAAATGGCCCCTCCAAAAAACTATATGATGAAAAAAAATTTTAGTCATATTTTTAAACTCAGAAAACTATGAGGAAGTCTTTGTTAAAAGATTAGGAAAATTAAAAATGTCGAGCGACACCACCTGGGTGATTTGAACTGGATTGACCCTAATATGTAAATGGTTATTTTGCGCCATAGTATACTAACTACTAAGTGAAATGTATGCTAACGGATAATATAACGCAATGAAATAATTTACATAAATTTTTGTTAAGGTTTTGGATAGCATGGCGCAAAAGATAAACCACATTATTCAATAAATACATTTCAATGCGTAATATAGGTTTAGTGAAAGTGATATACAGTAAAACCTCCCTAAAGCGATCACGTTCCGTTCCAATAAAAATTGGTCGATCCGAAAGGTGGTCTCTTAATGGAGGTCTTGTTTAAATCTAGATTTGAATTATTGAAAAAAGGTAACAATTAATGGTAATAAAATTTATTTTTCACATTAGGAAAAAATATGAAAATTTAAGTATCAAAACAAAAGTTAATTGCATAAGCTAAGTACTATAGAGTTCAAATAAAAAATTAATACAATGACGTTTGCTTTGATTTTACGGTTTTATCTTTTATAACTTTTATTTCCAAGTCGTTTCAAAATTCAGTAAATAAATGCACTTTTTTTTTTGAACGTCAGAAAATAATGAAGATTTCATTAATTTGTTTATTTCTTTGAGAGTTTCCTGACAGAATAGGCCAGGGGAGTTTATTGACCGTCATTCTTAATTTGTCTTCAGAGTTAAATTCATTACCTAAAGAGGCACAAAGATTTAACACTTAAAAGTTGCCGGAATAAAAAAATTCTAATCTTAGTTTAGAAGTTTGATGAATAATGCGCTCTTCGGAATTACTTTTCTAAAAGAACCTTCTTCAAGCGACCAGGAAAAAACGGAATTTGTTTCATTTTCTTCAAGGAAATTGGTCGCTCATTGAGGCAGCTGAACTGGGATGGTCTTTGAATAGAGGTAAAATTAGTATTGAGCCTATGAGAATAAATTTCGTTTCATGAAAAAAATGGTCGTTCAGGGAGGTGGTCGCACAGGGAGGTTTCAATGTATATGCAATTATAAATAAAACAAAAATAAAATGATGAAATTATAGTGCATGGTTAATGATCAAAAGATAAATGAAATGAAATGAAATATGCTATTTGATGCAGAATTTATGGAGATAAAATCGAAAAACTAATGTTTTCTTCGTGTTAGAAATGTCCTGTATATCACAGGTTTTAATTCCAAAACAGATGTGATTTAAAATAAATGAAAATGATGTCACTCTGAAGCAATTATTTTCAAAAGTTTCCCTTTTATGAATAATATTGCAAGTTCACTTATAAGTCTGTTTTAAAATCCAACCCTTCTTGACATAGTTTTCAATCAGAATAACCAGAATTCAGAATTTCGATAATTCAGAAACTGTGTAATCCAGTTCCATTTTTCGGCAAAGTCAGACTATTTTTCAAAAAATACTTTGGAAGATAGTGTTTTGAACCAAACTTCCAGACGGTGACAGTCAGGGAAAGGAAACAAAATGCAGTCTTGAGACATGAATCGCTTTTAACTCAAGATGTAATTCATTTATCCAAAAATAAAAAAAAAATCAACAACCTTAAATAGCCATTTAAGTTTTCTATCTAGTAAAGCAGAGTGTGTGTGTGCGTGTTGGAAGGTGGTGGTGGTGGTGGGGGGGGGTGTGGATTTAGATTATGTGAAGCATTTTAGGGTTGTTGTTACGCGCAAATAATTGGATGTAACTAAAACACTAATATAGTAACTTTCTTGCATATAATTACTTGTCACTGAAGAAACGAGAAATTTTTTCAAAAAAAACGCTGTTTATTACTTTCTTTTATCTTTAAAAAAAGAAAGTATTGGATTCGTGAAAATTTTCGACTTCCAGTTTTCGACGAATTTATACGTTTTAGAATGTCTTGAACACGTTTTGATGGTTTTTAGAAGATGTCTGTGAGTCTGTCTGTCACTCTGCATGTGACAAAAATTTTTTGGGCGCTCTATCTCAAGAACTAATGAACGTAATTTCACAAAACTTTAGATTCAGTTAGACCTTGATATGAACTGGCACTGATTAGTTTTTGGTGAAAATCGACCAACAGGTGGCGCCACTATGCTGCATTATTCATGATAACCGCAATAGCTCTAACTCAAGAAAAAAAGCACGAATTTTCATCAAACATCAGATTCAGTTAGTCCTTGATATGAGTTGATGTTTACTACGTTTTGGTGTAAATCGCCAAACAGGTGGCGCTGCCATGCTGCATTTTTCACGCTTTCTGCAATAGTTGTATTTCAAGAACTAATGCACGAACTTTCATCAAGATTCAGATTCAGTTATTTCCTGGTATAAATTGGTCCTAATTAGTTTTCATTGAAAATCGCCCAAAAGATGGCGTTGCTATGCAGAATATTTTACAATTTGCACAATAGCTCTATCTAAATAACTAATGCAGGGATTTTCATCCAACTTTCGATTCAGTTAGAAGTTGCCAAAGTTGTTGATAATTAGATTTTATTGTAAATCACATGTATGAGATAGAAGAAAGTTTTGGAATTGCCACATCCGACTAGTTTTGTTATTTTGTATTAAACTAGGGGGGCACCACCCCACTGCTCGCTACGCTCACCAACCCCCCGCGTAATCGCTTAGCTATTCTATTCGGTATCGCGAAGCAATTCCTATTTTCTAGTCAACCCCAGGTTATTGTTTGTGCTTAAAAATAATGTAAATAGTTCAATTAAGCTCTATTCATTAGTTTTTGTTGCATTGAAATATCTCAATTTGTTGATTTCCTGCAAGCAAGTAAACCCTATTGTATTTCAGTGGGAGTCTATGGAAATTTGGGGAAATACTGGAAATAGCGCCAAGTCGGCGTCACCTTTGGCGACTAATTTTGGTCGCCAAGTTGACGGCAAACTTGGCGACGTTTGGCAACAGAGTCGGATCACCCCTTGGTAACCTCCCTTATAGCATCATAAAGTTCTGACCAATCAGATGCATTTCACGGTATCTACGCAGATTTTCATTGGCTCACTTCCAAAGCGTTACTTATATATATATATATATATATATATATATATATATATATATATATATATATATAAGGAAATAAATTAAAGATTTCTATAAATCCTCTGCGTCACAGTATGTAGCTAATCGTAACAATTCTTTATTCTGAAATTATTCTGCCTTTTATTTATTATTTATTACCGAAACGTCGTGAAGGCTTACTGTGGACATACGAAAATTTTTTGGCTTATGTCTGTTTGTTTGTTTGTCTGTCTATTCGCTATAACTGTCAGTTTTAATTATTCGCGAAATAAAAAACAAGTGAGTAAGTGTGATCGCAGATCGCACAGAGGATTTGGTTTAATATTTCTTTTAAAACGCTTTACCTTAAGTTAATAAATGAAAATTGTTAATTTATAATTATTAAATTCTTACATAAATGGCAGCACCATTGCGTTTAATTTTAAAATAATTCAAAAATATATATTTTAGTGAAATTAAAAGTATTAAAGTAAAATTATTTAAATAAAATTAAAAAATCAGAATATTTTTAAATTAATCAATTTCAAAAATTTAGCGCCGTTATAAATAAAAAAGTAATATTTTTAAAATCAAAAAATTGTTTAAGACATATTTAAAATTCTGAAATAATTAAGAAAAAACCATATTAATTCTTTTCCAAAAACATATAATATAGTTCGAAGTGAAAAAGAAAAAAATACCTTTCAATTTCTCAGCAATCTTGTAGATAATTTGAAAAAAAAATTGTCCATAGAAATCTATTATTTCAAAAAATTGCCAGTAGATGGCAGCACCAAACAATAATCAGGAGAATCCAATATTTATTCCGTTGACATTAATCAGTTTTTAAAAGTTTCATTCTATTTTACGGTTTTTCATTCCTTTTTTTTTTGGGGGGGGGGGGGCTACACACAGTACTTCGCAAATTTATTTTTAAAAAGAAATTGTGTTAAAATAATTACAAATTTAAGTTTAAAAAATTTCAACGTAAATCGGCGGGATTTGAACTCACAACGTTCTGCATACAAACCCATTGACCTTAATAACTGGGCTATAATTGATGAAAAGAATGAATCTGCTGAAATTGGGATTGTGTAATGTTGCAGAAATGGTCCAATTTATAAAAACTGTGATAATATAAAAGTTTTTCAAAATTTTATGATTTTGGGTGTGACAGGAGGTATTCAGCTCTAGGTGAAAAAAAAAGTCAAGTCTGTAACTTAAATAGTTTCCGAGTGCGAGCCTGTGACGAACGAACAGATAGAGAAGCGAGACTATAAGGGCTTCTTTCGTGAGATGAACGAAACCCTAATGAAGAACATTTCAACATTCGCAAATTCTTATCTTGGTTATTCTCGAATTCTGTTTTATAAAGAATATATATATTTTTTCAAAGTGAACTCTTTTGTCTGCCAATTTCATGAATTATGTAAGACTAGAATCTGCTGCATCCTATCTTGCTGCATAGCCTAAGTTCCGAGAACTTCAACCCTTGCGCTGAGGCGATATATAGATCGGCAATTTTTTTTATTTTGTATGTACATTTTTTTTTCAATTTATTAAATTTTCTAATATTGAAAATTTTTATTGCAGGTGAAATATTTTCTGCAAATATTGTCGGGGAAATTTCAAAACTTTAAAAATTTGTTGAGAAAGATAATAAAATGTGATCCTTCACCGGTGAGGAGTCTTAAATTTAAGAGGCCGTGACTTTTTCTTACATGGAAATTTATAAGCAAAAGATCTGTTCTGCCAAACAATCCATATCTCTAAATTTTTTAAACCTAATGGACAATCAGTGATTTATCATTATGATTCTTGAGGCAATCTTGTTATTTTTTTTTCAGGTTTAAGAATTAAAACAATTATTTCCCGCTAATTATGACGTCATTTTCGACATTGATATGTATGCGGTGCATAATATTGACCTTTCCTTTTTACTTGCTTTACATTTTTTTTTAATTAAATCTTTGTTAACTGTGAGCAGACAATAAACTGTAAGATACTGATACCACGGTTTTCCGTTCCGCTCCCCCCTCTCTTCGCAATATTGGCTCGTTGCCAGGTAGCCGTACGCGCTTTTCTAGTATTTATGTAGTTACATTGCCTTTTAAAGCAGATACAGTGAAACCTCTCTGTAAGGGCCACCTGCCGTTCCATTGAAAATTGGCCCTTATAAGGGATGGTCCTTGAATAGGGGTGACTAAATTTTTCGTTTCTCTTTCTTTTTATCCTGCGATTTTTAAAATCTGCATATTCTTTCAGTAAGTTAGTTCTCTTTGTTTTTAACAATATTGTTTATAAAATTCTCGATGCAATTAAACTGTGAAGCCAATTTTCTTGCAGATGCTCATTGATCATAACAATTAAGAACTTTGATTTTGTCATTCAAATCCAAATGTACTCTTTGGCTTGATTTAGATACCATAACTTTAAAATTTACAAAAGTCTGAGCATAAAATTGCTGGTGTAAAAATTGTGCTTCAATATGCATTCACAGTTTTAGTAAATGTGGAATAGGTTTTTCTAGATAACTTGTTATTCTTTGTGTGCCCATAACAAATGGTGAAGTTTCCCCTCCAACCCAACCCCTACAGGCTGAAAGGTCAAACAAAGTGTGAGGAACATCTATTTGTGTCACTTGTGGAAAAGTTTGTGGTCCTTCATTGTCTTGCTAAATCCTCCTCATCTCCCCCTGTCTTCTTTGTTGCAAGTGCAGTTGTTTGCTGAACTCTTATCTTTTGGTTCAGGAATTCAATACACCTGTTTAGGATTTAAGGCACATGTGAAAAAAATGGCCTTTATGAGGGGTAGGCACGGCCCCTAATAGGAGTAAATTTAACATATTATGCCTATGAGAAAATTTTTCATTCCTAAAAATATTGGCCCTTAATAGAGGTGGTCCTTGAATAGGGGTGGCCTTTAAAAGAAGTTTCACTGTATATACGATTTTGTGTTGCTTAAAAAACCGGCATCACTTGGAGAGTATTTTGTCATTTATTCATGATGTCGCTTCTGATCAGTTTAACATCTTAAAGCTATTTTTGAACTGTGACCTACTCGAAAATGAGTTATTGCAATATTAGTGGAGTTGGAATAATCTACCTGTCACTAATAAATCTTTTGATTTAATCTTACGGCTTCTTCCACTATGCACGGAAAACACCTAAGGAATCATCCTTGCCTTACTGCCGACCATGAAGGTACGACTGCCTTTTAATCATTCTGGTTGGTGATATACACGAGTTATTTTTCTACTGCCTATTTTCAAACCTATTATTAATAACATATTAATTGCCTATTTGTAAACAAAAAAAAATCGAATTCTTGAAAAATGTTTCAACGGTGACAAAATTTTGAAAAAAATTGTTCACCAATTTTAATATTTTTCTTCTCACTGTATATAGTTTCATACATCATATAACATTCTTCTTTATTGTTTAAAATGAATGTACATTAAATTAATATATTATTTTATTTAATTATTTATTCCTACAGAAGTACTTGAAAATTACAAATTGAGATGAAAAAGTGTTTGTTTTAAGTGAAAGATGCCTAATTAGATAATATATTTAATCATTTATTTTTTTAGATTAAGTCGTAGTTATAAAAATTGCTAAAAGCATTTTAAAATATTACATTTATTGTATTTGAATTATATTAAATTTTAAATATATACGCATAACTGTGGGCAATAAATGAATTGGACGTTGACTTTTTAAAAATTCGATCCCTAAGGTGGCAACGGGGGACAAATTTACTTAATTTGCAATATACATACATTTAACGTCTGAATTTGAAGCTTTTAAAAGACTAAATAAAATAAGACAGACCTTGTCAGGTTCTGATGAGCAGATACTATTTCGAATTAATGTTATATGATATTATTTTTTTTACTTATATATTGTATTCGTGTCACTTTCTATGTACTCGGAGTCTTATGGTTACATTTATTTCTTATCTTGAAGTTAATCTCAGATATCATAGTTAGATAGCATTAAATGAACAATCCTTTTGTGTCAATGAAGAGCAGTTCCCCTGCCTATTCAAATGCATACCTCAGATAAGGCAGACAAAAGAGTTTCACTGACTATCTATCGAGATAATGGACAGTCACGGGAAGGTGACTGTTGATTTTCGATGAAGGGAAGTGGGCCCTGCTGGCAGATGGGAAACCCCGTATAGGCTGTTTTGGAAGATGACTTAGATAGCTGAGAGTAATCAGTTCATGCATGGACCTGGAAGTGTGTGGTCACTTTTTCGCCAAATACAGTTCTCTGACAGAGCATGTATTAAGTTGTATGAGGCTCTTGGAGGATAGAGCCGATGTAACGGGAGATCAAATGGGATCTGTGATAAATGTATTTTAACTAACGTAGTGTGAGAGGGATATAGAATATTTTAATAAGCGGACCAGTACACACAAAGTATTTTCTGTATGTAACTTAATGTCGGACCGGATCATCTATATCCGAGTTCTTAATTGTAAATATTGTTTTGATATTTGTAAATAATGTGTAAATAAATTGTTAGTTAAGTTAAATGGAATGAGTTAGTATTCTTTTCGATAAGCCTCTCACAGCAGTGGCGTAGCCAGGATTTCGTTTCGGGGGCGGGTCCAAAATTTTTCCTTCAGGTTATATATATATATATATATATATATATATATAGTAAAACCTGTCAAGATAAAATCGTGAATAGTGCTGAAAAATTCCGTTTTACACAGGTTTTCGTGTTATCAGGTGTATTTGTATAGTATTAATTTCCGTAGCACTATAGAACATTTCTGTTTAAGACAGAATTCCGTTATAGGCAGGTTCCATTTTTACAAATTTTGTGTACTTAAATAAATATACTTATTTATGTCATATGAATAGAATAAAACTTGTCAAAATAGTAGTTGTCTATAACAGAATCCTGTCTTTAACGGAAGCGTTACATGGTCTTAATATGAATTGCTATACAATTAAATTTTCTGAAAACCTGTCTGAAAAGGGATTTTCATCGTTCTTTAGTGAAACATAGTGAAGCCTGTGAAAGCGGAATCTTTCTATAACGGAATCCTGTCTCAAACGGAAGAGTATCAGAATCCCCGCGAAACGAACAATAGATCTTATTGAGGTAGTGTACCTTAGAAGTATAATTAATCACACTTCTTTCTATGGAAGCTTGTCTAAAATGGAGCCTTTTACCAGTCCCTTGAAATCTTGTCTTGACTGTGTATGTATAATAGAAGTATTTCGAGTAACTTTAAGAATTTAGGTATATTCTTATTTAATTTCATAATTTAAAAAAAAGCATGGATAAAAAATGTAAGGCCAATCTCTATAACTGCAACTAATAATACATTGAAGTTACATTAATATTTACCAATGAAAAAGATTCACCATTACGTAAAAAGCTGAGCGCATACTGAAGAGTTAAATTTAATTAACCCATTCGCTGTCATGCATGAGTATACTCGTGGCTTTAATTTATTGATTACTTTGTCACCACTATTTTAGAATTAAAAAAATTGTCTCATTTATTGGCAGAAATTTCGCTGTATTAATAAAGCGAAATTTACCTTTCTGATTTTGTGGTAGCAAACGACTTTTAACAAAAAATTGGAAAATTCTTACTTTATAGTTTTGGCAGCGAATGGGTTATATCAAGTTTCATATTACATAATATTTGCCTGCAATAAAGTTAGGATCAAATGGTTAAGTTTAAAACAGCAATTTCCATGTTTAATTTCTTGCCATTGAATTAAGAACTTGTGCTGTAATAGATATTGGATAATTATTTCACGTGAGTGTCAATTGCATGAGCCGTTCATGCGATCCGCCGCGCTCCCCATGGGAGTTTTTTAGATAACCCAGATAGCATGAACATTGGCAGCAAGTTTTTTTTTTCTGACATTATCTTGCCGCGACAAATTTGAATTCAGAAATTCGCAGCAAATTTCCCACAAGGTATACCATCCCCTACTTGCATGAGTAGATTGTTATGAAACTGATGGCAAGACTGTCTTTAATCACGAAAGTGACGAAAGCAAAAAATCTCTCTTTGAGAGAACAGACAATCAGCGCATACACAGAAATTGCAGAAATTTTATTTAATTAGCACCGCTTTTTCTAAACGCTATACTTATCAAATACCAAAAAAGGCTTGTCTTGAAACGTACAAATATTACCTTTTGCTTATGGCGATGAAAACGGTGCATGCAGGATCCATCCGAAGGGGTTAAACTTATAGTGTAAGAGTTGATAACAGGTAGTGGGGCGTCAAAAATTACTACTTTGCAGTATTTTTTTTTTCTTGTTTGCCGTTAATTTGCAATAAATTTGATACAGCATGAATTTGCCTTGCACGACAAGTTAGCTGCAAGTTCAAAGTGTGGTGACTTCGGCGTTTGCATTATCATGCTGCAGTCTTGCTATGAACTTTCTGTCTTGTCATGCTGAGCTTGCATAAACTTTGCAGGTTTTCAAAGCAAGACTGCTGCAAATTTTCTAAAAATTAAAAATGCTATCTGGGATACTTATTAAATACCAAAAAATGCTCGAAATGAAAAGTACAAGTATTACCTAAATTTGCTTATGGTGATAAAACCGATGCATGCACCTTCTGACGGCGCTTTCACATCAATAGACTTTATCAGATCTATGGACCCCTTCGAAGTGGTTAAACTCATAGTGTGACATGGAAAGATTACTACTTTGCAATAAGTTTGCAGCATTTTTGATTACTTGTTTGTCGTTAGTTTGCAATAAATTTGATACAGTATGAATTTAACTTGCACGACACTTTAGCTGCAAGTTCAAAGTGTGGTGACTTCGGCGTTTGTGTTTTCTTGCTGCAGTCTTGTTATGAACTTTCAGTCTTGTCATGCTGAGCTTACTGCAACTTCGCAGGTTTTCAAAGCAACACTGTTTTAAATTTTCTGCAAATTAAAAATGCTATGTGGGAAGGTTTTAACTTTTAAGAAGAAGATCTTGCATTTTCAGCTACAGAAACTAGTAATGTAAAAAACAAACACATCAAATATAGTTAATGCTGGAAAAAGCAGTTTTATTACAATTTTCTTATTCAGCCATAATTCTTTTGGGTTTCCATGTTTCATGTCTCGCTACTTTTGATACCATATTCGATCTAATAGTTGCTTCCGATATCTGGTCGTCTTTAAGGAAGTTAAATTTTTGTAATAAGTTTATTTGTGATGGATTAGCATTTTTTTGGAAGCATTAGAATGTGTAAAAAATGGTTCATGGTGGTTTCTGTTTTTGTACTTCCCAGCCAATTTATTTTAGATGCTTCGAAACAGTTTTAGAACATTCTCCAAGTTCAGCAGTAAGCTTCGGACGGGTCAGATTTATGCAGCTCTGGAAGGGAAATTTAGGAGCTCCGTGGAGAAGGGGGTAGTGCCCTTCTAAACAATTAATAATCATAAAATTCCGAATCTTCCGATTGCACCCTTAAACAACTTGACAGGAGGATCAAGAACCTCATCTCTGTATATTTCAGCATTCACAGTTGCACTGGTAAAAATGTGTCGGTCACTGCGGCTATTCAAAATGATGTCCCTCCATACCATGGTTGCACGACCTTTTATATCGATGCCTTTCACGAATGTTACCAACCTTATTGCGTGTGATTTTCTCCCTCCATATGGTAACAAGTCTGCAGTAACTCTCTCAACAAAATCGGTATTCATCGGTAAAGAGAACTCGGCTCCAGTCCGTGGTACTCTAATGACGATGATCTCTGCACCACTTTAACAGGGCACATTTCGCTACCGGAATTAGTGGAACACAAATCATGGGTTTCCTTGCATGCAACCTATCACTCACAGTAAACCAGGATAGTCGAGTTCTTGTTGCTGCAGCAAACTCCCTGCAATCTGAACTGACGTCAATTGCTTATTTCTTTTAGCAATCGTCGGCAATTGTCTTGAGAGCCTATTGTGGTGCGTTTTCTACCTTGACCTGGTTGTTTGTGGGCATTATACCAATGTCTTTAAACCGTTTCCAGATTCTTGACATGACGCTTTTGGCTATTTTTAAGTCTTTACAGACCCCTATGAGTGTATGTCCTGCTTCCATCCACCCTATCGCACGCAAATTCTCAAATCGGTCAAGTGTCTTCTGAACAACATGTTCCACCTCCTAGAAGTGAACGTTTTACCTAATTACACGTACAATCCTTAAAATTAGACTTCAAAAAACCCACGTGTGCTCCTTTTCACACGTGAATCGAAAGAACGAGTTGAGGCTGAAAAATTTGCATGTATTTCTGTAGCGAATGTTAATCCAATTGGACTACGTGATAATGTTGACATTGAGTTACCTTTCTGGAAGTTCCCTTAATAGAATTAACATAAAGCACCTTTTTATGTTTAGTCCATTAATTTTTCTCGCCAGTGTATGTTGAAAGTGGTAACAAATAACCAGTCGAAAAATAAAGTTACTTTTATTAATTGCAGGCAGCAGATTTAAAGTAATTGTTAATATTGTCCGTTATAAAGTGAACAAAAGTAAGGGTCACGAAACTCAACCAATGTACCGTTATTGCGTTCGTATAAACTCGTTCTTTCCCATAAGTGTCGACAACAGAACCCCATCAAAGTCCAAGATAAAGAAGTTTTACCTTTAATCTAGTTACAATAAATTTGTGTACACGAAATAGCAGGTATACTTGCATAGTTATCCTTTCGTCTCGGGACATTAAAATGCTTTTGTTTATGAGAGAATTCCGTGTTTTCAGAAAACCTGACAAGAAGGATTCATAATAGGAACAAGTTTCATTTCAGATAGGTTTCAAACGTTAGAAAACACAAATATATAGTTTTGTTTTCGTCGAACCTTGAATTTTTTTCCTTTGAGATAGGTCATCTTCACAGATTTTCCTGTAATAGATTTATGCTCTTCAGAGGTGGTGTTACAGCAGCGGTTTCCAACCTGGGGTAGCGTACCCCTGGAGGTACGTGGCCGGTCTGCTGGGGGTATGTGAAAATAATATCGGTAATGGCGGAAGTCACAAAAATGTTAGGAATATCAATGTAATTTGCATCGATTTATTATATGGTTGTGATAAGAAGATTACTAATGAAAATAAGCATGTTTACGTTATCTCCTTGAGTGGAGGGGGGAAGGGGGCGTGTTTATGAGAAATGTGGGTATTCCGAAATGAAAAACCTAAGAAAGGGGTTCGTGAAAGAAAAAAGTTTGGGAAGTGCGTACGTTTTAGCTGTTTTAAGGGAAGGGATACTGTGAAAACGGAAAGTATTTATAACGGAAACCTGCCTAAAACGGAAAATTTCATAGTCCCGAAGAAAGACATACCTTTGAATTATACCTTCTAAGACGAACACCTCTCTAAAGCGGAATTTTTTATAGATCCTTTGTGATTCTGTCTTAGCAGTTTTTACTGTTGAATTTGTATCCATGATTCAGTAAACCAGGTCTACTTTCGGGGGGGTCCGGACCCCCAGGACCCCCCCCCCCCTTTGGCAACGCCTCTGTCTCACAGCGTGCCCGATATCAAGTATCGGTGGTAGCAGCATATAAAAAATAAAGGAATATTCTTCGAAGTTGTATGGACCAAGAAAGAATGCGACAGACTTGAATACAGTTTTAATAAAAACATCGAAAATACATTCAGTAAACGTTTCGCCAAGCAACCGCAAGGCCTAATCAGTACAATTTATCCATTGTAAAAACAAACAGCTGAACATTACACAGACACAGGCTAGACGCAGACACAGATATTAACAGAAAGCGATACTTAAATATTGAAGAGTAGTAGAATTTACATACACATTTGTGGTACATATATCCACATTCAAATATTTATTGACGATATAGGGGAGCTAGGGGATGTATGGGACAAGGGATGGATGGGACATTCTCAATATTTCAGGCAATAAACATTTATTTTAAATTGCTTCCTAACCCCATATACCTCTACCACAGTGTGCTTCAGAACTAAAAGTAGGACCACATTGCTGTTTTCATTTTCCTTCAAAGTTGCATTTTCTGATATCTCTGCTTAAAAGTAAGCTTTTTTCTCATTTGAAGATGTGAAATATCTTATACAATATAAAAAATTAAGCTATGTTGTAGTTATTTATTTTAAGGTTCAATATCAATAATTAAAATGAATGAATAGTAACCATTGTGACAAAATAAATTTTGAGGTAAAATGGATGAGAAGGGATATTATGCATCGTGGGGATGATTGGGACATTTCAAATGGGGATGAATGGGATATTCTCACGCCTCCCTAGAGATGTTGAAAATTTCATTTATTAATTAAATAGTATTATATATGATGATAAATCAATAATTTACGTCAATTAATAGTATTAAGTAGTATTATATGAGTTGTTATTGTTTAAAATTTCTGAGTGTTACTTATTGTATTGTAATAATTATTAATGGAAATATCAAAAAATTGGTACTAAAACTTAATCAAAATAGATAAAATTGATAAAAATAGTATATGTGTATTGATCAAATGGGGGAAATTATATTGAATTGTGAAATGCTGCACAAATAAATCCCCACCCCTAACATATTGGGTCAATCGGAAAGTCGGGTCGTGTTGGGAAAATCAATTCGTACCGGAAAATTCAATCATTTAATTATTAGACATTGATTCTGATATCTAATGTCTAATAATTATCGGGCATAGTTTTCCGGTACGAATTGATTTTCTGAACACGACATGACTTTCCGATCGACACAATAATTTCCGTTCTGCATGTTTCTACGATACATTTAATTAATATTAATTAATAAGTTATGATTGAAAATTATTATCTATGCTATATTTAAAAGGCATTTTGCACTTTCATTTCAAATCTAAAATGCCTCATAAGTGGAAAAAAAGAACAGGTTGATAGCCGAAGTCCGCATTAAAAGTTAAAACTGCAATAAAAGAAGTTATTGAAAAAAATATATATCGATTCGTGCTGTAAAATCATATATTACAAATATAATTTTCATATAAGGTTATAATTATAAATTTTAATTTGCTAAAATTGAATACAGGGAGGAAAATCTTTGTGTCCCATCCATCCCTATTAGTGTCCCATTCATCCCTGCTGTGGGGATGATTGGGACAGGGAGGAACGTTTTTTTTATTTCATTATATTTTTATGAATAAATCAATCTAGAATAAATATTGTTCATATATGTTGACAAATACCTAATGTATGAAATGTGATACATAATATTGATAGTAACTTAAATAGAAAAATATAAAAAAAATATTTTTTGTGAAAATGTCCCATTCATCCCCCACCTCCCCTATTCACATTTTTGTGTATGCATAAATGTAATAAATATGTATAGAAAAAATTCAATCGTCTATGAATATATACTATATATTGGGGGAAAAGCCGTCAAATAACTGTCTCTGAGTGTTGTTTGTGATAACACTCGTAATATTTTACAATACGGGAATTTTTTGTTAGAAAAATCAGCCATGAATCTATAAAAATATGTTTGGTGTTTATTGTTACGCTTGACATAAAAAAATGATCATGAGTTTCAATTTTAAGTGAGTATTTTTATTTTAAAAAATATTAACTTTGTATTTTATCTCAAGCAATTCAACCAGTTTCTATTTGCTTAACTTTACATAATTGAACTACTAAATTATAACTCCATATAACTGACTGTTTTTATGGTTAAAAATCTTAACTGTAATTTATTTCAAAAACAATAATAAAACCAATTTCGACGTTCTTTTATTCTTTATATAATGAAGAATATTCATGTAACCCACGACTAGGACTTCCCTCAGAGGGATTAGTCTGAGCGATGATAGACATAGAGTGAGAACATAGTGAGAACATAGATTTAATAATAAATCGTGACAAGAATAGAAAATGAGATGCTATCTTTAATTGACAATATGTGGCCTATCTGAAAAATATTCAACCTTTGGACGAAAAAATGCATAAGTTACCTGATACGATATGTACCCTTATTCATTTCGAGGTAGGCCCCTTGCACCTCCACACATTTAGCCCACCGTTCTTTCCACTGCAGAAAATACATCTGGTAGGCTTTGTTTGGAATGGTGTTCAACTCCCCGTTGCATTCGACATATCTCATCTCTACTCTCAAAACGAGATCCTTTTAATGGCACCTTCAATTTCGGAAGCAACCAAAAGTAGCAAGGAGTCATGTCTGAAGAGTATGGAATTTGGCGAACACTGGAATTCCACATTTTGCCAAGAAAGTCTGAATCAGATGCGATGAATGAGCTGGAGAATTGATGAATCTTATGAATTGTTTCTCTTTCAGTATCACCAAGCTTTGACAAAATTTGATGCAGTACCTTTTTTCTACCCGTTCAGTCATCTTGAGAGAAATCAAAATCCGACGCACACGTATAACAACACCTCACTCGGTGGAAGCAGGCAACGACTGGCTCACTTGGATTCGTGGAAAAAAACTGAGGCATGTGCATAAGCTGTCTCATTACAATGTGCACAGTTGCGCCGCCTTCGAATCACTATTGGGCGCGGGAACAATAAAAGTCTGCTACTTATCAAACAGACCTGCCACAAATTCGGATGATGAAAATGAGCAAATTGAATGGTAGAATTACAAAATACTATAATAATATAACATACACTGTATACACTATATACATAATATACACTGTTTTTAAAAAAAAAATTCGAAGCAAACCTACAAGACAGCCGCGCATGGGTATAAAATTGGAAGTGCGTAATAGATCAAAAATAATAGAGAAAATACAACACTAAAATATCCTATATCGGAATTTTTATTTGTTGAAATGATGCCAAAAATATAAACAAACGTTCCGCGCCAATTTGACTACCTCTAAATAACAAAAAAAAAAAAAAAAAGATGTTTGAAGAGAATGAAGGACTTTTATATGGTGTGTGGTCCACTCGAATAGTTAATACTCTTGAATATCTGTTTTCATGTATGCGATGAGGTTGTCGATAAAAGTTTAGGGATTTGTCTCTTGAAAAAGTGATATATTAAAGTCCCGAACATGTCAACAGAGGCATGCAATGCGTCGTTCGCGTGTGTTACAGATGTTCTCGATCGGATTTAAATGATGAGTGCATGCTGGCCACAACATACTCTGTATTGTTTTGTTTTCAAACATATCCTCGACAAGGTGAGCTGTATTATGTGTTAACATCATTAAATAAAACAAATCGGCATTGACTGGAGCGTAATTTATGACACATCTGGAATATTTCGTCTGCATAACATTTGAGCTGTGAAAATGTCATTTCGAATAATTTACAAATCTGTACGTATTTTTCCAACAAATCATGCAAGCTAAAATACATCAATATTAACCCGATTAAAAAAAAATTACCCGAATAAGTTACTATATAAAAAATCGTATAATGGCAATTGAGAAAATGACCTTATGATTTAATCTGTAGATTAGTGCAGCTGAAAAAAAAATGCATGTCAAATTTAAACAGACACTTTCTTCGATTAGAGGCTTTGGCGAGAGAGAGAAAAGCCCAGAGAAGTAACATATTGACAAGTACTTTCCTGCAAACTATTCGCTGTTTCATACTGACATTTATTCAATGTTTACACAACTTATTCAATGCTAGATTAGTAACTACCCGTTTTGTTGGATTTAAGTTGCATGTTTGGCGTGTGTGTGTGGGGGGGGTGTAATTTTATTAAATATTTAATATTTCTAAACCTAACAATACAAATGAATGGTAATTTAGAACGGTTTTCGTTCATTTCATCTTTTTAAATTTTGTATTTTTTAGAAGCCATTCTTAACCATTTTACCATTTACATATTAAAAGTATCCCGTCCAAAAATTTCAACCAGATAAAAAGCTTTAGGTCAGCAGTGGCAGAGAAAAAAAAATCGAAAGTTTTTCGTTCCTGCATCATTTTACATAGCGAAATTTTTAGAAATTGCTTTACTGCGAGTATTTTCGTCTTAAAAGCAACATTCATGCAAATTTTATTCTTTATATTCCTAATAATTCCATGTACTTCGTTATTTAGATTACCTTTTGAACTTTGTCTGCTTTATTTAGTCTTCTTAATTTCGATTTTTTAAAATTCGTTCTAATGCGTACATTGCAGTTTAAATTCTTTCTATAATGAGCATTTAGATCTTATAAGTTACTACCATGCCAAATTTTAAATTTCTAGACTCAACAGTATCACAGAAATTGCGGATTATATCTTTTTTTATGATACACCCTTTTAATTTTATTTTTAACTGACCGGCATTTACGACTTAAAAATAATAGCCATGTGAAATTTCAAAATTTCTTTCTTTAACAATTCCAAATAAATCGTGATTTAGAAACTCTCTAGAACGCTTTACGTTTATTCCTAACTTTAAAATTTCGAACCTTGTAGAAAGCGTTCTTAACGAGTATTTTCATTTTAAAAGTAACCACCTCACAAAATTTTTAATTTTTACCCCAAACAGTATCTTACATAGAGGTCTGCACGGGCCCGGGTTTGGCCCGAGGCCCGTACCAGGCCCGGCCCTCGGGCCGGGCCGTGCCGGCGGAATGAAGGCGAATTTTCAAACGGGCCGGCAGAATTAGGACAATTTTTTCAACGGGCCGGGCCGGGCCGGCAAAAAAATTAATCGGGCCTATCGTCCCGATATAAGAATTTAAGCGAAGCAGATAAAATACGAGCCATTTTCAATGAATATGATTTTCTCGAGAAGTATAAATGCGCCTCACGAGCCGATGCGAGTTTAACAACATCAGTACAGAAATGTAACATGTCCATCGTAGAGATCGCCATCGTACAGTTACAAGATGTCTGATTCCGAGTTTAATTTTTTTTTCAGCAGACTCGTGCCGGGACGGAACTGGTCTTAATCGATCTCAGGATGTGTAGAACAGTCATTGCGTTTTGTAGTATTAATAGTAATAATGAACTTCTCTTAACAGTATCTTTGGAAATATACCTTAAGGTGGTTCTCATATTCACTGCTCAACCAAACGTCCAAGCCGGGAAGTTTTCACTAAGTTGGTTTACGCTTTGTAGCAATGTGATAATTCACATCATTAATATTCAATAATTTCAAGCGTAATTTCACTGCTGAAATGTAGTTGAAAAATTAATTAAAAATTGTATATCCACCGATGCTAGGTTTATTTGCGTCTCATGTTACGCCACTAGAATGTGTGCTCATGAAGACTTCTCCATCTTGTGCTGCAGTAGCAGCCTTACCAACTTATATAAGTGAGAAATGCCAAGCTGGACATCGTCCTTGTGGTTTAGTGGTAGAGCACTGGAGATCTATTCCAGGGACCCGGGTTCGATTCCCGGCTTGGACGTTTTTCACTAAGTTGGTTTACGCTTTGTAGCAATGTGATAATTCACATCATTAATATTCAATAATTTCAAGCGTAATTTCACTGCTGAAATGTAGTTGAAAAATTAATTAAAAATTGTATATTCACCGATGCTGGGTTTATTTGCGTCTCATGTTACGCCGCTAGAATGTGTGCTCATGAAGACTTCTCCATCTTGTGCTGCAGTAGCAGCCTTACCAACTTATATAAGTGAGAAATGCCAAGCTGGACATCGTCCTTGTAGTTTAGTGGTAGAGCACTGGAGATCTATTCCAGGGTTCTAATAGGGTTCCAGATCTATTCCGGGTTCGATTCCCGGCTTGGACGTTTTTCACAAAGTTGGTTTACGCTTTGTAGCAATGTGATAATTCACATCATTAATATACATTTCCATATATTTATTTATATTTCCTGAAATTATGCTCCTAATGTGATAATTTTTTGTGTAACAATAATACTAATGTGCCCAAACATAAATACGCTGAATTTTCAATTTTTATAATTTTATGATATGAATTATGAATTATGAAATTAATATTCGAAAAAATTATGAATTGCAACCTACAATTTTTTTGATGGATTTAGATTTATTAAGTCCTGCTTTATGAAAATCCGAAATTTCACATTTTTCTTCCAAATAGTTTTCAAATTATGCTTAAAAAACGGCAAAATGATGATTTAAGGGGCCGTCTATGATAGAAGTGAGTAGATATTTTGAAATTTCTTCTACTGTCCCGTTGTCTAACAGGCTTCATTGACTGCTTAAGGTGCCTTGATCAAGAAGGAGGCTCTCTCGGTTAACAATCGACTACGGAACTTCAATTTGGATACAGCCCTTAAAATACGCACGTTTTATAATAATTAATTTCTCGGAAACTTATGGTACGAATGGCATAAAAATTGGTTTTTAGGCTAATTGAAAGGCGTAGAGTTCATTTATGCTGTCAGAATTGGGTATTGCCATTGAAAAAAATGAATTTATGGTTTGTTTTAATATGTAGATGGTCCCTAAGCAAAATTTATATACACCATTTAAAAGTAGACTTCATTTCCAATCGTTTGGTACCGGTAACTTTCTTCTACAATAATTTGTTGAGGAGTTAGTAGGGGGTGTTTCCTTTTTTTTTTCCACGACTGTACCTCCTTTGGATTTGAAAAAAGCCTTAAAAATGAGAGAAATATTTTCACAAATCTACTTTTTATTATACAACATCAAAAGTTATCATGTTTTTAATCCTTTATTCTGAACTACATTAATCTTTTAATGAATCGTTATTTCCATTTTGAAATGTGTGTAGACACGATGATTAAAACACTGTAAGTAATCGTTAATGTTTACTATTGTGTGTTTTCTGTTTTGCGAACATCATAGTAATCTAAAATATACTGTAAAATGTTCCCATAAATATGTATTTAGTATTCATTAAAAGAATCTTAATTGTATGTTGAGAAAAAAAAGGATTTTTTTTTTTTTTTTTTTGTAAAAATTGTGTCAGGCCGGGCCTGTTTTCACTGATTTTTGTACGGGCCGGGCCTGGAAATTCCGGCCCGTGCAGACCTCTAATTCTCACAATTCGCAATTTTAGAAATTTTCTGCTCCTGCACCCATGGAGGTTGTTGTACCGACATAAAATACAGTCTTTGTTAGAGCAGAGATGGTCACCAGCATTTTCAAACTATTATTTATTAAATAAGGTAGGTAGTTTCAGAGATTACATTCCACAAACACACAAACGTTACTACCTTATAATATTAGCAAACACGTAGATAAAGGAGCCGTTTAACTTTTATTATATAAAAATATAAATAGTTTATTTAATACGTGTTAACAGATGTATTTATTAAAATACATACATAAACAGTTTAATACTTCTTAAATTTTATTTTCATAGTCGTTTATATCATTTAGCAATTATTTGATTTATTTTGTTTACTTGCTGCATAGCTGCATTTTTTTTAATTCAAAGAAATCTAAATCACAACTAACTGCCCTTGGCGACCAGTTTGGTCTCCCTTAAAATTTATGTTTGTGAAAGCATGCTAAGTATTGTATCATGTTACTTTTATTCATAATTTAATTTACTTGGACTCCCTTAAATATAAATAGTAGAATCCCTTAAGCTAATATTAGTTTTTGTTGCATTAAAATATCTCGATTTGTGCATTTTCTGTAAGCAAGTAAATCCTATTGGTTTACAATGGAAGCCTATGAGAATTTGGCGAAATATTAGAGATATCGCCAAGATCGCGTCACTTTTAGCGACACATTTTGGTCACCAAATTTGGCGATATGTCGCCAAGTTGGCGACAAACTTGGTGGCATTTGGCGAAAGAACAGGGTCTGCGTATGCTAAGCCCCTTATAGGTATGATGATGCATTAAATGCTGTTCAATAACCATTGAGGTGCGTTTTATCAAGGTATTCGGGCGTTGCCATTAAACAATTAACAAATAATCGCGATTTCTATGCCTCGTACGATAACGTAATATATATATAGATTTCATTTACTAACACTATGCTAAAAAAAGGCCATGCATGATTGTCGCTGTCTGACTTCGGAGCATGTGTGCTTTTCCTCCTACCGAACTGATCATGATTTTAGCAAATTCAGATTTTTATGATCCTATTTAGAACAATTCCTACTTATTTGAATTTTTCCTAAAAATTATTCTATAAAACTTTCTGACATTTTAAAGTTGTCATGAAGTTTTTTTGGTACTACTTAGTTATCCTGTCGACCAATTTCGCCAAATTATATAAATCGCCAAACCACTCGCCAGATTATACAAATTGACATAATTTTTCATTTTAAATAACGAAAGAACAAATAAATTAGTATAACATTAATAAAATATAAATAAAACGTCGAAATAAAAATCACTTGATGGCGTATACACGTGTAACTTGCTTAAAGCCAGGTGAATGTGACACTTATGATCAACCATTATTGGCGTCTAATCTTATAGTTTGGTGAAGATTTTTGGCCGGCGGGATAACCAAGTAGTACCGTTTTTTAAATATGTTACTATCAAGTTATTTGCCATCAAGATTAGACGAGTTCCATCTAGTTTCATTTAAAATACTAAAAAAAAAAAAGGAAGAAGAAATGATGCCATAATCAAAAAGTTCTATTTTATCATCAAAGAACTGTTTCTAATTTTCACACGCGAGATATAAAAGACGTTATTGGTGATTGAAAAATTATGTTACAGAGATTATAGCAAAATATCAAATACTAATATATATATATTTTTTCTTTTAAATAGAAAAAAATCCATATTTATTTCCCTGTTTAAATAGGTTTTATTATACTGTAATATTAGCTCGTGCATATTTTCTTTGCTCCATGTGCTATAATCCGATTTTCTAATAAAACATCCAGCCAGTGAAAATGACGTACACTAAATTTCCGTGACGTTTGTAGATAAATTGTGCTTTTTTATCATTTTTTTAAACATAATTTTTAAACGGTTTGGAACTTATTTTTGAAAGTAGGTGCATTCAGTAGCTTACCCTCATATGGTACCTTCTGGTGCAATCAGAAACGAAATCCGACAAATATTTTTTGAGTTATGCTTGACGAAAGATTTTTATTAGGCATTCATTTAGTAGGTCATGGCATTAATATCCATCTTAGCTGTATGTGGCCGGAAAGTAATATTGCGCTGTGTATTAGTCTTCGCTTCGCTCAGGCAATTAAATCACAGTTCACGAAAATGAGTGGGAGAGCAATTTTGAAGATTTTACTATTCTATATAATTTCACAGTAAAGGCAGCATATTTCACGGCCATAAGTTTTACTCAGGTGTTGATCAACATGAAAAAGCACGACAAGATTAAAATATTTGCTAATTCTATTTTTTATACATATGTACAGTATTTACAGCGAAACATTTGCCACTAATACTTGTATAAATATTTATTCCTCTCTGGCAATCCAAGTTAATATTTTTATAATAATGAACATTTATATTCTTCCATTTGGAAGATCAAGAAAAACAAACTGCAGCTAGCATGCTGCGATCGAATTTGCATCATTCTAAAAAACTAAAGAACAAATGTTTTAATAATAATTCTCTAGTAATTCACGTGATCCTTGGCGCCTCTGTCTAGTTGAAAAGATGCCGCGAAAGGGAGATGCGAAAATATTCCACATTATATAAATAGTTAAACAAAAAGATGCTTGCAATGCATACTATGTTCTTTTTTAGGTGAATTTCTTTTTACAGGAAGAAAGATACAGCAAATTTGATTAGAGACGGAGAAAAGTTGAATTGATGATTTCAATCGTTATATTCTTTAATTAATGATTCCCTTCCTAATTTCATTCATTAATAGATTACGTGTTACAATGGCTTTAAAGTAGTTACGTTTTCAAATAACAAAATGGCTTTTTTTTTTAAACCCAAAAGTATACAGAAGGAAAAGCAATTCCTTACGGATAGATTAAGTACTTGATTCATAATGGTTTATTACTTTACATTAGTGTATAAGCAAATCAGAAAATTATAGATTATAATAATCTATTAAAATATTGCCGTCAGCGTTCTACAAAACCCACATTTAAGAGTTTCAAAAAACGTTTCATAAAATTGTTGCAGTAGGATTTTATATATTTGTGAAGGGTAGATAATAATGTTGGGATTCTGAAATTTAAACTTCCTATTGAGAATGACGCTGCCCACAGTTATAATTTATATATATATTTTTTTTTTTTTTTGTAAGGGAAAGAATGAGAAATAATAAAAAAAGAACGAAAAGCAATAAAAAAAAATGAAAAAGAATTTAAATACTTTTATGTTCTGCTCTGTAAACATAATTTCTGTATTTAAAATTGTAAAAATATTTTAAATTTACTAAAACAAATTAAAAAAAAACATTTATTAATCAAATTGTACAATTTTAAAATGCATCTCTCTATTCTAAAAAAAAGTAACTCCCGCTGTCACCGCCGCCGCCGCCGCCGCCGCCGGTTTTGATTTTTTTGTGACCGGAGGGCTTTCTTCGTTAATATTAACAAAAATAATGCATACAAAAATATGCAAATCGGTGGTTTTATACAGAAATGTTTGATAAACACGCTGATGCAGACAGTTTTCAAATCGAAGAATTATTTTAAGAGTTATTTAATGCTAAAGTTGGACAAAATCGTTCCACTAAAAAAGTTTTATAGCAGCAAAAACTATACATGGCAGTGTAATCATTTTTAGATCATTTTATGCGTTAGAATTTGCCGGAGTGCAGATTGCATTAATTTTTTTATTTTTACTCATTTTTTCAGGTTTTATTTCTATTTTAAATTCAAATTTTCAGCATTTCTAGAGATATTTTTTACAGATTTCAGAAAATTGTACTAATTTAAACTGTTGCCATCTGTATAAAAAGCGCAAGCAATAATGTTTGCTTCAAATTAAAAATTTATTTACACGTGACTATTATCTCTCTATTCTAAAAAAAAGTAACTCCCGCTGTCACCGCCGCCGCCGGTTTTGATTTTTTTGTGACCGGAGGGCTTTCTTCGTTAATATTAACAAAAATAATGCATACAAAAATATGCAAATCGGTGGTTTTATACAGAAATGTTTGATAAACACGCTGATGCAGACAGTTTTCAAATCGAAGAATTATTTTAAGAGTTATTTAATGCTAAAGTTGGACAAAATCGTTCCACTAAAAAAGTTTTATAGCAGCAAAAACTATACATGGCAGTGTAATCATTTTTAGATCATTTTATGCGTTAGAATTTGCCGGAGTGCAGATTGCATTAATTTTTTTATTTTTACTCATTTTTTCAGGTTTTATTTCTATTTTAAATTCAAATTTTCAGCATTTCTAGAGATATTTTTTACAGATTTCAGAAAATTGTACTAATTTAAACTGTTGCCATCTGTATAAAAAGCGCAAGCAATAATGTTTGCTTCAAATTAAAAATTTATTTACACGTGACTATTATAAACAGGAAAAAAAAACTTTCAAATTAGAATTAAATAATTACGTATAAAAAGCAGGAACTTATTAAAAATTACGTCATAAAAAGTATACACGTGAATTTTAAAGGAGAAAGGATATTGTAAAATAATAAATTCATTAAAATGCGTTAGAAGTCTTAGGAGAAATTACGTCATATTTACGTCACATTATAGTTATTACATAAAATGAACACAAAATAATATTGCAAAAAAGTTTAAATTTAGAAATTGCGCTAGACATTTATTTTATATTTTGAAAATTAATTTAAAATGTCTCATTTAAAAGTACTTTCTTTTCGCTTTGTTAAAAAATACGAGGAGACAAAGACTCTATTTACTTAATTCCTTTTATATTAGCTTATTTTGAAATTTTGTTACACGTGTATACGTCATCAAGTTATTTTTATTTCGACACGTTTTATTTGTGTTTTTATTAATGTTGTACGAATTTATTTGTTCTTTATAATAAAACACTCATACTACAATATATATTAAAACACACATAAATAACGCCTGCATTCACCAGTTAAAGGTATATATAAATATTATACAGACATATTGTTTGTATGTCTGTATAATATTTATATATACTTTTATTTGTTCTTTCGTTATTTAAAATAAAAATTATATCAATTTGTATAATTTGGCGAGTGGTTTGGCGATTTATATAATTTGGCGAAATTGGTCGACAGGATAATCAAGTAGTACCGCAGCGGATTTGGCGTTAAAATTCCCCAATCAAAGAGAAATGACTAGAAATTCGTTTATAGGGAGATCGCCACTGTTTTTTAAATTTTAATTCAATTTTTCGAAATCTTTTTAAAGCCGATCAAATTAGCGTGCATTTAGAGTCTGCGGTGTCTGGACGGGGGTTGGCGAGCGTAGCTCGTAGGGGGCCGAGCCCCCTAGTGCAGTAAGAAATAGCATCTGGTATATTTTACAATTCAAAATGTATATAGTAAGACACACTATCAATGTAATTTTTTAAATCAATTTCATTGGCGTACAAACGCCTTTTTAAATTATTTAGTCTGTCATTCAAGATCAAATATTTTCTATTCCCGGGAGGTGTTTTGTGCCCTGCTTGAAGCATCCTTAACTTGCCTGAATTACTATCTTCGTCCTTCTGTAATAACTCAATGAATGAAAAAATATTTAGATGGCATGTAGTTGATCTTTTGTTAAAGCTTGAGTGCCAGCCTTCCACCGCATTATTTGTTCTCTCATTCATATTTCTGTAATGATTCCACAGATCTCTGCAATTTAAAATTTGAATAACATTATAAAAAAATTTATATATGTATACACACACACATATATATATATATAAAACCATTATAAACATCATAATACAAATTATCAACAACAAATGTGAATATATTATAAAGAAATTTATTCAAACTAAAAATAATGTATAATTTGATGATGATTATAAAATTCTATGAAACAGATTCTTATAACAAAAGCAATACAGAATTGAAAATACAGAAAACATCGGAAAAATGGAAATATTTGTGGAACCAAGGCAGAATCATCAGGCCAAAATTACCCTGATTACCATAAATAACATGTAGTGTTCCATATTTGCATTGGCCATAGCAAGTTAAAGAATTCAAAATAATGCCGTACACACACACACACACACACACACACACACACACAAAAGTCTGAAATAACACCAGATAAAAATATTTAAATAAAAATACAAAGGATTACAATAGATTAAAAAATAAGCATATCACCAATTGAAGACCCATCCAATGCATAAATGAAGAAGCATGAAAGATATAAGGAATGATATGCATATGTTGCCATAAATATCTAACTAAATATCCATGAGCATAAACCACACTGCAAATAGAGGCGTCTTAAATTTAGACACATATGTGACTGAAAAAGAATTTCAGTCACTTAAGTGTCTGAATCTGAAAATTCAGACATAACATACGTCTAAATTTAAGACACATAAATGTCTTACTATGATCATGCTATAAACGAACCGAGAAACATGTGTAAATTATCCGTTACAATTATCCGTTACAAATTATCCGTCCATAATTAACAACCGTCTGATTTTAACCCGAGAGTAGTCGCGACATTTTTTAGAACGTTAGTAGTCGCGTTCGGTCCATTTGCCGCCGTTACCAGCAGGCCGAAAACGAAGGGGAAACTTGCCGGTGTTATCAGATGATCGAAAACGGAGAACGTAGGGTGAAAATAGTGACTGAACTTTAAAAGATTACAGCAATTATTCATTTTACAACCTTTTACAGCAATTATTTATTTCGCTTCAGTATATATTCAGTTGGCATCTAGATAAATGTTTTTAATAACTCTTTCTCGGTTTTGCATAAATATTTAAAAGTAAATAGTAAATGATTTGATTGAATTTCTGATGTTACTATGAATCAATAATTAGTAGGAAAACATTTACTAATATGAATCTAAATTCATGATAGGGGTATTTTTATTTATTTATTTATTTATTTATTTTTTTTTTTTTTGGAAGGACAGAATCAGAGTCAGGTAGATTTTTTTGATACTCCGGCACTCTATATCCATTTAATAAAATAAAATTAACAAATTTAGCATCATTATATTACACTGACATTAAATTGAACAATTAAACTGAAAATAAAAATGGAACCTATGACATGCAACAGCAAATCAAATAAAATACCACTAATTCACCAGCATATTGCGGACGATTAATTCATTTAAAACATATGAAAAACCATCAAATTTGATGCCATAAACAATTAAAGACAATATATATATATATATATATAAACTTCCTGTACAATAATACCATTGAAAAATAAGGAAAATGACCAATAATTATGAAATCACAAATACCACATAAACCAAATATTATTAAAAATGTATAATTATATATATACATATATATATATATATATATATATATATATATATATATATATATATATATATATATATATATAATAAAGAAAAAGGTAAAAAATACTTAACTTCGAAATTATAAATGTAAATGTTGTAACTACGTTTTATTTATTTATTTATTTTGTGGGGTGTCTGTGTGTGTATGAGGAGAGGGGGGCACTCGAGATTTTGTGATTAAATCCATTTTTCAAATGAAAATGCACGATTTGTAGTTTTTCTATTTATTTCAGGGTGGGAGCAGCGCCCTTGAATAAAAACTCTGAATACGAATTTCGCTCATATAAAGTAAATAATAAATAAGTTATTGAAATTATATATTTAATTTAAATACATTTGCAATTGTAAATTTAAATCCTAAGATGGATAAATTATTTTAATTAATAGAATCACTGAAAGGTTCATCTTAATAGGGATGTATTTTACAGAAACTATTTAATTAAAATGAATATTTAATTGTACATTTCATAATAAGGTATTAATGTTATAATTTATTGTTTTATAATAACGTTCATTAAATTAATAAAAACAATAAGAAAATTTTCTGGAAAACATTATTCTGAAAAATAGTTTGAACAATTGATGAAGGACAACAAATTTAAATTTGTTAGATACTGTCCCCAAGCCTCTATTGGATTTCAATAATAATTTCTGCGGCATTGTTATAAAAAAAATGTGTTTTTACTTACAGTATGAAAATTTAAAAATAGATAAATTTTATAAAAATTCTTAAAATATTTTTTTTTAAATCATAGTATAAACATTCACTGAATTATCCAAAAAAGTTTTTTATTTGCGTAATTTCTAACCTACATTATAAAATTCTCATTATTTTTCTTATTGTACAAATAAATTATATGTATGTTTTTCGCAAATATACACACTACATTTCTGAGAAGATTGTTTTATCTTTCGAATATGTTTTATTGTACAAAAACGATACTTTTCAGATTTTGGATATACGGCAATTTTTTTTACTGATTCCCACAAAATTCTCTTATCTTTTTTTTTTAATGTTTTTGCAGTGTTATTGTCTGTTTTCTTTCATTTATATGTTCGGGTAATAAATGGAAAGCAAGTTCTTTCAAATAATGATGATGAATTTCCCTTTTTTTCCATATTTAAATAATTATCGATTTGAGAATTTATTCTCACAATATTTGACAATGAAAAAAATGTTGACCATCCATCATTTTTTTGTGCGGACTACACAACTAATATAATAAAACAATTTTAAGTCACATTCTAAAAGTAAAAAAAGTACTCTTTGAACGAATAAAATAGCAGAAAGGAAAGAAAGACGAAATAACAGCAGACAGAGAGTGCGTGCTTCGAAGAAACCTTCCCCACAGATTTCGCGGAAATGGGAAAGGATGAAAACGAGGGGGGAAAATTCAACTAACGTAAGTGGTCGCAACGCGGTCATTTAGACCGATTGAAACTTAAGAATGCGATAAAATGCTAAGAAATAGCAGGACTGACTTGCAATTTTACTACACAAGAGTGTGAACACTCAAGGTCAGCTACACGGAATTTGGCTATCGTAACTTTAACGGGAAATGAGTTACAGGAAGATAACGAATTTCGGGCGGGGAAAAGACCAACGCGCGACTATTAACGGGTTAAGACGATACGCTCCAAGCGATAGTTAAACATCATCTTTGGTACTATTCTTAACAGCCAATCAGAACGCTGATTTCCGCGCGTGTCATCTACAGCACCTTCATGAGATAAGAACAGAAACAATTAAATTTTCACCGCCGCCATTGCTTGGATTAAAAGGAAATGTGTTAATCTGGGTATTTATTGAACGAACGAGTAAGTCATATTTAATTCTAATATTTTATTCCGATAGATTTTCATCCCTTTGAATATGAGTGAAATCGTTTATAAAAATTTATCTCTTTTCTGTAGTTTAATGCTAAATTTTTGATTTCACTAACGGTCGTCTGTTATATGCCTTCTTAATGTAACGGAATGAAATATAATTGTTTTGAAAATTAAATAGCAATGCTGTAATTCTATTTGCTTGACCTTTGTAAATAAACGAATGAGTGATAGTTTAATCTTCATTTTCGATAGGGTGATGTGAAATAATTATAATTTGTCTTTGCTCAAAAACAAAACTTGCAACATAGGTTTGAAAAGTTGAATGATTCATCGCTTCATTTATCAGAGATAAAAACATTAAATTGAAGCCATTTGTAACTGTGTTTATTCTATGTTTGTTTTTTACTGTTTACTGACTATAAACGCTTGTAGTATATGACATCAGGCATTTATTTTATTTTTTGTTATTATTATTATTTTGGAGCTAAATATGATGATTCATATTTTTATGATATTAGGAAAAGTTTTCAGATGGATAAAAAGCATTAATATTGTGAAATTTGACTGTATATATTGCAGTTTTTAATCACGGAACTAAAACTTTATAAAGATTTATTCTTATTGATTTTTTAATTTATTATTGAAAATCGTAAATTTTGATATCCAATGTTTCAGATTTAAAATTTACCAAATTTCTAAAAATAATATGAATTTTTTATATCATCCAGTAAAATTTTTGAAAAAACGGAGAAACATTTTATTCATATTTTGCACTTTACGTTACTGTTTAGCAGTATAATTATAAAGTTTAATTAATATTTTTTGTGTTTTTTAAATTGGTATATTAATTTTTTTTAATTTATATGCAAGCATTTTTTTTTGCGATATTTTGTTCATGATTTTAAATTTTTAAAATTGAGTAACGCGAGAAATAATTATTAAATTTCCTTTTACTGCAATCGAATTTGCAACGTTTCTGGTACAAGTAATTGTTGGCACTAAAAAAAATTACACATGATAATTTAGACATCAATAAAGAGTTGTTTATGCCTTGATATGAAGTTTATGTATAAAACTGCCTTATATTTTTAAAAGTTCGTATTTACTTATATGATACAGTATTAAATATATTTTTAAGCCATTTAATAACTGCTTTTTTATGTTCAAAACGTTTTTCAAACAATTAAGAATAGTACATATACTGTATGATATATATATTTTTTTACTTTCTATTTTCTTCTGTTTTTTTTTCTATTTCTTAGATCAACATTTTCTTATCAAATATATAAAATCTATTTAGCTCATATTCAAAGGATACAAAGTTTACTGGAATAAAAAATAAAATAAATTAAATATGACTTGTATCGTGTTCTTCCATAAAAAAGAATAATAATGATATACATTTTTAAACAATAGCGGGTGAAAATTTTAAATTGAATACGGAATATGTTTAAAGAAAATTATACACATATTCCGAAGAATGATATATAAAATTGGATACCAAACTGGTGTTTACTTTTAACTAAACAATGAAAAATTACCACACATTTAAAAAGAAAAAATAATCTTACACATTTTTACTACTTAAAATGACTTAACGATTTTATTTATATGTTCTTAAATGACAAATACAAAATGGCTAAGTTTTGAAATTAGAAGTAATTTTTTTTCTCAATGCTATTAAAATAGAATATTTATTTACTATTTTATTATTTACTCATGGTTATATAGCTGTTGTGATTATCATCAGATACATATGTAAAATTGCCTATGGGGCAAAATCTAATTTTTGAATTATATGAATTTTCCTTTTTTGGGGGGGTGGGGGGGATTTTCTTGCCCATTTTCGCGTACACGGGATATTTTAAATCTCGTTCGACATTCCACCGAGTATGATAAATATTTTGAACTTTTAGAGTAGGACAAGATAATATATATATATATATATATATATATATATATCCATATACCTTAAAAACCCTTAATAGCGGACACTTCGGGACCGCGAAATTTGTCCGATAATCACATGCCTGCTTTTGTGAGGTAAAAATAATACAAATATGTATGCCTTGCGGATCACAAAAGTATTCGCTAAATCGAAGTATCCGCTATTCGGGAATAACCATTAACCTCCATAACGGATACTCCCGAATACCGGGCATCTGTATTTAGCTAACCATACTGCAGGGTTGCATTTTTTGCAAAAGGACTCCTTGATTAAAGCATGAGTAGTGCCCCGTTCTATTACGATTTTAGTTTCCCCCAAATTTCATGTGCAATATTTGCGAAGCTTATATTTTAAATCTGTTTCGAAATTGTACTGATTATAATCAATATTTTGAACTTTTAAAGTAAAATAAGATTAAAAACAAAATTTTAAAAAATCTAATATTTAGATAAATATTTTTTCTTTTTAATCTTATTCTACTCCTGAAGTACAAAATACTCATTATAATTAGTACAATGTCGTAAAAGATTTAAATTATCAGCTTTATGAAAATTGCATACTAAAATTGGGAGCACCAGAAAATCAGGCGGTATGGGGGTAGAGGGGGCAAGACAACGGCCAGATATTTTTTCCAGTATTCAGCGTGGTCAAACATGGCTACATAAAATGCTTACAAAAAATGTCTGCGATTCAGACGTTTCAAGTGTCTGAAATTCAGTCGCAAAAAGTGTCTGAAAAAATTCAGACATTTTAAAATGTCTGAAAATTGAACACTCCGTTTCAGACACTTAAGTGACTGAATTTCAGACATTTTAATTTACAGTGCATGGAGCAAAAATATGTAGTGTAAGCAGGTTTAAATAATAAAATTACATCATTTTCACCAATGGAACATAAATTCTACAGTCCTCTATCGTTGAATAAAACAATTACAGTCTTCAAAGTATTCACTAATGGATCATATTTAGTGCGGCCCTAAAACTTTAAATAAAATATTTAAATTTTGCTACACAAGAATGTATTTTTACGAAAAAACATGTTGGTGGAATGAAAACTAAGTTGTAAGTATTAATAACTAACAGTAGTTTAAACATAAATCATTAACTGTATTAAATTAATAGAATAGAGGAATTAAAATTTTTGTCTACCCTACATATATAAAATCCTAATGAAACGAATTTATGAAAAGGATATTATGAAACGGCTGAATTGAAACGAATTTATGTAACGATTCTATGAAACGACTGATTAAACAACTGATTATATTTCACGGCGATTTCTCCAAAAATATGGAATACTTTGCGATGAAATTAACACCAAAAATCCATATTGATCCGCAGATCTCAAAACTGGTATTAGAATTTTTAAATTCGAATTAGGTTTTGAAATATTATTTTTTTTTCTAATTTTAAATACTGTTTTCCTAATGATGGCAACTCAAATTTCAATCATAACAGATATATTTTTTTCATATTTCAGAAAAGGTTATTATTTTAAACTAATTTGGCGACCAGTTTGGCCTCCCTTAAATGTATGCTAAGAACAATGCTTTTTTTTTTAGTTCATCATCATTTTATTTAATACAAAAAAGTTTCATTTAAAAACACTTAAAATTAAAGGCTTTCACTTCTTTTTTTTTTCTTTTTTTTAAACGAAACGAAAAGAAAAATACTAAGCACAGGTGCCATATACGCAACACTGTACCTAATTGGTGCAAAAATGGCGTTATTTTGCCTGACATGGTAATCCGGCTATTGTTGCTTATTTATTAATAGATGTTTATTTACTTTTATTTACTTTTTATTTTAAGAAAAAATGTTATAAATTGCTTTGTTCTATAGTTATTAATTAATTTGTTTTATTTATTGTTATTTAATTTTAAAAATAATAGAAAATAATTTAAAAATACACATGTCTAACTGGTATTCGAAAACGAGGTTTTCACCAAATTGTCGTAAAAAAAAAAAAAAAAAAATCACGCAAACCCGGTGCTTATAACACCTGGGTTAAATATTAAGTAATGCAAGAAATCATGACATTTAATTTCAAATTCAAAGCAAATGACCAATATCGCCAAATTATATAAATCGCCAAACCACTCGCCAAATTATACAAGTTGACGTAATTTTTATTTTAAATAACGAAAGAACAAATAAATTAGTATAAAAATATAAATACAAGTAAAGCGTCGAAATAAAATCACTTGATGGCGTAAACACGTGTAACTGCCTTCAAGTGAATGTGACATTTACGATCAACCATTATTGTTTAATCTTATAGTCTGGCGATAGATTTTTAGTCAATGGGATAACCAAGTAACCGTTTTAATTTACCACTCGAAAAAAAAAAAAAATGCCAACTTACGAGTTAAAAAAAAGTTGTACTTTTCCGTTATATGGACACCATTGTCGCCAAGCCTAATAGTTGGCGCAAAATGAAAATCACGTGAATTGAAACATTTGAAAAATAAAAGAAAAAACACTGTCGATAGTAAAGTGAGCCTTTTAAAAATTTTAAGCGTATTAAAATTGAAATTATCTTTTATTTCAATCGGTAGTGAAGACAATATAGCGATTAAATTATGTTTATCAGGAAAATTTGATAAAATATTTTTTCCCCCCACATTTCAATTGTCGAGAAACAGTTTATTTTATAAGCCAAAAAATTCTGTCATCTTCAACTTTGACAAAGACATAGACAAAAAAGAATCCATTTTTGCGGAAAAAAGGAAGAAAAGGGAAAATGAAAGGGATTATTAATTTCTTTTGTACCGTAGTTTTTCAAATTGAAACTAAAAAATGAAATAATTAAAAACAAAATGAACATTTTAAAATCGGAATTAAATGATTAGGTGTTAAAAGCAGAAAATAGGGAAAATTACGTCAAAATATTTACACCAAAATTAAAGATGTACGAAAACCTTAAAATAATAAAATTATCACACCCTCGAAACGCAATTAAAAGTGATACTTAAGTTATATGCAAAATGCCTAAATATAAATATCGTCATATTTAAAGTACTTAACATATAATTAAATTATTATGCGTGAAAAACTTTTAATGGTGAATATTAGGTCATATTTAAAAAGCTCAAACAATAATATTCCCAACCACTTTTTAATTAAATAATATACGTGCAAGTGCATTTTAAAAGAGAAAAAATAAATAAATTATTACATGAGAAATACATTTAATAGTGAAAATTTCATCATATATTAAAACGGTACATTTAAAAAATTTTTCATCCCGGAATATTTTACAAATTTTAAATATTAAATATTTACATGGTATAAAAGTAATGCAGCTAGTGAATGTGTCTATATGTTATATCGGGAAGAGTTCCATATCATGTTATATATATCATGTTCCATAACATGTTATCATGCCATAGGGCACACTGCTATGCTTTTAGAATCTACGGAGCCTGAATGGGATTGGCGAGAGAAGCTCGCGGGGGGCTGAGCCCCCTAGTATATATATATATTCATACTAATACATAAACTGAAATAAGTGAATAAGTAAAATTATGAGATAGATGATTCATTAAATGATGATTCGTTACAAATAAATGTACAAAATATAGTGGAATAATATATTTAAATCTGTGTCACCACAGTACATAATTACTTAAATAAATAAAATAATATAAAATATGTAGCTTATTAAATCTAAATTAGTTTAAAATATTGAAAATATTAAATAACCGTTAAAGTGTCATCAAACTCGCATAAAATTTAAAATACATATTATAAGGATAGAAAGAAAGAATAAAAAAATATAATCATTACATACACTTATATTATTGTGATAGAATTTACTATGTGTAAGGTATTAATATGATATTGTCCGCATTGGGCTATAAAGTGAAATTTACATTATTTATTAATAAAAAATTAAATAAATAAATAGAACTATTCATGCAGGCACTGAAGTGTGCTGAATCGACCACCGCAATAAAATATGTATTATTGCAACTTAATTATTATACATATGCCGCCCCTTCTCATTTTTTAAATATATAAATAACCTTGGCGTATATTTATCCAGACAACCCCGCCCTCCTCCATACTCTGACATCTACCAACCCAGCCATCCTATAATTATTTTATTTTATTCTATTTTGCATATTTATTTTTTTATTGTTATTCTATGCTTTTATAGTTTTTTAATATTTTTTACGCAATGTGTTATTTGTGTTGTGAGATGATATGTACTAATTGTATGTTAAAAAATATAGGAATTGTTTAGGAAAACCTTTGATTTATTGTATATATGTATGCATTCCTAACAACAGAAAATTAAACAGAATTAAACCATAACATAAGAAAGAGTAGTGATTGGGGGCCACCGTATTCCTTACCCATCATGGATATGCATAATATAACATATGAAAATGTAACACGTGTAAACTATTTATGAAATGTATTGCAATTTCAAAATAAAATAAATATTTTTAATACATAGTAATTGCTCTATTACTGAATTGCAGGTACTACTTGATTATCCCGTCGACCCATTTCGACAAATTACATAAATCGCCAAACTACTCGCAAAATTATACAAATTTGCATAATTTTTTATTTTAAATAACGAAAGAATAAATAAATTAGTAAAAGATTAATAAAAATACAAAGAAAACATCGAATTAAAAATCACTTGTTGACGCAACAAACACGTGTAACGTGTTTAATGTCGAGTGAATGTGACATTTACGATGAGCCATTATTGGCATTTAATCTTATAGTTTGACGATAGTTTTTTGGTCGACTGGATAATCAAGTAGTATCGAATTGCGTAAAAGAAACGTCCTTATAACTCCAAAAATTATAATCATATTAACTAACAGTTTACTGCGTCGGATTAAGCGTCTCATTTCCAATTAAAATATATCTTTGAATTGACATTTGAATGAAATATAGGGTTTTGAAAATTCGAAGAGTGTGAAAAACATGGTTACAAATATCTCGGCAACTCATTATCTGATCGACTTCATTCTTTATTCAAAATTTATGTTTTTTTTTTTAATTATTACTATTATTATTATTATTATTATCTTTTATATTCACTCCTTAAACTAAACAATTTCGAAAATTTGTATATACCTTTTATCAGAACGAATATTTCGAGAGTCCAAAAAAAAAAAAAAAAAAAGAAAAAAAATAGTTCCGGACAATCGAAGTTACTGATATTCAATCAGTGTTGCCAGATTGGGGACTTTTTTGTCCCCAGATTGTTGATTGTCACCGCTTTTTTTAAATAGAAATATTCGGCCTATTTAAAAATAGATTAAAAATTCTGAAAAATAAGGCGAATTATACTATTTAAAAAAAGTGGTGACAGCCAAATAATCTGAATTAAAAAGTCCCCAATCTGGCAACACTGTATTCAATAGGTATATCTCTTCTCATTATTGCATACTAAGTACACACCAAATTTCAAGTCTCTATCTCAATTTGTTCGGGAGATAGGGCGTTTACAGACACACACACAGACGGAGGGCAATTTTTTTTAATCTAAAAATATGTTTTTCGGAATTCTGAATTGTAAAAATTCGTACTCGATTGTTTCATATTTAAATGAATTATTCGCTTAAACGTGACACCTTCTATCAATGAATGTACGGGCAAACATGAAATTCCGATTGCACATAACAATCTAACAGTACCGTATTTTATGGAAGAAACGCTGCGGCGTTTACGAGTTTAAAAGTTATTTTTTTCCAAGTGCGGCGCATACGCCATGTGCGGCGTTTACGATTTATTTTAAATACCAACTGAGTTTCCTTAATTTAAAAATTCATAAAAATATTTAAAATCGGATTTAAATATTTTAAATAAAACTTCAGACATCTTAAGATATTAAAAACGAGGCATCCTACACTGCTCAGAAAACTTTGATTAAAGTTAGGTCAATGTGATGCTGTCGACAAAAGTAGCGTTCCGACGGATGCGGCGTTTACAACGGGTGCGGCAATTACGATATTTTTAAGCTTATTCAGGCCAATTTGAGGAGTGCGGCGTTTCTTCCATAAAATGCGGTACTAATATTTCGACAATAATCAAAAACTAAAACTGTTTTCTAAAGAAAATCTAATAAACTATACCCTTAAAACTTATCAAACAACAATTTACCAAACCGCCTAAATTGTTTTATCCTAACTTGAGAAATTTACAGAAATTTGCCGAACAGCGCGAAGCAAACTAAAAATCCCCTAAAATCGCAGTACATGATTGTCCCAAGCGTCAGGGAAGATAACATTTTCATTTGATTATATGCATTCTTTTTTGACAAATTACTGACTGATAATTCATAGCAGAAAAACAAATTTTCTCTTAATAACATTTTTTGACAATAAATTGACATTCACAATTTTCACGTAAAATAACATATCGCAGCTAATATAGTATAAAGCAGGCCAAATGAAATATAATGTAATACTTACTTTGTAAAAAGAGCATTATCATCGAGGAAAGTTTCAACTACGTAGTTGTGCATAGCTGTATTGTTTGGAATATCAGGTGCTTCTCCTTGTATCCAAAAGAAGGCTTCATTAAGTCGATTTTCTGGAACAAGGGGTAGTGTAGCCAAACGCCTAATCCATGTTTTTACTTCTCCATCGAAATGTGCAGTTAATCCAAGCTTTTGCGCCTAAAATTGAAAATAACCTTTAAAATTATTGTTATACCGGCTGACTCAAAATATTATTGCATTATATCTTAAATCGCTGATGATAAGAGCATACTTCCAATTACAAAAGAGTATACAAAGGAAGTATACAATTTGTCTTTACATATACAATTTGTCTCATAAGAAACTATTTAAATGCAAAATTAATTTTTTATACAGACTACTTTCCAGAACAAACATTTAGAAAAAGATTTTCCCACTTCTAAAAAGGACAATAAAAACTCCCAATTTTTAATGACCAAACCATATAAAGTAATGATACATAATTTTTATTTTATGAATTTTCAGTGTTTTTTGGAACTAAAAGCAGAAAAACATGCTTTTAGTACCGAAAAACAATGCAAATTAATAAAATTTTAAGTAACATAATTCGATGTGTTTCGGTCATAAAACGGGGAATGGGTGTTTTTGTTTGACGAAGGACAGCATTTTCCAAATATAAGTTATAGGAGAAAAAGACCGTATATAAAAAATAAATTTCACATTGTAATATGTATACAGCTGCTGGTAAAATTAATGCCGCATGTAATGTAAGATCCATAAATGATTTGTATACTCTTTTGAAATTAGATATATGCATAAATTGTACAGCTGTTTAAAAGACAATAACAGTAAACTTTATCTTAAATCAACAGATTTATGTATATGTTAATGTATACGTTTATCATTCATAATACCTTTCTAAATATACATTGCGTGAAATGAAAATAGCATCCTTTAAGTTCCGTAGTGGGAAAAACTTCTTTCACTGCAACTAAGGCACTGGATTCAAAATCCAGCATAATCCATGGTGGATAGAAAGTTATGCCATTTTCAATTGCTGCCAGCTTCAATTTTTCAAGTACAGCCACATAAGTGGATTTAAATTTATCTGGAAGCAGACAGTATGCTAAAGGCATAACTTTGTCCATCCAGAATCCATGAATAGTATATAGCTGCGAAAACAATTTCGGAACCAACCGAAATGTTCCATCTATGAACAGTCTTCTGCTGTCGCACAAAATTTTTAAATTTTCTTTAGTGCAAAAAACCTAGAAAAGAAATAATAATTATCAATGTATTATTTCACAAACTTAAAAATTAAAAAATTTGTCATATAAAGGAATAGTTACTAAAGTTCTTTTGGAGTTATCTTGAAAGTCTATGAGAAGGAATTCTCTCCCATCAATTGTTTTTTTGAAAACATCTGTCAAAATGAGGTCTGTAACATCAGCTGGAAGGCTAGGTCGGAGACAGCTTCTAACTCTATACAGAGTAGATTTTACCATGCCGAAACTTGGCAGCGATGACGATGCTTCTACAGTAGCAGCTGCTTTTGGAAATTCTTCACTAAATGTAATAATATAGAGTTAAATTAACAGTCGTCATTCACTTTACTACTTAAAATAATTTCTGTATCAAAACTGCATGTATTGTTCATCGTTATGCCGTTATGTTTAGAACAAGAATTCTGTGTTCTTTGATGTTTGGGGCGATGCTTGTGTGTGTCTGTGCTTGAACATGAGAGGGGGTAGGGATGTTTAAAGTGCTGAATATTTATATATATTGTATTATTAGGCCAATTAGGCCAATATTTCCATAATCGGGTTTTTATCTTGTTTCCATACGTTTTTAAAAACTCATAGGACGTTACATATTCATCTGCTTACGTCCATTATACTTCCAATATGACGTAATATTCACTTTTTCTTTTAATTCGTCAAACTGTTTATTTCATTTTCCTTTTTCACATGGAAATATTACAATAGAAAAGTTATGATGTAATATTCACCTTTTTTTTTTTTAATTCGTTAAACAATTTATTTCATTCTCATTTTTCACGTAAAATCTTGCAATATAAAAGTAATTGTTGTGGCAAGAAATTTTATTGTGGATTTTAATTGTTGGCAACTGCCGTAACGAAAAATGTTTCAATTTGATAGGAAATTTATGTTAAATGTGTGGCTTTTATTAATTAGAAAATATTTCAATTCCGGATTACTTTAGTTGCCTCAGCCGTGTTTTAATTCATATGTACGTAACATTTCACAATTCTGGCATCCAAACTGTGGATTTGTATAGAATTGCAGACAGACAATCATTTCATCTTTTTTCATTTTTTTTATTAGATTAGATTATCTGTTTCCACAAAATCTGTTTCCGAATAGATTTTTCGGATTTTAATCTATTTTCAAATAAACATTTGTATATTCAACAAACATGTTTTACAAACAAAACATGATAAATTACCAGCATTAACATTAACATTAATATTGTATTGCTTTTCTTGCATGCATAACTTCAATTACCCAGCCGAAAATGTTTAATTGTCAACTAATAGCATACTAAAAACCGATATTCCACCTTGAGAAAATTGATAAATACAGTCTAGAAAACTCTCAGAAATGTTTCCGAAAATCAGTGGCAGAAAAAGAGATTTTGTTTTTAAAAAGATACTTTAATGGGTCTCAGGACTCTTAAAGCTTTAAAATTTTCGAAATTTTAATTTTTTTAGATGTTAAACTTCTATGTTTTCTGAACATTTTGATATAATTGTTTCCTTGAAATTTCCATTAGAACAGAAGTTATGGCATTTAGAATTATACTCACTCAATAGCTGAAGCGGTGTTTCCAAAACTTTGAAGTCACTTTCCTCCAAATGATGTTTTTGGGCATAACGCGCACGATATCTCAAAAACTTCTGAATATTTTTTTCATGAAATGTTCAAAACATATATTTCATGCTATTTTGTATAAATTAAACCTAAATTTCCTTCTTATTGTAAAAAGAAAGTATTTTTTAGGAGTTTATATTGTTGAAATTTTCTAAATTTTTCATTAGCTAAATACATCTTTGTATTAAAAATATCAAAAAACTTTAAATACAAATTTATTTAGATTCAGTGTAATTATTATAATCTGAGGTATAAGTAGGCACCAAAATTTTCATTCTAGTTGAAAAATTTATTTTGTAATCGTGCGCATAAGCTGTTATGCCGATTTTCTGCTCGTCAAATGTCTGACAGTTTGAAGTCCCCTGTAAATGCTAATTGTGCATCTTGCAATTTTTCAAATATTTGAAATGAAAGAAAATACTTGTATCTTTCATTCCCATTTAAAATTGTGTCTTAATATCAAATACATTTTAAGATATTAAATGTTGAAAATGGTCTTTTTTTTTCATTTTTTCCAATTTTAAGAATCCTGAGGCCCCTTAAATCTCAAAAATACATTAGTTTTTACTAAAGAGAAAAAAACGAAAATCAAATTTTCGAAATCGTAGCTAACACGAAAATAGTTTTTTGGTGGTTGTATTTAAGTATTGCGCGGCAGCGCAATACTTATTTATTTCCAGTGTCACTTCTCAATGTTAATTTAACATGGAAAAGCCTATGGAGATCATAACTTTTTAATTTTTTCTTCTCACCTTTTTGTTCCTGATGCCACTCATTTTTTATTCTTTACTAATTCTAATAGTATTATAAATTTAAAGTGTAAAAAAAGTTTGCCTGACGTCAGGGTCAAAACGAATGGTAAAATGTCTTTGCATATGGGTGAATTATAACCCAGAGAGAAACATGGGCAAATTCTGTTTTTTTACATTATTCAAATATTTTTCTTAATAATTCCAGTTTTCGCTTTTTTCATTGAAAATCAATGACATTTTCCATAGAAAATGTAACATTTTTACTTCATTGTTGCAAAAATTTCAAAAGCCGTAATAATAATTTATTTCTACTTAGTTGAAAGATTTTCACGTGAAATATTAAATTGAGCTTTTTTTTTTTTCTCAAAAATTAAAAAGGTGAATATGGCGTCATAGTTGAAATAAAATGGATATTTTCAGAATAAGTTTTTGCTTTGGTCAAGTTTATATTTTAGTAAAAAGTTTCTACTGGGTAGCTATTTTTACGCAGGTAGCGAACTTAGTGGGGAATTAAATAACTTAAATTTTAAAATGTATTTTTTTTCCGAGATGAGAACTATTTATACCCCAAGTTAGTTCAACTTAGGTAATAATTTTCTGATGTGTTTGCATCAACTTGGGAGAGAATAAGGTTTAAAAATTTAAGTAAAACTTTTATTTTTTATTTTTTTACTGTATCACAGCTATAATATTCTTAAATATTAGTAGTAAGGATTCAACACAATTTACATTTACATTCATAGCGTTCCTGAGTGGGAAATAGGGTATCTAAATTTAAGTGAAGTTAATATTTTATGTTGTGATTATAGATTTTTTACGTTCAGATTAGAAGTTTTTGTCCAAACTACCGCAACCTGCATTACTACAGTGGTGATACATTTTGAATTACACATTGGTAAACTGCATCCCACATTGTGATGCAATACCGCATACTTCAAAGCGTGATGATGATACTCTCCATTAATTTTGAAATGCATTCGTCTGAGTGCAGTAGTTATTAAAAAACTTGACATATTAAACAAAAACATAATTTTAAGAAGAAATTAAAAAAACAAAATTTATTTCCTACATTGTTTAAGCCCGAGAAGGGACAGATATTAAGTTATTTCATTCAATTAGTTCTACATTTAATGTTAAATTTTTGTAACAAATTAGTTAAGGCAATTGAAGATTAAAAAATAAAAATAAAATTCATACAATATGATACTTAAAACACCCGAAAAAATTACATTCCGTTCAAATGAAATCGAAATAAATCTCAGAGTTTTTTTTAAGTTTTGTATTTTGCATGCATCTTATCATTTTATGCACAATTCTCATAAACATAAAACAAAATCTGCAATACAAATATTTTCAATCAAAAATGGAAGAAGTATACGATTTATTTCGATTTCATTTGAACGGAATCTAATTTTTAAGGTGTTTTAAGTATCATATTGTATGAATTTTATTTTTATTTTTTAATCTTCAATTGGCTTAACTAATTTGTTACAAAAATTTAGCATTAAATGTAGAACTAATTGAATGAAATAACTTAATATCTGTCCCTTCTCGGGCTTAAACAATGTAGGAAATAAATTTTGTTTTTTTAATTTCTTCTTCAAATTATGTTTTTGTTTAATTATATTTTCAGAAATTAAGAACCATTTATCATCTTTTTACAGCTTAACACATTTAAAAATTGCCCTGCTAAATCAAAAGTAGAAGAAAACTAGTTGGATGTGCCAATCCCAAAACTTTGAAGTTCGTTGAAATTCCGTGCATTAGTTCTCGAGATATGACAATCGTGTAAATTCTGAAAAATGCAGCATAGCAGCTCCATCAGTTGCTCGATTTACACCAAAACTTAATCAGCAAAACTTATGCCAGTGTCTAACTGAATTTGAAATTCGATGAAAATCCATGCACTAGTTATTAAGATAGAGCTATTGCGGATATAAAAAAGCAGCATAGCAGCGCCGCCTGTAGGGCGATTTATACTAGAAACTAATTAGCAACAATATATGTCAATGTATAACTCACTGTCAAGTTTGATGAAAATCCATGTATTACTTCTAAAAATGTAACACAGCCACGCCATCTGTTGGACGACTAAAAGCAAAAAGTCCTTCCGGCCAGTGCCGGGAGGAAGAGGTAGCTTTCATATTCCTTATTTTAAAAAAGCCAATTTATATTATTCAAACACACGAAGTTCAATTAAGTGGAAACCGAATGTAGGAGATTCAATACTAATTTTTATCAATACTAAATCATTATGAATGAGAATTTCGCGAAATTAGTCAGCTTTATCCAAGCTGCTTTTATTTAAAGTAACTTATATTTGGCTGCCAAATTCGGTAATTTCTTAAAGTGCCTGCCATTTTAAGACAACATGGTGGATGAGGCTAACCAGTGAAGTTGGTCGAGACCTTAGTAATTGCTGTGCACATGCTCACTCACATCGGAATCGGTTGATATATACGAGTGCTGTCGCAGGCAAAAAATCAGATTTTTCAAAATGTCACCCACGTTAGAAATTGAAACTGCTATATCTGAGCCATTTTTTAAGATAAAGACAAACAAAAAATGCTCCTGAATCCTTATATCAATGTCAAATACTTAAGAAAGAAACCTTTTTCAATTTCTAATTTTTTTGCACCTCACTTTAAATATATATATTTTTTAATTTAATGGCCGCCATTTTGAAACAAGATGGCTGATGAAGCTGGCCAGCGAACTTGGTCGAGATATTTATGTATACTATCCACATGCCTTCTTCCATCGAAATAGGCGAATACGTGTGGTATCGCGAGACAAATACAAGATCGTTTCAAAGTGTTAGCCATGATAGAAATTCAAAGTGCTATAATTCAACCACTTTTTAAGATATAAACAAAAGAACAAATTTTCAGAAACAAAAACTGCTCCAGAATCTTTGTATCAAGGCCAAACACATAAAAAAAATCTTTTTCATTTTCCAATTTTTTAATACCTCATTTTAAATTTTAAATTACATTTTTTTTTTAAATGGCAACCCTTTTGAAACAAGATGGCGAATGAAGCTGGCCAACGAACTCGGTGGAGTTCTTTGTATGTACTATGTACACACCAAAGTACATCCAAATCGGTTCATAAATATGTCTGTTATCACGTGGCAAAAATCAGGGCGTTTCAAAATGTCAGCCACACTAGAAATTCAAAATGCTATAACTCAGCCATTTTTTAAGATATGGACGAAACAAAAACTGCTCCCGAATCCTTTTATTGAGGTCAAACACATAAGAAAAAAATATTTTTTCAATTTTCAATTTTTTGGTACCGCATTTCAAATTAAAATTTTTCTTAAAATTTTAAATGGCCGCCATTTTTAAACAAAATGACGGATGAAGCTGGCCAACGAACTCGGTCGAGACATTGGTCTGTACTATGTATAGACGAAGTTACATCCAAATCGGTTCATAAATACGCCTTTTATCGCGTGACAAATTTCAGGACGTTTCAAAATGTCAGCTTCGCTAGAAATTCAAAATGCTATAACTCAGCCATTTTTTAAGATATAGACGAAACAAAAACTGCTACGGAGTCTTTGTATAAAGGTCAAATACATAAGAAAAAAATATTTTTCCATTTTCAATTTTTTGGTACCACATTTCAAATTTTAATTTTTTTTTAAATTTTTAAATGGCCGCCATTTTGAAACAAAATGGCGGATGAAGCTGGCCAACGAACTCGGTCGAGACATTGGTATGTATTATGTACACACCGAATTACATCCAAATCGCTTCATAAATACGAGAGTTACAGTGTGACATAAGTCAGATATATATATATATTGATATATATATATATATATTAGGGTGGGCCGAAAATGCACTTTTGCACAAATTTTCGAAATCGATGAGGCTTGGGGGCGGAAAAGTTGTGTATTGGGTTGCTCAGTAACCATGTAAAAATTTTTTGAAATTGAACAATATCTTCAGGTGGCGCCGGCGCCTTAAAAATTTGAAATTTTGACTAAAACAGACCTTTTTCTTCTAAAAACACGATTTTTGGCATTTTCGAAATAGATTACGCTCTAGTGCGGAAAAGTTGTGTATTGGGTTGCTCAGTAAACATGTAAAATTTTTTTGAAATCGAACAATATCTTCAGGTGGCGCCGGCGCCTTAAAAATTTGAAATTTTGACTAAAACAGACCTTTTTCTTCTAAAAACACGATTTTTTGCATTTTCGAAATAGATTACGCTCTAGTGCGGAAAAGTTGTGTATTGGATTGCTCAGTAAACATGTAATTTTTTTTTAAAATCAAACAATATCTTCAGGTGTCGCCGGCGCCTTAAAATCGGAGATTTTATTCAAAACAGACATATATTTTCATGAAAAGAGAATTCCTTATCGGTTTTCTATTTCACCCCCCTTCTTCTACTAAATGAAATGCTCTCGCACCTGCAGTCCACGTGACCCTCAGTGGTACAGGATTGTCTCTTACATTCCTTATCAGTTTTCTATTCCACCCCCCCCCCTTCTTCTACTAAATGAAATGCTCTCGCACCTGCAGTCCACGTGACAGTCAGTGTGATAATATGCAATACACAGTTATCGTTTAGTTCAGTCTAGTACAGAAGCAATCAATAAGCTTACTTTATGTCGTTTGTTCATCGAAGAGCAGTCTCTTTAGATATTTAAATGTCATTAACTAGTTGGTTACAGTTATACTTTTGTCACAATGGCCGGTTGTCATTCAACTAGAAAAGTTACAGATTGTTTTGTTTTTGGTTTGCCAGAAGAGCTGAAACCTAACGTCTTACCAACTTACAGTCAAGTTATGAAATTTTACTTCCTTATAAGAGAACAAGTGAAATCTTCAAATCACGGCAAAGATCCAGCTTTTACTGACATTGCCAATGTTGTTGCTGAGAGGGTAGCTGATTTGTGGAAGAAGTCCTCGATTCCTACTATTTCTCATTGCAGAATTGTGCGCATCCTTAAATCATATCATGCTAAGTATAAAAATATCCTGAAAAGTAAAAACAAGTCTACGGAATCCTATAGGAACAAAGTAAAGGAATTTTTGGAAGACGCCGAGAAAACTCTCTTTGACATTGCCACATGCAAATGTCATTCATTTAAAGCATGCTGCTGTGAAAAGGATAGAAAAGTGCCACATTTAGAACAACCATTTTTGATTGATCAACGAACCGTCAGAAAAATGATTATCGGGGGCATTGATTTAAAAGTAACTGAGAAGCTGCTCCGAAAGCAAAATAGGCAATCCAAGACAGTGTTGAAAGCTGCTACAAGTGAACAGCAGTTCCAAACACCAAAGTCTATGTTCGAGTCGCCTGAGTTCGAGGATTGTGAGAACGAAGAATTTGAATATGAAACGCGTAATGATGAAGAATACACTCCTCCTAGATCCAGAGAGAACCATTCCAGAAAAACGAAAAGAGAGACCAAGGTAATCAGCCAGATGAGGATAAAACTGCCAACCACAGCACTCGCCTGCGATAGTGCAGGGATTGGAGACAGGCCTGCAGCGAAAATTATTTCTGCAGTTCTTGAAGATGTCGGAATGATTTCTGATAATAATCGTTCCAAAGTTACAGATAAAAATAAAATAAGAAGAGAGAGAATCAGAAAACGAAGGGAACTACAATGTAAAGGAAAACCAGAAGAGCTTCAAGCCCTCTTTTTTGACGGACGAAAAGATAAAACTTTAGCAGATCAAATCAAGGGAAACAAAAAGCACAGGACAACGGTTATTGAAGAACATGTAGTTTTAATACAAGAACCTGGATCTGAATATATCGGCCATGTTTCTCCAGCTAGTGGTTCTGCAAAATCTATTAAGAGCAGCATCGCTGAATATCTTTTACAGAATGATATCAACACTGAAAATCTTTTGGCAGTTGGCTGCGATGGGACACCCGTTAACACAGGTTGCAAGACTGGAGTTATACGTCTCATAGAAGAAGATGTTGGTAGACCTCTTCAGTGGCTCATATGCATGTTACACGCAAATGAGTTACCGTTGCGGCATCTTCTAAAAAAGCTAGACGGTCAAACAAGTGGTCCTGAAACCTTTTCTGGTCCAATAGGAAAAGATCTCGAAACCTGTGAGCTGAAACCGTTAGTCAATTTCAAAAAGGTTGATGTCGTAGAGTTAGTAGCAATATCAGAAGAGCTTCGAAAAGATCTGAGTACAGATCAACGATACATGCTGCAAATTTATGAAGCTGTAACATCAGGTTACTGCTCTGTTGCCCTAGCAGAGAAAAAACCAGGAAAGCTAGCGCACTCCCGTTGGCTAACGGCAGCATGTCGAGTTTTGCGCCTGTACATTTCAGTTACAAATGTTTCAGCAGAACTGAAAACCTTAGTAGAGTTTATAATTAAAGTGTATGTGCCGATGTGGTTTGATATAAAATCCAAACCGCATTGCAAAGATGGTGCTAGACACTTATGGAAGATGATTAGCTTGTCACGTTATCTCCCAGATGACTTAAAGACTGTCGTGGATGGCGTAATAAGCCGAAATGCTTTTTTGCGCATCCTGAAAATATTCTTCTTTCGATGCTTACGGATGAACGAAATTACATCCGACTGCTTGCAATACGAAGAATTTTAAAAGCCAGGGAAAATAAACAAGAAGGTATCCGGCGGTTCACTGTTCCTGTAATAAAATTCGAAGCAAAAGATTATACGGACCTAATTGATTGACACCAACCAGTTGTTACGGAGCCACCAATGCTTCGTGCAGTCAGCAATGAAGATTTCCGAAATATTCTAAAGGAGAAAATATCTTTACTAGAAATAAAAGAGTTTCCATGCCACAGCCAAGCAGTGGAGAGGGCAATAAAAATAGTGACAGATGCTTCAGCTTCTGTGGTGGGACAAATCGAAAGGGATGGCCTTATAAGGGCGAAATTAGAATCACAAAGAATAATTCCTTCATTTGAAAGCAAGACGAAATACAAAAAAGGCCAAGTAGATCAGGCAACAGAAAAGTGAAATATTTAATAAAATCTCAGTGTCCATTATATGGTTGGGTGGTTGGGAGGGCACGGGTGGAACTCGATATGCAGCCACCTCCTCGTGGTGAGTTCTGGGTTATCTCAGTGAATTTCCTCTGAGATAAGCAAAGAGCTGCATTGCTTCATTGTTGTTTGCTTACTTGGCACACATGACAGCAGTAAAAGATGAATTCAATTATTATTTATGTGTTTATTGACGTTTCCTTTTTTCTGCTAAACAAACCGAATTTTAAAGGCTCAGGCTCCACCTGAAGATATTGTTTGATTTAAAAAAAAAAACTTACACGGCTACTTAGCAACTCAATACTAAACATTCCTGCACTAGAGCGTTATCTATTTCGAAAATGCAAAAAATCGTGTTTTTAGAAAAAAAAGGTCTGTTTTAGTCAAAATTTCAAATTTTTAAGGCGCCGGCGCCACCTGAAGATATTGTTCGATTTCAAAAAAATTTTACATGTTTACTGAGCAACCCAATACACAACTTTTCCGCACTAGAGCGTAATCTATTTCGAAAATGCAAAAAATCGTGTTTTTAGAAGAAAAAGGTCTGTTTTAGTCAAAATTTCAAATTTTTAAGGCGCCGGCGCCACCTGAAGATATTGTTCGATTTCAAAAAATTTTTACTTGGTTACTGAGCAACCCAATACACAACTTTTCCGCCCCCAGGCCTCATCGATTTCGAAAGTTTGTGCAAAAGTGCATTTTCGGCCCACCCTAATATATATATATATATCAATTTTGAACGGAGGGTGGTTTCGGGGTCTGGGGGTCATGATCGATGAAAATATACCAAAATTTTTTGAAATCGCTTTCCTCCGAACAGCTGCAATAGGTAGCTTTTTGTAAAGCTACCTAAAATGAATCACCACTCATTTGTATCAAGGTCAAGATCTACCTGAATCTAAAGTTTTATTAAATTTCGTGCATTACTTTTTGAGATAGAAAGTCCACAAATTTTTAGTCACAAACAGACATACAAAGATACGGACAGACAGTCTGACAAACAGACATTTTCTAAAAACAGTCAAATCGTTTTCAGGACTTTCTAAAACGTATCAATCCATCTATAAGCTGAATAGTACAGGTAAAATACACCAAAAATTGAGTAAAATACAACAACTGATAGCCATTCCACGAAAATTTGGAAAAAACTTCATTTTGGCATTAAATAAAGATCCAATGAATCCCCCAAAATAAAGTTGTTTTATCCTGTTAATTTTTTTATTTTTAGCCTCCGGTACGGTATGCTATTTCTTTCTCCCAGCTTATTTTGTGTCCAAAAAATAACGTTACTTTACAGAAGCTAGCCGTAAAACAAAGCATTAGGATTAAATACTCTTTAGCAATTTTTTAAACTTCTAAGCATCGCACATTTTCATTTTTTATACCGTCATATTGGAAAAAAAAAGTTCTTTAAAATGCATTTTGTTTGAAAACTGTATCTCCATTTATTTTTGAAATATTAATTTTTTTGTAGTTTTTGGAGCCATTTGCTTAATATTGGCAACGGAAGTACTTGATTTCTGTAGAAAGTAAAGGAAAAATAGTTACAAAATAGTAATTATATATTTTTGTTGCCATTTTCTCGCAACAAGAACGTAAATGTGGAATTCTTAAGCTGATGCGAATAACGTCATTTTACATAAAATAAAACATGGGCAAGTCTTAACACATTACACAGTCACATTAAGTCTTAAAATTGAAATATGTTTTGCACTGCAGTAGAGTCCCGCTTAACCGAGTTATTATCTTCTGATGGACTGGTGGCTTCTATTATTATGAAACAGACATTATATATGAAGTGTCAGGTGATGATGAAAGAGCAGCCGTAAAAAAAAAAAAAAAAAAAAAAAAAAAAAAAATGGCCATTTTCCCCCCATTCTGACCAGAAAATCAGAGTTCTAACTTTTTACGTCTGCTCTTTCATCTTCACCTAACACTTCATTTATAATGGCTGTTTCATAATAATAGAAGCCATCAGTCCATCAGAAGAAAATGAAGTAATGGAAATGCCGGGGGCGACACTAAATTCTGAAAAAGCAGAATTCCTGTTCTCTAGTATTTTTTTTTTTTCTTTTTACCGGAGAGCCAAAAAGGGGTAAAATTTACAACCGGAAGGGTGGGAGGATCAAATTTTTATAATTAGATCTTATATAAGATAATATATTAGATCTTTTATAATTAAATTTATTCAGTTTTTTAATTCTGAAACGAATGACACCATCCGAAATTCGATGCGATCATTCGTTAAAAACTTAGGAGAGGTTTTATGAAAACAAAGTCATGAATGGCTTTATGAATACAAAATAATGAATACACGGATTTTGACAACTTTGATGACTTTGAAAAATACTCGGACAATCCTTATTTTGGATATTGTTGTTTGGAGGAAATTTAATAAGGTTAGATTATTTGATATGATATAAAAAATGTGTTTTGAAAGTAAAATAAACTTAACAAAGCTTTGATCAATAATAAAGTATAATTTTCGACTTTGTATTAATTAAATCTAACATAACTTTGTAAAGGACGATCGCATTGTCTTGCGAATGGTGTCATTCGATTGAGAATTAAAAAATACATAAGAAACAAAACCTCACTTGGTTTGTTTAAATTTTTTGAATTTGGGTTTAAAATGCCCCATTTGGTCCCCAAACCATGGTAATACAACTTTATTTTTTGAGGACTCATCGAATCTTCATTTTCTAATGCGAAAACGAAGTTCTTCCGAAATTTTGGTAAATAGCCATAGGTTGTTTAAAAAAAGTTCTATTTTACCAGTACTAGAAGTCGAAACTTTTCATGTATCCAGTACTTCTTGTAAAGACTGAAGAAAGTAAAAAACCGCAAGTGAAATCACTCCTCCCAGAGACGATCATTTTTTTTTTTTTTTTTTTTTTTTTTTTTTTTACGCTAAAAGTAGCTAAACATCCGAAATTATAGACAAACTTTTTAGAGCATCTCGGCTGATCGGATTTACATTACTTATAAAAATTTCGAAACATTCGGGAAAGTAGAAGTATTTAAAAAGAAAAAGAAAATCTAAGAAATTTTCGATGAAAACGTTTAAAAAAGCGAGGTGTTTCGGCGCGGCTTAAGCTCACATTTTCATAACTAAATATGCATATTTTTTCAGGAAAGTTTAAAGAGGACTTTGGATACAGTTTTATTTGCAATCGGTTAAAATTTCAGAGAATTCGGGCAGTAAGATTTTTTTTTTTTTTTTTACTTTCTTTTATCTTTATACGAAGAAAGTATTGGATTCATGAAAATTTTCGAATTCCGGTTTTCGACGGATTTACACTTTTTAGGGGTCAGAGAACCCGAAAAACATGTTTTTACGAAATGTCTGTGTGTGACACAAATATTGTGGGCGCTCTATCTCAAGAACTAATGCACGGAAGTTAATAAAAATTTATATTCTTTTAGAACCTGATACAAATTGATGCTGATTAGTTTTTGGTGCAAATCGCCCAACAGGTGGCGCTGCTATGCTGCATTTTTTTACGATTTTCGCAATGATTCTATCTCAAGAACTAATGCACGGAATTTAATAAAAAATTATATTCAGTTAGAACCTGATACAAATTGATGCTGATTCGTTTTTGGTGCAAATCTCTCAACAGGTGGCGCTGCTAGGCTGCATTTTTTACGATTTCCGCAATGGCTCTATCTCAAGAACTAATGCACGGAATATCATGAAACTTCAGATTCAGTTAGTTCTTGATATTACTTGATGCTGATTACGTGTTTGTGTAAATCGCTCAACAGGTGGCGCTTCTGTGCTGCATTTTGCACGATTCCCGCAATAGCTCTATCTCAAAAACTAATGCACGAATTCCATCTAACTTCGAATTTAGTTAGATGTTAACACAAGCTATTGCTGATTAGGTTTTGGTGTTAATCGTCCAATAGGTGGCACTGCTATGCTGGAATTTTTATGATTTCCGCAATAACTCTATCTCAAAAACTAATGCACGGATTTTTCCGAAACTTTAGATCCAGTTAGACTTTGACGTAAGTGGTGCTTGACGTTTGCTTGGTGGTTTTGGTGTAACATAGGTTTTGGTGAAAAGCACCAAGAAGGTGGCGCTGCTAGGATGAATTTTGCTGGATTTACACGATTTGAGAGATAACCATATCTCAAGAACTAATGTACGGAATTTCATATCTTTAGAATCCTTATGATGAGCATAGATTGCCGTTTAATTTTGGCAGTGTGATAACGAATTTTATAGTATTAACATGTATGTGATACAAGAAAGTTTTGGGATTGGTACATCCGACTAGTTTGTTCTTGCTGTTGTGTTAAAGGCCCCGATGCGAATATAAACAAACAAAAGTGAGAAGGAAGAAAAAATGTCTCTTTTACAACTAGATATGAATATTTTTTTCATGAAATTTTTTACACATGCTGTAAAACCGTTATATTTATAATAGGTAAAAAATTATAAGATTTCGGACACCAAGAACTTTTTTTTTTCTCTTTTTAAATATGAAACCTCCCTACGCGAAAAAAAACAACAGGAAATGTCTTCTTACTGGTGCTTTTAACACTAAAAATTAGTAGTTTTTCATTTAAAACCATAAATTTTGATAAGATCAGATTAAATATACAAAATAGTACAAATTTGAGGTTTATTTAAGGTTATTATCAAGGGCTTAGACGGGTCAGCTAGTTTTTAAATAAAAATGTTTAGAAGGACGCACAGTTTGACTAAAGAAAATTATTATTTTGGCGATTTGTTTTTCAATGAGTTTTGCTCAGAGTATGTTTGAAACATTAAATTCATCATAAAAATTTTTAAAACATCAAAATTTTGTAAAGTCTATAAAATTTATAATTTTATCAAAATTTTATTTTTTATTTCCCCTTACATGAATAAAATGTTAAAGCAGATGCACATATCTTGTATAAAGGTTTTAGAATAACTTTTAAAGATTTTTTTATGATTATTTTGATTTATTAAATTACATATATTTATTCTCTTTTTCAATTTTCTTAATGTTTCTCTTTTATAAATCAGGCATGAAAGAGATCCTCCTAAAGGAGTAATTTCACCTTTTTAAAAGAAATTCTGGACGCTCTCTGGATTAATGCAAAAATGTAAAGAAAATATTGTTATCTTATGGGATGGGGGGCGGAGGGGGGGGGGGGAGAATTAATGATAATTTTGTCTACTCAAATACTTGTAGCTTCTTTCCGAATTGCTGTACCATCAAATCAAAGGAAATGGATTTCTTAAAATGGAAAGAAAGTTTCCATGAGGTTCTGTTTAGATTTTAGAACAGAAAATTTTGCTTTATTTATTCAACACTTTTGGGTAGTTTCAGTGATGCATTTTTGGAAATATATTTCTGGAGCAAAGATCAATTTGATGCGCATATAGGTTGCATAGAGATTTTTAAAAAAAGGTGGGGAGGGGGGGGGGTTAAAATTTTAAACAGTCAAACCATTCAAAATAATATTTATTTTGAAAAATTATCTCTATACTTCACATAAGTTCATCAGATATATTTGGATTTTATACCTTTAGAAATCTGTCTTCATTTTCGTTTTTGATTTAGTGAATCTATACATTTGTTGTTAGCAGTGGCGCCGACTTTTGAAAAATATTGTATGGGCTCAAAGCCATTTTATTATAAAATGACACTACCGTTTGGCTTTCCTTGAAGGTTTGGGAAAACACGATATTTAAAGTTATGATAAGTTAGAATTTTTTAGAATGGAATATAAAGCTGCGATTATATTTAATTATATTCTCATGAGATGTTTGTTTTATGGACTCTAGTATTTATTATTGTGTCATGAATTTGACTACAAATTAAAACGCAAAGGACTAAAAAATATTAAAAAATTGGCATTTAATGTAAATACACTGAAATGCTTATATTAATAGTACTGTTTGTACTTAAACTGTACCGGATGATTCAAAATAGATAAAATCTCTTGAACCGATGATAATAGAAAGATACTTCCAATTGCAAAAAAACATATTAATCAAGTACATCTTTCGGATATGGCAGTTATTTAAATAGGGGCTGTGCGCATTAAAATACGAAATTTAATTTTTTTACGGCCTCCGTTTCGTATAGCATATATTTAGAAAGCGAATGGTATTAGAAGAAAGTCCTAAGAAGGACAAAAAAAAAAAAAAAAAAAAAAAAAAAAAAAAAAAAAAACTTTATCAGAAAAAAATACTGAGTTTTTAAATTTTATGAGTTTTCTCGCGTTAAAAACGTTCTTTTCTTATATAAAGGTACTTAACGAATTTTTTAATAAAAGAAACCCATCTTTTGCGTAGCACGGCATGTTACAAATATGATCTCCTAATTTCACATCTACCAATAAATACGTCACAAGCATCCTCTTAAACGAATTTTCCTCATAATGAAAATTGTGTGGGCTGAAAGAGAAAATTATTGGGTGGGATCGAGCCCCACGAGCCCATATAAGTTGGCGCCACTGGTTGTTAGTTTAAATTGTTTAGTTTGTTTTTTATACTTTGTAAGTTACAAAAAGAAAATAACAATCATAGTATATACGGTTATATTTCATTTTATTGTATATATGAATAACTGTTAAATTGTGTCCAAATTATACGAGTTTGGCCTTATTGTATAGAAGGAAGAAAAAAATTCCTCCTTTTTTCCTATTTCTGACTTTCATGCCTGATAAATTAAACAATAAAATGTTAAACATTTTGGAACTCTATATATATATATATATATATACACACATTTTATAATGGATGTTGATTCGATACTTTTATATGTATAATGGTGTAGTTATATTTATATATATATATCAATTCATATTAAATTTATTCAGATTCATTAATATTTAATAAAGTTAACGATTAACTTATATTTAAATTTTAGCCTACTCAGGACAATATCATATTAATTTCTAATAGTATACTATCTTAAATGAGAATAAAATGCATTATGAGTGTATTTGTTATACCTAATGTTATGACAGTATGGATTTTATTTTGGTAATTTTTTCCCCCTCTATCCTTTTTAAATCTTGTTTCATTTTGAACTTAATTGGTGTTCAATGGTTTATTTCTCGGTTTTATATGTTTGGTAGTCCCAAATTCATATTCTTTAGAAAATTTATGGCTAATATGAAGATGAAACAGCACATTTTATTTGTGGAACTTAAGGCATTTGGGACCCGACGATTCTGTCTAAATTCTACAAATTTCCATCATTCCATTTCTGTTATTCAATTTCTACTGTTTTTTCCTATGTTTTTGGAATCTATGTATTTTTTAATGTCATTTTATTCGTAATTTGACAGTTTTTGTTGGTGGTCGATAATATTTATTTAATGGTTATATATATATATAAGGCATGAAAGTCAGAAATAGGAAAAAAGGAGGAATTTTTTTCTCCTGCTATACAATATATATATATATATTAGGGTGGACCATAGAATAAAAATTTTTGAATTCAAAATTGGCCCGGTGTGCGAAAATTGTGTATTGTGTTGCTTATTATGTAAAAAAAAAAAAAATTCCGCCCCCTGAATTGGTATCTTCATGCGCCCCAAGAGGCGCTAAATCCTCGAATTTTAGCTAAATTACGCTAATTTTCCTGAATTTTAATAGCTATTAAAAAATTAATTTGTTATTGCCCCATTGTGGATACAATGCTACTATGTCTCCTCATCATATGTAAAAAGTTTCAAATCCCTTGAACATCATCTTCATGCGCCCCAAGGGGCGCTCTTACCTATTATAATTATTTGATGCTTATTAAAACTGGGGAGTTAAACGTAAATATGGAAAAGGAACATATATAGCCGAAATTAATAAAAATTTGTGTAAATCTTGATTTTTATTATGTAACAGTATCTTCATACAAGCCTAAAATAAGTCAAATTTTGTCAGATTTCATAATGTTTTAACCCTGTTGGGGCACGTGAAGATGATAATGTAGGGATTTGAAACATTTTAAATATGGTAAGGGGACATAATAGCATTGTATCCACAATGAGCTAATTAATAGCAAATTTATTTTTTTAAATAGGTATTAAAATTCAGGAAAATTAGCATAATTTAGCTAAAATTCTGGGATTTCGCCCCCTTGGGGCGCATGAAGTTGATGTTCAAGCGATTTGAAACTTTTTACATATGGTATGGGGACATAATAGCATTGTATCCACAATGGGCTAATAACAAAATAATTTTTTAATAGCTATTAAAATTCAGGAAAATTAGCGTGATTTAGCTAAAATTCGAGGATTTCGCGCCCCTTGGAGCGCATGCAGATACAAATTCAGGGGGCGATTTTTTTTTTTACATAATAAGCAATACAATACGCAACTTTCGCACACCGGACCGAATTTGAATTTAAAAAAAAATGTCTACGATCAACCCTAATATATATATATAATCAAACTTTTTGTAAAAATAAAACATTTTAACTTTCAACAAATTAAACCAGTATAACAAAATAGTAAATGATGAATAAATACTTGTGGTTATTCCTTGAAAAACAAGAAATTAAAGTGGTTAAAAAAGTGCTTTTTTTTTTTTCAAACAATAAGACGTATATGCACATGTAAGGATAAAAATATATGCTTTTGTGAAGTGTATTTATAAATAACTGCATTAATAATGTTTTTGTACATAGGACCTAACACAGCGATGAAAAAAAAAAGGGGGGGGGAGGAATTAAAATCTTCTTGTGTAAATTAAAACTGTATAAACTAAATATAAAAACTTCTATGGCATGATCAACAATCGATTTGTAAAAATAAACAACCAAAGTAAAAGCAAAAATAGTTTTTTTTTTGTTTTTGTTTTTTTTTAAATATACCAAATTGTTTAATGAATCAATTGTTTCAAGGCTCCATAAAAAGGGGATAGCAGGCTTAAACTGGTATTTATGTGTATTAATATTCTCCTGGAATCGAAATTTGGACAATAATCTAGATTATTGCTTTTTCTTAAAAGTAAACGAAGAAAAATGTATCATTTATATTACAAAATATAATTCAAAATAGCGAATAGGATATAGGTTCCTTTTTAATTTCTTTATAACATAACTTTCATAAATCTCAATATTTCCTCATTTGATTAAACATTTCAAATGATACATTTAATGTAAAATTTTCTTTCTTATTGCCATAGCTTAAACAAGATAAATAAAAATAATAATGTTTTGATAAAAGTATATTAAATTGGAATCTTTAATGCATGTTTTCATATGCCAAAGTGATGTGATATTCGATAGAGAATATATATTTTTTTCTTTTTTAAACCCGAATTTTAAACACATGTAAAAATATTATAGTCATATTTTTTCACATTCATTGAAATATATGTATATTTAAATAATGTAAATAAATGCAGATTAAATAATTTAAATAAGATTAAATAATAGATTAAATTTAATATACACAGAAAGCTTCTCAACATGATTGTGTTATTAGTGGCATAATTTTCGCTTATTTTTTTTTAAATAATTGTATATTTAAATATAATATACTTAAAAATTTATTTTTTGTGCACATTTTCATAAAATTAAAACAGTAGAATTTTAATCTTAAATCATAAAATGAAAAACAAATGTATTCAATGCAATTTAATTAATTTATTTTAAATTTGTGAATGAAAATCTATATTTTCCTTGAAACATAATGTCAATTTTATTGGCCCTCCTTTCTTAGCAATATTTTATTTTCAGCCAAAAATCAATATCATTCTCAAAAGGTTTAAAATAAATAGCATTAGTACTCAAATGATTTTCATGTGAAAATTGGCAAACAAAACAAAAGGAAACAAATCAGTAAATAAGGAAACAATACAAAAAATTAAACTCTTTATAATTGTTAAAAAGAGCTAAAGCGCCCACAAAATTGGTGTAACGCATAGAGAGACGCCAGAAAAACAGGTAAATATTTTCCAAAAATAGCCACATGGCATTCAGAACATAAAAAAATGTAATAAAAAACCTTCATGAAAAAAATAAAAAGAAATAAAAGAAATAACAGTAGCAGCACAGCACACGTACTTTTTTGCTGTTGCTTATAATTCTCTCTTCTTCGTCGACACTAATTATGAATATGTAAATTAATTACGCCTAAAAATTAAGAATTCAAAAAATAATTTGTACAAATTAGTAATTCGACATAGATTTCAATCAATAGAATTTTTTATAGTTCCACTAATCATTGATTATAAAATTTAATTATGTTTTCTTTTTTGCGGGGAGAGGGTACTGAAAAGTTTTTTAAGAAAAAACTGCAAATTAATAAACTTTTCGCAAACTCAAGAAAAACTAAATTTTAAATTCCTTATACGATAAACAAGTAAAATGTATTTTTCATTTAGATATAAACAGAGGTAACTTATTAATTTATGTTTAGTTTTAATTACATGGATTACATTTATTGGACTTAAGTACTATGTTTTAAGAGATTTTCTTTAACCCCTTAATTCTCGCTCGCGTGATATTCACGGGTTGTGTCTTTTATTCAGCTTGTTTGATTCCCACCAGTTTTATAAAATAGTTTAATTGACTTTATTATGGTATCCTTTTAATTGTCAATAAAGAAGGTGACTATTTCTTTTTCAAAAAAGTGGTACCAATAAGTAATTTGAATTTTTAAACCGTAATTTAATGCGACCGTTAAGGGGTTAACGAAATATTATTGCAAATTACTTAAAAATACAATATTTTTCACTTACTCATAAATTCTTGTTACTGGAGCAGCTGGATTATCCTTAATCTTCTCAACAAGTTTACTTTTAAATTCCATTGCGCGTATTTCTCTTGAAGTTGGTTCATGGTTTTGTGGAAATTTGCCTATTTTGAAAATTAAATTGTTATTTAAAATTATCCTTGACTTGCAGGATACATGCCGGATGCAACGCCAATAACTTTTATCACTAATTCTTTTGTCTTCTTTGAATAAATATCCAGCATGTACCGCAAATACTTTTTTCCTTAAGGTACTGATGAATTGTACTTCCATTGTCACACAAAGACTGAACAGAAATGCATGAGACACTGAAAAAAATTGTGAGAAGAAAATTCTGACAGAATTTTCTAGATCTTTTTGTCTTGTTACCTTTTTATTGGTTAGATGATACAATGCATAGTAAAATACTATTGAGCTAAGTTGAAAAAAGCAATAAAACGATAAATTGTGCTCGAACATGATCTGCGACAGCAAACTCCACCCTCTTAATGACCAAAAGTGAGGGTGGAAGCTAGGATGGAGCAACTCTTCGTAATTTTGCTCTGATTCACAGGGATTCAGAACTAAACGCTGCCACTATGCAACTCCTGTAAGATCCCTTACATTTCCCCCTCTTAATGACTTTCGGCTAACATTTTTTCGACTTTAAGGGAACAAACCAAAACACCTTACTTGAGGAAGAAACTGAAATGCGAGTCATCTCCCGACAGTGACGAAAATATTCCTCTTATGGATTCTGAAGGCAGTATTGAATTGGAATTTGATGACTCTGAATCTGCTGATTGCCTGGAGTCATATCAAGGAATAAAGTCTAAAGCGAACTTGATTCAGTGCGTAACATGCAATCGGTGGCTGCATGAAACATTCTCACTTTGCTCTTTCAACGGAAAGTGTGGTGATTGTGGGCGAATAGAAATACGAAATAAAAAAAATGAGAAGAAAAGTCAAAAATAAAAAGACTACGGCGTAAAATGAATGGAACTAGTACTTAAGAGCAAACTAAAATGGTCGCCTGGATATAAACAAGTGGTTTATATCTTTTTTGTAATTATGCTGTCTATTGTTTCCAGTCAAATGTTTTTTTTTTCTTTTTTTTCGCCTTAAGTTATATTTTTTAAACTTACACTTTTGCAATTTCGTTAAACTTTTCACAAGTTAGTGATATATATAATTTATGTAAGTTTACTGTTATTTATTTTCATTTTAATTAGTTTGAGGAAATAAAAATGTGATTTACTTGAAAAAAAAAATAAACAGCATAGCTTTTTTCTCCATGCGGCATCTTACCCAGCACATAAAAAATGATGTTAAAAAAGGACGTTTGGGAAAATAATTATGCCTGCTTTATTAAGCGGGCTTTAACTTGTTTAACATAGAAATTTGATTCTAAAGGGTTTGATTAATGATTTCTGGTACTTAGTTTGTTGTTTTTTGCTTTATTGTACATTTTAAAAGAATAAAAGTAAAACTGCGGCATCTGTCCTCACTTTACTATATATGTTTTATTTTGTTTTTTATCAAATACTATCTGCAAAACTGACTGTGCTTTATAAATTGATTCATATTAATACATACAACAATTCTAAGCACATAATTAAATATTGAAGATTATTCAAAATGTAGTCACAGTAATCCAATAAATTGCCATTGAATGATAACTAGATTTCAGCAGGAATCCATTGAACATGCTGGATTGATAATAAATACTTCCCGGTAGCAATAAGAGACTTTTGCCTCAATAAAATGTGTGCTAGCCGATGGGCTTCTATAATTGCTCACAATTCGTAACAATGTATTGGAGAAATAATGTCAAATGAATACCTGATTCAACATTAAGCATGAAAATATACAATTCAAAAACTAGTATTTTTCAAAGATTGCGAAACACAGAAACGATAAACATTGTCATGATTTAATTTTCGCATCGTTTTATTTTTTATTTTTTTGCATTTAATATTTTATTAACATATTTTGTTTTGTTTTTTCTTACTTATTTGGCATTATTTATTTATTTTTCAATTACTGTTTAACACAGTTATTAAGTATGTTATTTTGTCTTAAATTTGAATTATCATAGGCACTTACGGGCAGAAGTACAGAAAAGCCCCTATTATCCGCGAGCGGATGATCCGCGAAGCGATTTTTTATATTATTTTTAATTCAAGCCAACAGCAAGGAAAATACAATAAGCCCTACTAATTAACATAAACAGCAAAATTCCTGTATTCGAAAGTAATAGAAGAATATTTCTAGATTCGGTTTCCATGTATGGAATATCAGATATAAAGTCTTGATGTCTTTCCTTTATTTTATTAACCAAACGTAAACACAGCAATTAAAATATTTTACAATTAAATAAGACTATTATGATAAATTCCAGGAGAGCATATCAAGAATAACTTCATTTTTGCGATAAAAATTATTCCATACTAAAAGAAAAATAATCGTTTACAATTTAGAATAAAGAAAAGGTGTTTTCAAAGCAAGAAGCAAAAACAAGTGACTGATTTTCTAAAAAAGATGTAACTCACCTACCTCTTTTTGTACAGTATGCACGGCATTGTTTCTTGTTTACTGTTCTTTATTTTAGTGATTTAAACTTAAAGCAAAGGTTTCTAAGGTACTGTACATATGTATGTATTTTAAACGTTTTATTATGTTTTTTGTACACTAAAACTTAGTTTGTATGCTTTTTTTTCGTGTTTGCACCCCATTTTCAGTTTGTTTCGGGTTATCCGCGATTTTTGTTATCCACGGTGCCCTTGCCACCCAATTCCGCGGATAATCGGGGTTGTACTGTACAGAAATTAGTAATTATATCAATTTGTATAACTTGAATAATAAAATAAATACCTCTGATTTTCGAGTTTTAAAAAAATATTAAGAAAAAGAATTATCAAATGTATTTTTTATGATTTATTATAATTGTAATTTTTTCATTCATTATTAAATTCATTATTTTAGCACTATGAATTTACTTTCATCTAAATGTTACAAAAAATCTTCACTTGCTGTTTCACACTTTTATAAAATTTTAATTTTGCATTAATTCTTTTATTACACAAGTTATGTTAACATTTTATGTGACAGGTATGCGACTTAAAGCAAAACTTGTGCGATAACCTAAAAAACTCCGTTATATTTAAAGATTCGTATTTTTATTATTTCTTTTTTTTTAATATTGATTTTTTTTTAATTCAATATTTTAAAAAAGCTATAATTATTTTTAATGTCATGTGACAGGAAGTAACTTGGATATCTTCGAACATTGAAAGGATGGAATATGGTCTGTCAGTTATTGAATATTATTTTAAAACGTATATCATGAAAGGTAAATGAAAGAATGTTGATTCATCTTAAATGAATGATAACGTTACAACTTTTCACATCTATTTTCTTATAGCCTACGTTTTAGAGTGTTTAAAAATGAAGAAGACCTAGTTTTTTTAAATGTTTATAGCATTGTTATGTGATAATATTTAAAAAATAGTTTTGATCTTAAATAAATTCTAATTCCCATTGCAGGATTCGAATTTTAGTTTTTATTGAATGTCAGGTTTCATTTAGTTATCATTTCAATAAATGTTTTAAAGAGAAAAGTGATATCAAATGCTCAGCAAGTTAAAAAGAAATAGCATCAATACATGTGATAGCAAAATTTCACGAATCTAAAAATTGAGAAATGTAGCAATTCATAGAAGAATTTTAAATGAAATTGAAAACGCAGTTCCCTAAATAAAATATAACTGCAATACAATAAAATTACATTTAATGAAAATGCAAATTCAATTATTGTTATAGAAAATTTATGACATAGATTCTTTTACGATACAAATTATTCACACATGAAAGTTTATCAGATAAAAAATACAAAGATACCTCAACATATTAACAATATAAATAATTCCTAGTATTAAAAAATTCAAAACAGAAAATATAAATTATCAAGTAGAAAGAGTATATTAATATTCATTAATAAGAACGCATATGTGAATATTTATTGGCAGCTAAATTATTCTATAAATGAATAATGAAGTTTTAATAACATCTAATTTTCTTTTAATTGCTTAAGAGAATCTGTTTTTATTATGAGGTCGTGACAGTAAAAACGGAGTGGTAGGTCATTTTTTGTTGTTTTTTACTAACAGAAAACACGTACCGAGCGACACAGTGATTTTACAATTGAATCTTTAATAGCTAAGAATAGTAAAAATGACATTAGTAGCATTTGTGACTCTCGCGATCTTATCTTGACTAGCCCAAAGATGTCTAATTTAAACTGTTCCATGAGAGTGAAATAGTTTATTAGTAGTCCTGTGACATACACTGTCAGTATCTGAAAAACTGTTCTGACCAGGAAAAGATGTGTTTATTTTTAATATTATTATTTGCTTACCGGATTTTTTCATCTATTTATCAATTTTGTTTATCCGTTCGGGAATGTTTATCAAAGCATTTCATAGTATCGTCCATGACTAAAATTACCACAATCAAACATGCAAATTTGCAAATTAACCCATTTGTGCCTGAATTTTTGTTTTCTGAAATTTGTTGGTAAAATCACTTTAAAATGTCGCAAAATGATCTAGAAAATACTATAAAATATTACGTAAAAATTTTTTTGTATTTATTTGATAAAATGTAAGCGTACTAAATATGGGAATATTCATAATATTTATAATAGTATAATATGCATAAATATATATTTTGTCTAAATTTATATAAAATAAGCTTCTAACTTGTATATTATGTACTATAATTAGTATTTTTATGAACCTCTAAAAAATTATATTTACTTCTTTACAGAGACTAATAACATTATAAATATTATTAATAACTAGCCGCCTTCGCCCGCTACGCTGGTCGGTTTTTCTAAAGAAATCTTGAATGAAACAAAATTTATCTGTGAATTTGATCGTGCGTTTTAAAGCAATATGGACATTTACCTGGTGTATCCAACCGAATTGCTGATAGCAATATGAATGTCATTACGCTATTATATCTTTTATTGAGTCATACAAAATTTAGACTGTTCAGGACCAATTTCTTTAGTTGATCTGTTGTGTAGGATTCGATAAAGAATAATAGAACAATATTTAATATACTAAAAGCGTTCATGAAAAATTATCAACGCAAGTCTCATCAGAATCTGTTAATTGGACTTATTGAAAAGGCTGATCGTTTATAATAATTGGGTTCGCCTGATTCTAGAACTTTCATCTATAATTCTACAATCAAGCAACATAACAACCAAGCAACAGCAAATGATATGTGCTTTATACTAAAACATTCACTGAAAAATTAACTAACCGATCAAGTTGCATCGAAATCCACTTAGCAGAATCTTTTAAACTGGAAAATATACCGAAAACTTCCCTAAAAAGATCTAATTAACAGTTTAAATCCCATAAAAATTCATTCAGTGGAACCTTTAAAAAAAGCAATTTTTCAAAATTGGGTTAATCTGATTTAGAACTTTCCCCATAATTATTTAACTAAGCAACGTAAAACGTTATGTTTTATACTAACATCTTTCCTGAAAAATTATCTAATTAACAATGTAAGTCCCGTCAAAATATATTCAGCAGAACTCAAGATATAAAAGGCCGGAATGAAATTTCTCTTTGTATTATATATATATTGAGATAGTTAAATATAACTTTCATAATTGCGTTAACCTGATTATAGAACTCTCCTGGAGGTAGGGCTAGGTATATACTGCATCACTTCTGAATTCTTTAAGGAACTCATCTCAACTTCCATAACTATAGCATATATACTCTCTAGTATACCCTATCTCTGTAGCGTATATCTTCCAATTTTCTTTACTGTACCACTGAGAACTTGTTCCGCATATCTCCGTAACTAAACAACACAGAATGATATGATAAATATAGAAAAAATCCCTGAAATATTATCCAACGTACTGTGCATTTAATTAGTTGACTTGAAATCTTTCATAATCGAGTTCCCTTAATTTTAGAACTCCCGTAGCAACTTAGAATGATGGTTTTTACATTAAACTATTTATAAACCAAATTTACTATTTAACAGTGTAAGTTCTACAAAATTCTGTTCAGTAGAATCTGAGTTATAGTCATATTTGCAATATTCATTGCTCATTAACCCTTTTTTCTTTACATTTGAAATAAAATCAATAACTGTTTTGGTATTTCTCTGTTATGCCATCACCATTGTCACCAAGCGTAATAGGTGGCACAAAAATGAAATGATACATTTGAAAAAAAAAAAAAATGTTGATAAAAAAAATGAGCATTTAAAAAATATAACTTTTGAAAATTACAGACTTTGACCAACCATTTTTTTAAATCAATAAAAATAATGGTACTACTTGGTTATCCCCCGACCAAAAATCTATTGCCAAACTATAAGATTAAATGCCAATAATGGTTGATCGTAAATGTCACATTCACTTGACTTTAAGTAAGTTACACGCATTTACGTAATCAGGTGATTTTTATTTCGACGTTTTAAATGTATTTTTATTAATGTTATACTAATTTATTTGTTCTTTCGTTATTTAAAATAAAAATTATGTCAATTTGTATAATTTAGCGAGTGGTTTGGCGATTTATATAATTTAGCGAAATTGGTCGACGGGTACCAGCATAAATACTTAAAATATAAGAATAAATAAATATTTCGCAAGTAATAAAATATAGTCAATTTAAACTGCAGTCTTGAAATTGTAAATGTCTTTTACTACTGAAGCATGGCGTACGTAATACGTATGTCTCACATTGCAAAAAACATTTCATTCTTTCAATGAAGACATTCATGGTTTTTTGAACAAAACATTTTTATATGTAAATTCCTAACTTCTGAAATAATTTTATTGTAGCTTCCTCATCATCAGATAACTGCGAAATGGTAAAATCTATATCATTATCAGTAATAAATATTTTCTATTCAAAAAATAACAAATTAAAAAGTTTTGCGAGATTATGGTGGAATAAAATAAATTCCATCATTAAGAATTCCTGCATAAAAATATTCACGTTCAATAATTAGCAAATCTTAATGTGTGGCAGGGTTCGCAATAAAAATCGTTTGCACGAAAAACGGTTGAAATACATGGCGCGATACCATACATTTTGGCATGGTATCGCGACGAAAATTAGAACAAAAGAGTACCACAGGTTTTTTTTTTTTTAATTTAGTTTTAGTTTTTGAGGCGTTTGAATTATTTTTTCTAATTGACGAAGTTGTTTTTATTTATCCAAAGGGATTGGTTAAAAAATTAATCAATTAGAATTTTTTCCTTTGCTATAGTAACAGAATGAAAAGAATGAGTTTTCAGAAATTATCACTTGAAAAATGCAGGTTTTGGCGCCAATGATAGTGCCAAATTAGAAAAATATGAAATTTCTCTCGAACTATTGGGCTTAAAAGAATTTAGTTAGTACCATTCGATTCACCATACAAAAATACACCAAAATATGTTATCAATTTAAAAATAACTATAAAATCAGATTTTTAAGCGATTTTTTATGTTATCAGTTTAAAAATAACTATAAAATCAGATTTTTAAGCGATTTTTTTAAAGTTCGTTCTCTTTTTTACCCCCCCCCCCCCCCCTTAGGGGTGGAATTTTGGAAAATCCTTTCTTAGCGGCACTCTATATCATAAGAAGTATTTTTACCCCGCTTTTCAAGATTTTAGGTTCAGTAGTTTTGGCTGCGCGTTGATTAATACAAAATCCAGACTTTCTTTTATATATATAGATTATTAATACCAAATACGTTGCTAGGCAACTGATGAAAGAAAAGGTAAAAAAATGAAAGATGTATTATGTCAAATTGATAAAACAAAATGCTTTATATTATTGGAAAACATGCATAAAGTTCCCCCAAAAATTATAAACCTAATTTAAAAAATCTGAGCCGAACTGAAGGAACCGATGAGGTTCATCTCCCAGCAATGTTTAACAATTGAAGATTTATTAGCTTTTTAACCATTTGGAAAAATGGTTATTGTTCTCGTCAGGGTAGGAAATCAAAAGCATATCTGAACGTTTTCATTGGTTTAATCCGCAATTTATTCGTTATCGGATTGGTATATACAGTAATCTGTATTTCCCTTTGGTTTCAACAACGATGGACAACAGAGTGTTGCCACTATGACAAAAAAGTAATAAAAACTACAAAAAAAAAAGTCAGAAACAAATTGAGATACAGCTTTCAAACAAATTGCACTTAAAAGTACATTTTTTTCTCTATCCGACGGTATAAAAAGTAATATTGTCGGATGTTTAGAAGTTTAAGAATGAAATTTTATTTAAAACTAGCAGGCTATGCCCGCTGCGCTGGTCAATATTTCCAAATGAACCTTGGATTAAACTAAATGGTGAATTTGAACTTGTATTTTAAACAATATGGATCTTCATCTTGACCTTGCACATTACTGAAAACGATGCGAACGCCATTGCGATATAATGTTATCTTAAGCGTTGGACAAAATTTAGCAATTAAGAAGTAATTGTTTTAGTTGATTATAAACAGCGCACTTATGGTCGGGTAATGAGACCGTTATGACAACAGGAATTAATACCTCTGTAACTAATCAACATATAATGAAATCGTATATACTAACACCATTCCTAAAAGTCATGCAACAGGGCCATTTGTAACAAAATATGTTCTGTAGATTTTTTTAAAAAGGCTAAACTTTCATAATCAGGTTCACTTAATTTTTGAACTTTTACTGTTGCTCTATAACTAAGTACCCTTGAACAATATGTATACACTAAAACCTTTCCAAAATTATTACCTAACTAATTGTGGTATATCCTACGAAAGCATTATAAACAATCGGAATGAAATACAAATTTCCGTTGTAAATATATAGTAGATGATGATGATGCGATTTTGTGTAATAGAATTCATAGTAAAGTTTTCACTTCAAACAAAAACGATGCTTTCAAAATTAAAGCTAATACACCAATATGTGAAGTATCCGATTACGGAAGGTTAACTTGAATTCTCATGATCAACTACTCAAAGAAAAGTGAATATGTGGCTTTTGTGATACTTTTATGTCAGCTGAGCCCAGGTAATAAATCAATAAAGATTGTTTTCATAGCATATTCTTATTTTATTATTTTTATTTAAAACACAAACCTTTCCCTCATTTCATTTAAAATGCATGCCTTATACTAATTTCATTTAAAAAACTGAAAAGATAAACAATAACAGGAAATAATGTCATAATTAAAAACAAAAAAAATATTTTTAATTTACTTACGCAAACTGTAACTACTGCTACTGGGAATTTTAAAAATGCTATCAGCGAGATGTGCGCACGGTTGTTATAAATGTACCCATTTTTTCTACTTATCGAGGAGCAATTTATAAATTGCACAATATTATTCCAAATCCAATTTCTTTCATTGAGGAACCTATGACCGGAAAAAATGGAAAAAGTCTCTTTTAGATTCTTCGGATGACGGCATCTGACGCCATAAACCGAGTTTATATAGATGAAAATAATTTTTAAGTCGTTACAAAACATTGCTTTCATACTTAAATATTTTCATTGGTACTATTTGTTATCCCGTCGACCAATTTCGCCAAATTATATAAATCGCCAAACCATTCGCCAAATTATATAAATTGACATAATCTTTATTTTAAATAACGAAATAACAAATAAATTAGTATATACTTAATAAAAATACAAATAAAATGTCGAAATTAAAATCACTTGATGACGTAAACACGTGTAGCTTGTTTAAATTCAAGTGAATTTGATATTTACGATCAACCATTATTGGCATTTAATCTTATAGTTTGACGATAGATTTTTGGTCGACGGAATATCTAAGTAGTACCTTTTCCAATTTTGTTTTATAACGCTAAATTCTCAGTAATTTTTTCCCTTTTATTTTACATAAAATCACTATTTTTTTTAAAAAATTAAGATGCTTGCATTTTTATTTCAAACTCATAGAGCCGTTTTTATTTTTTAGCCAAAAGTGTTGATTTGAATTTTTTCCGTTGAGTAACGGATGTAATGATAGATATTTTGAGGTTTAGATGCCAAAGACACCGCCAAATTAGAAAAATATGAAATGTGTCATGAACTGTCGGACTTATAAAAATTTATTTGGTAGCATTCGGTTCAGCATACAAAACTACATTAAAATATGCTATCATTTGACGCATAATTTTGATATTCGATTTTTTTCCCCTCCCCGTGCAAAAACCATTAGGGGTGACACTTTAGAAAATCCTTTCTTAGCAGAAGTTTATGTCATAAGAAGTATTTTTACCACGATTTTCAAGATTTTAGGTTCAGTAGTTTGCGCTGTGCGTTAATTAGTCCCCTAATCCAGACTTTATTTTATATACTATATTAGATATGCGATTTTGCGGTGAATCGATGATCGAAAATTAGTCCAATATCATTTGAAATATTACATAACAGAGGAGAAAGTACGAAGAAGAAATGACGAATTACAAAAGACTTGTAATTTTTTTTTTTTTCAAAATGTTGAATTTTTCCATAGTAATAACGTACTAAAACATAAATTTCCTTAAAAATTATCTTTATTTCCTAGATTTCGAATCTGTGAATTTTCCTATAAATGAAATTGGCGATATGACTTGAGAAAATAGATAGTATTTGCTTACATAAAATGGGTAATATTCGTTGATCTGAGTTCGAGTTTATAAATATCACATGCTTTCGGAATTACGGCGAAAAACATTTTAAAAAGTATGAAATTATTTTACAATATGTATGTGTGGCAGAAATTCACACTGAAATTTAAGTATTCGATTCCATTTTTAAAATATTAACTGATATCTATATAAGTTACAATTGAATATGAAAATGTACTCAAAAAATGATCTCTTTCACCTAAAAAAACACCATTTGTGAGAACATCCTCAAGCTATTGCCACGCTTATGCATTTTTGGCTTAAAATCACATTGTTTGGCGACAAAAGAAAAATAAAAAAATGTAAAGAAACAAATAGTAATTACACATGTGACTCACAATTACATCGGCTTGTTTCTTCTATAAGTCACGTGATGGGACAATTAGATATATAAAAAAAAAAGAAAAGAACAGAACAGAAAGAAAATGTCGTTAAAATTTCATCTAATCAAATTTTCAGATTCGTTTCCATATCTAACGCAAGCGATAAAGAGCCAAATATTGCGTATCAAGTGTAATATTTCTTATTAAATTAATTTTTAAGCATTACAAATATTTCTTTCAGGTTTTGATTAAATGTTTCCGTTTTTTAATATTATCACTCATTAAAACGGATTTTCTTCTTCTTTTTTTCTTTTTTTTTCATTTAAATAAAATTAGTAACAGTTTTTCTTTTATTTTTCGAGGTTTAATAGCCGTTTCAATTTTTTTTTATCAACGATGAATTTCGCCAAGAAATAAAATGGTAACCTTATCGCCCAAAATAACAGAATTTTCCGTCATAATTCTAAAACTAATATAGGTAGAATAATGTGTTATAGCTTAGAACGTTCCCTGAAACAATACCTATCTAACGGTAGAGGTTCCGTAAAAATCCATGCAGTAGAAGTCGAAATCTAGGCGTTCGGAACGAAATTTCCGTTTGGATTCTATATATATAAATATATAATAGAATAGATAATAGATTATATATATATATAATAGAATAGATAATAGATTATGTGTTATGAACTATCTCAAAGTTTAAAACAGATCGCATTGTTAGATTTCCTAATTTTAACAATATCGCGTTATGTTAGTTCCACATTCCACCACCAGGGAGCGCACTCTATTCTCAACGAAAGCGTATCTGAACGAAACTCCTTCATGCAACCTTTCCGTAGATACATGAATCGGGAGGGTGGCGGTCTTAACCAATAATTTAAGATAATTGCTGAAATTACTACGAAAAATATTTTAAAGGGGCCCTACGCGGGCCCCTAATAGAGTTAGAGGAAATCGGAAGACGGCAAAATAATCGCGGGGAAAAGTTTGCTTGGGTGCTTCGGAGCTACTTTTGGCGCGAGATCTAAGCTCTACGACCAATAGGAGCCCAGATATTTAAGGAAATATGAAGTAACAAAGTCCAAAATAATAGACTTTTCCGTACCAATTCTATAACCAATCTAGGTAAAATGATGTGTTATAGCTTAAAACCTTCCCTGGAACGATACCTATCTAACGGTATAAGTTCCGTAAAAATCCATGCGGTAGAACTCGAAATCTCGGCGTTCGGAACGAAATTTCCGTTTGGATTATATATATATAATAGATTGGTCGTGAGATTTTTTGGAAATCTGATGATAGAAAAGCCTTTTCCCGAACAGCCAATGAAATGCTTGGCTATTACGTAAGTATCATAGGAAATCTGACGAGTCACAGGTGATTTTTCTTGCTTGCAATTTTTACGTGTAATAACACTATTAATCTTCAATCCATGGCGTGCGTAATGTAGGATCAACTCCGTGCGATTTTTTTATGTCTTAAATTTTAGTCTTTGAAAAAATCATTTTCCAAATGGTCGTTCTAATTTGTTAAATTGTTTTTTTTTTTTTTTTTTTTTTTTTTTTTAACAGTGATATAACTGAAATTTGTAATTGATAATTCACTATCTGTTGACAAATTTCATATAATATAGTTTCTGTTAACCAGCACAATCACTCGATTACGGCATTTATGGAATGTATAACCCAAGAAGGTAGAATTTTAGTTAATGCCAAACCCGCACGATCGTGCGAGTCCGGTCTTAAAGGGTTAATTTAATGTTAAAATAATTGTGCTGATGGGTCTTTTTTATCCGCCAAATTTCTTTAAATTGCAATTTAAATACTATTTTAAAAAAGAATTTCCTTTTCAATGATTTATTGAATTACAATTAATGTGTAATAAATACGACATCATATGAAAGGCTGCCGCTGACGAATATATTTGAATATTGAATATATTATATTTATATATGTTATATTTATTAAATATATTATATTTGAATATATTATATTTATATATTTGTCGAAACCACTATTTTTATAAAATAAATTTCTTAGTATATTTCCCTTACACATTTTTTGTAAACAAGTAGTAGTATGTGAGAGATATTTGTTATGAGAAAGTGGATAGAGAGATTATTAATGAATAGTCGCCAGTGAATACCCTGCATTTATACTTGAACTAGCAGCCTTCGCCCGCTTCGCTGGGTTTTTATCTAAACAAACCATGAATCAAACGGAATATATCTGTGAATTTGATCATTCGTTTGAAAGCAATATGGACGTTAACCTAGCATACCCATCCGAATTGCTACAAACAATATGGACGTCATTATACTATTGTATTTTCTATTGAGACAGACAAAATTTGAGCTGCTAAGGACCAACTTCTTTAGTTGATCCTTTACTGTAGGATTTGGTAAAGTACGATAGAACAATGTGTAATATACTTATACCCTTCCTCTGAAAATTTATCAATGCAATTCTCATCAGATTCCGTCCAATAGAACCTATGTAAAAGGCTCATCTTTCATAATTGGGCTCAACTCCTTCTATAACTTTCATCCAAAATCCTATAACCAAACAACCTGAAACGATATGTGATTTATACTAAAATATTCCCTGAAAAATTAACTAACTGGTCAAGTTCCACCAAAATCCACTAAGCAGAATCTTTTAAACTGACAAATGTACCAAAACGTTCCCTAAAAATTATCTAATTAACAGTTTGTCTTACCAGAATCCACCCAAGGAGAACATTTGAAAAAGCCAATCTTCCATAATCGTGTTCTTCTGATTTTGAATTCCCCCCCCCCCCCATAATTATTTAAATAAGCAACGTAGAACGATATGATGTACTAATTTTTTTTTTTCTGAAAAATTATCTAACAACGTAAGTCCCTTCAAAAATCTATTCAGCAGAACCCATGTTGTAAGCGGCCCAAACGAAATTTCTCTTTGCATTTCATACATATTATAGATAGTTAAATTTAACTATATCTTCCATAATCGCCTTAACCAGATTATAGAACTCTCAGGGATGTAGGGGTAGGTCTACTTTATTTAACCACTGGATTTTTTAAGAAACCCTGCACACATTTATAGAATATATATTCTCTAGTATATGCACATTGCATATAGCGTGCATCTTCTTACAGTAATTTACTACACCACAGAGAACTTTCCGGCATAGCATCAAAATCCATTTAGTAGAAATTTACATTAAAGGTAATCTTAAATAATCGGCTTCACCTAATTTTAAAAGTCCTGTATTTATCACTGTTTCAAAGTAGAACTATTTTTTTTACATTAAAACACTTCTAAAACAAATTACTTAACTAACAGTGTACGTTCTACAAAATTATGTTCAGTAGAACCTGAGTTATAGTCAATCAAAATGAAATAAGAATTTGCATTTTGTAAATACAGTAGATGATGATGAGTAAAATTGTAAGTATTGTTATTTGCGATTTATAAAATGCTATTGGCGAGATTTATGCACGGCTAACATAAAAGTATCCATTTTTTCTTTTTATCCATTGGAGCAAATGGCAAAGTGCAAAATATTTTTCGTTTTAAACCTTTGAATATGAATACTTTTTTAAACAGTACAAACATTGCTTTCATACTTAAATTAAATATTTCCGTTTTATAATATTTATTTCTCATTAAACCCTTTTTCTTTGTATTTTAAATAAAATCAGTAACTGTTTTCGTATTTTTCCGTTATACCAACACCGTTGTCGCCAAGCATACTAATTAGCGCAAAATGAAATGAAACATTTGAAAAAAAAATTTTGTTGATACAAAAATGAGAATTTAAAATATATAACATTTGAAAATTACAGACTTTCACCAACTATTTTTTAAATCAATACAAATCAATACTTAAAATAAAAGAAAAAATAAATATTTTACAATAAAATAATAAAATAAAGTCAATTTAATATGCATGCCTCGAATTGTAAATGTCTTTCAGGTTATCATTGTAGCGTGGCGTACGTAATAAGCATATCTGTCATTGCAGTAAACATTTCATTTTTTTAATGAAGATGTTCAACGTTTTTTAACAAAACATTTTTATAGGTATAATTCCTAAATTCTGAAATGATTTTATTACACCTTCCTCGTCATCAAGTAACTGCCAAATCGTAAAATCCATGTCAGTGTCAGTAATAAATGTAAGTTATAATTTAAAAATAAATATTTTCTATAAAAACATGTATAATAATCACTTATAAACAAATTAAGTTAAAATAATGCTATAAAAAGTGATAGAATATCTTTATTAAGACTTACGATCGTTTCATCGCACAATCGGCGACATTTTCAAAATCAATCATAATAGAAAATATTTTCACATTACTTAAAAACAATAATATAGTAAACAATGTCACGAGACATGAAGCATAATGAAAATATTGCAACCATAAAATAAAATAAAAATTAAATTAGCTATTTGCGAGCGTGGATTAATTTTCAATCATAATAGAAAATATTTTCACATTACTTAAAAACAATAATATAGTAAACAATGTCACGAGACATGAAGCATAATGAAAATATTGCAACCATAAAATAAAATAAAAATTAAATTAGCTATTTGCGAGCGTGGATTAATTTTCACATAATTTAAAAACAACAAGGTAAACAATGTCACGAGACATCAAGCATACTGAAAAACATTGCAAAACATAAAATAAAATAAAATTAACTTGGCTATTTGCGAGTGTGGATTAATTTTTACTATTGTTTCTACAATTACTTAGTATCTCTTTCCAAATTCTAGGTAAATCAAGGGACACAGAATCATTGCAAATATTCTCGTTGCGTAAAAATATTTCTATTGATTCTCGGACTATGGATGGAAAAAAAAAAAATAATAATAATAATAATCCACGCTCGCAAATAGCTAATTTAATTTTAATTTTATTTTATGGTTGCAATATTTTCATTATGCTTCATGTCTCGTGACATTGTTTACTATATTATTGTTTTTAAGTAATGTGAAAATATTTTCTATTATGATTGATTTTGAAAATGTCGCCGATTGTGCGATGAAACGATCGTAAGTCTTAATAAAGATATTCTATCACTTTTTATAGCATTATTTTAACTTAATTTGTTTATAAGTGATTATTATACATGTTTTTATAACATTTCTTCGATGCTGGAATGAATATGTTTGAAGAGTTTGAGAAGAAAATATTTTCGCGTTTCAAATATGAAAGACTACGCCTGGATCGGGAACTTTTGAATTTGGATTTTCTTAAATTATGCCGAAGTAGGAACATAATACCTTCATTTTTGAAAAACAGAAATAAATTTGCTAATTATAATTTTACTGAACTTAATAGACAATTTGAGAGAAAATGTTTAATATTATGTATTAGAAAGAAGTATGCATATATTAGTAAACTACAACAGGAAACCTTAGATTTATATTATGAATTCGCAGCCTCTACTCCACAATATATATTTGATATTCTCATGAACAGCCTGGAAAAATATAGATACGGTAAAATCCGCTTGAAAGAAAAAGTACAAGCTCGCAAGATAGAAAATCTTTGCAACGCACAAAAGTCCTATATCAACCATATATGCCAACCTGTGGAATTTCTGAATTTATCTAGCAGACCTTTAACGGAAGAAGAAATAAAAGTGCTTGAGCGCGGGCCAAAATACATTTTTCCAGGTAAGCCTAATCTAAAATCTATAATTCCGGAACTCGAAAACATTGTACAGTCGGCTAATAACGATCATAAAGAAGAAATTCGCAATGTTATGTACCACGAACTTAAGAAGTTACTTAAGCAACCCACAATAGTACCAAAGGAAGAATTGAATATTTTGAAAAATCTTAAACTTGATACAGAAATTATTTTAGTCCAAACAGATAAATCTAATAAATTAGCCATATTAAATACTGATGACTATAAAAATAAAATGGTACAGTGTATTAACAATATGGATTGTCAACAAGTCAAGAAGAATCCACTTAACATAATTAACACAAAAGTTAACGAATTGGTTAATAAAGGGAGCTGGCCTGATAATATGTAAGTTCTAATGAGAATTAATAAGTTAGCAGTAATCCCAGCAATTGTCGGCAGACTCAAAGACCACAAAATAGATATGCCAATAAGGCCAATAGTAAATAAATGCTCAAGCCCCACATATTTTATGGAAAAAGCTTTTGTAGTTTTATTGAAAAATATTTTGCCCAACTCTGATCATGTAATTAATTCAACTTATGAGTTCATCCAATATTTGAATAACATTAATTTACCTCAGAATTATTTAATTGCCAGTCTAGATGTAGTCTCTTTATACCCATCTATTGATACCCAAAAAGCCGTTACTAATATAAATAACTGCATCGACCACATAGAGAGTATTAACGAAAATATGAAAATTACTCTAAAGAGTGCTCTTAATCTCATAGTTAATAATAATTACTTCACTTTCGACGGAAAAATATACAAACAGAATAACGGAGCTCCAATGGGTTCTCCTATATCAGGACTATTAGCTGAATTCATATTACGACCTCTTGAAATGGATATATACAATTTGGATTATACTCCCCATGCATGGATCAGATACGTAGACGATATTTTCATCGTATGGCAACATGAAGAAACCTTGCTCAATAACTTTCTGAACCAGATTAATAATCTTGATTCTAAAATTAAATTTACATTGGAAATAGAAGAAAATGGTACGCTACCGTATTTAGACGTATTATTAATCAAGACGCACCAAGGAATAAAGCGCACTGTGTACAGAAAGCCCATAGCCAGTCAATCCATTATCCCTAATAATGCGCAAGCACCTTTTTCATACAAAGTTTCTGCATTTAGACATTCTATTCAGAGAGCTTTCACAGTTTGTACCCCTGAACATTTAAATAACGAAATAAATAAAATATATGATATTGCAAGAAACAATGGATACAAAGAAAGCACCATAGAAAAATTAATTAAGAGCTTGAAGAACAAAAAGAAAAGAAATTTCAAGCCACAAAATTCCACGTTATCCACTTTACAATATTTTCCTGGTTTCTTCGAACGCTTAAAATATAAACTCAATAAATTCAATATCTTCCTAGTCGCAAAACCATCCATGAAAATAAAAAATATAGTATGCAAGAAAATAGATCAAATTGAGTCCAACCAATTAGCAGGAGTATACGAAATACCTTTCACCAAAGAAGATGGAACAAAGCAGTTTTATATAGGTATGACAAGCAGAAAACTTAAAACTAGAATCAAAGAACATATAGCAGACATCAAATACAATAGAAGAACCACAGCTTTGGCCAGATTATGCAGCGAAGAACCTTTACAGATTGAATTTAAAAATAGCAAGTTAATTTATCCATCAAGATTTTATTTTCCATCCATAGTCCGAGAATCAATAGAAATATTTTTACGCAACGAGAATATTTGCAATGATTCTGTGTCCCTTGATTTACCTAGAATTTGGAAAGAGATACTAAGTAATTGTAGAAACAATAGTAAAAATTAATCCACACTCGCAAATAGCCAAGTTAATTTTATTTTATTTTATGTTTTGCAATGTTTTTCAGTATGCTTGATGTCTCGTGACATTGTTTACCTTGTTGTTTTTAAATTATGTGAAAATTAATCCACGCTCGCAAATAGCTAATTTAAATTTATTTTATTTTATGGTTGCAATATTTTCATTATGCTTCATGTCTCGTGACATTGTTTACTATATTATTGTTTTTAAGTAATGTGAAAATATTTTCTACTAGTAAATCTGCAGATCAAGAGCCTCAACATCATCTCTGCAACTTATTGTTTTTAGCAAATTTTGCTTAATATTAATCTTTCTACAAAAACAAAATTTAAACTTTTAAATTACACAAACATTTATAGAAGGAGAAAAAAATATTTCGATGGTTTCAGACATTAGAAGCGTTAAATTAAACACGTTGTTATGTAATGATATTCTGAAATTCTCACGAGCTACTTATTCTAGTAATTTTTATATAATAAAGCAAATTTCTTCAGGGGGGTGCCCCCCCCCCTGAACCCCCCGTTGTGTAATTTATTTTGTATTTGTAATTTTCTATTGATTGAGTTAATGATTATCCTATATCTTAGATTCATTTTTACACTGCGATTTATAAGGATAAGCAACAATGTGGTCAAGCATTTTACGTAATCCTAATATCCATACAGAAGTATTTACTTGCCTGCTAACCACAAACATCTGTATCTAATGGATAAAGAACTTTTGGAAATGTAAACTGAGACATCTAATTTAGAAATCTAATAATAATTTTGATTACCATTCTGCAATATTTATATCTAAGATCTAATCTAAATATCTAAAAATGTACTCGAAAGCATTAACTTACTAAAATCACCCTAAAGTATGGGGAGTTCTAAACCTAACGGTTAATAATTCATCATCGTGTCCACTTCCAATTGACTAAATAGATAAACGTGATATGGCGCCGTTAAGTATTTTTTGTGATAGCCTTTTAATAGTATCCACATTTAATTTAAAATCGTGATGTTACAAACACCGTTGAAATTTGATGCACACCTGTGTTCAGGTCAAATTACGAAAGGTTAACTAACCTTTTATTTCCCTTAGCCGGGCATTTTGTTTCATTTTTCGTAATAGGGATTATTTTAATAATTTATTTTACACTCTACAAGCTGTTACACGGGACGTTGTTCACGTAGCATTAAAATAGAGATAAATGCATTAAATAAAACATTTCACTCACCACCAGACATGGCAAGTCTCAGGCTTTTTGCACAACACTATTACCTTACAGAAAATGTTGTTCTTTTAAATCGCGCAAATGTTTCAATTAAATAAAGTAACATTTTTTGTATTAAAATACTGGTATCCAGGACGCCGGAGGCTTGGCAGCCCTGCTCCTCTTAATAGAAACATATATAGTTAACCAACACTTTATCACATTTTATAGGAAACAATACGGAATTTCTTATTTGTATGGCCTTACATATACCTCAGTCATAAAAATGTAAAATTTTGTGCCAATTAATATACGCAATTGCGAAAATGAAATCGCAACCAATGAGAAAAGGGAGGCCAAGTAAAATCGTGTAAATCGAGGAATCTTTCTTCGTAGTGTGGGAAAATACCACTACAAAAATTAATTTAGGTGGTATTTGGTGTGAAATGTTTATATGTATTCATTCCTGCCCTATTTATCTTTTTCATTATTTGTAATTTGCTGCATTTTCCCTTTGCACGTGAAAATCTTACAAACTAAAATGAACTCTTTGGGAGAAATTGTTATTACCCTTTTTTTTTTCTTTTTTTTTTTTTGGCAACAATAAAGTTTATAAAGTTTAATAGAATAATGTCAGTTTATTCTGTATGAAAATAACGAACTTTTTCCTTTATAATCAAAATAGTTGAATACATAAATAAAGATATTATTCTATATAGTATATAAATACTATTTTCATTTCTGCGTTTAAATCAATCTATATGCAAATATCTATACAAAGGCATTCATTAATTCATTCCTTTTAACTTTGATTTGACTTTAAAAACCATACATACTTTCACATTTATGATATTTTTAGATGAGATATAGTTGCTACGCAACGGTTAAAAGAAAAAAAATGAAATATAAGTAAATTCATAAAATAAAATGTTTTATATTATTCGAACACATGTATAAAATTCCATCATAAGTTATACACCTAATTTAAAAGCTCTGACAAATGTTTTGACAAAATTGCAAACTAATAGGAATAATTTACTACTCTTATTTAAAAATTTCAGCATCAAAAATTTACCATTTAAATCCATTTTTTATATGAGCCATTTCTTTCAACAAATGAAAATTTGAAAATCGTCTGACTTGCCATTGAAAAGCATTACAGAGCAAAATAAAATGTTCTATATTTCCCGAACGAATGAACCAAATTTAACCAAAAACCATACAGCTAAGTCCGAGTACCTCATCAACATGCCACATTAATTTCAAGCCGATCGGATGCTTTTTGCGGCAGTTATCGCGGAACAGACGGACAGACAGACAGACAGACAAACGGAAATCAAAACTTTTCGTGTCTCCACAGTAAGCCTTCACTGACGTTTCGGCAATTATGATTGAAAATTAATCCACGCTCGCAAATAGCTAATTTAATTTTTATTTTATTTTATGGTTGCAATATTTTCATTATGCTTCATGTCTCGTGACATTGTTTACTATATTATCGTTTTTAAGTAATATGAAAATATTTTCTATTATGATTGATTTTGAAAATGCCGCCGATTGTGCGATGAAACGATCGTAAGTCTTAATAAAGATATTCTATCACTTTTTATAGCATTATTTTAACTTAAATATTTTCTATTCAAAAAATAACAAATTAAAAAGTTTTACGAGATTACGATGGAATAATACTCATAAAAAATATTCACGTTCAATAAATAGCAAATGTTAATTTTTGGCACGGTTTGCAATAAAAATCGTTTGCACGCTAAGGGTAGAAATAAATGGCACGATACCATACATTTTGGCATAGTGTTGATAGAACGAAAAAGTACAACATTTTTTTTTTATTATTATTATTATTTAGTTTCAGTTTTTGAGGTGTTTATAATATTTTTCCTAACTTACATAGTTGTTTTAAATATTTAAGCAAAAGAATTGGTTAAAAAATTATTCAATTTGAACTTTTTCCCTTGCTATAGTAACAGAATGAAAATAATGAGTTTTTAGAAAGTATCACTTGAAAAATTCAGGTTTTGGCGCCAAAGATAGTGCCAAATTAGAAAAATATGAAATATCTCTCGAACTATTAGACTTAAAAGAATTTAGTTAGTACCATTCGATTCAGCATACAAAAATACACCAAAATATGTTATCAGTTGAAAAATAACTATAAAATCAGATTTTAAAGAGATTTTTTTAAAGTTCGTTCTCTTTTTTACCCCACTTAGGGGTGGAATTTTGGAAAATCCTTTCTTAGCGGCACTCTATATCATAAGAAGTATTTTTACCCCGATTTTCAAGATTTTAGGTTCAGTAGTTTTGGCTGCGCGTTGATTAATACAAAATCCAGACTTTCTTTTATATATATAGATTACTACATTACTTCATTACTCCTCTTATTCCAGTTTCGATTCAGTTTTATAATACTTTAGTATTATAAGATTAGTTAATTCTGGTGTAATTAATTTCTTATTAACGTAATATTTGTAGTAAAATAAAATGCATATTTTCTTCGTAATTTTTATCCACATTCGAGAAAATGAGTTGTGTTATATATTATCATCGTTGTATAATTAAAAATTAATTTAAACAGCGTCTTGTGATGTTTCGCTTTTTCTATGATGAAACACAAAATACCCAACACAGTTTAAAATTTTTCTATCTTTAAAATTCAATTTATCAAATAAAAATATTTAAGTAGTTCTAAATTTATTTTCTTACGTATAAAAATGTAAGTACTTACAAATGATAATCCTTGCTTAAAAATATCTTTTAGAACTATATTTGCGAGGTTATCTTCCGTTCTTTTTGTCACTTCCAAAAACATACAAATATTTAATGTACAAAGTCGGAACGGACATCAAAAAGTTCCGCGAGCCAGCAACAGATTTTGATGACCAAGTTCCTCTCGGCCGATAATTTGTAAAATGCTTCAGAGAGTTGTATCATGAAGCTCCGTGAACGTCAGCTGCGGTTACGTGGGTGGGTTGAGCAGCGGTAGCCTCTCAAACACGTAAAAAAAAAAAAAAAAAAAAAAAAAAAAAAAAAAAATCAGTCATTTTTTCCCGGTTGAAAATTTGTCAAATTATAGCTAACTCAATATCATAAAGAAAAAAAAGTCAGCTGATTATAAAGTGGTGGTTAATACGTCAGCTGGTCACACGAACACGAAAAAAATATACAGGGTGCAAATGAAAGTCTCTTTAATCTGAAAATACTTGCGAACGGAAAGAGCTAAAGCTATGGAAGGGAGGTAACGGTATAGTAAAGTTACTACACCCGATTTAATACAAACGAGGGGTAAGCTCCGTTCATTTAGATAAATTTGTTTTACGTGCAGAATGTTTCGATTTGCTTCAAATTTCGTATACAGGTTTATTTTGATAAGACGCTTCACTGATTAGATTTGGAAGTCCATTGGAGAAGAGGGGGAAACGTGGGGGTAATACCCCCTTAATTTATTTTTCGTGAGGCGTTATTCCTTGAAATAAGAGTATAATATGCAATTAGTGTGAATAGCCTGTGAGCCCAATGCCATCTGTTTAACTCGGCTTTTTGATTTTTCTTTTCTATTTTGAAAAATATATTTTAAGAGTATCAACGATAACAGCACAAATATAATTAAAAAGATTTACTAAAACTCGCATAATACACATAAAAGTTAACACTTTCAAAACATTAAATAAAATTTTAAAATCTAAAATTGACAAGTTTCAGCCACCTGTGGTCATCATCAGGGTCTTACCTCAGTCCAAGAGAGAAAAATACTTATTAGTTCGTAAAAGTTAAAATAAAAAATACTGAGTTGAACACGCTCCCAAATTAGCGCCATCTGTACAGCAGCATTACAACCATCCAACTTCAAAATGGAAAAACTTGAAGATTATCAAAATCATTAATTGCGTCAGACCTCTTTAACTTTGAGTTAAATTCTGTTTCAAAAAATCCAACCATAACTTATGTATGCCGTAAGAAACATCTTTATTACAGACATCTCCAATTCTCAATTCTATTTCTATGGATTCTCTAATGATACTTTTTTGCGGATAAATGCACGGCCAAATAATTTTTGCATTGTCGTAATTTATTGCTTTAATTTGAGTTTTAGAACAAAATCTTGCAAGGGCTGTGGGTTGTCTATTATACCTCATATCTGCTTTATGTTCTTTTAATCTTGTTTTAAATTTACTGTTTGTCTTACCTATATAATATATTTTCTCACTGTTATAAAAAATGATTGGAATTTCATAAACACCAGATAAACTCAGAGGGGGGGGGGGAGGTAGTGTCAATTTTACTTGAAAGTAAATTAATAATATTAGGTCTGGGAATTGCTATATGGTGAATATTAAACGGTCTTAAGTACTTTCTCAACCTTTCGTAAATACTTGTGACATAAACAAATTTTCTGTAGATAACTTTGGATTTAGAATCGTCTTGAATCTTGATAGGGCGTGGTGGGCGGAAGGTTTAATATGCTTTACAATAATTTTATTCATAAATTTTACAGGAAAACCATCTTCAACCGCGATTCTTTTAATAAAAATAAGGTCTGTTTGGAGGGATGTACCGGAGCATATCAGAAAAGCGCGCATGATAAATGAAGAGAAAGCAGAAATATTGTAGTTAAACGGATGATCAGATTGAAATGGAATGACAATTATATTTATTTGGTTTTCTATAAACGTTAAATGAAATAATCAAAATTAAAGAAGTCTGACGCAATAATTGACATTGATAATCTGGTTTCTTCAAGTTTATCTCTTTTGAGGTTGGATGGTTGGACTGCTCCCTGCAGATGGCGCTGTTTTGGAAGTGAGTTCAACTCAGTATGTTTACTTTTAACTTTTACGAACTAATAAATATTTTTCTCTCTTGGACTGAGGTAAGACCCTGATGATGGCCACAGGGTGGATGAAACATGTCGGTTTTAGACTTTTAAAATTTTATTTGATGTTTTGAAAGTGTTTTTATGTGTATTATGCGTCTTTTCGTAAATCTTCTTAATTATACTTGTGCTGTTAATTTCAAGACGTAAATAGTCTTCCTATTTATTTATCAACGGTAATTTTAATTGCAAATAATAAGTTGTGGCCAGAAATTTAATATCCAATTGTTCTAAATTAATCTAAAAGTGAAATCTAATTTTATATGCATACTTTTTTATCTAATTTTAATAATTTTGACACTGGTGGTTAATTTTTGAACCACTGCTCGAGAATTTATTTTTATTTATCTAGCTGATAAGCCCGGCGATGCCCGGGCCGGTGATGAATAACCCTTTAAAACCCTTCCCAGCGCGGTGTCCCTAAAAAAGTACACCAAATTCAAAATTTTCTAAAAAACAAAAATCCATATTAATATTCCAAAAACTCCTGGAAAAGTTGCAATTAGTTTTATTTTACCGCACTAAAAATTAAGGTTTTTATTCTAGTATTAATCTTTTATTTAAAATTATTCTATTTCTAGACTTAAATATTGAATTTTTTTGATTCTTAAAAAGTGCGATTTTCGAAAAATGAAGCGGCCATTCTTTCCAATATTCTTGTGGTATTAAAACATAATTTTGTATAAAATCCAAAGTCTTTCTTTGAACTATCTAAGACGACATATTTAGGGACACTGCCCGCATAGAACTTTATATTTCTAACTCGCCGCTGAATGACAGCACTACGAATTGTTAAATCTTTCACATGTTGTTTCTTCATGATGATTGTAACATCTTTTTGTTTCTTTTAAATTTTATAATTCATCCTAAATATTTTTCTATTTTATTTAGTCAAATTTTATTTTTAGTTTATATTAGCATTAAATTGAATTAGTTTTAATTTTGTTTAACTTACTTAATTTAGAATAATTTTTGTAGTAGTTAAAAAAAAAAGTAAAAAAATTGTTCGAACACAAAAAGAGTTTAGAAACTTAAAATATGCATAGTTACTGTTGCTGTTATAAGAAATCCTTTCAGAAGATTTCTTATACACAAAAATAAGCTTGCATATAAATGAAACTCATAAAATTTCAGAAAAAGACAATATTTATTTTATTTAATAAACAGAATATTTCGTCTTTAGTCTTACCGAGTATCGAACCAGGTACTTTCACTTTGGCAGGTTGACGTTTTACCGAACGGACCAAAACGACTTGTCGAATTATTCGAAGTTTACATTCAATTTCATACGGATGCGTACTGGGCATACGCGTTGATGACTGGAGATGAAATAGCTACGTTTTTATGACAGTGAGTTACGCTCGTTAATTAATAACTCAGCAGTTCAATAGAATTTTAAAATTCTAAGGATCCGATACATTAGAAGAAGCCTTGGACTCTTCACAAAAATTTTGAACTTCGTACGTGCCGTAGATTTTCCTAGCCATCGCCGACTGACACACACACACAGAGCGATTTGTTCTTTTATTAGTATAGATTACGCACAAAAATATACACTAACATCTTGTAATTTACCCACGATCGCCTCAAATCATTTTTTTTTCTTTAGAAACCCCAGAAACTAATATATTTTCGAGATTTAAGAAGCTATTCATCAAAACAAAGTTGAAGTGCAGCCACTGATTTCTGGAAAAGTTTCCGAAAAATTTTCATAGTGCATTAATGAGCATCTTCTAAAAACATGATATAGAATTTTAGAATACTATCTATTCTGAAAGAAAAATTTTCAAATTCAAAAAACGTCATTTACGTACTCATATGAAAAACTAGAAGCATTAAAAATAACATTAAGTTAAGTATTATTTTGTTATTTTGTATGTACGAATCCAATCACGAATCTGAAAATATTTATTCAGAATTTGTAGCATCTTAAAAACCGATATTTCGATTTGACAAAACTGATTAATACACTGTAAACTCGAAAATGTTTCCGAAATTTACTGGCAGCAAAAGACATTTTGCTTTTATAAATGTTTTTTTTAAATCTTGAAAGTATACGAGGTACTAATGTAAAGAAAGCTTTTCGCAATCATCGGCAACTCAGAAGAGCTTATTGTGTATTTTCTTTTGTGGTTACATTATATTTTTCTAGTTTAAGAACTATTTGTCTGGGGGTTTTTTACAGTGCAGATGATGCCAATTTAAAAATAAGTACTAATGAATTACTTCATTACATTATCCTTTCACTTTAGTCAAAATAAAATTTAAGCCATCATTTAGTTTAAATTTTATAGCTTTATGCAATTTTACAGATTTGTATGCTTCTTTATAGAATTGACAGGTAAATAAACAAAAACAATCTAAAAAATTTTAGTTTCGTGTATTTTTCATATATTTTTTTTTAATTAAGTGACGCGATGAAAGATTATTTCCAACGTCTGTAAGCAATGATAAGTTTTATATTTTTTTACAACGGACATACTTTGTTGTTGCGCATGATCAGATGTTCGGTACAGTTGATCAAAAGTATACCTTACAAGTAAGGAAGGAACTTAAAGTATGGAGAAATTTTCTTTTACAGGAGAAAAAGGATTGCTGTCAGTTGATTAAGATTTACAATATAAACATGCTAGTAGTATTTTATTCTATAAAAATAATTTTGTAATTGGGAAATTAAGGAAGAAATAACTAGGGTAGTACGACCATTAACCCTCTCGTCACCCAGAAAGTCATATGAGGCTCCTACTTCGAATTGCAATATTTAAAAGAAAAATATTATTTTTGTTAATTCCAGCACCTGATAGTGATAGCATATGTCGATACATTTACTATTATGACATTATTTATGTTTCAGCATTTAATAATAGTAATATCAATAAAAGTTTTATTAATTATTAGTAAACCTTTGGCGTTTCTTTTAATTCAAACATATGATTCACTTAAATTAAAATTTAAATTAAGGACTCCTTTTCCGAATTAGTAATTTATGATAAAAGATTAAAAGTACTATAAACTTTTTTATGTTTTTTTAATTTTTTTTTAATTTTTTATTTATTTATTTTTTTTTTAATCTGGTTGTAATACGACATTTTCCAAACGTCTTAAAAAATTCTTCCTTAGACTATTTTTATACAAAAATCACGCAGCATAACTACATTCGTTAGGTTTCTGTAAAGAACACATTCGTTAAATTTAAGTAAACTTTAACTTCTGTGATTTCGATAGCTAGTGTTAATTTTGTTAGCGTAAAAGTAATTTTTCCCGAAATTGGAAAAAATATTCAGTGCCAAGAGGGTTATGTGAACAACCCTAAGTGAATGAACAATTACTAAATATTTTAATCGAATAAGGTTTGAAAACGTCCACACTAGAGGGGTTACAACACTGCCTTAATTCTATTCAATAGGAAGAAATCGCATTCCTGATTGGTTACTGAAGTCACATAACTTTACTTTGAGAACATGTTGCATTTTCCATGCCTGAGGAACGCACTGTTTCTATACTGCAATAATAAGGTAACTGCTATGCCATTTATATGTTTCATAAGAATTTACTGTTTTTATTTGTATTATGCAATAATTTTATTGCACATACATTAAATATACATATTATAGCTATATTTCAAATCGTTATAACAATTGTAGAATCTGTACAACTTGAGAATAGGGGTGTTTAATAACTCTTTAGGCGAATGATAAAAATCGAATGAATGAACAGGTGTTCATTCACTGGGATTTGTCTGTGTTGCAGAAAATAAAAACAAAGAAATTATTTTCTTATTTTTTTTAATTCATTATATATATACGCAATAAATTCACTGAATGAGCAGAAAACAGTGTCTAACCAATGACTGAACACAAGTGTTCATTCACTTGAAAGGAATACATTAGGCTACTTTTCCGAGTGAATGAACTGTTTGGGTTTTATATTTTTGTGGCCTCTCGTATAGCCTATATATTTACTTGAGTAATTTTTCAACAATGGTAAAAAATGAAACGTTAACCGATATAAAAACGTAACAAAAGAACATATAAATACATATTTTTAAAGGTAATAATTATTGATGTGTTTCAAATTTTATTTTTTTATGTTTTTAGATGACTGATAGAAATGTTCTTACTGTTGACCATGTAGATTCCTCAAAAAGGAAATATGGAAGCTTCGAGTACTCTACATAGGACCTTGAAAATGCTGTACAAGCTACGAAGTCAGGTCAGCTCAGTTTGAAGGAGGCATCTCTTCATTTTAATATTCCAAAAGCAACGTTGTCTATAAAATTGCGAGGAAAAACTACGGAAAGCAAGCGTATGAGGCATTGCTTGTATTGTCCTTTGAAGAAGAAAAACTCCTTGAAGAGTACATAGTTTCTAAAGCAAAAAATGGATCTACAATGCATAAGGAAGAAGTAAAATCAGATGTTTACAATGTCATGAAAAAAACATTTGTAGAGAAATATCCAGGGGAGAAATGTGTGACTCTTTTTCTAAAATAACAGCCAAGATTAGAAATATGAAGTAAGTACCATGACAATATGTGGACCACAAGTCCACATATGTACATATGTTGGAATTGGAAGTGACCTGCAGTAAAGGATAAGATCTGATACTTTCTGTAATTTTTATTAATTTCAAGACTTAAATGTGAATTTTTTTCAAGCTAATTAATTATCGTTCTGTGTTTAAAAAACGCGTAATTCAGTAAAAACATGTTATAAGTTATTTGTACAAGTTGTAAAATAAATAAAGAAGTACGACATTGAAGTGTTTTTAAATGCCTTTTCATTCACTGGAAAACTTTGCTTTCATTCACTGGTAACATCAGTTCATTTACTTAGTTTTGGTATCGATTTTTATTAAGACGCAACTAACATCCCAAACAAATAAAATATAAAATCCTTTTTGTTATTTTTTAATCATTTGTAAGCCAAAATGTATTTGCACTGTCAAACACCAATAGGCACAGTTTAATAAAATATAATGAATCATTTTCTTCTTAAATGCGCTTAAGAGTTCATTTGTTGTTCGGACTGCCCTATACATTTTTGATTTTTTTTCTTAAACCTTATTGATGTATAGATATTTCGTAATATATTTTACGTAGATCTTGAAACAGAAATATTTAACCAATTAAAGAAATAAAGAAACAAACATGCCATAATTTTAAACATTATGTTATACAATTAAATATATAATGAAAACTAATTATTTTCTTTACTTTCATTCAAACAATAGTATTTACGATGTTTTTTTGCGTTCGGAGTAAAATTAACTTAATAAATATATAATAATAAAAGAGGCCAAATGTATGGAGTAGATACATTTATTTACAGTATTCTTAAATATTTGTTGTTTTAAAACAACATATTACATTTACATGTCTCAACAAAATATATTTCATTAATGTTCTTTAGTTTCGTTTAACAGCCTTTTCACAAGTTAAACATTTCTCAACGTTTCACACAATCAAAGCACATAGAAATCTCTGTACTTATTACATCCAATGATAAATGTTAGATGTCGTTCCTTTGGCTAAAGTAATTACTTTGTAGCAACCATGAAGTCATTTGGGTTATCTACAAGGCTGCAGAATGATATATTTAGAATCCTAAATTAATATCTCCGCCCATTACACTTCCGTCTTTCAAGATATTTCAGTTAAAAGTAATGAACGGAGAAACTTAACATTGTCCAACATTCGAACAATAATTGAATGAAGAATATTTTGTGTCGATAATGAGAAGAGAATATCTTTATAACATCATTTCGAAAAAAGCCAAGAAACCTTAATTTCTACTCATTATGTGTAAATATATATATATATAATAAATTTGAAATCACAAATATATGAAGAAATTGATAAAGTTCTAAAGATGATTTAGAAATGAACACGTGAAACCCGTATGTAAAATAAGAAACTATGAATGACTCACAGAATCATCAGAGGAGCTTGTGAGTTCATTCATAGAAGATGCGTTATTTCATCCAATTTTGTCGGCATTAAGTCTAAAATGACAAAATTTAGCCCCTTATAACGCAAACATTACAGAAAATAGATTGGAACTGGATTAATAACAATAATGTTTAGAGTTGCCATCTTAAGTAATAAAAAAACAAATAAAAAAACAAAAGGAATCAATATATATATGGTTCAGTTAAAATTTCTTTCTAAATTATTTTCTAGAATACTTTAAAATTATTAATACTAAAGAATCATTCATTTTCAAAAATACGAATTATTATTATTGCTAATTGTTTACACAATACCTTAATTTTGTAAAGTAATATTATCAAACTAGTTATATAACCCCGTCAAAAATGGCGGAATGTTGACCTGCGTTTCTTTTTCATACGACTTCACACAAACAGAATGAAGATTTTATTACTGAAGGGTAAATGTTTTCGAAAAGTACATTAAAAAAATGACAAATGATTTCTACAAATAAAAATGTTGAGGATATTTTTTTACTCAATATTTAATTTCTGAAATAGCTCAACAATTGGACAAAGCAAACAGCAGTATTTATTGCAAAAATAATAATAATTAGCTAAGTGATACACAATTTCTGAAGATTTCTCAAAACCTTAAAATTAAATATTCAATGAGTTAAAGTTTTATATATATATATATATATTATTTTATAAAAATGAATTAAACCAAGTCAGCGTGTTTACTTATCTATGGGGCTTTAAGTTTCTTTTCTAAATATGGATTTGATGCCATTTATCATTAATTAATATAAACAAAGGAACTTTACGTTAAAGTTTTTTTTTATCTCTCTCTCTATATATATAATAGAAAATATGCAGGACGCATTGATTTAATTCAAGAAAATTATTTAAAATCTTCAGGTATATAACTTTAAAATTTCATTAGACATAAATAAAATCAAAAGTTATCAATTATCCTTATTTTCTTCGTAAAATTTTAAATTAATTTTATCAATTTTTAAGAGCTTACTTTATATCCCTTGAAATTGGCTCGCATTGTAGGTAAAATTTATATTCCATATCAAATATAATTAAAATGTAAGGAATATACAGTAACATATTATGTACTACGTATTAATTATATCAATGCAGATAAAATTTCGATTTTTATCATAATAACATTTGAACAAAATTTTGGACTAAAAACAAAATTATAATTTAATTAGGGAAAAAATAATTTTCAGCCATACCAATACAATCATGATAACGTCTTATATTTCAATTGCATCTAGAAAAAAACCCCTCATTTTATTTATAATGCAAACAAAATTAAAACAAATATAAACGAATAAAAGTTAAGTTACTAAATTAATTAATTTACTAAAAACTTAATTAATTAATTTACTAAATTACTAAATTCAAATTCTGTCAAAGAAATAATAATAGTAATATTCATTTATATTGTTCGAAATTATTCTTATTATTGTATTTATTATATTCATATTATTCATATTATTATCTGATAATATAATTATTCATCATATTATCATATTATTTATGTTGAATGAAATTTCTAAATTATATAAACCAAGTTTTTAAAATTTGATCTCGAATTTCCTTCATTTATATTGACTGTCGATAGATGGCGCCAAATGTCTTGTTAACCCCATTTTTCAGAAAATCATGAGATGGTATGAAAAAGTTCAAACGCATTGAAAAATATTTAAAAGCTTTAATATTCTTTTACAGATATTTTAAGAGCAGATTCAGATGTTGTTATTATTATTATGATTTCTTTTAATGAAACGCTGTAAGAGTCATTCATTTGTTTCTAGATTTGAAATTTGCAGTTCTAAATGGCAACAGCTCGTTTGTTTATTCTGGTTGCCCGTTGTTTATAATAGCTGAATGTTTATCCGTTATTTTTAATTTAAAATTAAAAAATTATATAATTGGATAGTTTCTGAAGGTTTTAGATAAAATAAAGAGGAATACATGTGATACAAAACAGATTAAATGTATATTTCTATAAGTTGAAGAATCGATAAAGTTACGGTCTCTTGAATACTTATGCCTAACATGGCCGCGATATGTTGCTTTTCTCGAGGATGAGGATGGGCCGGGATCCTCACCTGAGCGTATTATATAAATAGATCGGCACATTAAATAAAAGTCCTGGATAACATTTAAAATTGAACAAAAGAAAGGAAAACGAGAAAAATAAATAAATGTGATTATTGCAAATTGTCGAAATAAATACTGTCTCTTTTATTTTTATTAAAAAATTACTTTGTTGCAAAAAAATTTAAAATAACTAATATTTAAAAGTTAAATATTTAAAACTAAAAAACCGCATAGTGAAAAATTGCGCGTTAAATTTTAAGAACATGAATAAATGGATTTGAGTAACATAAACACACTGGCAGGTTTGAATGTCTGGCCAATGTCTTTTAAAGCCTAAATATCAAATTTTAATGATAGTCTTATTTAATGCAAGTGTAATGTAGTAGTATAAAAAAGTAATTACGCAAAAATTTGATAGAAAATACTTATATGTTTATTATTTATATATTACTTATATTATACTTATATTATATTAAAATGATTATAGTTATACAATGAAAAAACACAAACCGAGGAAAATGAATTTAAAAATTTAGTTTGAATCATTTAAAAGAAAACGGCTGCAGTAAAATGCTTCTTTAAAATATTTATATTCATCTTAAAATTTCGTATCCATTCCAATACATGCTAAGGGTGTCTCAATACGTTTTAATGGTAAAAAATTAAGTTTTATAGTATTTTCTTCATATGAATGAACGGTACTATGTTCTCAGAAGATGTAATAAGAAATATTGTTTATCATTATTTAATGTTTTATTCTATATACCATTTGATATTTTGGAAAAAATTGCTGATACCATATTTCAGCCCCAAAAGTACGGCCGATATCTATAAATTAAAATTTATAAATATTAAGACTAAAAAAATAGATTTAACTGAAACATTATTATTAGGTAAACCTTTTTAGACGATTTTTATATATTATTCTGTCAGTTTAGCACGAAAAGTAAACCTAAGGCAGATTCAAAAACTTATGAAATGCTTTTTATGCCTCCCTCTCGCCCCTAAATAAATAATATAAATACCACAGTCACGAACAATTATTAGCTCACAATTATGTAACTTTTTTTAAACGTAATTTTAACTAGTATGTTGTGGCCATCACAAAACTTTCTTCTATATAAATCACGTCAACTAAATCATTTAAATAGTACAAGAAATAACAACGATTTAGCACCAATTCATATTAAAGTATATCTGAATTTGAAGTTGGATGAAGATTCGTGCATTAGTTCTTGAGATAGAACTATAGCGGAAATTCTGAAAAAAATGTAGCATAGCAGTGCCACCTGTTGAGTGATTTACACCAAAAGTAAACAGCACTAAACGATATCAAGGTATACCTGAATCTGAAGTATGTTGAAAATCCAAGCATTAGTTCTTGAGATAAAGCTATTGCGGAAATCGCAAAAAATACAGCATAGCAGCGCCACCTGTTGAGCGATTTACACCGAAAATTAAACAGCACTAATTTATACATCAATTCATGTCAAGGACTAACTAAATCTGAAGTTTGATGAAAATCCGTGCAATAGTTCTTGAGACACAGCTCTTGTGGAAATCGTGAAAAATGCAGCACAGCAGCGCCACCTGTTGGGCGATTTGCACCAAAAATTAAGCAGCACTAATTTATATCAGGGACTAACTGAATCTGAAGTTTGATGAAAAATCGTGCATTTTTTCTTGAGTTAGAGCTATTGCGATAATCATGAACAATGCAGCATACCAGCGCCACCTGTTGGGCGATTTTCACAAAAAAGTAATCAGCACCAAACGATATCCTGGACTAACTGAATCTGAAGTTTTATGAAAATCCGTACAGTAGTTCTTGAGATACAGCTATTGCAGAAATCGTAAAAAATGCCGCATAGCAGCGCCACCTGTTGGGAGATTTTCACCAAAAACTAATCAGTTCCAGTTTATGTCAAGGTCTAATAAAATATGAAGTTTTGTGAAATTTTGTGCATTAGTTCTTGAGATAGAGCGCCCACAAAATTTGTGTCACATACAGACAGACGGACAGACAGACAGACAGACTCACAGACAGACATTTTGTAAAAACATGTTTTTTGGAATCTCTGACTCATAAAAGGTGTAAATCCGTCGAAAACTGGAATTCGAAAATTTTCATGAAACCAATACTTTCTTCTTGTAAAGATAGAAGAAAGTAAAAATACAGAAAACACAGCAATCTTAATTGGTGTTTCTAAAGCAACTTTTTTTAAAAGTAATTTCAATGAAAGAAATATCTAAAATTATAGAATTTTTAAGATGATTTTTTTAAAATTTAATATGAATAACTGTAGAAACAAATTATCAGTTTTTCGTTTAATTTCTAATATCTAGATTTAAAATACAAACAATAAGTTAACTATTTTGAAATACGTATATCCTACGCATTCAATGATTTACTTAAAATAATAATTTTTACAAGAATCGTCTGACACAGTCTGACAGTTTAAAGATGGGTTTTAAATTGCGCTACACAAAAATTCTAGGTTAATGGAAATAAAATCAAAACGTACAATTCGATTGAGTTCTGCCTTAGTAACACTTACAAAGCTATTTCTCAACAATTCTCAAACCTTTCGAAATTTAATTTAAGATTTTGATTTCTATTGAATGGTAGCCAAACATCAATATATCTTTTCTAAGAATGGAAATTCTTCTTTATATGAACGAAAAACCGCTTTTCAATTTAAAACTGATTTCTTTTATGTGTTCTTAAAGAAAGTACTCAGTCAGGAAATTGTACTTTTAAATTTTAACACTTTTTTTGCCTAGTAAAATCCGTTTTTCCTGAAGTACAGTATTTTGATTTCTTTGTGTTATTCGATATCAAAGGCTTCGCAACTTATACTATTTATAAGCAATTACATAAGACTGGTTTATTTAAAAAAAAAATACTTAGAAAAATAAAGTAACGTTTCGAGTGTAAAATAAGTCTGAAAGACTGCATAATATCATAGAGAATACTGTTTTAAAATTTACCGATAAGTAGAGAATCGAATCTTGGCTATGGGTTACTGAACATTGGTCCAAAATTGTCTTCCAATAAAAAAAGTTAGACACTACCTATTGCAGTCGTCCGGCGGATAGCACTTCTGGGAAATTTAAGCCTATTTACATCGATCATGACCCCTAAACCCCAAAACCATCTCCGTTAAAAATGTTGATTTACACACACACGCATACATATATATATAAGTCAATAAGTGCCAAGCTGCAATGTTACTATTTATGAACAGATTTCTATGAAATAACCACGTATACAGGAGATTCCAAATTCTCGATCGCGTTCGTTGCTTAACTTCGCCTGCCATCTTGTTACAAAATAGTGGCCTGAAGAAAAAATTGAAACATGTCAAATTCAGAAAGAAGTACAAAATATTTAGAAATAAAAAAATTTTCCTTTGATTATTCGGCTTTGATACAAGGATTTCAAAGGTTTTTTTTTTCTTTCTATCTACTAAATAGCTTATATACAGTGTGTCCACATATAACCTGACCGACCTTTATTTTCGCAACCGTTGGTCCTAGATGCCTACTTCCAATTACAAAAGTGGTCAAAATTAGGTGCAGAGTTAAGATAAAAAAAAATTTGAAGCGAAAAAATAATTTAGCGAAGAATTACAGAATTTAAGTTTTTATACGGTCCCCCGGTCCTATAAGTTATATTTAGTATACAATTATTTTAACTAATCTGAAATTTAACTAATAAAGTTAGTAACTCAATCGTAATAGTTGTACGATTTCTTTCAAACCGTAGATACCTTGAAATAAGTTTAAGTACTTTATATACAAACCCTGAAAGCATGGTCGAAATCATCTGTTTTGATATGCAAAAAAGTGACATAAGTCAATCATTTCAAAGTTTTATAACTTGGTCAATTTTAATGTTAGATGAATGAGACTTTTTCTGTCTTACTTGTTAGTGTCTCGGTAAATTTTTACTAAATATCACGTATAGGACCGTTGGAACGTATAAAAATTTAAATTTCGTAATTTTTTAATAAATATTTTTCTTGACCCAAGTCGCTTTAAAAATAATTCTTTATCTTATTTAAACTTTTTTTGTAATTGGAAGTATGCATCTAAGACCAACGGTTGCAAAAATAAAGGTCGGTCAGGTTATACGTGGACACACTGTATAACAGTTAGGAATTCTGTCTGTGATAAATTACTTTCATATGTTTGAATAAAATTAGGTGAATTCTTTAGAAAAAAAAAGTTATATGGAAGCTACTTTTTCTTCGCCGCGCATTTCCGAAGGGACTTAAAAAAATAATAAGACTGTACACTCTAAAAAATAAATGTGTAAACTAGTCACTTTTACATAAGTATATGTGTAAATTTTGAAAAAATACACTTTTGCCATAAATTTACATTCTTGATTTATCTGTATTTATGTATGTATATTCTACGGATTTACCACAACTGGTGTCTTAATGCAAATTTAGAAATTGTGCATATTACTCACATCTATCTTTGTTCTTTTATATTACACAAAAATATGTTTAAAATATTGAATATATATATATATATATATGCGTAAGAACAGACGCATTTTACACAGCTACATGTTTAAGAACAGAATATTACACTGGATTATGTGTAAAAATATTACACAGAAATGTATGTTTATTTACGTTCATTAAGTTTCGCTAACAGAAAACTTCGCTTGTGTAATAGTAGCTGTATGGTCAAGGTCGTGCTTTGAAATATGACAGTTCCTTAGTTCGTATACCGTTTCGATAAGTATTGCTTATTTACTGTAGATTTAATTAAATACAGAATTTCTCTCTTGACGTAGATGTATCTTTGAAAAGGTTCGAATGAAATTGATTTAAAAAAAAAATCAGCATTTCCATATCTAAACGAAAATATTTTACAGTGTATTTACTTTCATTATACAGGTTCTGTGCATAAATTGTGCTTAATAATTTAGGACTTATAAAGAATTCTAACAGAGAGATGGCATTCAGTAAATATTGTGATTATTTATAATGTTCAACAAATAATTCAAAAATGATAATTGTAATCTAAATAAAAAACTGTATTTCAAACATACTATATATAACTGATAGAAAAGTCTCTCACAAAAATGTTTTGTTTTACTATTTTAATGAAAGTGCTGTTTAGTAATAAGAAAACGGTTTGGAATATATTAAATCAAGCATGAATAAATCTTACAGGGGCAATGCATTTACCCATTTTCCTGTTGCAGTGTGCTTTTATGTAAAACGTAGTTAAGCAGTTGCAGAAATTTCTAACTAGCAGCAGCGGTAGTTTCATTAATTGAATAACAAATACGCCTGTATTTACTATTCCAATGCACTTTCAGATTAGTCACCTTTTCGCTGCCGCTAAACATGTTTCACTTATTAAAGATACAAAGGAAAAGTTATCAGTTGGCTTTTGAAGTTATTCTCATAAAAGAGAGTTCAAACACATACGTAAACTGCAGTGCATAAGCTCTAATTTTTAATTAACTAAATATACTATAAATTTGAACTAATAATGTGTTTATCTAATTTCATTTCGTTGTCACACATCTCATTTAGAAATTTTCGTTTATATTTTATTGAATGCAATTGCTAACTGAATAAATGTACTTTGTATTAATTAAAATTGTTTTAGATGTAATACAAAGTTTAGATGTAATAGATGTAATGTTTAGATGTAATACAATATTATATCTATATAAATAAATATACATATGTAATATAAATTTTAAATTACAAAAATAGCTTACAAGTTCGTATAAAAAATGTAATATGTAATAATATTTTGCATTAATTGCTGAAGTAATATATATATGTATATATAACAATTAGATTAACATTACTGACCACCAACAAATATTTTGAAATTATGAATAAAAGGACATAAATAAAGTGCCCCCCTCCCCCCCTCCAGCACACTTAACATAGATTCCAAAAACATAGTAAAAAACAGCAGAATTTGAATAACAGAAATGAAAAAATATATGTACCAGATGTTGCCAGATGTATCTTAAGAGTATTAAAATGAAAGAAAAATATAAAATGTCTACCGATAAAAATAAATGAAAGTCTTATATATTGAACTAGCAGAATTACCCGGCATTGCCTGTGTTAACCATAAGGACCTACCAGGTAAAATAAGGTAAAATGAAATAATATGGCGATCATAATAATGGAGCTTTGTGCATTCTCGTCAATAAAAGATGAAAAATATAAAAAGAAAATATGACGTTACTATGTCGCAACCATAATACAATCCCTAAACTTTAAACATCAGAATGCGCATTTGCTTTGGCGGGTGTAATAGAATAACATATTATTTTTAAGGCAATACGAAAAAAAGAAAAAAATAATAATCAAATGGCGTAGCAGTTTTGATTACAGTTTAGGTGTAATAGTTAAGTGAAATTATGTTTAGCATCCCACCAATCTAAATTTTAAAGCAAAAACATGTCAGATAGTAACGCTGAAATAATACTGATGGTGACAACGGCCTAATCCATAAATTGTGCTCTTACTGAATTTTTTCTTAATTTCTAAAAATTGCCCATTTTCTTTTCTACATTGTCGAATAGATGAAAGTTCTCGCAAATTGAAATTTGTTTGAAAATTGTATCTCATTTTTCTGATTTTTAATGGATTTTAAAGTATTTTTAAGCCATGGATATTTTAAAATTTGTGGGCAGCCGAATTACGGTAGATGAATCCGTTTGCACTTAACGCAGTTTTATAAAGAAAAGACATGTCCAGGAGTAACGCTGGCATCGTATTTATGGTGGCAATGGACATCACCCATAAATTTTACTTTTACTGCAGTTTGTTTAACCTCTAAACATCGCACATTCAACTTTTCCAACGTCGAATGAAAAACAAAAAGTACTTTCAATGGTATATTTTTTAAAAATATACCTCAGTATATTGATTTTATATGTATTTTCAAGTTATTTTTAAGAATGGATATTTTATAAATATGTGTGCAACCCAGTTACAAAAGATAAATCCGATTGCTCTTACAATGGAAATAATTCAACACTTTTTTCGTGCACTATTCCATAACAAAAATGGCAAACAAAATTAAAACCTCACAAAATAAATAAATAAATAAATAAAATAAAATAAATCGAATATTCAAAATTATCAGATTAAAAAAGGTCTCTATAAACAGTGAGAAAAAAATATATATATCACGATTAACAGCTTGTTAATGCTAAAGTACCAAACATGCCTTTTGGTTTATGTTTTGGGCATTGTAAAATATATAGTAAATGTAAAAAATATTTTAGTGTTTTAAATTAAAATCGATCTTTTTCTGCGCTGTTAACGGGCAGTATATGGCCATCTTTAACCACGGATATTCCAGAGTGGTTTGCCTGGTTATTTTTGAGCGGAAACTTTCATTCGTGAAAACTAAATCTACAGCGACTAACCTGAAAATGTCATCATATTCCAGAAGCTTTCAGTCCTGATGTCTAATTTTGAAGTTTTATTTTAAAAGAGAAGGACCTAGCTCTTAGAAACATTTGCTAAATTTCATTTTCAATATAATATAAATCTTAAAAAAAATCGTATTTTATGTAATTGTAATAATTTAAATTGCAGAATGCTCTCATTGCATTTAAGGTATTGAAACATTTAGTTATATGGCGTAATTAATGATAAAGCATGCCAACAAAATAGGAAATAAAACGCAATAACCATCTGTATTTCAGAAAAATACATCATTTTGACGTAATTAGAGTAAAATATTTCAGCTTTTTAAATCAGAATGCTTGTTTTCTTCGGCAAGAGTGAAAGAAGTACATGATTTGCCAGACTATAAGAAGAAAAATGCAATAAATATATCCAAATGATTTAGCATTTACTGAAATTTAATTCGCGTGGCTTAAATATAAAGCCTTTACTTTATGGATGATACTAATAAGAATTAACTTCAGAAGATCAAGAGTTTCCACTCAGAATAAAACATTATTTGAAAGTGATGTCATAGCTAGCAAACGATTTTTTTTTATTATCTTTTTCCCAATTTCTTGATATTAAAACGACTACATTAAAATAGATTATTTAACTTCAGAAAAATTCAACTAAGATACTACGTCATTTTAACACATGTTTCTATAAAGTTTTTACATATATAGGGAAAATGTGCATTTTCTTCTTTGAATGAGGTCAATTTCAAAAACAGCAAAAATATAGTGAGTGAATCTGAATTCTTATTGGCTTATAAAACAAAGTACTCGAGTTATCATTTTAACAAAAAAAACAAAAAAAAAAAAATTCAGCAGTTCTTTAGATGTGTGGCAACAGCAAAGAAATGATTGAATTTGAAAATTAAAAAAAGAGATATTTCTATAATGTTGATTTATTGAAGGTTGTAGAAAAAAGGGATAAATAATCGTCTGATGGTTTTTTAAAGCAGACAGTGATCTTTTCCACGTTCTAACACGCATGTACTTCAACTTTCGGTCAAAAACTGAAGATTTGTATAAAGGACATACACTCAGAGAATGGCTTTTATACATATATATTACTTTATCAAGGGTACATAATTCACATATATAAGCAATGTTTTCTGTAGAGAAAAAAGCTAAAAGCTGAAATTTTTCCCCCTGTACCCAAACAACTACTTACCATAATAATAGAAGAAAAATGAAAACAGCATAATATTAAATGCCTTGAAATGGAAAAAACCATATAAACTATTAAATAATTTATATTATCTTGTATAAATGAAATAAAGTAATTTTACTATGCTTGCCCTATATAACCCCACATTATTTAATACGAATTCGCTCCTGCACATGTTGCACCTACCGCTATAAATTTAAGGTTATTTTTGCAGTTAAGTTAAAACATACATTATATTTAATGATTGCAGTTCTTTTCAAAAAACCTTGATAAATGCATTAAATTAATATAAAAAGAAAATCATTTCAATATTAGTATTCAAATTACATATTGACACTTTGAAATTTATTTGACTAAACAAAAAAATCCTAAATCTCTTAACCTATATGATAACCATTAATTGACTACACTGCCAGAAAAGAATGTGTTGATAGAAAAAATGAAAGAATATTACTCTTAAAAGTCAAAAACGTTTTATAAATGAATTTTTGGTGCTGCAATCGATTATGTAAATTTAAAAGTATTTTGATCTCAATACATAAGCTATTTTTCTTTTACAATTACCAATATTTAAAAGAGAAAAATAAAATAAAATATATAAATAAATAAATAAATAAAAATAAAAAATCACATTAATTGAATAAAAAAAAATAATGGTTTTTCTTTCGTTACTCCCTCCTTTCCTTTTCTTTTCCATACCCTATCTATTTTTAACAATCGTTAGCAATTTTATAATTAGTATTCAATTTACGGACCAATTATTTAATTATATTTAGCTGTAATGAAAAATATATTATATCCTAAGCAATTGATTTTTTCCATATATTTAAATAAAGGCACCATAGTAACCTTATTGAAGCTAACGCATTCAAATTTTGTCATCTGCTTTACCCAACATATCCTAACATCAAAATATTACTGTAATATATATCATTATTCACAAAAATATTAAATAAATATAAATGTTATTAGATTAACCACATTATCATTCTTAAGATGCTATGTATCATAAAAACAAAAATACACATGCCTATAATGGAATTTAACTGTAACAGATGTAATAGAACATAAATAGTATATTAATGCATGGAATTTATTCTGTTAACCTACACAGTTATTATATACGGATAATTTAAATAATTTTATAACACTGATAATAATATATAGCAATATGCTAAAACATATAAAATAATTTATATAATATATATATATATATATATATATATATATATATATAAACATTACAAATTATCATCAAACATAAAAAAAAATAAATAAATAAATGAAACGAAAAAGAAAAATGTATATTTTTAGAACATGGACAGAGTCTTCAGGTCCCAAATACCTATAGTTTCACAAATAAATTTTGTAATTTAATCTTCATATTAGCCGTAAGAAAGCTAAAGAATATGAATTTAGAACTGCCACACACAGAAAACCGAGAAATAAACCATTCAACACCAATTAAGTTCAAAATGAAACAAGATGACAAAAGTAGATGAAAAATAAAAACAAATTACCAAGCTATAATATATACTGTCACAGCATTAGGTGCAACAAACACACTCATTATGCATTTTATTCTCATTTAAGATAGAAATAATTCATTTAAGATAGATCTATTAGAAATTAATATGATAGACTAAATGTCCTGATAGACTAAAATTTAAATACAATTTAATCGTTAACTTTATTAATATTAATAAACATGAATAAATTTAATATCAATTGATATATAAATAAATATAACTACATCATTATACATATAAAAGTATCGAATCAACATCTATTATAAAATGTGTATTAGCAACAATCAAATACCCCATTTTTTAATATAAATTAACCATTGCGTATTATCCAGACAACGCCACCCTCCTCCGTACTCTAACATCTACCCACCCAACCATTCTATAATAATTTATTAATATTATTATTATTGTAATTTTTAATTTTTTATAATTATTTTCTTATATTATATATTTTTTTGTAATTTTATTTACGTATGTGTTAATTTGTTTTTTAAGATCATTTAAGTACTAATTATATATCAAAGAATATGTGATTTTTTTTGGAAAACCATGATTTAATGCATCATAAATTAGTTTTTTAATATTATTATTTATTAGATGAGAAGAAAATAAACTTTTTATTCTATATAAATGATTAAGGATTATATTACGATATACAGAATTATGAAGACAAGATTTAAAATTAGTAAATGTATTAACTTTGAATTTAAATTCTTTACGTTTATCATATCGATCAGTTATTGTTTTGTTTTGCTTTATTGTAAATTTAAGATCTAAGAAGTTCATTGTATTGTTAGATAGGAGGTTTTCCGTGAATTCTAAATTAGTGGGATAATCGACTGGAGAAAAATAATATATATATATATATATATATATTACAAAACTTTTATTCAAATACTCTATTAAAGCATCTCCCCGCATATTCACTCTGCCCCTGTCTCCTAATAATATCTTGTTTATTATTTCTATTTAAACTACTTTTATATTTAAAACATGTATTATATTATTTTTATTCCAATTTCTAATCTAAAAAAGCAGTTTCCATTCATAAATATATTTCTTAGAGCAATGCTAAAACTGAGACGTCAGATCATTTCGAATGTTCTTTTAACCATTTTTCTTTTCTTTTATTATTTTATTCTAGAATTTCTCTTCGCTCGTTTTTCAGCAGAGCGACATATTACTAGAAAATTGATGGGCTTCTCGATAATAAATCCGAAAGCTCTGATCGGACTCTTGGCTGGCGCCGAGTATTGATTTTGGCTGGATCTACGCCGAGGCTTCAGTAACCTTGCGAGTAAATTCTCCTTAAATTGGCTTGCATGAGTCTCTTTATCTGTCATATTTCTGATTGTTAAAATATTTACGGAAGTTTGAAGCCAAAGTCAACGCACTGAAATGAACGGATCCCCTCTAACATCTAATCTATTAGTGCCTTTGTAGTGTTTCCAGGAATTGATTAAATCGTGGAAGGTGGGATCGTGATGTGAAATATGAAGAATAACTATTCTGATGCACTAAGATGAGTTCCCTCCTTTTGTCTGGAATTTTTTCTGTGGATTCAAATTCATTGTTCCGCAATTCGCCGCACGAAAATATTCGACAGCACCCATGTCATTCATCATAAAAATGGCAACCTTTAAAAGAACCCGGCAATATTCATTCAACGTTCGGTAAAATCATCAGATATACATTTATGTTAAAAAAGTGAAAAGAAACACATTAAAAAAATATGCTTATCAGGAAATATTAATATATTACCATAAACATATTTTAAAAATAGATGATGACAAATAAAAAGCGAAATAAAATGTATTTAATAAAGAAAATGAGAAAAAATGGAATATAGAAATCATATGATGATGGCAAATGTAATAGAAAGCCACACCTGAGTGTTAAATTTTAACTCGGCAACATCTGAGCTTTTTATGTTTACAAGTTGCGACACTTTTTTAAAATTACTTTATATAATAATCAATAATTTTTTCCTGTCATTTGTTATAAAAAATATTACTATCTATGTATAGTACATTTTTCTGCTACTTTATTCAATTATTTTTTTCCTATACTGATCTTTTTTCTATTTATAGCTATTGAATTATGCTGTTTAACTGTTTATTGACTCAGTTGAAATAATCTATATTATAAACAATATGAGTATCATAATTTTAATCTCTTGTTATCTAATCAACCGTTTTAAAACTTTAATACAATATTTTTAACGAAGCAAAACATTTATTTTGACTGCGATGCAATTAAATTAACATTTATCATTACATTTTACATCGAAACATTAAACATCTTATACTGTATTTCCATTTAGTAAACAATATAATATATAGTAATAAAAAAAAAAAAACAGTACTAATATGTCTTGTAGCAAAAAAATATTTTGTTCGTTACATGTTTAGAATTTAAACACTGGTTACAATTTCGGATTTCATTGTTGATTTTCTTACTCTAATTTTGTATTTGAAAAGTGCGTTGAATAGCATTTTCTGTTTTTCTTTTCGCGCGGGCCGTTTAACGCACATACCTGTTCTTCAAGCCGCATTGCGTTTTTATAGGCATTAATCTCTAATGATAAAATAAACCGATTGCCACAGGTGTTTAAATATTTTAATAATCATGCATTTACGCTATAAAAGAAATGTTTCATGCATGTTTTTTTAGAAATGTTGATAATTTATGCTTACGTTTGTAGCGTATTCAAAGGCGCACCACTTAGAGAAATGGGCATGGCACTATATTTAAGTTAAACACACTGTTATTTAAAATTATGAGAAGGTGAGTGGTAATAAAATGGATAGATCTTAACTACGATGAATAGATTTAATTTTCTATAATTCTCAAACGTTATATAGTTAGTAAATTCAAAACTTAATTTACGTGGCGAATCGTGGCTTCTTAAGTAATACTTCACAAGAACTGAGACGTGCAAGTTTCAACCATACGTAAAACGACACTAACGGACAGAACACCGTGGATCTAAAACATCAGTTTATTCATAATACAGTGGAACTACAGTGAGACGTTTCGCCCGGGACCGGATAACAAAACATATAACTCAGTAAAACGTACAATTCAATTAATGATCTACCAGGACTTTTTAAAAATATATATCGTTAAAATTTTTCTTTGCTGACAAGTTTCAGTTACATTTTTCATCAAGAACCAATATTTCATTAATATTATGCACCATAACATAAATTTGTGAAAACGAAACAGAATAAGAAATAAAAGGTACATCAGAAAAGTGCACAGCAAAAGGTTATTTTATCATAAAAACTTTATAAAAATACTATTTACACTCAAAGTATTTTTAAAAATGAATGAAATCGTGTAAATCCTTCACCAAAAACATTTCCGTTGGAAACTGTTTCTCACCTTAAGAAAAATTATTTTTGGGTGCTCTTGTTCTGCATCAAGACCTGACACATTATACTAAAGTAGCTTCTTGTGGTAATGTACTTTACAATACAGTACTTTGCAATTATGCCCAAAATCTGATCTGGAATTTTCTAATGTCGTCGGCCAGGGAAAACTTCACTCAGATGTTCTCGAGCTAGCTTGAGGGTGAGTGGGCAGCACAATGTCACATAAATAGAGTAACTTTGTATTTTTCTCTTTCTATATGCGCGTCTAGTTTCTTTAGCCAACTGTCTATGGCTGCCTGCGACTTTCACGCGTATACCTGTAGATTTGCTCATAACCCATGAAGAACGTGATTACATTTTTATAACAATGGGGCTTTTTGTATTTTTCAATGAATAAATATCGTAGCTTATGCTTATCGGTACCGTCAAACATTGTTAACTTTGCACGCCGGTCCTGACACGAGTCCTGTCTTGTCTCTGATGTAATCATCTTTCGCCTAGCAGCCTTGAATTAATTTTACAAGTTCCTGGTCTTTGAAGTGATCAACTGTGCGATCATTCACGGCATTCTACTCGTCTCATATGGGACGAGCAGTAATATCTTGGTGGTCCTTGAATCCTGTAAGCCAACCCTTAGAAGCTTTGAACACTGCTATCTCGAGGGCCTTTTCTTGCAACAAATTTCAGATTACCGGTATGTCAGCCGAACGCTTAGACTGAAACCATAATTATAGAGGTTTTTCTAATTCATAAATCGTCCTTCTTGCAGGCGTGATCATTTGGAAGAGCTTGGCCCGGCTTCAATTAAAACATGTTTTATTTTTTTCTTTCTTGCTTAAAATTGTGTTGAGGGTTACCGTGTGATATTCCAATACGTTGAGACAAAGTCTCTCACAGAATTCGCCTCCTGCTTTCCAAATAATTTTGAGCTTTTCTTATACCAAAAGAGCTGCCTATTTCCGACACATTTTTAAGCCGCACGATGAAATGCCAAGTGATCTACGACGCAGCACATTGTCGGACGCATATCCATGCTGTTGCCCAAAATAACCGTCATATTGGTACCTCAGCACTGGTCTACCGACAGAGCTGGGATTGCGTATTTAAAAGGATATGTCGTTGTTCTTTATTTGCTTACGATAACTGGTTTTAGCTTGGTTTTTTGGTTCTGAACCCACAATGGCAGGAATGACGTCATCCTGTATTATAGGAATTCTAGACGAAGGCAGGTGGTCACATGGTTGTGGTGATAAGGAGAAATATGAGAGGGGAGTGGAAAGCGGGGTCCTTGCTGCTACGGCCAACACCTCTATCCTCCACCCCCTTACTTCTCATATGCTCCATTTTTGCACATGGCTAGTTAAAATCCCAGAAACTATAGAGGAAAAAATCGACAAGGGGTAGGAAAGGTTCGGATTTTTTTTTTCTCTAGCAGACGTATAAATAAGATAATATTTCATCCGAGGACGCAAAAACAAAACGCATAACTGAGGGAAACTTACATTTCAAAAACGTATAACTCAGCTAAATTTTAACGGCAAATGATGGGGATCAGTGACTTTAAACGTATAACTGAGGGAAACGTACAACTCAATTAACGTATAACTGGAGTTCCACTGTATTTATATTGCAATTCTACCAAAGCACTCTTCAGAATTATATTTTAATCTGAAGATAACGACAACTGTCGCACGGTGGGTGATTTACTGATTCTAGATGGCCAAAATTATTTTTGGCGTCAATATAGTCGCATCGCCATGAAATTGAAAAAAAATATTGAAATTGACTATTGAATGTTAGGTATTGCAATATGTACTGTGTAGCAGTCATAATCTCGTTACAGGGGCATTCAAAAGTATTTCAGTTCATTACGGCCTATGGGGGAAAATCGTTTGCGGTGGTTTTTAATGATGCTTTATAATTTCAAGCACTTTGACATTTATATACATATCTATGAAGTGAACTGCAATATGAGTGCTATAGAATATGGTATGGATAGCATTCATCGATCATTTATAGGGACACTAAAAAGAACTATATTACATTACGGTCTATGGAGAAAAATTGTTTGTGGTGTATTTTGTTCATGTTACACAATTTCAAAAGTATTTAAATTGATATATATCGCGGAGGGGATCTATAAGATGCTTAATATGATGCGTCATTGATCTTTCATATGCAGGGGCGCACAAATTAAATCACATATATTTATCTGTGTATGAACAATAATTGATGGAAGTGCGTTTTTAGTTGTGGGACACTTTTCGAAATATAAAATTTGCATACTATTTAGTGTATAAATTCTGTAAATCATATACAAGGCAGTACAAAAAATCTAAAGTACATTTCCGTTTATTGACGGAAATTGCTGACGAGAAATTTAAACTGTTATATGCATTCACTAAATGTTCTAAATTTGAGCATATTGTGAATTATATGATAAATCTATCGTTGATATACAGGGCTGTACAAAACTTTCAGCAATTTTTTCGACTTTGGTTGAAATTGGGTTTTCAAACGTGTTACATTTATGTTTTACAAATTAATACTTAGGCATCGTTTCAACGTTTTTCACGCTATTAAGCTATTAAGTTTCATTACAGTAGTCCGAATGCGTTGAAAAATATTTCATAATCTAATACACGCTTGATTTTACGTTCTTCTTGATAATTTTAATGATACTTTCTTAACGGTATGGAAGCTAAATTGATAAAACTATTTTTGTATTATTATAACAAATCCTAAAATTTATTTTTCTAAAACTTAAGATACGGGGCAAATATTCGACAATGTTTGCTGTGATGAAAATTGCTGTGTTGTATATTCTGTTGTATATTTATATTTATCTGTGCACAGAGTTGTTGCGCGCTGTTTGGAGATGTCTATTTTTCAGATATTCAAAGTCTACAAATATGTATGTATTATGGGTTTAACAAGATGATCGCTAAATAGACGTGTCCGCTATTCTGGAGCATCCATTGTGTTTACTGTACTTAAAAGGACATAAAAAAAATTTTTTTTTTTCAAAACCAATAGTAAATTAATTTATTTTATAAGCACAAATATTAAACATATTGAACATTATTATCACATTATCATGCAAATATCTAGGAGACTCACAGATTATTAAATTTTTAAAAAAATACAGGGTGTTTATAAAGTCCCGGTCCCATTTTGATGTTTAATAACTCATAAAATAATAAAGATAGATTAAAATTAATAACATAAATGGTTAGATAGACTCAAAAAGTTTCATGACCCTTGTCAATGAACTTCCACGTGTGCCCCCTTCGTCGCACGGAGAATATCAAGTCGATAGTCAATTTCACGCCAGGTAGTGGCAAGCATGTCGGCATCCACAGAGGCTATTGCGGTTGTAATTCTGGCTTTTAAGTCATCAATGTTCGACACAATGTTGGAAAACTTCGTATTTCCACAACTAGAAGAGCTTCAGCCACATGTCATTTTGCAACAAGATGGTGCACCACCTCATTGGGGTACCATCGTTCGTACTTCTTTGAATGACCATTTTCCAGGAAGATGGATTGGGCGAGGAGGTCCAATTCCTTGGCCACACAGATCACCTGATATAACGCCGCTTGACTTTTTCCTTTGGGGGGTTGTAAAGGACAATGTTTACAGGAGGAGAGTGTCGAACATTGATGACTTGAAATCCAGAATTACAACCGCAATAGCCTCTGTGGATGCCGACATGCTTGCTGCTACCCGGCGTGAAATTGACTATAGACTTGATATTCTCCGTGCGACGAAGGGAGCACAAGTGAAGTTCATTGACAAGGGTCATGAAACTTTTTGAGTCTATCTAACCATTTATGGTATTAATTTTAATCTGTCTTTATTATTTTATGAGTTATTAAACATCAAAATGGGTCCGGGACTTTATAAACACCCTGTATTTCATTTAAGGAGCCCATTAAACTGAGAACTTTTATTTTCACTCTTATGGAAATTAATAAATGCAGCATGAAACAAAGCAGAATTTCAGTTTTGTTTACTTATATATTTTGTACGGTAAGAAAGAATTTCAGCGATAAATGGAAAAGTCAATTTTGAAGTTATTTTATTGAAAGTCGTTTTTTGTATCTCTCGTGCACATTCTCAAAAATAACCAGATATATTTTAAAATAAAAATCTATAGAAATCATGATATTGCGCAGCACAGTAATCTATTTTAATTACATTATTTTTGAGGCATCGTAAAATCATCAAGATGCACCACAAAAGATTTTTCCCAATAGATCATAATGTAATTTAAATATTCTGAATGTCTCTGAAAACAATTTTCAAATGCAACTCCCTAATGCACTATATGGCCAAAGGTGGCCGGCCACTTGCGATTTTTGACGTTTTGTTAAATATCTAGAAAAATACATGAGGAATTAACCTGAAATTGCAGGTGTGTAAATGGTATTGTATACATCATATATTTCCGCGAAATTTTTTTTCCCGAAACCTCATAGGGGACGGTCAAAAAATTGAAGAAAAACGAATATCTTTTGGATAACCCTGTAAAAACTAATGAAGCAAAAGCGTTTAAATTCGAGATTATTAATAAGTGGCTTAGTGTAATATAATGTTTTCATTTTTATGAGGATAGCATGTATACTCGCAGAGAAATAAAGGTTTTTATAAAAACAGTCCCAAATTTTGCCAAGTTTTATGCTTATAATTTTCAGAGTTCTTAATATAAAAAAAAGTTCTTTTCAGAAAATATTAGGAACAACATTGTACACTATACCCCGTAATCAGAATGAGACAATAATAAAAATCGGATGAAAAATGAGCAGGTATACTAAACAATATTTCACTGCGCATGCGCGAATGCAATCAAAATATAATGGGCATAATGTGTTAGCTAAGTGTTATAGAGCAACTTTTGTAAAAGTCTCAAAATCATAGTTTGAAAAGTCTCATAATAATCGTTTATGGAATAAGCTCAAAATCCATTTTTCCCAAAATGAAGCAAAAACATAAGGGGTTGTATCCATATATCCATTGATTAGTGTCAATTTAGCATACTCAATATTGCACGTAATACTGTATTTTGATACAATCTCTCATCTTTTTCCTTCAGTTTGGGAACAACGGATTTTGAGCTTATTCTATAAACGATTATTATCAGACTTTTCAAACTTTGTTTTTGAGACTTTTACAAAAGTTGCTCTATACATTTAGCTAATACATTATGCACATTATATTTTGATTGCATTCGCGCATGCGCAGTAAAATGTTGTTTAGTAAGCCTGCTCATTTTTCCTACAATTTTAATTATTTGTTCATTTTGATTGCGGGGTATTGTGTACAATGTTGTTCGTCATATGTTCTGAAAAGAACTTTTTATTATATTAAGAACTCTGCAAATTATAAGCAAAAAACTTGGCGAAATTTGGGACTGTTTTTATAAAAACCTTCATTTCTCTACCAGTATACATGCTATCCTCATAAAAATAAAAAAGTATATTACAATACGCCACTTATTAATAATCTCGAGTTTAAACGCTTTTGCTCTATTAGTTTTTACAGGGTTATCCAAAAGATATTCTTTTTTTCAATTTTTTTGACGGTCCCCTATGGAGTTTCGGGAAAAAATCTTTGTGGAAATATATGACCTATACTATACTGTTTACACACCTGCAATTTCAGGTTAATTCCTTATGTATTTTTCTATATATTTAACAAAACGTCAAAAATCGCAAGTGACCGGTCACCTTTGACCATATAGTGTACGTGCTGTACTCCATTAGAGCGATTCAAATCAATTTTATTGTGCTTTAAATATCTTAACATGAATGAAATGCACTCCTAACTATTTTTCCTTTTGACCATAATGCGACAAAATACTTCTGTGTGCCCATGTAAACGAATTATACATGCAACTCAGTTCGTTTTTAGTATCACAACAATCTCTATTACACATTAATAGCATAAAAAAGATCTTGCCAATACAAATATATTTACGGAAATAGAGCAATCTAGGTGACAGACAAATAAATCGAATTCATAAACACTTTCCAACAATGCTGGATAATATTAAAACGGGGAGGCCAGCATATGATTCAACTTTTTGCATTTATAATTTTCGTGAAATTATTTTACTGTTCTTCTAAGTAAAGGAACAAAGTTAAATTTATAGCATAATACGGGGATATGACATTTTAACAACAATTATTGTACAAAGTGGATAATAATAAATGGATAATAATAATGGAAGTCAAATGTAATTAACAAATTGGGACTTTGTAAAGACTGAGCCATTTCATTTACAATTTTAATACTTTTTATGTTTATTGTTTACTTTTTAAGTTATATTATTATAGTGATTCTTTTATATATATATATGTTATATAAAAATTTTACCTTTTACTATTCATTTAAATTATTCTAAATTGCCGACCTATTCATTATTTCCTTTTTTTTAATACGCTCTATTATTTATTTCTAGCTAAATTCCTCTATTTTTAAAACGCATATCTTAATAATAGATTTATTCCAAAACGTAATCTAAACTTTTAATCGCTTCATTCATTTTTATCGTATACCAAACTGTAAAGTTCTGAACGCAGTTACTTATTTTTCGAATATTTATCAAAGACATTTTTATTTTTTATTCTATTTCATCCCATTTTCCCGCCCGCGAGGCATCAGCCTTTTCACATCGAAATCATTCCATTAGCGGCGCTGGGATTCTTTCCTGTGACGTTTCTTGATCGCTCTCCATTGGCTGAGTGTCGGATCCCAGTTTCACTTCGAGGCTCGTTCGTGATTTTTGTTGGTTTAGCTTGAAGTTTTCATTTCAATCGGAATTCCTCCGCGCATTCTCGTAAATAGCGAGAGCATGAGATCAGACAGAGAGATTTTTGTGCTGTGATTGTTTACATAACCTGTTACGCGGTGTCCTTAGCCATGTAGAATATTCATTTCGTAAATTAACATCTATTTAGCATGGGTAACTAGTTTATGCTCGAGTGGAATGCTCTGATTTCTCATCTGCGGGAATTGTTCAGTGTTGGTATGTTCTGGTGGAATAAACAGTTGTTCTATGACTACGTTTCCATGTGTTTAATTGGGAAAACCCCATATTTCTTCATACGTCTTTTTTCGCCACTCACGCTGCCTTGTTTTCATAATGAAATAATAAGTGTTTGATTGGACTATACCAATATTATCATCGCTCTACAGCTGCTATATTTTCACAGAGCTGACACCTCCGCTAGCAATGCTTGTGCTAAGTGGTAGGATTGCTTACAACATCACCAACGGCTGATTAAAATGTGGTATGACTCCAGTAATACGTAATAAACACGATGTGATATTTCAACTACACAGATTAAATTGTTTCGTAACATATATTTACATACAAGGCGTCTGAAACATATTGACCTCGGCTTTATTTCTTAAATATTGATCATAGACGTACATTATAAATTACAAAATTACTTAAACAAAGGTAGAGAAATTTATGAAATTTTCATGAGATTAAATTTGAAGTAATACATATTTTACTTTTTTTACGGTCCACGTACAAAAAATTCCAATGAGTAAAATGTACCCCATACGCTACAAAGGTCACGTTCAAAATTTAAGCATTTTATCATAAAAAAGACGCAGAGATAAGTTTAAAAAATGGTGAAGGGTTAATCTATAATTTTAATATTTACAGCTGGGGTGCAGATGACGTGACGCGGAAATGCATCATAAGCAAATAAAATATGGCTCTTATCTTTAATTTTATTTAGAAATTTACAAAACTATATATCGTGAAAATATATTAAAATTTTACATGATGAATTAAAGAATAAAACTTAGAAATGGTACCGTCAATGAACATTAAAACAGCTTAGAAATGTTTTCATTCACTTATTGATGCAATCATAGTTTTCTTTAGTAATTTGTGTACGACCCCTTAATCGCGATCATCCAAATGATTTTTCTCCTTTGCGATTCCCTGTCTAGGCATCGAAAGGTGATTAAAGTCAGCATTAATGAATTTTAATATATGTGCGACTTTATATTATAGCATGCTGAAATTTTCTACATTACCTTATTAATGTAATGGGCACTTTTACTCATTTGGAATGTTTCGTGTGGCACTGTATAAAAATTTAAATCTTGTATTTCTTTAAATATAATCCACTGAAAATTGTAATCGATTTCATGAAATATCTGTAACATTTTTAGGTAACTATGTAATTTATAATATATGTCTATGATCAATATTAAGCAATAAAAGACAAGGTTTTGGGGAACCTCTGTATATATATACAGCCATTTTCTAAATTTATGATGTAAAGAATAATCTTAATTTCAAAATGCAACCGTATATAAAGTCGCATGTTATTCAAAGTATAAGATACAGAATTAAAAGTGTTTTAAAATTATCTAGATAATTATTTTATTTAATGAAATTAATTCAACCTAGTAATGCGATATCACTTTGAAAAATATTACAAATAAATCTTAAATAAATCGTAGAAAGGAAATGCATTTAGTATTATTCCTGTTGCTTTGTTCGTTATTTAAAACGTGCATCAACAGTTTCTAAAATTTCTATTCACTAGCGATAGATTCATTAGTTGATTTATCAACTACACTTTTATTTTCTATGTAAATGCACTTCGAAATCCACCGCCGTTTCTTTGTTACTAAACATATTTTACTTATTATAAATACAAATGAATATCAGTTAGTTACCTTCTGATGTTATTCTCTTAAAAGAAGTTCCATATATGTGATTAAGAATACAAGCTCCAATTTTCAATTAATGAAACACAGAGTAAAACTGCACGAAAGACTAATGTTTCTAATTTCATTTTCGATATTATCTAATTTAGGAATTTTCATTTAAATTTTGTTTAATTAAGTTAAAAGAGTAAAACGCACTCTTCATTATTCAAAGTTGTTTGCCTGATTTAATTGAGATATTTGCAGAAAACATTTCATGGAAAATCGGAATAAAAGAAGCATTTTTCTACATTTTAAATATTTAGACAGGTTTTATGTTGCTAAAGTTCTACTTAAAAAAATAAATAACTTATGAAAAAAATTGTATATTACAATCCTCTAAGAAACAAATTTGTATTTTAATATCAATGATATACGCAAAATTTTCAATATTACTTAATATATTGAAATGCTATAGAAACAAATATGTGCCAAATGAATAACCAGAAGAATAAGAAAATTTATCTAACAGCTTATATTTTGCTTCAAATGGATTTTCGTTTGTAAAGCATCGAATACTTGATTAATATACAATAATATCGTTACTGCCTGTACAGAAGCTTCTTGTTTATAAATCACAAAATAAAACAGAATTTTGTTTACTAAAATAACTCTTTATTAATTTCACGCTATGAAAATGTGTGCGATTGTATAAAAGTATCAATTTAAAAAGTATTCTTTCGTGAGATGAAAGTTATAGCGCACAAATTAAATTAAAGATAACACTACTAATTATAAAGAATTAAAATATATTAATATTTCCTTTCAAATGCATATTTAAAAATAATATGGTACTATGCTTTACTTTTGTAAACATCTATGACATTTTCTGTACATAGAAGGGTAAAGATTTACAATTAATCTTAAATATAAGAATTCAAATTTAAAATTCGCATTTAAACTGCACGTTCATTTATACTTTGTGACTGGCGTATTACTAGATCGAAATTTATGCGTTTGCAATGCACCAGATAATGCTAACAGGTACTGATTTACAGCATGGAACTCTAAAAGACACCCTAAAACTATGAAATAGGCATAATAAAAAATAAAATCAACAAAAATGTTTAGATGGGCTCACAAACTTATGAATACTCTATTTTTGAAAGCTAAAACGCTCACATTCCATGCAAACCTGAATTATCCACTCCAATGAGAATAATAGATTAATTCACCAGTAGTACAGCTTATATGCTGACCATTGTTTTGAAAACCTTACGCTATATAACTCATTATGTGCAAAAAATATTCACTGAATTAAAAATAGAATAAATTTTAACGTTTTATAATGTGGAAACAATTTGTGTCAAACTCTTTTTAGCCAGTTTTGAAATTGAGACTAAGCTTCTTTAACAGGGTTCGTACGAGTACCGTTATTTTCAAGGTCAGATATCAGAATTTTTTAATAAAAATTAAATCTAGTTTGAACAAACGAAATTTCGCCTTATTTAAGGACAGATTTTCCATAAAAAATACTGGTACTGACGAATTTCTTAGTCAAGAAATTCTAGCACCCGTACGAACCCTGTTTAATAATTATTCACTGTAAAAAGGACATATGTTTCTTAATCTACAAAAATGTAGTATAATCAAGAACGAAAATATACAATAACCTCTTCCAAATCACCGAAGATTCCAAAATGCGTTCCTTTATCTTTAGAAGCCTCAGACAACTATTTATTTTCAAACTTTAAAGAAGAATTTATAAAAATTAACTTTTATTAGCTGCCTTGTCATTTTCGGAAACGATTCTGAGTAGCATTACAGTGCAAAAATCTGTTTTCTCGAATCAGAATATTACTCTTTTGGATGCTACTGATTCTCAGTTAAATATTTTGATATTCAGCAAACACTTTTAACATCCAAAATTAACCAGCTTTAACCTTAATATGAAAATAAACATTACTTTGTCACAATTGCATGCTCAAATTTAGTTGTGCATTTTAAAAAGATTACTTGAGAATTTATAGAATCCGAAAAATCGATTTTCCTAGTACAGAGATGTGATTAATGCATTGTAACAGCTACTCGGAAAGTTATCCGAAAATTACGGCCTGCTAATAATATTTTATTTTTATAAATTATTCTTTAAATTTCGAAAATAACTTTTTACCGAAGTTTCTGAAGTTAAAGGAACACTTTTCGTGTACTCGGATGACTCGGAAGAGATTATTCTATATTTGAGTTCGTGATCATTGCACATTTTCGTAGATTAAGAAACATTTGTCTTTTTTTAGATGCGTTCGTAATTATATAAATACGTAGCGCCTATATTCGTTGTTCAGTCAGTCCGTCTGTCTGTCCATCTGTCCGTCCGCATATAACAGAGCAAAAACTACCAGACCGCATGGTCTGAAATTTTAAATATGTAATTGTTGCAAAATTTTGTCGAGTCATTTCACATTTCATGAAAATCGGATGTATAGTTTAATTACAGGGACAGTCAAAAGTTTTCCGTTACATTACGGCCAATGCGAAAAAATTATCGCAAGTGCATTTTAATGATGTTACAGCCTTCTGAATGGTTTGAAATTTTAAATATATAATTATTGCAAAATTTTGTCGACTAATTTCAAATTTTATGAAAATCAGATGTATAGTTTAATTCCAAGGTCAGTCAAAAGTTTTCGTTACATTAAGACGAATAGGGAAAAATTATTTCAAGTGCATTTTAATGATGTTACATCCTTCCGAATGGTCTGAAATTTTAAATGTATAATTGTTGCAACATGTTGACGAGTCATATAAAATTTTATGAAAATCGGATGTATAGTTTAATTACAGGGACAGTCAAAATGTTTCCTTTGCATTACGGCCAATGGGAAAACATTATCGCAAGTGCATTTTAATGATGTTACAGCCTTCTGAATGGTCTGAAATTTTAAATATATAATTATTGCAACATTCTGTCGACTAATTTCAAATTTTCTGAAAATCATATGTATAGTTTAATAACAGGGACAGTCAAAAGTTTTCCGTTACATTAAGACCAATGGGAAAAAAATTATTTCAAGTGCGTTTTAATGATGTTACAGCTTTCGAACAGAATGAAATTGATATGCACTTATAAAGTGTACTAAAATATACATTCAGTACAATATGCGGTGCAAATAATTATTATGAAACTAGTTACAGTACGAACGCACCTCATTTGCAACGTTTGACGAGCAATTTCCAACTTGTTTTCAGTGTATGGTGAATATGTTGACAGTGCCAATGTTACCAAACCGCTTATAGACCATATTCTAAACTGGCTACATCACTTAAATTAGGACTTAATTTCTAACAAAATGAAGTACCGGAGCCCTAATATTCTGTAGTTCTAACAACCGTAGAGCGCCCCCCTTCGTCACTCCAATTTGCATATTTATATTTCGTCCATTATCTCAAAATTTAAAGCATTTATTTTAGCAAAATGAAAATTTTAAATATGTGTATCAGCATATACTTAGCTGTCATCTATTCCCCTTTTTAGTCATCTCACTTTCCGAATAGAAATCTTTGCCTAATTTTAATTGCTGAATTTTGGGACTGTATATGATAATGATCATCATTCGGAAATAGTGTTAACATAAAAAAGGAATAGTTCGTAGCTATGCATTATTCTGAAAAAAAAAATGAATGAAATTTACTGAAATTAATATTTATATACTAAAGAATGGAACAATGTTTTTCAATTTCTTATAAAAGCTGCATATCTTAAACTATAATCGAAGGCTTCTTCTTAGCAAATTAGATTAAATTAGATTAAATAAAAATTAGATTAGGTAAAATCAAACAAAATATTTCACTACGTTATCGGAAAGATTCGATGTTTTTATACAAAAAGGGTAAACACTGCTCAATCCGAATGCTTTCAATCCGAATAATAATGCATGGCAATTATATCTAGTTTCAAATGAAAGTGGCTGCGTAAATGTGCAGAGTAGAGCCTTAAAATGGGGAGCGTGCATGATACAAAAACGCTATTGGTTTGGCCTCCGGAGCCTAATATTTATGACCTCTCGTGAAGGCCGCCCAATATTTTAATACAGGGTGTTTCATAAAATATGGGCAAAAACTTTAAGTGGAGATAGTACACAATCAAACAAACAACTTTCATCAAATAATGCATGGTCAAAATTAAAACGCATTGGTGCTAGAGGGCGACAAGCAATGTTGCCAGTAGGGTCCTTTTTTAAATTTTAGTTTTCTTGATTGGCGCCACTGTTTTGAAATGAAAAAAAAATTCCCCTTTTTTCGCCTTAATTAATATGTTATTAAATAAGTCGAATTTTACGATTTCAAATAATGGTGCCAATCAATAAATCAGAATTAAAAAAGTAGCCAACTGGCAGCACTACGTCGAAGATTATGTTGCTATACGAGGCAAAAATGCACAAAGAACGATGTACTGGCAAAAGAAAGGTAGATAACTGCTCTCCGTACAATTTTGAGCTTCTGAGCTGTTTCTATTTGAAGTTCCGTAAATAAAAGGCATCAGCCTTTCCCCTATCAGTGACGGGCAACACCTCCCGATATGTTCCTATCGCAGCTGCATTGTACACTCTGATCAAAGCGAAATTCTGCATACGCGTTTTTCTTCTTCCACATATCACATTTGTATGCTATTAGTGTCGTTCTTCTGCGATTACTCGCAACGGGAATGAAGCTTTAACATTTGGATGGGCCAAGTTTCCAAATGCTCCTGCACCTGGCATTTAATTTTCTACCATGCATTATTTGATGAAAGTTGTTTGTTTGTATGTGTACTATCACATCTTAAAGTTTACCCCATTTTTTATGAAACACCCTGTATTTACTAAAAAATACTGGAGCTGAGCTCCGGTGGGCTCCGTCGCAAATTAAACCCTGAATAATTTCAAAAATCGAAAAAAATAAAATTCATTATTTAGCTAATTGATGGCATAATATAGATTGATTTGACAAGTATAACACATTTTCCCCAAAAGTATGGGTTAGTCCACTCTGTATCTCAACGCCTCAAATTATTAAAAGTAAAAATGCTCGCATTCCATGAGAGCCTAAGTATTTTTCCTTATTCCATTCCTTTCAAAAATGTTCGCGAACCAGTAGCGGAATATTCGAGTACCAAAATAGGTACGGTTACTATTGTTCAAGAAAACTAATTTCAACTCTTTTAATGCCGGCGTGACCGCATAATTTTAATTTCAAACTGACAAATGGCGAAAAGAATATTTTAATATTATTTTTATTTTATATATAAATTTAGAAAAATAAGTTTTTATTTTCTAAGAAATTCGTTTGTAAATAATGGTGTCAGTCAATCATTTCATCATTTTACTAAAACACATTTCAGCAACTGAAAGAGGCAAACTTACTACACTAATAAGTTGTAGAAATTTGTATAATTGACCCAACTCTACAATTTATTTTATTCGATTCGAATGAAAAATTTTCTTTTAAAATTAAGTTAAGGAAAAGATGTAGTCAACTAGGTTAAATAAATATCTTTAATGATATTCAATAAAAATTCTGGTATGAAACGTTTTTGTCAAGTACAATTTCAACAGGGTAGGAAGGTTAAGCAATAAGCATATATGCATGTGAAAAAATATTAATTGATTTTAGTAGTAATAAAAAATAAATTATAGCAGTTTCTTTTTCTGCCACTGTTTTAGGAAAAGTTTCGAAGTAATATTTCCAGTGGATCAATAAACTCATCCTGAAACAAAAGTTTTTCGAATGCCATCAATTCGCAAGTAAACATTTTCCTGTTCAACACACATTGTACAGAAAACAGGATAAATTATCACCATTAACATGAGCATTAAAACTTATTATGTTTTGGTATTATTGCCGAATTTCTTACTTCTGTTACGCAGTGTGAGTATGTTTAATGGAAAATTGATAAATCCTATAAAACATATATTCCGGTTTGAGAAAACAAAGATTAATGCTCTATAAAAACTACATGGAAATCCGTGTAACAAAAGAAATTTTATTCATATAAATGCATCATTAAATCGCAAAAAAATATTGGTTTTTGATGTTTTTAATCATAAAGAACGCTATTCCGAGTCGTCTGTAACAGGGAAGAGATTATTGTATGATTTCGTTCCTGATTATATTATATTTTTGTAGATTACAGAAAAAAAAAAAAAAAAAATCTCTTTTTTTTTAAGTGTAAAAAGAGTTTTAAATATATTATTGGATTGGTTAATAAAAATCTGAAACATTCGGCGAGATAGAAAAATCATGCATCAGACATGTAAAATGAAACACTTCCCAAATCGGAATATTGTTAACAAAACTTAGCATTTTAATATAATGAAAAGTGGAAACTAAATAAACACATCCGAAAATCGTTATTTAATAAAGCATTGCTCATATTTCTTTTGCTGCTCGTAATTTCTGAAAATGTTCCCTTGTAGATTTTACAGTGTATTACAGGGTTCTCTTCAATGGGGTATGCAAAGAAACATCATCATTTAGGTTGCAATCAATTCTCAAATAAACATTTTTTTGTGATAACAAAACTGCTCAATAGAGAAGCATGCTAACAGCATGAAATAAACTATATTGCATTACTTCTGCATGTAATGAATTTTCTTTAAAAAAATGTACACTTAAATAAATAAATTAACAACCTAAATAAATAAATTTACATGATGTTCAATTGATAATAGTTTTTAACTTTAAAAGTCATTGTCAGAAGATATTTTTTACAAAAATGTAATTTGTCTTTTCTTTAATGACCTGTTAAACACACTTCTTGTATCGATTTAAAGGCTTAATATCCTTTTTGTATTGGTAATAATAGTTCTTCAATTAAAACATTGCTAAAAGAAATGCTTTTATGCCTTGCTTCCATTTGTTTACAAATTCATTCATTTGATAACAAAATCAAGAAAAAAGATACAATTTAACATATATTAAAGTATTAAACTATGTGAAAAAAGAGTACTTCTAATTAATTTAAGAAAATATGTTTAAATTTTATATAAGTTTAAAACGAATCATACTAAAATTGAAAAATTCATTCATATAATACATAATAGTAAAATGCATACTTACTAAAATTTTTCATAAAAAAAAGCCTGAAATAAAGTATGATTAAAGAGAAATTAAGTATTAAATGGAAAGCAATTCTTCTCAGAAATATTATGAATGCATTTAAACCCTTTTCTGTAAGTTTTAATCTTTTCCTCCAATCTTAGAAATCTTTTCTGACACTCCACAGAATGCAGCCGTAATTTGCAATCACACGATCCCGCCGCAATTATCATAAAGTTCAGGCGACGAGATTAACGTTAGAAAAGAAAACAGGACTGCTTTAATTAAAGCCTTTCTGTCGAAGGAGGCTGTACCCGAGGCTATAATTATGAGTTTGTTGAAGGTGTTGTTTCAGTTTTATCCTGCAAAAAGGAAATATGGATGAGCTATATACGGTGATTTAAGAAGGTTAGGGAATTTTTAATTGTCATAGTGTACAATATATTTTTTATAAATAAAACTAGTTTGAATGAGTAAATAATTCTGTTAAGTATAGGATAGATTTCGTCGCATTGCTAGAAGAGGGAATTCTTTTGAAGAAAATGTCTACAAAATAACGTTCTCTTGCTATGAAAAACCAGAATACTTTGCACAGTAACTCTGTCCATACCAAGGTTGTATCAAAATCGCGAACTTTGGTCTAAACATCATTTTGTTGCCGAATTGCTAACCTTTTGTGTGAATGGGCCTGGAAAATAGTCTCACAATTGAGATAATCAAGTTTTTTTTTAACTCGAATCCTGATTCGAATTTTTGTTCATAATCTTAACAATCATGAAGAATTCATAATGAAATTTGAATAAACTAGTAAATCTGCAGATCAAGAGCCTCAACGTCATCTCTGCAACTCATTGTTTTTATCAAACTTTGCGTAATACTAATCTTTCTAAAAAAACAAAATTTAAACTATTTAAATTACACAAACATTTATAAAATGAAAAAAAAAATATTTCAATGTTTTCAGACATTAGAAGCGTTAAATTAAACACGTTGTTATGTAAGGATATTCTGAAATTCTCACGAGCTACTTATTCTAGTAATTTTTATATAATAAAGAAAATTTCTTCAGGGGGCTTTTTCCCCCTGAACCCACCGTTGTGTAATTTATTTTGCATTTGTAATTTTCTACAGATTGAGTTAATGATTACCCTACATCTTAGTTTTCTTTTTACACTGCGATTTATAAGGATAAGCAATAATTTGGTCAAGCATTTTACGTTATCCTAATATCCAAACAGCAGTATTTACTTGCCCGCTAACCACAAATACCTGTATCTAATGGATAAAGAACTTTTGGAAATGTAAACTGAGACATCTAATTTAGAAATCTAATACCTTTATAAATTTTGTTTCAAAAAATAATTTTGATTACCATTCTGCAATATTTATATCTAAAATCTAATCTAAATATCAAAAAATGTACTCGATAGCATTAACTTACTAAAATCACCCTAAAGTAGGGGGGTTTCTAAACCTAACGGTTAATAATTCATCATCGTTAAATAGATAAACGTGATTTGGCGCCTTTAAGTATTTTTTGTGATATTCTTTTAATAGTATCCACATTTAATTTAAAATCTTGATGTTACAAATACCGTTGAAATTTGACGCAAACCTATGTTCAGGTCAATTTACGAAAGGTTAACTAACATTTCATTTCCCTTAGCCGGACTTTCTGTTTCATTTTTCGTAATAAGGATTATTTTAATAATTTAATTTATTTTACACTCTACAAGCTGTTACACGGACGTTGTTCACGTAGCATTAAAATAGAGATAAATGCATTAAGAAAAATATTTCACTCCCCACCAGACATGCCAAGTCTCAGGATTTTTGCACATCACTATTATCTTAGAGAAAATGTTCTTTTAAATCGCGCAAATGTTTCAATTAAATAAAGTAATATTTTCTGTATTAAAATACTGGTATCCAGAACGCCGGAGGCTTGGCAGCTCTGCTCCTCTTAATAAAAACGTATGTGATTAACCAACACTTTATCACATTTTATAGGAGACAATACGGAATTTCTTATTTGTATGGCCTTACATATATTTCAGTCATAAAAATGTAAAATTTTGTGGCAATTAATGCACGCAATTGCGAAAATGAAATCGCAAACAATGAGAAAAGGGAGGCCAAATAAAATCGTGTAAATCGAGGAATCTTTCTTCGTAGTGCTGGGAAAATACTGCTACAAAAAATATTTTAGGTGGTATTTGGTGTGAAATATTTATGTGTATTCATTCATGTCCTATTTATCTTTTTTTATTATTTATAATTTGCTTATTCCATTTTCCTTTTGCACGTGAAAATCTTACAAATTAAAATTAACTCTTTGTGAGAAATTGTTAATCCTTTTTTTTTTTTGGCAACAATAAAGTTTATAAAGTTTAATACAATAATGTCATATAATATGAAAATAACGAACTTTTTCATTTATAATCAAAATAGTTGAATAAATAAATAAAAATATTATTCTATATAGTATATAAATACTATTTTCATTTCTGCGTTTAAATCAATCTATATGCAAATATCTATACAAAGGCATTCATTAATTCATTCCTTTTAACTTTGATTTGACTTAAAAAACCATACATACTTTCCCATTTATGATATTTTTAGATGAGATTCAGTTGCTACGCAACGGTTAAAAGAAAAAAAATGAAATATAAATAATTTCATAAAATAAAATGTTTTATATTATTCGAACACATGCATAAAATTCCATCATAAGTTATACACCTAATTTAAAAGCTCTGACAAATGTTTTGACAAAATTGCAAACTAAAAGGAATAATTTAATATTCTTGTTTAAAAATTTCAGCATCCAAAATTTACCATTTAAATCTATTATTCATATGAGCGATTTCTTTCAACAAATGAAAATTTGAAAATCGTCTGACTTCCCATAGAAAAGCATTATATCACAAAATAAAATGTTCTATATATTCCGAACGAATGAACCAAATTTAACCAAAAACTATACAGCTTAATCCGGTGACGTCACCAGCATGCATCCTTAATTTCAAGATAATTGGACGCTTTTTACGGCAGTTATCGCGGGACAGACAGACTAACAAACAAACAGACAGACAGAAACCAAAAACTTTTCTGGTCTCCACAGTAAGCCTTCACTGACGTTTCGGCAAATATAATACTAGTAAATCTGCAGATCAGGAGCCTCAACGTCAGCTCTGCAAGTCTTTTTTTAAGCACAATTTTGTAATATTCCATTTCCTGCGAAACGCAATTTAAAGTTCTCGAATTAAGTAATTATTTATAAGAATAAAAAAATACGAAGTTTTCAGACATTAGAGGCGTTAAATTGAAAACGTTGTGTAAGGATATTTTGAAATTTTCATGTGCTACAAATTCTGGTATTTTTTTTATATATATAATAAAGAAGATTTCTTCAGGGGGCGGAGCCCCCGTTGTCTCATTAAATTTACATATGTAACTTTTTATTGATTGCGCTAATGGTTATTGTAAATCTTTGATTTATTTTTACACTTCCGAGCCTTATTTTTCAATACCGGTGGACAGAAAATGATTTACATTGAGGCTATTATATTAAAAGTTTAGGTTTTATGAACGAAAATGTAATTTACTTTAAAAAATAAAATACTTTTCATTCATATTTTCTGAAATGAGGTAATGAGGTATTAAGAAGTAACACTCGTCAAAAAATATTTTTGCAGGCAATCTAGTTAATGTTTGATTTTCAAGAATGAAAATATTTATTTCCAAATACAGTGAAGTCATTTTCGACAGAGATCATTTTGAGGTGCATAATTTTGACATTTACTATCTATTTGCTTTTCAAAAGATTTTTTTTTTGTCATTGAAATTTTCGATTAAGAATTCAAAATTTCTGTTAGCCGTGCAGACGATAAAACGTGAGATATTGGTATTTTATTTTTAATAATAAGAATTAATATCATAACACAAGGTCCTTTTATTTCAACCTCAAAGCGTATTCGTTTTAGTTTTCATATAGGAGGTCAAATTCACCTTCTTTTCGTACATTCGTATTTCCAATATGAAGACGTATTCATGCCTATTTTTTTTTTTCATTTTCCTCTTGTACATGAAAATCTTTGAAATCAAAATTAACTGTTTAGGATAAATTATTATTCCGCGATCTGATTTCCTTGGCAACGGTAAATAAAAAGATATTTTATAGCAAAATGTCAATTTATTCCTCATGAAAATAATGAGCTTTTTAATTTAAAAGAAAAACATTTGGACAAAATAAATAGAACACAACCTGTCTTTATTTCTGGGGTAAATTCCATCTATATGTAAAGATACAAAGGCATTAATTAATTCATCTCTTTTGACGTTGATTTGACTTCAAAGAATTACACACACTTTCACATTAACGATATTTTAGGTGTAATTTCGTTGCTAGGTTACAATTAAAAGAAAATTAAAACAATGAAATATGGGCATTTATTTTAATTAAATTTGTAAATGAGAATATTTTATATTATTGGAACAAACATATAAACTCCCTCCATATGTTATACACCGAAAAAAACTCTGACAAATGTATACACAAAATTTCAAACTAATATGAATAATGTATGGTTCTAATTAGGAAATTTCATCATCCATAATTTACCATTTAAATCCTTCAATCATATTAGCCATTTCCTTTCAACAAATGAAAATGGGAAAATCGTCTGAATTGCTATAGAAAAGCATTATTGCGCAAAATAAAATATTCTATATTTTCCGAACGAATGAACCAAATATAACAAAAAACTATACAGCTAAATCCGGGTACTTCACCAACATACCCACTTAATTTCAAGCTAATCGGATGCTTTTTGCGGCAGTTATCGCGGAACAGACAGACAGACTAACAGACAGACTAACGGAAACCAAAACTTTTCGGGTCTCCACAGTAAGCCTTCACTGACGTTTCGGCAACTAGTAAATCTGCAGATCAAGAGCCTCAACGTCAGATCTGCAATTCATTGTTTTTAGACACACTCTAGTAGTATTCAATTTCCTGCAAACCGCAATTTAAAGTTTTCAAATTACGTAACTAGTAAATCTGCAGATCAAGAGCCTCGACGTCATCTCTGCAACTCATTGTTTTTATCAAACTTTGCGTAATATTAATCTTTCTACAAAAACAAAATTTAAACTATTTAAATTACACAAACATTTATAAAAGGAAAAAAATATTTCGATGGTTTCAGACATTAAAAGCGTTAAATTAAACACGTTGTTATGTAAGGATATTCTGAAATGCTCACGAGCTACTTATTCTAGTAATTTTTATATAATAAAGCAAATTTCTTCAGGGGGGCTCTGCCCCCCTGAACCCCCCCGTTGTGTAATTTATTTTGAATTTGTAATTTTCTACTGATTGACTTAATGATTACCCTATATCGTAGATTTCTTTTTACACTGCGATTTATAAGGATAAGCAATAATTCGGTCAAGCATTTTACGTTATCCTAATATCCATACAGCAGTATTTACTTGCCTGCTAACCACAAATACCTGTATCTAATGGATAAAGAACTTTTGGAAATGTAAACTGAAACATCTAATTTAGAAATCTAATACCTTTATAAATTTTGTTTATAAAAAAATAATTTTGATTACCATTCTGCAATATTTATATCTAAGATCTAATCTAAATATCAAAAAATGTACTCGATAGCATTAACTTACTAAAATCACCCTAAAGTAGGGGGGCTTCTAAACCTAACAGTTAATAATTCATCATCGTTAAATAGATAAACATGATTTGGCGCCTTTAAGTATTTTTTGTGATTTTCTTTTAATAGTATCTACATTTAATTTAAAATCGTGATGTTACAAATACCGTTGAAATTTGACGCAAACCTATGTTCAGGTCAAATTACGAAAGGTTAACTAACATTTCATTTCCCTTAGCCGGACTTTCTGTTTCATTTTTCGTAATAAGGATTATTTTAATAATTTAATTTATTTTACACTCTACAAGCTGTTACACGGACGTTGTTCACGTAGCATTAAAATAGAGATAAATGCATTAAGAGAAACATTTCACTCCCCACCAGACATACCAAGTCTCAAGCTTTTTGCACATCACTATTATCTTAGAGAAAATGTTCTTTTAAATCGCGAAAATGTTTCAATTAAATAAAGTAACATTTTCTGTATTAAAATACTGGTATCCAGAACGCCGGAGGCTTGGCAGCTCTGCTCCTCTTAATAAAAACATATATGATTAACCAACACTTTATCACATTTTATAGGAGACAATACGGAATTTCTTATTTGTATGGCCTTACATATATCTCAGTCATAAAAATGTAAAATTTTGTGCCAATTAATGCACGCAATTGCGAAAATGAAATCGCAAAGAATGAGAAAAGGAAGGCCAAGTAAAATCGTGTAAATCGAGGAACCTTTCTTCGTAGTGCTGGGAAAATACTGCTACAAAAACTATTTTAGGTGGTATTTGGTGTGAAATGTTTATATGTATTCATTCCTGTCCTATATATCTTTTTTTTATTTTTTATTTGCTTATTCCATTTTTCTTTTGCACGTGAAAGTCTTACAAATTAAAATTAACTCTTTGGGAGAAATTGTTATTCATTTTTTTTTTTTTTTTTGGCAACAATAAAGTTTATAAAATTTAACAGAATAATGTCAGTTTATTCTGTATGAAAATAACGAACTTTTTCATTTATAATCAAATAGTTGAATAAATAAATGAAAATATTATTCTATATAGTATATAAATACTATTTTCATTTCTGCGTTTAAATAAATCTATATGCAAATATCTATACAAAGGCATTCATTAATTGATTCCTTTTGCTTTGATTTGACTTCAAAAAACCATACATACTTTCACATTTATGATATTTTTAGATGAGATGCTGTTGCTACGCAACGGTTAAAAGAAAAAATGAAATATAAGTAAATTCATAAAATAAAATGTTTTATATTATTCGAACACATGTATAAAATTCTATCATAAGTTATACACCTAATTTAAAAGCTCTGACAAATGTTTTGACAAAATTGCAAACTAATAAGAATAATTTAATACTCTTATTTAAAAATTTCAGTATCCAAAATTTACCATTTAAATCTATTATTCATATGAGCGATTTCTTTCAACAAATGAAAATTTGAAAATCGTCTGACTTCCCATAGAAAAGCATTATATCACAAAATAAAATGTTCTGTATATTCCGAACGAATGAACCAAATTTAACCCGAAACTATACAGCTAAATCCGGGGAGCTCATCAACATGCCCAGGGAATTTCAAGCCGATCGGATGCTTTTTGCGGCAGTTATCGCGGAACAGACAGACAGACTAACAGACAGACAGACTAACGGAAACCAAAACTTTTCGTGTCTCCACAGTAAGCCTTCACTGACGTTTCGGCAATTATTTATTAAACAAAAACATAATTTGAAGAACAAATTAAAAAAATAAAATTTATTTCCTACATAGTTTAAGCCCGAGAAGGGTCAGATATTAAGATATTTCATTCAATTAGTTCTACATTTAAATTTTTGTAACACATTAGTTAAACCAATTGAAGATTAAAAAATGAATATAAAATTCTTACAATATGATACTTAAAACAACCTAAAAATTAGCTTCCGTTCAAATGAAATCGAAATAAATCCTTAGACTTCTTCCATTTTTAATTGAAAATATTTGTATTGCAGATTTTGTATTATGTTTATGACAATTGTGTATAAAATGATAAGATGCATGCAAAATACAAAACTTTAAAAAAAGTAAGATTTATTTCGATTTCATTTAAACGGAATCTAATTTTTAGGTTGTTTTAAGTATCATATTGTAAGAATTTTATATTCATTTTTTAATCTTCAATTGGTTTAACTAATTTGTTACAAAAATTTAAATGTAGAACTAATTGAATGAAATATCTTAATATCTGACCCTTCTCGGGCTTAAACTATGTAGGAAATAAATTTTATTTTTTTAATTTGTTCTTCAAATTATGTTTTTGTTTAATATGTCAATTTTTTTAATAACTACTGCACTCATACGAACGCATTTCAAAATTAATAGAGAGTATCATCAGGCTTTGGTGTATGCGGTATTGCATCACAATGTGGGATGCAGTTTACCAATGTGTAATTCAAAACGTTTCACCACTGTAATAATGCAGGTTGCGGTAGTTTGGACAAAAACTTCTAATCTGAACGCAAAAAATATATAATCAAAACATAAAAAATTAACTTCACTTAAATTTAGCCACCCTATTTCCCACTCAGGAACGCTATGGATGTAAATGTAAATTGTGTTGAATCCTTACTGCTAATATTTAACTGTGATATAGTAAAAAATAAAAAATGAAAGCTTTACTTAAATTTTTAAACCTTTTTCTCTCCCAAGCGGTGATGTAAACACATCAGAAAATTATTACCTAAGTTTAACTTGGGGTATAAATAGTTCTCATCTCGGAAAAGAAATACATTTTAAAATTTAAGTTATGTAATTCTCCACTAAGTTCGCTACCTGCATAAAAATAGCTATCCATTAGAAACTTTCTACTAAAATCTAAACTTGACCAAAACAAAAACTTATTCTGGAAATATCCTTTTTATTTCCACTATGACGTCATATTCACCTTTTTAATTTTTGAAAAAAAAAAAAAAAAAAAAAAAAAAAAACTTAGCTCAATTTAATATTTCACGTGAAAATCTTTCAACTAAAAATAAATAAATTATTATTACGGCTTTTGAAATTTTTGCAATAATGAAGTAAAAATGTTACATTTTCTATGAAAAATGTCCGTTGATTTTCAATGAAAAAAGCGAAAATTGGAATTAAGAAAAATATTTGAATAATGTAAAAACAAATTGGCCCATGTTTCTCTCTGGGTTATAATTCACTCATATGCAAAGGTATTTTACCATTCGTTTTGACCCTGACGTCAGGCAAACGTTTTTACACTTAAAGTTTATAATATCATTAGAATTAGTAAAGAATAAAAAATGAGTGGCATCAGGGACAAAAAGGTGGGAAGAAAAAATGAAAAAGTTATGATCTCCATAGGCTTTTCCATGTTAAATTAACATTGAGAAGTGACACTGGAAATAAATAAGTATTGCGCTGCTAATAAGAATATGAATAAGAATCTTAAATAAGAATAAAAAATACGAAGTTTTCAGACATTAGAAGCGTTAAATTAAAAACGTTGTTATGGAAGGATATTTTGAATTTTCATGAGCTACTAATTCTGGTACTTTTTTTGTAAATAATAAAGTATTCAGGGGGGCTCCGTCCCCCTGAACCCCCGTTTTCTCATTAATTTACATATGTAACTTTTTATTGATTGCGCTAATGATTATCGTAAATCTTTTTACACTTCCGAGCCTTATTCTTCAATACTGGCGGGCACAGAAAAGTATTTACATTGACGCAATTATATTAAAAGTTTGGGTTTTACGAACGAAAATGTAATTTCCTTTTGAAGATAAAAAAAAATTCATTCATATTTTCTGAAATGAGGCGGCATTAAGAACTGACACTCTTCAAAAAATATTTTTTCAGGCAGTCTAGTTAATGTTTGTTTTTAAGAATGAAAATATTTATTTCCCGATACAATGACGTCCTTTTCGACAGCGATAATTTTGCGGTGCATAATTTTGACAGTTACTATCAATTTGCTTTTCAAAAGTTTTTTTTTTTTTTTTTTCTCATTGAAATTTTCGATTAAAAATTAAATATTTCTGTTAGCTGCGTCCAGACGACAAACCGTGAGATATTAGTAACGTTTTTTTTTTAATAATAAGAATTAATATCATAACACAAGCCCCTTTTATTTCAACCTCAAAGCGTTTTTGTTTTATTTTTGATATATGAGATCAAATTCACCTTTCCGTTGCTAGGAAACAGTTAAAAGAAAATTAAGACAATGAAATATGTGATTGAAAAAAAGTAAATTAAAAAAAGAAAATATTTTATATTATTGGAACACATATATAAAATCCCTCCATAAGATATACACCGAATTTAAAAACTCTGACAAATGTATACAGAAAATTTCAAACTAATATGAATAATGTATGGTTCTAATTAGGAAATTCCATCATCCATAATTTATCATTTAAATCTTTCAATCATATGAGCCATTTCCTTTCAACAAATAAAAATTGAAAAATCGTCTGAATTGCTATAGGAAAGCATTAAGGCGGAAAATAAAATGTTCTATATATTTCGAACGAATGAACCAAATTTAACCAAAAACTATACAGCTAAATCCGATGACCTCACCAACATGCATCCTTAATTTTAAGATAATCGGATGCTTTTTACGACAGTTATCGCGGAACAGACAGACAGACTAACAGACAGACAGACTAACGGAAACCAAAACTTTTCGTGTCTCCACAGTAAGCCTTCACTGACGTTTCGGCAAATACTAGTAAATCTGCAGATCAGAAGCCTCAACGTCATCTTTGCAAGTCATTGGTTTTTAACACTCATTGCGTAATATTCAACTTCCTACAAATCGCTTTTTAAAGTTTTCAAATTACATAAATATTTATAAGCATACAAGATACTTCGTAAAGTTTCAGAAATTAAAAGTGTTAAACAAGTGGTTATACACTGATGTTCTGAAATTCTGATGAGCTACTTATTCTGGTAACTTTTTAAATCAAAAACTGCATTTCTTCAGGGGGGCTCTGCCCCCCTGAACCCCCCGTAGCCTATTTAAATTTACATTCGTAATTTTTTATTGATTGTGCGGATGGCTATAGTATATCTTAGATTTTTTTTACGCTGTGATTTATAAGGATAAACATAAGTTTTTTTTTTATAAATTAATAAAATTTAAATTTAAAATAAAATATTCATGTTAACCGTACACAGACAATAAATCTTGAAGTGACGCCAAAAATGTAACCCTAAAATCCGCTACATTCGGAACAACACAACGACGTGCTTAAAAATACAATAATATTTTTAGTAATACAGATTTAATTCATAATACAATGAAATGCTACCTTAGAATGCTTATTGCTTAAATATAAGCAGATCATTTTCATTTTACAGGAAAAATGCACGGATGAAGTCAAATAATTCGGTCCCTGTTCCACGTGCTTGTTTTGTTTGGGCCGAATGAGGGCATTTAAATCTGAGCGAAAACGCACATCACATTGCAAACTGCTTTTACGGCATACTGCATCTCCATCTATCTCTTTCCTCCGTGAATAATAGTTAATTTTATTTTACCCAAGATCTTTTTATTCCAGCATCTTTTTTTTTCGATAAATGACGTCTAATTCACCTGCTATGCGTACTTACTCAAAACTTTTCATCTTGTTATATTAAGAAATACACGAGAGTTTTCTTTTTATTTCCAATATGCCACCATATTAATTTTTCTATTCTTAATTTTATTTTTCATTTTCCTGTTTCACGACAAAACATTTCAATTGAAAATTGTTTAAAAGAAAATATTATTCCAGGTTTTGATTTTCTTGGCAACAATTAAAGAAATATTTGTAAATGTTATGGAAAAATGTTACGTTATTCTCTATGAAAATAATGAACTTTTGTATTTTTAAGCAAAATATTTGAATAAAATAAATAAAATAAATGAAATATTACCTATTCTTATTTCTGGGCTAAAATCCATCTATATGCAAAGATACAAATGCATTAATTCATCCGTTTTGACGCTGGCTTTACTCAAACATTATACACGCAATTATACTAATACTAGCAGCCTTCGCCCGCTACGCTGGTCGGTTTTTCTAAACAAACCGTGAATCAAACGAAATATAGCTGTGAATTTGATCATGCGTTTGAAAGCAGTATGGACATTAACCTTGAATGCCCATCCGAATTTCTACAAACGATATGGACGTAATTATACTATAATATTTTCTATTGAGACGGACAAAATTTGAGCTGTTAAGGACCAACTTCTTTACTTGATCCTTTACTGTAGGAATTGGTAAAGTACGATAGAAGAATATGTAATATACTTATACCCTTCCTCAGAAAATTTATCAATGCAATTTTCATCAGAATCAGTCCAATAGAACCTATTAAAAACCTAATATTTCACAATCGGGATCACCTGATTCCAGAACTTTCAGCCAAAATCTCACGACCAAGCAACCTAGAACGATGTGTGTTTTATACTAAAATATTCCCTGAAAAAATTAACTAACCGAGCAAGTTCCATCAAAATCCACTTAGCAGAATCTTTTAAACTGGCAAATGTACCAAAACCTTCCCTAAATTTTATCTAATTAACAGTTTAAGTCCCATCAAAATCCACCCAGCAGAACCCTTAAAAAAGCCAATCTTTCACAGTCGTGTTCACCGGATTTTGAATTTCCCCCTATAATTATTTAACTAAGCAACTAAGAACGATATGATGTACTAAATTGTTTTCTGAAAAATAATCTAACAATGTAAGTCTCTAAACACATGTATAATAATCACTTATAAATAGATAAAGTTAAAAAATGCTATAAAAAGTGATAGAAAATCTTTATTAAGATTGACGATCGTTTCGTTGCACAAACGGCAACATTTTCAAAATCATTCAACGACAGAAAAATCGATAAAAAAAAAACGCTAAAAAAAAATATTTTCTATCGTTGAATGATTTTGAAAATGTTGCCGTTTGTGCAACGAAACGATCGTCAATCTTAATAAAGATTTTCTATCACTTTTTATAGCATTTTTTAACTTTAATGTAAGTCTCATCAAAATCTATTCAGCAGAACTCAAGTTGTGAGCGGCCCAAACGAAATTTCTTTTTGCATTTCATATATGTTATAGATGGTTAAATTTAAATATATCTTTCATAATCGCGTTACCCAGATTATAAAACTCTCAGGGATGTAGGGGTAGGTCTATGTTATATACCCTCTGAATTTTTTAAGAAACTCTGCACATCTTCCATAGCTATAGCATATATATTTTGTAGTATATACTCTCGGCATATAGCGTACATCCTCTTTTTTTTACCACACCATCAAAATCCATTCAGTAGAACTTTAAATTATAGGTAATTTTTCATAATCGGGTTCACCTAATTTTAAAACTCTTGTAGTTATCACTAATGCAAAGTAGAACTATTTTTTTTTTTTTTTTTTACATTAAAACATTTCTAAAAAGAATTAGCTAACTAACAGTGTGAGCTCTACAAAATTCTGTTCAGTAGAACCTGAGTTATAGTCAGTCGGAATGAAATAAGAATTTGCGTTTTGTATATATGGTAGATGATGATGAGTAAAAATGTAAGTGCTGGTATTTGCGATTTATAAAATGCTATTGGCGAGATTTGTACACGGCTAACATCAAAGTACCCATTTTTTCTTTTTATCCAGGAGCAAATGACAAATTGCAAAATATTATTATTATTTTTTTAAACCTTTGAATATGAAAACTTTTTTTAAGCAGTACAAACATTGTTTTCATATTTAAATTAAATATTTCCGTTTTATAATATTCATTTCTTATTAAGCCCATTTTATTTGTATTTTAAATAAAATCAGTAACTGTTTTGGTATTTTCCCGTTATACTAACACCGTTGTCGCCAAGCATAATAATTAGCACAAAATGAAATGAAACATTTGAAAAAAAATAATTAAGTTGATACAAAAATGAGCATTTAAAATATATAACATTTGAAAATTACAGACTTTCACCAACTATTTTATTAAATCAATACAAATCAATACTTAAAATAATAAAGAAAATATTTTACAATATAATAATGAAATAAAGTCAATTTAATCTGCAGGTCTGAAATTGTAAATGTCTTTCAGGTTATCATTGCAGCGTGGCGTACGTAATAAGCATATATCTGTCATTGCAGTAAACATTTCATTTTTTGAATGAAGACGTTCAACGTTTTTTTTAACAAAACATTTTTATATGTATAATTCCTAAGTTGTGAAATAATTTTATTACAGCTTCCTTGTCATCAAGTAACTGCCAAATGTCTGACCCATGTCAGTGTCAGTAATAAATGTAAGATATAATTTAATAATAAATATTTTCTGTTAGAAAAACAACAAATTAAATGTTTAGCGATGCTACGATTAAACAATACTAATAAAAAAATATATTCACGTTCAATAAATAGCAAATCTCAATGTTTGGCATGGTTTGCAATAAAAATCGTTTGCACGTTTAGGGTTGAAATAAATGGCGCAGTAGCCTACATTTTGATATGGCGTTGGTATAGCAAAAAATCAATTAACCAATTAACTTTTATTAACCAATTTTTTTTTTTTTTTAATTTTAGTTTTCGAGGCGTTTGTAATTTTTTCTAACTTATATAGCTGTTTTAATTATTTAACCAAAAGAATCGATTACCAAAATTACTCAATATAAATTTTTCCGTTACTATAGTAACGGAAATATTTTTAGAAATTATCATTCGAAAATTTGAGGTTTTGGCGCCAAAGACATCGCCAAATTAGAAAAATACAAAATATCTCACGAACTATTAGACCTAAAACAATTTAGTTGGTACCATTCGATTCAGAATATAAAAATACACTAAAATATGTTATCAGTTGAAAAATAACTATAAAATCTGATTTTTCAGGATTTTTTTAAAAGTTCGTTCTCTTTTTAACCCCCCTTAGGGGTGGAATTTTAGGAAATCCTTTCTTAGCGGCACTCGATGTCATAAGTAGTATTTTTACCCAAATTTTCAAGATTTTTGGTTCAGTAGTTTTGGCTGCGCGTTGATTAATACAAAATCCAGACTTTCTTTTATATATATAGATTATTAGGACCAAATATGTTGCTAGGCAACAGATGAAAGAAAAGGAAAAAAATGAAATATGCATTATGTCAAATTGATAAAACAAAATCCTTTATATTATTGGAAAACATGCATAAAATTCCCCCCAATATTATAAACCCAATTAAAAAATCTCGCAAATATATTGACAAAATTTCAAACTAATTGGAATAATTTAATAATCTTATTTAAAAATTTCAGCATAAAAAATTTACCATTTAAATCCATTTTTCATATGAGCCATTTCTTTCAACAAATGAAAATCTGAAAATCGTCTGACTTGCCATAGACAAGCATTATAGAGAAAAATAAAATGTTCCATATTTCCCGAACGAATGAACCAAATTTAACCAAAAACTATACAGCTAAGTCCGGGTACCTCATCAATATGCCCAGGGAATTTCAAGCCGATCCGATGCTTTTTGCGGCAGTTATCGCGGAACAGACAGACAGACTAACAGACAGACAGACTAACAGAAACCAAAACTTTTCGTGTCTCCACAGTAAGACTTCACTGACGTTTCGGCAATAAGGGGAATTGTAGATATGGTTACCACCGTTATCAACATCAACAGTTCATAGAATTCCAGTTACCGAAATTCTGTTCTATTCTATCATATTCCATCACATTATTGTATTTTATACAAAACAATGTACATCTGTTCAAAATGTGTCACAAAAAACCTAGTTTTAGATACAAATATTAGGTATAATTACGTTTTGAATTGAATTCAGAACCCCTGTATTTTTGTATGAAAAATGGATTAAGACTATCATATACAAAAAGTTTTTGTTTGGTGGTGTGGACTACCACCTCTTAAACCCTTGGGGACGAGCGGCCGGTATTCGTGCCGCATAAGTTGCTCAGAATCGGTGAATATTCTCACCAGTAAAATTGCATTGTAAAATTTGCCTTATTTAATCCGAGTATTTTCCAGATTCAATTAGGCAAAAATTTCAGTTTTAAAAATCTGGTGACCAAAGATTAAAAATTCTGTAAAAGACGCTCGTCTCAAAGGGGTTAAGGATGTATTAAAAAGTATTTTTCCGCTCATCAACGTGGAAATTTCTGAAACATTTTGGATGTGTTTTTAAACGAAAAAGTATGGCACTTGCAGGCCTAAATTTTGATGTACTTTGGAATCGAATGGTCTTTTCCATTGTTTGATAATTAAATTATCTATCGAGATATAGGTGATTGTTTCAAAGTGACGACAGGTGTTTCTCCTTTCGCGCGCTGCCTCCCACAGAAAGTCAGTTCAAGAGCGCCGCCTTTGACGTTATTTTCTGACAAAATTACATGCTTTTATCAAAAAAAGAATTTGCAGTGCAATGCTTCATGAGTTCTTCTTTGGTGCCATCAGTTTTCACTACTGATAAAGCGGAGTTTAGTAGAAGGATTAACAGAAATTTTTGCAACAGATTTCCTGATGCACTGTAGATTTTAATAAACGATATATTACTTAAATTTCAATGAACCTTAATTTTGGTAATTTAAATAGCTATTTTAATTTTTCCTTGCACACCAAAGGCAACATGATTTTCGTTTTATTTTTAAATATTTAACATATAAAAGCATTAGATGAAATACTGTACATAGTCTCGTATAGCGCACTGATGGCCCGGGTTCGAGTCCCGGCATGGAATCTTTTTTCACAAGGTTGGCCTTTGAGCCTTTTAAGCCAATAATTTGAAATTTGATTTTCATTTGAAATATTGTATGCAAGGCGAATGTTTCCCTCTTGAAAATTTTCAAAGTATTAATATAGTTTCAATCGATGCTGGATTTAATTAAGTTTCGTTTTTTGCCCCAAGTCGGTGGCTCATGAAAAATACACTATCTTTTGCTGCGTCTGTAGCCTTGCCAACCTGCAATAGTGAAAAGTTACAGGCTGGGCATCGTTCCATGTGGTTTAGTCCGTAGAACGTCAGTGCGCTATACTGATGGCCCGGGTTCGAGTCCCGGCATGAAATCTTTTTCACAAGGTTGACCTTTACGCCTTTTAAGCAAATAATTTAAAATTTGATTATCATTTGAAATATAATATGCAAGGCGAATGTTTCTTTCTGGAAAAATTTCCATGTATTAATAAGGCATTAATCTCTTATTCCTCTCGAATTTGGGGTCAACTTATACGCGAGTATATACAGTAAAAACATCTCGTCATCTTCTAATACTATACCATAATATTTACAAATGCTAATAAAAAAATACTCTTATAAAAAATATACCTAAATCTTAAATAAAAAAATTACTGAATATCCCTCATTTGTGAAATTAAAAGTCATTTCCTTAAATGACTATTTACCTGAACGATTAGAAGTACTTCAGTTAAATAACATTTAATGGTTTAAGAAAAAAAGGCTATGATGCCGTTAGCCCCTTGGCCGCCATATTGGATGTTTTGAGATTTATTGGCGATTTTATGTTGGCGATCTTTATCCATACGGAACCCGTGTGACGTGTGTGTTCTGACGTGGCGTGTTCTGGCAAACCCGTTTTTCAGCGAGATTCGTTTGGAATTTTGTGCATGTGCTTTGATATCGTGTTGTATCGTTCTATCTTTTTATTTTTATGTTAAATTTATTGGATGTATTTGATTGACTATGGTTTCTGCAGTGCGTTTAAACACTGTTTCTGATGGAATTAAGAAATATGAGAAAATTTTGAATGATAAAGGAGGTTTGTTTACAATGCGTAGTCATAAGCCTGTTTAAGGAAATGAGGATGATGGTAGCAGGTATTTGATGCTTGACCTTTCAAGAAAGATGTCTGTTAAGATATGTTGATATTTTTATGTATATTTTGTTGTTGTTTTTTTATAGCAATATTTTTTATTAGTCGTTTATTCTATATTTCTCATGCATTTCGGAGATTGGTGCACAGCAACATTGTTCATTTACTAAGTGCGGCTTTAACGTGTTTTGTGCTTTTTGGTGATTGCTGCAGAAGGAGTTAGCTGAATTCAGTGATCTGTTTTTCGGTTAATGAGCGCATAGCGCTCATATGACGATTACTAATTGCCACTTTAACGAGTTTCGTGCATTTTTGTGATCGCGGCAGACGGAGTTAGCTGAATCGAGTGATTTTTCTTTTTGGATAATGAGCGCGTAGCGCTTATACGACGTTTAGTGGTTGCCACATTAACGAGTTTTGTTTATTATTTACATTTTATTTTCGTGAAGCCTAACATGCGTATAAATCGGTGCTTGGCGACATTTACTACTTGGTGGAAAAGGGGTTTTCACGCCAAGAAATTATCCAAGATGGCAGCCCTGGGAATTTATGGCATCTGTTCCGAAAAATATATTTTATATATTTCCTTTTCTGGTACTAGTTAATTTTCCTCATGAAAGTGGTTTTTGGAATGGGTTTAAATATTCAGTGCTTTAGGAATGATAGATGTAAGATATCCTATCATTTTAATAATTAGAAGGTATTTTAAATAAACTACTTTAACGTTTCAGTCTACTTTCGATGGGGAATGGGACATATCATGACTTCTTCGAAGATATTTTTGCACTGAATATAAGTATTTTTACACTAATTGTGACATAGTTTTTATAACCTATAAAAATCATAAAAAAATAGACAGCTATAAATACATCCCTCATAGCATGCATGGTCACAGTGAAGTCATTGTGACATCACTGTAAATCACTGTAAGTCACTGCTGTCACGTCACATCTGTGACCAAAATGCAACCACTCAGTGATGTCACATTGTGACTGAGATGTGAACTTCTTAGAAAACTTTAAAAAATTGCAAAAATTATTCAAAACATGTTATTGTAAAAAAATCTTTTTCTGCGATTTTATTTATTTTTTTTTATTTTATTTTATTTTTTTAACCGTGGCTCAAGTTAACTCTGTACCTCTGACCAAAACTTTTTATTTTCATATAAAATAAAATGTATTTAATTTATGAGTGACACAAGATGATTTTCTAATTATACGAATTCCATCTAATTAAAAAATGTTTTAGGTAAATATACCTCGACTTATCTTTTATAATGATTTTTTAAATGATCATATGTTATACTAGAAGTTTCTCAAACAGTATTCGAAACACTTCTGCGGTTTCAAACTAAATCTTTTCTATTACAGTTAAGTCTGTAGCTTTTAATGAGCACACGGAAAGCGTCTTCAATGTTTAGTCATATATGCATTTCTTTTTTTTACAATTTGTATTCAAGTTATACTTTTTTCTGTTAGTGTTTAACTATTTTAAGTAACTATTTTTTTTTATTTACTTCTTTCAGACATTTAAAATAAAATTAACATTTTCCGAATATAAAATAAATGTACAAAATTTATGCAAAACTCATGACATAATTAATTATTCGTATTTTCATTTTTTGTTTTCAAGATACGTCTTCAAAAAGTTATATTTCAAGATGTTTTATTCTTCGGAAAATTAATATGAAAAGAATGACAGATTGACTAAGATAAACCTCGACTTTCCTCGATAACCCTATTATATTTTTTAAGACGATATTTTGTATTTAGTACCTGTGATACAAACTTTACTTTTAAAAAACGAGGGTTTTCTTTATTACCATTAAATGTAGTTTTACACATTTTAAAAATCTAAGCAATGTTTTATCTATTATTATAATTTACATAAAAGAAACTTTACAATCCATTCTAAATTGAGTTGTTTCAAAACTGATAAAAATAAAAGGTGAAATGCAATAAAAAATTCTTCAAATAGGTAATTTTCTTTACAAACACTCTCATAAAATTACTGCGCATTTAAATTCCCAATCTGTTGTATTCAAAACAAATAAACTGAAAAACACCTGCTTCGAAACTAAAAAATCGTCTGCAGACGATACGACCGCAGAGAGTAAACAGAGAAACTTTAACGCAGGAAGTTCACTGGACGGCTTGAGCATAGTGTTAAAAATTACTAAAAATTATTAAAAACACACTGTTAAAAATTTGCAGCATTCTGGCAGGTCATTTGACCGTTTTTTTTCGAAAACGGTTACACAACCGTAATTTTAACACTATTCTGACCATATTATTGGCCATTTTATGGTCAGAATATAGTTAAATTATGGTTATGAAACCGTTTTTTTTTAAACGGTCGAATGACCTGCCACAATGCTGCAAAAGTTTTAACGGTGTGTTAAAGGTGCGCATTGACACGGATTTAAAAACTTAAACAAGAAGGTCCTCAGGATCCTAGTTAATACAGCTAACAAAATATAAGGCCGAGAAAATTACGGTAGCTTTGACTTGTTGCAAATGATTCAAGTCTTTGTTATCGTACTTATTATCGCACTTAATTGGTTCCCAAAAATCAAAATAGAACGAATAACGTCAATGAAATTTGGTATGTAAAAATATTATTTTCCATTTTTGCTTTTTTTTTATTACAAATACTTTAGTTAGCTACTCATAAATATGTTATAGAACATAAATATTTCATTATATTTATTATTTATTTTGTTGAAATATCTGACTTCCTTATCAACAATTTTGATCAGATTAGTAAAATTAGTGATTTAAATTGCATTTTAATCTGATTTGTTTTCTTATTTAAAATATTTGCTTATAAGCACATGTTTTCATAAATATGGAAGTATATGGACAAGTATTATAACCAACCATTAATGTAATTATTAAAAAATTAAAGATAATTAAATTATTTGATAAAAAATACTTTTTATGGAATAAAAGTATTTGAAACTTAATTTTTAATTTTTAATTTTGTATTAAGTGATGTTCTGAAACAATGCACATTGCATGTTTTTATTTAAAAAATTTGCATCTGTTCAGAAGAGGAATTTATAAAAAATCCGACGTAACGGATATGTACAACTAAAAATAAACCGAGGATATGTAATGTTAAGAAAAAAAACAGTATTAATGATTATTTAATGTATTATTCAACTTGATATAGTGTTATAAAATCTGTAAAGAAACAAACAATCATAGCGGGTGAAAGCTTTCAGTTGTTAAACATTCTTATTGGAATATTTTCAAAGTGAACTAGAAGTTTTTTGGCAAATGAAAATATAGAAGTTACGCAATCAGAAAGAGTTTAAATAGAAATAACTCAAATACTTGAACCGTATGAATCCAAAATGTAATAACCATATTTTATTATTTACTTTTTATTCTGGATACATTTATTATTATTTTTTCCTGAATGATTTTATACATCAAAATTATACTTATTCTTTGTAGCCAGCGTGATTAAAATGGATTTCTTATTTATAATTACCATATAAAGCATTAATAGTATATTAATAATAAAATATTAAAAATAATAATGAACCTATGCGCGGTTCTATTTTGTGTTTATGGTCTAAATTTTTATACTTTATTTACATTAAAAAGTAGTTAACCATATGATACTGTGTTCATTGTTTGTTTTTTTATTGTGTCATATAAAAAAAAAAAAAAAAAATGGTTATCCGTATTTCTAAAGAATGTGCACTTATAAAATTTTCGTAGTAGATTCTAATCTCTTTGTACTATTTATGATAATATCAGAGTTATAGTGGTCAGGGCAACATACATCCAGCCAGATAGATCATTTGCAAAACGTTTCACATTAGACGCAAATGGAGTAGCTGCGGTGCTGTGCTTTATAAACAGTAAAGGATTATTGCTTATAAACAATCATAGATAGTAAGTTTATTTTTTAATATATAATTCCATAAATAAAAAAGTAATATTGGCAATCAATTATTAAAGTTATTTTTTAATAATCAAAAAGTTGTTTTAAAATATGTATTTTACTGCTGGCAAACCCTGATATAAAATAAATTAATCCTTTGTATCATGTGCTACATACCCAAAAATTTTAATTACTTTTACAGTGAGCTTAAAAATACGACTTTATTTATTGCTGCTATCTTCCAACGTAGCGATTGTTGCCGAAATTGTTCTTTGAATTCTCAACATACTGATACTGGCGATACTGAGTTAATTTTTCATACCAAAGTTGTATTTATAATTTGAGTAGATTCATATCGTTATTGCTAAAATGTACTTCGGAAATTTTGTAAAATTAAAGAGGCCGGAAATAGCCACGAATAGATATTTAAAAAGATCAGTTTGCATATTTTAGAATATTGTATTTGTAAATTGACAATATTGATGAGAAGTATATAAGTTTCTGCTTATTACAAATAAAACAAATATTAATAATTTATTTTTATGTTTTAAATCATTTTTTTTTTTTTACATACCTAAAATCACATTTTCTAATTTTCGAGTAAATATCTGCAATTTCATCATTAAACAGCACATAAAATAATTATTCGATTTAAAAATTGTTTTAACATATTTATCATATGCTGAAATAAAACTACCAGTTTTCATATTTTTACATACCATAGTTTCTTTATAATAGTCCAAAGTTAACAATGCAATTACAGAAGCAGCAGCGTTTGTTGCCTTTTTTCTGATAAATCATTGTATATTTCAGGGTCAAAATAGTTTGAATTTGCTTAGGTACTTTTGTGATATAGTGGATACTGATTATGAATTATGAACATATATGACTTTATGAATTATAAACATATATGACTTTATGATAACAATATGGTACAAACAGCGTTTCGTGAGATAAAATGTCCAGTTGTAGTTATTTATATTTATGACAAGTGTATAAAATGTACATGATATGTATATATTTATATATACATTGCATACATATATGTGAGTGTGTGTTCCTTTTTTCCCTTTTTTTTTAATAGATGTTGTACAATCGAAAAAGTCACTCCACCAGTGACTTAAGAGTTCATAATGCGTATTAAATGAGATAAAATAATTTCATTTATTATTTTCTATAGCTTAAAGAATATAAAACTTACTGTATATATTATAAGATATTATATTTTTAATATAAATTTTATTTTGATAAAACTTCGAAAATTTAAACCAAAATGTTTCTTTGGTAATTTTAATGCTTTTTAGAAGAACAAATACCTAATTTCTAAAACATTGTGATCGGTCGATCATTCAGTTGCCTTCGCTATTCTCATTTATTTCAAGAGGAAAAAAAGTTGCAACAAAAATTGAAGTCTGCGGGGCACTGCAGTTTGATTCAGTAAATTTTTTTTTGTTATACCCTTGTTATAGTGGCCCCAAGTTTAATTGCGATGCATTGCCGAAATATAATAACGTTATAATGATTTTACAGCATGCATAACTATGACTATGTGTGATATGTATAAGTGTTTACAACTGTACGTGTACATGTGTGTCACAGTGTGACTTCACAACTTTGTCACTGTAGTCACATATTCGTCACAACGTTAATGACAAAGTCGTCACATATTGCACAATTTTCACAAAATTGACACAATGGGACTTCACAACAAAGTCACTGTCGTCTCAGAATCATCACAGCGTGAAAGACAATTTCGTCACATATGACAAATTCTTCACAAATTTGCCACACCGTGACTTTACAAATTCGTCACAATGTGACGTCACAAACGAGCTCTAAAACGGCCATAACGACTTCACATTCTAGTCACTATGTCTTCACATCGGCGTCACGTGACGTCACATCGACGGTCCCAATTGCACAGTGTGACTTCACAACTACGTCGCCGTGACGTCACCATGCCTTAATATTAAAATAAATCAAATGTGAGAATATTTAAAATTCCTTCTGAATTTTTAAAACAATGTTAATACAGCTAAATATCACTACTTTAGCACAAAAATTATACACATAATTCGGAAACATTATGTTTATAAATTATGTAAATTTCACAGTTTGGACAATAAGACACATTTTCCTTTAAATATTAAATGTATGGTATTCCACGTGAAAGGAAAACAAAGTGAGAAGAACACTTCTTACAAGCCTTTTTAACAGTACATAATCGCTATTTTAACACCATTACTTTTTACATAGCCATTGGATAAAAACTTTATATAACATATAAAAATCTTAAAACATTTCGAAATATGTTAGTGTTTTAAACCAATTCAGAGCAAACGATTTACCTCTCCTTCTGAATTTTCAAGCAATGTTTTTACAAATAAACATAAATATTATATCACCAAAACTTTCACAGGCATCGGCACATTACGTTTTAAGAGTTTCGATAATTAAAATAAAAGAGTTTCGACAGTTAAATTTATATATTTAAAATTATTAAATGTACCTTTGCGGTGTTGTCGCCATTTATTCTTTTTTCTCGGATAATATATATATATATATATATATATATATATATATATATATATATATATATTACCATCAAATGCATTTTTGAAATTAGAAGTAATAAGACAGCCGGAAAATTGTATTTTAGTGAGAGATGGGATATATCATGTTATGTCTTAAAATATTTCGGTGGTGGGGAGAAGTTGTTTTACTTTCTTTTATCTTCAGTAGAAAAAAATATTGTAATCGAATTTTTTTTTTTTTTGGCTTCCTGTATTCGACGGATTTCACGCGTTAGGGGTCAGAAACACCAAAAAACATGTTTATAGAAAATGTCTGTCTGTCCGTGTGTTCGTGTGTCCGCATGTCTGTCGCCAATGTACCACCAAAAAGTGTATGAAGTTATGCATAGAATTGAACCCATTTTCGTTTTTGGCTATGGTAAGCAGACCCTCCCTTAGTTTGGAAAACAATCTGTTAGAAGGGAACGCTGCAATAGCGATTTTTATGCCATCTGAAATATTGTACCATCGAAAAATGTATGCAGTTATGCATAGAATGGAACCAAATTGTTTGTGCATGGTTTTCTTGATGGAAAGGAGGTCCTCCATGAATTTCGAAATATTCCACAGAAAGAGGACTGTATAATAGCGTTTTTTGGTGTAATTTTCTTGATTTTTCGTAGCTCTATTGTACATCGGCGGCTCGTGAAGTGACGGGAACTTCCCATCCTGATAAGCGAACTATTCGCGAACAGCTTATATACAACAGAAGAACAGAGAAAACTATAGATTATAATAAATATCATGATCGAGATTAACTCTTTATTACTCCGATTAATTGACTGAAGCAGAAATTTAAGAGGAAAGTCAAAGTTGATATAGTATTGAACTAATTGAAATATTGAGATTTATAACAACATTTTGTAATATTAAAATATATAAGATCAAAGAAATTTTTGGGATTGGCACATCCAAGTAGTTTTAAATTAGATTTCCTCTGGAACTGTTGGTCAGAATTGAAAGATTAATATATGTAAATCTATGAAATTAAATAGACAATCACAATGATGCAGCAGTTAATTTGAATTCAATTTTGTTTTAAAATATACAATCATACAAATATGACTATGTGCGCTCCAGAAGACAGTGACACCTCCAACTCTAGGTTTATTTTTATAGATTATCATTAAAAAATATTAAATCATTCAACACTGATTTTATGTATATTTAAGGTCACGAGCCCGGAAACGCTAGCGGGTCATTTGGTACGGAAATAAGAATAATGAAAAACCTTGATTTCGTATAATAAAGTATAGCTTGCCCCGTGTTGCGACGGAAATCTGTTCTCCAATAGCGAGGGTTTTATTCTAGGAATTCCGGCTGATTGTGGACCAAGGCCACAGTAGGTTTCACACCACCACATTTCGCGTTTGCCGAAATTTGTATTTGTTTCTTTTAATAATAAAAAACCTAATTTGTATTTTATTTCTTTTAATAATAAACTGCACCGGGAGAGACATCCATGATCTTCAAACTTGGTCTCCTCGTCTGATCAATCCAATCCCTCTTAGGCTTAGAATATTGTATAGCTCTGATGGTTTCTATGATTGTGAGTCTTGTTTTAATTTTGTGACTTTTTTATTTATTACTCTTTCTACTCAGAGAACTGAATTTATTATGTTATTTTAAATCAATTGGAGCTAAACTCTGTTATTATAAGGTATAATTATCTTTAAAATAATAGGACACCCTCTACATATAATAGCAAGAGCATTCAGTGTTAAAAACGCATTACAAAAACCACTTAAATCAAGAAAATAAATTTCTACCAGAAAAAATAAATGGGAATATTTTAATACATTTACGGCACCAATTATTAAATGAAACTTATTCATTTGGGCTTTAGTAGGGTCTGAAATGTTTTCCAGCTCGATTTTTGTGCCAAGTTTGATATTTTTTGTTTATTTTGTAGCTTTTGACATGTAGATTTTAAATATCTTAGGTGCCATTTTTTTCTTAAACATTTTTGAGGGGATTTTCAAGATGGCGTCCAAGATGGCTGCCATATATTGACTTTTTTAATGTCTGTGGCATATTATTGATCAGTATGTCAAATTGTATGTTTAGGGGGTCGAAAAATACCAATCTACAACCAAAATAGGCTTAAATTGTGTTATTTATTATTTATTGATAAATTTACTACAAAATTACTAATATTGCTAGTTTTCTCTTTTGCTGCCGATGTGAAAACTATATGTTCCCTGGAAGATACTTACTAATTAGAGTGGCTGTGTTAAAATTTGTGAATACACAAGGAATTGTTTAGTGTGTGTGAAAGGAGGATATTTATGCCAAAAACCTGGAATAGATAATCTTGAAATACTGAAAGAATACACTACAATACGAGCAAAATTTGGTTAGTCAAAGTTAGCCCCACTCTGTGAAAGAACAAATAAACTCTCAGCAGAGGAGTACCTTATGTCCCGATATCATAGTTCCTGCTACAAAGAAATTGTACATGTTCAAAAACTCTAGAGATCTCGAAAACGATTTCACGAATCGTCTGTCACCTATTTCAGCAAAAAAGGGTCGTCCTTCAACGTCCTTATCGGAGATGGGTGATGATAGTGAAAGTTAATAATCTACACGGAGCATTGAACGTGTTAAAGAGAAGCGGTATGTATTTCAATGTAAGACACCGAACGAGGGTGTTTATTGCTACAACCAAAAATATGGGACAGACATTCCTGTTTATTAAAGAAAACACAGAAAATAATAACATTCTGGCAGCGCTGTCAATTATAAATGAACCATTTGATTGCCGTGCTTTGGATATATCATATCACCGGGACTGTCTGCGCCATGAAGAAAGGACCTGTCAACGAAAAATGACTACAGAGTGAACACTATTAAATTATCAGTTTGGCATCCAATGAAAAAAATGAAAGTAAAGACATTCAGTACTTGTAACAAGAAGACTGTATTTAAGATTGCTGAGAAATTGGTTAAAATTCCAAAAGATAGACAACTTCTTGCTCGTTTCCTTGTTGTTATGGAATCAAAACCTCAAATGACTACAAACTTTAAAGATGCAATTGGAATCTACGAGTTTTCTGTAATACCAAGATCATTATTTTCTTCTGATGGATATCTTCATATTAAATCTGACAAAAGTTCATTTATTGCAGAAATAGAGCAATATAATCGATCACCCATACTTGAACCATTAGAATCCTCGGTAACTTTTCCGATAGAAAAAGTTTGTATTATAGATGGAATGGCAATCGTACAATCAGTAAAAAAGACACCTGCCATGAAAACTTGTGAAGACTTCGCAAATGCTTCTGCCGAGATCATTATGAAAATGACAAGCGGATACACTGAAGGGAGAATAATATTTGACCAATACCCTGAGCATTCATTGAACAAGCAAACTCGGAAGGAAAGATTGGGGCCGCAGAATCTATTAGATTTACTATTGCAAATAGTACCAATATAACGTTGGTTTCATTAAAGCATTTTTTTCACATAATAAAACAAAATCACAGCTGACTGAGTATCTCGGGAATAAATTACTACAAGTTTTTGCTGCTAGTGAGAAGAAAATTGTTGTCGTTTTTGGCAGTAAGGCATACAGAAACCACGCGAATGTTTTCGATTCAGAAGTATGTGATCATATGCATGAAGAAGCAGACACCATTATACCTCTGCACGTTTTTGAAAAAGTGAACCATCATGATAATTATGAGATCTATGTATTTTCATAAGATATTGACATTTACATATTGCTAATTGACTTGGTTTCAAGTCATCTAGTAAACAGTGAAATAAATTTTGTTACTGGTCGAGGTAACAAACATAGAAAAATTAATAATAATAAAAGATGTCGAGCAATAGGTTCTCATAAAAGAAAAGGTTTACTAGGTTTACATTCATACACTGGTGGACACTGGGGAAGAAGATTTGAAGGCATTTCAAAACAGAAGTGGATAAAAGGTAAATCAATCTTCAGTGTCATGATGATATTATAAGAGATTTTCAAGAACTTAGGGAAACTAATGTTGATCCATTATGCAAATTGTCGTTGTTTGAAAAATTCACCAACTTGGCTTATTTGAAAAATAGTAATTTTTCAAAGATTTCAGAGTTCAGATGGCACTTTTTCAGATCTAAAAATTTCCAGGGGGAGATATTACCACCAACCCTTGGAGCACTGAAGCCACATATTCTAAGATCCAACTTAATTTGCACCATTGGAAAGGGCTACAGAAATCCTTGACCTACAATACCCCCACTTATTGGTAATGGCTGTGAGAAAAATAGTGAAGGAGTAATTTCTCCAGTCAAATGCCTGGAGTTACCTGCGCCCAAAGGAGTTATTGAACTTCTGAAATGTGAGTGTAAGAGAACATGTATAGATGGGAAATGTTCTTGCTTAAAGAATTCTCCGTTTTGTACTGCCCTTTGCAAATGCAAAGCAACAACTGCACTGCAACAACTGCAACAATACAAATGACTATCAATATCATCACAGCGATAGCAATGATTCAGAAGAGGATACGTAAGATCCCAGTACTGTATAATATACATATAAATGCTGTTTATAATAATTTTGTTCAATATCTTCAATAATTTATGTTATTTCATTTAAATACTTTGGTTGTGTATAACTGGTTAAATAAATGGTAGTATATCTAATGTCTTTCATATTTTCGTGCTTTAATATCATGTTATAGCTTAAAACACTTCAAAAACTCAATTTACTCCTAACTTTATTATATATTTGTATTTCTTGACACCGAAAACATATAATTTGGCATACTGGTCAATAATATGCCACAAATATTAAAGAAGTCAGTAAATGGCAGCCATCTTGGACGCCATCTTGAAAATCACCCCCAAAAATGTGTATAAAAAATAGCACCTAAGGTATTTGGATTCTACTTGTCAAAACCTTCAGAATAAAACAAAAATATCAAACTTGGCACGTCAATCGAGCTGGAACTACATTTTACGACATTTCAAATCTTACTACTTCTGGTTCAGGTAAAAGTCATACAAGAAATGACTTGAAATGTTAAAAAATACATTAGTAGACGTTTCGATTTAATTACTAACACTTTGCGAAGAACAATAAATATTTCAAATACGATATTTACAGTAAAAATTGCTCAACTATTATTGAAATATCATTTGTAGTCTGGGTATCACATCTTAGTTACGATATAAGGGAGACTAGGGATAGTTGACCATATGGGAGGCTTGACCCACCCATCAATTTTCATATTTAAAAGAATTAAAGAGTTTAATCAATAGGTGTCAACCAAAGCTACTGGAATGCTCAAACAACAGTCTTCGTTTCATAGAGATAATCGAAATAGGAGTGGAAAAAATCAATTGTGATGGTTTTCAACCTAAAAGTTGTGTTTTTTAGAAACATTTTGTAAGCTTTTTTCAGATAAATTATATCATAGAAATTTAAGTAAACTAGGGGATCGTACCCGGGCTTCCCGGGTTAAAGAATATAAGTGAAAATAATTTTTTTTAATTGAAAACTAATAATTTTTTATATGCAATATTTTTTTTAGATTGCCCATTTACATTAAAAGAGCATTTTTCGTATGGAAAATATGAATTATACAGTCAAATAAATTTTTGAAATTTATCAAAAGCGATATTTTCTTATAAGCCGCATGCTAAGAGTTATTTGCCAAGATTTTACTACTTATGGCAACCTTTTATGTTCTGATAATTTCAGAGCTTATACATGTCTGATAAATTTGTGTTTTATTTATGTTATTTTATTTATTTATTCATACGGAAGTTTTATTAATGGAAATTAGCCGTAAGAAAATGATGAACTCTTTATTTTGTTTTAAGGGCAAACGGATTAATCTTTCGTAATCGAGCTCCGCGCGATATAGATAAATTAAAAAATATTTCATGCTTTAAAGTTGTTTTTAAAACGATAGACAATCAGTAAACTGAGATGAACTTAGCAAACGAATTCCATTTGACAAAAAAAAAATCCCATTTGGTGATCTAAAAATTTAAATTGTACGATTACAAATATCTTAGATTTGTGTTTTTTCAATATTATTCTTTTATTTGTTTATAAAAGAAGTCTTAATTTCGTTAACTTGTCTTTCACAAATATGTTAGTTTAGTGGTTTGTTTAATATTATTATTTTATTTGCTTATAAAGGAAGTATTAATTTCATTATGCAAAAATAATCAGAAACAAATGCTGAAAAATGTTTGTTGCTTTATGTGCAAAATGTTTATTATTTTATATATTGAAACCGGCACGTGATAAGATAAACTTAAAAAAAAAATCATTCTTAAAAATTATTTTAGAAAATATAATACATCAGTCAATGAATACAGTTTTTAAACAAATTGCATTTGAAAGTACATTTATTTCCCTATGCGACAAAAATTGAAAATATATGATGGTCAGAAGATTGAAAAAATGCAGTAGCGAAAATTTCAAGACCGAAATTTGATCGTGAATTATTGCCATTCGCAAAATGACGTCAGCGTTACGCACAGATACGTTTGTTCTTTATAATATAGATACATAATCAGTAAAATATAATAAAGATCAATTATTAGGATGTGGTTATCAATTGAGGCTCTTATGCTTGGATTTCCGGAATGAAAACAGCAATTTTCACCTTCTCAAAATTTGCATACGCACTTCTCACACCCATATTCATCTTTTTTTTTTAAAAATTGCATTTTGTTTGATCATTTAAAAATCATTTTAACTCAAAACTTGAAGTGAAGATTGCCAGCAACATCTTTTATGTGAACAGACGCACTCTTTATTTGAGATTCTAATCTCAATTTTGGAGAGTACAAATTTCCGTAATTTATGGTTTTTAGACGCATTTGTGTTAAAAGGCTTAGTTTTATCTAAGAAAATGATCGTTTTTTTTTAATATGACTTCATTTTCACTTAAATAAGCATTTCACCTAGTGTCTGAAACTTAGTATCAGTACACATGCAGAAGGAAAATCACTATAGAAAATTTATGAGGAAAAAAGCGTGTTTTCAAAAGCAGTATGTCATTTTCCTTTATTATGCCCCTAATATAATATTCGGATCCTTATGGAATTTTGCTCCACTAAACCCTATACAACAATTTTTATCAAGAATTTTGAATTTTTATCAGAAAATTGCATGAATAAATTTTAAAATACCTCATTATTTCTCTCTTGTCTGCAGCAATAAAAGCTGTCTAATTTTCATCATTTGGAAGAAATTTCATAAAATGCTTTTAAAATCAAAATATAAAAGTGGGGATATTTAAAAAAAACAGATAGTGCGACCACATCTACAAAGGAAGCAGTGGCGTGGCGTGAAAATTTTCGGTGGTCATCGCAATTATTTAAGTTTGTGGTGAAAAATTATTAACTCTAAAATTCAATGGTTGAATGTTCAAAAAAGAAACTTTAAGCCTTACCTTCACTTATACATGAACTCCAAATGTTCTGCTAAAACTGGATCGTAGAGTTTTAAAAGCTTATTAAGAGTTTTAAAATATTGCTTGGTCATCGCCGCATCCAGCGATGACCGGACGCCACGCCACTGAAAGGAAGAGCTTTAAAAATATATATATTAGTAAAATTGGTTCAGCAGAAAGATCAGGGCAGATGACTAAAAAACACACTTGTGTTTTAAATATATAGATTATATAAAATTAAGAAAAATTAAATTAAGCAAATTATGTTATTTTGATAAAATTATAGTAGAATGTCGTAAAGAATAGCATTAAAATTTTATTATTCGAGAGAATTTTCGACAAACACTTCAGGAACACGATATTATTTTAAAACACGACTTCTTTGTTTGCTTTTCTAACTCGGCGAAACAAATCCATCCAGGTGAGAATAATCAATTTCTGTAATATAAATCGCTATTATTTGCATGTCACCTCTCTTTTATAATGACACTCTACATTTTTGTAAAACATTGCGTTTATCAGTGTGTGGTTTCGATTACATTATTTTCAAAAGTGAAGCATTTTCACCCGTGAAGAATTTCAAAGCAGCTGGACTGTGAAAATGACGCACTTCTACAAAACATAATTCAGGTTTAAGAATTAAAATACACGCTTTTTTTATAAAATGACGTCACTTGCATCCGCTAAAGCAATCTACTTTTACAACCCAGTCTTAAACTTCGTCTATAGAAAAGTGTGCATATGACGTCATTATCACGGAATAACGGACAATATTCTTGATATAGCCCATATTTTATTTTCAACTATTTTTTCAGGTTTTATGAGATAATGGCAACAAAAACATACTGTATCTCCTATTTTCAACTATTTTCCGTTTACTTTCAATGACTTTCAATAGAAATGAGGTACTTTTGTTGCCACGATAAGAAAAATGGTATTAAAAACTGCAAAAAAATTAATATCTCAAAAATTAATTGAGATACAGCTTTCAAACAAATTGCATTTAAAAGAGATTTTTTTTCCTTATACGACGGTGTAAAAATTTAAAATGTGCGATGTTTAGAAGTTAAAAAATTTGCAGTAGAGAAAATTGCAAAACCAAAATTTCATTTCAAATTTCAAAGTGTTGCCATTCGCAAAATGACGTATGCGTTACGCACAGATATGTTTGTCCTTTATAATATAGATAGGTTTAAAGTAATGCAGAAATATAGAGCTTTCATTCCAGGCATAAAAATTGTACAGTCAGTTAGGCTTAATATAATAATGTGCTATTCTTTAGAAAAAGTCTATGCAGGGAGGGTTGACACAGTCAATGTGAGGGAGGGTTTACCAGATACTCAAGGCTCCCTTAATTAAGTGGTTTTGGAAATATTTTTATTATACACTGTGTATAATGAAAAGTTTATGGTTATATATATGAAAGAATGTAAATTTATTCCGTAAAGTTACAGTAAAATGGTATGATGGAAAATAAAATGTTTAAAACTGACTAATGAAAGATGTGAAAAATTGCTAGAAAATGGGAAAGTTGATAGGAACTTTTTACTATTTAAATATTACTTAGAATAGGAAAATAGAAACAGTGGGAAAGACTAGAAATGATGAAAGCAGCAGTCTTAATCATTTCAGAGGCAGTGATATGTTTATAAAACCACTTAATTTTAATTCCGAAACGTCACAATGGCAACAGAATTTTGCTAAAATCTTTTCCATTTAATATGTATGTGAAATATAGCCCTTTTCTTATTTCCAAATAAATTTGTTCGTAAATTCCGATGCCAGTCATTTATTTTAACATTTTAGTACTAAAAGTACTTTGCTCCTTAAAGCTTTAAATCATGTTAATGATACGTTAAGTGCTCATGCGGCTGCAAAAGAACATAGCATTCATCGAAATACTTTAGGAAGGTATGTAGACAAATTTCAACAGGGTGAATACAGTGAGATGAAGCCAAACTATGGGACAACTAGAGTTAACAGGTCGAGTGTAAAAAAAAATAGGACAAGGAGACAAAAAAAAAGCGGGACACTGGCTCCTAAATCCGGACATAATAACACGAAACACTATGAAAACGGAACCTGTCTCTAACAGAATACTGCCTTAAATGTTAAAATTTCATTTTCCCTGCTGTACAATTATACCTGCTCAGACAAAATCCTGTTTAAAACAAAACTTGTTTCCTCTGACTTGCTCCTCTCACTTGTGAACAGGTTTGTTTGAGCATCATATTTTTTTAAAAATATGTTTTTATACAATAATTAAAGCATGAAGCATAAAGTTATTTTGCTTTTTTTAAACTGATTTTATTTCTCTTCACAAATATTGCAATGTAACACAAAGTGGGTGAAGCCTCCCATAAAGTGGGTCAACCCTCCGATATGTGGGGAGTCTTGACCCATTATTTTTTCATGAATAAAATCAATAATTTTATTAAAGTCTTATATGTCTCACTTATGTAGCAATTTTATTTTGATAACTGATTGTATAACGAATAAAATGATACATAAAACTTTATTCTACGTTCAATATTTAAAAAGTAAAAAATCATTTTGTAAAAAGTGGGTCAATTCTCCCTAGTCTCCCCTACTTTTATTTTATTCCATTTAGAATATCACATTAAAATACTGAATTTTTTTCCGTTACATATTTGAACGCAAAACATAGAGATAACAGATTCGTGTTTCAGAATTATTTGTGAGGATTAGGATAATTCATTTTAATTTAGTTTACTGTATTTATTAAACAAAAAATTGGATTTAAAATTCTGAAATGTAAAAATTAATAATAAAGTTTCAGAAATGAAAGCTATTACATACTTTTGTATTATTTATTGTCGTTAAAATTTAGACAAAAAACTTTCCGTTAAATAAAGCACTCATAATTTATTTATTTTTAAATACGGTTCCTGAAATATACAAAATCTTCATAATAATTGCGTTACTTTTACCTTACAACTGGTGGCACTTTTGAAATGGAAAATTGGGTTTATGTGCCAGAAGTTCTAAATTCTCTCTTTTGTTACTGTATTAACTTGAAATGTAGCTATTTAAAAAAATCTTTAAGGAATGACATTTAAAATATATATAGTATAAATATTTAAGATATAAAAATGCCTAATTCTTTTTAAAAATATTTTGTATGTTTAATCTACAGAAAAGGTATTATTGAAAGATTAAGGTTTTTATTTTTAGGTATATGATAAAGCTATCTGCCGACATTTTTTATAAATATTTTCAGTACATCATAATTTCAAAGTTAAGAAACTGCAGCAAAGTGTCTATAGCAAGGTATAGGTGCAGCATAGATATAAGTGAAGCAAAGGCATTTAACCGTTTTTGTAACGGTTACTTGACCGTATTTTGAACATTTTCATTGTCCCAGGATCAATTGAAACAGCATAATGAAACGTATGTGCATTACTGAGGAGTAGTTATAAATTGCTTACTGAAAAATATGGTTTTTATTTCATTTATTGTTGATTTACAGAGGGCATGAAATAACTGGATAAGAGTGCTGTCTATGAAAGATAACAACTGGAAGCGCGTTTTAAACTTTGGATCACGCTAAGGTTTGTCCTAAGTTTAAAAATCTTTTGCTTAATGTGAATAAATTCTGTTGCACCTATACTGGATTATATAAAGGAGCTCCTACATATTACAGCAAATTGGTTAAGGGTAGTTTATAATTGTGTTATATGTTTTCATTCAGATTTATAATTAGTTTACTAATAGAAATTTGTGGGATAAAATTAAATTCATACACAGGGCTACGCAAAGATTAAGATTCATTGTCTTTTATGGTTGGGAATGCATGGAAATGCGATTTCAGTTGTTTTATACATTTTTTTAAACTAAATTATCGTTTAGCTTAATATTTAGTGTATACAATATTCTTCAAATTAAATTTAAAAAAAATCAAAAAACCCTTCGCGTAAAAAGCGTACTAATTAATAATTTCTCATCAATGTGAAGCTTTTTTTTTTATATTACTTATATTTTTTTATTTACTTGTATTGATGACTTTTAAGTTGTATTTAACTGTTAGTTCCTATCTATAACACTGTTTTAATGAGGCCTGTAGATGTCTATGGAGGTTAGAGTTGCAGTAAAGCTAGAGATGCTACCTACACAACTTCCAGGTTGTGTAATATTTAAAAAGAGCTTCTGACTGTAAAATAGTCAATGAAACATCGTCTTCATTTTGAAAGACGTATCCAATGATATGCCACTCAATAGGGTGCATAAAATTTTGTTTCGTCTATATCGCCATTTTGTATTTTACGGTCGCCATTTTGAATTTACAAAAACAAAACCAAGCCTATGACCATCGGACTGTTAAAAAGAATCGATAAAGACCCCCATTCATTAAAATCCATCCAGTCGTTGGGATGTTTCGAGGGTATAAAAAATTCACATACCCGATACGCGTGAAACACATATAACACTTCTTGGTAGTCGGGTAAAGAAGAGTCGAACGCATTTATATATATTGACTAAAATTTCTAAAACTGAATTTTCTAACTGAATTAAATTTTAGCCTATTATGTAGTATACGATTGGTAGTCAAAAAGATCATTGAACTTGGTTGAAACTCTTTATTATCATAATATATGTATACAGGGACATCATCACCTTCAAAATAAGCTCCGTCAGAAAACACACACTTGCTTCACCGCTCCTAACATTGATGGAAACAACAATGAAGTTCACTCGTCGCGTTGATTTTGATATCTTCTACAGTGTCAAACGACCGTTGTCATCTTTGAGGTCCATTTTGATTTTGGGGAAGTGCCAGCAAATTTCATGTTTAGTGTATTCATTTATGTTCCATTTGTAAGGGTAAAATTGTCTCTGAATCTCATTTTCTCAATCTGCACTTGGACATGATGTTCGTCTTTTGCCTGACTGTCGACATGGAGCCACACACTCTTATCGTCTTCTACATTGTCGTCACACTGTCTGTTATGAATTCCGGTAGTAAAAACTGTAATATTAGTAAAGAAATAAATTAATTATATTATGGTATTAAAGAGTTACAACGGAATCCCGTGAACTTTTTGACGAAACCTTGTGTATGCAGATTGATAGGTCATTAAGAGGAATGCACAAAATAATTTGACTACATTTTTGACTATGTGAGATAATTGCTAAAACTAGATTTGTAAATGTGTTAGATGTTTTCTTATCTATTATTTGCATATCTTTTACCACCTTATTCAATTCTTACTATTAGTTCACACTTTCCCTATATTTATTATTTATGTATTTATTTATTTATTAATATATCTTGTTAAAATTTTCAATCGTTAATAAAATAAATATTATTCATCCTATCAAGTTGAAATAAATTTTTTAAAACTTGTATTGGATGACAATTGATGTCACTACAGTTTTTTCAAATATTAATTCATTAATTAAATTTTAATTAATTAATTTTAGTTTGACATGGGAGACAAAATGGCGTCCATTGGTTATTGAAGCATTTAATGCATCTTCATATCTATGAGGGGGGGGGGGGTTACCATAGGGAGGACCCTGTTCGGTCGCCAAATACCGGCAAGTTTGTCGCCAACATGGCGATATAGCGTCAAATTTGGCGACCAAAATGAGTCGCCAAAAATGACGCCAACTTGGCGATATCTCTAATATTTCTCCAACTTCCCATAGACTTCCATTATAAACCTACTTGCTTATAGAAAATCAACAAATTGAGATATTTTAATGCAACAAAAAATAATATTAGCTTAAGGGATTATATTAAATTTTTGTTTGATGACCTAAGTAGGAATTGACTTTAAAATCAAAATTTTCATATTACTTGTTTAAATGTAAAGTTTCTTTACAGTTTTCTGGAAGTGTTGGAAAATGTTTTGTAATTTATGCGTGAAGAGTGATTTTCCGTTCTTGTTATTATACGTAAAATATTTCAATAAAAAATTTTAATTTATTCCCGAAATGTTTTTTTTTTAATTGTCCAAAAAACTGTACGGAAACTTAAATTAATTCAAGTATTTTTTATTAAAAAATTATTTTTTATTGCACGTAGTTAATTTTGACTGTCACAAAATGTAATTAGCTTTTTAATGCATTTCATAAGACGAACTTTCTACTTCATTTTGAGAACATTTCTAAATCAATCCATAATTTTAATTAAAAGATTTTCCGATTTTAAACGTCATTTGAGCATCTCAAATAGTACCAGTTATAAATGATAATAGGATTATTTTCGATTGTGTGCCACGCAACTTTTAAACTATTTTGTCGTTTATCAGATATATTCAGAAAGATATATTCCAATTTCAATGTGTACTTTCAAATATAATTTTAATGCAAATCTGTAGATTAAATAAAATTATCTTTCGAGAAAAAAATATTTTTTGCTTGCTCAAGGACTTCGCAAGTAAGAAAAATAGAATAGAATGGATATCAATTTAAACACTGTCTCCATAGATTAATATAGATGAATCGAAGAAGAGCTTTTTCTGGGAATTTCACAAACTACACATTAAACTTTTAACTAACTGTATCGCAATTCATTTCCAAACGCATTTAAAACAGAATACTGTTTTTAAAGTTTTTCATCGAAATTTCCTAATTATAGAAGATAGCTAAAGTAATTTTAAAATCAGGAAGCAGGTAATTAACGTTACACATCAACACTAAAGATATCGTGTGAATATTGATGAAAAGAAATGCTAGTATTTTAAATTTGATTCGCAGAATTAATAACTTGATACACTATGATTGGGTTGCAATTAAAAAGTTGGTTACCCGTTAAAATTTACTTTTCATCATCCTAAATTCGGAATAGATTTCTTAGAAATTTGGAATTAATAAATAATATAAAATCAGTTTCTTCAGAATATGTAATAATATAGAATAGAAAAGTTTGCGTGATTTAATACCGCATCTCTATTTAAAGCTTAAGTTACTATGCAGTCAAGTATTGATAATGAAATCACTGGCAAGCGATTTTGGCTCCTCTATAGATATTATTAAGAAATAAATGGGCAACGTGAATATAGCACAAATTGTAAAAATGTTTGTAGAAAAGGATGCAGATGGCTATTTTACACCTTCTTATGCTCTACCATCAGTGTAAATGTTATAATTAGTGTTTAAAATATATACGTAAGTGACCGACGCAACTCACAGGTAGCAGCCAAAGGCGAAATGGCGGTGATTGTAGAAACACAACAGCGGAGTCATATTTTCCGCATCCCAGAGAAGACCAGCGAGAAGTGCTTAGCCATTCTCGAAGAGCTTAAGAAAAGGAGAAAAGGGGTAGGGAAGGGAATAGAATGATTTATTGAAATGAGCGCCATAGTTTAGAAACATTGTGTGTACTTCACATACCATTAACCAAGCTGTTAAAATTCTTCCATATATTATAAGCTCCCCAAAATCTAAATATTAAATTGGTGAGCATTTCTGAATTATCGAACCTTCAGAAAGTTAAAATTCTGATTGTTAGGCAATTAATGGTTAGCTGCAGTGGAGCGTTTAATGTCACCATTTTTAACATTGACATTATGCTCGCCACGTGGACCTTAAAAGGTCGCTTGGTATCACCAGTATACATTGTATCCCATTCAGAAGATACCTCGTAACTTTCCCAATGCTAAATTTTGTCTATTGGATGTTTGAGATTTGTGAATTTGATTTTGTTAAGTATCGAGTATAAATCCATTTAAGACTGAACTTTACAAATATTTTAGATATTTCATGTCTAATTTTCTGAAACCACAGAGCATAATTAAATTCTCATTGCGATCATTTTAACTTTGAAATGGGTACGTTAATTGAGCTTATCATTAATTGAATCCACGATTTCAAGTGGAAAACCCATATCAATGCCTATGGATTTAATATGATGTAATTCCGCTTTCAGAAAACCCTCAGAAGAACATATATTAAAAGTAAGGATGATGGTAAGTGAAAATATGGGAATAAACATTTCCAAAGAACATCATACAGCTTCTACAGAACTGGAAAATGTAGATGATTTTTAGAAATTACTTGCTCCCTAAATAATTCTTTGAGTAAATTATACATAATTAATCAATTTTATGTAAATGTATTGTACTTTGTTAATATGCTATCATATATACGTTTTAAACTCAAATGTTTTTAAAAGTAATACTTTCTGATTTAATTCTTAAACATGTTCCTTTCAGTGTCTTTATCACACATTGGGAAATATTTTAGCAACTTGAATATCCGAAAACAAAATATTTGTTGTAAGAATGAATTTTCTTATTTTTACCAAAACTGTTTACAATTCTTAAATTTGACTACAAAACTGTATTCTTGAAATTAATTTTCACCGAAATCAATGTTAATGCGATGGATTGGTAGTATGTATGCAGCATTACTGTACAAGAATATTTTGCAGATGCCCAACAGATGCACAACAAATTAGTGCATCTTAGTGATTTCAGATGTCTTCGAAAGTATTTTTGTTAAAGGCAATTTTCCGTTCACTGATGTACAAAATCAATTTTTGTAAAAAGAACTTGTTTTTCATGATTATCCAAGATAATTAAAAATATCGAAAGGCGAAAGATACCTCAAAAAGATAAAATCTAAATTTAAAGATACAAATAACTTTATTACCACGAAGAAAAATAATTTAAAAATCTGTAATAACTGTGGAATAAAATATTGTGTTTCTTTAATTATTTAAGCTAAAGCAAATATGTACTTTAATTAATGAAATGAAGTATAGCTTTCAAAGAATGAGTTATAGGTAAATATAGCGTAATTCTATAAATATATTATTGTTACATTAATATGCCGAGAAAAACTATTTCCCTACGAAAAAGTCCTTCGATATATTAATGATTCTCGGGCAGAAAATATTTATTATGCGTCATTTAGTATATACTAGCAGGAATGACCGAGCTAAGCTCGGTGAAAATTAGCTTTGTGTTTATCTCGATATGTTATTCCCACTGAATCATTCTTGCTGTTTTAGATGTAATTACCTTGACCCTGAGACCTAGTGACCCAAAATGACCCATTAATCGCATTTTTGCGATGGAACATGCGACCTAACACAATTCGCCGGAGCCTGAAAACGATGGAATACAAAATTTAGTGGAAATCGTTAGTCGTTTTCTAGATAAAATAAGCTTGACCCACGTTGATTCAAAAACCCACTAACCGAAATTTATCGAACATGTGAGCTATTTCAATGGTCTTTTTGTACTGAGAAACGGTATAACAAAAAAAAAAATTGTCAAAATTGCTTAAACCTTTTTGAAATGACGTTAGCTTGACCCCGACCCATTATCACCAAAATGACCCACTAATACAATTTTCTTGAGCATGCGACCCAGACCAATGGTTTTATCTTGTCCAGAAACGGTGTAGTACAGAGTTTTGTCAAAATGTTTTGAGCCGTTTTTTAGATACAGCTAGCTTGATACTGATTCATTAGGACCCAAAATGACCCATTGATTGAATTTTCCTGAACATGCGACCCTACCTAATAGTCTTATAATGCCCGGAAACGGTATTATACAAAATTTTATCAAAATATTTTGAAGCGCTTTTTAAATACAATTAGTTTGACCCTGACCCATTGTGACCCAAAATGACCCATTAATAGAATTTTCTTGAACATGCGACCTAGCCCAATGGTCTTCTCGAGCCCGAAAACGATAGAATACAAAATTTAGTCAAAATCGTTTGAGCCGTTTTTTAGATACATTTAGCTGGAACCTGACCCATTGTGACCCAAAATGACCCACTAATCGAATTCTCTCGAACATGTGATTTAGAGCCCAATTCTCTTCTCATTCCCAGAAACGGTATAATATAAAAATTGGTCAAGAATTTTTGAGCAGGTTTTTAGATTCAATTAGCTTGAATCTCGCCCATTGTGACCCAAAATGAACCAATAATAGAATTTTCTCTAACATGTGACTTAGCCCAATGGTCATCTCATGACCAGAAACGGCCGTATAATATCTTGTATATATCCGTATATATCTTGTATAGTATCTCGTATATATCCGTAAAATATCTTGTGAAAATGTCTTGAGCTGTTTTTTAGATATAATTAGCTTGACCCTGACCCATAATGCCCCATAATGACCCACTAATAGAATTTTCTCGATCACGTGACTCATCCCAATGGTCTTTTCGTGCCCGAAAACGATAGATTACAGAATTTCGTCAAAATCTTAGAGCCGTTATCTAGATAAGCTTAGCTGTACCCACGGTGACTCCAAAATGACCCACTAATCGAATTTTCTTGAACACATTACCCATCCCAATGGTCTTTTTGTGCCCGAAAACAGTAGGGTGCAAAATTTCGTCAAAATTATTAGAGCTAATCGTTATCTAGATAAACTTAGCTTGACCCACGGCGACCCAAAAATGACCCACTAACCGAATTTTCTCGAACATGTGACTTAGCCCAATGGTCTTCTCGTAATGCAAAACTGTAGAATATAGAGTTTAGTGAAAATCGTTAGAGCCGTTCCTTAGATAAAAATAGCTTGACCCACAGTGACCCAAAAATGACCGACTAATCGAATTTTCTCGAACACGTGACCCTTTCCAATGGTCTTTTCGTGCCCGAAAAAGGTTAGATACAAAATTTAGTCAAAATCGAATGAGCCATTCTTTAGATATAATTAGCTTCCCCTTGACCGATTATGACCCAAAATAACCCACTAATCAAATTTTATAGAACACGAGACCCATCCCAATGGTCCTTTCGTGCCCGAAAATGGATAGATACAAAATTTAGTCAAAATCGATTGAGCCGTTCTCTAGATATAATTAGCTTGACCCTGACCCATTATGACCCAAAATGACCACTAATTGAATTTTATCGAACACGAGACCGATCCCAATGGTCTTTGCGTGCCCGAAAATGGTTAGATACAAGATTTAGTCAAAATCGATTGAACCGTTCTTTAGATATAATTAGCTTGACCCCGACCCACTTTGACCCAAACTCACCCACTAATCGAATTTTCTCGAACACAAGATCCATCCCAATGGTCTTTTGGTGCCCGAAAACAGTAGTGTGCAAAATTTCATCAAAATTGTTAGAGCCGTTATCTAGATAAACTTAGCTTGATCCACGGTGACCAAAAATGACCCACTAATACAATTTTCTCGAACATGTGACTTAGCCCAATGGTCTTCTCGTAATCCAAAACTGTGGAATATAGAGTTTAGTGAAAATCGCTAGAGCCGTTTTTTAGATAAAAATAGCCTGACCCACAGTGACCCCAAAATGACCAACTAATCGAATTTTTTCGAACACGTGACCCATCCCAATGGTCTTTTTGTGTCCGAAAATGGTTAGAAAGAAAATTTAGTCAAAATCGATTGGGCCGTTCTTTAGATATAATTAGCTTCACCCTGACCCATTATGACCCAAAACGACCCACTAATAGAATTTTCTCGAACACGAGACCCCATCCCAATGGTCTTTTCGTGACCGAAAACGGTTGGTTGCAAAATTTAATCAAAATCGTTAGAGCCGTTTTCAAGATAAAATTTACATAAACACACACACACACATAATTTTTGCTCGCATTATAGTATAAGATATATATGTGTGTGTGTGTGTGTGTGTGTGTGTGTGTGTGTATTATATCTTAGTATAAAGGAATTCTGATTGAATACATATAATATTCATATTAGTTTTTATTACTATTATTATAAAGAAACATTTTTTTTAACTTATACATTCGTACACACAGAAAGTAAGTTACAATCTATGGAAATGTTAAGAAAATGAAAAATATAAATACATATTATTAATCATATTTAAAATAGATATAATGCATATTTTTATGAGAATCTCTCGAATTTTATAATGCAACAATTCATATAGAAATTTAAGTCAATGCCCTAAATTTACGATACATAAGAAGGTTTTCTTTTTCTTGCAAATGGTTTCTAGGTAAAAACCCATGCACCAGTGAAGTATTTATTTCCAGTTTTAATTGCATTTTTTACTTTTAGTCATTCTATTGCAGTTAAATGGGGAGCTGTTTTAAATCACTTCCTTTAAATAAGAATCAATCATCGTCACATTTCTCAAGCCTGTAATTTTTTTTTCATAAATATATGTATGATACATACATTTTTTCATCATAAAACGATTACAGTATATAAAATATAAGGTTATGTCTACCAGAAAGAACATTTAAAATGTTAAATGATCTAAATATTTTTCTTTGAATTTAAAAGCATAAAGCTATTTCTATATTGCTTCGAAATTATTTTGCCAGGATTAGTAATATGATGCTAGTGTTTTGCGATATCGCGAGAAATATTTTATTAAAATTGTACTTTTTTATTCTTAACCCATACGTCCATAGAAATTATTTTCGCACGCCTGAGATTTTATTTTTTGTAAATTATTATTAACATGATAAATATTAGAGACTTATGATGATGCTGAATATTTTGTGTCATAAATATTCCGAGTTACTGAATTAAATTACTATTTTAGAATCATTACCTGTTTTTTTTTAACCATTTGGAAAAATGGTTATTGTCCTCGTCAGGGTAGGGAATCAGAAACATATATGAAGCTTTTTATTGGTTTAATCCACATTTTATTCGTTTTCTGATTGGTCTATACAGTAATCTGTATTCCCCTTTATTTTCAACAGAGATGGATACTTCTGTTGCGACTATGACAAAAAAGTAATAAAAACTAAAAAAAAAATAATAATAACTCAGAAACAATTTGAGATACAGCTTTCAAACAAATTACATTTAAAGTACATTTTTTTCTCTATACGACGTTGTAAAAAGTAATATTTTGGGATGTTTAGAAGTTTAAGAATGAAATTTCATTAAAAATTGGTCATCAGATTTCTTGTATATCTGACGATGGAAAGCTTTTTCCCGAACAGCCAAAGAAATGCTTTGATAATACGTAAATTTCAGGTGGATAATACGTACGAGTCGCAGGCGTTTTTGTCGCTTGCAATTTTTACGTGCAATAACACTATTAATGTTTAATTCATGGCGTACGTATATGTATAATGAACTCCGTTTATGTCTTAAATTTTAGTCTTTGAAAAAATCATTTTCCAAATGGTCGTTGTAATTTGTTAAATTGCTTTTTTTTTTTTTTTTTTGTATGGTATGATCTTTATGTTTATGATTTTTTCACTGTTATATTTTTTTACAAAGATTTAAAAAAAAAAAAAAAATAGCAATTTAACAAATTACAACGACCATTCGGAAAATGATTTTTTCGAAGACTAAAATTTAAGCCATAAAAAATCGTACGGAGTTGATCATACATTACGTACGCCATGAATTAAACATTAATAGTCTTATTACACGTAAAAATTGCAAACGACAAAAATCGCCTGCGACCCGTCAGATTTCTTAAATCTTACGTATTATCAACCTGAAACTTACGTATTATCCAAGCATTTCATTGGCTGTTCGGGAAAAGGCTTTTCCATCGTCAGATTTCTTGGAAATCTGACGACCAATTTTAAATGAAATTTCATTCTTAAGGGGACAAGGGACCTTAAAATAATTTTTTTTATTTTTTGTAAATTTCACCTTAAATATTATTCAAGGGTACATTATATGCATTATAGCATGCATTAATCCCCCCAAAAAATTTCAAAAAAATTTATTTTTGAGAAAAAAATGGAATTTTACGTGTCGTCTTAGAAGTCTTCGAAATGTCGCTTGCGCATTCCATATCAATGAAAATCCCCAATATTTTTTATAAAAGTCTGTTTTATATATATAAATAAAATAGAGCATCGAATTTTAAATATTTGAATTTAAAGGTAAAAAAAAAAAAATGAAAATTTTAAAAAAAATTTCGAAAAAATTTCCAAATTTCCAAATTTTTCAATTTTTTTTTATTTTTTGTAAATTTCATCTTAAATATTATTCAAGGGGACATTATATGTATTATGGCATGCATTTATCACAAAAAAATTTAAAAAAAAAATTATTTTTGTGAAAAAAATGGAATTTTACGCGTCATCTTAGAAATCTTCGAAATGCCCCCTATGCATTCCATATCAATGAAAATCCCCAATATTTTTTTTTTTAATTTGATTTATATATATAAATAAAATAGAGAATCGAATTTTATATATTTGAATTTAATAGTTAAAAAAAAATGAAAATTAAAAAAAAAAAATTCAAAAAAATTTCCAAATTTCCAAATTTTTCAATTTTTTTTTTATTTTTTGTAAATTTTATCTTAAATATTACTCAAAGGTACATTATATGCATTATGGCATGCATTTATCACAAAAAAATTTGTAAAAAAATTTATTTTTATGAAAAAAATGGAATTTTACGCGTTGTCTTAGAAATCTTCGAAATGCCCCCTGCGTGTTCCATATCAATGAAAATCCCCAATATTTTTAATAAAAGTTTGGTTTATATATATAAATAAAATAGAGCATCGAATTTTATAAATTTGAATTTAAAGGTTAAAAAAAAGAAAAAAAAATGAAAAAATTTGAAATTTTTTCGAAAAAATTTCAAAATTTTTAATTTTTTTTTTAACCATTAAATTTAAATATATAAAATTCGATGCTCTATTTTATTTATATATATATATATAAAACAGACTTTTATAAAAAATATTGGGGATTTTCATTGATATGGAATGTGCAAGCGACATTTCGAAGATTTCTAAGACGAAGAGTAAAATTACATTTTTTTCATAAAAATAAATTTTTTTAAAATTTTTTTTGTGATAAATGCATGCTATAATGCATATAAAGTACCCTTGAATAATAATTAGGTGAAATTTACAAAAAATAAAAAAAAATTATTTTTAAGGATTTTAAGGTCCCTTGTCCCCTTAAACTTCTAAACATCCCACAATATCACTTTTTACACCGTCGTATAGAGAAAAAAATGTACTTTTAAATGCAATTTGTTTTAAAGCTGTATCTCAATTTTTTTCTGAGTTATTAATTTTTTTTTGTAGTTTTTATTACTTTTTTGTCATAATGGCAACAGAAGTATCCATCTCTGTTGAAAATAAAGGGAAATACAGATTACTGTGTAGACCAATCAGAAAACGAATAAAATGCGGATTAATCCAATAAAAAGCTTCTGATATGCTTTTGATTTCCTACCCTGACGAGGACAATAACCATTTCTCCAAATGATAAAAAAAAAAAAAAAACCTTGTAATATTTTGCTACTTAGAAAAGGGGTAACATACTTCTCTTTTACATTACATCTCTTTTACTTCTCTTTATGCTATTTAGCAGCTGGTTGCTCTCAGTCAGTGATCGTGCCTCAACTTGTTAGTATAGTAGTTATTTAATCAAATAAAGTTACATATACACTTGAGTGTATTTTGAAATTCAATCTCAGATTTTTTTAAATGCATTGAATTAAAGATGAATAATTTATCATGAAATATTTATCATGAATAATTTATCATTTAAATTAACTTTATAGAGCCAATTATAGGATCAAACTACGGCTGGGGTCATTGTATAGTCATGATTTTTTGAGGCTCTAGGTACACTTTATTTTTATTATTTAAATGTTTATATGTATTATACGATTATGCCATACCAGATTTTCATTATACCATATTTTAATTGCAATTAGCTTTGTAATAAATATCCCCCCCTTTTTTTTTTTTTTTTTTTTTTGCTTACAGAAGAATGTACCATATACACTGTAAATTAAAATGTCTGAAATTCAGACACTTAAGTGTCTGAAATAGAGTGTTCAATTTTCAGACATTTTAAAATGTCTGAATTTTTTCAGACACTTTTTGCGTCTGAATTTCAGACACTTCAAACGTCTAAATCGCATCCATTTTTTTTTTGTAAGCATCATACGTAGCCATGTTTGACCACGTTGAATCCTGGAAAAATATTTGGCTGTGGTCCTGCCCCAGTGAAGGAGAAGGGCTTGCATCATTTTAGTACGAAATTCCATAATATATCCGACTAGCCATATTTAAAGAATGAAATGTTTCATCCTCAAAATAGGACCCGCCAGACAAAAGTTTCTTTTTTTGCTAGCTTCGACAGGACGAAGATGAATAACACAATATTATTGATATAAATTAATACGAATTAACACTAAGTCCATTGCACACGCTTTGTAGAATTTCCGGGTGTAATCTTCAAGCGTCGCCTACTTCTGTTCTGTGTCTATCTCGCCCTTATATGGACGACAGCTTCTAAGAGACATTTGATGTCAAGCACACACGTCAGATGTATATATTCAATAAATAAATAATCCAAGTGAATACGAATTTAAATCACAGAACTTCACATTCCGCGAAAAACGAATTAAAATACACGCGTACATAAAAACAAACTTCGTTTGAATTACAACGTATACCAACTTTGAACGAAGACATCTAAAACGCATGCGCGACTGGCAGTGCCCCAGTGCCCCCTGGTGGTTATTGCGTCGGAAGAATCAAAACGTCTTAAATTAAGACACGTTTAAAGCAATGAAGTGTCTTAAAATAAGACGTTTGCGGATATTTTAGACATTATTCTCAGTTCGTTTACACCATGGTCATAGTAAGACGCTTATGTATCTTAAATTAAGACATCTATAGTGTCTTAATTTTCAGATTAAGACACTTAGGTGTCTAAAATTCTTTTTCAGTCACATATGTGTCTAAATTTAAGATGCTTCTATTTGCAGTGTATACAGCCAGTATAGAAAAATCGATATGCACATAATACTTAATCGCCAATTTGTTGCAGAGAAAAACGAAAACAGCCATTTAATTAGGTCTCATGTATTTTTTGAATACGTCTCTCTATACTTAAAAAAATGTAACTAACGCTGTCACAGCTGACTTAAATGAAATTTTTGTGACCGGAGGTCTTTCTTTGCTAAAATTAAGAAAACTACTGTATATATATATATATAAAAAAATGAAAATTGGTAGTTTTGTAGAGAAATGTTCGATAAATACGCTGAAGCAGGCAGTTTTTAAATCGAAGAATTATTTTAAGATATATTAATTGTTAAAGTCGTTCAAAATCGTTCATTAAAAATGTTTTGTAGGAGCGAAAATTATACATAGGAATTTCATCTTATTTTCCAGAGGCATGTATTAATGCATGCTACGTATTCATTAATATATATATATATATATATATATATAATATGTATATATATATATATTATTTCAAAATTAATGAAAAATTATCGCATGCATGGCGCTACAGCAGCACATATCAAATGCAATAAAACATACTTCACCATTTCAAAATGCCAAAACACCATAACTCCAAAAGGAAGGTGTATATCTGCAAAAAATTTTTAACTATAAAATACTTAAAAAAACAAGAAAGACAGGTAAAAAACAAAAACAGTCTGTTTTTCTTCAGTGGGTGGAGAGACAAAAAACTAACTCCACCCTCCACTTTTAAAATTTGCAGGTTTCTGAACACACGTCCATCCCGCATTCAATACTGAAAAACTATTGTCATTTTATTATCCAAATTTCATAAAAAAACTAAAATAACCCAAATTAAAACAATAAAGCATAATATTAACAATACAAAAATTATCATACAAAAACAAAAAAGCTTTAGTAAAAAGTCTTTTAGAAAAATACTTAAAAAATTGCCATTAAAATATAGACAAAAGAAATTAACTTAACATGCATGAATGCAGCAGAAACGTGCGCCCCCCCCCCAAAAAAAAAAAAAAAAAAAATGGAATAAGGAAAATGATTATATGTTGCAGTCTAAAACTATATATCCATTTGGTTTGAATACATTGGTTAATAAAGTTAATTTACTGAAGGTTAGAAATGTATATGATTTATTTTATAATTTTAATGATAAAGTTGTTAGAAAAAGAGGAAAGAGAGGGTCTCGTAAATATAATAAAGTTATTAATCATATATATCCTAATGTATGGATTAAGGATTTGGAATTTGTTTTTGATAAAAATTATAGTGTTAAAAATGTTAAAATGGAGTTTTTTAAATTAAAGATTAATGTGCTTAAGAAAATATAAAAATGTTTGGATGTTTTCAAATTAAAAAAATTACAGTTTAAGGATTTATTATATGATTTAATTAATTTTAAGTTATTAAATAGAGATGAAGTTAATAAAGAAGTAATTTATTTTAATATAAAATTTCAACAAAAATCTTTTGATAATTTGAATTTAAATGCAATATGTAAACATATTTACGACATTTTTCCCTCTTAAAGAATGTATTATTTCAGTTGCATATAATTATCCTAAACCATTAAGTACTAAGATTTTCAATTACAGACAAATAGCTTTTACAAATGTTAATACAGTTTTAACTTGTTGTTGTAATAATATGGAATTTAAAGATTTTATAGATAATTATCATGGTCATATAATTACAGGTAATCTTAATATAATCAAGAATAAAAATGTAAAATATTTAATGAATTTTGGTACAAAATTTAGAATTAATAATAAAATTAGCAGCAATAAAGTACTAAAGATTTTTAAGGGTAATGTCAATAATTTTATAAAGAAATATAGTTATAAATTTAATATGCCTTTGGAGGCATTTTTTGAATGGAAGTCTGAAATTTTGGGGCATTTTAATAATTTTTAAAAGATTATTTCAATTCTGATAGGTATGAATATCAAGGTTTTAAAGATGTAGATGAAAAATTTATTGAAAGTTTACAGAATAATTTTGTTATAGTCCCTGTGGACAAAGCAGCTAATAATTATGCAATAATATGCAAGAAGTTTTATACTGATAAAATAGAGGGTGAATTAGGTAATAAAAATTTTTATTCAAAAGTTAATATTGACAGAAATCCTGTTGTTATTTTTTTTTTTTTTTTTTTTTTTTTGCATATAAAAAAAAGTTAAAAGTATGTTTACTTATAATTTTGATGTTTCTAATCATCACTGTTTGCCATTTATTTTCTTAACGCCTAAATTTCATAAAGATTCGATTAAGTTAGATTTATTTGTAGTACTTCTAAAAGCGTTAATAAAAATTTTAATATTGGTTTACAGAATTTATTAAAAAAGATATGTGATTTTTTAAAGTATAAATTTAAGAAGTATAGTTATTTCTGGTCAATTGATAATAGTGTTGAAATTCTGGACAAATTGCCTTTAACTCCTCTGAAAATGCAGGTATTCGACATTGAAAATCTGTTCACCAATATACCTATTGATTCTCTTTATGATGTTTCAATGAATATTTTTGATGTTTTTAGTATAAATGATGAATTAAATATTAATAGAGATTTATTTTTATGTTTATGTCATTTCTGTTTTTTATAATAATTATGTAACTTTTAACAATAATACCTTTAATCAGATTTGTGGTATAGGGATGGGGACAAACTATTCTAGTACAGCAGCAAATTTATTTTTGTTTTATTATGAATTTAAGTATACTATAAAATATAATAGGTCTTTAAAGGTGCTTAGGTATATTGATGATATTTTGATTTTTAATTTTGATTTTTCTAATGAATATGATATTATACATCCAAATTATTTAAAGTTGAATAGAGCAAACCGTGATGATTATAATGCAGAATTTTTGGATATTTCATTTGAAATTATTGATAATAAATTGAATTTGGATTTGTATGATAAGAGAAATAGTTTTCAATTTTTTACTAGAAGCATGGCACATTGGTTTTCTAATTTACATAAAAAAAAAATAAAAAATACATAAATATTTTAATTAATCAATTAATACGTTTAAATAAAATTTGTGGCAGAGATAATAATTTTTATAAACAGGTTTTTAAGTTATTGGCTAATTTATTTTACAATAATAACTACCCTATAAAGTTTTTGAAATATTATTTAAAGACAGTTTTAAAAAGTGAATGGCAACGATGTGGACTGGCGGCATGAACATGTGATGGCATCCTTTCCAGAACTTTCTATATGACGAATGCATCCTAAAGTCTTGATAAAAGAACGGGTGTGTATTGATGAATTGAAACGAAGGAAAGTTGCAGACTTGGAACTCTAGTATTTGACAATGACTTTGGAAGAAAAATTATTTGTTTATTGTTGACGGGTGAGGAACATTATACAGGTATTACTGTTTTTAATGTTTTGAGAAATTTTATTTTGAAGGATTTTTTTTTTTTTTTTTGGGGGGGGGGGGGGGGGCACGTTTCTTCTGCATTCATGCATGTTAAGTTAATTTCTTTTGTTTATATTTTAATGGCAATTTTTTAAGTATTTTTCTAAAAGACTTTTTATTAAAGCTTTTTTGTTTTTGTATGATAATTTTTGTATTGTTAATATTATGCTTTATTGTTTTAATTTGGGTTATTTTAGTTTTTTATGAAATTTGGATAATAAAATGACAATAGTTTTTCAGTATTGAATGCGGGGTTGACGTGTGTTCAGAAACCTGCAAATTTTAAAAGTGGGGGTGGAGTTAGTTTTTTGTCTGTCCTCCCACTGAAGAAGAACAGACTGTTTTTGTTTTTTACCTGTCTTTCCTGTTTTTTTTAAAGTATTTTATAGTTAAAAATTTTTTGCAGATATACACCTTCCTTTGGAATTATGGTGTTCTGGCATTTTGAAATGGTGGAGTATATATATAGGCAATATGCATTACAAACTTGTGAGAACAGACAGCATTTATTTTTTAAGTTTCAGTTTTTTGAGTTTTTTTTTTTTTAATTAAAATTTTTTTCATCTAAGAGATTATTATTTTAAATTGTTGTCAATTGTAAATAGCACGTAGAGTATCATATTTCCTTTTAATTAGAAATTTATTTACACGTGACTATTAAAAGAATTTTTTTTAATTATGATGAAGTATTAAAAGTAGGGAAATTTTGAAAATGGCGCCATAAAAGCTGTATTTACCAGTGAATATTAAAAGACAAAGAAAACTTTAAAATAGTCTATACATTTATAATAGAAGGCTGTTTTTAACACTTTCCAACAAAGCTGAAAAGTGTTTATGACTTCGGTTTGTCTGTCCGTCCGTCCGTCTGGCCGCCTGGCCGTCTGGCCGCCTGTCCACTCTCTAACTCTCGTAAATATGCTCGGATCGTGCTGAAATTTTTGGATGTTAGTGACCTCTACCATAGCACGTTTCCTATTTCAAATGAAGTTTGTAGCATGTTTAGTTCATTTACAGGAACAGTCAAAAGTTGTCCGTTACATTACGGCCAATGGGAAAAAATAATTTCAAATGATTTTTAAAGGTGTTACACTCTATCAAACATAGTAAAATTGATATTCATTTATGAAGTCTACTAAAATATGCATTCTGTTGAATATGCGGTGCAAAGAATAGTTATTATTCATTTACAGGGCCACACAAAAGAAATACGTTCATAATTGTGTAGGGGAAATTGTTTGCGATGTATTTGAAAAGATTTCAGGTACTATATTGTATCCGAATTACTGTATATTAGTAATGATTGCTCGAAATGCATTTCTAATTATGATATGTGCTTTTTTAGGGTTTCGTTCATCTGACGTAACCCTATTCGTCACGCTCCTCTGTCTGTCTGTCCGTCTGTCACAGAGCCCGTTCTCAGAAACTGTACATGTTGGAGACTTAAAATTTTGCATTCTTATACCTGAACACCACACATCATACGAAAAATCATAAAATTTTGAAAAAGTCGTACATTTAACCCTTTGGACTCCCACATGTGTATTTTAAACAATTCTTTCTAAGTGGGTCCCTAATTAGGTTGAAGACGTGAAATTTGGCATACTTATAGCTGGACACCCCACATCAAACGACAAATCATAAAATTTTGAAAAAGTTGTACATTTAACCCTTTGGGCTCCCACATGTGTATTTTAAACAATTATTTCTAAGTGAGCCCCTAATTAGGTTGAAGGCGTGAAATTTTGCATACTTAGAGCTGGACACCTCGCATGAAACGACAAATCATAAAATTTTGAAAAGCCGTACATCTAACCCTTTGAGCTCCCACATGTGTATTTTAAATAATTTTTTCTAAGTGAGCCCCTATTTAGATTGGAGGCGTGAAATTTTGCATACTCATAGCTGAACACCACATATCATACGACAAATCATTAAATATTGAAAAAATCGTATATTTAACCCTTTGGGCTCCCACATGCGTATTTTAAGCAATTCTTTCTAACAGAGCCCCTTATTAAATTGGAGATTAAAAATCTTGCATACTTATAGCAGAACACCTGAGGCCAGGCGACAAAAATCATAAAATCTTTAAAAAGTCTTACGTTTAACCCTTTGAGTTACCACATATGTATTTTAAGCAATTATTTCTAAGAGAGGACCTAATTAAGTTGGAGACATGAATTTTTTCATACGTATAACTGAATACCTCAGACCTCACGGCAAATCATAAAATTTTCAAAAAGTCTTATATTATTTATTCCTCCGGGCTCTAACTTGTGTATTTTAAGCAATTTTTCTAATCTCCGCCCTTTTCATCCGGGGAGCCCTTTTCCAACTTTTGCCGACACCCGTTTGACCATTCTTTCATATTATGCACCATAGCCTTACATATTTTAGTTCCACTATTTAATGCCAGTGGCACCTACTTATCTCGGGTGCTATCGGCCCAATCCCCTCGACTAATATATCTACGGATAGTATATAAAACGGAGTTTCGTTCTGATAGAGGTTTGTTTAGAATAGAGTGAGACCCTGGTTGCGAAATGTGGAACTAACAGATTTTTGAAAAGGATAATGTGTTTTGAAAGGAATATTAAACGAAACCCTGTGTGCGATCTGTGATCACACTTACCTACTTGTTCATACATTTATGCATACTATAAAGTGCGTATAAATGCAATAGTTCATGTACAGAACTACAGAAATGAATTCGTAAAGGTTACTGAGTAGGAGCATAAATTGCTTAAAGGTGGGTTTTAAAGGAGTTATGCATTTTAGTGTGCTAAGAAATATTTGTAGAATATAGATAAAATGATATACAGGGCCACGCAAAGTGTTGGATACATGGCCGTCTATGGGTGATAATTTCTGGTAATGTAATTTCAGTAGTTTTAAGCGTGTTTTAATTTGAATTAAATTTTAGTTAAATAGTGGCATGTAATAAAGGTACTAGGTAAACTGCTGGGCTGTACAAAAGTATTTAGGTATGTTTCCACCTATTAGTATAAATTGCTGAAAGTTGAATTTCAACCTGTTATGAATTTTCTTGCTAAACTAAATTTTCCCATTATATAGTATATATATCAACATACAGATCGAATACAGGGCTATTCAAAAGAATTGAAATACATATTTGGCTATGGGTGGTAACTACTGAAATCAGATTTTTAAATGTTTACTTAGTTATCTTATTTACCGCATTTCCCTAAGTAACGAAGTTTCGTTAAAGCTTTCAGGGAGTGTTGGAAAGTGTTTCATAATCTATGCTGCACGCATGATTTTTCTTACTTGTTTCGTCATATACTCGGAAATTTCTACCAGATCAATTTATTAATTATTTTTTGTCAATGGATATAAAAAAAATTCATCTGTTCATTCGAAGATGTGCCCGGAGTAGCTTTTTCTCAAAATATTCCTATTTTTGTATTTTAAATTTAATTTAAAATGCTTTTTGTATATATATTCTTTTATAATGGTGGCAATTTCAGTACTCGAGTTGTTGAAAAGGGAAGAGAAATAATGTGATTTAATTATTTTATTTGATTTTATCCTTATTGATGAAATTTTCGCTTTACAATAAAAAAAAAACTTTAAAATAAATAATGTAAAATGACGTCATAGTTAAAAACAGGCATTTTCCCCATAAAGCTGTTACATTTCACTATTTATTCTTTACGCTTATACTGAGTTTCGAAAGTTAAACGAAATGATTCAGTGAGTGAGAAATGACGTTATATTTGAAGGAAAACGATCATTTTGTTTGGCAAAAGGAAATATTTTACCACAAACGCTTCTAAAAGACATAAATTTCTCAAATTCTTACTCGTCGGTAGAAATTAGATCTTGAAATCAAGTGCTGCGAATGTTCAAATGCAAAGTTGTAGCTGACAACTTAACTTGGAGTTCGGAAATATGTTTTAATAACTTATTGCGCGCTAAAATATTTTTAATTGGAATATGAGAGGCGCATAAGAAAATTTTGGCACGGCGAAAATGACGATAAGTTTAGATTTCATCTGTAAAAATCATTCTAAAATCATTCTAAGTGAAATTCTTTTTGCTCATTTTTATTCCATAACACCAATATAAGAGGCCAGTTTATAAATTCATCATACATACTTACATACTTACGCAGATTTATAACTGGTTATACTGGTTACGTGTACGAATAAATTTTAATTTGTTTAGTAATTAGAACAGCTGCAGTTTATAGAAATAGTATTTTGGTAACTTTAGGTTCAAATCAATTTTTGTAAGAGTTAAATTAACACCTGTAAGATAGAATTTTTATTGTGATTTATTTTGTAGAATCATTATACATCAATGCAACAGTTCCTTTTTAAACATTCTCTTTTGTCGAAATTTGACGGTTTCCACCTCGTAAATAAGCATTAAAAGCAGTACCTGTGTGGAAATTAGGTCTCATTTTAAATGACCAAATAATAATATTGCCAAGCAATTTAAATTAAAATATATGTTTTCACAAGATATTTATTTCATATTTTGAGACTATCTTTATAAATACTGTTACCAATTTGAAGAAAGCGCAAAAAATATTTTTTTACTTTCTAAAAAAAAAAAAAAAAAAAAAAATCACGTGAATATTAAGAAGAGAAAGAAAACTTTAAAATAATAAATTCATAATATGCGTTAAAAGCAGTAAATGGGAGAAATTACTTCTTATGTAAAATGGTTAAATAATAATGCTGAAAAACACTTTAATTTTTAAAATTTATATTTACACCAGACATTTATTTGATATTATGACATAATCTTCTTAACTATTGTTGCCAACTCTAAGAAAGCCAACTAACAATATTTCCTTTCTAACAACAAAATTATCTTCACGTGAGTATTCAAGAAAGAAAGAAAGCCTTAGTGAAAATTACGTCAGACTTAAAACGATGCATGTAAAATTTCTTAGTTAGAGCAATTTTATTATAGTGTTAAAAAATACAGGGAGGCAAAGAATCTGTTTTCTAAGTTAATTTTATATTAGTTTATTTTCAAATGTTTAACTGCTCTTAATTAATTAAACACGAAAACAGCCATTAGATGTCATAACACCGGCTGTTTCGACCTCAAAATCCCCCAATCAAAGGGAAATGAATGGAAATCCGTTTACAGGAATATCATTACTGGTATTTTAGTTTTAATTCAATCTTGAGGTATATTTTTAAAGCCGAACAAATTTGCCTGTTTTTAGAGTCTGTGGTGTCCAAGCGGTTGTTGGCGAGAGTAGCTCGTCTAGGAGAGTCCCCTAGTGTTTAATAAATAATGTCATCATACGAAATTATAAAAATATCTGAAATCTTGAAAACGAATACCCACATTTGACAGTATATTTTGATTTTTCGATACATTGTACTTGTAGATCACAGGCGGAAACTTATTCCATCAAATGGTGTAGGTATTATGAAGGTTTTAAATTTGCGAATCGTAATTAACAAACATTAAAATTATTTTTTATCGTTTCAAAACAAATTGTAGTTACCTAGTTTTTAAACATAACTAAAAACTAGTGGTCAGATTCCCATAGTTTTATATATCGATTTTTGATAGAAAGATATACTTTAAAAACTACCTTCATTGTAATGTGTTTTGCAACGATTTAAAAATAGATAAATCAGTTGGTACAATAATTCCAAATCGAATGAAATTTTCAGTGTTCTCTTGTGATAATTTTCCGAATAAAATTTATAATTTGCATATATTTTTGTACTGGATTTGCCATACGCATACTCACTCACATATACATACACCTACTGAGTATTAAATACGATACTAATTATTACTGTTGTTCTTCTTGCTGCTACTGTTGTTTCTATATGCGCATACTTTAGATAGCAAATTATATAGTACAAGTTCATGTCTATAATAATATATATTTTCATAATTAAATTTCATGTAATTTACGATGTAATTAATTTTGTGTGTATTAAAATATCGTTAATAGCAGAATGGTAAGAGATTCTTAATTATATTGGAAAATTAAAAAATAATTCTGAACGTCTTTTACTGATCAGGATATATCATTTAACAGCTTGAATTTAAGAAATAAAAGGTATAAGCTATGAAATGAAAGTTTGAATCAAAACAAAAGATATTATAGCTTATTATAAGCTATAATATAATAATATAATATAATAAGCTATATTAATACATGGAAATTATTACAGAGGGAAACATTCGCCTTGCATACAATATTTCAAATGAAAATCAAATTTCAAATTTCAAAGTAATTGCTTAAAAGGCGCAAAGGCCAACATGCTGGATTTAATTATGTTTCGTGTTTGTCCCAGGTCGGTGACTCACGATAAATATTCCATCTTGTGCTGCGTTTGTAGCCTTGCCAACATATAATAGTGAGAAATTTTCCGAGCTAGGTATCGTTCCAAGTGGTTTAGTCGGTAGAACGTCAGTGTCCTATACTGATGGCCCGGGTTCGAGTCCCGGCTTGGAATCTTTTTCCCTATGTTGGCCTTTGCGCCTTTTAAGCAATTACTTTGAAATTTGAAATTTGATTTTCATTTGAAATAATAAGCTATAATATAATGTTTCTTAAGCTTTATTTTCTTGGACGCATCTCAAATCTTAAAATTAGGAACAACATGTGAAGAAACTATGCATATTATGAAGATTTTTTGTGGATGAGAAATAACTTAAATCCAGAATGAGGTGTTCTTTTTGTGAGACTAAAATAAAAATATATCAATAACTTTTGTAAATAAATATTTCGAAAACTAAATTAATGATCTTAGCAAAATGATTGTGGTTAGAGAAAAATTTAAAAGATTCACAATGAACTGAATCTCACAATGTATTTTTAATTAATTTTGATCTTGAAAAAAAAATTAATTTGCTTCTTAAACAAAAGCAAAATCAAAAATGAGTAACTCGTCAAGTTTTCCCTGACCCCTTAAACGTCTTATAACTTTTAATATTTGTTGACATAAGTTACTCTCTGTAATCAGCATATTACTTAATTACAATTCTATGCATGTCAAAAGTAATAGAAAATACATTGTAGAGAAACCTATAGTATCATTAAATATGTGCATAGGGAATCTCTTCCACAAATCTCTTCCTTTGTCTCGAAAATGTCATAGTTTGAATTTTAAAGACACAAAATAGTTGCATTACCTGCAATTAAAATATAATTAAATAACAAACAGTCACATGCTATTGCATTATATATATGGTAAGTTCTATATTATGAGTTATTATTAATTAAATATATCTGTAATTGTAGAGAATACTACAAAATGATACAGAGATTAATAGATCAATCGGAAATGCTAATTAAATGTTCAGAAAATAGGCAAATAATCTTTCCTGGACATTTTCCAACGTGGAATATTTGATCGTTTTTAAAGATATTACAATCGTTCACCTTATTTTATAATATGATACTTTGTGCGCATTTGTAAACTACACTAGCTCGCTATACGTTTTATAAATATTATCCATATGATAAAAACCTTAGTACTTATTTTACATAAAAAAATTATCAAGTAAATATTGAAGTCTTTTTCGATTTCGGAATAACCGGCACACAGATACATTGTCATAAGATCTTACATTACTACAAAATAATAATTTGAACAATGTTCCAAAACTTTCATAAATTAATGAATGAAAATACATTTCATCGCAGAATTTTTGTTATTAAATGAATCAAATATTATTATTCAAGAGTGCTATGAAAATGAGAATTTGATCATAAAATGCTTGTCCTAATATTGCGTAAGTGATACATAAAAGTAACACAGTAAGTTGAGACTTTAAATTGCTTAGAAATTCATAATGCTTTTGCATCAGTCTGATAACAAATTAATTGTTTTTGTCAGAATTGTATGTACAATGTACATATATAACTATGTATCTCAAGCTTTGACAAACAAAACTTTGTATGTCAAAAAAAGTTTTTATGATTGGTTTCGTTGAAAATCAAACATGTCTCACAAGCAAGTTATCGATTTACAAACTAAAAAACGTAAAAACAGAAAAAAAAAAAAAAAAAAAAGTTTATTTTTTGTATATCGGTTTATTTCACCCAAAGCTGAGAGTAAAGTGAGAGTAAAGTTTTTTATATGATATTTGGGTAACTATAACATATCACTTGTAAATAAATATTAAAAACATTGGGTGAAAATTTTATATTGATCAAAATGTACTTTTAAATACTCAATGTTTTTATCACTACTAATTCTAAAGAAAACCCTTGTAACGAGTACATTTTTATGGGTTATTTTTTCCACTTTATATACAGAAGTATTTATAAATTTCACAAAGTTATAAAAAATACTTGAATAGATAGAGCATGTAATTTAAACTGTAATTGGAAATTTTTATATTCATTTGTCATTTGACGTTAAAACCGTAGGAGCATTAGCAAATGCAAATAAATAAGAAAAAAAAAATTTAATCTTCCTAATAAATTAAAATGCACTTTTTTTCATTTCTGCTGCGATAGAAATCATGACTGTGATAATTTCTATTACATAATTAACTATAAATTTCAGTTTTCTAGAAGTTGTTTTTATGTAAATACAAAATATGAAACCATGATTTTGTAGTTAGCCCTTTGAAGTAATAAAACACATCACTGCTGAATAGTACGTGTTTTGCGATTTGTAAGATTTTCCAATGAATTTGAAAAGTGTTTATGAATTAGGTTTATTTGTCTGTCTATCCGTCGCCCGTGATCAAACTCATGTAAATATTGTGCGATTGCCATAGAATTCACAGTTTCTATTGGGTATCACTATGGCATGTTCTGTATTAAAAATGAAGTGTGCGGCATTTATAGTTCATTTACAGGGAAAGTCAAAAGACTTCCGTTACATTACGGTCTATGGGGAAAAATAGTTTCCGATGTATTTTAATTATATTAGACTTTTAAAGATACTGATATTTACATGTATCACTGAGGTACACAGCGCTTACTGTACAATATGGCATTCATAGAGTTTATCGTTCATTTACAGGGACGCAATAAATTAATTTTTCCACATAAAAAATTTAACAATAATTGAACTATTGAAGCCTATGGACAATAACTGTTGCAAGTTCGTTTTCAGTTCTGGTACGCGTTATTATATTAAACTTTTTTTTTTTTTAATATTAGTTGATGTGTAGAAATTGATATATGATATACAGGACTGCACAAAATTTCGCAAGTACCTTTCCGTTTATTCACAGAAATCGCTGAATGGAATATTTCATCTAAGCTATACGATTAATTGAACTAACACATACATACATATACATAAATTTTTTTTAGATCATATACAGGGCTACAAAACAAATCGGATATTTTTCCGATTATTGATGATAATAGCAGAAATTGTGTTTTCAAATACGTTATGCGTTTTCCAAATTGTTTATTTATACATAATTTTTTACATTGATACACTATGAAGTTTTTTAACTGCATTCTGAACTTGTTGGAAAGCGTTTCATAATCTATGCTAGACGCATGATTTTTCGTTAATGTTTTTACTTTCTTCGATCTTTACAAGAAGAAAGTATTGGATTCGTGAAAAATTTTGCTTTTCGGTTTTCGACGGATTAACACGGTTTAGGAGTCCGAGATTTCGTAAAACATATCTTTACAAAATGCCTCTCTGTGAGTCTGTCTGTCTGTATGTATGTGACACAAATTTTGTGGGTGCTCTATCTCAAGAACTAACGCACGGAATTTTATAAAGATTTACATTCAGTTAGTCCCTGATATAAATTGGCACTGATTAGTGTAAATTGCTCTACAGGTGGCGCTGCTATGCACCATTTTTCACGATATCCCGAATAGCTCAATCTCCATAACTAATGCTCGGATTTTCCTCAAACTTCAGATTCTGTTAGTCCTTGACATGAATTGACGTTTTATGCATTTTGTTGAAAAAATCACTCAACAGTTGGCGCTGCTATGCTGCATTTTTTTGCAATTTCCGCAATAGCCCTATCTCAAGAACAAATGCTTCAATTTTCAATAAACTTCAGATTCAGGTATACCTGGATATCAATTAGTGCTGCTTATGTTTTGAATTAAATCCCTCAGCAGGTGGCGCTGCTATGCTACATTTTTCAGAATTTTCGCTATACCCCTATCTCAAGAACTAATGCACGAATGTTCGTCAAACTTCAAATTCAGATATACTTTGATAAGAACTGGTGCTAAATTGATGTAATTTCTTGTACTATTTAAATGATTTAATTGACGTGATATATATAGAAGATTGTTTTGTGATGGCCACAACATACTAGTTTATTGTTGAAAATGTATTAAAATTTAAATTTGGCTTATGAACATATGTAATAATGGAACAAATTTTTGTGAAATTCATGGAATAGAGACTTCAATTAAGATAATTGTAATTAAAAAGGATATTTCATTTTTTAAACACGTAGCAACAATCTATTGAGCGTAATAAGTATGGTCTAATAAAACAATAATAATAATAATAATTGTGATCTCATCGTGTACCACATTTGTAGAATTTAATATATGCGGATAATTAAAAGTCCTATTAATTAACACAAATTTATATGGGGAGAAATAAAAAAAAATAGAAATAAAAAAATAATCTAAAAAAAGCTTCTAAATTGTTAAAAGCTAATGAAAAAAAAATTATTTGCTGAAATTCTTATCTTTTAGTGACTCTAATCCACGTTGGATACAATTGACACAAAGTTAAAAAAGAACTGAAAAACTTTATTCATTTTTTAAAATTTCAATTTGATGTCATGTTTTACGAACAAAAAATTAAATAAAGAAGATTGTATTCATTTGTATAAGTAAATAACATAAAGAAAATTAAAGTGAAATATCATTTACCCTTTCAAGAGCGGTGGCTAGACAGTCTAGCCACCTAAGTTTAATTACAAAACAGCTAAATGGCACCAAAAATACTTGAATAAATTTTTCCTTTTATTATAAAGTGCAAATTAGCAGGTTTTTATTTTTTAAGAAAATCGTTTGAATGTTCTGGTGTCAGTTAATTATTTCATCGGTTTACGAATAGAATTATTCTGCCCCTGAAAAGATTAAGTATTAAAGTATTCATTGAAGCAGTAGCCAATTTCTTTAATGCATTTTTAAAGGATAAGGTATATTTCTGGTTATGAATGTTGCACTATTAAAATTTTGTAGCAAACTGTTCACCGACCGACTGTTTTTTTTTTAAATAAAGGATACTGGATCATATTATTAAGCGTATCTGATCATATTATTGTCATTTTATGGTCAGTATAAAGTTAATTGCGGCTATGTAAACATTTTCAATAAAAATGATCAAATAAATGGGTAAATGTTTGAAAATGTTTATGAGTGTGTCTCAAAGTTATGGCCGATTTATGTTTCTGCATTTTTGTATCTTTAATCGTCTTCTATATTAATAGGGGTTTTTAATAAAATAAATAACGCATCTGAATTGATATATTTGGGTTACTTCTTATGAATTCAATAACACTTACAGATTTTATTAAAAATCTGTGCAAGATATTTTAAATAGAAAACTAATACTACCAATACTAAGATGAAAATTTATTATTATAATTTCCACGTATAATACATATTTCTTTTGACATATTTTATTTGTTGTTTTTATTAACCTTTAAATTTTATTTTTCTTTTTTCTACACTTCTTTACATTTCAGATTCTGAATTTTTAAAACAAAATATTACTCAAAAGAATAATTCTAGAAAATTCATATTGTTAACGTAATGCGTATTGTTAACGTATTAAAATGTTAAAGTTATAAAGAAGTATTTCATTAGTTGATTTTTTATGCGTATAAAAATCTGATAATATTTTATTTATTTAATATTTTAATATTTCTTTTTAACGCTTTTCAACTTTCATGCATTCTGGACGTCTATCCACGCTCTAACTTCTGTAAATATGATCGGATTTCCATGAAATTGATAAACTTTATCTAGGGTCACCAAGGCATGTTTGGTATTGTATATGAACTAATTGGCATTAATAGTTCGTTTGCACGGGCATTCAAAAGAATTCCGTTAAATTATAGTTAATGGAAAAAAATCGTTTGCAGTGTTTTTTAATGATATTACGCTATTTCTATTGAAATTGATACAAATCACTGAATTTCACTACACGATTACTGCTATACAATAGGGCAATACAGTATATACAGGGCTGTCCAAAGAGTTCGGATAATTTTTGAATTGTACATGGGAACGGATGAAATTTGGGTTTTCAAATATGTTATGCGTTTCCATATGTTTGAATTAGACATAATATTTTAACTTATTAAACGGTGCCGTTTTGTATCATTATTCTGAATGTGTTGGAAAGTGTTTTATAATATATGCTTGACGCATGATTTTTTCTTTCTTGTTTAATATTTAAAACACACTAGATACTCATCAGCATACAAACATATAAAATCAATATAAATACTTTAAAAAGATTTAAAATACAACCGACGTTTCGGGCGTTGTTTTTACCATTTTCATGTGTTTTAACTTTCGTTTCGGAGTTCACTGTCGACACATCACGAAGCCATTGCTTGAAGGAAAAACATTTCTACGAATTACAAGAAATTTGAAAACACAATTTCATCAGACAGTTTGGCGCCATCTGTTGTTAAACCATAATATCAATATTTAGGTTTGAAAATGAAAGGTGAATTTAATTTTACAATTGTATTTCCTTTAAACTGTTAATCCAAACGTCAGAAATCTGAAATGAAATATTTTCATTGCAAACTTTACCTTTCCCTAAACTGATTTCTTTGGTTCTCTGATTAGGGCTCAACCCCTTTGCTTGATTATTCCCATCAGTTATTTTTTTACTGTATATTTTGCCTTATTTGTTCAGGGTATTTTCTTGACTCAGTTTTCTAAAAAAATTTGCTTACGAAAACTTTTGACATAAGATTAAAAATTCTGTAAAAGACGCTCGTCCCGAAGGGGTTAAAGAGTTAGAGTATCTTGAAATGATTTTTACATCCTCGAAATGAAATTTCATAACTTTGCCTTTAGAAACTAATATGGATAATGCTGTGAACTGTCATTGAATCTGAAATATTTTTTATGTTCTTTAACTCAAAATAATTGTTCTTTTTTATTTAAGATTTTAGTATGGAATTTATATATCTGCACGATGATGAGTATCTAGTGTTTTAAACATTAAATTAGACAGCGTAAGTCCAAGTTGATATTTACTTTATATTTGAACATTTAAAGAAATTTTTTGATGCCGCCTGGATTTGATTTCATCAGTACTTTCACAAAAAAATAATTAAGTAATGTTGTTCTTTAATCATATTCTTAAAGGAAAAACTACCGCAGTTAAAATGTCATTAAATGTCTTATTGAAACATCGAACTTGATTTTTTATGCGTATAAAAATCTGATAATACTATTTACGCTAAAAGAATTTCAAGTGGCAACTTTCGTGTAATATACATGCTATTTCCAACAATTTACGACTTAAAGAGACAGTGAATACAGAAGAACAACTGTATTACGTGTTACTCCGGAGTATATTTTTAATTATACCTAAAATAAATAAAAGTTTTCCAAAATTCTTCTGTCTTAAGAACTTTAACGGGAATGCTCTGCTCTTTCAATTCTTTAAAATTTATCAATTCACATTTAAATTATTTTTCATAAAACTAAATTTTCTAGAAAATATTGTACTGTTTCTTCAGTGCTAGTTAAGAAAGTGACTTAAATTGAAGTGATTAAAGCTCGAAATAAATAAAGAAATATATTTCTAAGAATTGAATGTAGAAGAAATATCTGTCAAGAAAATTAATTAAATCGTTAAACATAACAATATTTCAAAATCAATTTGAATTTCACAAACATAATGGTAAATGTAAGAATACATTTCCATTGTAAGATATTTTTGTAATAGTGAATATAAATTTAATTTTCAAAACATTTATATTATGTTATTATTTATCTCGCTAGCAGCAAAGAATTCGTACTGTATTATAGATACATAGATGTTGTTGAGATTAAATAGAAGACCATTTCTGAAATCGGGAAAACCATTTATGAAATTGACCAAAAGTGAAAATAATGTTGTTATAAACCGGATAATCTGTACAAAAACAATTAATATACTTATACCACCGATTTTCAGCGTCAATTGTGTATGAACTGTCGATATGATTTCTCTTTTTTGGCTCCCTAAATCTGGGCAATACTTTCTCTCAGAGACTTTGAAACCTTTCAACTAGATAATAATAATCGATGGATTAGGCAATTAGCAGAACCTTTGAAACACTCATTTAAATTGAGTTGAATGTATTTAGAATAACATGTTACGTATCTCGAATATTAATTGTCACTTTTAATAACAACAGTAATTCAATTTTTTTTATATTTTCGCACAATCTTCCTTGGGAAAGTCTTCAAGGCCTTGTACAATCCATGTCACAGCGTAAATCCATTTTTGATAAGATGCATATTATCTAGGATAATATTATGTTACTGAGAATAATTACATTGAGACTAATTCATTGGCATAAAATTTATGAGCAACATATGTTAGTATTGGTGTAAGATTTCATCGTTTTTAATTTGTTTTTGTTTTTTTTTCCTTTACTCTTTGCAAGATGTTACTCTGTTGCAACGTCGATTTTTTTTTTTTTTTTTTTTTTTTCTGTGGAGAGCAAGAATTTCCAAAAATACAAAATAATTAATACATCTCTAATGAATTTATACAAAAATGAATTACTAAAAATAAAAATTGATTTTACAACATTAAGCAAAAGAACGATTTAAATGTACTAGGAAATTTATTAAACTTATTCACCATTAATAGTTTTTCTGGGAATATTGCATTATTGATATGTTATTTCTATTTTTATTTTATACTACATAAATCAACAATGGATTAGAAATTTATCTATATTCATAGGATTAATTAAAATAAAAACTTTATGGATTCAAATAATTATAGAATAATTAAATCACCTAGTTTGATAAGGTTTTTTTTAAGTATGAATAAAAAAACCACCTTAATTATTTCACCTAATATTGTATTTGTGCTTTAGTAAGTACGAATAAAACATAAACATATTATATATAATTTTAAACAATAATATCATATTTATGCTTTATTAGGTACGAGTAAAAAACAAACATATGAAAGATTTTTTAACAACAATGTCATATTGAATTATAATATCCATTATGAAATAAAACATGTTATGTACTTAATGCCTTAAATGAAGCACTATAAGAAGAAAGTAATGTGAGAATAATGTAACAATAAAGACATAAGACCAAATATTGAAATGAATTTATTTTTAACGTTTTTCATAGCATTCAAACTCTACATTTAGGCAATATAACAGACAAAAATAATGAAAAGCTACAATAGTTCAAAACTAAAATAACTTTTATAAGCATTCAGTGCTTATATTAAATTTCAAGTCTAATTCCATGATTACAAATCATCTTGTTCCAAAAAAAGTTGGATGTCCTTGCTTAAATACGGGTTAGATTCCCTTAGAAAGACCCTCACGTAGGGCACTCCTCCGCTTCGGGCCTATATCGCTCCTGCTGTTATTTGGCCGTCATAAACAACACAAACACACACACAAAAAATAATAAAATAAAATAAAATAAAATAAATCCAAGTACGTTGATTTGGCGTGGATCCAGATTATTTAAAAGTCCCCGCATTGATTTAAGCTTGTAAAAAAGCGTGGACTAAAGCATTAAAAGAAACATTAGAATTTGTTCTGTGTTTATTCTAGAGACATGGCAACAGGAAATAAAAAAAAAGTATTATTTAAACTATCATTTCGAGATTTCTGAATTGTTTTTACAATGTATAATCATAATTTAATCAATATTAATTCACTAGTTGATTAAAGAAGATATATTTTAAAAATATATTATGCTCTTTATTTTTTACTTATATTTTCTACTTTTTAGAGTCTAAAATATTTCCCTGTTGAAGTTTCACGGCCAGATGGCATTTTTGGTCGAGTGTGGTTTGGCCAGTAATTAACTCATTGTTTTTGTAACCAGTAAAAAATTTCTAACCATAAAGATTACTTGATAATTTATCACGCGAGACCGGATAAAAAAAAATGCCTTAAAATTAACTTATTGAATTATAGTTAATTTCTAAAAATAATAAATGTTGTATTGTCATCGAGAGAACACAATGTAAATATTTCTTTTAACTCTGGCATACCAGGAAATGAGTGAAAAAAGAATTACAAAATTCGCATTTATATAAAAAAAAATCATTTAAATAAAACGCATAAAAATTAAAAGACCTACAAAACTGCTAATGATTCTTGAAAGCTGTATCAACAACGGACTTCACAAATAACCCATAGGTGCAAATCTTTACCTACTTAATATATATAACGGTCTGTTCATTTCGCTAAAAACCGCCGAAAACACCTAGTCAGGTTTAACCACGAGGCTTAGCTCAAACCCTCCCCAAACTGGCAGTGAATAAGCTGATTTCTATTCGGTCCACATGGTCAGCGTTTTGGTTCAGGGTTTGTGCGACTGGTCAGAATTTACTTGGACAAGGAATCAGCGTCCTCAGGTGATTGGCTCCATAGTTTAAACGCAAATGGGCTTACCTTATAGATCTGGTATGCCTCGGTACAAGTTCGTGATTCTATTTTCTGTTGCTCTGTTAAAAATCTTATTACAGTCAATATCTTATATTCAAAATGCACGAACAGGGTTTCAAATGTTATTTAATTTTAGCTTGTTAAATCTATTTTATATGCAGTAAAACCTCTGATTAGCTGACATCTCGGGAGCTCGGAATTTTTCCGAAAATAGGAGATGCCCGCTTTACACACGTAAAACGTTATATATGCACTTGCTGGGGATTAAAAATCTATCCGTTATTCACGAGTGTCTGTTATGGATGTTTTGCCATACATATATATATATATATATATATATATATATATATATATATATACATATATATATATATATATATATATATATATATATACATATATATATATATATATATATATATATATATATATATACATATATATATATATATATATATATATATATATATATATATACATATATATATACTTGTTTTTCTATACCGAACTTCGACATTTTGTACTCTTTCACATACTTCACATACTTTTCTTAAAAAATTACGATATATTATATCTCTTTTAAAGTGAAGGTTTTCTGGACGTCAAAAAATTTGTAAATTAATACTTTATTAATACTAATCGTTTATCGACAGAAAAAGGAGAAATACAATTTTTGTCCAGAACTTCCTTTATTAATTTTTTTTTTCTTATAGCATGACATAAAGGATGCGGTGAATAGGAAAAACCAATAACACGATTTATTTTTGCTTTTAAACTACGAGTAATAAAAGAAATCGAATAACTAAAATAACCCATAATTGAAATCAATTGTAATTTGAGCATGGCAGATGATGATTAATCTATCTTATTGTATTTCTAATCAATAGTGTAGCAATCTCAAATGATATTTTTGGTTATTTTATGTTTCATGTATCTTTGGTTATTTCTTTTGCCAGAAATCATCAGGATGAAATATATGCATTTTATATAACTTTCTGTTGTTATATAGATTATAAGTTAAATTAGTTTAAAAATGAAATGTTGTAGAAAATCTAAATTTATGTAATGGCTATGTACAATGCATTTGACCTTCGAAGAGATATTATACTAAATAAATCAAATATTGCGTCATAATTAAAATTTTGATTAAGAGACTACACTAGTCACGGGAAGAAACAAAAACGCTCATTTTAAGTCTACGGGAACGTTATATTCAAATATCTCGCTTGTATTTTAATAGTTTTATGCATAGGATAGCTGGGGTCTATCTGTAACCGGGCTAATTTTCACTTTTTCTATTTTGGTTACAGTTTTTTTACATTATGATAGTTTCAATTTCAGAACCAGTTCCAGCCGGTTCAGAAAATGAAAAGTAAAAACTAGGCCCATTAGTGATCACCTCAGCTTTTCTATGCAAAAAGTCATTCAAACATGTTAAAATACAATCAAAAAATTTAAAAATAACTTTCCCATAGGACCAACATTAGCCTCCGAGTCTTTTCGCGTGGCTAGGGTACGTTCGAGCTAATTCCTATGGCAGCGTTCTTTACAGTTTTATTGCTCACATTTAAATTTTAAATGATTTTTTTTCACAAGTACCTTATATAAACAAAATCATTTAAAAATATTTAAATGCGAGTGTGAAATCCGCAAAGATTTCTCCCATATGTTTAACATTATTGGTTTCGCTTCTCCACTTGATTAGTGTTATATTCACCCACACTGTAAAAAAAAATCTGTGAAGTTACTAAAGTTTTTCTAGGAAACTGGGATTCCTAGAACTTTTCATGTAACGGCAACAACAAAATTTCATGTAACACACACTTTTGCGCCGAAAATCAAAAAATCTGTAAGGTTACTAAGAATTTTTTTGGAAACTGGGATTCCGAGAACTTTTCATGTAACTGCAGCCAGGTTTACAAATAAAAGTTTAGTAAGATTACTGAAATTTCAGCAGGTTCATTTGTAAAGTTACAGATTTTTGTAGCTTTACAAAAACTAGTTTTGTAGATTTGCAGCTTTTTTCGTACAGTTACAGGTGAAAGTTTAGTAAGCATGTAACTTTACATCTGTAGAACTACAGATTTTTTTTTACAGTGCACACCACAATTTACAAAAAAAAATTATTTGTGATTGATATCTCTTTAAAATATTCTTGTATAAACGTATGGCTAAAATTATTTTTCTAAAAGTGGTGCCAGTAGAATAAAAAAATAGTCTCTGGCAAGAAAATGATTCCCAACTCATAATCAACTAATTAACTTTGCATTCTATTTCTAAATAACCTTTAGACAAATACATTTAATTCACAAAACGTAAATCAAAATAAATATCAAAATAGGTCATTTATTTACATACACGATTATGAATAAAATAACAAACATTTTCTCGAGATGGTTATACAATAAACAGCTTAAAAAAATTTCAATTGGGTTGTAATTTTAGTCTGGAAGTGACAATCATAGTTAAATATACAAAATACTGACAGGAATTATATAAAACGTACTGAAGCAAACTTCGTTTGTCTTTAAAACAATTATATAATTTCTAAATAAATCTATTAAAAAAAAATACTTTAACTCTAGGTATTCTGCATTAATGTTGTACTTTAAAAATATTTATAAAGAAATAAAAATACTGAAATTATCTCTACCTGCATTATTACTGATTACCCGTTATACTTTACGCGTTTTTATTTATAAATAAAGTGATATATAAATGTAAAATAAAGAATGTAATTTTTTTATTATTCATTTAGTTAAAACTTTGTTCTACGATTATGGGCTGATTCCTTTTAATGCGTGCAATATTTCTAAATCAAGAATAATATTTTGAAATAGTGAATATTATTCAGTAAGTATAGACATTAATCACAGAACCTGATTTAGGATGATATTTTAGGATTTCTTCAAGCTTTCATTAAATGCACTGCATTCCAATTACAACACATTTCTGCAGGTATTCAGACACGTTAGGTACAATGAAATCCGAGTTTTACGTTGTGTTTCGCTAATTGCTCAATAGTCATGAAACTCTATTGGAAAATCAATAAAAATCTATATAAGTAGGGTGAATGAAAATGCAATTTAAAATTCAACAATTTTTATTTTAGAAACAAAATATGGAATGTAGAAAATATAAACTTTTCATTAATTAAAATTGGTCTTACTTATTTACTTTCATCTGAAGTGAAGAAAAATTGCTATCAAAATTATCCTTATCTAAAGGAGTAATATTTTTTTTTGTTTTATACTTTTCAAAAAGTAATGACATATAAATGTAAAATAAAGAAAATAATAGCGTTGTCATTAATTTTATAATACATTTAAGTTAAACGTTGTCCAATAAGCTGATCTCGCAATTTCATATGTACTGATTCCTACTATTATAAAAATGATTTTAAATCTAGAATAATTTTTCTAAGTACCGAATATTATTCAATAATAGTCACAATAATCACAATAATCACAAAAACTGTCGTACCGAGTAAAAGAAAAATTATGTTTATTTTACAGAAAAGTATTGTAAGCTAGGATTTCCATACGTATAATTGAATCTTAAAAGTGTAATCTTGTCTTATTTTCCGACATGTACGGTTTTGTTTTAAACATTATCTGCAAATTTTCACGTGACTGAAGGAAGCCCTTTAAATATGTGGTCTGGCTATCAATACACAACATACAAATGTGTTGATTCTAAAGAAAAGTAATGCCAATAAGTAATTCGGTTTAAAAAAAAAAGAAAAAAAAAAGATTCATTTTATGAAAATAATCTGTATTTATTATGAAAACTATGTTTGTTATTAGAGTTTGTAATTAAATTAACTATATATATTTTTTGCATAAGCAGTTAGCTAGATTTGCGGAGGCGTCATTGTATTTCCTGTACATTTGGGGGGGGGGGGGGGCTTTTTGCAGGCAATAAGACAAGTTTGCACAAAGAAAATGAAAGTTAAATGCTGGGATTCATTGATTGCTCAATATTCGTTCAAATGTGTTACGACTAAAAGGACCTTAAATTGTCAAATACAAAATGTAATAATCACAGCAGATCTTTCTTCTCTTATTTTCCATTCATCTCAAACGTTGCATTACAAATACCTCACGATAAAAAACTTTATTGTTACTAAGAAGTGCAAAAATTCTACATCCATATTAATATTTTCAAAGGTTAAAGATTATTCACTAAGTACAAAGAATATTTACAAAAAGTGGCGTAGGATAATAGCTAGACTTTCATTAAACATGTTGGATTGAAATTGATATGAATTCTCGTAGGCAATGGGGATGTTTCTATTAACCCAATGCAAATTTGACTTTAGGTTTCATTAAATGCTCAACATTCGTAAAAATGTTTTCGGGAATTATCAGAACTATTAATCAGATTTTTCCTTTGACTACGGGTTCGGACATTCACCTAATATTTGATAAAATAAATTTGTATGGCACATTTTTATTCAGTAAAGTTCTAGAAATAAATACCAATAATAACTAAAGTTTCAACTAATATTTAACATTTTAAAATTAGTTTTACGATGCATACGTCACTTTAAAAGAAAAATTTCTAAATGGCCACTTTGCGATCTAGGCTGGGCAATGTGACCAGCATATATAAATGAACAAATCACATTGATTCAGGATTTATACTTAATCATCGCAGGCTAAAGTTGGCGCACATTAAGAATAACTATTATGTTTTGCAATATTTTAAGTATTAAATCGTTAAATATTTAAATTAATCAGTGATGAGTATCAATATGACGAATGGAGGAATACAAGTTCCCCCAGCAGACATGCAGGCTGCAAATATCAAGAGTAAGCCTTCTGTGAAGAAGTTATGCCCGACCTTTTTTCTTTCATTAAAAGAAAATACTTTTGAGTAGTATTGTGTTCTGAAAAGTGAATAAAAATCGTTTCCAGACAAAGTTGCCGTCTGGTCATTTTACCCGATATCTTTGTGGCCACCTTGAAATGAAGGCACTACAAAAACTGTGGCGACAGCTTCTCATCTGCACAAATTAGGGCTATCAAACACACATCATTTAAGAGGCACGAGGCACTTGAGTTTATCGAAACAATCAAAAACATCGCCTTCTCCAAAGTACCAAAACACAAGCAATATGCAATTAAGATCTTTTTCCTCTTTCAGCCTAAAGTATATAGGTTTAACCACATTATCCAGAAGAATAAATGCTGCATATACAAAGTTAATATTTAAATTTTAAATTTAAAAATTCATGTGGCTAATATGTGATGAAGTGCTGCGCGCATGATAAAACTCTAAATGATGCATATAGAAAGAAATTTTTGAACAAACATAAATCATATCATACCTATTTCTAACTTAAAACCAAAATATATGCAACAAGTTTTGTTTAAAATTTAATTTTAGCACAAAATAAAAGAAAATTCAAAACTGTGAAAAATATTTTCAAGTTTTTAAAATGCAAAAAAATAAATAACCAAAATATGTGAATTGTTTGGGGTTTAGCATGTTGACTATAAATAAACGCATATTTGGTTAATTCTTTTAAGCTGTAGCTGACATAGCTCAAAAGTAACAGTGCGCACAATCTCCAAATTACTAATCTGAGAATACGCTTTTTTTTAAATTTCAATATCTACGGACATTCATTTATACCCACCATTAATAAATGATTATAACTCAAAAAATAATGCAGATTTTTGAATGGATTTTTTTGCATAACGTTAAGAAATTTTAAATTATGCAGAATAAAACAAAAACCGAAAACTGATTTTTTGAATGTTTAAAGGTCCTGTGACCTCTTAAGAATTTATTTCATATAGATCAATAATACAGAGCAAATAATTTTAACACCATATATTATTAATCTATAATCAAGAGATTATACCACTTGCTTAATATAAAAAATGTGAAAAAAAATCAGTTAAAAACTAAAAAAAAGTAACTTTCCTCTTGAAAATCGCAGACAATATTACCAACATCTGTGACGACCGTTTCGCCGATTTCCAGAGTGGCGGTGGCACTATACAGCTGAAAAAACTCAAATGGACACTTTGCCCTCACTGGCCTCTTTACCCTTTCTTCCTCAATACGTCTCATTGAACTATAATTTTCTTTAATCGTATAATTATAGTAAAAAAAATTCCACAAACTTATACTAGGATATTTCAAAAGAAATCTACAACAAAGAAAAATGTTTGTAAATTGTTATGCGATGGAATATAAAAATAGTCGCAAAACCGGGCAGAGTGTTGAGCATGAAGATTTAATTTAAAATTCACCAATTATTAATTTAGTTAGTATGAGATATATAGAGATATTATCACGAAGACAATGAGGGTGTTTTTTCCTTATCCGATTCAGGACTGATTTTGTTTGTTTTTACATTTAAAAAAACAATTTAGGTTTAAAAATTTAAAAATAGCTATCCGAGTCACAAAGTTTAAGATTTTCTTAAATTGAATGAATATGCCATTTACTGAAATTTAAAGAAAATAGTTACTTTACGTACGATTAATATGACAATAGGCTAAGGAAAAACCTTTGAAGAAAAATTAAAAACGTTACATTGCGACAGAATTTAAATAGCTTAATATATTATTAAAATTAAATTGACTTAACATTTTCCGAATATTTTTGATTTTTTTATCGTAGAATAATGCTTCGGGAAATTAGTGCTTACTTTAAATTTAAGTGAAAAATCATATGTTTAAAATGAATCTCTAAAGGTACAAAGAGATTTGAACAAATGTTTTATTACTATATCCTGAAACATAAATTAAATGACAATATTAAATTTGGAGACATTTTATCATTACTACATGTTAAATAATTGTCAAATCAAAATAAAAGTAATTTAAATTGAACGGTACTGTTAGGTCTTGTTAGTCCCGGAAGGATTAACATAATACAGTTTTGAAGTTACGTTTCATTAATTACTAAATATTCATTAAAATGTACTCTAGAACTATCAGAAGTATTAATGTGATAACTCTTTGACTAAGCTTCCGGACATATACGCCCCGGTGAACTACTTAAAAATGTATATTCGTATCACTTTTTGAAAAAAAAATATCTCCTACATATTTCCACCAGGATGTTTAAAAAATAAATCTACCAAAAAGAAAACTGTTTGGATATTGTGGCATATTGAATATAAAAATAGTCACAAATACTGGCCAGGAATCAAATGACTAAGCATGAAAATCCAATCTAAAATTCACCAATTATTAATTTAGGAAAGACGTTAACTAAAGGTACGTAGCACTGTTATAAACTAAAGTTTAAATTTATTTTTCATTTCCTTCCCCTGGAATTTTTATAAAAAAAATATTGAAAATATCTTCATCTAAATAATTGAAAATGTTATTTTACTCTTTTACATTTGGTGTATTTTCCCTCTTAAAAAAAAGTAATAACTACGAAATATATAATGTAATTATATATGCATATATTTTATTTTGCTTTTTTTCTCAAACAGTATCTATAAAACTGACTGTGCTTTATAAATTGATTTATATTAATACATGTAACAATTATAAATACATATTAAAATAATGAAATACTGAACATTATTCAAAATGCAGTAACAGTAATCCAATAAATTGCCATAGAATGATAACTAGATTTCAGTAGGAACCCATTAAACATGTCTGGACTGATAATAAATTCTTCACGGTGGTAATAAGACACGTTTTCCTCTATGGAATGTGTGCTAGCTGATGGGTTTCTGTAATTGCTCACAATTCATAAAAATGTATTGGAGAATTAATGTCAAATGTATGTCTGATTCACTATTAAGCACGAAAACCTAAAATTCAAAAACTAGTCTTTTACAAAGCTTGTGAAACATAGAAACAATAAGCATTGTCATGATTAACTTTTCAAATTGTTTTATTTATTTATTTGTATTTAATATTTGATTAGCATATTTTTTTTCTTACTTATTTGGCATTATTTATTTATTTTTCAATCACTGTTTAACACAGTTATTAAGTTTTAAGAATATGAATCCCCTTCAGAAACAACTTAATTGCTTAACCAGTTATGTTATTTAATCAAAATTTATAGGGGTATTCACGTGACATTAAATATGTTATTTTGTCTTAAATTGGCTATTGGCATTTAATAAATCCAGATAATGGGCTGTACAAAAAAAAAAAACTTAGGATGCCTATCCTACATGGACGCCTAAGTCGAATGTTTGTAGGAGTCAATGGCTTGAAATTCAGTGGGATATTCATGAAATACACGACAAAGTTCCCTAAATAAAGAACTCAACTATATAATATAATTACATGTAATGAAAATACAAATTCAATCATTGTTGTAGATAATTTATGGCATAGATGCTTTTACGATACAAATTGTTCACATATGAAAGTTTATCAGATAAAAAAACAAACAAAGATATGCTATTGCATTAGAATTGACACTTTTTTTCAAAACGTCCGATTCAACCACTATTACATAGCGATGAAATGTTCTTGCAATTAAGTTTAAATTTTGGAGCTTTCTGAAGAAGAATCTTAATAAACTTTACCAATCCCCCATTTGAAGAAACCTATATCTTCATTTTAAACTCGTCTTCTGCAGAGTGCTTGCTGGCGCAGTGGTTAATAAGCTTGATTCAAGACACGTGACACCGGGATGGAAATGGATGTTCAGTGGATGTCTTTGGATATTCATATCCAATCAGATCTACTGAAAAACGAGAGACGTATTTTTTTTTTCCTTATCAGATAAAAAAAAACAAAGATATGCTATTACATAAGAATTGACACCTTTCTTTCAAAATGTCCGATTCAGCCACTATTACATAACGATGAAATGTTCTTGCAATTAAGTTTAAAGTTTTTTAGGTTTCTGAAGAAGAATCTTAATAACCATTACCAATCCCACATTTGAAGAAACCCATATCTTCATTTTAAACTCGTCTTCTGCCAAGTGCTTGCTGGAGCAGTGGTTAATAAGCTTGATTCAAGGTGCGCGGACCCAGGGTGGAAATGGATGTTCAGTGGATGTCTTTGGATGTTCATATCCAATCGGATCCACTGAAGAACGGGAGACGTATTTTTTTTTTTATCAGATAAAAAAAAACAAAGATATGCTATTGCATAAGAATTGACACCTTTTTTTCAAAACGTCCGATTCAATCACTATTACATAACGATGAAATGTTCTTGCAATTAAGTTTAAATTTTGGAGCTTTCTGAAGAAGAATCTTAATAAGCTTTACCAATCCCCCATTTGAAGAAACCAATATCTTCATTTTTAACTCGTCTTCTGCCAAGTGCTTGCTGGCGCAGGTTAATAAGCTTGATTCAAGACGCGTGACCCCGGGATGGAAATGGATGTTCAGTGGATGTCTTTGGATGTTCATATCCAATCGGATTTACTGAAGAACGAGAGACGTATTTTTTTTATCAGATAAAAAAACAAAGATATGCTATTGCATAAGAATTGGCAATTTATTTTCAAAACGTCCGATTCAACCACTATTACATAACGATGAAATGTTCTTGCAATTAAGTTTAAATTTTGGAGCTTTCTGAAGAAGAATCTTAATAAGCTTTACCAATCCTCCATTTGAAGGAACCCATATCTTCATTTTAAACTCGTCTTCTGCCAAGTGCTTGCTGGCGCAGTGGTTAATAAGCTTGATTCAAGGCGCGCGGACTCGGGATGGAAATGGATGTTCAGTGGATGTCTTTTGATGTTCATATCCAATCGGATCCACTGAAGAACGAGAGACGTATTTTTTTTATCAGATAAAAAAACAAAGATATGCTATTACATAAGAATTGCCATCTTTTTTCAATACGTCCGATTCAACCACTATTACATAACGATGAAATATTCTTGCAATTAAGTTTAAATTTTGGAGCTTTCTGAAGAAGAATCTTAATAATCTTTACCAATCCTCCATTTGAAAAATCCAATATCTTCATTTTAAACTCGTCTTCTGCCAAGTGCTTGCTGGCGCAGTGGTTAATAAGCTTGATTCAAGACGCGCGGACCCGAGATGGAAATGGATGTTCAGTGGATGTCTTTCGATGTTCATATCCAAGCGGATCCACTGAAGAACGAGAGACGTATTTTTTTTTTAATGGATTTTTCAGGTAACGGAAATTTTAAGACCTAGAACGGAAAAAGGAACGAAAATTTCTTAATTTCCGGTCATTCATATCGGTAGCAGTGCTGCCAGGAACATTTCTGTGAGTTGAATTAAGTATTTCTGAGCGTGAAATAAAGAAACAAACATAGCACATTTTTAAACATTATTTTATATAATTAAAAATATATTAAAAACTAATTAATTTCATTACTTTCATTCAAACAATAGTCATTTGGTGGTGTTTTTCAGTTAGAAATAAAATTAACATAATAAGTATATAATAATATAAGAAGAGAAATGTAGGGCAGGGCTTGAAATTCAATTTTTCATACGAGGGGAGTCTTCCTACCAAGATTTATAAATGGAGGGGAGTTGAGCTATTTGGGAGGGAGAAAAAAATATGAAACCCACTGTTATTTTACGTGCTTTTTAAAGATTTGTATTAATTATTTTGTTATGTCTGTATTAATACAGGCATGACAAAATACCATTGAAGCAATTTATATCAACAACTCAGAATAATGATGCAAAATATTTTTTTATTTAAAAAAAATAAGAAAGCAGGGGTGATTCTGAGTAAAAAAAAAAAAATCTGAAACTGACAGCAAATTTTCTGAAAGGTTACAACAGAGGGGGTGAAGGGGAGATCACTCCCAGCACTAGCTTTGCGTTTTTTCTTGCCCCTTTGACGAAATTTCCGTTTTTTTTCGATATTTTGACGAAATTTGCCGTTACTTCGCGATCTTTTCACGAAATTTGTCGTTTTTCCGCGATCCTTTGACGAAATTAGAGTTTTTTGCGCGATTCTTTGACGAAATTTGCCGAGTTTTTTTCGTGATCCCTGGACGAAATTCGCGATTCTTTCACGAAATGCGTGTTTTTTTCGCGATCCTTTGACGAAATGCGCATTTTTTTCGCGATACTTTGTCGAAATTCGCATTTTCCCGCAATCTTTTGACGAATTGCGCGTTTTTTTCGTGATCTTTTGACAAAATTCGTGTTTTTTCGCGATTCTTTGATGAAATTCGCGGTTTTTTCTCAGCGGCCGTTTGACTAAACACTAAATTCGTGTTTATTCCGCGATCCTTTGCCGAAATTAGCTTTTTTCCGCGATCCTTTGCCGAAACTCGAATTTTTTCCGCGTTCCTTTGCCCAAATTTATGATTTTTCTGCTATCCTTTGATGTAATTTGCGTTTTTTGTGATCCTTTACCGAATTTCAAGTTTTTTCCCGCAATCTGACGAAATTCACGTTTTCCGCGATCCTTTGACAAAATTCGTGTTTTATTCGCAATCCTTTGCGACAAAATCGGCGATTTTTTACTCGAACGATTGACAAAATTGATTTTTTCTGCGATCATTTGTCGAAATTCGCGATATTTTTCTGTTGAACTGATGACCGATTTTTCACAATTTTCGGAAAATCCGTAACAGAATCACCCCTGAATTCGCCAATCGGTCGCGGACACTTGTCAACTGATCTCGAGAAAAAAAATAATGAAATTTGTCTATCGGTCGCATCGAAAATTCGTGAGTTTCAACGATATTTCGCAGTAAAACAAAAACACCGCAAAATGTGTTAATTAGTCGTGCGAAAATATCGGGAAATTTGCAAGGCGTTCACGGAAATTAATCGTAATTTCAAAATGCAAAATTTTCAGGAAAATGGTGAAATTTTTTGGACGGGAATCTCCCGCCCACGATATTATTTTGGGTGGGATTTCAAAATTCTGGGCGCGAATCCCGCCATCCCGCCCTGAAATTCAAGCCCTGTAGGGTATATGTACATTTTTTTACATTATTATAAATTTGTTGTCATTTCATAACATAATAAATATCATTTCAAAACAGAATATATTTCATTAATGTTGTTTAGTTTCGTTTAACAACTTTTTCACAAATTAAACATTTCCAAACATTTCACACAATCAGATCACGTAGAAATCTCTATACGTATTACAATCAATGATAAATGTTGGATGTCGTTCCTTTGGCTAAAGTAATTACTTTGTAGCAACCATGAAGTCATTTGGGTTATCTACAAAGCTGCAGAATGATATATTTAGAAACCTAAATTAATATCTCCGCCCATTACGCTTTCGTCTTTCAAGATATTCCAGTTAAAAGTAATGAACGGGGAAGTTTAACACTGTCCAACATTCGAACAATAATTGAATGAAGAATGTTTTGTGTCGATAATGAGACCAGAATATCTTTACAACATCATTACATAAAAAGGAGTGAAAGGTAAATTTCTCCTCATTATGTGGAAAAAAATTACAAATGATGTAAAGATTTCTTTCTAGATTATTACTATAGAATACTTCAAATTTATTAATAAAAAAGAGTTATTCGTTTCCAAACATACCAATGATTAATTTGTTGATACGATATCTTAATTTTGTAAAGCAATATTCTCAAATCTGTACAATAAATAAAAGTTCTGAATAACATTTAAAATTGTTCAAAAGAAAAGGAAATGAGAAAAAAATAATAGTAAATTTAGTTATTATAATTTGTGAAAATAAATAAGGTCTGTTTAATTTGTCTTTGTTAGTGTCTATACACATATAACGTTATACACTTTTTGGTAATTTTAAACCCCGCCCTCTACTCCCTCTTACGATTACATACGTTCTCATTCCTCGCCTCCCCGCCCCCCGTCATAATGATATCGTTATCAATGTCTAAAAACTATTTTGAATGTTGCAATTTTTGTTCTGTTCCTTGCAGTGATATACAGATATAGATATAGATTTATTTTTTGAGTACTTTATTGATTCAAATGAGAAGAAGTTAATAAAATTTCACAATTATATATGAAATAATTTTATATCAAAGAAAACTTAAAAAAAGAAATACTTTTTAAAAGTATTTAATAATAAATTGTTGTTCCATAATGCATTCAACAGTAATAATGCTTTCTTGCACTTGCCGCGGCAAGGAGAGGAGGGAGGGCAGGCAGAACTTTGTATCAACAAAACAGGTGCATAACATTCTTTCTCCTTTTTGGTGCGTTCGTAATTATATAAATCCGTAGCACCTATAGTCGTCGTTTAGTCCGTCTGTCTGTCCGCATATAACAGCGCAAAAACTACCCAATCGAATCGTTTGAAATTTAAAATATATAATTTTTGCATAATTTTATCGAGTCATTTCAAATTTTATGAAAATTGGATGTATAGTTTAATTACAGGGACAGTCAAAAGTTTTCTCTTATATTACGGCCAATGGGAAAAATTATTGCGAGTGCATTTTAATAATGTTACAGCCTTCCGAATGGTCTGAAATTTTAAATATATAATTCTTGCAAAATTTTGTCAAGTCATTTCAAATTTTATGAAAATCGGATGTATAGTTTAATGGCAGGGCCCGTCAAAAGTTTTCCGTCACATAACGGCCAATGGGAAAAAATTATTTCAAGTGCATTAATGATGTTATAGCCTTTCGAACAGAATGAAATGGATATTCACTTACAAAGTGCACTAAAATATATATTCAGAACAATGTGCGGCGCAAAAAATATTTATAAGACTAGTTATAGTACGAACGCACCTAATTTGCCACGTTTGACGAGCAATTTCCAACTAGTTTTACTGGTAAACACAAGTATAATTTCAAACATACTTCTCACCTGGTTTCTTTAACAGCGGATTATATATGCACACGCATATAACAAATGATTAGTAATGCCAAAAGTTGAGATATTCCCTATTTTGGAATTAAATAATTTCATAATCACTTCATGATTTTAATAATAACTTTGCATTTTCATAAAAATAGATAACATACTAAAAAAGATTGCAGACATTCTTGATGTAAAGAACAACTTACAAATAAAAAGAGAAAATATTTATGAAAGAACAAATTACAAATAAAAAGAGAAAATTTTGTTGGATCAAAAATAATAACGATGTTAAAAGACAATCCCCCTCTCCCAGCGCTATCTTACGATATCATGCGCAGTCTCCTCCTCCCCCTAAAGTGATAACGTTATATATGCATAGCCCCTTACGTAAAAATTTAAAATAACTAATATTTAAAATTTAAATATTTAAAAACCCAAAAATCACATAGTAGAAATTGTGCACGTTAAATTTTATTGACATGAATAAATGGATTTTAGTGACATAAACACACTGGTAGGGTCGAATGTATGCCAATTTTTTTAAGGCCTGAATATAAAATTTTAATGTCAGTCAAGTGTAATGTAGTAGTATAAAAGCATTAGGCAAAAGTTGATAGAAAATACTTATTATTACTTATATTACTTTTATTATGTTATACTTATATGGTATTAAATCGATTTTAGTTATACATTGAAAAACACAAACCGAGGAAAATGAATTTAAAAATTTAGTTTCACTTTAGTTAGAATCTATTAAAAAAAAAAAAAAAAAAAAAAAACGCCCGCAGTAAAAAGCTTCTTTAAAATATTTATAATCATCTTAAAATTTCGTATTTTTCCAGAATATGCTAAGTGCGTCTCAATAAACATTAAAAGGGAAAAAAATGAAGTTTTATAGTATTTTAAAATAAATAATTATTGTTTAACGTCTAATATACGATTTAAAAATAGAAAAATATATTACACTTCATCAGACATACAAGTAAAAATTACATAAATACATTTAATACAATTAAAAAGCGAACGTTTCGAGCTAAAATTTAGCTCCTCATCAGTGCAATAAATAACATTCAACTGACCAGAAAACTACATATCATGCTTACAGTTAAAAATTATTAGCAGTTAAAATTAAATAAAGTATGAAATATATCAAAACAATGCTGTGTATTCAGGTGGAAGTGCACATGATTCATTTATCGGCGAAGTTTGATTACGAGTGAACCCATCTTGCAGAAAAACTCTACATTTAACATTATTGCAACCGGATCTGATAACTTTCATATTTGTAAAATCTGGGATATGATCGGTATATAAAAAATGCTGTACAGTTTTAGACTGTAGGCTTCCAGATTTGTAGGCACGTTTATGTTCGGCAATGTTTTGAAAAATTTACTTTGCAAATATAAACCTAAAATTCTCCCCTTACTAAGAATCGGTTCAATTTACAGTATCCCATGTAAAGATTGCGAACCGGTATATTGGCAAAACTGGTCGTACTTGTGCTATTCGCCTTGCCGAACATATGCCTACAAATCTAGAAACCTACAGTCTAAAATTGTACAGCATTCTTGAGATACCGACCGTATCCCAGATTTCGCAAATATGAAAGTTATCAGATCCGGTTGCAATAATGTTAAAAGTAGAGTTTTTCTGGAAGATGTATTCACTCGTAATCAAACTTCGCTGATAAATGAATCATGTGCACTTCCACCTAAATACATAGCATTGTTCTGATATTTTTTATGCTTTATTTAATTTTAACTGCTAATAATTTTTAACTGTAAACATGATATGTAGTTTTCTGGTCATTTGAATGTTATTTATTGCACTGATGAGAGGCTAAAATTTAGCTCGAAACGTTTGCTTTTTAATTGTATTAAATGTATGTATGTAATTTTTACTTCTACGTCTGATGAATTGTAATATATTTTTTATTTTTATAGTATTTTCTTCATATGAACGGTACTATGTTCTCTTCAGATATATTAAGAAATATTATTATTTTATTCATTATTTAATATTTTATTCTATATAGCATGGAATTGTTTGTAAAAAGAAAATGGCTGATTCCATATTTCAGACCCAAACGTACGGATCATATCTATAAATTAAATTTTCTAAATAGTTAGTCTGAAACCTAATTTACAAATTATTATTAGGTAAAAATTTTGACGATTGTTATATATTATCATTTCAGTATTACACAAAAAGTAAACATGATTCAGATAAAATAAATGTACTAAAAGCATTTAAAGCTCCCCCCCCCCCCCCCACCTCGCCCCAAAATAAATACTTTTAATAACTCGGAAAAAATATTAGCTCACAATTATTTAACTTTTTTTAACTACGTCTAAAAAATTATGGAAAACTGAGCAATCTTAATTGATGTTTCTACACTAATTTTTTTGTGGGTTTGTAAGTAATTTCAATGAAAAGAAATATCTAAAATTATAAGAGTTTTTAAGATGAATAGTTTTTTTATTTAAACTGTATAACTTTATAAACGAAGAATCACTTTTTCGTTTAATTTATAATATCGACATTTAAAATACAAACAGTAAGTTAACTATTAGGAAATACGTATTTTCTAACGCATTGAATGATTTATCGAATATAATAATTTTTACCAGAATCGTCTTACACAGTCTGGCAGTTTGAAGATCGGTTTTAAATTGCGCTATACAAAACATCTAGGCTAAATAAAAATAAAGTCAAAACGTACAGTCGTGGAAAGAGAAAGTAAATACCCCCTACTAACTCCTCAACAAATTATCGTAGAAGAAAGTTACTGGTACCGAACAATTGGAAATAAAGTCTACTTTTAAATGATGTACATAAAATTTGCTTAGGGGGCCATCTACATATTAAAACGAAGAATAATTTTGTTTTTGTTTTTTCAATAGCAGTACACAATTCTGACAGCATAAATAAACTCTACACATTTCAATTAGCCTAAAAACAAATTTTTATGCAATTCGTACCATAAGTTTCTGAGAAATTAATTATTTTAAAACGGGCGTATTTTAAGGGCTGTATCCAAATTGAAGTTCGGAACTTGATTGTTAACCGAGAGATCCCCCATCTTGATGAATGCACCTTAGGAAGTCAATGAAGCCTGCTAGATTACAGGACAGAAGAAGAAATTTCAAAATATCTAGTCACTTCTATTATAGGTGGCTCCTTAAGTCATCATTTTGCCGTATTGTAAGCATAATTTGAAAACTACTTGGAAGAAAAATGTGAAATTTTGGATTTCCATAAAGCAGGACTTAATAAATCTAAATCCACCAAAAAAATATACGTTGCAATTCATAATTTTATCGAATATTAATTTCATAATTCATAATTCATATCATAAAATTATAAAAATTGCAAATTCAGCGCATTTATGTTTGGGTATATTAGTATTATTGCTACACAAAAAATTAACACATTAGGAGCATAATTTCTGGAGATATAAATAAAAATATGAAAATGTAATTTAACATTACAATTAACACAATTTTAAATGTTTATAATTCAAAAACTTATCATTCAAATGACTTGAAATTTGGTGTCTAAGCATAGTTTGAACCGAAGATTTGAAATATCTCGTTAAAATTGGGTATTGTCATTCAAAAAAAATGAAATTTGGATTCGTTTTAATATGTAGATGGCCCCTAAGCAAATTTTATGTACATCATTTAAAAGTATACTTTATTTCCAATCGTTCAGTAACAGTAACTTTCTTCTACGGTAATTTGTTGAGGAGTTAGTAGGGGGTGTTTGCTTTTTTTTTTCACTACTGTACATTTTGTTTGAGTCCTGCCTTAGTATGAGTCACAAACCTATTGTTCAACAATTCTTAACCCTTTCGAGATTTAATTTAAGAATTTGATTTCAATTGAACTGTAGCCAAACATCAATATATCTTTTATCACAATGGAAATTCTTCTTTTGTGTTAAAGAAAAACCGCTTTTCAATTTAAAAGCGATTTCTTTGAATGTATTCCTAAAGAAAGTACTCAGACCGGAAATTGTACTTTTAAATTTTTACACGTTCTCTACATTAGAAAAAACATTTTATCGATAAGTACACTGTTTTGAATCTCTTGTGTTCTTTGATATCCAAGACTTCTGAACTCGTATTATTTATAAGCAATTACATAGGATATATTTAATTTTTAAAATGTTTCAAAAAATGAAGTGTCGAGTGTAAAAAAAGGCTAAAAGACAGCATAATTTCTTAGAGAATACTGATTTAATATTTACTGATAAGTAGAGAATCCAATCTGGTATTTACGGAATACTGAACATTGGTCAACGTTTACGAAAATTAAAAAACTACCTATTGCAGAATTCCGGAGTAAATCACTTCCGGGAAATTTAAATCTAGTTTCATCGATCATGATACCTAAACACCAAGACGGCCCCCGTTTAAATGTTTATATATATATATATATATATATATGTATATAAACATTTAAACGGGGGCCGTTTTGGTGTTTGGTTGATATTGATATATATATATATATATATATATATATATAAGTCAAAATTAGTCTGCTGTAGCATTCGTACTTATAAACCGATTTGGATGAAACTAAGCATGTGTACAGGACATTCCAAAGTCTAGACCTAGTTCGTTGCCTATCTTTATACGCCATCTCATTCCAAAATGGTGGCCTGAAAGAAGAAATAGAAAAATTTCAAATTTAAAAAATGTACCAAATAATTAAACATTCCAAAATTTTTTTCTTTAAGTATTCGGATTTCATACAAGGATTGCAGAGGTATTATTGTTTCTTTGCTATCTGCAAAAATAGCTGAGGAATAACAGCTAAATTTTACAGGGTGTCTGGCATTTTGAAATAATCTGATTTTTGTCATACTCTGGCACTCTTATTTAGAGTCGATTTGGATGTGCTTGAGCTTCTGTAAAGACTTACCAAGGTCTCGACCAAGTTTGTCGTCCATCCGCATCCGCCAGGTAATTTCAAAACGGCAGCTAAAAATTTCAAAATTCAAAAAGATGAACAAATAATTATAAATTAAAAAACATTTTCCTTTTATGTGTTTTACTTGATTCAAGGATTACTGATCATTTTTTTTTGGTTTACCTTTATCTTATAAAAAGGCTGAGATGTAAAAGTATGAAAACAAAAAATATGTCGCTGTAAATGAAACTAACTTGGAGATACTCGATATTTTTAAATTCCCAATACAATATCAATATTAACGAAAATTGCGAATAATTTATTATTTATCTTTTATGTATCGTTTTTAGCTTAGTGTATTTCAATAAAATTTAATGAATTCTTAAAAAAAAAAAAGAAAAAAAAAAAAAGCATGGAATATGGAAGCTATCTTTTCCTCGCCGCGCAGGCGTCTTCGAAATTAACCAGACATAACCAGATAAGTCAAGACTTAACCAGAAGCAGAATATACAAGTTAATTTCGAAGACGCAAAAAATATATATCCCTGAAAGAATTATCATGTTTTAATTATCCGGGAATCAATAGAAATTAGTACTAAAAAAATACTGTTTGTAACGACGTTTTATCCTACAACATACCCAGAATTTGGCTCAGTTTGCTTAAAGAATAATAAAACGAGTAATTTTCCACTTCTCTATATCCATGTTTTATTTTCCCAATGTTTCCGGATCTATAAATTAACTTCCACTTTCACTCCTTTCGTCATCATCTACGTGGATTTTGAAAATTAAGCGTCAATATCTGTTGTATTTCTTATATTCCTCTGAAGAAGACTATGTTTTTTTATAGTTGAAAGTTCTAAGGTATTAAAATAATTTAACATTTTTAAATACTGTGTCATCTTTTAAGTAATTTTGCACATAGTGTAAGTTTAAGTTTAACCTCAATTGTTTAAATCACTATTACAAAATTTTAAATATATTCCTCAATTATTTTTGTTTCTGAAAGGATTGTAGAAATACATTATTGTTGACAAGTTTTTGAAAATGTTTTGCATTTTATTATAATTTTTTTTTTCAGAACTATGGTCAATAACTGCAGTAACTGACTCCAACTCTACTTTGAAAATTCAATAACTGACACAAAGTGAACCGCTGTCCAGGGATGCATTCACTGCGCCACAAATGGTTGATTTTCACCACTAAATTTTTGTAGTATTCTTCGCCTTATTACATCTGAGAAATTCTGTCATTAAATAAAACGTGGAATACTATTAAAAATTAGCCGCATCAGTCAGACATTCGTGGCGCAGCGCTTGCATGCCTGAGTATCTGAAACTGCATTAGCTCAGTTTGAAAAATATATATAATTCAGAGAATTTATACTTTAAAAAAAAGTTAATATTTATTATAAAAACAAAAATTTTTATCCTTAATATAAAAAGTGGGATTTATATTTTGACAGAAGCAAACTCTTATAACTGTTTGAGTATTTTACTTTAAATTTGAAGAAAAAAAATAAACCTGTGACATCATTTAATATTGCGAAACAGCACCGAAAACTGGCGATATGAAGCAATTAAAATAATAAAACTTTGTAAAAAATCACCATAAAATTAAAACAAAACACAGGACGCGTTTCGAGCTAAAAACATAACAGCTCGTCATCAGCTAAGCATACACGTGTCCGTAAACGAACAAGTTCAAAAATGAACTGAAGAAAAAGAATGTTGCGAAGAATGCGACAGATGGCGCTACCTGATAGAGGGAAATGCAAAAGGGAAATGTGTTGAAAAAAGATAGAAGAGAAAATGAAATGGAAAAAATGGAAATAAAAGAAAAAATAAAAATAAAAGAAGTAAATTAAAAATATAAATAAAAATAATAAATAAAGAACTATAAAAGAACAAGAAAAAAATCCAAATTATTATTATTATTATTATTTTATTTTATTTTATTTAATTTTTTTTTTTTTTTACAAAATAAAAAGAAAAGAAACAAGAGAAAAGGGAAAATAATTACAAAATTAATTTCCACGCTGGAGATAGGAAAGGAGATGATGGGAGATCATTGACAAGATTAGCAGAATTTTTAGAAATAAAATATGCTTCATGAAAATCCAAGTGAGAGGGAGAGGCAGGGGAAGAAATAATTTTGGCCATGGAGAAATTGAAACAATGACTGGAAGACCAACAGTGAGAAGCAATCGAAGATTTAGAGATTTCTTGATTTGCAATATATCTCTGATGCTCGCCTAATCTGAATTTTAAAGCTCTCTTTGTTTGACCAATATAACCTAAATCGCAAGAGCAAGGAATGAAATAAACACCCCACCGGTTCTCAGTAGGAACAGGATTTTTTAGAGAAGAGAATTTAATTTTATTCATAGGTTTGAAGATAACTTTAAAGTTAAAACGAGAAAGTATTTTAGCAATTTTGAAACACAGAAGAGAATAAAAGGGCAGAACTATTATAGAATTAAAATTAGGAGGATTATTTGAATCAGAAAAAGGACGTTTAGGCTTATTAAATTTATACAAAGCTTTATCAATTAAAGAGGGATTATAACCACGAGCAAGGGCAAGAGATTTCAGATAATTAATTTCATTATTCAGAGCAGAAGAGTCAGAACAAATGCGTAACGCCCTAAAAACAAAAGTATAAAAGGACGCCACTTTTTGTTGAGGAGGATGATTTGAAAGGGCATGAGGAGGAAGGGAGACAGCGAAAGGTTTTCTATAAACGGAGGTAGAGAACGATCTGGGAGTTTTGAAACCAAGACGTCAAGGAAAGGAAGAGAATTGTTCTCTTCGACTTCGAGAGTAAATTGAATACAAGGATCGACAGAATTAACAAGAGAAAGGAGATTAGAAAGATCAAGGTCAGATGGAATTAAAATGAAAGTGTCATCAACATACCTAAACCAGAAAGGAAATTTATATAAACTGAAGAGTTTTTCTTCAACAAAATGCATATAAATATCATTTAATATTACTTTTATTTTAATAACTAAGGCCTTACAAATTTAAACTTTTTCTTTTATACTAACACTTTGCATATATTGAAATGTTATTTGAAATTAGGTATAAATCATCGGGTTTTTATTTGGCGATTGTCTGTCTTTATCTTCCTAATTATAGCGAAATCACCAGAAAAAGGAGCATTAGCTATTGCGTCAAAGATCCATAAAAATATGCAGCAGTTTTTTACCACAGCATTGTCAGTTTTGATGGCCATGAATAGGAAATTTTCATTATTTCTTGAAAAATGGTACTATACAAAATTCTTTATTAATTTTAAAGTACGCCCAATGTAAAACCTATCATATCATTATACACACTATAATAACATCCTGTTTTAAGTTGAATGTGACATTTTATTTTAGTGTATGATTTTTGTATGTGTTAATCCAGATCATTATTTGTATCAATTTCCGAAGAATCCTCATATACTAGTGTTCTCTCTAGGACCTTTAAAAGGGCGCAATAACTCGGCAGTTTTAAAATAAAAAAAAATGCAACCTGCCTTTTTTATGGTAATGAAACGCAACCGTAGAGATTTATTGCAAAACATTTCTCCATACCACTGTATTTATGAAATTGTTTGCACAAGAGATTGCAAAAATGATGGGATGCCTGCATTACGTTACGAAAAAGACAAGAAATTATTCTATTAAATTGTAATGCAATTGCATTTTTTATTTATAATTCTATTTTTTTTTTTACATTTAAGTCTCTATTGATCTCTCTTATTTAAATATTTATAGTCGTTCATTCCTTTTAAAGAATGGTTTACCACTCCAAGGCCTGCTTTGTAATTACTGCACTTCGAGGAACTCCAAATAGCTTACTTGCATGTAATGCACGTATCCCTTCTACTTGCACAGTACGTATGATATTATCCAAAACGGCAATATAATACTGAAATTTAGGCTGTTGCAAATTTAAGTAGAGGATTTAAAATTCGATGCCATTATTTTACTTAATTTAAAAAATTATTAATATATATTCTGAATACACAATTATTATATACAATATTATTAAAATCAAAAGAAAGTTAATTTCTAATATTGATTTTAATGATTGATTGTAAAAAGTACTATTCAATCTGCTTTTCACTTTAAGATATTTAACCCACTTCACCGGCGACAGGTATGGGGAAACAGTGCTTTTACCCCCGAGTTATCTCGGGGCAAACGGCAAAGTGGTTAACTGTATTTATTTTTTAAATTTACTATTTATATTTGATATCACACTACATGTGCATGTGTCTTTTTTTCACATTTTAAATTATTAGTAATGAAAATATCCAATATCTGACAATTACGAACCTTTAATTGACATATGGCGTCAGACACTGGTAGAACAACTTAAATTGTAATGGCATTTACTACAAAGAAATATAATTTGTTATTATGAATTTTGAAACATTTCAAATAATGGATTGTAGCTTTCTTTAATATAACAAATAACTGACACCTCTGTCAGAGACTGGTAAAATAAAATTAGAGGAACAAATATCTGGCAACCCCTCATTAAGCAAAATTAAATAACTATAAACTATAAATCATTGCCATAATGTATCATATGCATCTGATAACTAATTTCTATAAATGCAACTTTAAGAAAAGTTCAGAATGGTTGAATTAGAAAAATAATTTAAAAAAAATATTATCTTAATTTTAGAAATAAGATGGTTGCTTCAAAATGGCACTTTATTAGTTCTCAAAAAATCTTTCTTCAATGAATATATTCTTTATCCCCTAGTTGGGAGTAAATTGACTCCAAAATAAAAATAAGTATTTATGGTACCACGAGTAGATATTACTTTGTAGAATTTTTCAAAGAAGTTCATTTAAAATTAGATTTCTGCTGAAATGTTAGTTATTGTTTAAATGCCAATAACTGTGGGTTTCACACTATAATCGTTTAAATGCTATAATTCCTGCCTTTTAATATATAATTATTTATAATATAAAAAAAAAACTTGAAAATGATAATTTTAATATGATTTGTTGAAATAGGTGTTTTTTAAACATACTATACATAGCTGATGAAGAAAAGTTCCTCACAAAAATGTTTTATTTTAATGAAATATTTTATTTTACAGAAAGTGCTATTTAATAATGAGAAAACGGTTGAGAATATACTATATAATGCATGAATAAATCTGACAAGGGAAATGCATTTAGCTATTTTCCTGTTGTATTGTGCTTTTACGTAAAACGTACTTAAGCAGTTGCAGAAATTTCCAAATAGCAACAGCGGTAGTTTCATTAATTGAATAGCAAATACGCTTGTATTTACTATTCCAATGCACTTCCAGATTAGTCACCTTTTCTCTGCCGCTAAACATGTTTCACTTATTAAAGATACAAAGGAAAAGTTATTAGTTGGCTTTTGAGGTTATTCTCATAAAAGATACTTCAAACACATACGTACAGTGCATAAGCTCTCATTTTTAATTAACTAAATATACTGTAAATTTAAACTAATAATTTATGTATTTAATTCCATTTCATTTTCATCGGTCTCATTTATTTTCATTTATATTTTATTTAATTCAATTGGTAACTTCAAAAATGTACTTTTATATTTATACTGCGTGAAACTGTTTTATGTGTATAAATGTATCTGTATCTGTATCTATGTCTATAAATATATATATAATATACATTTTAAATTAATAAAATAACTTACAAGTTCGTATAACAAAAATGTAGTTTGTAATAATATTTTTTATTATTGCTAAAGTAATATATATATATATATATATATATATATATATAAAGTGAAACGAAACATCTTTATAAATATTGCTATCAGGAATTATCATTGTATTATCATAAATATATTTGGAAGTGAGATTATAACAAATAAGAAATTAAATAAAATGTATTTAATAAAAAATGAGAAAATGGACAATAGAAATCATATGATTTTGAAAAATGCAATATAAAGCCACACCTGAGTGTTAGATTTTTACTCGGTAAGATCTGAGCTTTTTATGATCACAAGTTGTGAAACTTTTTAAAATTATTTTATGTAACAGCGAATAAATTTTTCTTGTCATTAATTATAAAAATATTTTACACTATGTGTAAAATTTTTTTCCTCTCACTTTATTTTTTTTTTTCTTATATTGATCGTTATTCTATTTTTAGCTTTTAACCTGCGATTTTACGCGCAGGGTATGACATATCAAGGTTGAGGGTTGTTATTAGGTTTCTCGTAACTAATTTTCTAAAAGTAGTCTTCAAATTATTTTAGCGCAGAATTTCAGAGTGAGCAATTGACAGTTTTAGGGGCTCCCTAGTTACAGAGCAATTCCATGCCCTCTATATGAGTAATGGTAGAGAACACCATGAAAAAAAAATGATAGTATAGCTTAGTACATATGTGACTACTATAAAAGAGTCTAAATATAAAAAAAATAATAAAAGTTGTGTAAAACATATTAAATGTTGACAATCTTCCAAGCGCCCACAACCGCACGATGCCATAAAAATACAGTGCGAACACCTAGTGATTCGCAGACTGTTACTAAAAAATAACGGTATCTTATTAATCTAAAACTTTCTCACCTGAGTCGTGAATTCTACGCTTTTATTATGGCTGATTTTGCTGAAGGTGTATTTACTTCGAAGAATATGAACACTCTTGGACGAAACAAAATATTTAATAAACGAAAACTAACACTAAAACCGGTACATAAACTATTTTTAAACATATTCAATTTAAAACTTCGTACATCTCGTCAGAAAATTAATGGAACAACAAATGACATAAAAATTAAATCGTAAAAAAATGGGTCACTTCAGTTTACACAGCTTGCTTTTTTACTTCGCACCAAAGGGTTTGGATTTTGAGTCGTAAATTACAACACAGACATCATGAGAAGAAAATCCAGAGAGAAATCTATTTAAGCAGACCGCCGCCTAAGCAGCCAATCTGAAGTTGGGAGTGCGTGCCTTCACCATTGGGAAGTACGCAGTAGCAAGATTGAGATAAAAATGTTAAAATGAAGGGTTCACATGTTCAAGCAGTCGAAAAAGTAAATGAAAGCCCAATCAATTAAAAAAAAAAAAAAAAAAAAAAAAACGTTCATAATCGGGAGCGTTTGATCGAAACCTCCGGTCCTCGAATTCGCATCCATCCAAGGAAATAGCAGATCAGCCTCACCAAAAAAGATCACCACAACAGAGCGATCAAATAGGTGCTGACCATAGCAGTGTCTTAACGATATTGTTAATTTCAAGGGCTTCCGATTGGTCTTCAACTTTACGCATAGTCTATTGATGAATGTCTAAAATGAATGAGCCATTGAGACTGAAAGTCTAACTATAGTATAAATACTACGTAATAACATTAATAAAAATAAAAATATAAAAAAGGAAAAATTACTTTTAAAGAAAAGTGGTATAATATAAACCAATGTCAATATTACATAAAATAACGATTTTTGTTTGAATTTATTGGTGGCAAAATATAAATCATACATATCCTGGATATTCGCGGGTATTCCCGGTTTAAATTATGCTGTCTTACTGTTTATTGACTCGGTTGAAATAATCTTAATTATAAACAATATGACTATCTAACTATAATTTTTTGTTATCTAATAAATTAGTTTTGATTAAAGAAAACATTTATTTTTACTTCCATGCAATTAAATTAACTTTTAACGTCGAAACATTAAACAGCGTATTTCCATTTAGTAAAAAAATATAATAAATATATAATAACAAGAAAAAACGGTATTAGTATGTTTTGTAGCAAGAAGTTATTTTGTTCGTCACATGTTTAGAATTTAAACATTGATTCTAATTTCGAATTTCATTGATGCCTTTGCTACTCAAATATTTCATTTCAAAAGCGTCTTGAACAACAGTTCCCATTTTCTTTTCACGCTGCACAGTTTACTCAAATATCTGGTCTGGAAGCCCGACAAATTTTTAATTTTCTTATAGGCATTAATAATTAGGCAATGATAAAATAAACCGATTACTTATGCTTTGTTTGTAACGTATTCAAAGAAACACCACTTAGAGCAGATGACATGGCGCAATAAATAAGTTATTTTATTTATAATAATAAGAAGGCGAGCGGTAGTGGAGTACACAGATCTTAACTACGATGAATAAACTTAATTTGCTACAATTATAAAAGTGACATTAAATGTGTTAGTAAATTCGAAACTTTATTTCGTGGCGCAAAATGCCGTCTTAAGTATTACTTCACAACGACTGCCACGTGAAAGTGCTCAACAGATGGCGCTGCTATGCTGCATTTTACAGCATTTACACGATTTTCGTAATAGCTGTATCTCAAGAAATAATGCACGGATTTTCATCAAACTTCAGATTCAGTTAGTGCTTGACACGAATTCACGTTTTGCACCTTGTGGTGTAAATAGCTCAAAAGGTGGCGCTGCCATGCTGCATTTTTGTGATTTCCATAGTAGCTCTAGCTCCAGAACAAATGCACGGATTTTCATCAAACTTCAGATTCCGGTATACCTTAATATTAATTAGTGCTGCTTGTGTTTTGGCGCAAATCGCTCAACAGGTGGCGCTGCTATGCTGCATTTTTTCAGAATTTCCCCTACAGCTCTATCTCTATAACTAATGCACGAATGTTCGTCAAACTTCAAATTCAGGTATACTTTGATATGAATTGGTTCTAAATTGATGTAATTTCTTTTACTATTTAAATGATTTAATTGACGTGATTTATACAGAAGAAAGTTTTGTGATGGCCACAACATACTAGTTTTAATTGACGTATAAAAGTTTTGACTGTCTCAATTAGCCAGACATACTGTGGCCGCATAAATCTTAATAATTGGTTTAAATCTATCAAAAAAATTCTTTTAGTTATTAATAATTTAATTTGCATTAAATTTTAAAGATAGTTTATACCATATTTAAGTTGTAAAAAGCCCATTAATACAATTATAATTCCGTAAGATGTTTACAAACGGAATATAAGCCTAACATTATGCAAATGCATCTTATTTCAATAAAATAAAATTACAGTAGAGCTGCAATTGTCCGAATTCCGACTATCCGACTCGCTGATCATCCGAATCGCTTTCAGAATTTCAGAAAAGAAAATTAAGATGGAAAAGTACTTGCATTCGCAAAGTAATCATTCTGTCTACACGCGCTATTGAACGCGTCACTTGAGGAATTCAGAAGCGTTCTTTTGAAAACTCCTGGATTTCAGAAGTTAGTGCTGAAGATGTAGAAGAGTGAATGGTGTGTGAATAGTTAGACCCTGGGTTTCAAATTCTAAATGATGATGGACTTATTGAAAGTGTGAGAGAAGAAAGTGTCGAGAAAGAAGATGACCTTAGTGTCGAATATGAAGCAGACACGGGACCATCAGCTGGTCAAGCATTTGCCGGCCTTGAAACTGTGTGAAGTGGATAGAGCGTCAGCCCGAGTGTGACCGCATGCAACTTCTCGGTGTCAAGCGGAATCGCGACTTGTCTGCCCGGAACCGGATGAAGACTGTAAACTGCTTATATTGACAGATATGTTCCGCAAGCAACGACTTTCATTTACAGTACGGTACATACATACTGTACTAATGTACAGCACTTTTAAGTACGCTTAACATGTAAATGTGTTGCCTTTTCATTTAATTAATTAAAAGCTCTTTTTCTTTAAAAATAGTTTTTTCTCTCCCATTTCCAACATACATGCAGTAATTAATTAAAATAGACACTTTTTTGGGAAAAAATCCAATTATCCGAATTTTTGTTCACCCGAATAGGGTCCGGTCCAAATTGATTCGGATAACGGGTGTTGTACTGTATTTAAATAAAATAGTATAAGCTAATAATACTAGACAAATTTCTAGAAGTTAGCAGGTAAATTTAAGACAAGTTATATTAAATATAATATAATATATATATATATATATATATAGAGAGAGAGAGAGAGAGACATCTGTATATAAAGATACACATATATACATATGCAACAACCAACAATTGAAAAAAAAACGAAATGATAAATAATTCAAGTGTACTAATGTTTAAAATTTTACAAAATTTTATAAAAGAAGATGAATAAATTTATACCCTTTTATGTAAGTTCTAATATTTTACTTGACTCATAGAAAACTTTTCTGATATTCTATAGAATGTATCTGCAGTGAACATTCAGAGTATCCGCCTCTTTTATCTTTAAATACAGGCGTCAGACTTAAAGCTAGAAGAGAAAATAGAGCTGTTTTAATTAAAGCTTTTGTCTCGAAAGATGCTATACTCGAAGTTGTATCTTAAAGTTCAGTGTGGTGTAGTTTTACACTTTTCGTAAAATAGAAGATGTATTCACAAGTCAGAGCGTATTTTATATCATCAGTATATCTTATTTTGCTTTAAAAACAGAATATTCCATTTCGTCAATAATCATTAAATTACGTCAATAAGTCAACAATCACAGCTCAACAATAGAAAAATACATACTTAAACTTTATCTTTCAATTATGAACAAAGACTGTTAAAAGCTTGAAAAACACAATAGTACCGTTTGCCGTATAAAATGTAAACTTACTATTTTTAATGTTATTTTTCAGTTACCATTTTTGTCTGCATACATATCGGTGTTTAAAATTTATCATATCATTTATACGAACTTCCATAAGAGACGCCTCTATTTTACAAGCACCTTTTTAAATTCACAACACATACATATATGTATATTCTTATCTCTGAAAAGTGGCCAATTTTGATTAGAGAAAAAATTCTCCGGCCCCTATAGGTGCCCGCTATTAAGAGAAGTTAAAGAATATAGATTTCATAAGCAGAAATTCAAATGGGCATACGCCCTTCTTGTAATATATGAGTTCTTTAAAATAAATACTCTTTATTAATGCAATGTCGTTATATGCTGAATAAAAATAAAAAAAAAGTATAATAATAACAAAAATAATGTTTGAAAATTGCATTATTATGAATTTTAGTTTCACAATTCATTTCTATTTTCATGTTGTTAAATTTAGTTACAGTAAAACTTCTGAATAACGGACACCTCTGGGTCGAGCAAATTATATGCTATTTGGATGTGTCGCTTTTCAGAGCTATACTTCTACATATATGTATTTTGGATTAAATAAGTTGTTCGCTAAATAGAGGAGTCCGCTATTGTGGTGCGTTCGTTATGTTTACTTTATAGAAGAATAAATTTAAATAGATTTTTTTCTAAACCAACAATAAAATAATGTTTATCATGTCAAACATTTATATCGCGTTATCATGCAAATATCTAGTAGACTCAAAGGTTATATTATTATTATTTTTTTAATATTTAATTTAATGAGTCAGATATCATTAAATGGAGGAAAATTTCAAACTTTGATTTTCACCTATATGGAAATTTAGTAATTGCATATTACTTGAATTAAACCAGTATTTCAGTTTTGTTTAGGTGTATATTTTGTGTGGTAAAAAAGAATTTCACCGAAAAACATACATGGAACAGTAAATATTAAAGTTCATTTATTGAACACCGCTTTTTGTACATTTCGTGCACTTTCTTAAAAAATAACCAGATATATCAAAAAACCATAATCTACAGAAATCATGATGTTGCACTGCACAGTAGTCTATTTTAATTTCATTGATTTTGAAGCATAGTAAAATAATTAAGATCTTACTATTCTTCCCTTTTTGATACGCATCAAATGAGTTTTCCTCATAGATCATAACGTACTCGAAATATTATGTCAATCCCTGTAAATGATTTTCAAGTGCTACTTCCAGATGCATGCTGTACTCCTCCTCAGGGATGGAAATCAATTTTATTGTGCTTGAAATATCATAACATCAATAAAATACAACCCTAAAGATTTTTCTTCAGACTATAATGTAACAAAATTATCTTGTATACTCATACAAAGGAAGTATACATGCAACACACGTCGTTTTTAATGACAAAACATTCTCTGTTAAACATGAATAGCATAAAAAAAATTACTTAGCAGTACAAGTATATTTACAAGAGTTGAGCACGCAAAACGACAGACAGACAAGTCGAATACATAAACACTTTTCCAGAATGTTGTAAATACTAAAACGCATTTTAAAATAAAAAATCCATAAAACGATTTTGCATAAAATGCAACTTCTTGCATTTATAATAATTGTGAAATTATTTACTGTTCTTCTAAATAAACAGCTAAATTAAATTTACAGCATAACACGCAATGTAACATTTTAATTATAATTATAGTCCAAAATGCATAATAAACCTATAGAATGTAAAAATTATTGAACAAATTTACACTTTGTAAAAGCTAAATAATCCATTTAAAAATTCAATATGTTTTATGTTTACTTGTTTACTTTTTAAGTTGTATTATTACATTGATTCTTTTATATATACAGGGTGTCCCAGAAACTTTGACCTCGGCTTTTATTCCTTAAATATTTATCATTTATGAATTAAAAAGTTTAGTAAAAAAAAAGGTAGACGAATTTATGAAATCGATAAACAATTTCAAAAGATTAAATTTGAAGAACTATATATTTTACTTTTTTTACGGTACCCATATAAAAAATTCCAATGAGTAAAATATGCCCCAAATGAAAATTTAAAGGTTTACAGCTACAGTGCAGATGACGTAATGCAAAAACGCATCATAAGGAAATAAAATATGGCTCTTATCTTTAGTTTAATTTACAAATTTACAAAACAATTCTTGCAGAAAAATATCTTAAAATTTTACACGATGAATCACAGAATAAAACCGCGACTTTTTTGTTAATAAATGCTGAAAGTTTGTACATGATCTTATTAATGCTTGGGATACTTTTTACTCGCTAGGAAATGTTTTGTACGGCGACGTATAAAAATTTAAATCTTGTATTTTTTCAAATATAATCCGCTGAAAATTATAATCGATTTCATGAAATATCTGTATATGTTTTTATGTAACTTTTCTAATTTATAATATATGCCTATGATCAATATTGAAGGTATAAAAGATGAGTATTTTGGCGACCTCTGTATACATATATAGCATTTTTTTTAATTTATGATGTAAAGATTAATCTTAATTTCAAAATAAAACTCTATAGAGAATGTCATGTTATGCAAAATTTAAAATACAAGATATATTAAAAGATGTTTTAAAATTGTCTAGATAATTATTTTATTTAATGTTGTTAATTCAACTAGGTAATGAGATATAATTTAGTATTATTCCTATTGCTGTGTTCGTTATTTAAAATATGCTTCAACAATGTCTGAAATTTATAATCACTAGTGATATTTTCCTTAGTGGAATTATCAACTGCGCTTTTATTTTCTATGTAAATGCACTTCGAAATTCACCGCCTTTCCTCTGTTACTAAACATATTTAACTTGTTATAAATACAAAGGTGTATTTGCTAGTTACCTTCTGAGGTTATTATCATAAAAGAGCTTCCATATATTTAATTAAGGATAGAAGCTTCAATATTTAATTAATGAAATAAAGAGTAAAACTGCACGAAAAACTAATGTTTTAATATCATTTTCTGTATTATCAAATTTAGGAATTTTCATTTACATCTGTTTAATTAAGCTAAAAGTGTAAAACGCACTTGTCATTGTTCAAAGTAGTTTGCTTGATTTCATTGAGATATTTGCATAAAACCTGTTATGCAAAATCTTACGAAACAAATCTTTTTTGCTACATTTATAAATATTTAGACATGTTTTATGTTGCAAATGCTTTAAAAAGGAATAATTTATGAAACAAATTATATGTTCCAATCCTCGGAGAAACAACTTTAAATTTTACTAGTCAATTAAATATCCTTAAATGGTAATACTTAATAAATTGGAATGCTAAAGAAACTAAAACATGCCATTTGGATAACCAGACGATTAAGAAAATTTTATCTCAAAACTAATGTATTTCCTGCAAATGGATATTCGTTTCTAAGGCTTCCAAAGTTTTATTAAAATACAATAATATCGTTATTACCTTTTTACAGAAGCTCTTTATCAATCAATAAAAAAAATCAGCATTCCTTTTTATTTTCTTAAACAATTTTTTATCAATTTTATGCTATGCAAATTTTGGTGTTTGTATAAAAGCATCAATTTAAAAATTATTGTTTACTTTGATGAAAGTTATAGTACACGATTTAAATAAATAAACAGCACTAATTAAAAAAATTAATAAATCCTGTTAAATGAATATCTATAAATAACAAGATACTGTGCTTCACTTTTATAAAAATTTATGCCCTTTTTTTTGCACTCACAGGGTGTCCCAAAAATGAACGATGGTTTAATAATTCAATAATTTGCAAACGGTGACAGATATTAAAACAAATTCTTGCAGGAGGGTTATGCATGATGTCAGGAGTTTTTTTACTGCAATTCTTTATTTTAGTTCGAATTTCAAACAATAGATGGTGCTGAGTGCACTAGGTGCTCAGTCCAGGCAAGATTTGGGGTACTTCTGGATCCATTAAATACATTTTGATCTCCTTTTTTTCACACGGAAGAAGAAAGAGGCCAAAAAATCGAGCCTGGATTTAGCCGTTACTGCTTGCAGCACCATTTAACGATGCTATTTGCAACTAAAACTTAGAATAGCAACATTCAAACTCCTGCCATCTTATATAACACTCTTGCAAGATTTTTTTTAAATATCTGCCACTCTTTGCAATTTATTGAATTTTAAAATCATCGGTCATTTTTGGTACACCTGGTAGAAGGCTGCCATTAAAATTAAATACTCAAATACAAATTTAAAAATTTCCGTTAAACTAATGGTTACTATCTTTATGACTAGCGTACCAATAGCTAGAAATTTATACACTTCCCGTGCCACCATATTCTAATGCTAACAAGCACTAATTTACAGCATGCTATTTTATAGGGCATCCTAAAACTCTAAAATAGGCGCCATAAAAAATAATATGCATTTAATATATTTTGATGGACATAAAAAGCATGTATACCCAATCTTTGAAAGTCAAAACGTTTTCATTCCAGGAGAAGCTGGATTATTTTACTTAATTCCACTGCATTCAGAATAGTAGGTTTGTGTACCAGTAGTACAACTGATGTCTTACCATTGTTTCAGAAACCCTGCTTTAGGTAATACATTTTTATGTGTAAAAGATGTTCACAAAATTAAAATAACATGAATTATAACATTTTATAATATGTAACAAATTATTGTCAAACACTTTTTAGTCAGTTATGAAAGTGCCAGAGGAGACTAAACTTCTTCAGTAACCATATTGTTATTATATTAACAATTCCAGTGTGACTAAACCACTTGATCCACACTTGCCAAGTTATGTTGGACCATCTGTTAAACTGGCTATATCACTTGAATAATTAATAAAATGAATAATAGAGTTATTAGATGGCATAATACAGTACTCTATTACGATTTAAACTCATTTTTCTGAAAAATGTGGGATAGTTCCCCTAATCTCCCAACGCCTTAAATTATTGAGTGTAAAAGCGCTCGAAAATCCAAGGGAACCTGAAATATTTAACTTAATTCCATTCCACTCAGTACAAGTAGCAGAAAACTCACGTAGCAGAACGGGTATGATTACTATTCTTTCGAAAACCTTCCTCCATTTAAAGGGTCTAATCGACCCGTTTCTACAATTTATTTTATGAGATTCGAACCAAAAATTCCTTTATAAAGTAAGTTAAATCTAACAAAAACATAGCTGTGAAAAATGGGAGCCAAGTTCTGTAAAGACAATGGCAAGAAAACAAGTGATATCTAAGTGGGTGCCAAGTTCAAATAAAATTCACTCAAACTTACCTAATAAGTATTATAGCATTTTTAAAATCGTTTAGAAATAAAAATTATTGATAGCATATTAATAATAAATCTATAACTTGGCAAGTTTTTACCTACGAGTCATTTATTTTTAATAATGACATTATTATATCAAGTCTTGTTATTTCATGATTGGAAGCCTTAATTTGAGTTAGCTCCTTCCCCTTGAAGGGTGGTGGGATAAAATATAGCCCACCTAATTTAACTGCAAAATGCCACATTGACACCAGATTTCAGGACTAAAAAGTTTAATTTTATTAAATACGTGAAAAGAAGCTTTTACCCATTTTGAAATAAATTTGTTTTTAAATTCTGGTGTGATTCAATCTTTTCAGCATTTCACGAATAAAAGATATTTGCCCCTGAAAGGGTTAAAGGGGTGCAGTCTCTAGAGTGATGACCAAGAACAAGCGTAAGTACATCTTTCTCTTTATCAGGTATCTTAGTCTGTTTGCATTGAGGTTTCTGGAGGGTGGGTGCTAGAGTGATAACCAAAGACGAGCGGGAGTGTATCTGTGTACTTATTGGTTTATCAAATCTTTAACATGAGTCATTTGTTTATAAAACTACATTTTTTTTTTGTATTGTCATTATAATTGATATTAACATCACCACTTTATTAAGACATGAAATTGATAGGCATAACATTTATCGAAAACATGCCAAGTTCTAGATTTATTATTAATATGCTATCAATAATTTTTATTTCTAAACAATTTAAAAAACTTCAGTCAATTTATAATACTTCAGTAGGTAAGTTTGAGTGAATTTTATTTGAACTTGGCACCCACTTAGATATCACTTCTTTTTTTGCCATTGTCTTTACAGAGCTGGGCTCCCTTTTTTCACAGCTAAGTTTTTGTTAGATATCATTACTTTTTGTAAAGTTACAATATATTTAGACACTTTACTTAATGCTTTTTAATGTGTTTACATGTGACTATTTTATTCACCAAGCAACATTCAATTTTAATTTTAATTTCCTACAACAAACTATTTGGCTGTCAGTTTGCGGCAGAAATCTATATTTTAATACTGCTACATTGAATGCATGTTTTGAAACGAAATGTATTGATTCGAAATTTTTATTATTTCTGAAACAACAATTCCTATTAAATTTCTATATTAAATTTTCCTATTAAATTTTCCAATTAAATATCCTATAGCTGGGCCTGCTTTTTTGTACTGAAAGTGAAAAATAAAATTATGTGCTTATGCCACACACTATTTATCATTCATCCATGGTTGGCGGCAAAGAGGCAGTGCAGAAGAAGGACATTGCCCCTCCCTGGATTTTCAAATTTAATTAACTAAATATCCTTTTCTCTGATGATTTTGAAAATAACAAGTGGGTAAGTGTGATCACAGATTGCACGGAGGGTTTCGTTTCATATCCCTTTAAAAACACTTTATCCTTTTGAAAAATCTGTTAATTCCATATTTCGCAACCAGAGGCGCACTCTATTCTAAACAAACCTCTATCCGAACAAAACTCCACTTTACATACTATACGTAGATATATTAGTCGAGGGGATTGAGCCCATAGCACCCGAGATAAGTAGGCGCCCCTGGCGGTAAAAAGTGGAACTAAAATATGTAAGGCTATGGTGCATAATATGAAAGAATGGTCAAAGGGCTGTCGGCAAAAGTTGGAAAAGTGCTCCCCGGGTGAAAAGGGCGGAGGCTAGAAAAATTGCTTAAAATACACAAGTTAGAGCCCGGGGGAGTAAATAATATAAGACTTTTTGAAAATTTTATGATTTGTCGTGTGGTCTGAGGTATTCAGCTATACGCATGCAAAAAATCATGTCTCCAACTTAATTAGGGACTCCCTTAGAAAGAATTGCTTAAAGTACATATGTGGTACCTAAAAGGGTTAAGCGTAATACTTTTTCAAGATTTTATGATTTGTCGCCAGGCCACAGGTGTTCTGCTTTTTTCAAATCTGCCTTTTAATAAGGGGCTCAGTTAGAAAGAATTGCTTAAAATACGCATGTGGAAGCCCAAAGGGTTAAATGTACGACTTTTTCAAAATTTTATGATTTGTCGCATGATGGTGTTGAGCTATAAGTATGCAAAATTTCACGCCTCCAACCTAAATAGGATCTCACTTTGGAAGAATTGCTTAAAATACGCAAAAAAACATGTAGCAAAAAAAACATGTAGAAAGCCGATTTCCAGTACTACCATTAATTTTGGTAGGTAGAGCCCCTATACAGTCTCTATTGCTTGGACTATAAACACAATTCTTGTATCGATCTAAGTGCTTAATAGGTTGTTTGTATTCGTAATAACAATTATACAATTAAAACATAACAAAAACGAATGTTTTTATGCCCCACATCCGTTTGATTATTAATTCCTTCATTTGATAACGAAATTAAAAAAATATATATATACAATTTAACATCTTCTAAACTGTAAAACTATGTGAAAAAAGGCATTTTTAACAAATTTACAGAAAGTTTAAATTGCATCTATGTTTGAAACTAATAATATTAAAACTGAAACATTCACTCTTATAATACATAAAAGTAAAATGCATACATAACAGTATTTCTCATAAATAAGGATTTAAATAAAGTTTTATTAAAGAGAAATTAAGTATTAAATGCAAAGGAGTTCTTCTAAGAAATATTATGAATACATTTAAACCCATTTCAGTAAGTTCTAATCTTTTCCTCTACTCTTAAAAATATTTTCCTCCACTCTATAGAATGTAGCCGCAACTTGCAATCAGAGGTCCCCGCCGCTATTATCATTAAGTTCAGATGACGAAATTAAAGTTAGAAGAGAAAACAGAGCAATTTTATTTAATGTCATTCAGTCAAAAGAGGCTGTACCTGAGGCTATAGTTATGAGTTCGGCGAAGGTGTTGTTTCATTTATATTTGACAAAAGCAAATTTTATACAGATGAACTAAATTGGGTGATTAAAGAGGTTTGTATACTTTAAAAAGTCATAGTCGATAATAAATTTTTATATAGCAAACTAGTGTGAATGAGGAAGTAATTTCTTTTACGTATGGTCTATATTTCGTCATAGGAGAACTGCTATAATAGGGATGACTTAAGTGAAGGCTTTTGAAGTAAAAGTAGCCTAAATATTATTCTCTAATTATAATTTACAAGAAGTGTCAATTTTATCTATGTTTAAAACTATTCATATTAAAATTGAAAACATTCATTCTGATAATACGTACAAGTAAAATGAATACGTAATAAAATTTTTCTGAAAAAAAGAATTGAAATAAAATATGATTGAAGATAAATTATTAAATGCAAAGTAAATCTGATAAGAAATATTATGAATACATTTAAGCCTTTTTTCTGTTTGTTTTAATATTTCTGTCACTCTTAAAATCTATTCTGACACTCCACAGAATGTGGCTCCAACCTGCAATCAGAGGATCCCGCGGCTACTATCATTATGTTCAGGCAAGGAAATCAAAGTTAGAAGAAACAAGTAATATAAAAGAAATTGTTATTTAATAGATTACAATGAGCATTTGGAATTTATCTCGTCCACCAAATTCCGTCGCATCCTCTTCAGCAACAGATCACAAAAATCAAACTTCAGACGACCAAAACCTTCATCGATAAATTCTCTAAGTCCCGTTTCGAGAAGAAAAACAGTTTACAAATCAAAAGCAGTTCCACCGAATAATCCACAGATTGCGACAAATTACCTACGTTGAGCTCAATTTTTCCCGACTAGAATCGACCGATTGTAAAACGCTGTGGCTAGTGGATTGTAGCCCCTCGAGACATGTTCTTTTACTATCAATTTATTAAACATTAGATTGTTTCCTTTTTCACGTTCGTCTTTTATTCTGTAATCGATTTTCATGGGCTACATAATCAGTTGAACACCTTGATTTCCATGGGCTACATAATCAGCTGAAGACCTCGATTTTCATGGTCTACATAATGATTTGAAGACCTCGATTTTTGCTTTGCAAGACGATTTTCATTTCAGCGTCGCTCTTTGGCTTTGGATTTTTCCATATCTGATAATTTGCGCCTACCCATTTTGTAACTTTTTGAATTTTTAACGATTTTATGCTTTTCGATTACCTATTCAAACAATTTTTAAAGATGTTATGCCTTTCTATTACCTATTCAAATAAAAATTCTTCTAAAAGTAAAGAACATCGTTGAATTTCGTTAAAAAAATAAAATGCGAGCATCATTTGGCCCCATCCTCGACCGAAAGCAACAACCATTTCCAAATGGTTTAAAAAAAAATTCAAGTCAATTCCTACTTAGGTCAATAAGAGAATTTTTTTTCTCCCATTCTTTAATGACTGTCTGGGTGGTACTATAAATGCCTTGATCAAGAAGAGGGCTCTCTCGGTCAACAATCGAGTACGGGATTGATTATTGAAAATTAATTAATTTAATTTAATTAATTAATTAATATTTGAAAAAAACTGTATTAACATTAAGTGTCATCCACTACAAGTTAAAAAAAAAATATTTGAACTCGATTGGATGAATAATAAGTATTTTATTAACGATTGAAAATTTGAACAAGATATATATATAGGGAGAGTGTAAACTAATAGTAGGAATTGAAAAAAAAAATAGAGCTGTTTTAATTAAAGTCTTTCTCTCGAAGAAGGCTGTACCGAAGCTATAATTATGAGTTTGTAGAAGGTTTTGTTCAATTTCTACGGCGCAAAAAGGAAATTTCATGTGGATGAGTTACATACGGTTATTTAAAAAGGTTGGGCAAACATTCAAAAGTCACAGTACACTATATAATATTTCATACATAAAGCTAGGCTGAGTGAGTGAATTTTATTAAGCATGGGCTACATTTCGTCGTATTTTTACAAAATGGAAGTGTTTTTTAGAAATATTGTCCATAATATCAGTCTCGAACTAGGAAAAGCAGAAAAATTTTGCACAGTAACTCCGTCCAGACTGCGGTGGTACCAAACTCGAATGTTGAACACCGGTATTTTTGACTAGTTATCTTCGCCTTATTTAATCTCAGAAAATTCTCGCAAATTTTGCAGTTCGATAAACAAAGATAGTTTTTTTTCCCAATATTGCCATTCAGTCTCTTATTCCTCTCGAATTTGGGGACGACTTATACGCGAGTATATACAGTAAAAAACATTTCGGCATCTCCTAATACTATACCATAATACTTACAATTGCTAATCGAAAAAAATACTTATTAAAAATATGCATTAATCTTGAACCAAAAAATCCAATAAATATTCCTGATTTGTGAAATTAAAAGTCATTTCCCAAAATGACTTTTTACCTGGACGATAACAGACTTAGAGCCTTACTATCATTTAATAGTATAAGAAATATATATTTTATATTACTATTTCTTTTTTCTGGTAATAATTAATTTTAATTGTTAAAATGTGTTTCAAATAGATTACTTTCACGTTTAAGTCTAATTTCGATGGGGAATGGAACACATCATGACTTCTTCGAAGATCCTTTTGCACTGAACATATGTATTTGTACACGAATTGTTTACATCCTTTTATAACATGTAAAAATCATAAAAAAATTAAACACTTGTAAGTACATTAACATAAATCAAATGTCAGACTATTTACAATTCCTTCTGAATTTTTTGAACAATGTCAACCTGTGAGAAAGCGCATGGGGTGTATTATACCCCAACCTTACAAAAAAGTGGAATATTCCGAACTTGTGAAACTGAAATTCTGTACCGCATACAGTAGCTGAGTTTCTAGTAGTGGTTGACCTTCAGAACCGGAAGTTCAGAACAAATTTTATTCACGTATTATAAATGAAAAACAGCTTTAAAATTAAATAAAACTATTTTGAACGTATTTTAAATATTGGGGTATGTGATACCCCACACGCCCGCTCTAGTGACTTTACTTGACGAGCTTTCCGCCGGGTTAATATAGCTAAATATCCCTTCTTTAACACTAAAATTATACACATAATTCAGAAGCATTATATTTATAAATTATATAAATTTCAGAGTTTGGACAATAAGACATATTTTTTTTTAAATATTAAATGTATGCGATGATATTCCATGTGAAACTGAAATAAAGTGAGAAGAACACTTCTTATGAGGCATTTTAACACTACATAATCGGTTTTTTATCGCCAATGTTTTTTACATACCCATTGGACGCAAAATTTACATAATTTATAAAAAATTTAAAACATTTCAACACTTATAAGTACGTAAACTAAATCTTTGCAAAATATTTACCTCCCCTACTGAATTTTCAAGCAATGCTTTTACAGATAAATTTAAATATTTCATCAACCAAATTTTCACAGTCATCGGCACATTATGTTTAAGAGTTCCGATAATTAAAAGAAAAGAGTTTCGACAGTTAAATTTATGTATTCAAAATTATTAAATGTACCTTTGCAGTGTTTCCGCAATATATCTTTTTTTCTCGGTTAAAATGGTTTTTTTTTTTTTCATAAAATGCACTTTCGAAATCAGACAAATAAGACAGCCGGAGAATATATTTTAGTGAGGGATGGGAGATATCGTTTCATGAATTAAAATATCACGGTGGTGGGTTAGGGTTTTTTTAACGAATAAACTTTTCAAAATATATATATATATATTAACGGACGTAAAGCACAAAAAAAAAAAGAATTCCTTAAAATTCTCTAATGACGCTACATTATCTAATAACCGCAGGTGTGATACAGTGTACCGGCGTAAAAATGTTAAATTTAATATATAGAATTTCTTATCCACCAAACACGGATTTTCGAAAGAATATATATATATATATATATATATTATTTTACAAGAGATGAATTTACATGTTTATGATTTAATTTACGAATGTATACGTATAAAATATAATCAATTACTTTTTGAAGTCGGTGCCAATTCGGTTTAATTATGCGATTGTGAGAAGTTAACAAGTTTGGCGATAATGGCTGGCTCAAAAAGGTGCTTGGTGATTCGTTTTTGTCCAGAATCATTCCGACAAATCAAATATTATACCGCGTGTGTCGTCATTTTCAGAATGGCGAACCCTACTGAACAAAACCTGAAATCATTCTGATACCTAATTCGGTAACCGAATCTGAATCTAAAGACAATGTCGCAACACATAGAAATGCGCATTCTTTTTTTTTAACTGACATATGGAGATACTTTTTTCCTCCAGAAAAACAGGCATCCTCATAAACAGACATTCTGCTTTGATATATAAGAGAATTTTAACCCCCTCATTCATACGGGCCTCATATGAGGACAGATAAGTATTGTCCTATAAAACAAAAACTTTTCAGCCTTCATTTATGGAGATCTGATTTGTGGACAAAGCATGCTGCACAATAATAAAATTATTTTATAATGGCTTCTCATTTATCGCAAAAAAAAGAGTTTTTTGTTTATAATCAAAAATAATGAAAAATAACTTATGTATGACAGGGTTACTGGTGGATTTTCGTTTTTTCGTATCAATGTGGGTTTAGGGTTTAGTGGATGTGAGAACTTGTCCAGTTAAGATTTCGCAATTTCGAAAGACATCGCACTTCGAAAAGTTACCGCATCTAGAAAACGTTAAGGTACACATAGAAATCAACAGACATAGGGAGTGGGTCTCGACAAGCTGACAATCCATCAGTAAAGTGTCCTTACATATCAGAGTACGGCAAAGTGCTTCCATGAGTGCAGCAAACTGACTTCATATGTTGGTACATATTAATGTATTGTCCTCTTCAGCCAGAAATACTAAAGAGAAGGATATAAGCAAAGACCGCATCATGTTTCAGTAAATAATCTGCAGCCTTATTTGTCATAATAGCAGTAAAGACATCGGAAATGAGTTGTGGTGATTGGTTGTTGAGTTCGAATCTGACAACCTGAATCTGACTGCGTCTATATGAGAGTGGCAGAGCATTCTATGCTTTGACAGACGCGATTTTCCAAACTATAGAAAATCTAGGCATTTTCTATTGCAGAACTTCGTGATAGTCACCAAGTATTGGTGATAGTACGAGTGCGCTCATACGAGTGCGAGAAATTACCTAGCTTGACATTCCCTTCACGGTCGCTTAATATTTGGAAAAACCATCAAAAAAGTACCTATTTTGTATTACAGAAATTGAATAATTAAAACGTTTCTATATAAAATATGCAATTAGTTTTTTTTTCTTTTTCTTTAAAAGCGAAAAAAAAGATATTATAGAAGAAATTCACATATGTGGAAAAGCCATCATGCGTGAATTCTTTGTTTTAATGTGTGTTTTATACCATACAAATTAATGAGAATAAGACCTTTATTTTTCACATCTTAGATCTTTATTTATCATCATCAAACAAATTTTTACAAATAATATTTGAAATAATATAATATATATTAAATTTTGATTAGTAATCATTTTTTTTCAGTGTGATACATTTCGAAACATGCTATACGATGTCCAACCTCACAACCAGCTCCAGAAACCAAACCCAAACGCTAATATTCAAAGACTTCAGACAGAAATGCCAGTTAAATTTTTCTGGTGTCAGGAGTTTTTTTCTAGCTATAAATCACCAGCCCGGAAATATGCCGGGCACGAGAAATAACGAACGACACCTCAGCCGTTGACATTGACGAGGGAGAGAATTAAGGGGTTAATGGTAAGCTTACCAAGATGCTTCGTGATTTTCTCTTGTCTAGATCCTGCTCAACCAATCAAATATCTCCGTATATCGCCACTTTCCTATCGCGAAACGCTATCAGAAGGAAATATGGATCCATTCTGATATCTAATCCAATAACTGAATCTGAATCGAAAGACAGTGCTGCTACACACAGCAGTGCACTTTAATGTATACTGACATGTTGAGATCATTGTGCATCCGGCATAACATACATCCTGATACTTAGGCACTTGTGCTCTGATATATAGATTACATTAAAGTTTGATTTTTAGTGTTTCGACACATATTTCCGCTGTCGGTTGCTATTGATATGGATTGGTGAATGCGACAATTGGTCCAGTCAAGGGCCGTGATCCAGATTGTGTTTGCGCTGTTAGCTAATTGAGATTCACACATCAGAAAATTTGCTTACTTAAAACAGCGAAAATATCTCAAAAGTATAGGCTTCTGATTGGTCAATCTCGCTTCGCTAACAGCGCAAAATCTATCTGGACTCCAGTCAAGATTTCGCATATCTGGAACAGTAACGGTATAAAAAAATAAACGCTTTTAATTGAGCGAATGCTTCAAATTTGATTTCAATTTTAAAGTTTTTATAAAATGAGGGTGTTCTAACGGTCAGATTTTGACAAAAGTGGAATGGGATGTTTTACACGGGTGTCTTACACTTTCAAACAAACAAAAAAAATCAAAATCAAAATCGGTGGATATTTATGAAAATTATGCGTGCACAGGACCAAAAAATACATACGGGTCGAACTGATAACCTCCTCTTCTTTTGATGCCGGTTAAAAAATTAGATTTCCACGGGAACTGTTGGTCAGAATTGTAAGATTAATATATCTAAATGTCTAAATTTAAATCGAACAATCACTATGAAGCGACAGTTCGGTTGGATTGGATTTTGTTTAGAAATATAAAATCATACAAATACGACGGTGTATGCTGCAGAAGGCAGTGACACCTCCGACACAGGATTTAGTTGAGTAGATTTTCATTGTCATCATTATCATAAAATATTAAATTATTCAACACAGATTTTAGGAATATTTAAGGTTATTATCACGAGCCTGAAAACGTTGGCCTATCAGTTGAAATAAAATCAGTTGAAATAAAAATAAAAATAAAAAACATTGATTTCATATAATAATGTATAGTTTGCCTCGTGTTTCGAGGGAGATCTTTTCTCCGGCGACGAGCGTTTTGTCCTGTAATTTCCAGATGATTCCTACCCAAGGCCATAGAATGTTTCACCCTTCCCCTGTCGCGTTACTGGCGGGTTCAGGGTTCGTACGGGTGCTTGAATTTCTCGATTAAAAAATTCTTCGGTACCAGTACTTTTTTAATGAAAAATCTCTCCTGAAGTAAGGCTAAATTTCGTCCATTTAAACTAGATTTATTTTTCTTTAAAAAAATTTCTGATATTTGGCCTTGAAAATAACGGTACCAGTACGAACCATGGGGTTCAGATCAAACTGAAGTTAGTATTATCTTTGTTTAAAAAACATTTATAAAATGTACTGGGAGGGACATCCTGCTCTACAGACTTTGTCTACTTGTCTGATCAGTCCTTCTTTGGCTGCGAATATTGTAAGGGTCTCGTGGTTTCTTTAATTGTGAGTCTTGTGTTAATCTTTTTTTCAATTTATATTTCTACTCAGAGAACTGTATTCTATTTTTTTATTTTAATTTATTTGTAGCTAATCTCTTTTAGTTTAATAAATTAATAATTTAAATAATAGGACACGCTCTATTTATCATAGCCAGAACATAAAGTGTTAAAAAAGTATTGCAAAAAACATTCTAATTAACAAAATATGTTACTACCTGAAAAAATAGATTGCAATATTTTAATAAATTTGAGGCACAATTACATTTTTATTTACATCTCTTGTGAGTTTTATAATCATTCACGTATAAGTCATATCGGTAAAGAACTATAAATGTTATTAAATAATATAGTTAGGTCAACTTTTCGATTTAACTTCAAAGGCTGTGCCAAAAACAATAGACGATTAAAGGCGATTTTAAAGAACAAATTGCTGAAATAACATTTGAAGTCTGAGCATTGTTTCTTAGTTACGATATACTTTTATGTTATTCCATTTACAATACTGTTATACATTCCATTTATAATACTGTTTTTTTCTGTTAGATATTTGAACATAATACATAGAGATAACAGATTCCTGTTGCAGAATTATTTGTGAGGATTAGGAGAACTCGTTTGAATTTAAATTACTATATTCAAGAACAAATTGAATTTTAAGTTCCGAAATGTAAAAATTAATAATAGAGATTCAGAAATGAAAACTTTTAGACATATTTTTATATTATTTATTGATGTTAAAATTTAGAGAAAAAAACTTTTTTTAATATATATATACTAGGGGGCTCTGCCCCCTACGAGTTACGCTCGCCAACCCCCGTTCAGGGACACCAAAATCCAAAAAGCACGCTAATTTGATTGGCTTTAAAAATATTGAATTAAAATTTAAATTAAAAATAACAGTAACGATCTAAACGGGTTTCCATTCGTTTTTCTTGGATTGGGGATTTTTAAGACCATATCTGCTGCTGTTAAAAGATACAATGGCTGTTTTCGTATTTAATTAAAAAAATTAGTTAAACATTCGAAAATAAGCTAATGTAAAATGAATTAAATAAACAGTGTCATTGTCTCCCGGTATTTTTTAACAACGCTATAAGATATTTCTTTTAAATAATTCATTTTAAATGTACCGTTTTAAATCTGACGTAATTTACACCAAAGTTTTATTTCTCTTATTAATATTCACGTGAAAATACTTTTGTTGTTAGAAGGAAATATTATTTGCGCTGTCTTCGAATTCACGATAATAGTTGAAAATATTATCTCAAAATATCAAGTAAATGTCTCGCGCAGGTATATTTTTTAATTTAAATTGTTTTGCCATATTTTTTGGCCATTTTTAATATGACGTAATTTCCTCCATTTACAGATTTTAACGCATAGTAATGATTTTTTTATTTTAACATTTTGTTTCTCTTTTAAAATTGCAGTGTGAATATGATTCTTATGACGCAATTTTCCTGCTTTTAACATGTAATCATTCAATTCTAATTTAATTTTTTTTTCTGTTTACAATAGTCCCGTGTAAATAAATTTTTAATTTGAAGTAAAAATTATTGTTCGCGCTGTTTATACAGTTGGCAACAGTTTAAATTGATAACATTTTTTAAATTTGTAAAAAATATCTCTCGAAATACTGAAAATTTGAATTTAAAATAGAAATAAAACCTCAAAAAATAGTAAAAAAAAAAAAAAAAATGCAATCTGCACACCGGGAATTTATAACCTATAAAATGATCTAAAAATGATTAAATTCTCATGTATAGTTTTTGCTCCAATAAAACTTTTGTAATGGGACGATTTTGTCCAACTTTAGCATTAAATATCTCTGAAAGTAATTCTTCGATTTGAAAACTGTCTGCATCAGCGTGTTTATCAAATCTTTCTTTATAATACCACCGATTTTCATATTTTTGTATACGACAGTTTTTTTTAATATTAACGAAGAAATGCCATGCTCAAGGCATACTTAGATACTACTACAGGCAGACTGATTTGCGTTTAATGTATGAAGTCGCTCGCCAGAGGACTCTGATACACTGCCCAAAATTAAAATTTGACTCTGACCGTAACTGAAACAACCTAGGAAGGGTAGATATGTAAACAAGCACCAAAATTACGTCATGTCGCCATGGTTACCTTTACAATTCTGCTGACATTCCAATCAAGCTTAGAAATGACAGCTAATTCGAATACAGCTGTTAAGGGTTATTATAAACTGTCCATATCAATGTAAATGTAAAGTTCTATTTATTTAAGTGACTAATATAATGTGTTCCTCTTTAAAACTGTTAAACCAACACACATAAAAATATATAAATAAAAAACATATGCTTAGTCTAAAACATGAATGTCACAAATTTATTTGGTACAACTTAGTTATCCCGCCGACCAATTTCGCTAAATTATATAAATCGCTAAAACACTCGCCAAATTTTACAAATTGACATAATTTTTATTAACGAAAGAACAAATAAATTAGTATAACATTAATAAATATACAAATAAAACGTCAAAATAAAAATCACTTGATGACATAAACACGTGTAACTTGCTTACAGTCAAGTGAATGTGACATTTACGATCAAGCATTATTGGCATTTAATCTTATAGTTTGGCGTTAGATTTTTGGTCGACGGGATAACTAAGTACCATTTATTTACTATTTTCACTGCTGAAACAATAAAACTGATGGAATTTTTTTAATATATTAAAATACTCATAAAATTCCTTGTAATAATTAATAAATGTAATTTATTAAGTAACAAATACCCTTACATGATTTAATCAAAATTACTTGGATAACATAGAATATTGCAACGATATTTAAATCCGTGATCACCATTTCTTTCTCTGATTAAAAATAAGAATATTTAATGTTTAAGGAAGATCGGCCTTTTTTTTTCTTCTTCTTCTTCTTCTTGGTTCGGGCGACATTAAAAACAAATATTTTACCGGTAACAGTAAATTAATCAAAAATAGCTGCTTCAAGTCAGTTATGAGAACTGTAGTTTGATAAAAATCAAATTTTAATTTTAAAACGTGTATATGAAACCAAGCTATTTTTATATAAATACGGGACATTCAAAAAAGAATAACAGAACCGGCATTTTTCATGAATGAACCAAACGATCAAGGTAAACAATAAATAATTTTGCTAATCTTAAAAGTATGTGTAACACTAAAATGCTACAATTTGTGTAAAATAGCTTTTTAAATGGAAGGAAATTGAAGAATATGAATATTTAATTTATTACATGAAAATACGATCAATGATTCTGAAACCTCGACGATCAGAAACAAGCTTCTATCTGGGCGGGGTATAAATGTAAACAAGGAACACGTTGTGAAGTTTTGATTCAGGGTTTGAAGTTGGATCCGACTCAACTTTTTCGGCGAAATGCGCGGGCCGTTATATATCACAGTAGGCTATGGCCATGCTTAAGCCAAGACTCCCTTATCATAAAACAGACTTGACGATCCGGAGAAAGTCTATGGGTGAAAATGTCCCCGATAATTGCCAACTTATTAGCTGACTTAGTCCCGTAAGTTACGCCACCTCGTGTATACTAATGGTAATACTCCATAAACAAATGCATAGTAAAAAATTGAAAATGTTGTGTTATTGGCAAAATTGTACAAAATATTTTTCGAATTCCAGTAAAATAGATCCGTAAAAAATATTTCGCCCAATTATGTTCTGCCTTTAAAAAATAAAACATATCAAAAATGAAGATTTAAGTATAAGATTTATTGATATTTTTCAGGGTACTTGTTAATTATCCCGTCGACCAATTTCGCCAAATTATATAAATCGCCAAACTACTCACCAAGTTCTACAAATTGACACATTTTTTTTGTATTTTAAATAACGAAAAAAACAAATAAATTAGTATAACATTAATAAAAATACAAATAAAACGTCGAAATATTGGTTTTATTGGCCATTATTGGCATTTAATCTTACAAATTGGCGTCAGTAATTTGGTCGACGGGATAACTAACAAGTACCATTTTCAGTATATAGGACTTTGCGGGTTATTTTTTTTTAAATCTTGGCAAAATTTGGGCTTCGGAAAGAGCGATTTGTTGCCGATTGATATAAACAGTTATGAAAACAAAACTTATGAACTGTCAGCTTGTTTTATAAGAATTTACGGCACAGATGTCATATACGGCCCCATATTGGCGCGATTTTTTTCCGACGCCAATTTTGAGAAAACCTCGTTACCATATCATCTATATCCGGATAACCATATCAAGCAAAATAACGACACTTTGGTGCCAGTTAAGTATCCGGTGCGTATATGACATTAGCGCCAGAAAAAAAATCGCGCCAATATGACATCTGTGCCGAATTTACATGTATAAATTTAGTTTCTAGATATTATTATTGTTTTTTATATACGATTTGTTTATATTTGTATATAAAATAGATAAATGCCTTTTTTATATTAAATAATTTGTACAAATATTTGAAAATGTTGCTTCTTTATGTGAAACAGTGAATATGCTTCCAGAAATTACGTTGCCAATTTTCTTCTCTCGCCAAGGCCCCTATACTTGAAAAATACAGATTTATTATTATATAATGTAGTATTAGCTAATGTTCTGTAATCTGTTCCGCAGTCAAAGTTGACTGCAAAAAACGCGATGCTGAAATAATGTGGTATCAAGTATACGGTTTTAAAATAAAATTAATTTTGCGCCAAACTACACTTACGCCAATTGGCTCTAGGTCTGATTAAGGAAGAATTCTCAAATTAAGATTTACAAACACCAAAATCGTAGCATGACAAGAATACGTTATTTGCGGAAAGTTGAGGGACATGTATAAATTTAAGTGATTATTAAACTTTATTTTTCAAATTTTTTAAGTGTTTATGACTTCAGTCTGTTTTTTTGTGTATCTATGCGTGTTTTAACTTTCTTAAAATACTTTGATACATTTTAGGAAAACTTACATAACATATGTGAGTTAAAACAAGGAAATTAATTACGCACCAAACAATGCCCGCCAAGATATACCAATTGGCTGTGGAGCCAATTATGAAACTTTCCATAGATTAATACATACAAACTTTACATGAAAAAACAGTGAAGCTTTCATCTAAAGTATGTTAAACTGAAATGATCCCCCATACCTTCAAAAATAAAACAAATGATAGGCCAATAAATAAATAAATGAGACTGTGCATTGAAACAAATTGAAGGAGCGATGTTAAATTAATACTGTAAGGTGAAACTAATTGTGAAAAGAAAAGAAATAGCAGAAATAAAATAAATCACATATTTGAAAATATAAAAGAGAAAATGAAATATTTTACATTTTCCGGATCTATATGCTATCCATTTATTTCAATAACTAACATCACTGAGAAATTCATGGTAAAATAATTTTCTTTCCTTATTATTATTACTATTATTATCATCATTTATTTACATAACGGAATACAGCAGTAAACATTTTTCGTTTAACAGTAAAATAAGTTAATTTTTTAAATAAAACGTCTAGAACATATGAAAATTTTAAGATTAAAACTATCATTTGCAAACTACAAAGCACATCGTAAAGAAAATGGTAAAAGACAAATGGAAAACAAATTAAAAAATATTTCTGTTTCTCACGTTAGATGGCGCTAGTCACGGAAAACTATGTGGTTTCTAACCACGTGTACAGCGGACAAAGGAAACTTAGCGATTGCGAGGCCTGTTATTTCGATAAGGAGGCCTTGGCTTAAGCATTTAAATTGGATGAGTTCTACCCGGAATATCTACGCAGATTTTCATTGGTCCATTTCCAAATCAAAACTTTTTTTATATATATAGAAGGATATAAGGCAATCTTACTTTATTTCTTTCTGAATACGGTTCTTCAAATCTACAGACGCATTAAAGGCGTTTGTTCACTTTTACACTGAAGGAACTTCCAAAATGGGGAAATTTGTTTATGTGCCAGAAATTCTAAATAATTTTCTTTTGGTCCTGCCTTAACTTGAAATGTAGCTATTAAAAAAAAAAAAAAACCCTTTAATGAATTATTATTAAAACTATATCTAATATATATATATATATATATATATATATATAATCCTAATAAAACGAATTTATGATACGATTTTAGGAAACGACTAATCAAACGGCTGATTACGTTCAGCAGCAAAATCTCCTAAAATATGCAACGTTTGGTGGTGAAATTAACTTTACAGGTTTCAACAGTGGAATTAGAATTTTAAAATTTGAATTAGTTTTCGGGATATTTTTTTTTATTTATTTATTTAATGAAATTTCAACATGACAATTAAATTACTCCATTTTTCTGAAAAAAAGGGAGGAAGGTGAAAAACACAGTGATTATTAGATTTGTTCTTTTTCGCCATTTTCGAATTGAAATTGAAATTATCTTTTATTTCAATCAGTAGTGAAGACAATATTGTGATTAAATTATGTTTTTCAGAAAATATAAAAGTATTTTTTCACACTTCCATCATCAGGAAGCAGTTTATTTTTTAAACCAAAAACCGTTGGTCACTTTCAAATTCCATAGACGCAAAAAAAAGGCTTTTGTTTTCAGTTTTAAAGAGAATGTGCCACCAATAATCTTAAAAACAGAAAGAAAAATTTTAAATAAAAAATTAATGATCACGTGTTAAAAGCGAAAAATAAGAAAAGTTACATCAAAACCTCCACACGTAAATATTAAAAGCCTCTCGCTGCGTATTATTTATTTATTTATTTATTTATAATCAAAATTGGTTCAAAAATTGAGCATTTATTTTAGAATATATTTCAAATTTAAAATATGTATTTTTTTTTAAATACAGAAAAGAGTATAGTTAAAAAAGTACAAAAACTTTAAAATAAGATAATTATCTCGCGCGAAACGCATTTAAAATGTGATAATTACGCCATATGTAAAATGACCAAACATTAAATATCGTAATATTTAAAGTATCTAAAATAAATAAATAAATAAATTTTTACACGTAAAAATATTTTAATGGTGAATATTAGGTCATATTTTAAAATATCTAATAATGTTTCTAAATACTTTTAAGGTAACTCAAATATGTGTATCCGTGAATCTAAAAAGAGAAAAAATTTAAAATAAATAAATTATTTTGTGATAGATGCATTTAATAGGGAAATCCACCTTATGTATGAAAACGATACATTTAAAATTTTTCATTCCGGAGAATTTTAATCTGACAGTGTATAAAAGTTGTGCAGCAAGCACATTTGTTTATGCATTACATCATTTGATGCAGCATAAATAGAAGTAAATGTATGCTCAAAATACTTTCTATTTATATTGTGCGAATTACTATTCAATAAATACATATTAGAAAATTCGGATATTCCTATTAATAGAAATAATATACCTTAACAAAAAAACTTGAAAATATGTGTGATGGTGAGTTAAAATAGAGAAAGGAATTCATAAATAATCGGTAGCTGTTCCTGAAATATCTAAAATGACATAATCAAGACATAAAATGTAAGCGTAATATTTCAAAATGCAATGCTTCTCAATGCATGGATCTGAAAGCTATTCCAAAGCAGACGGAGTTTTTTAACCTCAAACCTAAAGGAAGAATATTGTTCATAGCGTCGTTATAAAACTCAGAAAGGTAGTGTCATTTTTAATCTAACTATTTTATACACGCTGATTTTAAAAAATGATTGATCTATCTTATTGATTAAGGCCATGGTAACAGAAAAATGCCCATTCAAACGGAAAAGCATGGTAACGCGATTACAGAAGATAGCTGCTGTTATATTGATAACATCAATCAATCTTCTGTAACCTGATAATGTTTTTTTAAACAGGGCACTTTAGTATGTTTTTATATGCTGCGAAGCCTCAACGGTGGTTTGCGGGCGCACGCCGCAGGGGGCTGAGCCTACGATTATACGTATTTAAGATTCTTATTTAAATATTATGAAATAATATTTTTAAAAGACGGAAATAACTGTCTGGTTTAATAACATATAACTTAATTTTGTATATGGAGGATATTTCAGAGTATATTTCTAAACTTAAAGAGAATTTTGTTTGAAATATAGCATATACTAGCAAACCCCGCGGCTTTGCTCGCGTAATATTTGAAATATGCCAAGTGATATTTATATGTCTAATTTTTATCAAAAGGTACTAACTAAATTTTTATTTTATTAAAAGGTAATATTTTATTTTATTAAAAGGTGCTTATTACTTTTAGGAATAATTCAAAAATTACTATTTAAAACACAGTTTGACTAAACATCATTATTACACTGTATTAGGCAGAAATGAGACTTAAATTAATAAAATGAAATAAAACTAAATAAATGATAATTTAGAAAATATTTTGAAACTTTATGCTCAACTAATACGCTCATTTCAGTATTCATTCGAAGTTTTTAATTTTTTAGAAACCATCTTCTTACATCTTAAAATTAACCCTCATGTCGAATTCCAAGCCCTACCACCTCTCTCAACATAAAGGGCTATGTTGAAACAGGAACTGTCACCATTAATTTGCCAACATTAATTTTGAAATCGGTTTGTTATTTCCTAATATTCCACAGAAACGTAATTTAAAAAACTTTTAAAGCCCCTTTTTAGAACGTTTGTTGTTCCTGTGAACCCCAGGTGGTAGAATCACCGGCATAAAATATAGCCTATGTAGGATCAGAGACTGTTACCACTGATTCGCAACTATTACTTTTATAATCGGTTTATATTCCCTGAAATTGCATAGAATCGCAATTTAGAACTTTTTTAGAATGCTTTTCGCACCTCCCCTTCGCTTCATCCCTTTTTTATTCGAATTTATTTTCGACGTTCCTTCGAGGGCATTTATATTTTATAAGTAACTACCATGTCATATTTAAAGTTTCTAGCCTTTTCAGTATCACAGAAATCGCAATTTAGAAAGTTTTTAGCTCCTGCAACCCTCTGGTGGTAGTGGAACAGACATAAAATATAGCTTATGTTTGAGCAGGTTCTATCACCAAAATTTGTCATCATTATTTTTTAAATCGGTTTGGTAATTTATAAGTTTGCTTAAAAATTGTAATTTATAACGCTTTTCACTCACTTCATTTTTTTTAAATTTGGAATTTTCTTTCGACTGTTCTTAGAAAGCAGTTGCATCTTGTAAGTAAATACCATGCCATACTTCAAAGTGTTAGACCCCTCAGTTGTGCAAAAAATGCAAATTAGAACATGTTTTGCTTTTGCCACCCTCAGATGGTAGTGACAGCAACATAAAATATAAGCTATGTTATAGCAGGGACTGTCACCATTGATTTGCAATCATTACTTTTGAAATACCTTAGGTATTTCCTTAGATTGAGTAGAAATCGCAATTTAGAACGTTTTTAGCACGCTTTTCGCGCATTTTCACCGCTTTTTAAATTTCCAATTTTTTCGAAACTGTTCTTAAAGATCATTTATCGCTAATAAATATGTACCTTGCCTAATTTTAAGTTGCTAGCCCCTACCGATCACAAAAATCGAAATTTAGAACTTTTTTGCTCCTGCAACGTTTTGGTGATAGTGATACCGACATAAAATAGCGTCTATGTTAGAGCAGAGGCTGTCAGCATCAATTTCCTACCATTACGTTTGAAATCAGATTCATTCTTTCAGAGATATTGCCGACAAATCGGAATCTAGAACGTTTTTAGAACGCTTTTCGCGCCTTTTGCTCCTGCATCTCCTGTGGGGTAGTGGAAACAGATATAAAATATAGCGTATCTTGGAGCAAGATCTGTCACAATCATTTTTACACCATTATATTTGAAATCGGTTCAGTACTTCCTGAGATTGCATAGAAATCGTAATTTAGAAAGTTTTTTATAGCGCTTTTTGCGCATTTTGACCCCCCTTTTAAATTTCGATTTTAATGTCCTTAGAGATCATTGATATCTTATAACTACCATTCCAAATTTCACGATTCTAGGCCCTTCCGTAACGCAAAAGCCACAATTTAGAACGTTTTTTGCTCCTGCACCCCCTTTGGGGTAGTGGCACCGACATAAAACGTCGCCTATGTTGGAGCAAGGGTTTTCACCATCATTTTGACATCAATATTTTTTTAATTGGTTTATATTTCCTTAGATTGTGTAGAAACTACGGTTTAGAACGTTTTTTAGAACGCTTTTAGTGCATTTTCACCCCTTTTAAATTTCGAATTGTTTAAGAACTGTTCTTAGATATCATTTATATCTTATAAGTAACTAATATTCAAAATTTCATATTTCTAGGCCCTTCAGTAACGCTAAAATCGCATTTTTAGAACGTTTTTTGCTCCTACACCCCCTTTGGGGTAGTGGCACCGACATAAAACATAGCCTATCTTGGAGCAAGCGTTGTCACCATCATTTTGACACCAATACTTTTTAAATCGGTTTGGTATTTCCTGAGACTGTGTAGAAACTTCCATTTAGAACGTTTTTTAGAACACTTTTTGTGCATTTTTAAACCTTTTAAATTTCGAATTGTTTAAGAACTGTTCTTAGACATCATTTATATCTTATAAGTAACTAATATTCAAAATTTCATATTTCTAAGCCCTTCAGTAACGCTAAAATCGCATTTTTAGAACGTTTTTTGCTCCTACACCCCCTTTGGGGTAGTGGCACCGACATAAGATATAGCCTATGTTCTAAGTTGGACTAACACCATCATTTTGATACCATTACTTTTGGAATCGGTTCGGTAGTTCCAGAGCTTATCTCCGACAAATAAACAATTTTTTCCTCTTTATAATAGGAGTATAGATAAGAATGCCTAACTATTTGAGTTTATTTTTTAAATTTTATTGAAGTTCTTGTATATTTAATCTATAGAAATCGTATTATTTGAAAATTCAGTTTATAACATTTAGATATGAAACAAAGCTGTCTGTCGATATTTTTTTATAAATATTTTCTATGCATCATAATTTCAAAGTTAAGAATCTGCAACAAAGTTTCTAGTCATTTAACAGTTTTTGACCATGTTACTTGACCGTATTATGAAGCGTTTTTATTAGGATCAATTAAAACAACTTAATGAAATGGATATGGATTAATGAGGTGCAGTTATAAATTGCTTACGGAAAACTATGGTTTGCTTTTCATTTATTGTTGATTTACAGATAAACATAAAATAATTCGAGCACAGTGCTGTCTATAAGAGATAACTGCCGCAAGCGCGTTTTCAAAGTTACATTCAGTTAAGGTTTACCTTAAGTTTAAGAAATTTTTTGCTTAGTGTGAATAAATTCTGTTGATCCTATACTGGACTAAAAAAAGAAACTTGTCCATACTACTGACTATGGGAGGAACTTGCTTAATGGTGGTTTTTAACTGCGTCATCTGTTTTTATTCGTAGTTATAAATAGTTTACTAATAGAAATTTTTTGAACTATTTAAATTCATATACAGGACTACGCAAAGATTAAGATACATTGTGGTTTATGGTTGGAAATTGGTGAAAATGCTTTTTCAGTTGTGTTATACGTTTTTTAAGAAAATTAGCTTTTAGCTTAATATGTAGGGTATACAAAATTCTTTAAAAAAGAGTGGAATGCATTTCTATGTATTGGTTAGAATTTCTAAAATTGTATTTTATAGCTGAACTAAATTTTAGCATGCTATGTATATATATATGCAAATCGATAGATCATATAAAGACTGCACACAATTCTTTGACTACTTTTTTTACTATGGAAGATAATTACTAAATCTGGATTTATAAATGTGTTATATGTTTTCTAACCTATTTATTTACATATCTTTCATCAGCTTTTTTAAAGGTAATGTTACTTTACAGTTTTCTGGAAATGTTGGAAAATGTTTTGTAATGCATGATTGACGCATGATTTTTCGTTCTTATTATTATACGTAAAATATTTCTATAAAAAATTTTATCTATATATAAAAATTATGCCGGAAAAATTTACATACGAATTGCCGCAGAAAATTGTTAAGAAACTGAAGTTAATTCATATAATAATAATAAAAAATTATTTTTTTATTACTCGTAGTTAATTTTGGTTGCCCCAAAACGTAATTAGTTTTTTAATTCCTTTCATGAGACGAACTTTCTACTTCCTTTTAAAAACATATTCAAATCAATCAATAATTTTAATTAAAAGATATTCAGATTTCAACGTCATTTCAGCTGTTAAAATAGCGCCAGTTACAAATGATAAACCGATTATTTTAGATTTTAATTATGTCCCACAACTTTTATGCTATTTTGATCGGATATATTCAGAAAGAATTACACTGTTCTAATTTCAACTGTATTCTTAGCCATTGTATAGTTTTAAATTTAATTTTAATGCAAATCTATAGATTAAATATAATTCTTTTTGGAATAAAACTCTTTTTTGCTTGCTCAATGACTTTGGAAGTAAAAAAAAAGAATAGATTTGAAATAAAAATAAATAGTGTGTCCCTAGATTGATATAGATGAACCGAAGAAGAGATATTTTCTGAGAATTTCACAAACTATCCCATAAATATTTAATTACCTGTATCGCAATTTATTTCCAAATACATTTAAAATTAAATACTAGATTGAAAGTTTTTGATCGAACACTACTTAATGATAGAAGATAGCTAAAAGAATTTAAAAATCATGAAACTGAAACTGAAAATGAACTGATTATATTAGCGTTAAGCATCAACATCAGGGATATCGTATGAATACTGCTGAAAAGAAATGCAAGTATTGTAAAATTTGATTCACTGAATTAATAATTATTAACTGTAAGGTAACATATCTTTACTTTTCAATCGATGACAGAGATAGCAAAAGAGTTCAGTACGTAATCGAAGCAGCCATGCAGACGAACAACTTTTGATCGAAAGTTCTCGGCGTATAGTATTGAGTTTTAAGTTTTTTAAATTTTTTGAAAGTAATAATAACTATTACATATTGCGTCATCTTTAAATGCACTTTCTTAAAAGAGATTTCTTGTTTTTGTTTTCATTTAAACGAAGGTGAATATGACATTCCAGTGATATATATTTCATATACGTATACATTTTTTTAAGCTATATAATTTTAAATTAAAACTAAGAGCTTGTAGGTAACTTTTCTGGTTAATTATTTTACATGTATTGCATGTACTTATATATGTAAGCGAATATGTAACCATTTTAAAGTTGTTCGATTCCTAAAAAATAAATATTTTGCATTAAATTTTGTTCTACATGTATAACAGGGGTTAATAAGGGAGGAAGGGATTAAAGGATTAAAGAATTTTTTCAGGACAAATATCACTATTTGTTTATAGAATAATAAATCTAGGATAAGGGGGTCCGGGACACAAGAATTTTCAATTTTACTAAAACAAATATTGCATTAAAAGTTTCTCTGGTTTTTCTGCTTAAAAGGACGTTTAAACCACGTTTCTATCATAATTAGAACAGGAAATATTAAAATTTTCACTTTGGTTTGTTTTCAAAATCTAGCTTGCAAGCAATGGTTAATATGGAAACGACTGCTTGTGAAAATGCGTTTTTATCTTCATGATAGTTCTTTTTACAATTTCTCGTATTTAAATTGTTATAAGTCAATAACCGTTAAGGTAAATGGTTCAAACTTGGAACATGTCTTTTTCAATTGCTTTACTTTAATTTCCATTCAGCAAATTCGAAAAAAATATTTACTTTTGGAAATATGATTTTTTTTTATAAAAAGTTGCATTAGTTTTTCTCAATTTTTACTTTAAATTTATTTAATTAATATTTTTTAAAATGCTGAATCTAAATTAAGACTTATATATTTCTGTTTATTTAAATGAAGGAACAATTGAAATTCTACAAATAATATTTCGAGTTACAACGATTTTAAATGACCTCACTTTTTTAATAAATTTTAAATGATTTTTTTTTTTTAATTATGAGAAGTTTTATCATGGAATTTCGTTTACAAATGATATGGTTAACAATCACAAAAAGATTCAGAATTTTAACTCAATAAATAAAAAATATTTTAAAATGTGTCCCGGACCCCCTTATCTGCGCAAAATGTCTCCTTATTTATGAAGAGATTTTTGCATAAGAAAATACTGGTACCGAAGAATTTCCTGGTCGTGAAATTTCAGGACAAGTACGAGCTCTGGTCAAATTTTTTTTAAATCAATTTTTGGCATATAAAATAATATTCTTATCCAAATGACGACATCTTTTTTATGAATTTAATAAATACAACTGCCCAAAATAGACAATAAATGTACTTTTCGAAGTACATTAAACAATTATTTTTAGCGTATAACCATACACTCTATGTTCTTGATGTCCTTGTATTTTTACACATCTGATGCTCAAAATCTGTACTGAACTCAGAAAGTTATTCATATACAGTACAACTATACTGAATATTTTATATTTTCATTCATGCAACGTTCATTTTATTACTGATCACTAGACTTCTCAAAAAGACGGATCAATAATTTGTAATTAATTATTGAAAAATAATGTTCAAAGAGCGAGATTTGTTTTTAATATAAAAAAATAATAATTACAGATTAATTAAATGTCAGTAACGAATTCCTGCTTCATTTAGTGTTTGTAAAAAAATATTGATTTAATTAATATTTGCAGTATGTAATGTTATTAAGAGTGCCTGGTTTGAAATAAAAGTCTTAAATAAAAATCTTCATATATTAAATTTTAATTAAAATCAACTCTAGATTGTTTACATATTATTTTTCAAAAATAAGAGGTAAAATAAAAAGTGGAAAATATTTATGTAAATATTTTAAAGTAGTTTTGAAAATTTTGTCACACTGCATAGCTTGTATTCTACTTTATTTTAACTACACTATTGAAATTAGAATAAATATTTTACACATCTCGCTAATTTCAAAGATAGGTGTTTACTTTTCTTTCTCGAAAAAAATACAAATGAATTAAGTAAGCATGAATACAGTTATGCAAACTTATTGCAGTGTCATGCTAAAATTTATTATAAACATTTATATGTAAATAGTATATTAAATTACATTTTATCCATATTTCATTTTTTTCTGATATTAAAGTAAACAGTAAAACACTTTGAACCATTCATAGAAAACAAAACATATTTGAATTCAATAGCATTATATTCATGTTTAGATTATCACAATTTCAACAGTTATTTGTGCATTTTTGATAAGTTTGATAATATAAGAATATCTTTGTCAGTAAGTATAATCAAGTATGTATGTATGTGATAAACAAGCTTTCAAATTAGACAAAAAAATGACAAATCTTCTACTTACCCTTTCTGTCAGGTAAGTTTCCTGCTTGCTTCTGGAGTTCGGACTGCTAGATTTTCATTAGACTTAATTCTACTTAATAATTCACTCGACTAAAATAATACATAACTCGGTTCAATACTTATATACAATTATTATACAAATTATTTACAGGATTATATGACTTTAACATTTTAATGCTTTAACTTTTTAATCGAATCATAACGGAGACGCAACTCCGTTTACAAACATAAAAAAATATTCTAAAGTTTTTTCAGTTCCGTTCAGTTCACTTAGACGTAAAAGTTTTTAGTTAAATTCAGGTGTCACTCTCACTGCAAAAGGATACAGAGTTCTGCGACATACTCCACCCGTTGAGTTTTGCCATATTAAAACTCAACCAGTTAAGGACAAGTTCAGGGGTTCTAAACGTTCTGGGGCTCGTATCACCCGTCCAAATTTAGACATTCTAGGAGAATCCTTTTTAACAGAACCAGGAGAATCTTTAAGTGACTCGATAGTTTTCGGAGAAAAGTCATTTGCCAGGAAATTTGCTTCCATCGGATACAACCTTTGTACTGGTCGAAGCAACTCACCAAACTTAGTTCGTAACTTTGCCAATCGTACTATGCCGTCTTTACCTGGAAACAACTGGATGACTTTTCCTAGAGGCCAATTCATTCTTTTCTTTTGTATTAATTATAACAATATTTCCAACTGAGAGTTCGGGATCCTGTTTGACTTTTTACGATAATTTTTCAGCTGTAACAAATATTCTAGTCGGAAAAGTTTTCTCAAATCTTCACAAATTTTCATCCGATATTCATATCTTCTTGAAGATAACTTGCATCTATATTGTCCAGATCAGGAACACCACCTTCTTTAATTTCACAAAGAAACATGGCAGGGGTTAAGGGTTCTAATTCAAGATCTTTAGATATGTATGTTAAAGTTCTGGTTTTTACAACATTTTCACAATCGCAAAGAATAGTATTAATTTCTTCATATTTCAACGATGCATTTCCTAACACCGCAACAAACACAGCGTTATCGGAAGACAATCGGACGACTGCCGCTTGCCGATTCCGGCGGTAACGGCACGATATCAGGTTGCCGATATCGGTTCCAACACTTTTGTGGTTCCCCGGGCGATAGTCGGTCCGTTGGGCTGGCACTTGGTCGGACCGGTACCGGCAGGATCGGCGAGACTGCCGGCAGGATACTATGCCGGCTGCAGCCCGACAGCAGCATAAATTGAAAAAAAAATATTTTTTGATGGCGCCAGCTATTAGTCATCTTGACATATGTCTTTGTCAATATTTCAAGGCAGCGCATTTCGGCGTTGTAACAGGTTGGTTTCGATCCGAGGACCCCAGGGACAGAAGGTAAACGCCTTAACCACTCAGCCACTGAGCCTTGCTGCGGGGAGGATGGGGTAATACGGGGAAGACATTTCTTTAAGTGATGGCTTGTTGTTGTGGATAGTTCGTAGATGGGAAAATTGGAATTTTGAAGTGTTTTAAAGTTTTTTTTTTTTTTTTTTTTTTTTTTTTTTTTTTTTGTAATTGTCTTATCCGCAGTTATTTAAAAGTTAATTTAGTATTTAAATGAATGAAATAAATATTTTAGCGAACTAATTAAACAAACGAATTGATTTTTTTTATAAATTTAAAAATTATTAAATATTTAATGAAAATAATTATTTTTAGAGGTTTTATTCAATTAATAAAATTTTCTGATTAGTTATTATAATACAATTACATGCGTTGCGTTAATTTATAAAACATATTTTTACTTTCTTCTATCTTTACAAGAAGAAAGTATTGGCTTCATGAAAAATTTCGACTCCCGGTTTTCGACGGATTTACACGTTTTAGGGGTCAGAGATTCCGAAAAAACATGTTTTTACAAAATGTCTGTCTGTGAGTCTGTGGTTCTGTGAGTCTGTCTGTCTGTCTGTATGTGACACAAATTTTCTGGGCGCTCTATCTCAAGAACTAATGCACGGTATTTAATAAAAATTTATATTCCAGTAGTCCCTAATATAAATTGGTGCTGGTTAGTTTTTGGTGTAAATCGCCTTACAGATGGCGCTGCTATGCTGCATTCTTCGCGATTTCCGCAATAGCTCTATCTCAAGAACTAATGCACAGATTTCCATTAAACTTCAGATTCAGTTATTCCTTGATATGAATTGCTGATGGTAACGTTTCAGTGTAAATAGCCCAACAGATGGCGCTGCATTTTGCAGGATTTACACGATTTTCGCAATAGCTCTATCTCAAAAAAGAATCCACGGATTTTCATGAAACTTCAGATTCAGTTAGTCCTTGACATGAATTGACGTTTTGGCGTAAATCACTCAACAGGTGGCGTTGCATTTTTGCGATTTCCGCAATCTATCCAAGAACTAATGCTTGGGTTTTTAACAAATTTCAAATTCAGATATACCTGGATATGAATTAGTGCTGTTTATGTTTTGGTGTTAATTGCTCAACAGGTGGCGCTGCTATGCAGCATTTTTCAAGATTTCCACAATAGCTCAATATCTAGAACTAATGCATGGATTTCATCAAATTTGAAATTCAGATATGCTTTGATATGAATTGGTGATAAATTGATGTAATTTCTTCTACTATTTAAATGATTTAATTGACGTGATTTATATAGAAGAAGTTTTGTGATGGCCACAACATACTAGTTTTTAGATGGAAAAACTTATTTTAATAAATAAAGTTGAAAATTAATCACTTTAATTAAAATTTTAATTAGAATAAGAATTCATTTTCTGTCATTTGATGATTTAAAGTAGAATACGTTTTTAATGACAATGTAGTAGTGTTTATTCTTTTACTTATGAGCCTTTTTTAATCTTAAAACAAAATAGAAATATTATTTTTTTTTTAGTTTAGTAAATAATTTTTTAGAAGGGAGAAATTTCGAAATCTTTCTTTTAAATTTTAATGCTAAAAAGATATGTAGATTTTTTTATATTTTTATAGCTTGTATAATAATTTTAAAAGCTTTTTAATAATTTGATTTTTAAATAAAATAAAAAACTTAGCTATTATTTTTAAAATTAATATATAATTGGAAAATAATTTGAATTAGTTTGTGTAATAATTGAATAGAATTTTTTTTCTTCCTACGATTAAGTTTATAATGATTAATAATTTTATGGAGCGATTTAAAAAAAATCTTTTGATGATTCAAAAAATTGTAAATCCTTTTAAAAATGAATTCAAAACTTTTTTTTAAATAAATAAACATAGGCTTTTTTTTGACAATTTTTATGTTTATCACTGATAGAATTTTATATGAAACATATAACTCTTATCAAAACTCAATCTCACACAAAATTAAGTAAAGGAAAAAATGTCGGCAAAGACTAAAAATTCCGAATTCGGACCGATGTTGGTATTCATCTAATCGTACTACTATCAGAAATGACATTCGGTCCTGCGTCACTTGCCGGTATAAGTCGCTTGCCGATATGTAACCATAAGGGGACCAATTATGGTAACCGGCAGTCGAAAAAGCAGATTCTTGAGTTTCAGTTGCCGATATGCTGCCGAAACTTCACCTAAACCACTGTGCCGATACCGACACTTAACCGACACTGCCGGCTGCGGTTCGATAGTGTGCCGAAAGGTATGTGTTTGCTGGGACCTGTCTGAGAATATTCTTCATCAATCCTATCATACGTTCCTAGAATCCTCCCCACCAAGGAGATGCAGGCGGAATAAATTTCCAACACTGTAAAAAAAAAAAAATGGTAACGTTCCATGTAAAATCCAGGAACGTTTCGCCTTTTCTCAGGTTTTCAGAATATTTTAGCTCTTTCCTGTGAAATTCTGATTTTCTTATCTTAAACGTTCCTGAACAAAAGTTGGAAACAGCAAAAGGCTGCGGCCACCATTTATTATTTTTTGCTATAATCCGTTGCTCGCTCGCGAGTGTCGAAAACGAATTCCTTAAATGAATGTAAAAAAATCAATATGGAATGCAAATAAATCAATAGACGACATAATTCTTTACGTCTCTATTGCCAAGACCATTCAGATGAAAATACAATACCTCTGTGACATCGCTAAGAGATTATCTCTCGTACTTGTCTGTGGAATGTTTAACAAGCAGACAGTGTTAAAAAATACACCTATTATTTGGATCTCCATTAACCAAGGGACCATCAAACATGATTCTCACCGATTTTGATTAATTTAAAGTATGCTTTAGAGTTCTTATCTCTAATTATTCTTGTGAAAGGATTTCTTCAAATGGGCCTTAGATTTTCAGAAATTAGATGCCGAGGTTTAGCATACGTTTCAAATACCCATTAGTTTGCAGCTTTCAATGTGTCCTTCGTGGTGTGGGCGCAGAAGGCTCGCACGCCACCAGTACGGCCCGAGTTCGATGCTACCTCTTGACTTTTTTTTCTTTTTTAATTAATTTTATATTTTAACACTTTACAATTTGATTTAAATTTGATATATATTTGACACTTTGAATTGCTGCAAATTTTAATTTTTTTTTATTTTCGGAAAAAATATACAATTACGTTTAGGATTTTTTTTTCATGAAAATTTATATGTATTTTATCTAACTTGTAAACTAACATAATTACTGACGAAAATCCAAAATATTTTATGTCTAGATTTTTTTTCTAATTATTATTTACATTTATATATTTTTATATTTTAAGAAAAGTTCAGAAACAATATATCATATATATATTTACTTTATTGAATTTTAACTGAAAATTTATTTTTTTCGTGTAAATTATAAATAATAATTTTGATGTCAATTTCAAAATATTTTTTCATTCCAACAAATAATGATAATAAAGCGAAAATTGTCAACTGGAAATGTAAAAATCGTCTGCGGATCCCGCATGCTGTGAAATGTCAGTAATGTTTTGCTGTCAACAGAAATATTCCTGGTATTTCGCAGGAAACTTACTGGCATTTCTGTAGAATGTTTTTAACATATACAGTAAAGTTCCAGTCATTTTCAAGAAATGTTTCTTGGAAATAATGGGCAATTCAGCTGCCCATTATTTCCCAGAAACGTTGCGGATTTTTTTTTACAGTGAAGTTATTCATTCTACAGTATGTTCCTTAATCACTCTTTTCCAATCTATTTTCTTTAATAAAGAATTTGAACCAAGGAAATTACTTCCATTGTCTGTATAGACAATCTGAGGTCTTCTACATCGTGATACGAATCGTCGAAATGCAAGCAAGAAAATGTCAGTGGATAATGAAGTGACAAGTCCGAGGTGAATAGCTCGATATACGGCGCAGGAGAATAAGACAATCCAAGATTTTGCCCCCCTCCCCCATTCTTCAAAACAAAGGTCCAGCCAGACCGGCACCTATGACTTGAAATACAGAACAGTCTTTAATCCTATCTTCCGGCAATGTTGATATTTCAACATCGTGGGGTTTTGCATCAAATTTCTTACATCTTACACAATTCTTCAGAGCTTTCCGGATCGTTTTACGACTTTTTAAGATCCAATATTTCTCTCGTAAGACTGCCACTAATGTTTGAACTCCACAATGTAGGGATTGATCATGTTTCTCAATTATTAGTTTCGTAACAACTGGGTGGTCAGATGGCAAAATTATAGGTAGTCTGAAATCCTCTGAGTCTTCTCTCATAATTATTCTGTATTTAAGTCTTATAAGTCCGTATGGATCAATGAAGGGTTTTAAATGACGTAAGCGTTCATCCTTCTCTGATTTGAAGCAAACTTTTTGCACAATTTTCCATACAGTGACTTCAGCTCTTTTAATTTCTTCAATTTTTAAATTCTCAAATGCTCGTGCTTTTTTGTTAGTTTTAAAGTTGTCAAAAAGTGTCTTCATCCAAGCAGTGATTCTAATTATCTTCTTGAACTGTGAAACTCGAGAAAAATAGGGAAATTCTTCATATAGAGAAATCAAAGAAGATATAACTGTCTTCTTCTTTTCTCTATCAACTTCATACTTTGTCGGAGATATATCAAAGGTTGGCCAAAAGTCTGGCTCAAGTTTCAGCCACGACGGACCTTCATGCCATGTCTTAATTTTAAGTGTTTCTACGGAACATCCTCTTGAAATAATATCAGCGGGATTTAAATTCCCAGGAACAAACTTCCAGTTTTCCGGATTACTATGTGCCCTAATTTCTTTGACCCTATTCATCACGAATACACCCCAATTTTCTGTATTCTTAATCTAATACAATGTATTCATCGAATCCGTCCAGTAGAATATAGGAATATTTTCCAATTTTACATCTTGCTTAACCGTTTCCATTAGTCTCACTCCAATAGCGCAAGCTAACAATTCAAGTTTACAAATTGTTGTAGGTTTCAGGGGGGCTACTCTTGCACGAGCTTGTACAAGTTGGCACGGTACTTCAGCTTTGTTTTTACATATTAAATAAATGCATCTGGCATTTGCCTTTTGGGAGGCATCACAGAATGCATGATAAGACAAATCTGTATTTGAATTAAGATTAAGCATCATATACCGGGGAATTTTCAACTCTGTCAAATTACACAAATCTTTTTTCCATTTAAGAAATTTTTTACTTATATCTTCGGGAAGAACTTCGTCCTATGTAACTTTTAGCTCCCCAACACTTTTGTAGTAAGAGTTTCGGAGTCAGTGTCACACCACATGTAAAACCTATTGGATCATAAATTTTGTGTGCTTCTAGTAAGATCACTCTTTTTGAAATGTATTGGTTATAGGATTCGTTTATTCCTCTAATGTTGCAACTTAATGTATCTTCTTCTAAATCCCAAATGAGACCAAGAATTGAAACCGTTTTTCTTTTATTTGAATTTTCGGACACTGAAATTTCCGAAAAAGTGTCATTACACGCAATTCCGCTCTTCATTGGCAAATTATAAGGCCAATCTTGTAATTCATATTTAGCATTCGCTAAAATTTCAACAGAATCACTTTTAAGTTTTCGCAGTTCTTATTCATTATTTATACTTGTAATTAAATTGTCAACATACCAAGCTTCAGAAATTTTTTCTGCCATTGATCTAAGATCTTCAGGAACGTCATTTAATAACTTAGTTAAAATAGCACTCAATAAGATGGGACTACTGGAAATTCCGAAAACGACTCTCCTATGTCTATACATCTTAAAATGTTCCAGATTACCTTGTTCCCACCATAAGAATCTCAAAAAATCTCTATCTTTCGGATTAAGTCCTATTTGAAGAAAAGCTTTTTTGATATCAGAACTTACACCGATGCATTTTTCTCGAAATCTGTTGATAATTGCAGGAATAGTTTCTAGCAAATTAGGCCCTTTTTCTACACAATCATTTATTGACGGAAACCCCTTAATTTTCGAAACACTGGTCTTATTTTTGTTGTTTTGGAATTCATTCGAATAACGCCGATGGGCTAAGTAATGGCACGAATTATCATATTCATTTTCAGGTACAATATCTATAATTTTTTCTTCTTCCCAAGATTTAAAAACTGCTTCGTAATCTTCTAAGAAACCCTTGTCTTTCAAAATGTTTACTGTATTTTTTAATCTTCTCTCAGCGATCTCTAGATTATTAGGGAGTGGGGGATGACCTTCTATCCAAGGTAAACTAACTTCAAATCTGCCTTCGTTATTCCTTTTAACCGTTGAAAGAAAATGTTGCAGTGTTTGTTCTTGCAACTCTTTCTTAGTTTCATTTTCGCATGGATCTAAAATTCCGAGAGTATCAAGATTCCACAATTCAGCAATTTTATAATCTGATACGTGCATCGAAAATGTAAATGAGTTGTCAGTTTTATGTTCTATTTCCAAAGGAACTTTCCCTATAACTGTCCAGCCTAAGTAAGTTTCGACACATACTAAACCACATTTTAATTTTCTTATCTTACCGGTAAGTAATTTTCCTGTAATATCCGTTCCAATAAGAATATGAATTTCAGTTAAGGGATTATTCAAACAACAATTTTTCCTTCATGTGGCTAGTGTCATTCAAATATATTCCATGTTCTTTAAGCTCCTATAATAGGGGTTTTATTTCTATTTGTGGTACATCGGAACAAATTTTAGTTTGATCAAATGCCTTAAAATTACATTTATAATTACCCTTTACGTTACTAAGATACACAATAAAATGTTTATGGATTTCAGAAACCTCCGTTCCACCAAATAGAGTATGAACAATGTTACTCTCACTTCTTTTCTTCTTTTTTCTTCAACTTTCGTTACTTTTATATTGCATCATTTCAGCAACAAACTTCGAAATGTATGACTTTTGTGACCCAGTATCAATTAAGCACCTGACAAACTTATCTTCACTATTTCCGCAGATTTTTACAATTAAAGTTTGTAACAAAACTTTCTGTGTGTATGTTTTATTTGTTAAAGTGAAATTTCTATAGTCAATTTATTTTTTTCTCTTCTACTTTATTACTCTTTTCACAAATTAAAGAATTATGTTTTCCACTGCAATGTTAACTTCTTATTTTTGAAAAGCAATCTTTTGCTAAATGATTTCCTTTTTTCATACACAGATAACACATTCCGTTTTTTCTCAAACGTGCTCGTCTTTCTGCTACGGACTTAGAACAAGCTTCAGAATTGTGATTAACTGATTCAGCGGAATCTCCGAAAAAAATACAATGATTTATCGAAACCTTCAATGAAGCAGCAGTAGGAACTGTAAACTTATTTATTTTTCTCTCCCTCTGCACTTGCGGTGGATTTTAAACGATAACCCTATCTTGTATTTGAATCACAGATTCTCTGCATTCTATTTCTGCCCGTAGAAATTCAAGCAGTTCGTTGACTTCAAAAAGATTATCTTAAGTTTTCCGTTCACGTTGAAATTTCAAATTTAACTCATTGGGAATTAATTTAAGAAAAATTAGCGTTAGTAACGTACCATATGTTCCGTAAGTTACTTCAAGTAAATTTAAACTTCTTATTTGAGTCTCAATATTATCATACAGCTTTCGCAATGCAAAAGTATTATTTACATTTTTAACTGTTTCTAAATTCAATAATTTTCCCATATGAGCATTTATAATCAGGTCTTTACGACCAAAACGCTTTTTGTGTAGTTCAATCGCTACTATATAATTTTCACTTGATAGCGAAAACCCACTAATTGCACCAGCCGCAGTTCCAGTAAGCAAGGAATGTAAATAATTAAATTTATCAATGCCAGTTAAGCTATCATTTTGATGTATCGCATTGTCATATTGATTCCAAAAGATAACCAATAAGCAGGATCTCCATTAAATTTATTAATACTCAATTTCGGTAATTTAATTTTAGAATCAGAGCAAGAAGTCAAATTCTCTGTGGAAATACTTTCGTTAACTGAATTTGTTTTCTTAATAGAATGTTCAGGTTCAACTTTCATTTTTAAAGTATAAGTTAGTTCGATTTCATAGAAATTATTTTTTCAGAATAACCTTCGGCAGTTTCGAATTCAGTTTCTAATTCGCTGTCATCATCCATTAAGTTTTGGATCTGCTCATCTAAACTTCTTAAATTATTATACTTTGAGTTTAACTGATCAATATGTTCCGTAAGAACAGGAACTTCCTGTACTGATTGTGCAAGGTACTGCTCACAAGTATTAATTAATTTCGTAGTCGCCGTCCTAGAAACAGCATGTTTCTTCTTCATTTTTTCAATATCAGACATATTTAATCTGTAATTTTAAATATAATTAATTTTATAACAACTTAATATAACAATAATAATATAACTTTCAAAATATATTCAATAACTTTCAGAATAATCCCGTTTCAAAATACGTTATCAATCAATATTATTAATAATATTATCTACAACAGAATTAAGCATTCAAGGCTTTTATTTATTTTTATACTCAATTCTTCATTATATCCAAGATCAAAGACAAACTATCAACAATATTCTTTTCAGAAGAACTAAATATTCGAAACTTTCGTCTATAAATAATTTTTCATTCAACTAAGATCAAATCAAATCTGCGTCGCTGTTCCGGGCGCCATAAAAATATGATAAACAAGCTTTCAAATTAGACAAAAAATGACATAAATCTTCTACTTACACTTTCTGTCAGGTAAGTTTCCCGCTTGCTTCTGCAGTTCGGACTACCGGATTTTGACTAGACTTAATTCTACTTAATAATTCACTCGACTAAAATAATACATCTCTTCAATACTTATATACAATTATTATACAAATTATTTACAGGATTATATGACTTTAACATTTAAATGCTTTAACTTTTTAATAGAATCATAACGGAGACGCAACTCCGTTCACAAACACAAAAAAATATTCTAAAGTTTTTTTCAGTTCCGTTCAGTTAGTTCACTTAGACGTAAAAGTTTTTAGTTAAATTCAGGTGTCACTGTCACTTCAAAGGGATACAGAGGGAGCTGTCCGCGACAGTATGAGCATATTTTATAGATTAACAATCGAAATGAACGTTACCAATTTAAAATATGATTCACACTCCTTCTCTATTACACATGTTCTTGAACATGGACATAAACAATCGGGTTTTTAAGTTTTTCCAATACTTGAACATCTGTCCATTTCTGTATATAATACTTTTTATATTAAACCAATTTGTAATATTAGCGTGCATTTCAACAAATTCTTTTTATTCAGAAATTCCGAACAATATATTTCAATTTATTTTATGACAGAAGCTTCGTGATTACACGGAGAATTTTTTTCTTTTTGAAAATTTCTGATATGGTTTCGGAATTTCTGGATAAAGAAACTACAGTAATGGGTACATATCAATAATAAGAAGGACAAACATATCTGTGCGTAACGCTGACGTCATTTTGTGAATGGAAATACTTTGAAATTTGAAATGAAATTTCTGTTTTGTAATTGTCGCTACTGCAAATTTTTACTGTAACTTCTAAACATCGCGCATTTTCAATTTTTACACCGTCATATAGCGGAAAAATGTATTTTTAAATGCATTTTGTTTGAAAGAGGTATCTCAATTTATTTTCGAGATATTATTATTATTATTTTTGGTAATTTGCAGTACAATTTTTGTAATTGTGGTAACTAAATCTCCAGAAATGGGTGCATATATGCACTAATGGTGAGAATGGTTTAAATATCATTTTTTCGTCCTTATGTTTTATATGATTTCATTCAATAGTCTTGCATATATTTCTCATAATATAGACCTTTCACTTCAGTTTCCTCTTCAATTATATATCAGATATTCTTTAATCTATTCTTGTTTGTTTTTGTTTAACATAAACTGAGATAATATTTGACCCTCAAACTGTTAAGGCTGTTCGCAAATGCAAAACGGCAACTTTATGACACAAACTTTAATCCATTTTTGCTAGGAAAAGTGTTAAATTGGCAGATGTTGTTATTCAGTAACTATGTGATCGAAAGACGTTTTACGTTTTGGGTAAACGTAAAAGATCCTTCAGAAAATACTGTCAAAGTTGGCGTTTTAAATCGAATTTCAGGACGAACGCAGAAAAGCAGTCGGAGAAAGGAGAACAACAGGTTGTCACGTCACCCAAAATCGCTATTAATTCAACAAATAATTTATTTATCAAAAAGTTGAGAAACTCTTTTTATTCCAAAATAGTTTACATAATCAGTCCTTCCAATTTTGAGAATTTACATTAAAAATGAGTCAATAAGTGTTTAAAAAATTTTTGCACTTGTTGAGCAGTGGATTTGAGAATCGCTTTAACCAACCTGTATTAAATTGTATTTTGTTAGACTAACAACTACTCCTCTCGACATCTTTAAATAAAGTCGATCCTATGAAATTGAACATAGGTTTCTAAGAGCTTCATGTAAATCGTGATCCAGCAACTGCAAATTTCACTTTGTAAATTCGTATGTTGTTATTTCATAAATCTGCACAACAATGCGCTAGTTCAATCAAATGTTCCTCGTAATATATATATTATGTACAATGATATAATTAAAAATGCGCTATACGGCATTCTTTAAAAATAAAAATCTTATCATTTACATTTTCTTTATACCTACATTACATTTACATCTACAATAAACTTTCAACTTCACCATTATATTACAAATATTTGGTGTATTAGAATCTTTTGTCTGTGATGGTCAAATTTTAAAAATACATTTGAAATGGAAATTTACCGATAACATTTTTACACAAATTCATTATCTTTATTTAAATTAAACAACACTTTTTATTTGAAAATAAATATCGGGTTTTAAAAAAATCTTTAAATACTCCTTCTGGAGCAAAGATTATTTCATTCTTATTTTTACTACATGTAACTTTCAGAATAAACATTTTTTATTTGTATTTTACCTTAAGGGAAGCCATTTATAAAAAATATACGCAATTTTCCATCAGTATTTATTTTTTAAAATTCTATTAGGTTCTACTTGCTAACTCAATCATTTCAAAATAATATCATTTATTTTAAAAAATTCTTTATATTTCAAATAATACTGTGGTAAAACGTCAGAAGAATCTTACTTTTGACGGACAAATGTCAAACATTTTCGAAATATTTTAAAGATGATTGTTAAATAAAAAAAAAAAAGAACCAGCTTCTAAAATATTTCAATTGCGCGAAACTGATAAAGAAAAAAAATTGCAGTATTAATTTGAGTTCCGATTCTACATAATTAATACACAATAGTAATGAAATATTAATGTAAAAGAGTAATTGAAAACGGTAGTAGTTTGGAATTTGAAATAGAATTTAATATATTTCGCTTTAAATTTATCTTTACTTTATGAACAAAAAATACTTTAATTTCAAAATACGTCAAAATTTAATCTGCTGTGTTATTTTAACCAAAATGTGTGATGCCACACTTCTGCTTACCCAATTCCTTGTCACAAACTATTCAATTTCAGGAACACCCCCTCCCCCTTCCAAGCATGACATCATTTGTGGACGGTCCCTTACATCTAATTAAGGTTACTGCATTTACCTAAATACTTCATAAAAACTTAAAGATTAAATTATCCTAATGCACAATTGCCAGGGTATATATGGTTAACAGACAATCTGAAATTAATCAAATTAAATTTAATAAAATTATCATTCAGTGTATTTTTTCGTATAAACCCCAGCTTATGAGTGATAAAAAACAATGAAATCAATACCAATAGGACATACATTAATCTCAAATTAATGCTGTAATTAACCGTAAACGTGATGCATACAATGAAAGAGAACAAGTTTAAAATTAAATATAAACAAATTTATTTACAATTAAATGTATACGAAGGGCACCATATCAAAACCAGTTAAAAATACATTCGATCTAACATGTATAGATTTTATTAAAAGTAATGAGTGATTTCATTACTTAGTTTAAATTTAGTTTAAAATTCTCCTTATGTGCATCGCTATAATATCAATAAATTTAATATTAACACAAATGAGTCAATTGAGACCACTATCGTGAATTCACGCAGGTAACGGCAGTTAACATCCGAATTGTTATACACTATCTTTCAAACTTTATATATACGTATACTATATATATCCTGTGGCGGTGATTTGTATTCCCAGGTTCACAATATGAGCAAGAGAAAAAAAACTCCAACACAAAAGTTTAGAGGACTTACATCTTTATTATGAAATATCTTTTAATGGAGGGCCGTAAACAGTATAGGGATACGGCGAAAGTTTCGATAACTGCCGAATGGGCAGACGATTATATATATATAACGGCTTTACCGTTATGTATTCATTATTCCTCCTCTCCCCTCAAAAAAATCAATTTTTAACCTTACTGGTTTATTATAAATTGTCATTATTCTCCCCCTCCCCTTCAAATAAAATATTTAGTTTAAATTTGACAGTTTATAATTAATTTCTTATGGCTTTAGTCATTCTCTCCCCCCCCCCCCCCCCTCTCACTACTGTAAGTTTCACTTTTACTTTTTAAAGTTCTTTTTAAATGCTGACATCATTTATCTCGGTTCCCTTTTCTGTCTTTCAAATTCACACGGACAGAAAAAGATCTTAACCGCAGCTATTTTCCCTTGACATGAAATAGAAGAATAAAATACAAATGAATGTCTCTTCGCTTTGCAGCCGACGATATCTAATGCATATTTTCCCAGCCTCTGGGCTTGCATTAGTATTCAATTCTCACCCTTGTACTTTGTCGGATACAAACCATATGCCCATTGCTGACTAATTTGCAGCTGTAGTTAGATCTGTAACGTGCATATAAAAATCACGTGTTCCTATTCCTTTAAGCCTCCCTGCTTACTGCTTGTATGTTATTTAGTGTAACCCTAAAGGGGCCCGCCGTGGCATAGTTTTTAACTCAATGTAAAACTCCATGATTGTTTTGTCTATACAATTTGTTTTACGCCAAACATCATACATATGGTTGACTAATGTTCGCCAATCTGTAAGTGTTGGTAACAAAATCTCACTCACTCTTGCTCCTGACGTTGAGCCATGTAAACCAAAATCAAGACCCGCTGTGGGGCGTCTGCCCATTCGGCAGTTATCGAAACTTTCCCCGTATCCCTATACTGTTGACGGCCCTCCATTAAAAGATATTTCATAATAAAGATGTAAGTCCTCTAAACTTTCGTGTTGGTGTTTTTTTTCATTCATTCATGAATCTGGGAATCCAATTATCCTCCACATACCCTATATTATATATACACATTATATATACGTACTATCATACGTATAATAAATGAAACAATAACTTTAGAAAAGTTGGGGGTTGGGCTTTCATTTTTCAGGCCATCTCCGCGGCAAACGTCATCATCTGGATACACAGGAAATCTAAAAGGGGCAAATTTTACTCATTGGTATAATAAGAGCCTTTATGATCTAAATGAAAAATATTTTTCAGGTAGTGTTTGCTGGACTCTTAAGAGATAATGCTCTCTTAACACTATGCCATAGAATGTATGCCATATGCCATATGGTCAAAGCTGAATTTCTGATGCTTAGTGACATGAAAGAAAAAAGTCCTTCCGGCCAGTGCCGGGAGGAAGAGGTAGCTTTCATATTCCTTATTTTAAAAAAGCCAACTTATATTATTCAAACACACGAAGCTCAATTAAGTGGAAACCGAATGTAGGAGATTCAATACTAATTTTTATCAATACTAAATCATTATGAATGAGAATTTAACGAAATTAGTCAGCTTTATCCAAGCTGCTTTTATTTAAAGTAACATATATTTCGCTGCCAAATTCGGCGATTTCTTAAAGTGCCTGCCTTTTTAAGACAACATGGTGGATGAGGCTAACCAGTGAACTTGGTCGAGACCTTAGTAATTGCTGTGCACATGCTCACTCACATCGGAATCGGTTGATACATACGAGTGCTGTCGCAGGCAAAAAATCAGATTTTTCAAAATGTCACCCTCGTTAGAAATTGAAACTGCTATATCTGAGCCATTTTTTAAGATAAAGACAATCAAAAAATGCTCCTGAATCCTTATATCAAGGTCAAATACTTAAGAAAGAAACCTTTTCCAATTTCTAATTTTTTTGCACCTCACTTTAAATATATATTTTTTTAATTTAATGGCCGCCATTTTGAAACAAGATGGCTGATGAAGCTGGCCAGCGAACTTGGTCGAGATATTGATGTATACTATCCACATGCCTTCTTCCATCGAAATAGGCGAATACGTGTGGTATCGCGAGACAAATACAAGATCGTTTCAAAGTGTTAGCCATGATAGAAATTCAAAGTGCTATAATTCAACCACTTTTTAAGATATAAACAAAAGAACAAATTTTCAGAAACAAAAACTGCTCCAGAATCTTTGTATCAAGGCCAAACACATATAAAAAATCTTTTTTATTTTCCAATTTTTTAATACCTCATTTTAAATTTTAAATTACATTTTTTTTAATGGCAACCCTTTTGAAACAAGATGGCGAATGAAGCTGGCGAACAAACTCGGTCGAAACATTGGTATGTACTATGTAAGACCAAGTTACATTCAAATCGTTTCATAAATACGCCTGTTATCGCGTGACAAAAATCAGGGCGTTTCAAAATGTCAGCCACACTAGAAATTCAAAATGCTATAACTCAGCCATTTTTTAAGATATAGACGAAACAAAAACTGCTCCCGAATCTTTTTATCGAGATCAAACACATAAGAAAAAATTTTTTCAATTTTCAATTTTTTGGTACCACATTTAAAATTTAAATTTTTCTTAAAATTTTAAAGGGCCGCCATTTTTAAATAAAATGGCGGATGAAGCTGGCCAACGAACTCGGTCGAGACATTGGTCTGTACTATGTATAAACGAAGTTACATCCAAATCGGTTCATAAATACGCCTTTTATCGCGTGACAAAATTCAGGACGTTTCAAAATGTCAGCTTCGCTAGAAATTCAAAATGCTATAACTCAGCCATTTTTTAAGATATAGACGAAACAAAAACTGCTACGGAGTCTTTGTATAAATGTCAAATACATAAGAAAAAAATATTTTTTTCATTTTCAATTTTTTGGTACCACATTTTAAATTTTAAATTTTGTTTTAATTTTTAAATGGCCGCCATTTTGAAACAAAATGGCGGATGAAGCTGGCCAACGAACTCAGTCGAGACATTTGTATGTACTATGTACACACCGAATTACATCCAAATCGGTTCATAAATACGAGAGTTACAGTGTGACATAGGTCATATATATATATATATATATATATATATATATATATATATATATATATATATATATATATATATATGTATATATATATAAATTTTGAACGGAGGGTGGTTTTGGGGTCTGGGGGTCATGATCGATGAAAATATACCAAAATATTTTGAAATCGCTTTCCTCCGAACGGCTGCAATAGGTAGCTTTTTGTAAAGAAAGCTACCTAAAAAATGCTATTGAATTCTGTTATCGTAAAGAAAAACATGAAGTTATAACTAATAACACTGTAACTAATCACTAATATAACACTAAAGTTTATGCAAAGAATAACTAAATAACTTATGCCATCAAGATATAATATGCTCAGTGACATCAAACTCTTCAAGCCGTTGAAAATTATTAATATTATCTAATAGAGAGGATAGCCTTGATTATACTTTCGTTTAAAGTCTCTCATTTCTATCATACTTTCGTGCATTTGCGCTGTAAGTAAAAGTCGGGTGACTGGTGCTTGTAGAAATCACCGCAATTTACATAATTAAAGGACTTGTAACACTATACACACAGATGCATCCTCACACGTTGTCAATCTGAGAGTTGAAATTGTAAAACCTGTGTATTCTATAGGTTCATTCGCGAATATTTAGTGACTCCAATAAATAAATACATTTTTCTATACATGTATCTCCCATATGAATGTAACGAAATAATAAACACACAGATAATCTTAATTATGAAACTTAATTTGCAAATACAGTTAAGATAATGCTTGTGTGCAAAGTTTTACATTTAACTGATTTTCAATTTGGGTTATTAATTCTTTAAGTGACAAGCTCATACGTTTTTCATCACCAATAAAATAAAATGTAAGAGAGAATTAGAGAAAGGGAATTCTTCTCTCAATTACATTTTTCTGACACCCATAGAGGTGAAACTATATTGTTAACAGGTGCGATAAGTAAGATGTCAGTGTTCTTGATACTTCCGATTTCGCTTTATAGAAAGCTATAATGTTTTTGTTTCTTATTTAAATATCATGAATTTTTCTAAAGAAATTCAAAGAAAATCCATTATATATATTTTCTAAAATTACCAAGTTTTTAGTTGTTTGCATTTAAAAAATCTCACTTGTAGTCCAGGCAATAGGGGATTTTACCTGCCAAAATTAATGGTAGTTCTGGAAATGGGTTTACTTTATGTTTTTTGGGTCGCTGAATCCGAATTTGTAACTTCCCACCCAAATTTCCCCCGGCAACCCTCCCAAATTTTGGTAAAATGCCCCCCAAAAAAGTTTTTTATTAAAAAGTCAAAATTTTTATTGTTTTAGGGCAAAAGTATCTAGAAATTCAGAAAGCAGGCAAAATTTGCAACAAATTAGATATATGACATTATGACTTAGGATGAAGGGGAAGGGGTGATCTGCCTCGGAACATGCGCCGCGGTGCTGCGTTGACTAAGTTGTGCAATTCCAATTAACCACTCACACGTTTACATTTGCCCACCCATCTCCCCTCCGAACTTTCTCTATAAGGTTTACTTTAAGTTTTTTGGGTCGCTGAATCCGAATTTTTATCTTACCCAAAAAATTTCCCCCCCCCCGAAACCCCCCAAAATAGTTGTTTTTAAATTAATTTTTTTATTGTTTTAGTGGAAACTATGTAGAAATTCAGAATGTAGACAAAATGTGCAACAAATAGGATATATGACATTATGACGTAGGATAAACGGGGAGAGAGGGGGCTGTCTCGGAACATTCCCCGCGCTCAGTTCTCAAAAACCAAACTTTTTCAAAAAATCAAAAAAAATGGAGGTTTGGCGGTGGAAATTTTGGTGAGAAGTCACAAATTCGGATTCAACGACCAAAAAAACATAAAGTGAGCCGAAATTCAGAACTAGCATTAATTTTGCCAGCTAAAATCTCCTATTACCTGTACTTGCATAACTTAGTGCACTTTGCGCCGCAGTGTATGTTCCGAGGCAGCCCTCTCCCTCCCCATTCATCCTACGTCGTAATGTCATGTATTCTATTTGTTGCAAATTTTGTCTACTTTCTGAATTTCTACATAGTTTTCCCCTAAAACAGTAAAAAAATTAATTTAAAAACAACTATTTGGGGGGGGGGGAATTTTGGGGGGAAGTTAAAAATTCGGATTCAGCGACCCAAAAAACTTAAAGTAAACCTTATAGAGAAAGTTCGGAGGTGAGATGGGAAGGCGAATGTAAACGTGTGAGTGGTTAAGTGAAATTGCGCATATTAGTCCACGCAGCATCGCGGCGCATGTTCCGAGGGAGATCCCCCTTCTCTTTCATCCAAAGTCATAATTTCATATATCTAATTTGTTGCAAATTTTGTATAGTTTCTGAATTTCTAGATACTTTTTCCATAAAATAATAAAAAATTGATATTTTTAATAAAAATCCTTTTTAGGGGGCATTTTACCAAGATTTGGGGGCTTTGCCGGGGGAAATTTTGGTTGGAAGTTAAAAATTCGGATTCAGCGACCCAAAAAACATTTAGAAAGCCTTTTTCCAGAATTACCATGAATTTTTCTAGGTAGAGCCCCTATACGGTCTCTATTGCCTGGACTATTGTAAAAGAAAATTTAATCTTTTAAACGCATAAAATATTGATAGTGATCATTGTTATGTATGAAAAAATAATTGATTCTGTGAAATTATTTAGCAGTCACATATTATATTTCATTTTACAACTAAATAAAGATATATTTTCACCGAAAAAAATAAACAACGTTATATATTATCTTATTACTATAAGGTGTTTAAAATTTCATTGAAAAATCTTTCTATGTACGTTTATTTCCATTAAGAAGAAAAGAAAAAATCATTTTCTGCGGTCAAGAATAATAGGCTACCTGTTTGAAAAAATTGTCAGCTTTCAAACGCGGTAGTAAAGAAAGAAATGTTTTATTCATAATTCTATTCTACCAATAAACACTGAAAAAACAAATACAAAAGAACCATCTACAGCAGACAATTCAAGGCTCTATTTTCTTTTGGAATCTTTCCAAAAATGTGATAGAAAACTTTTCGGATTATAAAAAAAAATCAAAATGTGTTTTCTTAACAACGTTACGATATTACGAGTAATTTTTACGAAAAATAGAAAAAATCTATTTTATAAATGTATATAAAAAATCTTGTATTTGGCATGGGTGTTCATTTATGTGTAATCAATTAGCATTCCAGTCTTACTGCTATTATCTAGTTTATCGGTCATTTATTAAACATTGCATGTAATTTATGGAGGTCTCAAATACAAAGAGGAGTTTGAAAAGTAATGAAATACAAAAGCACATTGTTTTTCAGATAATTTCATTTTATAAATTCAAATGTTTAGGAAGCATTTTCAATCAAATTTCTATGAGAATTATCCTATTCCATATCCAATAAAATCCTTAATATTTTTTGCCCAAGTTTTTTTTTATTCAAATAAAACAGTGCATCTAATTTTATATATTTGAAAATAAAGGTAAGAAAAAAATATATTTTATAAAGTTTATGAAATTTTCAGAATTTTTGCATCCTATTTCTGCAGTTAACTACGTTTAACTTTTTCAATTATATTTAGTTTCGAAAAACGAGGCGCAGTTTTATGACATACTAGCTAAATTAAACGGCCTTGCCCGGAATTTTAAGAATGTTAGTTTTGAGAAATCAATTTCAAAATTAAAGTTACAGTATAAAACAAACTATAAAATAAAAAGAATATTGCCCAGTTAAACAGATGGCATTGAGCTCACAGGCCATTCACACTAATTGTATATTATACTTTTATTTCAAGGAATAATGCCCCTCGAAAAATAAATGAAGGGGATTAGCCCCCGGTCCCTCCCTTTATATTTATCCAAAGAACACCCAAATCTAAGCAGGGAAGCTCTTTAACATAATAAACGCTTACTAAATTTGAAGCAAACCAGATAATTCTCATGAAAAAACCATGACGCTAAATTAAGCGCAGTTTTAGCTCCCTTATTTCTCCGTATGCTGAACCAATGAACCTTCAAATCTAATCAGAAAAGCTCCTTATCAGAATGAACCTAGAAAAAAATTAAACAAAATTAGATAATTCTGCATGAAAAACCATTTATCTAAATTAAGGGGAGGGGGCACTTGCCCCCCTTTCCCCCTTTTATACTTAACCAATGGACCTCTATATCAAAGGAAGAAAGCCATATCGGAATAAACTGGTATATCAAATTTGAAGCAAATCGAATAATTCTGCATGAAAAACCCATTTGTCTAAATTGAAGGGTGGACTAGCCCCCGTACCCCCTTTATACTTAACCAATTGAACCACCAATTGGAAGAAGGGAATAAACGCCACTTTTTCACATTGCTTTTTCTACATTTTTACATTCTTTAGACGTGTAGCGCTTTATTGTGAGTTCGAAGAAAATAACAAAAACAATTCGCTTCGTATGTTTTTTTTTTTTATTATTATTATTATTATTTTCTTCGAACTCACAACTAAGCGCTACGTCTAAAGAATGTAAAAGTGTAGAAAAATGAAGGTGCCAAAAAGTGGCGTTTATTCCCTTCTTCCAATTGATGGTTCAATTAACCTCCAAATCTAATCAAGGGAGCTCCTTAACATAATAAATTGGTATACGAAATTTGGAGCAAGTCGAATAACTCTACATGAAAAAAACATTTATCTAAATTAGGGAGGGTAGCCTCTTTTCCCTCCCATTATATGTAACTAATGAACCTCCAAATCTAATCAAGGCAGTTCCTTAACATATAAACCGGTAGGGGAGACTAGGGAGGGTTGACCCACTTTTTACCAAAATATTTTTAATTTTTTAAATATTGATTGTAGAATAAAGTTTAATATATCATTTTATTCGTTACACGATCAGTTATCAAGATAAAATTGCTACATAAGTGTAATATGTAAGAAATTTGAAAAATGATCGATTTTAACCATGAGCAAATAATGAGTCAAGGCTCCCCACATATGGGAGGGTTGACCCACTATATGGGAGGCTTGACCCACTTTGTTTTATATTGAAATATTTGTGAAGAAAAATAAAGTCTGTTTAAAAAAAGGCAATAAAACTTTATGCTACATGCTTTAGTTATTATAAAAAAGATTTTTGAAAATATGATGCTTAAACAAACCCGTTTTGACGCAATTGCAAATCAGAGGAGAAAAATTTTGTTTTAAGCAGAATTTCTTCTGAGCAGGTAATTGTACAGCAGGGAAAATGAAATTTTAACATTTAAGACAGTATTCCTTTAGAGACAGGTTCCGTTTTCATGGATTATTAAGTATAGCCACTGTTCCTGTCTTTTTTGTCTCCTTTTCCTATTTTTGTGACAGTCGACTTGACAACTCTAATTGTCACATAGTTTGGCTTCATCTCACTGTATTCATGCTGGTGAAATTTGTCTACATACCTTCCAAAAGTTTTTCGATATTTCAATTCTATGTTCTTTTACCGTCGTATGTGTAATTAACTGATTATCTTCTTTATCCTTTTCAGTGGCAAAGCACTTTCAGTACTAAAATGTTGAAATAAATGATTGGCACCGCAATTTACGAAGACATTTATTTGGAAATAAGAAAATGGGTATATTTCACATACATATTAAATGGAAAAAAATTTAGCAAATTTCTGGTGTCAATGTGGTGTTTGGAAATTAAAGTTAAGTGATTTCAGAAGCATGCCACTGCCCCTGAAAATGTCAAGACTGCTGCTTTCATATTTTCTAGTCTTTTACACTGTTTCTATTTACCTATTTTAGTAATATTTAAATGGAAAAAGTTCCTATTAACTTTCCCATTTATATCTCATTAAATTTTTCCTTACAGTGGGTACTGTAGCGATTTTTCACAGCTTTCTTTAATCTAAACATTTTCTTTTCCATCACCCTAGTTTACCGTGGCTTTGCAGAATACATTTTTATATATTTTTTATATATAACCATTAATCTTTCATTGTGCATAGTGTATAATAAAAAGATTTCATCTGGTCAACCCTCCCTCACATTGACTGGGTCAAGCCTCCCCACATAGCCTTTTTCTAAAGAATAGCACATTGTTATGTTAAGCCTAAGTTTCTGTACAATTTTATGCCTGGAATGAAAGCTTGATATTTCTGCATTACCTAAAACCTACTTACTTAAATTTATGATATATTTTATCTGAAAACAGCTTACAAAATATTTCTAAAAAACACAACTTTTGGTTAAAATCCCTCACAAGTGATTTTTTCCACACCTATTTTGATTATCTGTATGAAACAAAGACTGTTGTTTGGGCATTCCGGTGGCTTTTCTTGACACCTAATGATAAAACTCTGAAATTCTTTTAAATATGAAAACTGATGGGTGGGTCAAACCTCCCGTATGGTCAACCGTCCCTAGTCTCCCCTATACCAAAGCGTCTAGCCGGATAAGCATAGCGAAATGGCCCTCACGGCCGATGTTTGAAATAATATGTGTGGTAATAAGGCTCATCATGAGAATACAATATAGAGTGTTTTAACGCCTGACCTTGAAATGTCTTTGAGATAATCGGCGAATTATGTACCGGCGCTACTATTTTTCAAATATATTTTTCTCAAACAGTGTAAAAGTTAAAAAATGAAACCAACGCCAATTATTGAAGAATATATTAGTTTATATTATGTATATTTTTCACATATTTACGCAAATTTTAACATAGGAAAATAAACAAAAATATTTTGTAAAAAAATTATTAATGTAGTAATTTTATATTTACACCATCTAAAAAATTAGACAATAATGCTGAAAATATGTATTTTTAAGAAGAAAAAAATCGTTAAAATCGAATATGCGCTTTTTGAGTTATAACAAAAATAATGCTAGAAACTTGCTAAAATATTCGTAACTTTCTCTGTTTGCATTTGCAGAAAAACGCTACTATCAATGAATTGGTCGAAAATATGAGAATGTTTCCTTACATGCTACTTCGCTATAGGTTTGTTTCGTGTTTGTAAACATACTGTTATTTTGGCGTACTGTGTATCCTTTTCGCGTAATAATATCAATTCGATGGTCTAGTCGATTGAGCAGGTGAAATTTAATAGGAGCTGTAAATATATAAGGTTATCAACATTTTGGAAATTTCAAACCCCCTCCCAACTTTCCAATATCATACGTTATCATTTCTCGAATCCCCCTCCACCTGATAATATTGTTATCAGTGTATAAAAATTGTTTTTATTTTTCCATTTTTTTCCATTTTTTTTTCTTTTTATGCGTTTGCAGTGATATACAGATATATGGGGGCGAGACTCCATACTTAACTCACAACTCACTTTTAGGACGAACACTGACATTTATTGAGACGAATACATACACAAAAAATACAGATATAAACACGCTTCTCGTTCTTTAATTACTTAAAGGCATAAACGTCGTTGAATACTTCTATGATTTTCTTACGTCGTGTAAATATTCAATCTTATTTCTCCGAAATATGTTCTATTATTTTTAACAAAACCCTGCGTCGTAGAAACTCATTTCGTTCTCTTTACTTCTTCCGCAATTTCACTTCACACAGCTTCGTAAAGGCTCGTTTCCTATTTAATCTCGAAGCGGAAAATACGGGAGACACTCAGTCTAATCCAGGTGTTGCTTGCGAAATCTCCACAATCGACCGTCCTGACATCTGGAGCTGCCGCAGCGACATGTGGTAAAATAGAATCTGAAAAAACAAAAAACAAAAAACCAGTAACTGTTCTTAGGGGAAAAGAAAAAAAAATTAATCTGCACATCATAGTTGAAGTAGCGTAACATCGATACAGATTTCTTTGAAAGCAGTGACTTGTAAAATGTTTATAGGACACAGAAGAAAAAAAGATTTAATTTTTTTTTTTTTTTTTTTTTTTTTTTTTTTTTTTTTTTTTCTTTTAAGTTTCAGTTTTCGTCAGGCCAAGGTTTCATGTATTCAGCACAGGATCTAGTATTTATCGGTCCTTCGGTTGATGAGATTTTCGTTACGTCGTAGGTGTCGTTAGACTTCACTTTGATTACTTTATACGGACCTAAGAATTTAGATTTCAACTTTAAACCTGGTCCTTGCTGGGTTCTCTTAATTGCTACAAGGTCACCAAGCTTGTACTTACGGGGTTTCTTACGTCGTAAATTATAGTGCTTGCGGTTTTCTTGTTGAATTTCCAGAATATTCTTCTTGGCTTCTTTACGGAGCTCTTCTCTGTCTTTCATAAATTGTTTTTCGACTGCACTGTTTAAGAGGTCAATAATTTGTACATCTTCTTTCTGTTTCATTTTTGTACCAAATAATATTTCAAACGGTGTTCTCTTAATGCTTCTTTGGTAAGTTGAAGCAATGACTTGTTGAACTTTAGGAACATGTTTAAACCATTTGGTCGGTTCGTCTTTGGACATTTTAGAGATTACAGAAATTATGGTGGAATTAAGTCGCTCTACTTGACCATTGGCACGGGGAAGGCCAGTTGTAACTGTCTCGTGCTTTATATTTTCATCTTGACAATAATCAGCAAATTCTTTGCTTGTAAATGCAGGACCTTTATCGCTAATGATAATGGAAGGATTGCCAAAAGTATGACTTTGTTGTCGTAGTTTTGATATAACTTCGGTAGCAGGAGTACTTTTACATGGATACAACCAGACGAATTTAGTAAATGCGTCTATTAAAGACAAAATATGTTTATAATTTTTGTTGGTTGTTTCATGAGGGCCTAAATGATCAATGTGGTAGGTTTGGAGAGGAGTCTCTTCTTTAGGTAAGGGATGTAATTCACCTTCTTGTTTGCCACGTTTGCGATTATACAAAAGGCATGTTACACAATTCGCTATAATTTTATCAATTTTATTTGACATATTAGGGATGAGAAATTCTTCGTTAAGGAGTTCTTCACAGCGTTTACGGCCAAAATGTCCTTTGTCATGAACGAGTTTAATGACATTTAGCTGCATTTCATCCGGCACAACTATCAGATCGATACCTTTATGATTTTTATAGAGAACGTTATGTTTAAGGAAATAGTTGTCATATGGCTTTGTTTTCAAAATTTCTTTCATGGCCTGTATATGTTCGTCAGTGTTCTGTGATTGTATGATTTTAGCAGTAAAACTATCTTGAATGACCATACATATTGGATTTCTACTTAAAGCGTCGACATGGCGCATGCGTGTACCTTGTCTGTGTTCGATTGTATAGTTGTAGTCAGCTAACATTAAAGCCCATCGAGCAATCTTGGTGCAAAGATCTTTTTTATTCATAGTAAGGGCGAATGCGTTGCAATCTGTGACTATCTTGAAAGGAATACCTAGAATGTAAACGCGAAATTTTTTAAGGGCTTCTATGACAGCTAAAACTTCTAATTCATAACTCGAATATTTACGTTCGGCATCTGTGATTTTTTTGCTCATAAAATAGACAGGGTGAAATTGATTGTCAATAGAAGACTTTTGAAGGAGGACTGCTCCGTAACCGTCAATAGATGCATCACAGTGAACTTCTGTTTCGTTACTAGGGTTATAAATGCTTAAAACAGGACCTGAAGAAAGGATGTGTTTCAGCTGATTAAATGCATTTCGTTGCTGGTCGCCAAAGTGAAATTTAGTGTCCTTTCTAAGAAGATCTGTTAAAGGCTTAGCTATTAAAGAGTAATCTTGAATGAATTTACGAAAATATGAAGTTAATCCGACAAATGAATGTACATCTTTTATACTTTTAGGTTCTGGGAAATTAAGGACAGCTTTAGTTTTTAAGGGGGATGGGTGCAGTTGACCATTTTTAATGTGGTAACCCAAAAAATCAATTTCTCGTTGTAGAAAGTGGCATTTTTTGAGATTCAGTTCTAAACCATATTCGGATGCAGTTGTAAGGACGCGTTGTAATTTCTGGAGTCCTTCGACTTCGTTTTCAGCTGGTATTATGAAGTCATCCATATAGACAATAAGTACTTTTTCATTAATGAGGTCTCGAAAAACGTTATAAATATATCTTTGAAACACTAACGGTGCATCGCTAAGGCCATAATTCATATATAAGAATTCAAATTGACCAGAATGTGTTACGAAAGAAGTATATTTTCTACTATTTTCTTCTACTTCGACATGAAAAAAAGCATTTTTAAGGTCAAGAGTAGTAAATACTTTTGCAGAATGCAACTGATCAATAATGTCATCAATTACTGGGAGGGGAAAACGTTGTTTATGTGTTTTAGAATTTAACTTCCTATAGTCAATACACAATCTATATGAACCATCTTTCTTTTTTACTAGGACAATAGGTGATGAAAAATTACTAGTGCTTTTACGAATAATTCCTTTTTCGAGCCACTCAGAAATTTGTTTTTCGACGAAGTTTTTCTCTATTTGCGCCAAGCGCCTGGGAGGACAAGTAACAGGTTCTTCGTTTTCCAGATGAATTGATAATTTAACATCAGTTGTCTTTATTTTTTTGGGATAATAATTTTGAATAAGTTCTGAAATTTTTGAACGTATTGTTTCATCGGTAATATGAGATAAATCAAGATTAAGATCGTCTAACACATGAGCAATATTAATCAAAAAATTATTGGACGTGTCGTCATTTTTCTCGATTTTTTGCATCGAAATATTATTTCCAGAAATTGTTAAAATACTTTGTTGAATGATATCTGTACCGATAATAAGATCAAAAGATATGGAATAATCTGGGACTACATAAACATTAGTTGTATAATTAAAATCATCTATCATAATGTCCGTAGAGAAAAAACCTAGGGGTTTGATTATAGTATTTCCTAATCCGGTTAATGTGATAGTTGAATGTTCAAGGTTCGAAATTGTAGGGAGTTTGCGATAAATACTTTCCTTTAGTAAACTTCTTTCACTACCTGTGTCTACCAATGATGTAACATTTACAGACGAAATAATGACTTGTTTGGTCATGAAAGTGTTCGACGTGACAGTGGAAACATTGGAGGGTTCTGACTTAACTCTAGGCCTCCTTGGTTGATCACATTGAGCCGATTTATGGCCAAAATTCGAACAATTAAAACAACGAGGGCCTTTATCTTTATGTCTGCATTGGCTACTTTTATGGTTCGACAAACCACAATTAAAGCAAAAAAGATCAGATTTTGGTCGAAAGGATTTCTCTTTCATTGGCATTTCAGGTTTGACTTTACGAAATTTGGTGTTCTCAAAGTCATGTCGAATTTTGTCATAAATTTTGAGCTTTTGCTTGAATTCTACAATGGATTGGCATCCATATAACATTGATTTTCTGAAAACGGGGTCGGGTATGCCGTTTATGATGTATTGCATTAATGCGGAATCCTCGATTTTACCACGCGAGCATATTTGTTTCATGATAAGAAAATATTCTTCTATTGATTCATTTTCTTGCAATTTTCGTTTATTTAATATATCATGTAACTCGGCAGAATTATAAGTGGTGCTAAATTCTGATATTAAGAGTTGTTTAAGTTTGTCATATGAATTTATATGAAATTCTGTTTGTGTTAATAACTGGGCTTTTCCTCGTAATGATCTTTTACAAAATACGAATTTATGAAGGTCAGATAAATTAAACATATTAGTAACATCCTCAAAATTATTAAACCATATGTTTATATCACTAAAAGAACTACCATCGAAAGGAGGTATTACACTTTCAATATCAGTAAAATTCAGAGACGATGGCATAAAACTTTGAACTGGAAATTGCTGTTGTTTGTCAAAATTTGATAATTCAGTGTTATTACTTGAAGTCATATTGTTCGAAGGCAGTTCGGGTTCCGAGTCGGTGTCACTTTCATTTTGTATAATATTATTTTGTAGTAAGGTCAAGTCTGAAAGGTATGTCACTAATCGGGTAGCGAGATCGTTTAAAGATCCCTCATTATCAATACAAAGTAGATTGCACACTGTAATCAGATCATTTAATGAAAAATCAGTTTGAACTTTAGTTATTTTATTTTTTAATTCGGTGCTGTCGGTTTGAAAACCGAAGCCAGTAAAATCACGTATTCTCTTTCTATTAGAGCGATCACCGTCAGCATCAAATAGGAATTTATGCAGCAATTTAATTTTATGCGTTCGTTCGTTTTTAAACGCAACTTCCAGTTCTGGTATTTCAACTAACTTCATAATCAAAATAATAATAAAGAACTCACCGTTAGAATAATATCCGGCTTGAATATGTAGGATGAATAACTCTAATTAATCATATTGGTGGGTTAACTGTCACTTCTGACTCCAATTTATGGGGGCGATACTCCATACTTAACTCACAACTCACTTTTAGGACGAACACTGACATTCATTGAGACGAATACATACACAAAAAATACAGATATAAACACGCTTCTCGTTCTTTAATTACTTAAAGGCATAAACGTCGTTGAATACTTCTATGATTTTTTTACGTCGTGTAAATATTCAATCTTATTTCTCCGAAATATGTTCTATTCTTTTTAACAAAACCCTGCGTCGTAGAAACTCATTTCGTTCTCTTTACTTCTTCCGCAATTTCACTTCACACAGCTTCGTAAAGGCTCGTTTCCTATTTAATCTCGAAGCGGAAAATACGGGAGACACTCAGTCTAATCCAGGTGTTGCTTGCGAAATCTCCACAGATATGGTTGTACATTTTTTATTTGTATATTTTACCGATTTAAATGACGAGAAGAAATTAATAAAATATCACTATTATGTAAGAAATAAATTTATATCAAATAACATTTTAAAGAAATATTATTTAAAAGTTTTTAATAATAGCTCTTTGTTACATAATGCATTGAACAGTAATATTGTCTTCTTGCAATACGCCCTTGCCGGGGCTAAACAGAACTTCTTTTAAACAAAATGAATGGCCAACATTCATTCCCATCTTTTAATAGCAAAAATAACAAATCTAATTTCCAATCTGGCTTCTCTAACAACGAATTATATACGCATATAGCAGGAGAATATTAATGGTGAACATTTTGTTATTCCGTATTTTGGAATGAAATGTTTTATAATCATTCAATTGTTTTAATAATAAATTTGTATTTTCATAAAAAGAAGAAAACGGACTTAAAATAATTAAGATAACAGATGTAAATTAAAAAATACGAAAAAAATATATTTTGTTTTTTTCAAAAATGATAACGATATGAAATGACAACCCCCTTCTCCCTACAGATATCTTCCGATGTCAAGCGCCAGAATCCCCCCCTCACACACTCCCCCCTAAAGGGATACGTTATATATGTACAATGTACGTGTACAGACCCATAGCCTTCTTCAATGTGAAAATCATAGTAGGCAAATGTTATCATTTTATTTGTTAATTCTTGATATTATGACGCGAGAAGGATACGGATTAATTCAAATTAACAGAATATTTACAAACACGAAACAAACCTACAGGAAAGTAGTATAAATTGAAACATTATCTTATTTTGGCGTACTGCGCAGCATGACCGAGTGAAAATGTCATGAATCGACAAATTTATTGACAGTAGAGTTTTTCTTCAAATGCAAACAGGGAAAGTTACGAATATTTTAGCAAGTTGCTAGCATTATTACTTTCTTCTATCTTTACAAGAAGAAAGTATCGGATTCATGAAAATTTTCGAATTCCGGTTTTCGACGGATTTACACGTTTTAGGGGTCAGAGATTCCAAAAAACATGTTTTTACAAAATGTCTGTCTGTGACTCTGTGAGTCTGTCTGTCTGTCTGTCTGTCTGTCTGTGTGTATGTGACACAAATTTTGTGGGCGCTCTATCTCAAGAACTAATGCACGGAATTTAATAAAAATTGATATTCAGTTAGTGCCTAACACAAATTGATGCTGATTAGTTTTTGGTGTAAATCGCTCAACAGGTGGCGCTGCAATGCTGCATTCCAAATCGCTTCCATGGCCATGCTTTCCAATTTTATATCTTTCCGTTAAAAAATGAATTTGTATATGTGTCAGAACGTTTTGTGCTTGTTCAGCAGAGCAGTTAAGGACAGCCTTAAGTTGAAAATTAAAAATTTTGCATAATTATCGCTAAACACTTACCATCACACAACAAATCATAAAATTTTGAAAAAATCTTATATTTAACCCTCTGGGCTCTAACTTGTGTATTTTAAGCTTTTCTTTTCTATCTCAGACCCTAATTAAGTTGAAGACTTGCAATTTTGCATAATTATAGCTAAACACTTGCTATCAAACGACAAATCATACAATTTCGAAAAGAAATCTTATATTTAACACTCTGGGCTATAACTTGAATATTTTAAGCTTTGTTTTCTAACTCAGCCCCTAATTAAGTTGAAGACTAAAGCTTAATTTGAATATTTTAAACTTTTTTGCATAATTATCGCTAAACACTAGCGATCGCACGACAAATCATAAAAATTTCAAAAAGTCTTATATTTACCCCTCCAGTCTCTAACTTGTGTATTTTAAGTAATTTTTCTAACTCAGGCCCTAATTAAGTTGGAGACATGAAACTTTGCATACTTATAGCAGAAAACTTTCCATCATATGAAAAATCATAAAATTTTCAAAAAGTCTTATATTATTTACACCTCCGGGCTCTAACTTGTGTATTTTAAGCAATTTTTTATCCTTCCTCTTTCCACCCGGGGCACTTTTTAAACTTTTGCCGACACCCCTTTGATAAAAATTCATATTATGCACCATAGACTTACAATTTTAGTTCAATTTTTTACCGCCAGGGGCGCCTACGTATCTCGGGTGCTATGGGTCAATTCTTCCCTCGATTAATATATCTACGGATAGGTTTGTAAAACGGAGTTTCGTTCGGATAAAGGTTTGTGTAGAATAGAGTGCGCCCCCTAGTTGCGAAATGTGGAACTAATAGATTTTGCAAAAGGATAAAGTGTTTTGAAAAGACTATTCAACGAAACCCTCAGTGCCATCTCTGATCACACTTACACACTTGTTTTAGAGTGCAGATGTTGTCAATTAAAAAATATAGGTACTAATGAACTTTTTCATTACACTATCCAATATTTCAGTTTAGTAAAATAACTTTTAAGCCATTATTCAGTTTAAACTATATAACTTTATGCAATTTCCCAGCCTTTTCGCGCTTCTTTATAGGCTTAACAGTTATATAAACAAAAAAAAATCTCAAATTATTTAGTTGTATATATTTTTCATACAATTTTTTAAATTAAATGACGCGATTAAACATTATTTCCAACACCTGTTAGCAATGAAATATTTTATGTATATATATATATATATATATATATATATATATATATACCAGGGGGCTCTGCTACCTGCAAGCTACGCTCGCCAACCCCGGTTCAGACACTGCAGAATCTAAAATCACGTTAATCTGATCGGTTTTAAAAAGATTAGAGAAGATTGAATTATACTGAAAAAACCTGTAGCGAACTCCCTGTAAACGGGTTTCCATTCAATTCCCTTCAATCCGTTTGATTGCAAAAATTTAAGGTAGAATCAGTTGCTGTTAAGACAGCCAATGGTTGTTTTCGTGTTTGGTTAAAGAAGATCAGTTAAACATTTGAAAATAAGCTAAAATAAACGAATTAAGTAAACAGAGTATTTGTCTCTCGGTATTTTTTAACAGCGTTATAAAACGATTGATATAATACAATTTACTACAATTACTAAAATTTGCTGCTTTAACCCTTTCAAGAACGGTGGTTCCTTTTTGGACCACTTAATTTTAATTCTTAGATGCCACATTAAAAACAGAATATTGGGATGAAAATTTCACTTTTATTACGTAAGTGAACAAAAGCATTTTTGTATTTCAAAATTTGTTTGTAAATTCTGGTGCCATTCACTGATTTCAAGATTTTAGGAATAGAAGTGCCTTGTCCGTGAAAGGGTTAAACGCATATTAATGTATTTATTATTTTAAAGTTTCGTTTCCCTTTTAATATTCACGTGTAAATACAATTTTCAAGACATAATTTTCAATATTTTCCTGCTTTTAACACGTACTCATTTAATAGTAATTTTAAAGTTTTTTTCTGTTTTTAATAGTCACGTGAAAATAAATTTTCAATCGTTAGGAAATCTTATTCTTTGCGCTGTTTTTGGAATTGAAAACAATCTCTATAATAATAGCCTAAGCTATGTGAATATCATCAACAGCTCCAGGCGGATCCCTTCGCTTTTTATATTCCAGGCGGCCATTTTGGTACTTTAATGTTAGCCAGCCACAGGTGTGGCTGGCTAAAATATTCCGAGTAACATATTCCGAATAACATAACACAGCCGAATAATATTCGGCTGTCGCCGAATATTATTCTGTCGCCTTTATTTCGTTTATATTATAATAGTCCAAGTCATTTAACTGCCATAAACAACGGGCTGATTCCTTCACTTTTCATAACAAAGGTTTCCATTTTGATTAAAGAATTAAAAATTATTTTTTCGAATAAAACTACATAAAAGTTGCCATGATCGCAATGAATTTCTGGTACTTTTATATTAGCCGGGTGAAAATCTCGCCAATAGATTTTTTTTTTTTTTTTTAACTCGCCAGCTAGCATTTTTTTATTTTTCGAGTGGTAAATTAAAACGGTGCTACTTGGTTATCCCATCGACCAAAAATCTGTCGCCATACTATAAATTTAAATGCCAATAATGATTGATCGTAAATGTCACATTCAATTGACTTTAAGGAAGTTACACATGTTCACGCCATGAAGTGATTTTTATTTCGGCGTTTTATTTGTATTTTAATTAATGTTATACTAATTAATTTATTCTTTTGTTATTTAAAATTAAAAAAAATATGTCAATTTGTATATTTTGGCTATTTATATAATTTGGCGAAAATGGTCGACGGGAGAAGTAATAACATTAAAACGTTGCTTTGAAGTGGAAATTAAATCTCATGATTTGTTGCATTGTCACATACGCACCGGGTTTGGCGTCTTTTTTTTTTTTTTTTTTTTTTTTTTTTTTTTTTTTTTTTTTTTTTACTTGGCGAAACCTCGTTTTCAAATACCTGTTACATATGTATTTTTAAATTATTTTCTGTTATTTTTAAAACGAAATAACAACAAATAATTAAAAAAAATTAATAACTATAGAACAAAACAATTTATAATATTTTGTGTAAATAAAAATAAAATAAATTCAAATAAACATTTTTTTAATAAATAAGCAACAATAGCCGGGTTACCATGTCCGGCAAAATAACTCCTTTTTGGCGCCAATTAGGTACATCGTTGCGTATATAAAGAATGAAGTAAACGCCATTTATTTTAAAGGCTTCAATTTTATATGAAAGTTTTGCATTAAATAAAATGATAATGAAATACAAACTGAATTTATGAATAAAAGTAACATGATGCATTTCTTAGCATACATTTAAGGGAGGCCAAACTCGTCGCCAAATTAATTTAAAATAATCTTTTCTAAAATATGAAAAAAACATATTTGTTTGATTAAAATTTGAGTTGCCATCATTAGAAAATGTATATAAAATTAGAAAAAAAAATAATATTTCGAAAACTAATTCGAATTTAAAAATTCTAATACCAGTTTTGAAATCTGCGGATCAATATTGATTTTTGGTGTTAATTTCATCATAATTTAATAATCATTTTTTGGTGTTAAATGACGTGTTCTAAACGGAAAGTTCAGTGTCAGTCACCGGTGACTGACGTGGCGCTTAACGTGTTAAAGAAGTAAAAATAAATAACATATTTTTAAACATTCCGTTATATAAATAGCAAAATATTAAAAACTAATTGCATTTTTTATTTTCTTTCAAACAATATTCTTTATATTTATTCGTTAAAAGTAAAATTATTTTATAAATATACTAGGGGGCTCTGCCCCCTGCAAGCTACGCTCTCCAACCCCCGTTCAGACTGTACAATCTAAAAGCACGCTAATCTGATCGGTTTTAAAAAGATTAGAGAATATTGAATTATACTGAAAAAAACTGTAGCGATCTCCCTGTAAACGGCCTTTCATTCAGTTCCTTTTGATTGAAAAAATTTAAGGTAGAATCAGTTGCTGTTAAGACATTTAATGGTTGTTTTCGTGTTTGGTTAAAGAAGATCAGTTAAACATTTGAAAAGAAGCTAAAATAAAATGAATAAAAACTTTGAAACAAATCTGAATTCTGTCAACACATGGCTCCGCTTCTGCACATTACCCAAATAAAATATTTTAATAATTTCTTATATAATGATTGCTAAACATTTTATTGAAAATTCTATTAATTAAAATTCTCTAAAATTGAAGCTGATGCAATAATTCTGTAAACAGATGTCTCAACTTCTGCACGTCACACCAACGAAAAAGTGGTCTTTCCCAATTTTCGTTCTCCCATAAGAAGCCATCTAAGAATGAGACGCTAGTACTCTGGACTTCAAAACACAATTTATAGGCATTGCGATTACATCGCCATCTGTTAACGGTTTTTGCAACTAATTTTTGAAACTTCTGTATAACATTTTTATAGCTTAGCTAATAAACAAACCGTTTACCGCGTAATTCTATTGATCTTTGTTTTTGAGATATTTAATTTTGAAATCATGGTCTTATTCGCTGGACACCCTGTATTTCATTAATGTTCTTTAGTTTTGATTAACAACTTTTTCATAAGCTAAACATTTCCAAACATTTCACAGAATCAGAGCTCGTATAAATCTATGTACTTATTACATTCAATCATAAATGCTGGATGTCGTACCTTTGACTAAAATAATAACTTTGTACCAACCATGAAGTCATTTGGGTTATCTGCAAAGCTACAGAATGATATATTTAGAAACCTAAATTAATATCCCCGCCCATTACGCTTCCGTCTTTCAAGATATTTCAGCTAGAAGTAATGAACGGAGAAACTTAACATTTCCTAACATCCGAACAATAATTAAATAAAAACTCTTTTGTGCCGATAATGAGAAAAAATATATTTAAAACATGATTACACAGAAAGCCATGAAAACTAAATTACTCCTCATTTTGTGCAAAAAACTTCAAATGACGTAGTTAAAATTTCTTTCTAAATTATTTTGTCTAGGAAACTTTAAAATTATTAATAATAAAGAGTTATTCATTTTCAAAAATACCAGTGATTAAATTGATTGCACAAAATCTTAATTTTGTAAATTAATATTCTCAGAACAGAACAAGAATTAATAGTTGTGGTTAAGATATAAAATTATTCAATTGAAAAAAAAAAAGAGAAAATATATAATTCATTGGAGTTTGTACAAATAAATAAAGTCGGTTTTAATTTTGATTAAAAATATTTCTTTACGCAAATATTTAAAATAACTTTTAAAATTTAAATGTTTAAGGGTACGAAACTGCATTGTGTAAATTGCGCATTCTATTTTTTAAGAACAAGGGTAAATTATAATAAGATAAGAAAAAACGGCAGCGTACTCCATATGCCAATGCTTTTTAAAGCATATATATATAATTTTAATAATAGTCTTCTTTAATAAAATGTCCAGTAGTATAAAATCATAACACAAAAAGGTGATAGAAAAAACTAATTTAATTATAATTAATATAACACAGACGGATTGTAGTAATATAAAACTCTGGTGACGTACTGTATACGGCATTGTCTTTTTAAGACAAAATATATACCTTTATTATTATTCGTCCTTAATGCTATGCATTTCACACAATCAGAGCACGTAGAAATCTCTGTACTTGTTACATTCAATGATAAATGTTGGATGTCGTTTCTTTGGCTAAAGTAATTACTTTGTAGCAACCATGAAGTCATTTGGGTTATCTACAAAGCTGCAGTATGATATATTTAGAAACCTAAATTAATATATCCGTCCATTACGCTTCCGTCTTTCAAGATATTTCAGTTAAAAGTAATGAACAGGAGAGGCTTAACATTGTCCAACGTCCGAAAAATAACTGAATGAGGAATCTTTTGTGTCGATAATGAGAAGAGGATATCTTTACAACATCATTACACATAAAACCACGAAGCTAAATTTCTCATCATTATGTGTAAAAAAAAATACAAATGATTTAGTTAAAATTTCTTTCTAAATTATTTTTCTAGAATACTTTAAAATTATTATTTATAAAAAAAAAAATATTTATTTTCAAAAATACCAATGATTAAATTGTGGATACAATGCTTTAATTTTGTAAAGTATTATTATCAAATCACTAAAACAAATAAAAGCTCTAGATAACATTTAAACCTTTTCAAAAGAAAGGAATGAGAAGAAGATGAATAGCAAATATAATTATTATAATTTGTGAATATAAATAAATAAAGTTTTAATATTATTAAAAAATACTTTGTTAAGTAAATATTTAAAATAACTAATACAGGGTTCGTATGGGTACCGTTATTTTCAAGGCCAAATATCAGTATTTCTTTTATAAAAAAATAAATCTAGTTTAAAGTGACGAAATTTCGCTTTATTTAAGGAGAGATTTTTTCATGAAAAATACTGGTACCGAATAATTTCATAGTATGGAAATTCTAGAACCTGTACGAAACCTGTAATATTTAAAAGTTAAATATTTAAATCTAAAAAAATCGCATAGCAGAAAATGTGCACGTTAAATTTTAAGATCACGAACAGATGGATGTTAGTAACATAAACCTACAGGCAGCGTCGAATGTATGTCAAATTCTTTTAAAGCCTAAATACCAAGTTTTAATGACAGTCATATTTTATGTAAGTGTAATGTAATAGTACTAAAGCATTACACAAAAAGTTGATAGAAAATGTTATTACTTATATTATATTATACTTATATTAAAATGATTATAGTTATACATTGAAAAAACAGAAACTGAGGAAAATGTTCTTTAAGCCTAAGTTTAAATCCTTCTATATATATAAAAATAAGTAACGCTTTGGAAATGGACCAATGAAAATCTGCGTAGATACCGCGAAAAGCATCTGAATGGTCAGAACTTTTGTGACGCTATAAGGTGGGTTACCAAGAGGAGGGACCCGCTCTGTCGCCAAGTTTGTCGCCAACTTGGCAATATATAGTAAAATTTGGCGACCAAAATTAGTCGTCAATAGTGATGTCAACTTGGCGCTATTTCCAATATTTTGCCAATTTTTCATAAACTTCCAAAATCAACAAATTGAGATATTTCTATGCAACAAAAACTAATATTGGCTTATTAATAGAGCTTAATTGAACTATTTACAATATTTGTAACACTATGTATATATAATTTTACACATATATATTGGCGGAGAAAAGGCGGCGAAGTGAAAATTTCAGAGGAGAGGAGATTTATATGATACGATTATTTACTGTAACTACAAATTATTCAATGCATAGAAAATAAGGGATCGCGAACTGATCTAGAATCGAAACGCGAAACAATTACGTCTGGGTTAGGTAGAAAATAGGGATTGCTTCGCAATACCGAATGGAATCGCGAAGCGATTACGCGGGGGCTTGGTGAGCATAGCGAGCAGGGTGGCGGAGCCCCCTAGTCATTTAAAAGAAAACAGCTGCAGGAAAAATCTTCTGTATAATCATCTTAAAAAAATTGGAATCATTTCCAGATTATGATTAACATGTCTCGATAAGTTTTCAATGGGGAAAAGAGAAATTTAATAGTATGTTCTTCATACGAAAGGTAGTGTGTTCTTGATATATTAAGGAATATCAATTATTTTCATTATTTATTATGTTTTCTATGTAACATGGAATTGTTTGTAAAAGATAATAGCTGATACCATAGTTCAGCCCCAAACGTACGGGTGGTATCTATAAGTTAAAATTTATAAATATTTAGTCCAAAATACATATTTAACTCTAAAACGCTATTAAGTCTATTATTAGGTAAATCGTTTTAGGCGATTTTTGTGTATTATTATTCCATTATTGCACCAAATGTAAATGTGACGCAGTTAAGAAAATCTTTGCGAAATGATTTTATTCCCTCCCTCATCGCCACTAAATAAGTAATAATAATAAATCGGTCACGAACAATTATTAGCTCACAATTATTTAATTTTTTTTAAAACATAGTTCAGTAAGTTAACTATTGGAAAGAATTTTCTAAGCATTCAATGATTTACCTAAAATAACATTTTTTACCTGGATCTTCTTCCACGACCTGACAGTTCAAAGATAGATTTTAAATTGCGCTATACAGAACTTCAAGGCTAAATAAAAATAAAATCAACACGCACATTTCGTTTGAGTCCTGCCTTAGTATCACTTACAAAGCTATTGCGCGACAATTCTCAAACCTTCCGAAATTTAATTTAAGATTTTGATTTCTATTGAACGGTAGCCAAACATCAATATATCTTCTCGAAGAATGGAAATTCTTCCTCTGTTATAAAAGGAAAAACCGCTTTTCAATTTAAAACAGATTTCTTTGAGGTGTTCCTAAAGAAAGAACTCAGTCAGGAAATTGTACTTTTAAATTTTATGTATACTCTACCTTAGAAAAAACTTTTTTCCTGAAGTGCTTTGACTCCTTTGTGTTCTTCGATATGAAAGACTTCACAATTCCTACTATTTATAAACAATTGCATAGTATTGATTTATTATAAAAAAATACATCGAACATTAAGGTGACATTTCGAGTGAAAAAGAAGTCTAAAGGACTTTTTTTTACAGAATAGTGTTAAAATTTACCGATAAGTAGTGAATCCAATACAGGCATCATGGGTTACTCAACATTGGGCCAGTATTATCTTCCAATATAAAAATTAAAAAAGCTATATATTGCAGGCGTCTGGTGAAAAGCACTCCCGGGATATTTGAGTGTCCTTTATATATACACACACACACATACACACACACACACACACATATATATATATATATATATATATACATAAAATAAAGTCAATATTTGTCATGATGTAACATTCTTATTTATGAAACGATTTGAAGGAAATAAGCATATATGGAGGAGATTAAAAAATCTCGATCAAGTTCGATGCCTAGATTCATCCGCCACCTTGTTACAAAATGGTGCCCTGATGAAGAAAATAGAAAATTTTCAAATTCAATAAAATGTACAAAATATTTAGAAATTTAAAAAAAAAAATTCCATTCAGCATTCGGCTTTGATACGAGGGTTTCACAGCTTTTTTTTTGTTTGTTTGTTTGTTTCCTTCTATCTACTAAATAGCTGAGATATAGGAGCTAGAAATTCTAGCTGTTATAGATTAGCTTCATATGCTTAAATAAAATAATATCTGAAAACTGAACAATTTTATTCTATATTTTTATTATTTTTAAATTAATGTACAAACATCCACTTAAAATTATATGCGATGTTACATGTTTTTTATTTAAATTCGATAGTGTTTTAAGATCAAGAATGTATATTTTATGCGTAGGATAGAATTGTATGGATGAAAGTGTCTGTTAACGTCATAATTGGCCTGTAATAATTGGAACTGATATCATGGGGATTGAGTTGATGTTTTTGTCTTAACAGCTGCATAGCCATTTTGTTGAATCATTTTGCACGCATGTAACTTATTAAATATGCCATGTAATATTTGTATGTTACATAAAAATTTGCTATAAGCTTTTGTTTTATAAGTAAAAAAATTAAATATGGGGACATGAATGATGCTATAAAAAATACTCATTCCTATTCAGAACAAAAACAAAATATTTCAAAATATGAAAGAAAGAGAAGAACAGTTTACCTTCATACATGGTGGCTAGTTGAACTTTAGATGCTGTTGCAATGGGAATAATTCTGCCAGCGCCTTCAAGCATCCGTGTATTTTGCATATTACACAGAAATATGTGTAAGAATATTACACAGATATATTCGTAAGAACATAATATTGAATATAAATATGTGCACTCATGTGAACACAATAAATATTGATATTTGAAAATTCGGTTTGTGTAATTGTAGCTGAATGTTCAAGGTGGTGATTTGGAAAGTTACAGTTACATATTCCGCTTCGGTAAGTATTGCTTACTTACTGTGCATGGAATTAAATAGACAATTTATCTTCTTTATATAGATGTATCTTTAAAGAGTTATGATTGAAACTGATAGAAAAAAATGACAAAATACGGAATTAAAAGTGGCCTCATAATTTCCATATTTTAACGAAAGTTTTTTTTTTTCAAAAGTGTGTGTCTTTAAATTATACACACTCTGCGCATAAATTGTGCATACGATTTTGGGAATTAAAAACCGCTCGAACAGAGAGATGGTATGCAGTAAATATAATTACAGACGATCCTGTTTCTTGTAAATTAAAGGTACGCTATTTTGTGGCCTTAAAACAAATCTGCTTCAAAGATAACAAACAAATGAGTTCCTGCGCCATGCAATTTTCTCTTGCGACCATTAAAATATTCAGCTGAAAATAATACAAAAACACTATACGGTTAATTACTATGTACACTAAATCCATCGATTTGTATATTACTGAGATATACGGGTACTCACGTAAAATTTACACATTAAGGTGTATATTTCAGTGTTATCTAATAACTTCGTACACGCTTAAGCCGATTAATTTGTCATCCTCAAAATACATAGGACAATATGTGTTTTGAAGTTGACACACTCGGTTTGTTTTTGACAAATTGCCAAACACTTTACACATATAGACAAACAGTTTTTTATCATCAATTTACCTGTTTTAATGTATAAATTTACGTATTAATTTTTTAGAGTGTTAACATTTTATTTGCGAATTAAAATTTAGGAAGATTGTGCTTTAAAAAATTTTATTCTTTATTATAAAAACTAAATAATTTAATCTTTATCATAAAACGCCAGATTTATATTTTTAAAGAGTCAAATACTTAGTTTTTGTAAGTTGTTTATTTTCAAATTGAAGAAAAAAGGATATAAACATGTAAAATATTTTAATATAATTTTTATTTTAATGAATGTAGCCTTACTAAGTTATTCTTTTCGTTTTAAGCAAAAACATTGCATACATTGAATTGACACTTAAGAAAAGATTTAAATCATTCGATTTTTTTTTCGGTAACATGTCTTTATCCTCCTAATTATAGCGTGATCATCAGAAAGTAGGAGCATTAGCTATGGGAGTCAAAGGTTCATAAAAATATGCAACAATTATCTTACCATGGCATTATCTGTTTTTGATGGCATTGGATAGGAATTTCCCATTATTTCTTGAAGAAATGGTACAGTACAACGTTCTTTATTATTTTTACATGTGCGCCTTTCGTAAAACTTTTCAACGTAATACACATCATAATAAACTTTTGTCTTCAGCTGAATGTGACATATTATTTTGGATTACGATTTTTCGGTGTCTTCATCCAGATCTTGATTTGAATTAACGTCAGACGAATCCTAATATAATACTAGTGTTCTCTCTGCGATCTTTTTAAAATGCGCCTATACCAGCACTATTTTAAATCAGCAAAAAGCACGTTTCATATTAAAAATATTGAAATGCGCCTTTAAAGATTTCTTGTTAAAACAAAAATGCATACCACATATATAAAATTGTGTTCCAAGAGATTGCAAAAGCGACAGAATCTATGCGGGCATATGTCCACATTACTTTTTGAAACAGACAATCAATTATTAAATCATATTTTAATGTAATTGCATTTTTATTTTATTTCTTTTGTTTATTTTTTTTTTTACATTTTAGTCTCGTTTATTTTACGATTTAGTATATTTTCTCTCTATTTCAAGTGCGACTTACAAGTAAAAGGCCTGCTTTGTTATTAGTGGCTATTTCCATGAATACTTGTAGTGTAAGTCACACCCCCACGATTTCTGGCTACCAGTATTTTAACACGGAGAAATGTGACTTATTTTAACAGAGATATCTTATATCTTATTAATTGAATAAGGTGAAGCAAACTTTTCGAAAATAATGGTTGCCAACAAGCATAGCTTGTGTATTTAGTAATACAGATATACAATAACGGACATTTATGAACCAGTAATTGACATATGGCTTCAGGCACTGGTAGAACAACTTAACTTTAATGGTTTTTGATTTATCATTATGCATTTTTAAAACGATTAGATAATAGATTGCAAATTTCTTTGATATAACCAATAACTGGCACATCTGTCAAAGAATGGAGAAATGAATTTCTAGGAGCCAGTAACTGGTACCTCCTCATTTATCTAGAGTAAATATCTATATACTATAAATCAGAGCCCTAATGTGTCATATGCATCTTTCAACTAATTTCTACAAGTATAATTTTACGAAATGTTTAGGATGGCTGCGTTGCAAAAATAATTAAAAAACAATACCTTAATTTTATAAATAAAATGGTCACTAAAAATGGCAGTTTTTGACTTCTCAAAAGTTCTTTCCTCATTGATAATATTCTTGAACCTCTACACTCTAAAACATAAACGCATAAATTTACACATTAAAACAGGTATGCTGATGTTACAAAAACGATTTGTCAATATATGTAAAAAAGCGTTTAAATTGCCAAATACACGCTATAGTGTGTCAATTTAAAAATACTCATTTTCCTGTATAACGGATTAAGCGGCTTAAGTGTGTAAAATGTAATCAGATAAGTCAGAAATACCCAGTGGAACGTGTAAATTGCACATGAGTAGACAAATATCTGTGTAATATGCAAAAAAGATGCATTTTATGTACATAGTATATTTCCTTATAGTTTCGGATATAAATTTTGGACTAGATATTTTTTGTTGTCGCAAAATGAATTTGCATGAAGAACAAACACGTATGCTTGGTGCGTTTGTTTTCTTTCCAGCGGATTTGTTTTTAGACCACAAAATAGTGTAAAGTTAATTTACAAAAAAAACTGGGCCGGCTGAAATTATATTTACTGCATATCGTTCTTTGTTATCCTTAAAATAGGATAGTCATAATTTTTTAACATAATCTGTACAATCTAAATATATACACAGTAAAATTAAATTTTGAAAAAATCGGAAATCGTAATGCCGGTATTATTTCCGTACTTTGCTGGATTTGTTTTTCCTATCAATTTCAAAGACAAATATTAAAAGATATCTGCATCAACAGTAGAAATTCCCTATTTAATTCAATTTACAGTAAACACACATACTTACAGAAACGGGCTTTGAATTAAAGGTCTGCCACTTTCTAAGCCATTAACTTGACCATTTAGCTACACTGTAAAAAAATCCTACCAGTTTTCCTGTAGGAATCGGCGAAATACTTGCCCTTATCGTACCGGAAAATTTTACGACCCAGTTCGGAATAAAATCCGTAAAAAAAGTAAATAGTCAATAAAACGGTATTTTACGAATTTTATTCCGATTTTACGGATTTTATTCCGAGCTATTTGTCCAGTACGATAAGGGAAACTATTTTTCCGATTCCTACAGGAAAACTGGTCGTATTTTTTTTTACAGTGTACTATTACACAAGGAAAGTTTTCAAGTATCGCTATTTATTGTATTCACATAGCTACACATATTTCTGTGTAATATTCTTTTTTTTTTTTTTACACATTTTCTGCCTAATATTATTACATAAAATCCTGTGTAATATTCGGTTCTCACATATATACACTGTGAAAAAAAAAGGATTAAAATACGGAAATACTATTGGCAATAGAGACGCCAGTACTAGTTCCGTATTTTAACGAAATTTAGCCGGGTAAATTACAGAAAGATTTCCGTTAAATTCCAAAAAAACGGAAAATTTTCTGTAATTTACGGGGGAAAATTTCTGTTAAAATACGGAAATAGTATTGACATCTCTATTGCCAGTAGTGTTGCTGTGTAGCTGTGTTGCTGTGTAGAATTTGTTCGCATACTTTTGTGTAACATTCTGTTCTTACGAATATATCTGTGTAATTTTCTTACACATATTTAAGCGTAATATGGAAAATACACAGATATTTCTGTAATTTATCGTTACATTTAGTAACATGAATATCGTTACATTTTCTAGCATTTATACACTCGTTCGAGTTTTTGAAAGGATAACAAATTACACATATCCGTTAAACCAATAAACACCCATATAATACAGGTAAAATTTAATTACATGTATGTAAACTTTATGACAAAGGTGTAATTTTACAAATTTACACATATACGTATGTAAAAGTGACTAATTTGCACATTTAGTTTTTAGAGTGTACTGGTGAATAAATGGACTTCAAAATAAAAATCATTGTACAAGGTACCAGTAGATGACATTACTTTGCAGAATTTTACAAGGAAATTATTTTTAGATTTAGATTTTTGCTGAAGTGTCAGTTATTGGTAATGTGTCAATAACTATGGGTTTCATCCTATAATAATTTGAATGCTAAATTTCTTGCCTTTCATTATATGATTATTTAAGATATTTAAAAACGATAATTTCAAAATGACAATTTTAATCTAATCTAATTTGTTATAAAAGGTATTTTTTAAACACACTATACATAACTAATGAAAAAAATCCCTCACAAAAAAGTTTTATTTTATTACTTTACAAAAATTGTTCAATAAAGAGAAAACGGTTGAAAATATACTAAATAATGCATGAATAAATTTGGCAAAGGAAATGCATTTAGCTATTCGCCTGTTGAGTTGTGCTTTCACGTAAAACGTACTTAACCAGTTGCAGAAATTTCCAAAAAGCAGCGGCGGTAGTTTCATTAATTGAATAACAAATATGCTTGTATTTACTATTTCAATGCACTTAGAGATTAGTCACCTTTTCTCTGACGCCAAACACGATTCACTTATCAAATATACAAAGGAAAAGTTATTAGTTGGCTTTTGAGGTTATTATCATAAAAGGGACTTCAGATACGTACAGTGCATAAGCTCAAATTTTTAATTAAGTAAATATAGTTTACATTTGAACTAATAATGTATTTTTTTATTTCCAATTCGTTTTCTCCCGGCCGATTTATTTTGATTTATATTTTATCTAATTCAAATGGTAACTTAAGAAATGTACTTTTTTAATAAATGAAGATTTTTTATAAGTATAAATATATCTATATGTATAAATATATATATATATATATATATATAAGGTGTGTCCCAACGAAATAAAGCCACTGTGATTGTGTGCTGTAATTGCACACGAAGCAAGCCAATAAGAACGAAACAAATATATTAAGAAAATCTATATACAAATACATATTTACAAAAAGCAACTTACTCCGTGCATTAACTGGAAAAGAAAAAAAAAATAATTTGTTAAAAAAGAGGGGGGGGGGCAAGGTGTCCCGCCGAAATAAAGCCACTACTGTTAATAGACAATATATTCGCCATGGTTATATATGACTTGGAATATACGATGTGGCATACCATTTACCACTCCTTGAAGGACAGTAGCATCAATGTTCTCCCACGCTTCAATGATGATGACCTTCAATTTTGCCACAGACTGAAACTGTCTGCCATTGGCATATGCAGCCCTACTGTGGATATTTCACACATTTTCTTTGGGATTGAGATCAGGGGAAAAGGGCAGGTCATTCCATGACATGCACCCAATTCTCCAAAAACCATTCCCAGGACGATTTTGTAGCGTGAATGGAGGTTTTTCCTGCTGGAAAATCCAACTTAGTCTACCAATTCTGTTCTAAAATGGCAGTAAATAGTTTTCTAGCATTTCTTGGTAATCGGTAGCCTTCATGCGTCCTAAGAGAACAGCCAGGTTATGTTTACCTCCATAGCTGAAGCCTTCCCACACTATTAATGAGCCTACACCTTGCTGTCTTTTGAAGAAAATTTCTTCATGTCATACCAATAGAAAGCAGTGCCATCTGGCCCATCCAGATTAATTTTTTTCTCATCTGGGACTATAACACGATGTCACTGGTCCTTCCAGGTTTGGTTATATTTGGCCCAGTGGAGTCTCCTTTGCATGTGTATACTTTTCAACATGTGTTGCTGTTTTCGTTTCTTATATCGCAAGTTGCTTGTACTTTTTTCAATTCGTGACAGGATTGATTTCGTCATAGGGATGTTATCCTCTTTGGCCAACAATTTTAGGGAAATACCACCTCCTGAAAAACGATGTAAAACTGCTCTTACTTGCCTGGAAGTCATTTTTCTGCAGTTACACCTCCATTTTTTATACCCGTACGCATTGCCCTGATTTACAAAATTGTCTGTTACGGTTTTAGATCGTTTGATTTGCTTAGATATTGGTCTGCGTGAAAGACCTTGTTACTTAAAAGCTATTATTTATCCTTTCTCGAACTTTGACAGCTGGGTTTTCTTTCTCACTGCAATACAGCAGGAGAAATAGAAAACACAACCTTCTAAAGTCCGCACAAAGCTCGGCTGGCACAGAGCATGTACTTGACTACTTCCTGACGTCATAAACATGTTGATCTCAGTAGCTCGAATGTCGATAGTTACGAATAAATACTAATATTGGCAGTGGCTTTATTTCGACGGGACACTTTCCCCCTCTTTTTTTACACATTCACCTTTTTCTCCTGCCCAGGTGGGGCAGGAAGTGAGTTACTCCTTGTAAACATGTATTTCTATATAGACTTTCTTAATATATTTGTTTCAATCTTATTTGTTTATTTCGTGCCCAGTTACGGCACAGAATTACGGTGGCTTTATTTCGTTGGGACACACCTTATATATATATATATATATATATATATATATATGTGTGTGTGTGTGTGTATAATATACATTTTAAATTACGAAAATTACTTACAAATTCGTATAACAAAAATGTACTATATAATATTATTTTATTGCTAAAGTAATATATATATATAGAGAGAGAGAGAGAGAGAAGAGAGAGAGTGAAAGGAAACATTTTTATAAATATACATATCAGGAAATATTGATTTATTATATATATATATTTTGATAATTGATGATGACAAATAAAATGTATTAAATAAAAAATGAGAAAAATGGAATATAGAACTCATATGATTATGGAAAATGTAATAGAAAGCCACATCTGAGCGTTAAAATTTAACTTGGCAAGATCTGAGCTTTTTATGGTTACAGGTTGAGAAACATTTAAAAATTACTTTTTATAATAGGCAATAATTTTTTTCAGTCATTTGTTATAAAAAATGTTACTATCTATATATTTTAATCTTTTCTGCTACTTTATTTATTTTCTTATATTGATCGTTTTTCTATTTTTAGCTATTAGATTATGCTGTCTAACTGTTTACTGACTCATTTGAAATAATCTTAATTATAAACAATATGAGTATCTTAATTGTAAACTGTTGTCATCTAATTAACCGTTTTAAAAGTTTAATATTGTTTTTGATGCAGCAAAACATTTATTTTGACTTCCATGCAATTAAATTAATTTTTCTGCCAAAACATTAAACACCGTATAATATATTTCCATTTAGTAAAAATTATAATAAATATATCATTAAAAATCCGTACTAATATATTTTGTAGTAGTGTAGAATTTAATCATTGATTGCAATTTCGGCTTCCATTGATGGATTTGCTTCTAGTTATCCATTCGAAAGGTACCTTGAATAACTTTTTCCATTTTTTATAAGCTGCATGGATTATACACATACCTGTTCTTCAAGCTCGTTAATTTTTTAACTGCATTTTAATACGCTTTAATCTCTAATGATAAAGATAACAGATTGCCACATATTGAAATATTTTAAGAAAAAAGCATCCACTCTTTAAAAAATGTGTCATGCAATTTCTCTCTTCTTTTTTTTTTTTTTTTTTTTTTTTGAGAAATGTTGATAATTTATGCTCACGTTTGTAGTGTCTTCAAAGGCATACTGCTTATAGAAAAAGACATGAGGTATATATAAATTAAAGCACACTTTTATTTAAAATAAGACTGTGAGCGGTGAACAGATCTTAACACCAGTGAATAAATTTAATTGGCTATAAATCCAAAGCATTGTATTAAAAGCGTTATTAAATTCGAAACTTAATTTATGTGACGAAAAATGCCTACTTAACAATTACTTCGCAATGACTGACACGTGCAAGTTACAACCATATGTAAAATGACACTAACGGACAGAATCCCGTGAATCTCAAACATAACTTTTTTCATAATTGTTAAATTCGAATTCTGCCAGAGACAACACAACTTCTTCATACAGCTTCACAACTATATTTTAATCTGAAGATAATGTCAATCGTCGCACTGGAAATGGATTAGTAGAAACTGCCTAATGCTACCATATTCGCAGAGACTCGGATAACCGGATGTTCACACTTTTACACTCGGCAGCTGAAGCACTATGGTCTAATTATCATATAACAGCATAAAGTAATCAGGAAACTCATATCGGATTTATATAAGAACGTAATAATAGAAGTAAGAAAATAATAAAAAGATGAACGGTAGTGGGCTGGACAGATCTTAACTATGATGAAAATACTTAATTTGCTGTAACTTTCACATTTTACATTATACGCATATGAAACTTAACTTACTTGGCGGAAAAACGACTTCTTCGATATCAGTTCACAAAGATTGAAGCGTGCAAGTTTCCGACTAAAGCTCAAATTTCAAATTCACTATGTAAACATCCACTGACAGAATCCCGTGGATCGTAATTTTCACTTTATTTATAATACTTAAATTCCAATTCTTAGCAAAACACGCTTCAGCACCATATTTTAATCTCAAAAGAACGTCCAAACCGTCTTGCTGGAAATGTAAGAAGTTGAAATTGGATACCAGAAACTGTCTATTGGTACCATGCCTTTTACTCCCGTATTTATACATGTCAGCTGACCACCACGGTCTAATCGTATAACCACATAAAATAATCAGGAAACTCAGATTCCAAGAGGCACATTCTTACTTCTAAAAATTATAAAACGATAGACAGATTTGCTTTTACACACGAATGTTAGTGTCGGACCAAACGCTCATAATCAAACAAGTCCTCTTTTATAAGCAAATAGCCTAGCTTTTGCAATAAGACCTACTCGATTTCTAATTCCATTTTATTTCATTTTTAACGATGTCACAATTGAAAATCCTGCTAAATATTTATAAATTGTAACAAAAGGTATGTAAAACTTTATTTATTCTTCATATAAATCTTTGTAAGTCTGTCCACAAGCCTTAAATCTGTCGGTGGTTTTCTTTTAAATATGTCCTTGAGTGTCAAAGCACGCAGTTTCTCAATTTCATGTCCAGCATTTATTTTAAATTGACACGTAGAAAGATTTCACTGTCTAAATTAACCAGACATAGTATGGCTGCATAAATCTGAATAAATGATTTAAACTTATCAAAAAAAATTTCTTTTAGATATTAATAGTACTACCATATTTAATTTCAAACTTGCCCATTACTACAATTATAATTCCGTAAGACATTTACAACTCGGAATATAAACAGAACGTTATGTAAATACATCTCATTTCAATAAAATCAAATTATTTAAATGAAATGGTATCAGTTAATAATACTAGTAAAAATTCTGGAAGTTTACAGTTAAATTTAAGACAAGTTATATTAAAATTATTATATATGTATGATACGAAACAATTTAATAGGTTACGTCGAGATATCATGTAGTGCTTTTTATTGCATATTACTGGATTCATACCACATTTTAATCAGCCGTTGGTGAGGTTGTAAGCAATCCTACCACTTAGCACAAGCATTGCTAGTGAAGGTGTCAACTCTGTGAAAATTTAGCAGCTGTAGAGCGATGTTAATATTTTTAGAGTCCAATAAAACACTTATTATTTCATTATGAAAACAAGGTAGGTTAGGCCGCGTGAGTGGTGAAAACAGGCGTATGAAGAAATCGGGGGTTTTCCCAATTAAACACACGGAAACGTAGTCATAGGAAAACTGTTTATTCCATCAGAACATACCAACACTAAACAATTCCCGCAGGATGAGAAATCAGAGCATTCCACTCGAGCATAAACTAGTTACTCATGCTAATTAGATGTTAATTCACGAAATGAATATTCTACATGGCTTAGGACACAGGGTAAGAGGTTATGTAAACAATCAAACAGCACAAGAATCTCTCGTTCTGAGCTCATGCTCTCGCTATTTATTAGAATGAGCGGAGGAATTCCGATTGAAATGGAAACTTCAGGCTAAACCAATCAAAATCAAGAAAGAGCGATCGAAGTGAAACTGGGATCCGACACTCAGCCAATGGAGAGCGATCAAGAAACGTCACAGGAAAGAATCCCGGCGCCGCTAATGGAATAATTTCGATGTGAAAATGCTGACGCCTCGCGGGCGGGAAAATGAGATGAAATAGAATAGAAATGTAAAAATGGCTTTGATAAACATTCGAAAAATAAATAACTGCGTTCAGAACTTTACAGTTCGGTAGACGATAAAAATTAATGAATGGATTAAAAGTTTAGATTACGTTTTGGAATAAATCTATTATTAAGATATGCGTTTTAAAATTATAGGAATTTAACTAGAAATAAATGATAGAGCGTATTAAAAAAAAGGAAATAATGAATAGGCCGGCAATTTAGAATATTTTAAATGAATAGTAAAAGTAAAAATTTTTATATAACATGTATATGTACGTATGTAACACACACCAATAGGGAAAAAAAAGGAATGATAAATGATTCAAGTGTTTTAAAGTTTAAAATATTACAATATTTTATAAAGGAATATGAATAAAGTTATACCCTTTTATGTAAGTTCTAATCATTTACTTGACTCATAGAAGACTTTTCTGATATTCTATAGAATGTAGCTGCAGTAAACATTCCGACTTTCTGCCTCTTTTATCTTTAAATACAGGCGTCAAAATTAAATCTATACGAGAAAATAGAGCTGCTTTAATTAAAGGTTTTCTCTCGAAGGAGGTTTTCTCTCTCCTTCGAAACCGTAAATTAAAGTTTTATACTTTTGGTAAAATAAAAGATGTATTCACAAGTCTGAGCAAATTTTCTTTCACCAGCAAATCTTATTTTGCTTTAAATATATAATATCACATATATGAAGTTAATAATCACAGATCAAAAATAGAAAAACTCATACTCAACTACAGAAATTTATGAATTCAATTAAAATTTTCATGAGATTAAATTTGAAGTAATACAGATTTAAAAATTTTTACAGTCACCGTACAAAAAATTCCAATGAGTAAAATGTACCCCATACACTACTAATGTCATGTACAAAATGTAAGCATTTTACATAAAAAGCCGTAGAGATATGTTTAAAGAAAATGGGTGAGGGATTAATCTAAAATTTAAATGTTTACAGCTAGAGTGCCGATGACATGACCCAGAAATGCATCATAAGCAAATAAAGTATTTCTCTCATCTTTAGTTTTATTTAGACATTTACACAACTGTTCTTCCTGAAAAATACCTTAAAATTTTCCATCGGAAATTACAGAATAAAACTTAGAAATGGCACCGTGTCCATAAACATTAAATTACAAATATTTGCATTTATTTATTGTTATTTACTGTTATTGTTAATTATTTATTGCATTTATTTATTTATTTATATATTATTACAAATATTTCCATTTATTTATTGATGCAATCATTGTTTTCTTTCGTTATTTGTGTACAAACCCTTAAACGCGATTGTGCAACATGATTTTTACCCGACTGCCAAGAAGGCTTATGTGTTTCACATGCATCTGGATATGTGGATTTCTTTATACCCTCGAAACATCCCAACGGCTGAATGGATTTTAATGAAAGAGGTCTCTATAGATTTATCTTAACTATCCAATGGTTATAGGCTAGGTTTTGCTTTTATAAATTAAAATGGCAGCCGTAAAATACAAAATGGCGGTAGAGACGAAACAAAATTTTTACGCCCCCTATTGAGTAGCATATCATTGGATAGGTCTTTCAAAATGAAGACCATGTTTCATTGACTATTTTACCGTCAGAAGCTCAGTTTAAATATTACACAACCTGGAAGTTGTGTAGGTAGGATCTCTAGCTTTACTCCAACTCTAACCATCATAGACCATCATCTGCCTTATCAAAACAGTGTTTATAGATAGTAACTAAAAATTAAACACAACTTAAAAGTCATCAATACAAGTAAATAAAAAAATAAGGTAAATAATATAAAAAATAGTTTCATATTGATGAGAAATAATTAATTAGTTCGCTTTTTACGCAGTCGGATTTTTTTTTTTTTTTAATTTTTACTTGTTTCCTTTGCGAAATAATGTCTAGGCATCGAAAAGTTGTTTAAAACAGCATTAATGAAGTCTATTATCTCTGCTACTTTTTATTATAACGTGCTGAAATTTCGTACATGACTTTATTAATGTAACTAGGATATAGCCCGTCAGAATGACATGTTTGCATTTTCCAAAAAAATTATATAGCATTGCATTATAAAAAGAATTGTGAAGTAGTAAATTCTGTCTTATATGACTAATAGGGTCGGGTGGGGTAAAGTAAAAACAGTCCATTTTTCATTGAAACTAAATTTTCAAGAAAATTATTAACTGAATTGGTCTATTAAAATATATGGCGTATTATTAGTCTATTTTTGATACCTGTATTTTAACTCCTCCCACTTTCCGAAGAGCAAGGAGTTGCTTGTTTGCTTTTTTAGTTATAAATATTCATTGATTTCTATTATTGTCTTGCACCCTCTTTTTCATGGATTTCATAAATCATTTACTTTTGATAGAGCTATATTTACTTAGTGCATATAAGAAGCTGCGTTGCGCCTGATGCACTGGGTTGTTCGTTTTACACCTTTTTAAAAACATTAAATAAATATACATATATATAGCCATTTTCTAAATTTATAATGTAAAGTTCAATCTTAATTTCAAAGTGCAACTGTATAGAAAATCTCATGTTGTTCAAAATATAAGATACAGAATAAATTAAAAGTGTTTTAAAATTACCTACATGATTATTTCATGTAATGTTATTAATTCAACTTAGTAATGAGATATCGTTTAGAAAAAAATATTACAAATAAACTGTAAATCAGTCTTAGAAAGGAAATGCATTTAGTATTATTCCTGTTGCTTTGTTCGTTATTTAAAACGTGCTTCAACAGTGTCTGAAATTTCTGATCACTAGCGGGTTTCATTAGTGAAATTATCAACTACACTTTAATTTTCTATGCAAATGCACTTCGAAATTCACCACCTTTTCTCTAAGCATATTTTACTAAGCATATTTTACTTGGTACAAATACAAAGAACTATTTGTTAGTTACCTTCTGATGTTATTCTCATAAAAGAGGTACCGTATATGTAATTAAGAATACAAGCTCCAATTTCCAATTAATGAAACACAGAGTAAAACTGTACGAAAGACTAATGTTTCTAATTTCATTTCCTATATAATCTAATTTAGGAATTTTCATTTAAATTTTGTTTAATTAAGCTAAAAGAGTAAAACGCACTTTTCATTATTCAAAGTAGTTTGCCGGATTTAATTGAGCTATTCGCATAAAACATTTTATGAAAAATCGTACAAAAGCAACATTTTTTCTACATTTATAAATATTTATATATGTTATACATTGCTGATGTGCAACTTAAAAAATAAATAATTTATGAAAAAAAGTATATATTTCAATCCCGTGAGAAACAACTTTGAATTTTTCTAGTCAGTGATATACCCTAATAGGTTATTACTTAATATATTGAAATGCTAAAGAAGCAAATATGCGCCTGATGAATAACCAGATGAATAAGAAAAATGTATCTAAAAGCTAATGTTTCCCTTCAAATAGATATTCGTTTGTAAAGCATCAAATGTTTGATCAAAATACCATAATATTGCTACTGCCTTTACTTAAGATTCTTGTTTATAAATCGGAAAAGAAAAAATAATTTTCTTTATTAAAATAATTGTTTTTCAGTTTCACGCTTTGGAAATGGGTATATTTGTATCCTAGCATCATTTTAAAAAAAGTATAGCTTCGTTTGATGAAAGTTATAGCGCACAAATTAAATTAAAAATAAAACTTATAATTAAAAATAATTAAATTGTATAAATAATTCCTGTCAAATGCATATCTATAAATAATATGGTACTATGCTTTACTATTGTAAAGATGTATGTCCTTTTTCTGTATATGTAAAGATACGGATTTGCCATTAATCTTAAATATACGAAAGGAAATTTAAAATTTCAATACGAATACAAATTGAACTTAAATATACATCCCCTCCCGTCACTCCAATCTGTATATTTATATTTCTTCCATTATTTGCAAAATTTAAAGCTTTTTTTTAAGCAAAATAAAAATTTTAAATATATGTATGAGCATATACTTAGCTATTTTTACTGCAGAATTCTGAAACTAAATATGGTAAGGATTATGATTCGGAAATAGTGTTAACACAAAAAATAAATCGTTTGCAGTTATGCATTTTTCTGAAAAAAAAAATGAATGAAATTTAGACATTAATACTTATATGCTGAAGAATTGAACAATTTTTTTATCAATTTCCTATAAAAGGTGCATATCTTAAACTATAATCGACTCCTTCCGCTTAGCAATATTTTGTGATGAGTCTCTGGAAATCAGATTAAATAAAATATTTGACACCTTTATTGGAAAGATTGGATGTTTTTATACAAAAATGGGAAACACTGCAAGATTGCTTTCTATCCGTATAACCATGCATAGCAACTATATCTAGTTTCAAACTAAAGCGACTTAGTGAATTTGCAGAGAGGAGCCTTAAAATGGGGAGCGTTCATCATACAAAAAATGCGCTGTTGCACTGGCCTCCGGAGCTTGGTCTTTATGAGCTCCGGTGAATTCCGACCAATAATTAAATACCGGGTGTTTAACAAAATATGGACAAAACTTTAAGACGTGATAGTATACATTCAAACAAACAACTTTAATCAAACAATGGATGGTCGGAATTAAAACGCAGAGGTTCTAGAGGGAGCCAAAGGAGATATTCAGTGTCGTCAGTGCGCTCCTTTTTTTTTAAAGTTCGGTTTTCTTGATTGGAGCCCTTTTTGATATGATAAAATTCCCCTTGTTTCCGCCTTAATTAATATGTCATTAAATATGTCGAATTTTACGATTTAAAAAACGGCGTCAATCAATAAATCTGCGTTTAAAGAAGGAGCCAACTAGCAACACTGCGCCTTAAGTGATGTTGTTATAAGAGGCAAATATACACAAAAAACGATTTACTGACAAAAGCAAGGTGGTAAACCGTTCTCCGTGCAATTTTGCAGCCTCTGATACGTTTTTATTGGCAGTTCCGTAAATAAAATGCAAATCAACCTTTCCCATATCAGTGAAGAGCAACATTTTCCGACAAGTTCGTATCGCAGTTGAGCTGCACACTCGGAGCAGCAGTTTTCATGTATTAATCGTGGCGAAATTTTGAATACTCGTTTATCTTCTTCCACATATCGCATTTGTATGTGGTTCTTCTGCCGACTACTCGCAACGAGAATGAAGTTTTAACATTTGCATGGACCAAGTTTCCAAATACTCTTGCACCAGCGTCCACCATGCATTCTTTGACGAAAGTTGTTTGTTTGGATGTGTAGTAGGGGAGATAGGGGAGGATTGATACATAGGGAGGATTGATACATAGGGAGGGCTGATACATTGACAATTTTTCGCAACAAATGGCATTAACAGCCATTCTAACTCATGTGAAGGCTTCCTTTATTTGCTGAAGCCATCATTAGCTGGACTAATCAGTGAGAACTGACAACTTTTCTTTTCTTTTAATTTTGAAGGTTTTTGGAATGTCAATGTAAATTTTTTCATTGACTGATTTTCTTTCATAATTCTTATTATTGTCAAGATAATATCTTGTAATTTTTTTTTATTTATAAAGCACATTGTTAGGATTAGTTTTACTAGAAAGTAGATTACGATTTTGCAACTGCATTTGTACAAAGTGATTGAAAATCCAATAAGGCATAATAGGGAGAAATGATACATTAGTACTGGGGAGAAATGATACACTCGTATATTTGAAATTTAATAGATTTTTTAAGTTTACAAACTAATATAGGGCTGTAATATTCATTATTGTTTTACAGCAACAGCTACTGAAATTCGTAAGGAAGAACAAAGAGACTATTCATAGACATTATGTAGGTTACATAGAAAAGCAGTGCGATGACAGATGGTTAGTTCCCTTTGCTCGTCATGTAGAAGGGAAAAAGTTTAAATGGCCTGAAAGGGAAAATGTTTCTATAATTGACGAAGGGCAAATTGAAAAAACATTAAAACTACCCGATTTTACTTATAATAAGGATAGAGTTATTAGTTTTTCTTTTAACCATTTCAGGGGTGGTGGTATGTTTATGAAACCACTTAAATGTAATTCCCAAACGCCACATTGGCACCAGCATTTTGGTAAAATATTTTCATTTTGTATTAAAGTGAAATATATCCCTTTTCTTATTTTTAATTAAATTTGTTGGTAAATTCCGGTGCCGTCCATTTATTCAACACTTTAGCATTGAAGATGTTTTGCCCCTGAAAGGGTTAAAGGAATCTTAAATGTGCTAAATTTATGTTAAATTGTTTGCAAATCAGCAATGTTCCCTTCATTTTTCCTTACAGCTAGATCTCTAGGGGGTTTTTTCGTTATTTTTTTTCTAAAAACTGTGTTAATAGGATTGTTTAAATAATAGCAATAGTTTAAATATTTTTGTAAAAAACATTTCTGAAACAAAAATATGTTAATGCATTTCAAATTTTACTTAAATATTTCAATATTTATCATAAAAAATTGTATGACTCATAAATTGAATTGTCTGCATTTTTTTTCAATTTACATAACAATGTATCAAACCTCCCTTGTTAGTGTATCAAACCTCCCTTGCTAGTGTATCAATCCTCCCCAGTAATGGGGAGATTTGATACAGTAGTAGCCATTCAAAATAATTGGGATATATTTTTTGAATGACTATTTTTTAAATTCACAATATTTTTAATAAATGATTAAAAGGTCACTTTATAAGAAAACAGGAAAAATTTGTTTAAAAATAGCTTTCTAAGGGTTGTAAAAAATTAGTAAAAAAAAAAAAGTGTATCACACCTCCCCTACGTCCCCTATCACCTCTTAAACTTTTTCCATTTTTTATGAAACATCCTGTATTTACTAAAAACAGAGAAGAGTTCCGGGGCAAATTAAGCCTTACTTAAATATATTTTTTTAATTATTATACAATTATTAGACTGCATAATATCGAATGCTAATGATAACACATAAAACACATTTTTCACAAAAATGTGGGTTAGTCAACTCTGGATCTCAACGCTTCAAATTTTTAGATGTAAAAATGGTCGTATTCCATTTGAACCGGAAATATTTTATCTTATTCTATCCCATTCCGAATAGTATGTTTGCGTACCTGGAGCGGAAGCTTTGCGTACCAAAATAGGTATGCTTACTATTGTTTCGAAAAACCATTTGAGGTCTTTTAACCCCTTCAGGACGGGAGCCTTTTACGAAAATTTTAATCTTTTGTCACCGTTTTTTAAAAGCAGAAATTTGTGTCTTCATGAATCGAGAAAATGCGCTGATTAAATAAGGCAAATTTTACAGTAAAATTTTACTGGTGAGAAAAAACAAGAATTCTAAGCACTTCATGCGGCACGTATACGTGCCGCTCGTCCCCAAGGGGTTAATGCCGTTGGTCTCACAGTGTGACCACCTAATTTTTATTTCAAATTGGCAAATGGCTAAAAGAATATTTTAATATTGTTTTACTTTTATAATGAACGTTTAGAAAAGTGAGTTTTTATTCCCTAAGAAATTGTTTTGTAAATTTTAGTGTCGGACAATCTTTCGGTCATTTTTTGAAACTAGTTTTTGAGCGCCTGTAACAGTTAAGGTTAGTTGAGGCAACTGGGTCATGATTTTACAATGTGACTCTGGAGCTTCTGATAATTCAGCTTCAAAAAGCTAATGTTCATTTGAATTAAATTCTAAACTTCTGTAAATGTGTTCAGTTAGGTTCCCTCTATCAGACAGAAATGCTAAAAATTACATTTTAATATTTAAAAATGTAAAAATATGCATATATCATCTTTCTTTCCTCATGGGTCCACTTGCCCCATAAAAATAGGGTAAGTGGACCAGGGGGGTCTATGTTCCACACGCGTTTATTTTTTTTTTCATATCGGATATCAGGTCCTGTTTGAAAAAGAGTAAACAACGTTAAAGATTTTAAACCAGGCATTTCATGTAAATTATATGTCAATAAAGAGCGTTGTAAGGGAAACCTTTGCTGTCAATGTGTCTAAAAAAACACTAAAAGTAAAAATATCAGATTTATTTATACCAAAAACATAAAACTTAAGTGAGTACTTATGTACTTTAGTATAGGTAATAAGTATAAAAGTCACATGGGTATTTTAAGGAAAAAAATAGCAAGGTAAATCTATGAACAAAAGGCTACGTAAGTACTTATGTACTTTATCTGTATCCAGGAGTCACATTATATAGGGAAAATTTTATTGTTCCTACCAGATCCTTTAATGAGTTACCTTCATGATCATTTTATTTAACATATTCTAAAGAAAGATAAGGTGAAGGTATTATTTTCAAAATAGTGGTAGGAATGATAAAGGTTTTGCTATAGAAAGCGATCCCTGTGTATTGTACAATTTCAAGGTTTGGCTATCTCGCTTTCAGGGGCAAGGTACTTGCATTCGTAGAATGATGAAATAAATTAATGACACCAATATTTACTAATCTACTAAAAAGAGAATCTATTTGAAAACAAGTAAAAGTATATTTTCGAGTACTTGATAAAGGTGAAATTTTCATTATAAATTCCGGTGCCAATGTGGCAATTAGGAATTAAAATTAAGTGATGGCATAACGGCATCACCGCCTTTCAAGGTGTCAAGAAAATTGGCGTGATACCACCCAATATGCTTTTTAAAAAAAATATTACGTAATTTTAATAAGGTATTATATCATTTTCTAAAGCAAAAAACAATGCAGAAATTTACTTCCCGTAGTAAAAGAAACTCAAAAATTATTTATAACTATTGGAGTAACTGGATCCAGCTTGGCCCAGTTACCCCGGATACATGTCCCAGTTACCCCATTCTTGAAAGATTTATGGGGTAACTGGAACACCGGGCTTACATTTGAAACATGAAGTAAATATGTATAGATATCTAATAATATTATTGTAGTTATATGTCTAATCTTTAAAAAAAAGAGATTGATTAATAAAAGTACTTACAGTATTTTAATAAAAAGCCGAGGAAGTTCAACCATATTGACGTTGTTTTTAAAACAAGAAACGTAAATTTTTGACAACCTATCACAGCAAAGAGATAGTTATGATTGAGTTGACACATGTTATTTTAGAAAGTAGAGATTAAGGTGCATTGTTCACAAAAGCTAAAACTTAAAAAACACCAACAATTTTTTATAAAATAGCCTATGGCCCAGTTACCTCGTGGGTCCAGTTACCTCAACTAACCTTAAGCTTCTACAGTAATAAATTGTAGAAATTGGTATAATCGACCCATTTCTACAATTTATTTTATTCGAATCGAATGAAACTTTCTGTTTAAGTAAAAAACGCAACAAATTAGGTTAAATAAATATATTTAAATAGCATTCAGTAAAAGGTGTGGTGTGAAATGTTTTAATCAAGGTTGAGTAAAATTTCAACAGTTTCCAGAAGTCCGTGTCAACAAAATGAAATTTTATTCTTATAAATGATTCTTTAAATGGCGAATGTTTTTTGACTATTTTAACCATAAAGAACGGTGTTCGGAGTTGTTGGTAACACGGAAGTGATTATTGCATGTTTGCATTCCTGATAATATTATATTTTCGTAGATTTAAAAAAAAAATGTCTTTTTCAGCAGTGAAAAAATAGTTTTAAATATATCTTTTGGATTCGTTAATAAAAATCTGACACATTTGGCAACTTAGAAAAAATCATGCATCAGACATGTAATATGGAATACTTCTCCATTCGGAATATTGTTAATAAAATTTAACATTTTACTGTAATGAAAAGTGGGAACAAAATAAACAAAGCCGAAAATCATTCTTTTATATTCAGTATACCCATAAAGCAATCTATTTCCGAGATTTAATGAAGCATTTTTCATATAGAAGTTTCTTTTGCTGCTCGTAATTTCTGAAAATGTCCTCGAGTATATTATACAGCGTTTTACTGGGTTATTTGAATCCGGTTTGAACAAGAAATATCTCCATTTAGGATGTTATCAATTCTCAAATAAACATTTTTATGTGATAACAAAACTGCTCAACAGAGAAGCGTGCTAACACCATAAAATGAACTATATTGCATTACTTCTGCCTGTAATAAATTTTGTTTAAAAAAATGTATACTTAAATAAATAAACTAACAACCCAAATAAATAAATTTACATTATGTTCAATTGATAATAGTTCTTAACGTTAAAAGTCATTGTCACAAGATAACTTTTACAACAAGTAAAAATTAAATTTAAAAAGTTAAAAAACCCGTCTGCGTAAAAAACGAACTAATTAATTATTTCTCATCAATGTGAAATTATCTTTTATATTACTTACCTATTTTTTTATTTACTTGTATTGATGAATTTTAAGTTGTGTTTAATTGTTAGTTTCTATCTATAAACACTGTTTTTATGAGGCCTATAGATGTGTATGAAGGTTAGAGATGCAATAAAGCTAGAGATCCTACCTACACAACTTCCAGGTTGTGTAATATTTAAATGGAGCTTTTGACTGTAAAATAGTAAATGAACCATAGTCTTCATTTTGAAAGACCTATTCAATGATATGCCACTCAATATGGTGCGTATTTTTTTTCGTCTCTACCACCATTTTGAATTTATAAAAGTAAAAACTTGCCTATAACCATTTGACGGTCAATACGAATCAATAGAGATCTCATTCATTAAAATTCATCCAGCCGTTGGGATGTTTCGAGGGTATAAATAAATCCACATACCCAGATACTCGTGAAGCACATAACCTTTCTTGGCAGTCGGGTAAAAAATGTAATTTCTCTTTTGTTAACCTTCCGTCTACCAGGCGGGTCCATTGGACCCGACAGCAATATTTAATGTAAATTTTTCTCATGAAAAATAGCATTCAAAGTTTCGCGATTACATGACTTTTCCTGCAATTGTCTCCTCTATGTATATGCAATTGCGATTAAAATTTTGTTCGAAATTTTTTACCTATTTTTAATTTGTTTCATTGTTTACCACGCGGGTCCATTGGACCCAACATTAAAACAAACGTAATATACTGTTGCTTTCTTTTTCTAGGGTTGCCATAAATCATGAGGAGGAACAGGGTTACCATAATTGGCTGTTTATCGCCCATTTGGCGATGAATTTTTAGCGCCAATCTCGCCAAATTTGGCGACTTTATAATGAAGTTTTGAGAACATTCTAGACTGATCTAGTAAACTTCGTGCTCTATATATAAAAGGTTACTTCTGGTTCAGAGAGTCATTTATCAACAGACACAGTTAGTGAGCGAATGGTGTCTATTGATGTTTTTGAGTCTTTTCATTGAAAATAGGACTTGATATTTGAAGACAAGTAATAAGTGTAGTTTGTACGTGCTTTGTTATTTTACAAATATTCATCATTTTCTTATTTCCTAACTTATTTTTTGTTAAAAACTGAATTGAAGATGAACAGAAAAAAAGTATTGACTCAAGAGGAAATTCAAAAAATTATGGAAAATCCGGACGATATAGAATTCGACACCGATGATGAAAATCTGTCGTCTGATGAAGGTGAAGTAGATTATGTTGAAATACATAATGAAATTTCTGATTCCTACTCAGAATCTGATAATGATTCCAATGAAGTAAATGTAGCAACCACAAGTACTTCAAATTCTACTTTTGTTTCCAAAAATAATTCACAGATCTGGTATAAGAATGAAGTTGCCAGACCACAAGGAAGACGTACTGAAATCAATATTTTACGTGAAAAATCTGGACCTTTAAGATTTGCAAATCGTGAAGTGGATTCCATATCATCCTCATTTCTTATCTATTTCCGAAAAAGACTTTTGGAAATTATAGTAAAATGGACAAACGCGGAAGGCAATAGAGTATTCGATAAAGAGTGGAAATCTATAGATATTATAGAACTTAAAAAATTCATCGGACTTTTATTACTTATTGGAGTATATAAATCGAAAAATGAAACAGTAAGCGAACTTTGGAGCATAAAAAATGGAAGACAAATATTTCGGGACATTATGAGTCGCAATAGATTCACAAGTATATTACGTGTCATAAGATTTGATGATGCTGCTGAGAGGCGTAAAAGAAGATCAACTGATAAATTAGAGCCAATAAGAGAATGCTTTGAATTGTGGAATAGCTATTTACAAGACCCTTATATTCCTAATTGGTCTATGACTGTCGATGAGCAATTAGTTTCTTTTCGTGGAAAATGTCCTTTCCGTCAGTATATGCCATCTAAACCTGGAAAGTATGGATTGAAGTTCTGGGTTATTTGTGACAGCGTAACATCGTATGCTTGGAAACTGGAACTATATACAGGCAAAAATGAAGTAAGAGAATCTCATCAGAGAGAAAATGTAGTTAAAAGATTGACGAAGGAAATTGAAAATTCTGGTCGTAATATTACATGTGATAACATTTTTACGTCATATGCATTAGCAACACACCTTACTTCAAAAAAATTATCTCTTATTGGAACAATTCGAAAAAATAAACCTGAATTACCCGCTGTGTTCACAAATCCAAAACATCGTTCTGTATATTCTACTTTATTTGGGTTTCAAGAGAAGGCGACCATCATCTCTTACTGTCCCAGAAAAGGTAGAATTGTTACTTTGCTAAGCACAATGCATAACACTTATGATATTGACAACAGCTTAGAAAAAAAGCCACAAATAATCCTAGATTATAATAAAACCAAAGGCGGAGTAGATACGATGGACAAAATGGTAAGAGCATATAGTGTGAAACGCATGACACGTCGGTGGCCTTTGATTGTATTTTATAATATGATCGATATAAGTGCGATGAATGCATACATAATATGGTTGTCACTGAATGCTGAATGTGATCCGAAAATGAAAAAAAGGCGGAATTTCATTATTCAACTTGCAGAAGAATTAGTAGGTGAAGGAGGTATCGCCGTCTCAACATCTACTTCAGAACAACTTTACGCAAATAGTTTTGAACCGCCACGAAAAAAATCAAGATGTCATATTTGTCCCTCTAAAAAAGATCGAAAAACACGAACATTATGCAAGAAGTGTACGAAAAATGTTTGCGGAGAACATTCCGTCGTTATTTGTACTTCATGTACAGAATAATTTTATTATGATGAAAAACGTTTTGTAGTCATTATAATATACTATATATATTACTTTCTTACTGTATGTGTTACTTTCTTACTCTATTACTATATATATCACTTTTATATATTGTATAAGGTGCATTAATAACAAATATATTCATTGTAGATAAATGGGTGTTTTGTATATTTTGAAATCCTATATATTTTACATATGGGTCCAATGGACCCGAATGGTAGTTCTTGCATATACTTTTTTTTGGTAGTCTGAAGGTTAAATGGCATGTTAAATACACTTCTTGTATCGATTTAAACACTTAATATGTTGTGTGTATTCGTAATAATAATTCTACATTTAAAATATACCAAAAAGAAATGCTTTTATGCCTATCTTCCATTTGATTACAAATTCATTCATTTGATAACAAAATCAAGAAAAAAGATACAATTTAACATACAGTGTGTCCACGTATAACCTGACCGACCTTTATTTTCGCAACCGTTGGCCCTAGATGCATACTTCCAATTACAAAAAATTGTCAAAATTAGGTGCAGAGTTAAGATAACAAAATTTTGAAGCGAAAAAAGAATTTAGCGAAGAATTACAGAATCTAAATTTTTATACGGTCCCCCAGTCCTATAAGTTATATTTAGTAAAATTTTCCTGTTACACTGACGAGTAAGGCAAAAAAAGTCCCTTTATTCTACGATTAAAATTGACCGAGCAATAGATGTTTAAAGTTGGAGCACATTTTTTGCTGCAAATTAGGCGTCATTCACAAATTTAGTAGAAATATAATTTCGTCAGATATATTAAAGAAATGGTTGAGAGTAAAATAAGCATTACAATATAAATTTGAAATCTTTAGTCATTGTGACATATTACTGCAAAATATACAATTTGTACTGAGCATATAAGAGGATAAAAATAACAGAATCTTTGTTAAATAAAAAGATGAAAAACAACAGCTTCAATTCTTTACAAAAATGATAAATATTTTAATATGCTGTTAGATCCCGCCGTCTTTCAAATTTTGGGTTGAGGCATGTTTTTTAGCTTTTGAAATTTGATTAACATGTATTTTTTAGCGCTGAATCCGAAAATGACCTTCGTTTTAAACCATCAAGCCAGGATTTTTCTTTAACCGCAAATTTCAAAGTTAAAAAGCTCAAAGTTAAAATTGATCACCCCACCTCTCCCAACCTCAACGGACCCCTGAGCTGTTTAGCTGTAAAAAACCCAGTATAAGCCACAAAATTGAATAATTTATTGAATTAAATAAAATTAAACTGAATAAAAAGTCTTACATCTATTTTATAGTATCAGATTTTTCGCTATTTTTTAACCTTGAAATTTACGATTTGCGAAAACTCCTGACATGATGATTAAAAGTGAAGATAATTTTTTTTATTTAGCATTAAAAAATACATAAAACGTAATTATAACAGTTAAAAAACACAAACATCGCAGGCTTTTGTTATCTAATCTAAAACCATTTTTTAAACTTCTTAACGGTAATCTATCCGAATTTTTTTTTGTGTAACACAAAAAAATAATCTCTCCTCTAATAATCCTCAAATGTAAGTATGTATAAGAGGGTAAGCGTTGAAAATCATAATAATATCACATTGTAATCGGATTTAAGTTAGTACGTAAAATTTTAACTTCGATCGGACATTTGAAAATCAGTTAAAGTTCGAGTACAAATTTTAAACTGGAAAGACTATCGTTGCAAGTTAAATAAAACGTTATGAAAATAACATAATTTTTGTTAAAAAAAATCATAGCCTCAAAACCTTACAAAATACAACATATGCTAAAATACAATTATTTTAACTAATCTGAAACTTAACTAATAAAAGTTAATCGTAATATATATACGATTTCTTTCAAAGTGCAGATACCTTGAAATAAGTTTAAATACTTTATATACGACCCCTGAAAGCATAGTCGAAATCATCTGTTTTGATATGCAAATATGTGGTATAAGTCATGCATTTCAAAGTTTCATAACTCGGTCAATTTTAATGTTAAGTGAATGGGCCTTTCTCTGTCTTACTTGTTAGTGTCACAGTAAATTTTGACTAAATATCACTTATAGGACCGGGGGACCGTATAAAAATTTAAATTTCGTAATTTTTTAATAAATTGTTTTATTGACCCAAATCGCTTTAAAATCAATTCTTTAGCTTATTTAAACCATTTTTGTAATTGGAAGTATGCATCTAGGACCAACAGTTGCGAAAATAAAGGTCGGTCAGGTTATACGTGGACACACCGTATATTAAAGTATTAAATTATGTCATAAAAGAGTATCTCTAATTAATGTAAGAAAAGATGTTTAAATTTTATATAAGTTTAAAACAAATCATTCTAAAATTGAAAAATTCTTTCATATAATACATAATAGTAAAATGCATACTTACCAAAATTTCTCATGAAAAAAAGCTTGGAATAAAGTATGATTAAAGAAAAATTAAGCATTAAATGGAAAGCAATTCTTGTCAGAAATATTATGAATATCTTTAAACCCTTTTCTGTAAGTTTTAATCTTTTCCTCCACTCTTAGAAATATTTTCTGACACTCCACAGAATGCAGCCGCAACTTATAATCAGGTGATCCCGCCGCTATTATCATTAAGTTCAAGCGACGAAATTAAAGTTAGAAAAGAACACAGGGCTGCTTTAATTAAAGCCTCTCTCTCAAAGAAGGCTGTACCCGAGGCTATAATTATGAGTTTGTTGGAGGTGTTGTTTCATTTCTATCCTACAAAAAGGAAATGTAGAAGAGCTATATACAGTGATTCAAAAAGGTTAGACAAACTTTTAAAAATCATGGTGCACAATATTTTTATATATAAAACTAGTTTGAATGAGTAAGTAATTTTGTTAAGCAGGGGATAGAAATTCGCATGATAAATTTTCACTATTGAGACTTGTCACACTGCTACAAGAGGGAAGCCTTTTGAGGAAAATGTGGACAAAATATCATTCTATTACTAGGAAAAAACAGAATACTTTGCACAGTAAATCAGTCCAGACCGATGTGGCATCGAACAAGCAAATTTTGGTCTAAATATCATTTTATTACAAAATTGCTAACTTATAGTCTGAGTGGGCCCTGGAAAATAGGTTTACTCTTGAATTATTCCTGTTTTTTTAACTAGAATACGGATTCGGATATTTCTTCATAACTTTAACTATGATGAAGATTTCATAATGAAATTTGAAAGAAATATAAGGGGAGTTGCAGATATGGTTACCACTGTTATCCACATCGACAGTTCATAGAATTCCAATTCCCGAAATGCTCTACTATTCTATCATATTCCATGATATTATTGTATTCTATACAAACAATATAAATCTTTTGAAAATGTTTCACAAAAAATCGTAGTTTTAGATAAGAATATTAGCTATAATTACGTTTTGAATATAATTCAGAAACCCTGTATCTTTGTATTAAAAAAAATGGATTAAGAATATCATATACAAAAAAGTATTTGTTTTAGTGCTGTGGACTACCACCTCTTAACCCCTTGAAGGGCAGTGATTCCGCTATGGCATCACATAATTTTAATCCCTAATTACAACATTGGGACCCGAATTTTTAATGTAAATTTCGCTCGACGAAAATATACTTTTACTTGTTTCTAAATAGATTTTATTGTAAATACAGGTGTCATTCAATTATTTCAACATTTAACGAATAAAACTTCCTTGCCCTGAAAGGGTTAATGCAGTCTTAAAAAAGTATTTTTCTCGCTCATCAACGTGGAAAATTCGCAAACATTTTGGACGTGTTAAAAAAAAAAAAAAAAAAAAAAAAAAAAAAAAAAAAAAAAAAAAAAAAAACGCTCTTTCAGGCGTAGCTTTTGAAGTAATTTGGAATCGAATGGTGGTTTCCATTTTTTGCTAAATGAATTATGTATCGAGTTACAGATGATTTTTTCCAAGTGGCGGTTTCTCTTTTCACGCGCTGTCTCTCACAGAAATTCAGTTCAAGAACGCCGCCTTTAACGTTATTTTCTGACAAAATCTTATGCTTTTATCATAAGATGAATGTGCGGTGCCATGCCTGATAGGTTCGACTTACCAACAATTTTTACTACCGATAAAGCGGAACTCAGTAGAATGATTAACATAAATTTGTGCACTAAACCAATTTCCTGATGCATTGTAGATTTTAATAAACGAGATATTACTAAAATTTCAAAGAACCTTAATTTTGGTAATTTAGACAGCTATTTTAATTTTTCCTTGCACACCAAAGGCAACATGATTTTCGTTTTGTTTTTTAAATATTTAACATATAAAAGCATTAGATGAAACACAGTACACTGTCTCGATTATAAAGATTTTCTCGATACGTCCATGGCAGACTATACTTGGTACAATCGAATCGGATACGAAGAGTAATTAATTGACAGGATTGACATAATTGGCACGATCAAGAAAACACATACCGTATATACTCGACCTCTACATTTGAGAAAAAAAATATGTTGAAAACCAGAGTTTTCAACTAGTTATCTTCACATTATTTAAGTCTTTCGGGACCAGAGTCTGTTACACAAATTTAATTCGATTGTCACTACCGATTTTTTAAAGGTTACCTTTACTTTTGCAATCCCAGTGCTTAACAGTAGCGTAGCGCTGAGGGGTTACCTAGCTGTTACCAGCTTAACACACAGTCTGAAGATCTAATGGCTTACTAGTTAATGAGCCAGTGGGAAAAAGTAAAGGTGTAGCTGTAGATGTTAATATTTCTTTTTTATATTACTGTTACCAAACACATATTCTATATGTACCTTTTGAAGGTCCATATGTGCACCCATGGTCCCCAATAGGTTTATCTCAGAAAATTCTGCATTTCGATAAAGCAAAGATGTACTTTTTTTAATATTGGTATTCAGTCTCTTACTCCTCTCGAATTTTCGGTCGACCCAGTGCTGTGGGAAGGGGCCTACGCAGCGGGTAGGTATTTATTTTTTGGTTATATACCTAGGTATTTACCCAAGGCCTGGGTAAATACCCTAAAACTGGATATTTGCATATTTCGCTGTAAAATATTATAATCTTGATAAAATGCTGGAAATCATAGGTTAATGTTTCAAATGTGATAGAAGTATTCAGTTTAATTACAGAAAAATATCTACATGTTGTCCGACTGAGTGGCCTTGCCAAAACCTTTCCATTCAGTATGTAAAATAGCAGTCCAGTTTTTAAATTCCAACTATTTTTTGAATAAATGTAATGGATTACTGAGAACCATCAACCGAAGTAACCATTTACATGCAATGTTCAGTCGAATTTAAGATGAAAAAGCTAAAGAAAGAAAAATGATTCCCTGTAATTGCTAGGAACTACATGGTGAAGATATTTGCAGTCTTAAATATTTAACGCTCAAGCTATATTAAAGTTTGTTTTTAATAAAAAAATGCTTTTCTAAACATAGAAAAGGCCTTCTAAATTTTTGTCTCATAACAACAAAAAATATACTTCTTAAATACATAATAAAAATCACATAATGAAACGCGTTAAAAAAACCTTTCTTCATCAGTCACAAAAAGGCCGTCCTACGAACCAGTACAAAATCAGAAGAAAGTTTTCTTCCAGTTCTTGTAGTTGTAGTATACAGGGTGTAGTAGAGGGCATACGGGGGTATACGCCGTATACCTTCTGGATTTTTTATAGGAACACCGTATACCCTCTGTTTCTAAAGATAGCTGTAGTATATATACACTCTAGGGTGTACGCTCTGCCTTGAGCGTATACCCTCTGCTTTGAGCGTATACCTCTGTGATGACTACACCACTACAGTATGTAATGCATGTAGGATGTGCATCACAAAAATTGTAGCACTTTATAAAGGGGAACAGCAAATTTACACTAAAAAGAGAGAAATGGTTGATTTCATGCTGCAACAGAAGATAAAAAGCAGACTATACCATTACGAGCCGCATAGAGAAATGAATAGGAATGCTATGTTACATTAAAGTGCACAAAAGAACCAATAAGCCACATTAACTCTTTATAAAGCAATAATGAGAACATTAACCTATGGTGTAAAAGTTTTATAACAAGAGCTACAAAGGGTTAAATGTATGACAGATAATATGTTTTTATAAGAAATTATGACATATAATGAAGAAGTTTATAAGGTAAAAATAAAAACTTTTAGAGGATGTGTTTTAGATTCGTACTTAAAAAAAAAAAAAAAAAAAAAAAAAAAAAAAAAAAAAACCGTTTTTAAACCAGTCGTAGAACTAATTGAATTATTTCAATTCAATGAACGACAGATTAATTTAGTATAGGAAAAACTTAGCACCATAATGTATTACCTATATACACTGCTCAAACAAATTAGGGGAGCAAGCAAAAAAGTGAAGAGGACAGTGCAAAACAGCAATGTATGGCATAAAATGGATAGTACACGTGTAGCAATGCGCAATACATAAAAAAAGACGCAAAAAGTGGTAAGGGAACTTTTATTTTTTGAAAAGATGAAAAGGACATGAAAAGATGGTTTAGAGCAACAATTTGGTTTCATGTAAATCATAAAAAAAGTATTGTTTAGAAATTATGCAAGATTTTTAATATGGCGTGTGGTCTCCTCGAACAGCTAAGATAGCTATCTGCACACCGGTTTTCCATGGATGCGATGAGATTATCGATAAGACTTGGGGAATACAGTTCCACTGCCCAGGAATTGCAATCTTCATGTCCCGGACAGTAAAAGGAGGCATCGGTCTCGCAGCAATGTATCGTCTGAGTATGTCCCAAACATGGTCGATCGGATTTAGGTCAGGGGAGCATGCTGGTCATTCCATACGCTGCATTGTTTTAGCTTCAAGCATGTTTTCCACAAGACGAACTGTATAAAATTTGGCATTATCATGCACTAATCACTAATTGCATAATAGAAATCACTAATTGCTGCAACATAAAATACGACATGAGGTCTCGGTATCTCGTCTGTATTACTACGGACCGTCAAAGTGCCATTCCGAATGGCATGCAGGCCCGTACGTCTACCTATGCTGATTCCAGCCAAGAGCACCAACCCACCTCGTATGTACTGTGATATTTCACGAACGAATGTGGGATTATTCTGAGGGCCTCTTTCACTCCATGCCAAAACACATCAGATGTCACATCCATACTGAATCGGGACTCGTCTGTAAACAGTATTTCACTCCAACAACGTTGCCTCTCAACGCGATGTTCAGTTCTGCACATTCTTTGGCCCACACAGTGGCTTGAGGTCAACGGAATACAGTCCATTGGCTTACGTGCATAGATACCACGCTGATGAAGCCTATTGTGGACTGTTTGGCTGGAAACCCTTCGTCCTTTAGCCAAGAACACCTGTATTTGCAGCTGAGTAGCTTTGCCCGTTCCGTCTCGACGGACTGTTTACAGAATATATCGGTCATCAGTTTCTGTGTTAGCACATTTTCGACCTTGCACTTGCCGATGACTACCATTCCATGTGTCTTGGAATCGATTCCACAGCCTTTCATGACTCCAACAGCGCCCAACAGCAACAGCGCCACTCCAACAACACTTCGTTGTGTTTAACCGAATTCAACTGTCCTGATAACACGCCAAGCCATGGATTGTGGTAAATCATGTTGTTGTGGCATTTTCAAGCCACCTTTTCTCAAAACACAAGCTGATTAATTGAATTTTACAAATGAAGCAGTGAAACACACGTTCCTGCAAAATCCCGATTTCTGCACTTATCTTCTCTTTCTAGTTTTTGACGTCATAAACTTTAATTTACCTGTGAAGTTTTCTTTATCTGTTTTCTACAGCACTTTAAATTATGGATGTTTTATTTTACGTTACTTATTGGTGTAAATATTTGCTTAATTTCGTTAAAACCACGTGCTCCCCTAATTTTTTTGAGCAGTGTAAATACTTCATGTATCTTTATTGCAAATAAAAGGAAAATCAAAACCTATTCAAGAAAATGTAAAAAAAATATAACATTAGTTTTCTATATCATGCAGTAGATATTTTATATCCAGCGATGCAAGGACAGTTGGGCCAAAAAAAAAAAAAAACATTTTAATGTCCAAATTAACAGAGAAAAAACAGACATAGCCATTCGACTGCAAATTATTATTTTTCACATTACATTTATATATAAAAAAAATAAGGGTTATTTTCGTACTAAAATTGCACCAAACTCTGAAATTTTCAATTCTAGCACCTAATTTTGACATCATATATATATATATATATATATATATATATATTGTAAATTTTACCTTAGTATCAAATGGGAAACTATTCGATGAAATAGCTTAGTAATTATGAAGATTTAAAATTTGGAACTCCTAATGTTAAATTTCTTTTCTAATTGTTGCAAAATAGATTACAATGCAGGTAACTTTTTAAGCATAACACAAGGACTATTTGGAGGAAGGAACTGTAATTTTATTATTATCATAATTGGAAGTTCCAGAAATTTATTTCTGCTAAAAAAATTCATTAGTTACTTTTTTCTTTTGAAAAAAATATGAATTTTAACCAACCTATAAATATTTTAACGAAAATAGATTTATTAAAGCTGCAAATATGCCATATATAAAATCATAGCTTATTCTGCAACGTAGTTATGGCTTATACTTTAAAACTATCTGTCTTGCAAAGATTAAAAATGAATTTAAAGTTAGGACTTCTAAATTTTAAATCTTCATAATTTCTGAACTACTTTATTAAATGGCTTGTCGTTTGGTTTCTTAAAGCAAAATTTAATGGCAAAGCCAAATCTGATGTCAAAGTTATTATGTTTGCATTAAAAATATGAGAGTTTTGTACATTTTCAGCATGAGGATTAGCATTAAGCTTCTTTTTTTGTATAACATGAAAGAATACATAATTTCCTATAGCATGTCTATTTTAGTTGTTTTTTGTGAAAATTTGGTGGGTAAAATGCAAGGGGTCATTTTTCCTATAATATTTTCCTTTGGCCGACTGCACCTTAAAACCGTCAGATAAACATGTTAATTATTTATGAAATTGATCATCATATGAAATTAGATACCACTCATCTTAGGTGGATGTAGTTATTTGCAGAGAAAAAGAGTGCAAAGAAAAGTTTTGTGAAGAAATATTAAAAAATGTGTCCCCTTTATTCGAGTATTACCACCGTAATATATTACACTGGTAGCGATTGGAGTGTATGTGTGCGATATATAGAATTAATACATTAGCAGATGCGGAATTGTAAATATTATCTACCAAAGTTAAAGAAATTTAAATAAAATCATCTTTTTAATAAAATATTTTTGAATAAATATATTATTTTTTTTTTGCTATCTTCGTTATACTTAAAAAAAAAGGCATTTAAATTCAATATTTGAAAGTAAAATGTTGAGTTTCTTTAAAATTTGAGAGTTGTAAGAAGTTTAATGTTCTTACTTTTTCATTATTTTTCAGTAATCCATCCTAACTAATAGAATTATAAGATGTTTTTACAGCTATATTTAATTGAAGAATAAATACCCAAGTAAATACCCAAAATGGTTATTTACCCGGGTACACACCCTGTGTATTTTACATCACTGCTTATACCCGAGTATATACCGTAAGAAACATCTCGGCATCATTAATCCTATACCATAATACTTACAATTGCTAATCGACAAAAATAGTTATTAAAAATATGCATTAAAATTGAACCAAAAAATCTAATAAATATTCCTGATTTTTTAAATTAAAAGTCATTTCCTAAAATGACTTTTTACTTGAGCGATAACACATTGGAACCTATAATAACAATTTAATGGTGTAAGGGTATATATTTTATATTACTATTTCCTTTTTCTGGTAATATTTAATTTCCCGGATTAAATAGGTTTTTCGAATAGTTTTAAATATTCTATGCTTTAGCAATGATAGGAATGTAAGATATCCTATCATTTTAACTATTAGTAGGTATTTTAAATAGATTACTTTGATATTTCAGCCAAATTTCGCTGAGAATGAAGAATGAGACATGTCGTGACTTCTTCGAAGATCTTTTTTCACAAAAAATATGTATAAGTATTTTTACACGAATTGGTTACATAGTTTAAATAACATAAAAAAAAAAAAATAGACTTTTGTAAGTAAAGTCATGTAAAAAATAGTAAACACTCGCTACTAATTCTGCAACTAATTGTAATGAAGAAAGTTACTGGTACCAAACGACTGGAAATAAAGTCTACATTTAAGTAACTAGGGGGCTCTGCTCCCTACGAGCTACGCTCGTCAACCCCCGTTCAGACACCGCAGACTCTAACAGCACGCTAATTTGATCGGCTATAAAAAGATTTCGGAAGTTTGAACTATGATTTGAATCTGACAATTATAATCTGACTTAATTTTCACTAAACTTTTCTTTCTCTTCTTAATATTCACGTAAAAATACTTTTGTTAGAAACAAAATATTATGATAATCTTAAAATATCAAATAAATGTCTTGCGCAATTTTTAAATTTAAACTGTTTTGCAATATTATTTTTTGTTCCTTTTATTAATTAGTGTAATGTGACTTAAATGTGACGCAAATTCTCCTATTTAAGACTTGTAACGCATGTTAATGAATGTATTATTTTACAATATTCTTTCTCTTTTAAAATTCACGTGTAAGTATAGTTTTTATGACGTAATTTTCAATGAGTTCATGCTTTTTATATTTTCTGTTTATAATAGTCACGTGTAAAATTATTTTTTTATTTGAAGCAAACGTTATTCTTTGTGCTGTTTATACAGTTGGCAACAGTTTAAATTAATACAATTATCTAAATCTCTCTATTCTAAAAAAAAAGTAACTACCGCTGTCACCGCCGCCGGTTTTGAATTTTTTGTGACCGGAGGTCTTTCTTCGTTAATATTAAGAAAAATAATGCATACAAAAATATGAAAATCCGTGGTTTTATACAGAAATGTTTGATAAACACGCTGATGCAGACAGTTTTTAAATCGAAGAATTATTTTAAGAGATATTTAATGCTAAATTTGGACAAAATCGTTCCACCAAAAAGTTTTATAGGAGCAAAAACTATTCATGGGAATTTAATTATTTTTAGATCATTTATACGTTTGAATTTCCCGGTGTGCAGACTGTTTTTTTTTTTTTTAATTTGACTCATTTTTTGAGGTTTTATTTCTATTTTAAATTCAAATTTTCAGCATTTCTAGAGATATTTTTTACATTATTTTAGAAAATGGTATTAATCTATACTGTTGCCAAATGTATAAACAGCGCAAACAATAATGTTTGCTTTAAATTAAAAATTTATTTACACGTGACTATTATAAAAAGAAAAAAATCATTTGGAATTAGAATTAAATAATTATGTACAAAAGTACAGCAGGAACTTATTAAAAATTACGTCATAAAAAGTATACACGTAAATTTTAAAAGAGAAAGAATATTCTAAATTAATAAATTCATTAACATGCGTTAGAAGTCTTAAATAGGAGAAATTACGTCATATTTACGTCACATTACAGTTATTACATAAAATGAACGCAAAATAATACTGCAAAACAGTTTAAATTTAAAAACTGCGCTAGAGATTTATTTGATATTTTGAGAGGATCTTTTCAACTATTTTTGTTAGGAAAGCGCAAATAATATTTCATTTCTAACAAAAGTATTTTCACGTGAATGTTTAAAAGAGGAAGAATAGCTTTGTCAAAATTACGTCAGATTAAAAACGATTAATTTAAAATGTCTCATTTAAAAGAACTTTCTTTTCGCTTTGTTAGAAAATACAGTTGCCTCCCGCTTAACCGGCCTAAACAGGACCCAAGGTTAGCCGGTTAAGAGAAAAACCGGTTAAAGCGGATAAGTGAAAAAAAAATTAAATAAGTATCAGCGTAATTTAATTAAACCCGTACGATGCATTTAGTTTTTCAATTTGTGTAGTTTTATAAAAGTACATATTTTCTATATTTTGTGAAATGAATACTTGAGTTATAATTAACTAAATTGAAAGGAGAATTATCACCGATAGCAAATAACGAAAAATGTTTAACACAAATTAAATTGTTGAAAATAGTGTCACACTCCTGTATAAGAAGTTGAAATTGTTCTACATTATATATAGTTAAGTTTATCAACCATAAAGAAATCAGTGACCTCCTTCTGTTGAAGGCAATATGGCGGACATTTTGCAGCGTAATCTTTTTAACATCATAAGTTTAGCCGAGGAAGCTGTTAACCGCTGCTCAACATAGCGTAGCGCAAACACTAATGCTTTCCCCCCTTCCGTGTGTGGAATTTTAGCGGTGTCAACTTCAACTGGATCATCATCAGAATTATCTTCGTATTGAACAACATCAGTTACAATCCTAATTATATCCTCGTTAAATAATGCTTCATGCTTGAGATTCTTATCAGACTCAAACAACTCTTATACATCTTCTATGGTGATCTATTCGCATCGCTCAAGCTTTTTAAATGTTTGTACGAAACAGTTTGCAGATAGATCAAACATTATAGAGTTCCGGGAAGGGGATGAGATTGCACTTTTGACCATTAAAAACACAATCTCAAATCTTCCTCGGGACATCTCATTGTTCCTGGGGGAAAGTCCCCCCACAGGCCACACCCTGAATTCAACATTGGTGAAGGTCAACGCGTATCCATTTAGAACCGACGTTCTTCTTTCTGAATTTTGCCTCCTTCCCCTCGGGATTGCACTTCAACTCGAAACCGCAAGCTGAGTTCCCGAGGCCGTCATCCTTGAATTTGCCTGATGTTGGGGGAGAAAACCGGCCGGTTAAAGCGGAGTTCCGGTTAAGAGAAAGGCTACTGCACCAGGAGACAAAGACTCTGTTTACTTAATTCCTTTTATATTAGCTTATTTTGAAATGTTGTTACACGTGTCCAGGTCATCAAGTTACTTTTATTTCGACGTTTTATTTGTATTTTTATTAATGTTGTATTAATTTATTTGTTCTTTCGTTATTTAAAATAAAAATTATGTCAATTTGTATAATTTAGCGAGTGGTTTGGAGATTTATATAATTTGGCGAAATTGGTCGACGGGATAATCAAGTAGTACCGCAGCGGATTTGGCGTTAAAATTTCCCAATCAAAGAGAAATGAATAGAAATCCGTTTATAGGGAGATCGCCACTGTTTTTTAAATTATAATTTAATCTTTCGAAATCTTTTTAAAGCCGATCTAATTAGCGTGCATTTAGAGTCTGCGGTGTCTGGACGGGGGTTGACGAGCATAGCTCGTAGGGGGACGAGCCCCATAGTTTTGTAAAAATGCTCTCGAAATGCTGAAAATTTGAATTTAAAATAGAAAATAAAACCTCAAAAAATGAGTCAAATTAAAATACTAAATGCAGTCTGCACACCGGGAAATTCGGACGCAATAAATGACCTAAAAATGATTAAATTCCTATGTACAATTTCGGTCCTATAAAACTTTTTTAATGGAACGATTTTGTCCAACTTTGGCATTAAATATCTCTTAATATATGTCTTCGATATGAGAACTGTCTGAATCAGCGTGTTTATCAAACATTTGTCTTTAATACTACCGATTTTCAAATTTTTGTATGCAACAGTTTTTTTAATATTAACGAAGAAAGGTCATGATTAAGCATTCGCATTGGATACCAATCTGCCGGGAATATCTACGCAGATTTTCATTGGTCCATTTCCAAATCAAAACTTTTTTATATATATAGAAGGATATATGTAAAATTTCCTTAGATTGCCATCTACAAATCAAAACCAGACAAAAGTTTTTTTCAAGGGCAACACCTCAATTTGACAGTATATTTTAAATCTTCGCTTCAAACTATGCCTACAAACGAAATTTCAAATCATTTGGATGATACCCTTTTGAATTATAAACATTTGAAATTTAGAATTTCTAATGTTAAATTATATTTTCATATTTTTATTAATATCTCCTTATATTATAATCGTAATGTGATAATTTTTTGTGTGAACTATAATACTAAAAACACAAACATAAATACTTTGATTTTTTTTTTTTAATTTAAAAAATATTATAATATGAATTATGAATTGTGAAATTAATGTTCGACAAAAAATTAATTGCAACCTACAGTATTTTTGACAGATTTATATTTATTATGTTCTACTGTATGCTAATTCTCAATTTCAAATTTTTCTGTCAAGTAGTTTTCGAAATACGATTAAAAAACATCAAAATAATGGTTTAAGGGTCCGTCAGGGATCTGTTTAGAAGCATAATTTGAAAAAAAAAATACTTTACTCATTTTATTGAAACACTAGCTGCAATACCCGGCCTTGCCCGGGACAGAATATATTGCACGCTTTATGACATGAAGACCAGTCTCATTAAGCAATGTGTTTCAGCAATTTCAGCAGTATTGCTGCTCATTGCTTCGGCGTTGAATAAAGATATCATGATGGCTATATTTGTTATCTACAATTATCTCTGCAACTTCAATGACTTGAGTTGCATTAAACCTTCGTTCATGTTCACCGGCTGGTCTTTTGTCGGCCAGAATAACGATCTTACACCACTGCTGCAACCTGGTCCACACTGGTCTGCAACCATTCGTTCTAGTCTTGAACACATTGATCACTTGATTATGGTTATGGAATAGACGTTGTAACCCCTGAATAATTTCTCGCTGTAGCCCCAGAATGTGAGTGCAACGATAATACATTTCGAGTTATTCTCACCAACAAAATATATTTGTAAGAATTTAGGACATTTTACAATTTAGTGTGCAATTTAGAATGATTTCTGTACCTGCAACGTCCAGGTAACAGTAACATCGACATAAATAGAGCCTATGTTAGAGTAAGAGCTGTCACCATCAATTTCCAAAGTTTCCAACCATTACTTTTGAAATCGATTTTATACTTCCGGAGATTTCGTAGAAATAGCAATTTAGAACAATTTTAGAACGGTTTTCACCCATTCTTACCCTTTTTAAAATTCGAGTTATTCAGGAAATGTTCTTAAAGATAATTTATATCTTATAAATAACTACCATACCTAATTTCAAGTTACTATCCCCAGCAGTACCACAAAAACTCAATTTAGAACGTTTTTGCTCCTACAATATCGAACTGGTAGTGACAGCGACATAAAATAGAGCCTATATTGGAGCAAGAGCTGCCACCATCAATTTCCAACCATTACTTTTGAAATTGGTTTGGCACTTCCTGAGATTCCTTACAAATCAGCATTTAGAACGTTTTTAGAAATCATTTCGCGCATTTTCACCCCTTTTAAATTTCGATATTTTTAGGAAATGTTCTTGGAGGTCATTTATATCTTATAAGTAACGGCCATGCCAACTTTCATGTTTATAGGCCATTCCGTAACACAAAAATCGCATTTTTTAGAACTTTTTTGCTCCTGCACCCCCTTTGAGGCAGTACAACCGATATAAAATATAGCTTATTTTGAAGCAAGGTCTGTTACCATCACTTTGACACTATTATTTTTTAAATCGGTTCAGAATTTCGTGAGATTGTGTAAAAATCGCAATTTAGAACGTTTTTAGAACTCTTTTCGCGCATTTTCCCCCTTTTAAATTTCGATTTTTTTAGGAAATGTTCTTAGAGATCATTTATATCTTATAAGTAACTCCATGTAAAAATGTCATGTTTATAGACCCTTCAGTAGCACAAAAATCCCATTTTTAGAACTTTTTTTCCTCTTGCACCCCTTTGGGTTAGTGCAACCGAAATAAAATATAGCTTTTTTTGGAGCAAGGTCTGTTACTATCATTTTGACACCATTATTTTTTAAATCGGTTCGGAACTTGCTGAGATTGTGTAAAAATTGCAATTTAGAACATTTTGGAATTCTTTTGTGTGGCCCTGTAAATGAATAATAAATATTCTTTGCACGGCATATGCTACAGAATGTATATTTAAATGCATTTCATAAAAGCATTTCAATTTCATTATGTTCGAAATGTTATAATATTATTAAAAACTATCTCAAACGATTTTTCCCTATAGGCCGTAATGTAATGGAATTATTTTGAGTGTCCCTGTAATCTCCTACTTTCACGCACCTCGACCAAACTGCCTTATTAACAGCAGGAGATAAACAGCTATCTAAACACACTAACCGCGTATCGGTGGTAGTACGTGTTCATGGAGACATGTCTGGCTTTACCCCCACACACTAGACATTTATATATATACTAGCTGCAATACCCGGCGTTGCCCGGGTCAGAATATATTGCACGCTTTATGTCATGAGGACCAGTCTTCTTAAGCGATGTGTTTCAGCGATTTCATCAGTGTTGCAGTTCATTGCTTCGGCGTTGAATAAAGAAATCACGATGGCTATATTTGTTATCCACAATTATAACTGCAACTTCATTGACCTGATGTGCATTAAACCTTCGTTCATGCTCATCGCCTGATCTTTTGTCGGTCAGATTGACGGATCTTATAGTTGACTGCAACCATTCCTTCTAGTCTTGAACACATTGATCACTTGATTATGATTATGGAATAGACGTTGTAATCCCTGAATAATTTCTCGTTTTAGCCCCAGAGTGTGAGTGCAACGATAATCTATTTCGAGTTATTCTCACTAACAAAATATATTTGTAGGAATTTCGGTGTTTCATTTGGTATGGGCATTAGCGAGTCCACTCGCTGATAAATTTGCCCTTGGACTTTAAAAACTGGTCTGAAATTTTCTACGTTGTATATTGATGTAGCCCCGAATGAACTCATTTGAAAGCAAGACTTGTATCTACGTATACTTTGTATTTCCTAATATTCCTTTAAAAACGTAATTTAGAAAGCTTTTAAAGGGTTTTTAAACGCTTGTTGTTCCTGTCAAACCTGAAGTGGTAGTGACACCAGCTTACAATGTAGCCTGTCTAGTATCAGAAACAGTCATCATTGATTCGCAACCATTACTTTAGGAATAGGTTCATTATTTTTTGAGATTGCATAGAAATCGTAATTTAGGACATTTTTAGGACATTGCAATTTAGAAGGATTTTTTTTGCTCCTGCAACCTCCAGTGACAGTAACACCGACATAAATTGAGCCTATGTTACAGTAACACCATCAATTTACAATGTTTCCAACCATTACTTTTGAAATCGATTTCATATACTTCCGGAGATTGCGTAGAAATCGCAATTTAGAACGTTTTCAGAACAGTTTTCGCCCATTTTTACCCTTTTTAAAATTAGAGTTTTTCAGGGAATGTTCATAAATATAATTTATATCTTAAAAATAACTACCATGCCTAATTCCAAGTTGCTAGCACTTGCTGTATCACAATAACGCAATTTGGAACGTTTTTGCTCCAGAACATGGACATAAAATAGAGCCTATGTTGGAGTAAAAACTGCTACCATCAATTTCCAACCATTACTTTTGAAAATGTTTTGGTGCTTCCTGAGAATTTCAATTTAGCACGTATTTAGAGCGCTTTTCGTGCATTTTCACCCGTTTTAAATTTCGATTTTTTGGGGGGAAATGTTCTTAGAGGTAATTTATATCTTATAAGTAACTGCATGCCAAATTTCTGTTTATACGCTCTTCTGTAACATAGAAATCGCATTTTTAGAACGTTTTTTGCTCCTGCATCCCATTTGGGTAATGCCATCGCCATAAAATATAGCTTATTTTGGAGCAAGGTCTGTTGCTATCATTTTGACATCATTATTTTTAAAATCAGTTCGGAACTTCCTGAGATTGCGTAAAATTCGCAATTTAGATCGTTTTTAGAACGCTTTTCGCACATTTTCACCCCTTGTAAATTTCGATTTTTTTTAGGAAATATGCTCAGAGTTCATTTATATCTTATAAATATCTACCATGCCAAATCTCATGTTTATAGGCCCTTCAGTAGCACAATAATCGAATTTTTAGAACAATTTTTGCTCCTGCAAACCCTTTTGGGTAGTGCCACTGACATAAAATATAGCTTATTTTGAAGCAAGGTCTGTTACCATCACTTTGACACTATTATTTTTTAAATCGGTTCAGAATTTCGTGAGATTGTGTAAAAATCGCAATTTAGAACGTTTTTAGAACTCTTTTCGCGCATTTCCCCCCTTTTAAATTTCGATTTTTTTAGGAAATGTTCTTAGAGATCATTTATATCTTATAAGTAACTCCATGTAAAAATGTCATGTTTATAGACCCTTCAGTAGCACAAAAATCCCATTTTTAGAACTTTTTTTCCTCTTGCACCCCTTTGGGTTAGTGCAACCGAAATAAAATATAGCTTTTTTTGGAGCAAGGTCTGTTACTATCATTTTGACACCATTATTTTTTAAATCGGTTCGGAACTTGCTGAGATTGTGTAAAAATTGCAATTTAGAACATTTTGGAATTCTTTTGTGTGGCCCTGTAAATGAATAATAAATATTCTTTGCACGGCATATGCTACAGAATGTATATTTAAATGCATTTCATAAAAGCATTTCAATTTCATTATGTTCGAAATGTTATAACATTATTAAAAACTATCTCAAACGATTTTTCCCTATAGGCCGTAATGTAATGGAATTATTTTGAGTGTCCCTGTAATCTCCTACTTTCACGCACCTCGACCAAACTGCCTTATTAACAGCAGGAGATAAACAGCTATCTAAACACACTAACCGCGTATCGGTGGTAGTACGTGTTCATGGAGACATGTCTGGCTTTACCCCCACACACTAGACATTTATATATATACTAGCTGCAATACCCGGCGTTGCCCGGGTCAGAATATATTGCACGCTTTATGTCATGAGGACCAGTCTTCTTAAGCGATGTGTTTCAGCGATTTCATCAGTGTTGCAGTTCATTGCTTCAGCGTTGAATAAAGAAATCACGATGGCTATATTTGTTATCCACAATTATAACTGCAACTTCATTGACCTGATGTGCATTAAACCTTCGTTCATGCTCATCGCCTGATCTTTTGTCGGTCAGATTGACGGATCTTATAGTTGACTGCAACCATTCCTTCTAGTCTTGAACACATTGATCACTTGATTATGATTATGGAATAGACGTTGTAATCCCTGAATAATTTCTCGTTTTAGCCCCAGAGTGTGAGTGCAACGATAATCTACTTCGAGTTATTCTCACTAACAAAATATATTTGTAGGAATTTCGGTGTTTCATTTGGTATGGGCATTAGCGAGTCCACTCGCTGATAAATTTACCCTTGGACTTTAAAAACTGGTCTGAAGTTTTCTACGTTGTATATTGATGTAGCCCCGAATGAACTCATTTGAAAGCAAGACTTGTATCTACGTATACTTTGTATTTCCTAATATTCCTTTAAAAACGTAATTTAGGAAGCTTTTAAAGGGTTTTTAAACGCTTGTTGTTCCTGTCAAACCTGAAGTGGTAGTGACACCAGCTTACAATGTAGCCTGTCTAGTATCTGAAACAGTCATCATTGATTCGCAACCATTACTTTAGGAATAGGTTCATTATTTTTTGAGATTGCATAGAAATCGTAATTTAGGACATTTTTAGGACATTGCAATTTAGAAGGATTTTTTTTGCTCCTGCAACCTCCAGGTGACAGTAACACCAACATAAATTGAGCCTATGTTACAGTAACACCATCAAATTACAAAGTTTCCAACCATTACTTTTGAAATCGATTTCATATACTTCCGGAGATTGCGTAGAAATCGCAATTTAGAACGTTTTCAGAACAGTTTTCGCCCATTTTTACCCTTTTTAAAATTAGAGTTTTTCAGGGAATGTTCTTAAATATAATTTATATCTTAAAAATAACTACCATGCCTAATTCCAAGTTGCTAGCACTTGCTGTATCACAATAACGCAATTTGGAACGTTTTTGCTCCTACAACATGGACATAAAATAGAGCCTATGTTGGAGTAAAAACTGCTACCATCAATTTCCAACCATTACTTTTGAAAATGTTTTGGTGCTTCCTGAGAATTTCAATTTAGCACGTATTTAGAGCACTTTTCGTGCATTTTCACCCGTTTTAAATTTCGATTTTTTGGGGGGAAATGTTCTTAGAGGTAATTTATATCTTATAAGTAACTGCCATGCCAAATTTCTATTTATACGCTCTTTAGTAACATAGAAATCGCATTTTTAGAACGTTTTTTGCTCCTGCATCCCATTTGGGTAATGCCATCGCCATAAAATATAGCTTATTTTGGAGCAAGGTCTGTTGCTATCATTTTGACATCATTATTTTTTAAATCAGTTCGGAACTTCCTGAGATTGCGTAAAATTCGCAATTTAGATCGTTTTTAGAACGCTTTTCGCACATTTTCACCCCTTGTAAATTTCGATTTTTTTAGGAAATATGCTCAGAGATCATTTATATCTTATAAATATCTACCATGCCAAATCTCATGTTTATAGGCCCTTCAGTAGCACAATAATCGAATTTTTAGTACGATTTTTGCTCCTGCAAACCCTTTGGGGTAGTGCCACTGACATAAAATATAGCTTATTTTGGAGCAATGTGTGTTACTATCATTTTGACACCATTATTTTCGTAATCGGTTCGGAACTTCCTGAGATTGTGTAAAAATCAAAATTTAGGATGTTTTTGAGCGCTTTTGGCGCATTTTCAACCCTTTTAAATTTCGATTTTTTTAGGATATGTTCTTAGAGATCATTTATATCTTATTAGTAACTACCTTGCAAAATTTCATGTTTATAGGCCCTTTAGTAACACTAAAATTGCATTTTTTGAAAGTTTTTTGCTCCTGCACACCTTTGGGATAGTGCCAACGACATAAAATATAGCTTATTTTGGAGCAAGGTCTGTTACTATAATTTTGACACCATTATTTTTTAAATCGATTCGGAACTTCCTGAGATTGTGTAAAAATCGCAATTTAGAACGTTTTGGAATTCTTTTGTGTGGCCCTGTAAATGAAAAATAAATATTCTTTGCACCGCATATGCTGCAAAATGTATATTTAAATGCATTTAATAAAAGGATTTCAATCTCATTATGTTCGAAAGGCTGTAACATTATTAAAAACTATCTTAAATGATTTTCCCCCATAGGCCGTAATAAAATGGAATTATTTTGAATGTCCCTGTAATCCCCCACTTCCACCCACTGCGACCAAACTGCATTACTAACAGCAGGAGACCAACGGCGATCTAACCACACCAACCGCGTGTGAATGGCAGTACGTGTTCACGTAGAAAAGTCTGGCTTTACCCACACACACTAGACTTTTATATATATACTAGGGGGCTCTGCCCCCTGCAAGCTACGCTCGCCAACCCCCGTTCAGACACCGATGAATCTAAAAACACGCTAATCTGATGGGTTTTAAAAATATTAGAGAAGATTGAATTATACTGAAAAAAGCTGTGCGGTTCTCCCTGCAAACGGGTTTCCATTGAATCTCCTTTGATTCCAAAAATTTAAGGGCGAATCAGTTTCTGTTAAGATATCCAACGGTTGTTTTCGTTTTTAATTAAAGAGAATCAGTTAAACATTTGAAAAGAAGCTAAAATAAAATGAACTAAGTATACAGGGTCTTTGTCTCCCGGTATTTTAAAACAATTTCTATAACAATAACCTAAGTCATGTGACTATCATCAACAGTTCCGGGCGGACCACTTCGCTTTTTATACTCTAGGTGCCATTTTGGTATTTTAATGTTAGCCAGGCACAGATGATAAGTCACCATATATTATTCTATTGCCACCATTTCATATATATTATAATAGTTCGTCCTCAACTGCCACAAACAAATACGGTCTGATCCCTTCGCCTTTCATATGAAAGTTTAGCACAGATGTCATATTGGCGCGATTTTTCTCCGACGCCAGTTTGGGGAACGCATCAACAGCCTAAACAACATCCAGCTTACCACATCAAGCAAAATAACAATACTTTGGTGCCAGTTAAGTACCCGTTGCGTATATGACATTGGTGTCAGAAAAATCCCGCGAAATATGGGGCCGTATATGACATCTGTGCCGAAAGTTTTCCATTTTGATTAAACAATATTTTTTATTTTTATTTATTTTTTTTTAATCGAACAAAACTACATAAAAGTTCCTATGGTCACAAAGAATTCTTGGTACTGTTATGCTATCCGGGTGCAAATCTCGCCAACAGCTTGTTTTCAACTCGCCAGTTAGCATTTGTTTCATTTTTCGAGTGGTAAATTAAAACATTTATTTGAAGTTGAAATTAAATGTCATGGTTTTTTTGCATTGTTTAATATTTGGCCAGATGTCATATACGCACCGCAGATTTGACATGATTTTTTTTTTTAACGGCAATTTGTCGAAAACCTCGTTTTCGAATACCAGTTACATATGCATTTTTGATATTATTTTGTTATCCCGTCGACCAAAAATCGATCGCCAAACTATAAGATTAAATGCCAATAATAGTTGATTTTTAATGTAACATTCACTTAACTTTATGCAAGATACACGTGCTTAAGTCATCAAGTGGTTTTTATTTCGACGTTTCATTTGCATATTTATTAATGTTATACTAATTTATTTGTTCTTTCGTTATTTAAAATAAAAATTATGTAAATTTGTATAATTTGGCAAGTGGTTTGGCGATTTTTATAATTTGGCGAAATTTTTCGACTTAATAACTAAGTAGTACCGTATTTAATTATTTTCTATTATTTTCAAAAGGAAATAACAAAAAAAAATAATGACTATAAAACAAAATAATTTATATAATTTTAAAAAAGAATTAAAAGTAAATAAACATTTATTATTAAATAAACAACAATAGCCGGGTTACCATATCAATCAAAATAATGCCATTTTGGCGACAATTAGGTACTCCGGTGCGTATATGACATCTGTGCCTAATATTTTTCTTTTCATTTTGTTTTTTTTTTTTTTTTTTTAAGAAAGAAGTGAAAGTTTTAAATGGAAGTTTTGTATTTTAAATAAAATGAATGAAATAATTATATCTTAAATGAAATTAATGAAATATAAAAAAAAAAATGCGATGGGAAAAATGTTTGACGATTTATCACCTGCGTCTGGTTTACATAAAAATACCGTCAGAATTGATTTCTCTATCAGAATCTTTCGATTTGGCGAAAGGTGGTTCAAGTAAGTTGAATTATGAAAAACAGTAGCATGATACATTTCTTAGCATACATATAAGGGAGGCCAAAACTAGTCGCAAAATTAGTTTAAAATAATAACCTTTTCTGAAATACGGAAAAAAATATATGTTATGATTAAAATTTGAGTTGCCATTGTTAGAAAAATGTATTTAAAATTAGAAAAAAATGAATATTTCGAAAACTAATTCGAATTTTAAAATTCTAATACCAGTTTTGAGATCTGCGGATCAATACGGAATTTTGGTGTTAATTTCATCGCAAATTATTCCATATTTTAGGAGAAATCGCTGTTAAACATAATCAGTTGTTTAATCAGTCGTTTCAAAGAATCGTTTCATAAATTCGTTTCAATTTAGCCGTTTCATAAATTCGTTTCATTAGTATTTTATACATATATACGGTAGATAGATTTGGACTGGCAATAGTCGAAACATATTAAGCGAGTAAAATAGTCATATTGGCAAGAAATAATACATTAATAGAAAAGACATAGTCATTCTGTAGCAATTCTGTAAAAAATCAAGTACCGAACTTCAATTTGGATTTAGCCCTTAAAATAGGCTCAAAATAATTAATTTCTCTGAAACTATTCGTACCAATTTCATGAAAATTTGTTTTTAATCTAATTGTAGGGTGTAGAATTTATTTATGGTGTCAAACATGGGTGTTACAATTGAAAAAAAATGAAGTATGGTTTCGTTTTAATATTTAGATGGCCCCCTAAGCAAATCTTATATGCATATTAGAATATGAATGTAAAATTATATAAATAAATTATATATATATATTTTTTTAAGTAGATTTTATTTGCAATCGTTTGGTACCAGTAACTTTATTCTATACTAATTTGTTGCAGAGTTAGTAGGGGGTACTTAATTTTTTAATCCACGACGGTACATTAAAATAAATCAAATGTACATTTACTATAGACAATATAAATAAATATTTACATTTACTTCTGAATTTTTCAAGCAATGTTTATACAGTTAAATATCAGTATTTTAGCACTAAAATTATACACATAATTCGGAAAAGTTATATTTATAAATTATATAAATTCACAGTTTGAACAATAACACATATTTTCTTTTAAATATTAAATGTATCCGATGGTATTCTACGTGAAAGTCAAATAAAGCGAGAAGAACACTTCTTACGAGCCTTTTAAACGCTACACAGTATGTATTTTATCACCATCATTTTTTACATAGCCATGGTATAAAAAATTTACATAACATATAAAAATCTTAATACATTTCGACAGTTATAAGTACTTTAAACCAAATCGGTGCAAAATATTTACCTCCCCTACTGTATTTTCAAGCAATATTTTTATAAATAAATATAAATATTTTTTCAAAAATATTTTCACAAGCATCGGCACATTAAGTTTTAAGAGTTTCGATAATTAAAAGAAAAGAGTTTTCGCAGTTAAATTTATATATTTAAACTTATTAACCCCTTAACGCTCGAATGAAATTACGGCTTAAAAATTCAAATTGCTTATTGGCACCACTTTTATGAAAAAGAAATATTCTCCTTATTTAATTACAGGTAAAACGATACTAAAATATAGACAATTTCACTATTTTATAAAACTGGTGGGAATCTAATAATCTGAGTAAAAGACACAGCCCGTGAATATGACGGGAGCAAGAATTAAGGGGGTAAATGTACAGTCGTGGAAAAAAAGTAAACACCCTCTACTAACTCCTCAACAAATTATCGTACAAGAAAGTTACTGGTACCGAACGATTGGAAATAAAGTCTACTTTTAAATATTGTATATAAAATTTGCTTAGGAGGCCATCTACATATTAAAACGAATCCAAACTTCATTTTTTTCAATGACAATACCGAATTTGGAAATACCATAACTTTGTTTTTTTTCAGTAGCAGTGTAGAAAATTTCAAATCATTCGAACATAGAATCAATGAAGGAGGTGCGTTCTGGATTCTTTTCTTGAAATATTTAATGAATATTTACATGTACATGATTCTATACATATTTACAATAAGTATTATCAAATACTTAATCTGGTTTTTCGAACAAGGGAGGCTTAGCCACATCAACAAACTGTAAAAAATTACAGCGATCATGCTTTTTAAAATCAAAACATATCTTTTTTATCGTTCCAGCAATAAAAACTGCAGTTGCATTCTAAGGTAGGATGCGCGCGCATCGCGCGTCCTTCGTTGCCATGGGGAGCAGAGAAAAAGTTTCTCTTCACACTCCCCACCTGAACTCTTAAAGAGTTCACAAATCAAAATTCCTTCATAAAATCATAAAAATTCAATTTTTCGTATCAGTGGTTCAGTAATATAATACAATTTTTAAAATTCGAATACAAAATACTAAATATAAGAATTCAAACAATATCTAATTAATCACTTAATTAGTCAAATTCAAAATATCAATAAATTCTAAATAAAACACTTTAAATTCAAACAAAGTAAAAATAATGACAGTTAAATAACACAAACATTTTTTTTCAGTTAAATCATATACTTACTTATACCAAAATTCAAAAAGATTCTATAGATAAATAAGACTAAAAATTAAAAAAGAGAAAGAAAATATTTAGAGTCCTAAATGCAGAAAAAACAAACTAAATAAATGTCTATAAAAGTTTATGAATGTTTATAAAAAGTCTACAAAAAGTCATTTGTTAGTCATTTTGTATTTCAAAGGGATACAAGTGCTGAATGGATCTTTTTAAGATTCCACTCGCTGTTTTTATTTCTTATGAACGAATATTGCCATCTCTTCCAGGAATGGCAGTCTGAATCTTACCAAGTTTCCAAAGAAACTTTTTTTGCGTCATCTTGAATCAAAACAATATCGCCCACTTTCAGTGGCGTATGGGCATTAGGATTTTTCAAGGAATGGGATGTTTTCAAATCCATCAAATATTGTTTTTTTCATTAGGTCCACAACTGTTTCAATAGTAAAGATTGATATTTTTTTCTTTTCAGGAGTGTTGATCTCTTTGAACAGTCTTCAATTATTTAAAAAAAATTAATAGGAAATGAAAGTTCTTTTCCAAAATTAAAAAAGTGCATTGGAGTAAGATGTTCTGGTTCATCGCTGTCGCTATATACATACATCAGTGGTCGCGTATTCAAAACCGCTTCCACTTCTGTCAACAGAGTCGCTAATTCATCATAACTTAAGAGTGCTCTACCAATTACTTTTCTCAAACAATCTTTGACTGACTTTACTAGTCGCTCATAGAAGCCTCCCCACCATGCAGCTCTTTCTATAATATTCTTCCATATAATTCTCTCTTTTGTAATAAAATTTAAAAATACTTTGTCTGTCAGTATGTTGTATAAAATTTCGAGTTCACCTTTGGCCTTTTTGAAGGTTTTTGCGTTGTCAGAATAAATAATTTTGGGATTTCCTCGTCTAGCTGTGAATCTTCTGAATGCCATCAAAAAAGAATTTGTTGTCATATCACACGCGAGTTCCAGGTGAATGGCTCTGGTCACACCGCAAGTAAACAGGACAATGTAAGATTTTTGCGTTTCTTTAAAATTTCTGATATAGATCGGACCGGCGAAGTCTAAACCGCAGATTGCGAATGGCGGTGGCTCACTAGCTCTGTCTTTTGGTAATGGTGCGGTGATCTGGTCTGCTGGTTTGGAGAAATATTTTTTACATATTATACAATTCTTGATAACACTCTTGACCAACTGACGACCTTTAGGTATCCAAAAACGAGATCTAATTTTTGCCAAAGTACTGGCTGTCCCTCCATGCATAATTTTCTCGTGTTCTTGACGAACTATTAGAGTAGTTAACCAAGAATGTTTGGGGAGAATTATTGGGTTTTTCTCTTCTGCGGACAGGTTGAAAAATTCGAGCCTTCCGCCCAACCTCATCAACCCGTTTTTGTCAATAAAGGGCACGAAATTTGATAAGGATGACGTCTTATCCACTGATTTACTATTTTTTGGAGATTCGATTTCTTCCTTATAAAATTGTTTTTGTTCAGATTGTATCAAAAAAATTTCAGCTTCGAGTAATTCTTCGGTTGTTACTATATCTTGCACTTCAGTTGATTTTTTCAGCTTCATAATGAATTTCTTTACCCAAACGGTAATTCTCAAAAGTTTCTCTAAATTATTATATTTTGAAATGTTTATGGTATTTTCGAGTTTTTTGACTAAGCACTCGCTCTGAAAAACATCGTTAGGATTTTTTTTGTATTCTAATTCATCTGAGTAAGCGATTTCTTTATTTTCTGATATTGGCCAACACTCAGGAGGTAAACTTAGCCATTCTGGTCCCTGTAACCAAGCTGTATCATTGATTATCCTAGAGATTTTTGATCCTCGAGAAACTATATCAGCTGGATTGGCAGTACAAGGACAATGATACAAGTTATCAGGTGAGGTCAATTTATGGATCTCTTCAATTCTGTTTCTGACAAAGGGCATAAACTTCTTAGGGGATCCTTTTATCCAAAAATAGGATATTTTTGAATCCGTCCAGTAATAAGTCGTTACATTCAATTTTAGAGCTTTCAAAATGTTACTACTTAGCTTGGCCGACAACAATGCGGCCGTCAATTCAAGCCTTGGTAAGGTAAGCGCTTTCAGTGGAGCAACCCTCTTTTTCGAAGCAACAAAAACTGTTCGAACATTTTTGGTAGTTGTTGCTACACGTAAATAAGCAACCGTACCATAAGCCTTCATGCTCGAATCGGCAAAAATATGCAATTGTGGGTCATAATCATGCCAATTGGTGATGTCAGAAAAATAGTATCTGGGTACTGAAAAGTTTTTCAAATGAAGGAGTTCGTTACACCAGCTACTCCAAAGTATACGTAAATCTTCGGGTAAGGTGTTATCTCAATTTAGACCCAAATTCTAAATTTGTTGAATTATACATTTTAGTCTTAATGTAAATGGTCCTAGGAATCCAAGTGGATCAAAAATCCTGCCTAAAACTTGTAGAATAAATCTTTTGGTGTCTATTCTTTTTGATACAAAATCAACTAAACCTCGAACATCAAAATAAAGTAAATCTTTGGAATTATTCCAAGCGATTCCTAAAACTTTATAAGGGAGATTTTGTTCTCCAAAAGCTTCAGAATTGACTTCTGAAGTTATGCCATTTTCTTTCCATAGTTCACTAAGTGGTAAAGAGTTCGTATGCCATTTGTGTAAATGCATACTTGCATTTTCAAATATATCAATACATTGTAAACTCGTGGATAGGGCTTGATCAATATTTTCATGACTTCCTATAACGTCATCAACATAGATATTTTCATTTAAAAATTTTACTGTGTTTGGACATTTTTCGGTGTATTTTTTCAAGTGGTGTTTAATTGTTGCAGCCAATAAAAAGGGACTGCTACTAATTCCAAATAACACTCTGGTGAATCTATAAATTCCAAATGGTTTAGAATTATCAAACAAATCTTGTGAAAATAAATATCTTGTTACATCACGATCGTTTTCATCTACAATTATTTGTAGAAATGCTTGTTTTATATCAGTTGTAAAAGCTAAGGGATTAAATCTAAACCGCAACAAAACATCAAATATTTCAGAATACAAATTTGGACCTACATGCAGGCAATTATTCAAAGACAGTGATCCTGTGTCATGAGCAGAGGCATCGAAAACTATGCGTAATCTGCTCGTTGTCCTATCAGTTCTAATTATTTCTCGATGAGGTAAATAAAAAGTTACATTTTGTTTTTCTTCAGGATCTGTAACTAACTGAAAAATACCTTGTTTCAAATAATCTGCTAACACCTCCTTATACTCAAAAAATAATTCAGGGTTTTAATTAATCTTTGTTTCAGTTTAAAAACTCTATATTCTGCAATTTTCCGATTGTCATTTAAACATTCCCTTTCAAACTTCTACGGAAATCGAACTGTATATCGCTTATCATTGTATTTAATTTCTGACTCAAACTGCTTCATAACGTTGTTTTCTGAAAAATCTGAATCCTGTTTAGTATTAAGAAGGCCAGATGATTCGATATTCCAGAATTTTTCAATCTGTTCAGAAATAAAATTTTTTCTACTATTACATTAAATGCTAAGGGCGTATAACTGTCAGTTGTTTTTCCCTGTAAACACCAACCAAAAATGGTGTCGACAGCTACTAATTTTTTATTCAAATGTTTTATATTTCCAGTAACTATATCATAATAATAGTCATTACCTATAAGTAATGTAATGGGTTCTTTGGATGTGGGTGTGTCCGCAAGGGTTAAATTTTCAAATTGTTTATTTTTCATCAAATCATTGATTTCAGGTGGGGGGATTTCAGTAGCTGATATTTGATTAGTGACTAGCGCTTCTATATCTAATTTTGAATGAGGTACATTTTTATTTTCAATAGTTAGTTTAACTACTTCAAAGGTTTTTTCAATGGGGTTCTTATTTCCAAATGTAAAAACCGACAATTTTTCTTTTCTTATTGCCTGTAAATTCAATTTATTTGCTATTTCTTCAGATATAAAGGTTCGCATGCTCCCACAATCTAAAAGTAACCTAATTAGAGATTGTTTTCCGTTTGATTTTATTTTTACACAACAAGTTTGTAGAAGAATTTTATTATTTTCTGTAGAGGAAATAGCGGAAATTACTTTTTCATTAGTTTCACTTTCATTACCTTTTAATTCGGGTGTTTTTACTTCTTTTATTAATTTAGATTTTAGGCATATCGTTTGATTATATCTGCCTGAACACTTCTTGTAACTAGTTTTAGAGTTACAATTTTTGATAACGTGTTTCCTGCCTAAACAAAGAAACATCTTCCTTGAGATTTCAACAAATTTCTTTCAGTGTTCACATCGACAGCCTCACACAAATCAGATGAATGTTTACTATCGTTGCAAAAAATGCAATTAGCCAGCTGCCTATCTGAAGTCGATTTATCATTCGAAATGTTCATAAATTCACAAGTAGATTTAAATTCAGATTTTGTTGTTTTACTCTTGATTTTTGTTTTATTATTTTCAAATGCTTTCATTCTCGAAAAAAATGTGTGTTCTCTGCTTTTTATTTCAGTGTGCAGAAAATCTAATAATTTATGTATATCTGAATGTGTTAAATTATCTACATTTTGTCTATCATATTGCAAAGCTAATTCTGCCGGTGTTAATTTTAAAATTACGGCGATAAGCATGGAGCCATAATTTGCTGGTTCGAGTCCTAATGTGGACAAACATCGAACATTTATTTCGATATCGCTGTGCAATTTTTTCAATTTTTGAATTTCGTTAGCCTTATACAGGGAATAAATTTTTTTTTAATTTACAGGGAATAAATTAAGAAGCTTGTTCAGGTGATGATTAATTATCACGTCTTTTTGACCATAACGCGTTTCTAAAACTTTCAATGCTGCGTCATAATTAGCTTCTGATATTTCAAAACCTTCTACTGCATTAGCCGCAGCTCCAGATAAATAACTCTTCAAATAATGAAATTTTTCAATTTTCGAAAGCGATTTATTTTCGTGAATTGTATTTTTAAAGGTATTAAAAAATGAAATAAATTGCGTACAGACGCCATAGAATTTTTGTATATTGAGTTTTGGCAATTTAACAACTGAGTTTTCATCATTAATCACATTCGATTTTAAATCTTGACTGTTATTTAAATCAATATTAACATTTTTTTTTTTGTTTTCGGTTAAATTTTCTTCACCCGGAATTTTGCAACTTATATTTTATCCGCGTAATCATAAACAAAATTGATTTCAGTTTCATAGTCGTCTAATCCTAAAAGGGGCTCAATTTTCTCGTCAACTGACTTCAATAATTCTGCTTTAGTATATAACTGAATAAATAATTCTTCTAAATTATCAAAATCTATTGAACTATCCTTTATAACATATTCTATATTATTAATCAGCTTTGTTACTGCAGTTCTCAAAACTGTACGATTCTTTTTCAACTTTTCTAAATCAGACATTTCGAAATAAAATATGAAAGACTTCTTACCTTTGCAGTCTTCTTATTACTTACTATCCTCTAACATTAATAAGGTAAGAAAAACTTTTTTTTTTCTTTCCTTCACGGCGTGGTGCACCATGAGGAAAATTTCAAATCATTCGAACATAGAATCAATGAAGGAGGTGCGTTCTTTATTATTTTCTTGAAATATTTAATGAATATTTACAGGTACATGATTCTATACATATTTACAATAAGTATTATCAAATTCTTAATCTGGTTTTTCGAACAAGGGAGGCTTAGCCTCATCAAAAAGCTGTAAAAAATTACAGCGATCATGCTTTTAAAAATCAAAACATATCTTTTTTTATCGTTCCAGCGATAAAAACTGAAGTCGCATTCTAAGGTAGGATGCGCGCGCATCGCGCGTGCTTTGTTGCCATGTGGAGCAGAGAAAAAGTTTCTCTTCAGCAGTACATAATTCTGACAGCATAAATGAATTCTACAACCTTTAATTAGTCTAAAAACAAATTTTTATGCAATCCGTACCATACGTTTTTGAGAAATTAATTATTTTAAAATCAGCGTATTATAAGGGCTGTATCCAAATTGAATTTCGGTACTCGATTGTTAACCGAGAGAGCTTCCTTCTTCATCAAGGCTCCTTAAGCAGTTAATTAAGCCTATTAGATTGCATGATAGTATAAGAAATTTCAAAATATTTAGTCACTTCTATCATGCCCTTAAACATTCCCTAATGCTTAAGGGGCCTAGACAGCCCCTTAAACATTCATTTTGCCGTTTTTTAAGCATAATTTGAAAACTACTTGGAAGAAAAATGTGAAACTTTGGATTTCCATTAAGCCGGACTTAATAAATCTGAATCCATCAAAAAAATGGTAGGTTGCAATTCATAATTTTTTTAAATGTTAATTTCATAATCCATAATTCATATCAGAAAATTATAAACATTGCAAATTCAACGTATTTATGTTTGTGTATATTAGTATTATTGCTACGCAAAAAATTAGGACTTTAGGATCATAATTTCAGAAGTTTTAAATAAAAATATAAAAATGTAATTTAACATTAGAAGCACTAAATTTTTAATGTTTATAATTCAAAAATCTATCATTCAAATGACTTAAAATTTGTTGTCTAGGCATAGTTTGAACCAAAAATTTGAAATATCTTGTTAAAATTCGGTATTGCCATTGAAAAAAAATGAAGTTTGGATTGGTTTTAATATGTAGATGGCCCCTTAAGCAAATTTTATATACGTCATTTAAAAGTAGACTTTATTTCCAATCGTTCGTTACCAGTAACTTTCCTCTACGATAATTTGTTGAAGAGTTAGTAGGGGGTGTTTATTTTTATTTCCACCAATGTTCCTTTGCGATGTTTTCGTCATAAATTCTTTTTTCTCGGTTAATATATTTTATTTTTATAATACGCATTTTTGAAATCTCAAGTAACAAGACAGCCCGAGAATTGTATTTTAGTGAGGGATGGGAGATATCGTTTGATGTCTTAAAACATATCGATGGTGGGGTGAAGGCTTTTTTTAACACTTTCCAACAAAGTTGAAAAGTGTTTATGCATTAGCGTTGTCTTTCGTCTGTCCGTCTGTCCACGCTTTAACTCCCATAAATATACTCCGATTTTCATTAAATTGATAAAAGTTATTTAGGATCACCAAAGAATGTTTGGTATTGTATATGAAGTATGTAGGATCAATAGGCCATTTACAGGGGCATTAAAAAGTATTCCATTACATTATGGTATATGGGGAAAAATCGTTTCAGATTATTTTAATGACATTATGCTGTTTCAAATGTCTTAAAACTGATATAAATCGTCGAATTTCAAGACGATCACGTTAGAACAGGGCATTCATAGCATTTTGTATTAATTTACAGAACACACAAAATAAATCGGTTACGGTGCTTTCTTTCCTTAATAACTGCTGGAGTGTACGGTTTAAAATTCGGTATGCGCTTTTAAATGTAATAATTTTTTGCATGTTACTCGTTATACATAACCCTCATAGCATGCATGGTCACGGTGACGTCGTTGTGACGTCACTGTGAGTCACTGTGGTCACGTCACATCTGTGACCAAAATGACACCACTACTCAGTGATATCACATTGTGACTGAGATGTGAACTTCTTAGAAAACTTTTAAAAATTACAAAAAAATATTCAAAACATGTTATTTATGTAAAATTATATTTTCTGGCAATTAAAAAAAAAATTGTGACGTCACTGTTATGTCACTGCATGTAACGCACGTCACGTCACATATGTGACGAAAAATCCCACCCTATTGTAAGTCACAGTGTGACAAAAATATGAACATCAAAAATCTTTGACAATTAACAGAAATATTTTAAACATGCCCGAGTTACTGCTACATAAAGAATGAAAATATATTAGTGGATAGGAAATAGTAAATTCGGACACGAAAAGAGGCGGAGGGGCATAAAAAGGAAAATGCACGGTACAAGTATCAACAAACTAGATTTTCATGCTATATTTTATCAATTTGTTATCTAAGACAGTGAATGTATACTTTTTTTATGATTTCAATTTTATCTGCCATTGCAATTTAATCCTTCACTGATTGTTGTTATTATAAAAGTGTTTCTCGGAAAAATGGTACGTACTGGAGCAATTTGGATAACATATTTAGAATTAGGAATATTAAATCTGTACACTTTACATATTTAGTTTGTAGGAAGTTTTTTTTTTTTTTTTTTTTTTTTTTTTTTTTGTCGAGCAATGGTATTTGAAACCCTTCTGTGGTTTCACCTAAAAATTTTCTATTACAGTTAAGTCTATAGCTTTTAGTGAGCACGTAGAAAGAGGATTCAGAGTTTAGTCATATATGCGTTTCTTGCTTTAGAATTTGTATTCAAGTCATATTTTTTTTCCTGTTATTGTTTAACTATTATAAATAACTATTTTAAAAAAAAATTCTACTTCTTTCAGACTTTTTAAATAAAATTAGCATTTTCCGAAAAAATATGTATGCAAATTTTATAGAAAACCCATGATATAATTATTCGTATTTCAAATTCGTGTTTTAGAGATATGACTGTAAAAAAAGTTATTTTACAAATTGTTTTATTCTACAGAAAATGAATATGGAAAAAATGACAGATAGACAAAGAAATTTTTTTTTATCCTGTATACTCTCTTTTCATTTATTACGAAGATACGTATTTTGTTATTTATGACGTGTAAAACAAACTTTACTTAAAAAAAAAGAAAGAAAAAAGGCATGTGTTTCATTCAAATAGAAAATTTTCATAAACACTCTCATAAAGATAAAATAATTGCGCATTTAAACTCTAAATCTGTTGTATATATAAAAAAATTATAATAATACAGTACAAGCACCTGCTTGCTCAATATCGTCTGCGCTCGATTAAACCGCAGAATAAAATAAGGATCAGAGAACTTTGACGCTGGAAGTCAGTCTTTTTAAGCTGACAGAAATATGGCTGACAATTTAGGATAAAACACGGATATTATTAAAATATTTATGGAACTTAAAAGGTATGTCTTATTTAATTTAAATTTTTTATTCCTGTTTGATAGATTACTATCATGAGTTAAATAGTTGTATGTTATATGCAATGAGACTGATCTAGAATTCTTTTCAGAAGCGATATTTTCCGATTCCATGCTGTAAAATATCTTAATCTGCCATCACTAGAAAAAAAAAAGAAAAGAAAAAAAAAGTTGATGCAGAGACTGATTCTAACACAGTATTTATCGTCATTAATATTTTGGAGTTAAATATGATATTCGATTATAATGATATTACGAAACTGTTTCAATTTTGAAATTAACATTATACTGGGAAAATGTCTTTTTACGTATAATATAGCAGTGAATCTTTTGAAAGATTTTTTTTTCATTGCTAATAATATTTTAAATTAGTATTTAAAATCCTAAATCTTCATGCGAATGTTTTCAGATTTAACATTTGCCAAAATTATAAAATAATAGGAATTCCTTATAACATACGGAAAGATTTTTGAGAAATTGTTAAATGCATTTAATTCATCTATTGTAGTTTGTTGTTGTTTAATAGTACAATTATAAATACTAATTATTTAGTGTTTTTCAAACTGATATATTTATTATTTTAATTGTATTTAAGAATTTTTTTCTGTTTGTGATTTTAATCAAACATTTAATTGTAGACATTCAGAATCAGTTACTAAAATTTCTTTGATTGTAAACTCATTTTCTACGTCTTCGATACATTTATTTTATTGGCATTAAAAAAATATATAATATTTAAGCATTGAAATAAAGTATTTTTCATGCCCGATAAAGTTGAAAAGTGTTTATGACTTCGGTTTGTCTGTCCGTCTGTCCGCGCTCTAACTCGCGTAAATATACTCGGATTGACATGGAATTTTTGGATGTTATTGACGTTTACCATAGCAAGGTCCCTATTTGTAATGAAGTTTGTAGCATGTTTAGTTCATTTACAGGGACAGTCAAAATTATTCCATTACATTACGACCTGTGGGAAAAAAATCGTTTCAAATGATTTTTAATGATTTTACACGCTTTCAAACAGAATAAAATTGATATGCATTTATGAAGCGCACTAAAATGTGCATACCGTAGAATATGCGATGCAAAGAATAGCTATTGTTCATTTACAGGGCTAAAAAAGGAATTCCAATACATAATGATATAGGGGTGGAGGGAATTGTTTGCGGCGTACATTATTTATGTTAATCTATTTGATATGTAATGAAATTGATATATGTCGTTGAGTTTTACATACTATGAATTATTTCAAGTATAATACGAAGTGTATATAGCATTTACAGTGACACACAAAATATTTTAGATACTATATTATATCCGAAGTACTGTTCATTAGCGATGATTGTTGGAAATGTATTTTTAATTATGATATGCGCTTTTATGATTCATTACATTTATGCATAGTATATGGTGTATATATATATGCTATAATTCATATACAGGACTATACAAAAGTATTCGTAAGGGTTACTGGGTATTGATTAAAGGTGGTTTTTAAATAAGTTATGCATTTTTACGCTGCACTGTATTTAATTTACTAAGAAATGTTTGTAGAATATAGATAAAATGATATACAGGGTCACGCAAAGAATTGGATACGTTGCCGTCTATATATTATAATTTCTGGAAAAGTGATTTCAGCAGTTTTAAGAGTGTTTTAGTTTGAATTAAATTTTAACTAAATAGAGGCGTGTAATAAAGGTTCTAGGTAAACTACAAGGTTGTACAAAATTATTTAAGTATATTTCCATTTATTAGTATAAATTACTGAAAGAGAATTTCAACCTGTTATGCGTTTCCTTGATTAACTAAATTTTTCCATTATATAGTATATATATATCAATCTATAGACCAAATACAGGACAGTTTAAAAGAATTGGAAAACATATTTGGCTATGGATGGCAACTGCTGAAATCCGTTTTTCAAATGTTTCATGCGTTTTCATGTTTACTTACTTATCTTATTTACGTTATTTCCCCCGATGTCTTGTTAAAACCATCAGGAAGAGTTGGAAAGTGTTTTATAATCTATGCTTAACGCAGGATATATCTTACTCGTTGTTTCTATTTCCCAGATCAGTCTTTTCCTATAAAACATACCATATCTATTTAGCTCATATTCACAAAATACAATATATACGGGAATAAAAAATTTAAATAAATAGGGCTTATCATGTCGTTCCATAAATAACAGTTGTATTAATGTCCGTTAGACTCCATGTTCGTATTTTATAAAGTAATGACAAATCACATTAAAAAGCATACACATTCTTAATATTAAGCTTGAATTCAAGATCAAGCTTAGAACTTAATAAAAAAAGATGTCAGTTGATAAACATTGTTTTTTAAATGGAAAATTAAAAATATTTTAGAAGAATAGGATTCCAAAATAGTGATATCTTGCTAAAAAGTATGGTAAAAAGATGAGATTTTATATTTCAAACAAACTTTACTTTAAAATTATCATAGTGTTTATGACAAGAATCATCACAGTATTAATACTTGGAAATTTTTCCAGAGAGAACCATTCGCCTTGCGTACAATATTTCAAATGAAAATGAAATTTCAAATTAATTGCTTAAAAAGCGCAAAGGCCAACATAGTGAAAAATATACCACGCCGGGACTCGATCCCAGGTCATCAGTATAGCGCACTGACATTCTACTGACCAAACAACATGGAACGATACCCAGCCTGGAAAACTCTCCCTATTATATGTTGGCAAGGCTACAAACGCAGCACAAGATGGAATATTTATCGTGAGCCACCGTCATGGAGCAAACACGAAACTTAATTAAATCCAGCATCGACTGAAACTATATTAATACTTGGAGATTTTTCCATAGATAAGCATTTGCCTTGCATACAGTATTTCAAATGAAAATCAAATTTCAAATTAAAATTGCCTTTTAAGCAATTAATTTGAAATTTGATTTTCATTTGAAATATTGTATGCAAGGCGAATGGTTCTCTCTGGAAAAATTTCCAAGTATTAATATAGTTTCAATCGATACTGGATTTAATTAAGTTTCGTGTTTGCCCCATGTCGGTAGCTCACGATAAATATTCCATCTTGTGCTGGTTTGTAGCCTTGCCAACATGTAATAGTGAGAAAATTTCCAGGCTGGGTATCGTTCCATGTTGTTTGGTCGGTAGAATGTCAGTGCGCTATACTGATGACCTGGGATCGAGTCCCGGCGTGGTATATTTTTCACTATGTTCGCCTTTGCGCCTTTTAAGCAATTAATTTGAAATTTGATTTTCATTTGAAATCATCACAGTGTTTATGACAAGTTCGTCACAAATGACACATATTTCACAAATTGGTCACAGTGTGACTTCAAAGCATTGTCACTTTCGTCACAGGTTCGTGACAAAGTTAATGCCAAAATAGTCACAAATGACACACTTTTCACAAATTTGTTACACCGTGACTTCACAGAGTGGTCACAATGTGACATCACAAATGACCTCTAAAACGGCCATAACGACCTCGCATTCTAGTCACTATGACGTCACATCGACGTCACGTGACGTCACATCGACGGTCACAAAATCGCAGTGTGACTTCACAACGACGTCGCCATGACGTCACCATGCCTTACGGGAAATTATATACCTCAATTATAGGGCTGCACAAAAGTATTCACGTACCATTCTCCTTATTATAGGAAATTTCAGAAGGGAAATTTTCAACTGAAGTATTTGTATTTCTTATGTGAACTAAATTTTGCAGGCATGCAGTTAATAGATGCAAATCTATATATCATATACAGGGCTAATGAAAAATTTCGGATAATTTTCCGATTGTAGACGGGAACAGCTGAAATTGTGTTTTTAAATGCGTTCTGCGTTTCATATGGTTCAATTAGATGTAATATTTTATTTTTTTAAACGGTGCAATTTTCTTATTTTATTCTGAATGTGTTGGAAAGTGTTTCATAATCTATGCTTGACGCATTTTGTTTTCTTTTCTTGTTTTTTTTTTTTAATTTTAGTTCCTCTGGAACTGTTGGCCAGAATTGAAAGATTAATATATCTAAACAAAGCGCAGTTTGTTTGGATTGGACTTTGTTCAAGAATATCAAATCATACAACTACCACGGTGTACGCTGCAGAAGGCAGTGACACCTCCAACTCTAAGTTTAATTGGATCGAATTTAATTATAAAATATTAAATCATTCAACACTGATTTTATGTATATTTAAGGTTATTATCACGAGACCGGAAACGCTGGTGGGTCATTTGGTACGAAAAAAAACAATCAGTAAAAAAATTGATTTCTATAATAATTTATAGCTTGCCACGTTTTGCGTGGGAGATCTGTTCTGCGGCACAGATGATTTTGTTCTGCGAATTCTGGGCGAGTCTGGCTCAAGGCCATAGTATATTTCGCCCTGACTCCTGTTGCGTTTCCGGGGGGGGGGGGGGGGGCAGATCTACACTGTTAAAAATTTTGCAGCATTCTGGCAGGTCATCCGACCGTTTTTTGAAAAAACGGTTTCATAACCATAATTTAACTATATTCTGACCATAAAATGGCCAATAATATGGTCAGAATAAAGTTAAATTACTGTGACTCTGACCGTTTTCGGAAAATAATGGTCAAATGACCTGCCAGAATGCTGCAAATTTTTAACAGTGTAGCTGAAATTTGTATCAACTTTCTTAACCCGTCGCGTGTGGATCTTTTTGCCGCCCATATAAATTAACTTTTCCTAATTCATATCCCTTTGCACATCCAATGGAGAAGTACCATGTGTCTGATTTGAAATATTTCTCCACCCCCATAGTGAAGTAACAAGTCGTCTCTGTTTTTCCCTCAGATACATTTTTACAAACAAAGTTGAAATTGGTTGAAAAGTCTGCGCAACGATCACTAATATAAGTTAATTTTGACTTTTCCCCGTTATTTTCACATTTCATGAATAAAATGTATAATTAAAGTAAACTACAAATTTATCACTCCATTGAAATGTATTACCCGAATATTAAGTGAAAAATGTTTCTTATTTTACATTTTCTGTATGTAGGTGGCCGGCGGCAAAAAGACCAAGCGCGACTAATACCGTTCTGAAAAAAGGCTCTCAAGTTCAAAAAAAAAAAAAAAAAAAACCCTTAACAAAATTTAGAGGAAGGGCCATCCTGCACTACAGACTTCGTCTGCTCTTCTGATCAGCCGTCAATCTTAGGTGGAGAATATTGTATAGCTCTCGTGGTTCTTTGAATATGAGTCTTGTGTTAATTTTCTGTATAACTATTGCTACTCAGAGAACTGAATTCATTTTTTTATTTTAATTTAATTCGATCTATCCTCTTTTCACTTAATATATTAATAATTAAAATATAAAACTTTCTCTATGTATCATAGCCAGAGCATAAAGTGTTAAAAACGCATTGCAAAAACCATTTAAATTGCAAAAATAGTTTACTACCAGAAACAAATAGATACGACTACTTTGATAAATTTAAGTCATCAATTAAGTTAAAAATTGATTCATCAATATATCTAATCTCTGTTTTATTATCGTTCACGTAAAAGTCATATCAGTAAATGACTTTAAATCTCTCTATTCTAAAAAAAAGTAACTACCGATGTCACCGCCGCCGCCGGTTGGAATTTTTTGTGACCGGGGGTCTTTCTTCGTTAATATTAAGCAAAATATTCCATACACAAATATGAAAATAGGTGGAATCATAGAGAAATGTTTGATAAACACGCTGATGGAGACAGTTTTCAAATCGAAGAAATATTTAAAGAGATATTTAATGCTAAACTTGGACAAAATCGTTCCATTAAAAAAGTTTTATAGGAGCAAAAACTGTACATCGGAATTTAATCATTTTTATATCATTTTATGCGTCAGAATTTCCCGGTGTGCAGACAGCACTCAGTTTATTAATTTGACTCATATTTTGAGGTTTTATTTCTATTTTAAATTCAAATTTTCAGCATTTCGAGAGATATTTTTTTTACACATTTTTGAAAATGGTATTAATTTAAACTGTTGCCAACTGTATAAACAGCGCAAATAATAATATTTGCTTCAAATTAAAAATTTATTTTACACGTGACTATTATAAACAAGAAAATATAAAAAGCAGGAACTCATTGAGAATTATCATAAAAACCATATTACACATGAATTTTAAAAGTGAAAGAATGTTGTAAAATAATAAATTCATTAACATACGTTAGAAGTCTTAAATAGGAGAAATTACGTCACATTTACGTCACATTACACATTGCAAAAAATGAACAAAAAATAATATTGCAAAACAGTTTAAATTTAAAAATTTCGCGAGACATTTATGTAATATTTTAAGATGATATTTTCAACTATTTTTATTAGGATAGCGCAAATAATATTTCATTTCTAACAAAATTATTTTCACGTGAATAGTAAAAGGAGAAAGAAAAGTTTAGTGAAAATTACGTCAGATTAAAAACGATACATTTAAAGTGTCATAAAAAAAAAAAAAAAAAAACTTTCTTTTCCCTTTGCTAAAAAATACCGGGAGGCAAAGACTTTATTTAATCCAGTTTATATTAGCTTATTTTGAAATGTCAACTGATTTTATTTAATGAAAGACGGAAACAGCCATTGTATCATTTAACAGCCGCTGATTTGGGTTTAAAATTCCCCAATCAAAGAGAAAGGAATAGAAACCCGTTTATAGGGAGATCGCCACTGTTTTTAAACTTATAATTCAATCTTCCGAAATATTTTTTAAGCCGATCAAATTAACGTGCTTTTAGAGTCTGCGGTTTCTGAACGGGGGTTGACGAGCGTAGCTCGTAGGGGGCAGCGCCCCCTAGTGTTATAAAAAGTATCTGTAAGTCAACTTTCAGATTTAATTATCAACCCATTTTCGAAGAACGATAAATATTTCAAATATGATTTTTAATGTGCAAATTGCTGAACTGACATTTGCAGTCTCAGCATTGCTTCTTATTTACCCTACACTTTTATTTTATTTCATTTACAATATCGTTAAATATACTATTTTTTTGTTATTGGACATAATACATAGAAATAACAGATTAGTGTCACAGAATGTTTTGTGAGGATTAGAAGAAATCATTTTAATTTAAGGGGGGGGGGGGGGAAGATCACTTCCAACAACTCGATATTGATTGACTTAACACAATATTTAAATAATCTTGGAGTTGTAAATATTTCTTCAAATAATTTTTAAAAATTTGTAAATTATGAGAATCTTCGTTTACGTATTCATGTAAATACTTTTACTGAAAAATAATTAGAAATTAGCATAAGTAAGGGTAAGTACCAATTAAGGATTTTCAAAAAGGTGATTTGACATAAATGTATTGCGCGCAGAATTATTTAAAATATATTCGATATATCCAGTTAATATTACATATTCGCAAAATATAATAATAAAATTCGTTACATATCGTACTTTAATTTCAGCCAAAAATAATAATCAATTTTGCAGATGAAATATTTTTTTAAGCCATTAAACCAAAAATACAAAATTTATGATAAAATCAAAACTCATCAAAAATTGTGATTATGAATGAAATGACAATAATACAGTTTCCCCCAACACTCTTAACATCGATACTAAAAACATAGAATATACAAGCTGCTATGTATTAAATATAGTGCCTTGTACTATATTACGAGATTTAATATGGAAGAAAAAAAGAAAAACATGGATATCGATAAAAATAATTAAAAATCTTATATATTGAATTACGTTATCAAGAGTACAGAGTTCAATTATAGAAGCAAAATAGTTGATTTCTGTGAGAAAAAAAGCTAAAAGCTGAAAATTGTTTTCTCCTGTACTCAAACGACTAATGTGACCAAAAGAATAGTTTCAAGATGAAAAAAGAATAATACTAAATTCAATGAAATGGAAAAGCAATACAACCTTTTAAATATTTATTAAATAGCAATGAAAAATAGTAATATTACACAACATACCTAATGTAATCCCAGTTTTATTTAATCCAAATAAACTCCTCTACATGGTATCCAAAAACCGATAAGTTTAAGGTTATTTTTGCAGTTAAGTTAACACAGATATTAATATATATATATATGTACTTACTTAAAAATAGGTAAATGTTATAAAACTATATGAAATACAATGTGATACAAAATATTAAGTTTTTACGTTACTTAACTTTAGAAATATGATCTACAGAATGACAAAAATGTCTGTTTTGATTTAAAAAAAAAGACTTTTACTTTCAAGTTTACCTCGATTTGTGTAGGTATTGCTTCACAATTTTACCATAAAACCGGTTCTTATTAGAGTGTTGTCATATTTTTTTTCTTTTTAAAGTTTTATGACGTGTCATTCTTTAATAATAGATAAAAAATATTACTTTCTTCAAAAGATTTAAAGTGACACCCCCCCCACCCCTTAAATTATTCTTTTTATTAATAAAAAAATTGTTTTTTAAGTTCCGAAATGTAAAAATTGATAATAGAGATTCAAATATGAAAGCTATTGTATACTTTTATTGTATTTACTGAAGCTAAGATTTAGACAAAAACGTTTCTTTAAAGAAAGCACTATTAATTTACTCCTTTCTCAATACGATTACTCAAAACTACAGATCACAGTAAAGGTGATCTTTTACTCTGGTGGTAATTTTTAATGGGGAAGATTGTTTATGCGCCTTCAGTTCTAAATAATTTTTCTTTTGGTCCTGTCTTAACGTGAAATGTAACTATTAAAAAAAAAAAAAACATTAATGAATGATATTTAAAAATATATGTGTACTATAAATATTTAAGATGGTTATTTATGTATTATGAAATAATATTTTTAAAGAGCGGAATTAACTGTCTGTTTCAATAAAATATAACTTAATTTTGTATATGGATGTTTATATCAGAGTATATTGCTAAACTTAAAGATAGTTTAATTTGCAAAATAGCATATATAAAATTACCTAACTTTTTTTTTTTTTTACTGAATTCTTTGTATCTACATAATGGGTATTATTCAAAGAATCAGTTTTCAATATTTAGATATATGACAAAGTTATATGCCGATATTTGTTATAAATATTTTCAATTCATCATAATTTCAAAGTAAAGTATCTGCGGTAAAGTGTCTAGTCATTTAACCGTTTTTGTGACACTTAGTTGACCGTATTATGAAGCGTTTCATTGTCCCAGGATAATTTAAAACAACGTAATGAAAGGCGTATGCATTAATGAGGAGCAGATATAAATAGCTTACTGAAAAATATGGTTTGCTTTTCATTTATTATTCGGTTACAGATAACATAAAATAACTCGATTACATTAAAATAGTTGGTGAAAGCGCATTTTCAGAATTTTGGATTGCGTTAAGGTTTGCCTGAAGTTTAACAAAATTTTTGCTTAGTGAGTATAAATTCTATTGCACCTATACTGGGCTAAATAAAAGAACTCTACACACTGAACATATTACTGACTAAGGCAGCAAATTAGCTAAGGGTACTTTTCAATTGTGTTACTTAAAATTCTAGTTCTTATGAACAGAATATCTACGCTAATGAAAGTTATAGAGAAAAATTAAGTCATTTTTAGAAGTAAGGTTAGTTCGGGCAACTGGCCATGATTTTACAATGTGACTCTGGAGCTTCTGACAATTCAGCTTCAAAAAGCTAATGTTCTTTTGAATTAAAATCTGAACTTATGTAAATATGTTCAGTTAGGTTCCCTCTATCAGACGGTAATTATTTAAAATTACATTTTAATCTCTAAAAAAAAAAAAAAAATGTATATTTAATTTTTCTTTCCTCGTTGGTCCAGTTGCCCCATAAAAATGAGGCAACTGGACCAGGGAGATCTATGTCCCATTTGTGTTTGTCTTTTTTAATATAGGGTATCAGTTCCTGTTTGAAAAAGTGTAAATAACTTTAAAAAATTAAACAAGACAGATTATGTAAATTATATATAAACCAAAGAGCGTTGTAAGGGAAACCTTTGCTGTCAAGGTGTCTAAGAAAACACGAAATGTGAAATTATTGTATTTATTTATACAAAAAACATAAGAATTAAGTAAGTACTTTTGTACTTTAGTATAAGTAATAAGTAAAAAATTACATTGGTATTTTATGAAAAAAAAGAACAACAACAACAAAAAAAAATCTATAAAGAAATGGGTACGTAAGTAAGAATCTGATTCTCTTTTTCATTTAATTCAATAAATGTTCCATAAGTTCGATAAATCTGTGGAGAATGTAACCTTGTTTTTATATCGAACGTAACATTTTTTTTTGTTGTTTCTATAATAAAAATCGAAATTTTTTCTAAAATTTCAAGGTTTGGCTATCTCACTTAATAAATTTGGTTTCATACCCACCAACATGCTTTTTTAAAATCTTATTATGTAATTTTAATAAGTTATATAAATTTCTTTATTGTAATGGAAAAACAATTGAGAAATTAATTTTTCGTAGTAAGAAAAACTCCAAAAAATTATTTATAAATTCTGGGGTAATTGGATCCCACAGGGTCCCGTTACCCCTGACACATATCCCAGTTACCCCATTTTTGAAAAAAAAATGGGGTAACTGGAACACCGGTCTTACATTTGAAACATGAAGGAAATAGGGGCATATATCTAACATTATTAATGTATATATATTTCTAATCTTAAAAAAGAATGATTGTTTGATAAAAGTACTTACCATATTTTAATAAAAAGCCGAAAAAGTTCGATCAAATTGCCGTTGTTTTTTAAAAAAGAAACCTAAGTTTTCGGACACCTATCACAGGAAAGACAGAGCTATGATTGGGTTGGCACACGTTTTTTTTAAGAAGTAGAGATGTGGAGGCAATATTTACAAAAGATAAAACATAAAAAAAAAATCAACGGTTTTTTATTAAATAGCCAATGGCGCAGTTACCTCGTGGGTTCAGTTACCCCAACTAACCTTAATTATCCATACCTCTCAGACACTTCTTCAGACGATAATTAACTTTTTTTTTGTCATATTGTCTGTTTCCATTGTATGTAGTTTTCTTTTATTTGTTAATTATTATTATTATGATTATTGTTATTACTCTAGTTGTTGTTCTTTTTTTACTAATATTTGGTAATTATTATAAATTATCATGTTTTGAACCAGGCAGCTATAATGAGAATCTTACAGTTTTTTGGAGAGACTAACGCATAAATGTAAAAACTGTACAATCAAGAAAAACCAAAAAAGAAAAAATCTTTTTAAAACTGCTGTCTAAAGGACGGATAAAGAAAAATGGGTTTCAGCCGTCCATAGAAAAACACTTCATCAGACTTACAGCTCGGATTTCCCTTTCCCTTTCTCCTTTTCCCCTTTTCATACAGAATTATAACAAATTGAGTAATAGCAATTAGTGGGATGTAATTAAATTCTTATACAGGACAACGCAAAGAATAAGATACATTGTCATTTATGGTTTGCAATTTATGAAAATGTGTTTTAATTTATGTTACACGTTTTGTACCTAAATTAAATTTTAACTTAATGGGTATTGTATACGAAACCCTTTACTAACGAAGTCGAGCGATTACCATGTTTTGGCAAAAACTGATAAAAGTGAATTTTCTAACTGAACTAAATTTTAGTCTGTTATGTAGTATAGATGCAAATCAATAAATAATATACAGGGTTGCATAAAATAATTCGACTACTTTTTTGACTATAGAAGTTAATTGCTAAAATTGAATTTATAAATGTGTTATATGTTTTCTTATCTGCTTATTTAGAAATATTTTATCACCTTATTTAAAAGTAATATCACTTTACAGTTTTCAGGAATTGTTGGAAAATGTTTTGTAACCTATGCTTGACGCATGATTTTTCGCTTTGTTATCAAACGTAATATATTTCTATGAAAATCTGTAACTGACTCCCTAAAAATTGGCATAAAAATTGCCCGAAAAATTGTACGGAAACTGAATTTAATTCAAGTAACAATAATAAAAAAATATTTTGTATTACACATAGTTCCTTTTGACTGTCACAAAAGATAATTAATTTTTTAATGAATTTCATATCATGAACTTTCCACAGCAATTAAAAAACATTTCTAAATCTATCAATAATTTTAATTAAAGGATATTTAGATTTAAACGTCATTTAAACAGATCAAATAGTACCAGTTATAAATGATAGCAGGATTATTTTAGATTGTAATCATACAACGTTTAGACTATTTTGACGTTTATCGGATACATTTAGAAAGAAATGCTCTATTCAAATTTTAAATGTATGCTCTGCCAGTGTATACTTTCAAATTTAATTTTATTGCAAATCTATAGATTAAATATAATTATTTTGGGTATAAAATACATTTTTGTTTATTTAGTGACTTACGTAAGAAAAAAAGTAGAATGGATATAAAATTAAATAGTGTCTCCTTAGATTAATATTGATTAATCGAAGAAGAGCTTTTTCTGGGAATTTCACAAACTACCGTATAAACTTTTAATTAACTGTATCTTCTACAAACGCATTTAAAATAAAATACTGTATTTTATCGAAATTTCTTAATTATAGAAGATAGTTAAAATAATTTAAAAATCATGAAGCTGATTATTAACGTTACAAAAATGCTAGAGATATCAGTTGAAGATCGTTGAAAATAAATGTAAGTACTGTAAAATTTGATTCGCTGAATTAATAACTTGGTACCCTATGATCGGGATGTAATTAGAACGTTGGTTACTCATTAAAATTTACCTTTTATCATCCCAAAATGGGAATAGTTTTCTTAGCTATTTGGAATTAACAAATAACATAAATATGTTTCTTCAACATAGATAATAAGTAGTATGGAATAAATAGTTTGCCTTATTTATTCCAGCATTCACTATTTAAGGCTTAAATTACTATGCAGACTAGTAGTGATTATTAAATAGCTGGAAAGCGGTGTTGCCGCATCTATAGATAGTATTAAAAAAATGGGCAACGTTAAAGTAGCACAAATTGTAAATATGTGTGTAGAAACTGATGCAGACTGCTGTTTTAGAGATTCTAAAGTGACCTCCGAAAATTCCACGTGCAAAATGACGGTGAGTGTTGAAAAACAACAGCGGAGTCAACCTTTCCCGCGTACCAAAGGAGGACATCAAGAAGAGCTTTGCCATTTTCGAAATGCTTAAGCAGAAAGAAGAAAAATACGTAGAGAAGGGAATAGATTGATTTAAAGAAATAAGAGCCGGACTTTAGAAAAGTTGGGTGCTCTAGATGTATCATTAATCAAACTGTTAATATTCTTCCCTATATAATAAGTATCCTAAAATCTAGATCGTAAATGGATGAGCATTTCTGAATTATAAAAACTTTAGAAAAGTTAAAATTGTTATTGCTAGACAAACAATAATTAGCAAATAGCGGAGCGTTTAATGTCACAATTTTTAACATTCATTTTGTGCCCCGCCCCAAGCGGACTTTAAAAGATCGCTTCGTTTAACAAACATACATTGTATCACATCATATACTATATGGCCATTAATGACCGGACAATTTCAATTTTAGACGTTTTGTCGAATATTCAGAAATATCCTAGTAAGATTCTTCTGGAATTTCAGCATTATAAAGAATATGTTTGGCCTCAAATTTATAAACGTCGATTTGATAAGGAGAACAATTAGGGGGCCAACAAAAAATCAAAGAAAAATAATAATATTTGGTATCACCCTGTACATAAAAATGCACGAAATGATCTGTTGCTGCAGAATACGAATATGTTTATATTGTGCAACATGTTTACTGATTTTTGTAAGAATAGCATGTATATTCATGGATATATAGCGATTTTTGTTTAAGTTAAAAAAAATCATCTATGTTTTTAGCTTATATCAAGCAGAGTGATCAACCAAATTTAACGCCAGCCTCAGAAATACTGGCGAAATGTAGTAGAATCCATATAGGCAATCGGAATTTTTTATGCAATATGAGCTGTTGTAGAAATAATTTTTATATGCGCATGCGCGAACGATAACAAAGTTTTTTTTTTTTTTTACATAATTTAATAGACAGCTCTATGGAGCAACTCATAAAAAAAGGCGAGTCAAATATTGTAAAAATTCAGAAATATCGTGGATGGAGTGAGTTGATTTTTAGTTTCTCTCTAATAGCAGCTGAATGATAAGGGAATTTCCACAAATTGTCATTTTCTGACTTTCAAAAAAAAGTTAGTATTTAATGAATATCAATGATTAGATTTGGAACAAATGCTTCGATTTTTATGCTTCTTTTTATCATGGAATAGGCTCGTTCTGGTGGTTATCTAAGAAGAAATAAAGAATCAATAAACAATGAAAATAAAAAAAACTATAATTAAAATTGACATTTTTTTGAAAATCCGATATCATTGAACTGCTTTTAGAGAGAAACTAAAATCAGCTCACTCTATCGACGATATCTTTCTGAATTTTCACTATATTTGACTGTATTTTTTTATGAGTTGCTCCATAGTGTCGACTATCAAATTATATATATAAAAAATGTTTGTTATCTTTCGCGCATGCGCAGATAAGAATTGTTTTATACAACTACTTATATTTCATAAATTATTTAATATATTTATATTCCAATTGCACTATATTGTTTCAATTGCATTTTGATAATATTTCCGAAGCTGACGTTAAATTTGGTAAAATCCCTGCGTGATATAAGCTAAAAACATGCTACATTTTTGGAACATTTTTAAAATTTCCTATTATCTCCAAGAATACATTATATGGCCAAAGGTGACGGGCCACTTACGATTTTTGACGTTTTGTTAAATATCTAAAAACTACATGAGGGATTATCCTGAAACTTCAAATGTGTAAACAGAATAGTATAAGTCATACATTTCCGATTTTTGTTCCGAAACTCCATTGGGGACAGTCAACAAATTGAAAAATAACGAATATCTTTTGGATAACTCTGTAAAAACTAATGTAGCAAAAGCTTTAAAAATATAGATTATGATTAAGTGCCTTATCGTAATAAACTATGTTCATTTTTATGAGGATAGCATGTAAACTCCTAGAGAAATTAAAGTTTATATAAAAAGAGTCCCAAATTTTGCCAAGTTTTTTGCTTACAAATTGTAGATTTCTTAATATAAAAAAAAAGTTCTTTTCAGAAAATATGACAAACAACATTGTACACAATATCATTTAATCAGAATTACAAAATAACAAAAATTGTAGGAAAATAAGCGCGTTTACTAAATAATGATTCTCTGCGCACACCCGAATGTAACCAAAATATAATTTGCATAATGTGTTAGCGAAATGTGTAAAGCAACTTTTGTGAAAGTCTCAAAAACGTAGTCTGAAAAATCTGAAAATTATCGTTGACAGAATAAGCTCAAAATCCGCTAATCCCAAAAGAAAGCAAAAAAGATGAGGGGTTGTATCCAAATACAGTAGGGCGTGCAATATTGAGTATGCTGTATTGTCACTAATCAATGGATATATGGATACAGCCCTTCATCTTTTTTGCTTCATTTTGGTAACAACGGATTTTGAGCTTATTCTATCAACGATAATTTTCAGAATTTTCAAGCTATACTTTTGAGACTTTTACAAAAGTTGCTCTATACATTTAGCTAACTTATTATGCACATTATATTTTGATTGGATGCGGGCATGCGCAGTGAAACGTTATTTAGTAAACCTGCTCATTTTTCATAAAATTTGTACTATATTTTAATTCTGACTGCAGGTATTATGTACAATGCTGTTTGTCATACTTTTTGAAAAGAACTTTTTTTTATATTAAGAACTCTGCAAATTATAAGGAAAAATTATGGCAAAATTTGAGAACGCTTTTATGAAAATGTGAATTTCTCTTCCAATATGTATGCTATCCTCATAAAAATGAACACACATTATTAAAATAAACCACTTAATCGTAATCTATAGTTTGAACGCTTTTGCTACATTAGTTTTGACAGGGTTATCCAAAAGATATTCGTTATTTTTTAATTTGTTGATGGTCCCTTATGGGGTTTCGGGGAAACATCTTCGCGTAAATATATGACCAATACTATACTGTTTACACACCTGGAGTTTCAGGTTAATTTCTCATGTATGTTTCTAGATATTTAACAAAACATCTAAAATCGCAAGTGGCCGGTCACATAGTGTATACGTGCTATTCTTACAAAAATCAGTAAACTTGTTGTTCAATATCCACAAATTTGTATTCTGCAGTATAGATCATTTCGTGCATTTTAGTTTACAGGGTGATCCCAGGTATTTTTCTTTTATTTATTTTTTGTCCCCCCCTCCCCCTAACACGAATTGTCCTCTTTATCAAATAGAATTTGAGGTCAAAGCTGTTCCTTTAATTCCTGAAATTCCAGAAGAATCTGAGAAGTATATTTCAAAATATTCGACAAAAGGTCCGAAATTGAAAGTATCTTGTCATTAATGGTCATATTGTGTATATTAAATGCCCACTGAACGTAAGTATTAAAAGTAGCCAACCTCTGATCAGTAGGATGACATGAATTGCGATGTGGGGCAAAGAAACTGCGAAAAGTTTACGATAAACAGCCGTGTGAATTTACCTACACTGTAAAAAAAACCCACTGTAAATTTGCCAGAACAAACTCCTCGATCACAATGAATGTGCTATATCTTTCTTTGGTTTCCTGACTATATTAACATGGAAAATACAGTAGTTGCCTAAAATTAACAGCACAATGTGCTGGCAATATGGACGCATTTTTTTTTTTTTTTTTTTTTTTTTTTTTTTTTTTTTTTACAGCACAAACTGTTGGCGTCCAAATTGCCAGCACATTGTACTGTTAATTTTATGCATCTACTGTATTTTCCATGTTAATATAGTCAGGAAACCAAAGAAAGATACAGCACATTCACTGTGATCGAGTTTGTGCGCGAGATGAACAGTACTTTGTACTGTAAAAATTTCGTTTTTTTTTTTACAGTGTATAGATAGTTGCACGATTCGGATGTAACAACAATTCTTAGAAATATATGATTTTTTTTAATTGAGAATTTTATTTTTAGCAGGATAATGGCGCAAAACTGTGTGCAATGCAACCAGGGATATAAGTACAAAGTTTCACGGTTTCTATTAATATGGCGAATAGCTATTAGATTTCACACGAATAGTTGCATAATATCATGAATGATCTCTGCTGTAATTCTTATCAGAATATGGTTTAAACAGTGATCGGCAAAAGCTTCGCTTCTACTACAGTTATAACATTCATTGTAAGAACACCGCATAATTAATTTGTCATTAAAAAAAATTTAATTGTGCATTTTCGAGTAATTACATCGAGTCATAGTCTAAAATTTTCGAATGCTGCTACGTTTTCGGTTACATTTTCATTGCCAGTATTTAATTTTTTTTTTTTGTTTATAAACGATAATCCTATTACATGGTGTCTGATCATACAACCCTTTTTATAATGTTTCCAAAAAACAGTTAGTGTTATCGATTCCCACATTAATGTTCTGTTCTTATACACGAAATTCCTTTACTTTCTGAATTTTAAACATACAATTTTATATTTCAAGGAACAGTAATAGTCTTACAATTTTATTTCGTTATAATTTTGTATTTCTTTAAAAAATGAATGGATTCCGATAAAGACACGTATCTGTTCATATTTCGACATACAGGTTGGACAAAATAAAACTGGCCCGGAAAATATTTATAAGACTGTCGCGAAATTGACATTAATGAACATGAGAACTGGTCATCATAGATAAGGCTGGGAAAGGCTACTGCCGACGCCGATGTAGCGCTGTCCTCGATTTATCAAACTGTGAGACACACGTAGCTGCTCTGCCTGACGGATAGCAGCAATAGCGTTTTCAGTGTTCTGTTATAGCTCTTACCGTGTGTGAGGATAATTTGAGCAGATCTCACCTTTCAATTTGTCCCACATTTAAAAATAACAGGGGGAGAGATCGGACAATCAAGGTGGCCAAGCGATTTCACTACCTCTGCTGTCTGTCTTCTCCACACCGATCACCACATGAATCGTAACAAGGTTGACAAGCAATGTGTGGTGTTGCTCCGACTTGCTGAAAATATACATGCAGTCATTGTGCTTCTGTGAGCTGATACACAAACGGATTAAACAGATTATGGAAATACTAGTCAGCATTACCAGTTTGGTAAATGAATCGTATTATGATTCAGAAACCAGACAATGCGCGTCAAAAAACAATTTGCAACGACTCTTTAAAGTACTGATGGAGATTTTCTGATTGCTGTGAGTTCACATCCCTGGCATGCTACACCAGCCTTTATCTGAAGAAATATATAACTGAAGACGCAAAAGTTCTTGTTTCTCTCAGAAACAACCGACAAAACTTAATACGCGAAAGTTTACCAGGAGACATTAACTCATACACAACATTAAATTTGCTAGGATACAGACGCAAGTCTTTTCTGATAATGTTTTGATACTACGATCTCTTAAATGCCACTTGCACAGATAAAAGGCGTTGGGATTTTTTCGGAATTTCTTCTAGGCTTTACTGCCCTCGAGCAAAGTTTTCTGATGTTGTAACTCTTTTCATATAGGTACGGTTTTTATTCGCTACAAAGCCCGTTTCGCGACATTTTGCTACTAAGTTTTGCATTGCTGACTTTGCTGGAGATTTTGACAAACGAAAAAAAAAAATCTTAAAATATTTCGCAAACAGGTCCGCACACACATTTTCCACGAATTTTGCTTCGCGTGACACTCGACAGTGAACTTGCGCTCTTTTATCATGAGCACAATTTTGTATTTCATCTGATCCTTAAACACGCGTGCACCACTCACTCTGTGAAACGAATGATACAGCAAAGAATTTGGAACAGAGCCTGCGGGAGATGAGCATTCGCTGACATGTGATAGTAACAGGTTGTTGCATCAACGTCACCGTTTCCAGCATTTTCAGTTATGAGCCTGTTCATTATCAAGGGTCAATTTCGCGTCTGTCTTATAAATATTTCCCAGGCAGTTTTATTTTACCTACACTGTATAACACATGTTAATTGCTTTTCTTCTTCTTCTTTTGTTTTTTAGGTAGATTTCGTATGGAATACTACCTATTACATCCCCCACGTTGGAATTTCGGAAAATTGTTTGCAGATATACCCTTAGAACCCAAAACCACCCTCAGTCAAATACTTTATCTATCTATCTATTTAGCTATCTATCTGTATGTATATACATATATCACTTTGTTCTGGACACGATAACTTCCCCAATTCTGCACAAATATCTTCCAAACTGATACATACAATCAAGGGGCATAAAATCTCGGTCAAGTTCGTTAACGGGCAAAATCGGACCAAGGGGAAGGAAATAGGGAAGGGTTTTGTGAAAACCGAAAAAACCCCATAACTTCTTAATTTTTGTACATATCAAACCAGTTTAAAGTTTTTATCACTGCTAAAAATAGTGCCAAAATTTTATGTATCACAGATTTTTGATAAAATTAAAAATGGGCTAAAGGGCTGAAGAAAATAGGGTTTTTGGGAGAAAAACATTCATAACATTGTCAAATCTCAATATATCAAATCCAATTAAATTTATTATAAATCTTCTTAATATTATCTAAAACCTTTTTATTGACAAGTTTTTGATCTGACAAATTCGTACCGCAAAAAATATTAATAACGAAAACAAAAAGGTGGAGTTAAAGGACAAAAAAATCATAACTTCGATAATTCACAAGATATAAAATCCGCATGAATTTATTATATATCTTCTTAATATTATCTACAATATTTACATTGACAAGTTTTTAATAGGACCAATTCTTACAGTAAAAACAAATTAACAATACATAGCGGATGAAAAAAAAAATCATCCTATTAAGGGTGTATTCAAATCGAAAATGCCTATTTTCTGACTCATTTTTAAATTCCTTTTTGCTCTCAAAAGCATCCAATTGGTAGATTATCTTATTCAGAAACTATATAATGTACCGTAATGATCGATTTTTTGATAGAGGCAAAATATATTTTAAAAAATGATGTCAAAGTGGGCATTTTGAACCAAATTTCCCGAAGTGATTATGTTAGAAACGAAAAATATTGTCCTACTGAGAAAATAATTGTTTATAAATCATGTTTAAATTAAATGGACGAAAAATAAAAACACAGGTCGCTTATAAATTTCTTCAATAATCACGTCAGTAAGTTTCATGTGTTTTCTATTAAAAATGGATCTGAAAGTGTGCCAGAAAATTTCGAGTTGTTGAGCATGGAAAAGTGTTTTTTTAATACCACCTTAACATGATTCTGATAAAAACAGCTCTTTCTGAAAAATGAAATAAAAACTCGTCAAAAGCGGCCAGATAAAATTGTTAAAGTGGGTTTATCTCTAATCATGATTTAGTTTATGGTGGCGAAATTAGTATACTTAACTTCGAAATCTATCTCCGCCTGTAGGCCGGGCTGACTGGGATTTTTCCAACATAGTTTATAAATGCAATGCTGCATGATTTCAATTCAAGTTGTTCGTTTACCTCTTATACATTAGCTCTATTTTTTTTAGAAATTTCTTTAAATAGTATTTAGGGAAAAACATTAAATGTCATTTTAAATGTGTTTCATTTATAATTATATAATTGTAAAATATTTATACTTAATTTATAACATTATTTGAGTGACTGATATTTTAATTTATTTTTTTCTGTAATCTGATAATGATTATGCTGAAGTAATACCTATTATATAATCTACAAGTAGTTTTTTTCTGCCACAGCTTTTCGGAAATGTTTCCAAGAAAATTTGATAGTGTATTAATTAAATGATTAATAAGTTTATATATGGCGCTGGACGATCAGTACGATTGTCGAGTGAAAAAACTCGTTACCTTGGCAACCGAGCACTGAAGTAAGAGCGTGACGTCAGCCTTTACAGGTACAATCTCTAAAAACAAAACATTCCGAATTCGAACGGTGGAAATGAAGTACGCTAAGGCGTTTATTCTTTGAGTCTAATATTTTATTATTCGATGTGAAGTAAGAAAGTTATTCATCTGTATTCGTTTACTATGTATAATTCATCGTTGTTAAATAACCCAAAACAGTCTGGATTCGAATGTTGATAGTGAACGAACGTGCATTCTTTTACTCGTTTGATTCGACTAATTAATTATTCGGCGTGATGTTAGATATTTACCTGTATTCCTTTACCGCAAGTCTAGTCAAGAATAAGTCAACATTCAAAGGTGTTTAATTCAACTCACCCACGTTGGTCGATGTTATGGCCATTTTATTCTTCGTAACTATAATTCTCATCTTTCAGACCAGTACACTATGTTGTATTGAAATTCTTATTCAAATTGAAAATATTCTTCGATGTTCAGTGTCATCTGTATAATAAAAAATGTGTGTTTATACTGCTGCCATTCTTTTGTCAGTGCCTGCCTGAATTTCTTGGAACATGGGGTAAGTAACGCAAATTTAACCTTCATTCTAAATTCTAATAATGACAACTCGCAGTTTTTGTTTTAAAATCGAATCGTGAATTGAATTTTGTTTAGTCATATTCTTTTGTCAGATTATTCATATTTCTTTTCCCTAATTTAAATTCGAGTTATTCAAAATTAATCCTTAAATATTCTATCCAGGCGCAGTATAATATAAATAGAAAAAAAAAAACGTTGATAGCGCCAGAACTTTAAATTTTGAAGCATACTAGTTTTGTTAGAATACAGCATACCGTCTTCAATGTCACATTTAAAGCATACTAGTTTCGGTAGCATTGTCACTGAGGCACTGAGGAAGGTACGCTTAATGCTACCGAAACTTGTATGCATCAAAATTTATGTTATGGCTTTATCAACGGTGTTTTTCCACTTATATAATGTATTAGCAGTTTATATACTGACGGTACTTATAAGTACCATTAAAATAACTTGTTATAAATTTTGTTTAATACATAGATTAACAGAAATACAGTTTAGAATCAGGTAGAGATGCATTACTTTTTCTTGTTCCGAAAGCATTATTGGTTACACAAAACAAAATTATTTTTAAAAGGATGATTTCTTTTGCCTTTGCATCATTTTAGCTTTCTTGGCGTTGATGTGAAGGAGATTTTTCATTTTGGAAATATTTCAATATTTTCATCGTAAGAACATTATATTTGCACATATTCTACACATTCTACAAAATACTAAGAAAAATATTTAAAATAAATATTTGAGTTGGGTTATAAATATTGCACAAAATCCCTATTAATTGAAATTTAATTATTCCTCCTAAATCCTTCATTCATTCTAAAATCCTGCTAAAATTTATTAAATGATTATGTAAATCTTCTAATGTAGTTTCAAAAACTCACGAAAAATGCTTTAGAAGATAAAATTTTCATTAATTGATAATTCAGTACATAAAGGGTTAATTAGTTTTCTCAACCGGGAATATGTATTTTTTGTACGCTATCAATTCCGAAGTTAAAATTTTCATGTTCAACAAACATGTTTCATAGGCAAACATAATAAATTAACAGAGTCATAACATTAAAACTAAAATAAATTTGTTAATAATTTATTTTTTTTAATAATTTAATTAACTCTTGCATGTAAAAATTCAGTTATTAAGATGAAAATGATTAATTGAGAATTCATAACATCCTGAAATCGATATTCCAGTTTGAGAAATCTGATTGATGAACTATAAAATCTACTCTGATAAGCAACCGAGAAACAGTGACAGCAAAGAAACTTTATTCTTATAAATACCCCTTTCAATCTAAAAAATATATTGTTTTTAGTTCATTTTATTTCTGAGGTTTCAAAAGATAAAGAACGCTTTTAGGAATTATGGGCAACTCGAAGAGGTAATTGTATATTTTTGCACGTAGTTATTTTATATTTTTATAGATTAAGATATATATATATATATATATATATATATATATATATATATATATATATATAATATACACTGCTCAAAAAAATTAAAGGAGCAAACAAAAACGTGAAGAGAACAGTTCAAGACAGCCATGTATGGGCATAAAATAGATAGCACACATGCATCAATGCGCAATACAGAAAAAAATGCAATAAAATTGTAAGGGAGCTTTTATTCTTTGAAAAGATGAAAAGATGGTTTAGGGAAACAATTTGGTTTCATGTAAATGATAAAAAAAAAGTATTGTTTAGAAATGATGCAAGATTTTTAATATGGCGTGTGGTCTCCTCGAATAGCTAAGACTGCTGCACACCTGATTCCCATGGATGCGATGCGACTATCGATAAGACTTTGGAGAATACCGTTCCACTGCTCAAGAATTGCAATCTTCAAGTCCAGGACAGTAAAAGGAGGCATCGGTCTCGCAGCAATGTGTCGTCTGAGTATGTCCCAAACATGCTTGATCGGATTTAGGTCAGGAGAGCATGCTGGAATTTCATACGGCGTATTGTTTTAGCTTCAAGCATGTTTTCCACAAGATGAACTGTATGAAGTCTGGCATTATCATGCATGGAAAAAAGAAATCACTAATTGCTGCAACATAAAATACGACATGAGGTCTCAGTATCTCGTCTCTACAACTTCGGACCGTCCAAGTGCCATTCTGAATGATATGCAGGCACGTACGTCCACCTATGCTGATTACAGCCAATAGCACCAACCCACCTCGTCTGTAATGTGATCTTTCACAAACGATTGTGGGATTATTTTGAGTGCCTCTTCCTCTCCATGCCAAAACACATCAGATGTCACATCCAGACTGAATTGGGACTCGTCTGCAAACAGAATTTGACTCCAACAAATTTGCCTCCAAACTCGATGTTCAGTTCCCCACCATCTGGGGGCCGCACAGCGGCTTGAGGTCAACTGAATACAGACCATTGGCTTACGTGCATAGAGACCCCCCTGATGAAGCCTATTTCGAACTCTTTGACTGGACACCCTTCGTCCTGTGGCCAAGAACAACTGTGTTTGCAGCTGAGTAGTATTTCCCGTTCCGTCTCTTCGAGCTGCTAACAGGATATATCGGTCATCAGTTTCTGTGTTAGCACATTTTCGACCTTGCACATGTCGATGACTACCATTCCATGTGTCTTGGAGTAGATTCCACAGCCTTTCATGGAAACGTCTTGCGACTTCAACAGCGTCCACTACACTTCGTTGTGTTTCCCCAAACTCAACTGTCCCGATAACACGCCAAGCCACGGGCCGTAAATAATGTTGTTGTGACATTTTCAAGACACTTTTTCTCAAAACACAAACTGAGCAGTTGAATTTTACAACTGAGGCAGTGAAACATACGTTTCTGCAAAATTCCGATTTCTGCACTTATCTTCTCTTTCTAGTTTTTGACGTCATAAACTTTAATTTACCTGTGAAGTTTTCTTTATCTGTTTTCTACAACACCTTAAATTGTGGATGTTTTATTTTACGTTACTTATCGGTGTAAATATTTGCGTAATTTTGTTAAAACCACGTGCTCCCCTAATTGTTTTGAGCAGTGTAATATAAGCATGTGTGCTTAACGCTATTGTCCTGTTTCATTATTGCGTAACACTAACAATATCAAAATTGCGTTTAATATTGCATCATAATATTAAATCGTAAGGAGATTTGGGAAGAGAAATTCTTTCTTTGAAAGAGCACCGTACAGTCGATTTGTTTTTGTTTCTTATTGATAACAATAGTGAACTAGTTTGTATAATAGAATTCTACTACTTTAAGGTGAATTTCAAGTATTAAGAATGCAAATTTACATTATTGAAATTTTTTGAAAAGCCTCCGTATACATGTTTTCATCTGAAGTATTGTACTGCATTAATTAAACACAATGCAAACAATTCATGATTTTTTTTTAATTATCGTAAAACAATCGTAAAACAAAAACCAATATTCTCTGCTAAGAAGGTACATTTAAATATGACACAATATATAAAAGTTTTTATTATATTGAAAAAAGTTTTAAAAACTTAAAACTTAATACTATACGACGAGAAATTTTGATCAGAACTTGGTCGTCTTCCGGGCTGTATCGATTACGCACAGAACGCCTTTGCTCTCTCTCTCTTCGGCGTAAGGTAACAAAACCTTATGGTTCAACCGAATAGATAGGGAGAGAAAAGGAGTTCTATATGTAATAGAAGCAGCCCTGAAGACGATCATGTTCTGATCGAAAGTTCTCGGCGTATAGAATGGAGTTTTATGTTTTTAAATCTTTTTTGAATGGAATAACGACTTTTACATATTGTGTTATCTTTAAATTCACCTTCTTAGCAAAGATTACTAGTTTTTGTTTTGAGTTAATCCAAGGTGAATGTGACATTCGTGTGATATATATTTCATATATACATATTATTATGATAAGTAATTTTAATTAATACCGACAGCTTTTACGTAACTTCTCTGGTTAATTATTTTATATGTATTACATGCAGTTATATTTAAGCGTATATGCAAATATTTTTACCTTCTTCGTCTCATAAAAATATAATATTTCGAATTAAATTTTGTTATACATTTATAATCTTTTAAACACATTTTTACCATTTAAAAAAAGTTGTTATTAAAATTTCGACTTTTTGTATTACTTTAATAAATAAAGTTGTTCAAAATAGACAATAAGGGTGTTTAGAGTTTTCGGTGTATGTTAAAGAAATATTTTTAACATACACTATTTTAACACACTCAATATTCTTACATTTTTACACATCTGTTGCTCAAGATCTGCACTGAAGTCGGAAATTCATTCAAATACAGTACAGATATATTTAATATTTTCTATTTTCATTGCTGCAACATTCATTTTATTATTGTTCACTAGGCTTCTCAAAAAGACGAACCAATAATTTATAATTAATATATAATGTTCAAAGAGCGAGATTTTTTTAATCTATAAAAAAAAATTACATATTAATTAAATGTCAGTAACGAATTCGTGCCTTATTTAGGGTTGTAAAAATATTAGTTTAATTAATGTTTCCATTAAAGAACGTTATTAAGAGTGTCTGTTTTAAAGAAAAGTATTTTAATAAAAAAATTCGTATATTACATTTTGATTAAAAACAACTATATATTGTTTACAAGTGATTTTACCAAAATAAGAGGGAGAATAAAAACTTTAAAATATTTATGCAAATAAGATAGATTTTCAAAGTTTGTTGCGCTGTATAGTTTGTATTCTACTTTATTTTCATTAAAGTAATAAAATTATAATAAATGTTTTACATATCTAGCTAATTAAAAAGATAGGCGTTTAATTTTATTTCTTAAAATAAAGACAAATGAAATCAATATGATCAAGTAAATATGAGTACAATTATGCGAATGCATTACAGTACCTTGCTAAAATTTATTATAACTGTTTATATTTAAATAATATACTAAATTAATCTAACCCATAAACTATTTTATTTGATATAACAATTTAAGGCTGCTACAGGCGACTATTTTTTAATAGTATCTTGCACCATTTTTATAAAACATTTTGTTTGTATATTCAGTTTGACAATGTCTGCAAGAGAAATATACTATAAAATTAATTCTTTTAAAATAGTGGTGCAAATAGAATATAAAGATAGTTGTCCGTGGCAGTCGTAAAATCGTAAAATTCTTTCAACATTCATAGAAAACAAAAAGTACAATAATCGTATTCTATAGCATTATGCTCATCTCTAGATTATCACAATTGGCACAATTATTTATGCATGAATGATAATTCAATAATATTAGAACATCTTTGTCAATACATGCAACTACGTATGTGTTTCTTTATGTGTGTTAAAGCATACGTTAAAGATTAAGATCGAAAGGAGTGTTAACATTTAAAAATTTGACTAAAAACCCTTCTTCAATGCGTTCAATGTGTTCTTGAACAGGAACATAAACAACCGTATTACTATAATAAATACTGTTTTTTTTTTTTTTTTTTTTTTTTTTTTTTTTGCCAAAGCCATTTAAATTATTAGCGTGCATTTCAGGAAATTATTTTTACTCAAAAAATATGAATAGTATTTTTTAATTTATTTAAATACAGGCTCTTCCTGATTAGATTGAGAAAAAATTCTTCCTTCCGAATTTCTGGTATACTTTCGGAATTTCTGAACAAAGAAATTCCAGAAAGGGATGCATATATGCGCTAATGGTTTAACCCTTTATCTACTGACGGTACTTAAAAGTACCATTAAAATAGCTTGCTATAAAATTCATTTAATACATCGATTATTTGTATTGCAGCTTAGAATGAGTTACAGATATATTACTTTATCTTAATCTCATTATAAGATCATTATTTATCTTGTTCAGATTATTGATTACACAAATATTTTTAAAAGGATGATTTCTTTTGCATTTGCATATTTTCAGCTTTCTTGGCGCTAGGGAAAAAGGGAGGGGATTTTTCAATTCGGAAATATTTCTATATTTCTATTGTAAGAGCATTATATTTATACATTTTCTAATTCTACAAAATACTAAGAAAAAGTTTTAAAATAAAAGATTTGAGTGTGGTTATAAATAGTGAACAAAATCCCTATAAATTCAAATTTAATTATTTTTTCTAAGTCCTTCAATCCTTCTAAAATCCTTCTAAAATTTATTAAATTATTATGTAAATCTTCTAATGTAGTTTAAACAATTCACGAAAAATTCTTTAGAAGATAAAATTTTCATGAATTCATAATTCAGTGCATAAAGGGTTGAATAACACGTTTTCCTCGTAATATTTTACATTATTTCAGTCAATAGACTTCCATACATACATCTCAATTTTTCTCTAAAGTAGGTGGATGTTATTTTCAGTCTTATTTAAACAATCACATTGGCTAGCAAAGGTTTTGAATTCCTGTTCAATTATATATCAGATATTATTTAATCTAATTTTGTGTGTTTTTATTTAACATGAACTTAGATAATATTTGACCTTTAAGTTGTTAATATATCTATATTAAATTGTATTGTGTTAGAATAACAAGTTCTCCCTCGACATCATTAAAAATGTATATCCTGAGAAATTGAGCATAGGTTCCAAAATCATGAGCTTCATGTAAATCGCGATTAAGCTGGTGGAATTTTCACATTGTAAATTCGTATATTGTTGTTATTGTGAACTACGATGCGGTAGTTCTATGAAATGTGTGTCTTTATATATACATTACGTATAATTATACAATTAAAAATGCGCTATACTGCATTCTTTCAAAATACAAAACAAGTCATTTTTATTTTTTTTACATCTGCATTACATTTATATTTACAATAAACTTTCACTGTTATACTTTATATTACAAATATTTGGTGTATTAGAATATTTTCTCTATGATGATAAAAAATATTTAAAATAATTACAAATAAAATTTTAGAGATTGCACGTTTACGTATATTCATTATCTTTATTTAACTTTAACAACATTTTTCCTTTGAAAATAAATTTCGGATTTTTAAAAATTTCTCTAAATAATCCTTCTGGAACAAAGATTTTTTCATTCTTATTTTTACTCCATGAAACTTAAAGAATAAACAGTATTTATTTGTATCTTACCTCACGGGAGTCATTTATAAAAATGTACGCATTTTTCCGTCTGTAATTCTTTGAAAAATTCTTTTATGTTTTTCTAGTTAACTCAATCATTTCAAAATATTATTTGCACTTGAAATAATATTGTGGTAAAACCTCTATAGAATCATACTTGTGACAGATAAATGTCAAACGTTTTTGAAATTTTTTTTAAAGATGATTGTTAAATTGAGAATAAAAGGAACAAGATTCTAAATTTTTCAGAAGCGCTAAACTGAAATAATAGAAATTTTAAGCATTACTTTTGGTTACAATTCTAATTTTGAACTCTATGTATCAAATTTCCTTTCGCTGCGTTAAGCAAGAAAGTTGCCAAATTTGAGAACGCATGGATGATTTAAACAAGCTTAACAAACTTTTAAATATTTTTAATTTTTACAAAAAGTCAAACATTGTATATGTCTGGAAATATGTGTAAAAACGTATGTTTATATACCCACGAGAACCGGAAAAGTTCCACAATCAATCCTACAGCCAAATGTAATATTTTACAGAACATTTTCAGATCATAATTAACCATTCGTACTCGAGAGGTGACTCTCACTTACCACTAGTGCTGCCAGATGTCTTGCGTAAATTCGAGCTCCAAATGCTCTGGACACCAGTATTTTAAAGAAATTGTCTTCGTCATACCTAATGGCAGAATTATTTGTGTTTAACGATGGCGAAATAAACTATAAGAAATAAGTGGTGTGCAGAGAATTTGGTTTCCTGATTTACGCGTGATACCTGGCAACACTAGCGGTGAGTGAGAATCACCTCTCGACTGCAAAGGGCTAAGTCCATGCTGGGAAGATCTAGGCCATAATGAAATCCAGTTACGTAATTAAAATCCTCTCAGACATTTAATTAAAATTTCTGTCTTTACCTAAATATTTCATAAATGCGTAAATAATATGTTTTCGTAACGTGCTCTTGTCAGGGATTATATGATTAACCGACAGTTGAAATTAAGCTAATTAAATTTAATACAGTTATCGCTTTGTGTATTTCTGCGAAGAAACCCTACTTTATGAGTTAAAAAAAACAATGAAATCAATAAATTTACGAGATACATTAACCTGAGATTAATGTCGTAAACAAGTTAAATATAAAATAAATAAATAAATATACAAAAATAAAATACAAAGTACAGTTGATGAGAAAAAGAAAGAAAAAAACAAGATTAAAATTAAATATAAGCGAATTTATATTCAGTTATATGTATAAAGTAAGCTGGGGTAACTAGGTCCACGAGGTAACTGGGCTATAGGCTATTTTATATTTAAAAAAAAACGTTGCTGTCTTTTAACCTCTTCAGACCCGAATGTAAAATAACACTGAGAATACACATTCATTGATTTTGCACAAACACAAAGACACCATAGATACAGAAGGAACCCTTTTTCGGAAGATGAAACCCTAGAGTCTGGTAATTTAGGTTCACAAATACGGATCTAAAATTACTAGCTTCCTAAAATATTAATTTATTTTTCAATAACCTAAATTCACGCAGTAACAAACTGAAGGCCTTTAATTAATTGAATGATCTACAAATCCTCAAAAAAATTTATTGTAACGTGATTAAATTAATCAATTATGAAATTTTCTTACATTCTCGGACACACTGTCTGGAATGCAGTTTGCAAACTTCGATAGAAATAACAGTTATTTTATGATTAAATAAGAATCAGTGATGCCATTTATTGGTTTTGATCCAAAGCCAAAAACAGTCAGCTTTACAGAAGTAAAGTAAAAATGTAAAAAAAAAAAATCAAATAGTTTAGTTCATACAGGGTGAATCTAAACTGTTGAGCAAAACATTAAGGGGTGATAGTACACATCAAGACAAACAATATAAAATCGAAACTAAGGTTCCCAAACGTCTTCCATAGGTGCCATTAAAGTTTAGGGTCCAAAATTTCAAATGATTTAAAAAAACGTGAAAATTGGTCGATTCGTTTGTCGTTTTCGCTAAAACTATTCTTTATGTAAGTATTTTCTTGAAAATAAATTTTAAAGATAAAGTTTTAAAAATGCCAATAGACGGCGTTTTTGACTTTGGAGTAACGAAGAACAATTTTTTACCGTTATTTTTTGCATCTCAATAAATGCATTCAAAAGCTTAGACTTAGACTTAAATTTTAAGCTTAAAATCTGAATCATTGGAAGTTGTTAAGTAGAGCAAACTGAATTGTGTTCAGGAAGGGAGGTGGGGTTTAAAATTTCAACTCTTGAACACAGTCCAGTTTGCGCTACTTAACCACTCCCAACGATTCAGATTCTGAACTAAAAATTTGAGTATAAGACTAAGCATTTGAAAGCATTTAATGATACACAAAAAATAACGGTAAAAACTAGTTGTTCGTTACTCCAATGTGTAAAATGTCCTCTACCGGCATTTTTTGAACTTTATCTTCAAAATTTATTTTCAAGAAAATACTGACATAAAGAATAGTTTTAGCGAAAACAAAGTCTTCCGTTTTTTAAAATCATTTAAAATTTTGAATCCTAAACAGACGTTGTCTTGATGTGTATTATAATCCCTTAAAGTTTTGCCCAAGAGTTTAGATTAACCCTGTACATGAGTTTATAATGAAGTATCACAAGTGATACTTCAGAACTGAGGAGGATACGTTTTAGCTTTTGTCAATATTGCACCCCCATCTATTCTTCTTAAAAAAATGTGTGTCAATCATAAATTTGTCTTTGCTGTAATAGGGTGCCGAAAATTTAGGTTTTTATTTATTTATTTATTTTTTTTTTTACAAACTACGTCGATTTGGTTGAACTTCCTTGGATTTGTATTAAAATACGGTGAGTACTTTTATTAAACATTTTTTTTAAATATTTGGCATACAAATACGTTGATATTATTAGGTATCTATACATATTTACTTCATGTTTCAAAAATACGGCCGTTGTTCCAGTTACTATATAAATATTTCAAGAATAGGGTAACTGGAACGTGTATCAGGGGTAACTGAACCATGTGGGATCCAGTTACCTCAACATTTATAAATATTTTTTGGAGTTTCTCCTACTACGGGAAAATAATTCCTCCATTGTTTCTTTTGCTTATCATAAAGGAAATTATATAATTCCTTATTAAAATTACATTATAAAACGCTAAAAATGAATGTTGGCGGTTATTAAACCAAATTTCTTAAGTGAGATACCCAAAGCTCGATATTTTACGATGCATATCAAAAGGCGTACATAAGACAAGATGAAATTATTAGAAAATTATCGAAACTATTAAAAAATAGTTATGTTTGATATAAAAACATGGTTACATTCTCCACAGTTTTATTTGTGTTATCGACCTTTCATTGAGGTAAATTAAAAAGAGAATGATATACTTAAGTATACTTGCGTACCCGTTTGTTCATACATTTATCATGTTTATTTTTTTTTCAGAAAATACTCATGTAAATTTTATACTAATTACTATATTAAAGTATATAAGTACTTACTGAATTCTTATGTTTTTTGTATAAATAAGTCTAGTAATTTCCTATTTTGTGCTTTTGTTAGACGCCTTGACAGCAAAGTTTTAATTTATAACGCTCTTTACTTGATATATAATTTATATGATCACCTTTGGTTTATATTTTTTAATGTTAATTTAAATTTTTCAAACAGGACCTGATATCCAATATTGAGGGGGAAAAAACGCGTGTAGAACACACACCTACCTGATCCAGCTACCCCATAAAAATGGGGAAAATGGACCCAGGAAGAAGGAAGGATGAAAATATGTATATTGTTTTAATTTAAGTCATTAAAATTGAACATTTTGTCAGATAGAGTAAACCTAACGGAACGCATTTAGAAAGGTTCAGACATTAATTGAAATGAACAGGGTGTAAAAATCTAGGCGCCAGCCGGCATCTCTCACCACTAAATTTTATTCGTCCTTTTTCGTCTAATATTTCGTCTAATTTTTTTGCAAAACGCTAAATAAATTTAAAGGAAGAAAACTATTAAAATTTAGTGGCGTGAATCTGGCTGCTGGCACCTAGATTTTTACACTTCTAGGAATGAACATTAGCTTTCGGAAGCTGCTATTGCATGCATCTCCAGAGTCACGTGTAAAATCATGGCCCAGTTGCCCCACGTAGCCCTACAAATGGCACATTATAAAAACAGAAAGCTACATTTGATCTGACATTTATAAAGATCATTAAATTTAATCAGTAATCTCATTATTTAGTTTTATTTAGATTTAAATAGTACTCTTTAAAAAGTTTTGCTATAATATTCACAAGATTAAATATTAACATAAAGTGACCAATTTGTGTCCGCTATCCTGAACTGTTGCAGGTAATGAATTTGAAATATGCAATTTTTATACACAACACTACAAACATAAAAAAATAATCATGAAATTTTACCTAGAGACACGTTGTGGGTTGACATTAAGTTTCGAGGCCATCTCTGCTGCAAACGTTGCCCTCCGGACATACAGGACCTATCAAAGTGGCACACGCTCTTCTCTATTTATCCATTGGTTTAATAATGGTCTTTATGGCCTAAATTAAATATATTTTTCAAGCCATTTTTGCAAGACTCCTAAGAGCGCCATACTTTCTTAACGGAAAGACAAAGCAATGCTCAGAGCTTAAAGTCTAATGCTTCCTGTCATTAGTGAAAATCTCAATACTGCTACTAAATACTGGCAACGTCAAAAAACATGAAGTCATTACTAATAGCACGGTAATTAATAACGGATATAAAACTAATGATTATGCAAATAACAATCGAAGAAATGTCATAAAGACATAATATGTTCAATAACATAAAGCATTTCAAGCATTTGAAGATCTTTAGTATTATCTAAATAACTGAGAAGATACTTGCTTTTACTTTCTTGCTTATACTCCCGTTTAAAGACTCTAATTTCTATTCTCTCCTTGTGCATTTGCGCTGCAAGTAAAAGTCCCGTGATTGGTTCTTGTAGAACGAACAGTTATCATATGAAGTAAAGGGCTTGTTACATCATACACCTAGATGCTCTCCCTCTCGTTGTTAATCTGAGAGTTGAAAGTTTAAAACCTTTGCATGCTTTCTCGAATATTTGGCAACACCAAGAAACAATTTTTTCTATACATTTTTCCATAGGAAGGTAAGAAATTAATAAACACACCGATATTATTAATTATGAAACTTAATTTGCATTTACAGTAAAAGTGTCTTAGTAGTTGTGTGCAAAAGTTATACTTTTAACTTATTTTCCTTCGGTGTTATTAATTCTTTTAGTTACAGTCTCATTAATTTTTATCATCGTTAAAAATATGTTGAAGGAATTAGAGAACGGTAATTTATCTGACAACTCAATTTTTGTAAATCTCATAGAGATGTAGCTATATTGTTATCAGGAGAGATAGGAAATCAGAGTTCTTGACGCTCCTGTTTTCGTTTTATAATAAGATATAACGTTTATGTTTCTCATTTAAATATCATGATTTTTTTGGAAGAAATTCAATAAAAAACCATTATACATGTTTTCTGAAATTACCGAATTTTTAATTGATTGCATTTTCTAAACACATATCATATTGATAATGATCATTTTTTATTTGACAATTTAATTGATTCTGTGAACTTATTCAACAATCAAGTATTCCATTTTGTTTTATGGTTAAAGAAAAGCTTATTTTCCCACAAAAGCCTTAGCAACATTACATATCACCTTATTACTATAACGTGTTTAAAATTTCACTTTTCAATGTATGATTTTTTTCTATTAAAAAGAAAAAAAGAAAAAAGAAAGTGAAAACCATTTTTGCGGTCAAGAATAGTAGGCTACCTGTTTGAAAAAATTGTCAGCTTTCGAACGTGATGGTAAAGAAAGAAATGTTCTATTCATAATTCTATTCTACCAATAACCAATCAAAAAACATACACAAAAGAAACTTCTACAGCAGAATTTCAAGACTCTATTTTCTTTTGGAATCGTACCAAAAATGTGACAGAAAAATTTTATATTTTAAGAAATATCAAAATGTGTTTTCCTAACAACGTTATCACATTGCGGGTCTTTCTCACTGAAAGAAGAAAATATTTATTTTATAAATGTATATAAAAAAAAAACCTTGAAAATTGTATGGCTGTTTTCATTTATGGTTAACCCCTTGAGGACGAGCGACACGTATACGTGCCGCATGAAACGCTCAGAATCCTGGTTTTTCATCAACAGTAAAATTTTACTGTAAAATTTGCCTTATTTAATCAGCGCATTTTCTCGATTCAAGAAGACACAAATTTCTGTTTTTAAAAAACGGTGACAAAAGATTAACAATTTCCCAAAAGGCTCCCGTCCCGAAGGGCTTAATAAATTACCTTATACTAGTAATTAAATTTTCTATTTTATTGTTCGCGTGTTTTTGATTGTTTAAAACTGTGTACTTGCCACATAGGCCATGGGAAGGGATATTTACACTTAAAAAATTTAATGAAGATATTATTGGGCGTATTTGGCGCAAATTTATTTTTAATTATTAAATTAGGGGAGAAAGGCTGTAAAACTATTAATTTCTATTTGGTGGAGTAAGGAGATAGGAAAAGAAAGTATAATATATACAACTCTATTATAAAGAACATATTATTATATGAAGCAGAAGGATGGAGAATTGTGGAGACAGAAAGAAAGAAATTAGCGGCAGTAGAAATGGACACCCTAAGCAGATTATGCAGGATATGAACAATAGAAAGAATAAGAAATGACAGAATCAAGGAAATGATGAAAATAAAGGGAACCATATTAGATGATATTCCAAAAAAGCAATTAATCTGGTATGATCATGTCAAAAGAACGAATCATAAAAGACTACCCAAAATCACATTCAATTATGAAACAAGCAAAAAAAGGAAACGGAGAAGACCACGAAAGAACTGGATGGATGATATTTCAAAGGCAATGAGGGATGTAGTTCTAGAAGAGGAATGGATCCTTGACCAGAAAAAAATGGAAAAAGGCTCTTGTAGATCCTTCGGATGGCGGCATCTGACGCGATAAACCTAGTTTATATTATATATAAATATATATATATATGTTAAGGTTTATTCTCATCGAAAATTGGTTAAAAAAATTTTAACTTTTGAAATCGTAAAATGAAATTTTTAAAAATCAATGTGCATTAGAATTTTAGTATTTTTCAAACTTCTCTTTGTATTTGAGAACGCCTTAAACCATACTCAAAGTCTGATACACGTCCCATAAACTAGACAATGTCGATGATAATGGAATTCAGTGAAGATGCCGAAGTTTTGACTTAATTGATTTAAAAATCGCCTGTTCTTTTTATTTGTTATTCAATGATTTTTTGTTTTATGTATGATTTTAAAACTTTTCTCATTCTACATATATTATAGAAAGCATCGAAAGTTTTGTTTTTCTAAACGCTTGCATTTCAGCATCTTACCCCCAAGATTGGGTTAAAATGGACAACTGTCCAGGGGTAAGATGCCTTCCGGAGTAGGAATGTAAAAAATATTTTTTTGTGAACCAGTATGGGTCGAATAAATGTAACATTGATATTTTAGACCTACTAAAGTTCTTTATTTACTTATTATTAGAATATTACCAAAATTGGAATGTAACAAACGTTAGCATTATAATAAAAAACAAACTAATATTTAAATAAAAAAAGGTTATGTACTACTTAACATTTAAATGAACTATGGCTCTTAAGTATGTCTATTTTTAAAACATAATGACAAATTTAAATACGGTAAAGCCACTGTGATAAAGGGTTTTAGTGTCCAGCTTTTTTGTTGATGTTTTTCAAATGTCCATTTGTTCTGTTTATTAATATCAAAGATCTGCCACAAACTACACATTTGTTTAGAATTTTTGAGTCAACAGTTTCAATAAATGCACTTGATCCAATCATATTTTTCACAGTTTTTATTGTCCTCTGCTAGACACACTAAACACTCATACGTATTTACTTAAAAAAGTCCTCATCTTCTGAATCTTAGCAGGGAATCGAATCATCATCCATATCATCGTCTGTTGAAGGTTCTCAATTTCTAGCTTTTGACTTCTTGTTATCAAATACCCTTTCAGAAAGGTTTGAGACTTCTGGAAATTCGCAGTTGCTATCGTCACACCGGTTTAATTTGCATTTTATAGGTCTTTATGTTTTTTACTTTCTTCTATTGAAGATAGAAGAAAGTATTGTAATCGAAATTTTTTCGACTTCCAGTTTTCGACGGATTTACACGTATTAGGAGTGAGAGATTCCAAAAAACATGTTTATACAAAGTGTCTGTCTGTCTGCCTGTGTGTCCGTATGTCTGTCGCCATTGTACCATTAAAAACTGTATAAAGTTATCCATAGAATTGAACCAATTTTTTTTTAAGTTTTAGGCTATGGCAAGCAGGTCCTGCATTAATTTGGAAAAATATCCGCCGGTAGGGGACGCTGTAATAGCGATTTTTGTGCATTTTGAATATTATACCACCGAAAAGTGTGTGAAATTATGCATAGAATTGAACCAAATTTTTTGTGTATGTTTTTGGCCATGGCAAGAAGGTCCTCCCTGAATTTGGAAAAATTCAGCCGGTAGGGGGCACTGTAATAGCAATTTTTGTACATTTTGAATATTGTACCATCGAAAATTGTATGAAGTTATGCATAGAATTGAACTAATTTTTTTGTGTATGTTTCTGGCCATGGCAGGAAGGTCCTCCCTGAATTTGGAAATATTCCTGCAAAAGGAGGCACTATAATAGCGATTTTTGTGTAATTTTTTTTTCGTAGTTCTATTGTACACCGGAGGCTTTTGAATCGATGAGAACTTCCCATCCTGATAACCTGACTATTCGAGAACAGCTGATATACAACAGAATAACGAAAAAATATTGATCTTAATAAATATTATGATTGAGATTGATTCGTTTTTACTCCGATTAATTGACTGAAGCAGAAATTTAAGATGACAGTCAAAGTTGTTATAGTATTGAACTAATAAAAATAAAATATTGACATTTTTAACAACATTTTGAAATATTAAAAAATATGAGATAGAACAAAGTTTTGGGATTGGCACAACCAACTAGTTTAAATATTAAAGTTTGGTGAAAATTACATCATATTTAAAACGATATATTTAAAATGTCTTATTTAAAATAAATCTCTTATAGCGTCTTTATAAAATTGTTTACTTAGCCATTTTATACAAGCAAATTTTGAATTGTTGGGTTGATCTTATTTAATCAATGACGAAATTAGCCGTTAGCTGTTTCGACAGCAAATGATTCGGCCTTAAAAACCTTCAGCCAAATGAAACGAATGGAAACCTGATTACAGGAGATCACCCTAGTAGTTTAATTATGGTTTAAACTTCCGTAAACTTTTTTAACCAGATCATTTTAACGTGTTTTTAGAGTCTGCGATGTCTGGGCGAGCATAGCTTGTAGGGTGCAGAGACCCCGATATTTATCTATAACTATATTATCTACCACCAATCTTTACATTTATTAAAATTATTTATAACAGCATTAACCATAAAATTTTTAACAATAATTAAAATGAATAATTATTAAACAATTATTTAAAGGGCAAATAAGCTTTATTTATAAGGCAAAATACATATAGAAACCTTCCATATTATGTTCACCTTGGTTTTTAACAGTTCTTTATGTCATTTTAAACATTTAGAAAATTTATGATTTTAATCAATGACTTTTTTAAAATCAGTCAATTAAAATCCCGATTTAATCGCTGATTTAAATAATCTGATTAAAATCACTGACAAGTTAGTTAATACTCAAGAGTAATTTAAAACTATGAAGAAACAAATATGCATTTGACCGTAACGGGAAATAACTGCCATCTTAACTTAAAAAATTTCGTCCACGCCTCAAAGTACTGGATAAGATTCCGGATCCCCCCACTGACGGAAAGATTGGTTGGTTGGTTGTATTCAGTTTTATGGCGCAAAATCCCTTTAGGGACATGCTGCGCCAAACAAAAAGCGAGTCAAGAAGAACTAATGAGATGAGATACAATGGAAATAAAAAAGCCATCTGGATGGGGTACCCATCCAGATGTAGTCGTCAAACAAGGGTAAAAAATAATGTAAAATAGAAATCCAGTGAAGCAAAGTAAATGGATGTTAAGCAAAGATGAGGCAAAGATATCTGGATGAGATTTCCATCCAGATGTCAAAAAGAGAGTCAAACTTATGAAGCATATAAAAACTAAATCTCAAAATAAAAACCAGCGTGTTTTAAAAAAGTAAATAGTGCCCCATGAGGCGCCTCCCCAATGAGGTTTGTCAAGATTGGTGAGGATGTGTTAAAATACCTTCTATATAAGTGACGGAGACCCGGACAGTCAGTTAAAACATGATGAATGGTGAGGTGATCAAAATGACAATGTGGACACATGGGTGCATCCTCCCGAAGTAAAAGATGTTTATGAGTGATTCTAGAATGTCCAATTCTCAGACGAGTCAGAAGAACATCGGTTTTCCTTGGATAACACGGAGGCGAGGTCATGATGGTAGGTTTGATGTGGTGCAGTTTATTATTGCATTCTAAATTCCAACTTTCTTGCCAATTATTATGAATAAAGTGTTTGATAAGTAGTTTAACGTCTGAGAATGGAACTTTATGGCACAACGGATTAAGAGCACGCTTTGCTGCCTCATCCGCTTTCTCATTACCAGGAATACCCATGTGTCCAGGTACCCAGCAAAATAAAATATTATAGCCACGTCTTGTCAATTTATTATAAAAATCAAGGATTGATGAGACATAAGGATGCTTTTTAAAAGATTTGATTGCGTCAATAGAGCTATTTGAGTCGGTATATATGATGAAGGAAGTGTTATGATGATGAGGAATGTGCAACAGGGCTCTCTCTATCGCGATAAGTTCAGCTGTAAACACAGAAGTAGACGAATGCAGCCGGTAGCTGAGAGAAGTATTTTCACAAAAAACACCGCAACCAACAATATCTCCAGTTTTGGAACCGTCTGTATAGATGTCAGTGTAACTATTGAAATTTGATCTATGTGCAGCAAATAATTGTTGGGAAATATTTGGAGCCAAGTTATTTTTATCATATCCTTTAAAAGGGTGGAGCAATGTAACATTAGGAGGTTTCCAAGGAGGGTGTACATGATTTAGACATGGATTCACCTCGATACTACACAGAGGGCTATTATCAATAATGTTCCTAATTCTGACACCAAAAGATGGGATGCAAGATGGTCGATGCTGATAAAGCATATCGTTGTCTGTATTTAGAATGTATGAATGGAGAGGATGGCCAGGATGTGAAAGGATACGGTAATAAAGTTCTAAAGAAAGCTTTTCACGAATGTGGTGTAATGCTGGTTCATTGCAGTCAACATAAAGACTTAAAACTGGAGAGGTACGAAATGCACCAGAGCAAACACGGAGTGCGCTATGATGCACAGTGTCAAGTTTTTTAAGAACAGAGTTACGTGAGGAACCATAGACCTGGCAGGCATAGTCAATTTTGGAACGGATCACGGCTCGATAGATTTTAAGGATAAAAGTACGGCCTGCTCCCCAGGAAGTATTTGAAAGCACCTTTAGTAAGTTAAGCGATTTTTCACATTTTGTCCGTAATTGTAAAATATGTGGTAAAAAGGTTAGCTTACTATCAAATTGTAGGCCGAGAAAACGGACACTGTCTACAACAGGAATTTGAGTTGACCCAATAAAAATTTCAGGATCTGGATGCAGATCCCTACGTCTACAGAAGTGAACACAAGAAGTTTTGTCATGAGAAAATATAAATCCATTTTTATTAGTCCAAGTAAGAATATGGGCGATTGCAATTTGTAACTGTCTTTCAATAAAACGGATATCCTGTCCCATACACATGATGCGGAAATCGTCAACATATAAATCACCTTTCACAGAAGGGGGTAGTTCTCTAAGAATGTCATTTATTTTTATAGCAAAGAGGGTGACACTCAGAACACTGCCCTGGTGTATACCCTCTTCTTGTACATAAAAACTAGAAAGTGTCCCACCGATTCGGACTTGAAAAAGTCGAATGGCGAGGAAGTTCTTAATAAAAATAGGGAGATTCCCACGAAAGCCTAGGTTAAAAAGATCACGAAGGATCCCGTATCGCCACGTTCTGTCATAGGCTTTCGCCATGTCAAAAAATATTGACACCAAATGGTTGCGTTTTAGAAAGGCTGTCCGTATGTGATTTTCAAGATTGATCAGGTTATCGATAGTTGACCTACCTCGACGAAAACCACTTTGAAATGCAGCAAGGCAATTGTTATTTTCTAAAATATGCACAAGACGACCATTGATCATTTTATCAAGTAATTTGCAAAGACTGCTAGAGAGTGCGATTGGCCTGTAATTATTGGGATTACTAGCATCTTTCCCTGGTTTAGGGAAAGGAATGATAATAGAATTACCCCAGGCATGAGGAAAGACCTGTTCCATCCAAATTCTGTTATAGAATGCGAGTAAATTATTGAGAGAGGTTATGCAGAGATGGTTAAGCATGGTATAGGTGATGCCATCGTGACCTGGAGCCGATAGATGACTATTTTGCAAACATTTTATGAGCTCTGAGAGAGTAAAAGGGAGATTATAGTCATAAGAGTAACGGGAGTTAAAATTGAGGTGGCTAGTTTCTGCTTGTCTTTTGTATGATAAAAAATGTTCCGGGTATGAATCAGAGGCAGAGTTAGATGCAAGTGTATTTGCTATGGTTTCAGCAATGTTCTTAGGAGAAGCTATTGTTTGTCCGTTGTGATTTAAAATTGAGATGTGGTTTTCAGAATAAAGGCTCATACAATTTTTTACTTTTTTCCAGAGGACTTTACTAGAGGTATTTGAGTTAATGTTAGATACATATTGAATCCAGGATTCACGTTGGCTTTTACGACGCACTCTTCTAGCATCAGCCTTTGCTTTTTTATAGGCAATATAGTTAGTATTAATGGGATAACGTCGAAATATGCCCCAAGCTTTCTGTTGATTTTTTTTTGCAGCTTGACAGTTACTGTTCCACCATGCCTTCCTGTGTCTCATTGTAGATGATGAGTTTGGTATACTAACATCTGCAGCATTGATAATACACTGGGTGATATTATCAACTGCATCGTCTATGTCACCTTCTACCATATGATTTGTGATTTTAGCATGATTTGTGAAAGTTGGCCAATTGGCTCTGTCATAGTTATAGCGTTTAAAATAATTATTAGAATCTCTGACAGGAGTGCTCTGTGAAATGAAAGTGGGAAAATGGTCACTACCGTGCAGGTCATTTGAAATCCAGAAATTCCAATACGGATAGACAGATGGAGAGCATATAGTGAGATCTATGGCATGAAAGGTGCGCGTCGGTTCATGAAATTATGTATGATCACCATTATTGAGTAGGCATAAGCCATTGTCAGAGATTAATTTTTCTATGATATCACCACGTTGATTAGTGTCTGAATTCCCCCACAACTGGCTATGAGCATTAAAATCCCCAACGATGATGAAAGGAGTGGGGAGTTGAAGAAGGAGATCATCAAGGAGTGCTGACTGAATAATTTGGTGGGGTGGTAAATAAATGGTACAGACTGTAATGAGACGTTTTATATGTACACTGACTGCAACGGCTTGTAAGTTTGTGTTTAGGTTAATATGAGTATGGGGTAAATTGCGAGAGATGAAAAGAGCCACTCCACCAATGGCCCTATCACAACCAGTAAAATCTTTTCTGTATGTAGCATAGGTGCGCAGTTTTGCTTTGTCATTGGGTTTAAGATGGGTTTCTTGTAAAGCTAAACATAGTAGTTGATGGTCATGAAGAATACTTCGGATTTCGTGATATTTATTATGGTAGCCTCGACAGTTCCATGAAATAATATTAGTCATGAGTGAGTTGTTTTTAATAAATTAATTGCACCCTATTATCCGGAGATAGTAGACATACTATCTCCATCGTTAAATTCTTCATCCGGTTCTGGATGAAGAGCAACGGCATCATCCTCCTCCATTTTTTCTTTCATTTTTGGATGGATTTCATTTTTGGATGTTTTATTTTTTATCTTTTTGGCTGGATTTTCAGATGACACAGTGGCTTTAATTGTTGGTAGATTAAATTTTTCTGAATCAGATCTATGGGTTGTTTTTTGAAGTCCCCTTTTGATGGTATTTTGAGAGCCTCTCTTAGGAATATGAGATTGGGAAGATTTTGTAGAGGGATTTTGTGATGGTTTAGGAGGAACAGAGTTTGGTGATCTAGGAGGAAGAGAGTTTGGTGACTTAGGAGGAATAGATTTCGGTGGCTTAGGAAAGTCAGACTGCGTTGAACTATTTGTTTTACAAGAATAAGTAGACAGGTTGATTTCTTTTTGTTTTGGTTGGCAATTATTATCAGTGGGGAATTCGGTTTGGGTGGCAATGCTTTGATAAGTTTTATGGGCCGTTTTGGATAAAGCAGCAGCATATGAAACACCAACTCTAGGTGTCCTGGACTCAACTATTTTTCTGGCTTCTGGGTACGAAATGTTATCTTTTGTGCGTATGGTTTGTATCTCCTTTTCTCTTTTCCACTGTTCACACGATTTGGCGTAAGATGGATGATCTCTTTTACAGTTGACACAACAAGGTGGAGCGTTGCATTGCGCACTTTCGTGGCCAACTGCACTGCACCGACCACATGTTTCCTTACCACGGTAATTTGTTTTTGAATGCCCAAAGCGTTGACAATTAAAGCAACGCAGTGGGTTTGGAATGTACGGTCTGACAGAACATGACAGATATCCAGCTTTTACATATTTGGGTAAGTTTGGTGAGTTAAAGGTGAGTATGATGTGCTTGGTAGGGATTTGTATTTGATTGGCTGGTATTTGTTCGTCTTTACGGTAAATTTTGATTCGTCTAGCTTCAATTACATTTTGTTCTTTTAGATTATCAACTATTTCAGTTTCTGTAACATACAGCATTTCAGATTCAGAGATCACCCCACGAGATGTGTTGAGGGTTCTATGTGGACTTACGGAGATCGGGATATTTGCAAAATTTGTACATTTTTTTAAACTAATGGCTTGTTTGCCATTGTTTACTTCAATAAGAAGTTCACCAGATCGAATTTTTTTAATGGTTTTTGGTTCACCTTTCAATCCTTGGATAGATTTGTTAATCAAGAAGGGAGAGGTCTTGTCGAAGCTGCCTTCTACCCTTTTAACAAGAAAGAATCTTTCAGCACATGTATCATCAGTTCTATCAGCCCAAGATTTGGTTTGGCTCTGATTTATATCTGCTTGAAGGCCTGAGGCCGATGCAGTCAGTTTCTCCTTAGATATATTCTGAGGCGTAGCAGTCTCAAGTTGAGCATTGGATGAAACATGGGGTTGTGGGGCCTCCACATCGCATGTCTTATTTTCTATTGTTGTAACCATATTTGTTAGAGATATTATGAAATGCCAGGCATCGGGCCTGGTCACCGACCCTTCTTCTTACCGTTACTTTAGGCGCAGGTCTCAAAAGGGTGAAAACTATCAACAAACTTCCACGTTTTTCGAACGTTGGATTAAACTCGATAGCATCTCCAAACTCTAGTTCTTTCACAGTAGAACTCGGTTGTCGTAGGTAAGCCTTTACAGCTCTGTCCAACCTACATCTCCCTTACGTCGAAAGGACACCAGTCGCCCAGTGCATTCCTAACCACCGCCATACAAGTACGGCGCCCACCGATCACGGAACCAGAATTCGGAGATGCCCTGCACTCTGGGACTCGAGATCAGCCTAAAGAGGTAGAAACGAGGCGATGAGATTAAAAAACCTCAACACTCAGAGTGTCTCACGTGAAAATAAAAAAATCCACTATTGTAAAAAAGAAAAAGTGATGTGGGTGAGAACTTTGAAACAAGGTGTATTTTTTGTCTTTTTTCAATATTTTAAACTTTTTTCCTTTTTTTTTTTTAAACAAAAGAACACGAACAATGTTAGTAGAACAAATAACAATTTGAACAAAATGGTCAGTAAAAAACATGAACAAGAACAAAGAGGGATTAGAAACTGAAAAAAGAAGATTAAAAAGTGTGAAACAAAGTAAAAAGGATAGAGAACTAAAAAGAGAAGAAAACAGGAAAGGAGAAAGATCGCTCCGGAACCCGGGGTCGCAAAACCCGTAAATACCTAAAGAAGGTATTCCCCTGGGGGACACTGACGGGAAGAAGCCGGAACCGGACGCCATTTATGATTACCAGAAAAGCCAGGTACCAGTACTCTCTAAATACATGAGATTTACTTCTCTGGTGTTTAAACTGACTTACACAGGCAAATAAAGAAGTCACGTAAAAGATTTACCATACTTACCAGAAGTGTTAACAAAGAGCAGAAAAAAACATGCAACTTGAAATTAAAGTATCAGTATGGAGCCCTCTTCCTTAAAACTTAGTGGCGTTTCCCTACAGCGCCTGCGCATATGAAAATCACGTGACACGGCATCTTGTCCAATATAACATCTCACAACAAGTTACTCTATTTTCTATTTCTAATTTTAATTAAATTAAATAATCTTTTAAACATCGGATTTAACACAGAGTAAATTTTACCTTACCTCACAAACAAAGAGATAAATAAAAGAACTCATGCATGGTTTATAATAACTGCGTCCTCCTCTACCCTATTCCAAGTTATGACGAATGGAAGGAAAATACATATCTGAATTTAACGACGATCTAAAATCTTTGAAACATTGGCTAGTTGCAAAATCAAATTGTCGAAAAAATATTTATCAGGCAATATCGCGAACATAATTCTTTCTTAAATTTATCAAACTTATGAAAAAATTACTTACTATACTACCGGGTGTCCTAAAAAGGACTGACTGATTTTAAAATTCAATAACTTGCAAACGGTGACAGATATTAAAAAAATTCTTGCAGGAGGGTTATGGATAAGGTCAAAAGTTTTATTACAGTGATTTTCGATTTTAGTTGGATTAACAATAGATGGCATTGTAAACATTAGTCGCTAAATACAGGCTCGATTTTCGGTCCTTTCTCTTGTTCCATGCAGAAAAAGGAGATGGAAATGTATTGAGCGGGCCACGGAGTACCAAAAATTGAGCCTGAATTTAGCGTCTATTGATCGCAGCGCCATCTATTGTTTGTAATTCGAACTAAAATCGAAAACCACTGTAAAAAAAACTTTTGACCTTAGACATAACCCTCCTGCAAGAATTTTTTAAATATCTGTCACCGTTTTCAAGTTATTGAATTTTAAAATCAGTCAGTCCTTTTTCGGACACCCGGTAGCTTCTTCTACAAAAACCCATGTGATTAATCTTGTCCAGAAGAATGTTAGATTTTTGTTGGCAAGGTATCGTTGAAAAAACTTAAGATGGCATGTTAAATTTATTCACTCGGCATCATTAAACTCAACAAATTCTGATTAATATGGAATCTTGAAAAAAATCTGAATAAAATGAGCATACCGTTTTTTTGCCATTCTGACCACGAAATCAGAGTGCTAACTTTTTACGGTTGCTCTTTCATCTTCACCTACCGCTTCATTTATAATGACTGTTTCATAATAATAGAGACCATCAGTTCACCAGATGAAAATGATCCATTCCTAAGGTATAATTTCGATTGAAAAAAAAAAATTTAATACTTTGAGCTGAAAGAAGAGACTACGCCTGCAATTTTCATGACACTGATAGAATCGCATAGCTGCCAATTTGTAATATTTTGTTACCTCTAAATTTTAATAAAAAATTTTGCCTTATTTAATCGTTAACAATTGTTAGATTTCGGCAATTGAATTAGACAAATTTTATATTTCATCGCCTTAGTTGGTGCCGATTTTTGTCAATCCGATTCATCCGAATTTTTTTGCTTATCCCAGGTGAGCTTGGTCTATATTAACTCGGATAATCGAGATTCTATCTATACATATTTTTTTTCCTTCTGGATATTCTTTCTATCCGCAATAACACGGATGTAGTTAGAAATAGGATAGGGCTGCTACGATGATTCATGCTCCACGTGGGATCTGCTATTCCATCTTTTCCGGGTTGCAAATTAGGTCAAATACACCGCGTATATTTTCCTAATAATTTAAGTTCTTAATAGTAATCTTCTTAAGTTAATAATTAAGATCTTTAACCTTTCCTTCTCTTATTCCGACACTTTCGCGGAAGCCAGGTTCTTAGGTCCCCAGTATAAGTGACTCTAGCGGAAGGCAGGTTGAAAAAAAATTAAAACCGGACAAATTTTAAAGTGAAATTACGGACAGCCAACCTTTTATCATAGGGACATAATATCAAGGATGGTAAACGTGCGTCCGAGAAACCCATAACCCAATTATTTGAATCTTAAAAATTAGATTTTGTATTTTTTTTGGTATATTTACTAATATAGGAAGTTTATAAACGCACTATGTTTGTATTTTATCTATCCCATCTTTTCCGGGTTTCAAATTAGGTGAAATACACCATGTATATTTTCGCTGTGATAGTTTATTTAAAATGTTGAGTTCATAAAACCAAGTATTTACTAATATAAGAAGTTTATATACCTATTATGTTTGTATTTTATGCAAAATGCTGATTAAGAAGCTTGTATTTCATACTAATATTAACAGGTTAAGCGCCACATCAGTCACCGGTGACTGACACTGAACTTTCAGTTTAGAACACGTCATTCACCTATGACTGAAGGTCTAAAATACGATATAAAACTAAATATGTATATATTGTTTTACTGAAAAATTATTTAACATTTACTTACCTTTTATTTATTACAGGATTATACTTTCTTAAACATTACTTAAACCATTGTAAAATTTTCAGCTTCAGTGTTAGTAACCGTGGCACTCAACGTGTTAAACAAATGACTAATACAGAATCACAGCTGCTTACTGAATCCCAAATGTGGTTTTAATTCAATATTAAAATAATACATTTTAATTTATTAAATATTTACAAAAAATATATATATTATACCTTTAAATGCAATTTTTCGAACAATATCGTGTGTAGTTTCTTTTTTTTTTTTTTTCATCTTCCTGTGCCATAAAAATTTATTTATTCGCTGATTCCAAATCATTACGAAATACACGAGCTAAAGCTAATCGAATGTTAAGCTATTTCAGCGTAATTTATAGATATTTTACAAACATACGGAAATTTTCTATACGGAATAAGTTAAAGAAAGTAAAAACGGGATTCATACATCCTATTATTTACATATTTATTATTTTAAGATTTTCTTTCTTTTTTTTTTTGACTTGACTATTGTTGAATTAATTTTTTTTAATTTAGTCAAAAAGGAATGTTGTTTTAAAATACATGCTCATATCTGAATGGCAGATTTCGGTATTTTGAAAAGATAATAAATCTATTCATATTAATATGTTGAAATATTTTTAAATATATTAATATCTTCCTTGAATGTATGCTTTTAAAAATATTTCTATAATTGTAACCACTGGTTAATCATAAAATATACGGCTATTTAATGTTTCTGTCTATAGTAATTATCACAGTTAGTAATGCGAATTCAAATTATATAATACTGTGATCTCTCACTTGTGCGTCTCTTTTTTTATACGTTTCTCTCAGTTATACGTCGATTTTGGAAAGTCACAGATATAGATATGTAATGTATTTTCGATTCGTTTATGTGTTTTCATTGTTTAGACGTCGGTTTTGTTAGACGTTTCTGGTCAGTCCCTTGCTCCGACGTATAAGTGAGAGAATACTGTATATGTATTACTATATATATATGTATAAAAAGGTGATAATTTATACATTTTCGATTTTCTTACGAATAAGTGTAATGATTTTGAAAGAAAAAACGTAACAGTTACTATTTTTTATAGAACTGTATTATATAAATTAGCAAAAAAAAATTCCAATTTAAGTAAAATAACAAAAAATATGTGAAAACTAATTTTATTCATAGTTTCTTTGCTTATTTTAGATGTGATTAAACATTGTTTTAAGTTTTCTGCTTTTTTACAGTGTTTTGGAAGAAAAGATCTGAGAAAATTTGAAAATGCCATGAACATTAAAGCGTTCGTAATAATCATTACTATAGACAGTGTATTATTTCATTCTTTGGAATGCAGTGATTTTCATCTTTTTACAGCTACGCCCACCGAACAATCTGTAAATTCACGATGACCCCTCGTCCCCCGCACACTGTATCATATCCTATCATTAAAAATGTGATCGCTATTCGCTATGGAAGAAGTCCAACAGAGTCTTAACAATAACTATTCCTTTCAGGCTTTTTTAACTGATCAGAAATGTGAATTTGTTTTCAGAATTTCTTTTAATATAATTATATAAATAAAACTGGGCAACACTTTTTCGCTTTTAGTCTAAGAAAAGTTTTGTCGTTGTTTCCAACTTACGTTATCTCAGTGTTAAAAGTGAGTCTTTATCTTTAAAAAATTTTTGAAGAGACTCTCCCATTTAGCATTAAAACTGATAACACTAACACATTTTATAGTCGTTTTTAGTATATTAATAAGAGTGTTAGCTCATATTAAATACTCACAAATACTCAAAATAACAAAACTGCAGTGCACTGTTTTTTATTTAAATAATATCACAAGAGCCACTCATGGCTACCTCTTTCACAACAAAACATTCTATGAACTCGTATAAACAAATGCAGACGACAAAAGATATTGCCAATAACACATAGCATTAAAACGACCGAACATACCTGCCCCCGTTGGATGATTTTCATTCAACCACAATTATAATACATTATTACACCTCAAATTTTAAACAAATAATACAGCATGTTCTAGTAAACAATAAATTAACAAATTACAAAAGATAATAATCAATTTCCTTTGGGTAACAGACAAATTTTTGAAATTGGTCTCTTGAAAACACCTCTTTGTGTTTTTATGTTTACTACTCTAATAATTCCATCATTACCTGGAAATAACTCTACAATTCTACCTAGAGGCCAATTGCAAATAGCAACATTTTCCTCCTTTATAATTACTAAATCGTTTATTTTAACATTTTCTTTCTCAAACATCCATTTTACTCTCTATTGTAAGGAGCTGAAATAATCTTTGGACCATTTTTTCCAAAAACACTGAATCATTTTTGTTGTTCTTTCCCATAATTTCAGTTTAGAATCATGAATATTAGTTATTTCAGGTTCAACAATAGAGTTGATTCGCATACCAATAAGAAAGTGGCCAGGAGTCAAAGCGTTCAAATCATCTGGATCAGATGAGAAAGGCACAAGAGGACGTGAATTAAGAATTCCTTCAATTTGTGTTATTACAGTCAAAAAGCCCTCGTAAGTTAATTTTGCATTTCCCATCACACGCTTCAGATTTTATTTGAAGGATTTGACTCCTGCTTCCCAAAGGCCTCCAAAGTTTGGAGCCCTTGGTGGAATAAATTTCCAGTTAACACCCTCACTGCTCCAGTAACCAGACAAATTATTGTCAGGAATTCTAACTAAATTATGTAACCGTTTGAGTTCATTGTTACTGCCTACAAAATTTTGAGCGTTATCAGAAAAAAGACAAACAATTTTTCCTCTCCTAGCAAAAAACCTCTTTAAAGCTTCTATGAAAGCTTGTGAAGTTAATTTAGTAACAACATCTAAATGGATTGCACGTGTTACAAAACAAATAAATATGGCTACATATACTTTATGATAAATTCCTTTACGTTGGTACTTATACTTTATCAGAAAACACCCAGTGAAATCAACACCTGAACAATTAAATGGATAGTTCTCAGTTACTCTTTCTTTTGGTAAATTTCCCATGAACTGTTGACATGAGATGGGTTTCGCTTTAAAGCAAATAATACAATTGTGAACTGTTTTTCTACATATTGCACGACCATTTAAAGGCCAAAACTTCTGCCTTAACAGAAAAAGTAAAGCTTGTGGACCTAAATGTAAATACCGTTTATGAAAGTATTCTACTATCATTTGAGTAAGTTTACTTTTATTATGTAGTAAAATTGGAAATTTTTGGTTGGCATTTAAGTTACTGTTCGCTAATCTAACTCCTACTCGTAGAAGACCTTTTTTTATCAAGAAATGGATGGAGGTTTTTTACCTGGCTATTTTGATTAATATTACCTGATTTTTGCAAGGATTTTATTTCCTTGTCAAAAAACTCACGTTGAACACTTTTTAACAAAAAACTTTCTGCTTTGTTGAGCTCTTCGAGGTCCAGAGGACCCTCCATTTTTTCTTTTTTTATAATTACTAAGGAACCTGAAAATAAATCCTAAAATACGAATTATTTTACAATAGTTATTACTTAAATCAATTATATCATGCACAAAAGAATTAACAGAAACTGTAAAAACAGATATGTTTTTAAAGTCACTTATATTAATATTTTTCAGTTCGTTTGACAAGTCATTGGAATTAACTGCTGCAGGAATATTTGTATTGGGATAGTCTTTTTCCTTTAGGAACAATGGACCACTCCACCATAACTCATTTGAGAATCGCTTATCAGGACTAACTCCTCTCGTTAGAATGTCAGCAGGGTTATGCTGAGATTGAACATGTCGCCACTGCATTCCCTCAGTTAGTTCTTCTATTGTAGAAATTCTATTCGCAACAGATGTTTTTAGAACGTATGGTTCCTTTTTAATCCAGAATAATACTATCATGGAATCGGCACAAGAAGATTTTGTTTACACTAATCTTGAGAGCAGAAATCACTCGTTTAATAAGCTTTGTCAATAAAACAGCTGCACAAAGTTCAAGTTTTGGAACAGTTAATTGCAATAAGGGAGAAACTCTAGATTTACTTGTCACTAATTTTACAGACACTTGACCTGATTCTGTCACTGATTTGCAGTAAATTACCGCGCCATAGGCTGCTTCAGACGCGTCGCTGAAACCATGTAACTCGATCATAATTGCATCTTTCAATAAAATACACCTACTAATCTCAAATTTATTAACTAATTGTAGGGTATCACAAAACTCTTTCCATTCCTTAGCCTCTTTCTCGGTTAGCAAATCATCCCAATTTAATTATAATAACCATAACTTCTGCATAAATATTTTTGCTTTAATTATAACAGGATATACTAAACCTAAGGGATCGAATATACTTGATATAGTTGATAACACTTGTCTCATTTACATCATTATGAATTTTAACATTGAAACTTACACAATCTTTCTTCGATTTCCACAAAACACCTAACGCTTTAGATTCTTCTGAATCACCAAAGGGGTATATTTCTTCATTTGTTTGACAAAGTTGTGGAGCATTACTACACCATTTTTAACAGAATTTTTAATAGAATTTTTAACAGAATTTTTAATATTTAATCACCTCTTTTTTTTAAACAGAAATTTTTGTCTAATTGAATCGGGAAAATGCTCGGATTAAATAAGGTAAAATTTTCAATAAAAATTTACTTGTGAGAATAATCTCCGATTCGAGCACCTTATGAGGGTGGAATACCGGTCGCTCGCCCCCAAGGGGTTAAGTAATTTCACGTGTAAAAGTTTCTTCGTGTGGCATGTAGCAGAGCGATCTGAATTTTAAAACCCATTTTATAAAGAAGCAAAAAAAAAAAAAAAAAAAAAAAAAGTGAAAAATTGTAAAAAACAATACTACCAGAAAAATTATAGAAACATTTTCAGATTAAAAAAAAAGGGGGGGGGTAGGATGGGAGGGGTATATTAGACTTTTTTAATTTTATTCATATAACTATTGTGGTTTCAATTCTATTTTAAACAGTTGAGAATATTTTTTTTAATTTCGCAAAATAATAATAATAATAATAATAATAATAACAACAACAATACTACTACTAATAATAATTTTAATTATAATTTGCATGTTTTACTTTTATTTTGGGTCTATAATATAATTTTTCTAAAAATTTTGATTGCAAAAGAGTAAGTAACAAATATTTAATTGCAGTCTTTTTACGTCAAATTTCCCTTTGTGCAACGTAAGCCTCATCTTAGGAACCACTGCTGTAATAAAGTATCTATACAGCTATAACTTTTCTTCGGAAACATTTCCAGATATTTCACATTTTAAGATTTAAAATTTCACAGGCGAATTATATATATTTTTTACATTTAATTTATGTATAAAAAAGGATCTAAACAGATTCCTTTTGCTGGTCAAGAATATTAAAACAGTTGTTTTCGCATAGAACTTTGATATAAAAATTAGTAAAAGGGAAATATATTTTCTGCGAGGTGGCTAGATAATATTTGCGTTTGGAATGTGGGTTTTCATGCATGAGGTTATTTCTCGTATCTAGGTACCTACGATTACACTGGCGGCAAAAATTTAAACATTTTGAATCACTGCGAAACAAATATGTAAACTAATTTCTCACATATCCATCAGTTTTCCAAAAAACAGTTTTCTAATAATAATAATTAATGAAAGACTGTTATATTATTTTTTCAATTTTAGAGAAAATTTAAAATTTAAAAAAAGGATTTTCACCGGCTTTGATAATACATCAATAAAATATATCATTAAAATGCATTTTGTCGATATGTGTGTCGTCATAAAAAATTGTTCTTTTGAAGTCTCCCCCCACCTTTCCTGCCCAGCAGTATCACCTAATATAATTTAATTCTTTTTCCTACTATATATTTGCTAATGTTACTATACTCTTATTAATAGGTAATATAGATATTATTTTATTCATTTTATTAGTTACGCAATTTAAACTGATTATATAGTAAAATATACAATAGCCCAATTGTTAAAGCAAGTACTACCTCTTGCTAAAAAATGGTGCAATAACACCATTGCCGTATTTTAGTTAACGGAGTAAAATCTGTAAGAATCAACCATTATTCATTTTTACAGGAAAAGTTCTGGTCTCGAGTGTTAGCAAGGCATTTTCTAAGTGTGCTTCTTTTTAACCAGCTTAAAAAAAAAAAAAAAAAAAAAAAAAAAAAAAAAAAAAAAAAAAAAAAAGACATTCTCAATTGGACCGAATGAACATATCTTTATTCTTGTTTACCGATTTGTCCAAAACTGCAATACCGATTGATCTGGGTTTTTTTTATTATTATTAAAAGAGAAGTGGTCCCATTTAAATTTTATTAAAATTGGTTCAACAGTTTTTTTTAGATGTTTAACAAAAATAAAAATAAATAAACATTTTTAACCCCTTAACGGTCGCATTAAATTACAGTTTAAAAATTCAAATAGCTTATTGGCGCCACTTTTTTGAAAAGGAAATATTCACCTTACATAATGACATGTAAAATGACATAACAATAAAGCCAGTGACACTATTTTATGAAACTGGTGGGGAATCAAACATTCTGAATAAAAGACACAACCCTTGAATATCACGATAGAGAGAGTATTAAGGGGTTAAACTTTTTTATTTTCAACGATTTACATCATGTGGCGTAGCGGAATCTCTTTGGAAATTGAGTCGCTTCCCGGGTATCCCCCCCCCCTTATACTGTTTTGTTTCAAGGATTGTTGTAGGAAAAAAAACAAAAATCAATGTATTAATCGTTAAAAACTTTTATGAAGTAAACAATCAGTAAACAAATCCTCACAAACGTTTAAATTTACCCGAGATTTCCGCAATACACTCGTTTAAAGAACAATTATTTACGGTTTAAGGATTTGCATGCTAATTCAGTGTGGGTGAAAAGTATCTAGTAAATTTTGAATTTAATGTAAAATCAAGTACTTGACATGATTCTTTTTCTTCTTTAGGTTAAAAAATTTATAATTATTGCATATCTAATTCTTGAAAACATAAATTCAACCATATGTATTATTAATAAATTGACTTAATAAAATAGTCCAATCTTGAACGCCAAATTAACCTTTGTTTATTATATAAAAACATGAAAACAACGTTGACCGGAAACACTCTTCAGGATGCCCGCAAGTGGTCGTATCCATTAAACTGAAGGAGGTAGAGAGAGCTCAATCCTCCGGGAGACCGAACTCTCCTGTAACGCGGAAATAAGTCAGGAGTTTATATCATCCCATACAGAAGTAAAGAAACAAATAAAATATTAAACTACATTGGTATGACCAGAAGAAATTTCCAAAAAAGCGTTAAAGAGTATATGCAGGATATTAATAAAAATAGACCGGCTACTGCCCTCTCAAGGCTGTTTCAAACTAAAGATATTGACTTCCTTTCAATAGAGTGAGAGTCATTATGCAGGCTTCCGATTTTAATAGTTGTGGTATTTTAGAGTCTTTAGAATTTTAACACAAGCAGAAAATTGTTGTAATGGCGTAATATCATATCAAATTCCTCCTATCTGGTTTAATTTACTTCATATTAGAGGAAAAATCGGTCTCTCGAAGGATTGAGCTTTCTCTACCTTCCCCCTCCTTCAGTTTAATGTATACTACCACCTGCGGCCATCCTAAAGAGTATTTCCGGTCAATGTGTAACAGTTAATATCGAGCGTCATGTGTTTTCTCCGTCAATTCTCTTCTCCTTGACAAAGGCTTAAGGTTAGCCGAAAGTGCTTGCAGTAGCTTTTTAATCATTTTAACATCTAGGGTTTTTAATTTTTAAAAACCTTTGTATATATTTTATCACACCTATGTAGTAATGTGTTTAAATGGAGCATTTTAAATGTTTTCGTGTTTTTACATATGTATTACTAGCTGTTACCCGTGACGTCGTTCACGTAACATAAAAAGAAGAAGAAATGAATTAATTAAGCAAAGCATTTCCCCTTCCAATAATTAAAAACATATATAATAAACCAATTCTTTATCACATTTTACAGTAGACAATCTATTTATATATTACGCTATCGTACCTGGCATAGAAATCGCAGTTATTTGTTAATTGTTTAATAGCAACGCGCAAATGAAACGCATCTCATTGGTTATTGAACGCATTTGTTATTGAACATTGGTTAATATCTCTAATATTTCGCCGAATTCCCATAGACTTCCATTGTAAACCAATAGGTTTTACTTGCTTAGAGAAAATCAACAGATTGAGATATTTTAATGCAACAAAAATTAATATTAGCTTAGGGGATTATATTAATTATAGTTAACCCTCTTGCAGCCTAAGGCGAAATCAGGGCTGTCACTGGAGACTATTTTTATAGTTTCGCACCACTATTTTAAGAAAATAAATTTTGCAGTTTATTTTTCATGTAGATGTTATTAATGTCTAAATGGAATTTTTTGTACTTAAAAAGTGATCCAAGTTGAATTAAAAAATAGTCGCCAGTGGAAAAATTGAATCCCCGAAGAAATCTCGGAATGCACAAATTTTGCTACTTTTATGTTTCCCGAGGAAATCTTGGGTTGCACAGCGAAAGGGTTAGGGGAGTCCAAGTAAGTTAAATTATGAATAAAAGTAACATTATAGAATGCTTAACATGCTTTCCCAAACATAAATTTTAAGGAAACCAAACTGGTCGCCAAGGGCGGCTAGTATAAGATATTTCTTTATTATAAGGGCATTGACATAACTCAGGTTTATACGCTGAACTAGGATGTCTGTTTATATCATGAAGTAATAAGAAAATGGCACAGATGACATATACGCACCGGGGTACCTAATTGTCGCCAAAATAGCTTATTTTGCTTGACATGGTAACGCCGGCTGTTGTTGTTTATTTATTAATAAATTGTTTATTTACTTGCGGTCAGTGTCTTCTTTTAACCTATGTTGCTACAATTCAGGTGATCCACATTCCCTCCTTGAAGCCAAATAAGCAGCGTTATAATGGTGACGCAGTTGGGACTTTTCAGCTGTATCAGTATCTCTAAGATTAGCCTGACGATCGGCTTCTTCATATCTACGCAATTTGCTTGAGGAAAAGTTTCATTAATTGTTGATATTTTCAGTGCTCTTGCATTACGTGAATTTCTCGATAAATTTGATTTCGCTTTGATGACATTCCTCCCTTTAAATTTTTATAACATTTTAAATTCAGTTAGACATTGTATTAAAAGCTAAGGCATATTTATCTCAATTTATCATACTTCACAAAAAACTATTATCCAAGAGGGCTTAGATGCAGCATATTCCAGCGGCCGCCATCTTGGATGTTTTCAGATTTCTTGGCGATTTTTTGTTGGCGATGTTCTGCATTTTAATTTCGTTAAGCCCAACATGAGCATAAAACACTGCTTGGCGACATTTACTACTTGGCGGAAAAGGAGTGTTCACGCCAAGAAAAGATCCAAAATGGCGACCGCTGGAATATATAATATCTGTTCCTAAAAAAGAGCACTAAAAAGAGCTACTTTTTAAAATGTCAACAAATATTTTACCCTTTTAAAGCTAAAAGAAATGTAGAATTAAAATTCAGCTGCCACACTACGATTTACAAACGTTTCTCAAATAAAACAAATTTATACTGAATGTTACTTTGGTGACGCAATCATATTAAACATTTATGTTCTTTGAACGAAAATGTAAATTTCTTTAAAAATAAAGTAACTGTTATTTAAATTTCCTGGAATGAACGCTTAAAAATTAACACTCACAAAAAATTGTTTTATTCAGATAATCTAGTTAACTTTTTACTTTTTAAGAATGAAAATACATTTCCTACTAATCATTACGTCATTTTCGACATTGATATTTTTACTGTGCATATTATTGACATTTGCTCTTCAAAAGTTTTTTTTATTTTTAAATTTTAAATTAAAAATTCCATCTTTATGTTAACCGCGCGCAGACGATAAACCGTAAGCATTCATAACAATTTTCTTTAAATAATAAGAATTAATACCATAACACAATCTCATTTTATTTCAACATCAAAGCATATCCGTTTTATTTTCCATATATGACGTCACATTTGCCTTCTTCCCGCACTTACTCAAAATCCATGCACCTTGTATTATTAAAAATACTTGAAAATTTCCGTTTTAATCTTTCAATTAGAAATTAAATTATTATTCTGGGTTTTTATTTTTTGGCAACGAATAAAGGAAGATGGTTAAATTTTATCGGAAAAATGTCAATTCATTGTGTATGAAAAGTAATGAAATTTTGGATTATTAAGCAAAATATTTGAATAAAATAAATTAAACATAGCCTATGTTCATTTTCGGGTTGTAATCCATCTGTAATCAAAAATACAAAAGCATTAATTCATCCGTTTAGACGCTGTCTTCATTCAAACATTCGGACACACATTGAGATTTATAATATTACTAGCAAACCCCGCGGCTTTGCTCGCGTAATATGCCAAGTGATATTTATATGTGTAATTTTTATTAAAAGGTACTAACTAAATTTTTATTTTATTAAATGGTGATATTTATTTTATAAAAAGGTACTTATTACTTTTAGCAATAATTAAAAAAATTACTATTTAAAACACAGTTTGATTAAACATCATTGTTACACTGCATAAGGCAAAAATGAGACTTAAATTAATAAAACGAAATAAAATTAAATAAGTAATAATTTAGAAAATATTTTGGAACTTTTATGCTCAATTAATACGCTCATTTCAGTATTCATTTGAAGTTTTGAATTTTTTAGAAACCATCTTCTTACATCTTAAAATTAACCATCATGTCAAATTCCAAGTCCTACCACCTCTCTCAACATAAAGGGCTATGTTGAAATAGGAACTGTCACCATTAATTTGCCAACATTAATTTTGAAATTGGTTTGTTATTTTCTAATATTCCACAGAAACGTAATTTAGAAAGCATTTAAAGGCCTTTTTTAGAGCGTTTGTTGTTTCTGTAAATCCCAGGTGGTAGAATCATCGGCATAGAATATAGCCTGTGTAGGATCAGAGACTGTTACCATTGATTCGCAACTATTACTTTTATATTTGGTTTATATTTCCTGAAATTGCGTAGAAATCGTAATTTAGGACTTTTTTAGAATGCTTTTCGCACCTCCCCTTCACTTCACCCCTTTTTAATTCGAATTTATTTTCGACAGTCCTTCGAGGGCATTTATATTTTATAAGTAACTACCAGAAATTGCAATTTAGAAAGTTTTTAGCTACTGCAAACCTCTGGTGGTAGTGGCATAGACATAAAATATAGCTTATGTTTGAACAGGTTCTATCACCAACAATTTGTCATCATTATTTTTTTAATCGGATTGGTATTTGATAAGATTACATAAAAATTGTAATTTATAACGCTTTTCGCTCACTTCATCTTTTTAAATTTGAAATTTTTTTCGACACTTCTTAGAAAGCAGTTGCATATTGAAGTAAACACCATGCCACACTTCAAAGTGTTAGACCCTTGAGTTATGCAAAAAACGCAAATTAGAACATGTTTTGTTTTTGCAACCCTCAGATGGTAGTGACAGCAACATAAAATGTAACCTATGTTATAGCAGGTACTGTCACCATTGATTTGCAACCATTACTTATGAAATAGCTTTGAAATTTCCTGAGATTGAGTAGAAATCGCCATTTAGAACGTTTTTAGAACGCTTTTAGCGCATTTTCACCCCTTTTTAAATTCCCAATTTTTTCGAAACTGCTCTTAAAGATCATTTATATGTAATAAATATGTACCTTGCCTAATTTTAAGTTGTTAGCCCCTACCGATCACAAAAATCAAAATTTGGAACGCTTTTTTGCTCCTGCAACGCCTAGGTGATAGAGATACCGACTTAAAATAGCGTATGTGTTAGAGCAGAGGCTGTCAGCATCAATTTCTTACCATTACTTTTGAAATCAGTTTGATTCTTCCTGAGATATTGGTAACAAATCGGCATTTAGAACGTTTTTAGAAGGCTTTTCGCTCATTTTGCTCCTGCATTTCCTCTGGGGTAGTGGAAACAGATATAAAATACAGCCTATCTTGGTGAAAGATCTGTCCCCATCATTTTTACACCATTATATTTGAAATCGGTTCAGTATTTCCTGAGATTGCTAGAAATCGCAATTTAGAACGTTTTTTACAACGCTTTTTGCGTATTTTGACCCCCCCTTTTAAATTTCGACTTTTTTAGGAAATGTCTTTAGAGATCATTGATATCTTATAACTAACTACTATTCTAAATTTCACGATTCAAGGGCCTTCCGTCACGCAAAAACCGCTATTTAGAACGTTTTTCTCCTGCACCCCCTTTGGGGTAGGGGCACCGACGTAAAACATAGCCTATGTTGGAGCAAGGATTTTCACTCATTTTGACGCCATTATTTTTCAAATCGGTTTGGTATTTCCTGAGATTGTGTAGAAACTACCATTTAGAACGTTTTCTAGAACGCTTTTCGCGCATTTTCACCCCTTTTAAATTTCAAATTGTTTAAGAACTGTACTTAGAAATCCTTTATATCTAATAAGTAGCTGATACTTCAAATTTCATATTTCTAGGCCCACCAGTAACACATAAATCGCATTTTTAGAACGTTTTTTACTCCTACACCCCCTTTGGGGTAGTGGCACCGACATACACCATAGCCTATCTTGGAGCAAACATTGTCACTATCATTTTGACACCAATATTTTTTTAATCGGTTTGGTATTTCCTGAGATTATGTAGAAACTACCATTTAGAACGTTTTTTAGAACGCTTTTTGTGCATTTTCACCCCTTTTAAATTTCGAATTGTTTAAGAACTGTTCTTAGACACCATTTATATCTTATAAGTAACTAATATTCCAAATTTCATATTTCTAGGTCCTTCAGTAACGCAAAAATCGCATTTTTAGAACGTTTTTTGCTCCTGCACCCCGTTTGGGGTAGTGGCACCGACATAAAATATAGCCTATATTCTAAGTTGGACTAACACCATCATTTTGATACCATTACTTTTGAAATCGGTTTGGTATTTCCTGAGATTATGTAGAAACTACCATTTAGAACGTTTTTTAGAACGCTTTTTGTGCATTTTCACCCCTTTTAAATTTCGAATTTTTTAAGAACTGTTCTTAGACATCATTTATATCTTATAAGTAACTAATATTCCAAATTGCATATTTCTAGGCCCTTCAGTAACGCAAAAATCGCATTTTTAGAACGTTTTTTGCTCCTGCACCCCCTTTGGGGTAGTGGCACCGACATAAGATATAGCCTATGTTCTAAGTTGGGCGAACACCATCATTTTGATACCATTACTTTTGGAATCGGTTCGGTAGTTCCTGAGCTTATCTCCGACAAATAAACAATTTTTACCTCTTTATAATAGGAGTATGATATGATATGGATTGTCTTGTGGAAGTAATGGAAATGATAAAATATAATGCAGCCATTCTGAACATTTTTTCTTGTGGCCAACAAACAGATATTTATTACTTTTAGATCCACAACAAATTATTCTTATATAATAATGTAAAAGGCAATTAAAATATTAAAAAAAAATGTAGTAATGCAGAACAATATAAAAAAGTTACCTTAATCAGTATAGGCTTTATAGCAAGTATAAAGCGGAATAAAATAATGCACACTTCTAAAAATCTAAAATTAAATTAGAAAATTTATAGGATGTTCGGAGAATTTCAGGGTTGACTGTTGCAACCGTGAATACACGATGAAAAGTGTTACACTATAGCAACAACAACAAAATATTCCGTATTATTAAACTAATAGATATGACTTAGATAATCTTACAACAGGAAAAGTATTTTAAATATAGTCATCCCAAAAACTGCTAAATTACGTTTATATCACAATTCTACCGTAAAAGTGGAGCAAATTGTGTGAGACAAAAAATTCATTAATAATCTATTTATCTTCTACATGTTTATGTTACAGTAAAAAATGCAAAATATGTCTTTCTTTTCCTCATAAATATATTATTTTTAATTTGTGTCTTTTCTCTGGCAGGTGAGGGCATGTGGGATCTCAATGGTTAATATAAAAATAAAATTGAAAAAACTTGAAAAAATCCAAAACATTTATAAACTCAAAATCCTTTAACTATGTAAATAAATATCCATTCAGTAACAGTGAGAGGTTAAAATATGTATTTTTGATTACATAGTATAATATCTTTTTTAAATAGAAATAATTTTTAAAAGAACACTGTATATTTCTTTACTTTTTAAAATTGAATTAACATAGAAAAAATAAAGACGAAAGCTTCTCATTTCTGGCCACGAATAAAACACTACATGTGTGACAACTTGTGTGACAACAAAATTAAGCTTTCGAATGTGATAGAAAATAAATGAATGATATATAAAACAGTCCTTGTTCGATTTCAATGCTACCAGTATCTATTAACAATACACATACAAAAGAACCATTTAAATAACAAATTTGAAAGTACTTATATTATGGAATCTGTAAAAAAATTGTAAAATAGAAAATTTCGATACTTAAAAAATTAAAATGATAGTTTTATATACATTTCATTTTACGATATTCGCAGATTTAGAAAATTGTCTAACTACACTGAATTATAATTCGATGCTTTTTTCTTTGTTGGAAAAATTAAAAAAAAAATGCAATTTAGAATGAATTTTCAAATTCTTCTCTCTAATTCCCATTACTGAATTCCACTAACAATGCTTATGTATATAATTTTGAGTTTGTTGCCACTGATACAATTGAAGCATTGTTGATATTTTCTTTAAGTTAAACGACATACGTTATCGTCCGCCTTTATTTTTTCTTGCAAAATTTCACAAAGTCACATTTCTAATTTGATATATGATTCACAATGGTCATATTTGATTAACCATCATAAAATTTCAATTTTAAAGATACAGACAAATATGTCCTTTTTACTTTCTTCTATCTTCAATAGAAGAAAGTATTGTAATCGAAATATTTTCGACCTCATGTTTTCAACGGATTTACACGTTTTAGGGTTCAGAGATTCCCAAAAACATGTTTATATAAAATGTCTGTCTGTCCGTCTGTCCGTATGTCTGTTGCCATTGTACCATCAAAAGTGCGTGAAGTTATGCATAGAAATGGACCAAATTTTTATTTTAAGTTTTTGGCTATGGCAAGCAGGTCCTCCCTGAATTTGGAAAAAAAATTGCCGGTAGGGGGCGCTGTAACAGCGAATTTTTTGTGATTTTGAATATTGTACCATCCAAAAGTGTATGAAGTTATGCATAGAATTGAACCAAATTTTCATTTTATGTTCTTGGCTATGGCGAGCAGTTCCTTTCTGAATTTGTAAAAAAATTGCCGGTAGGGGGCGCTTTAATAGTGATTTTTGTGCCATTTTGAATATTGTACCATCGAAAAGTGTATGAAGTTATGCATAGAATTGAACAAAATTTTTTGTGTTTGTTTTTGGCCATGGCACGAAGGTCCTCCCTGAATTTGGAAATATTCCGCCGGAACGGGGCGCTATAATTGCAATGTCTGTATCATTTTTATTACTGTACTATCGAAAAGTGTATAAATTTATGAATATAATTGAATCAAAATTTTTGTGTATCTTTCTGGCTATGGCAAGCAAGTCCTCCCTGAACTTGAAAAAATTCCGCCAGAAGAAGGCGCTGTAGTAGCGATTTCTGTGCCATTTGCATTATTGTACCACCGAAAAGTGTATGAAGTTAAGCATAGAATTGAACCAAATTTTTTGTGCATGTTTCTGGCTATGGCAAGCAAGTCCTCTCTGCATTTGAAAAAAATCTGCCGGAAGTGGGGGGGGGGGTGCTGTAATAGCGATGTTTGTGCCATTTTCTTTATTGTACCATCGAAAAGTGTATAAAATTATGCATACAATTGAACCAAATTTTTTGTGCATGTTTTTGGCTTTCGCCAACAGGTCCTCCTTGAATTTGGAAATGTTGCGTGGTAAAGGGGCTGTGTGATAGCGATTTTTGTATACATTTCTTGATTTTTCGTAGTTCTGTAGTCCATCTGCGGCTCGTGCAGTGGCAGGAACTTGCTTCCTGCTAAGCCGGCTATTCGCAAACAGCCGATAACAGCAGAATAAGGAAAAATTAATAATTTTAACAAATATCATGATATAGATTAACTCGTTTTTAGTACGTTTAATTCACTGAAGCAGGAATTTAAATGAAAATAAATGTTGGTATAGTATTGAACTAATAATATTGAAGTATTAACATGTGTAACTAGTTTTTGAAATATTAAGATGTATAAGATAAAAGAAAGTTTTGGGATTTGCACATCCAACTAGTTTGTAGTGATCTTTCAGAAATAATACGAAATATTTACTAAATGAGCAACTTTAAATAGAAAAAGTCATGCGAAAATAACAAAAATATGTAAATTTTAGGTTGCTTTCATTATAAAAAGTAAAAAGCTACCTATTTCAGCCGTCCTGTCAAAAGCACTTCCGTAAAATCTTGGTATGTTTTCATCGACCATGACCCTCCAGGACCTCAAAACCACCGTCCGTTCAAATGTGACTTATATATATATATCTGATTTTTGCCATGCAATAACTCTCGTATTTATAAACCGATTTGGAAGAAATTAATTGTATGCATAGTACTTACCAATGTCCCGACCGAATTCGTTGGCCAGCTTCGTCCGCCATACTGTTTCAAAAGGCGGCCATTTAACAAATTTAAAAAATTTAAAATTTAAAAAGAGGTGCAAAAAAATTAAAAACTAAAAAGTATTTTTTTCTTACTTGTTTCAAATTAATAAAAAGATACCGAAACATGTTTTGTTTCTTCTTTATCTTAAAAAAATGGCTGAGTTATAGCACTTTGAATTTTTTGTGTGGCTGGCATTTTGAAACGATCTGATATTTGTCGCGCGATAACACACGTATATATGAACCGATTTGGATTTAACTTGGTGCGTGCACTGTACATACCAATGTCTCGACCGAGTTCGTTGGCAAACCTTCTTAAGCCATTTTGTTTCAAAATGTCGGCCATTTATTTTTTTTTTATTTAAAATTTAAAATAAGTTACAAAAAATTTAGAAATTGAAAAAATATTTTTTTTATGTGTTTAACATTGATACAAAGATTCCGGAGCATTTTTTATTTCGACTATATCTTTTAAAAAATGGCTGAGTAATAGCACTTTGAATTTCTAGTGTTGCTAACAATTTGAAACCATCTGATATTTGTCACGCGCTAACACGCGTATTTATGAACCGATTTGGATGAACTTGGTGTATATGTCGTAGGCTAATTGAGAAATCCGGCTCTTTGCAAACACCGGCTCAATTAGCCTACGACATATGTCGTAGGCTAATTGAGAAATCCGGCTCTTTGCAAACAGCCTAGGCTCTTTGCAAAGAGCCGGGCTAATTGGGGAATCCATCTCCCTTTTTCCAATGAGCCTGATATTTTTCAGGCTTATTGCAAAGAGCCTAGAAAGCGTTAGGCTAATTGAAAAATGACCACTTATTATCCGATCAGGGTGATATTTTTAGCTCACAGGCTATCAAAGCCTGATAGCTTATGTGCCCGCCGATTTTGTATGTACGTGTGTACGTAAGTACGTACGTAAGTACGTAACACGATAACTCTTGATAGAAATATCCGATTTGCTTCAATTTTTTTTCTAGGTTCATTCTGATAAGGTGCTTCCCTGATTAGTTTTTGGGGTTCATTGGTTAAGGATAAAGGGGAAAATGGGGGGCTACCCCCCTTAATTTATATAAATGGGTTTTTCATGCAGAAATATTTGATTTGGTCCAAATTTGGTATACCGGTTTATTGTGTTAAGGAGCTTCCCTGATTAGATTTGGAAGCTCATTATTTAAGTATAAAGGGGGGAAAGGGGGGCTACCTCCCTTAATTTAGATAAATCGGTTTTTCATGATGAATTATTCGATTTGCTCCAAATTTGGTGTACCGGTTTATTATATTAAGGAGCTTCCCTGATTAGATTTGGAAGTTTATTAGTTAAGTATAAAGGGAGGAAAGGGGGGCTAGACCCCCCCCCCCCTTAATTTAGATAAATGGGTTTTTCGTGCAGAATTATTCGATCTGCTCCAAATTTCGTATACCGGTTTATTATGTTAAGGAGCTTCCCTGATTAGATTTGGAGGTTCATTAGTTAAGTATAAAGGGAGGAAAGCGGTGCTAGACCCCCCCCCCCTTTATTTAGATAAATGGGTTTTTCATGCAGAGTTATTCGATTTGCTCCAAATTTCGTATACCGGTTTATTATGTTAAGGAGCTGCCTTGATTAGATTTGGAGATTTATTGGTTAAGTATAAAGGAGGGACTAGTGTCCCCTTAATTTAGATAAATGGGTTTTTCATACAGAATTATTCGATTTGCTTCAAATTTGATATACCAGTTTATTACGATATAGCTTCCTTCATTTGATTTGGAGGTTCATTGGTTAAGTATAAAAGGAGGGAAAGGGGGGCAATTGCCCCTCCCCTTAATTTAGATAAATGGGTTTTCATGCAGAATTATCTGATTTAGTTTATTTTTTTTTCAACCGGATCCGAACTTGAAGGTTCCATTTGAAGTCAACCCGAAAACCGACCACAACCATGTTTCGGATTGAGTTCAATTAGAACTTTCAAGTTCGGATCGGGTTGCCGGTGGACGGAGATAATTTTGTCTGGCTTGCATCGAGTTATAGTTCTTTGGAATATTTTTGCCGGTTAAGATTTGGTTCGGGACGGGTTTCAGGTTGACTTCGAATGGAATTTTTAGGTTCTGGTAGCGTTGCGTGTCCATGGAAACTAATTTGTCTTGTTCGGATCCGGTTATGGATCTTTGGAATATTTTTGTCGGTTATCAGATTTGGTTCGGGATTTTGGGTTTTTTCAAATGGAACTCTCGGGTTCGGGTCGGGTTGCATGTAGACTGAAATTATTTTGTCTTGCTTGGATCGGGGTACGGTCTGTTGTAATTTATTTTTCGGGTTTGGGTAGGGTTATGCGTTAATAAACTTAATAAAAAGAAAATTGCCCAGTTTAACTGATGGCATTGAGCTCACAGGCTATTCACACTAATTGTATATTATACTCTTATTTCAAAGAATAATGCCTCTCGAAAAATAAATGAAGGTATTAGTCCCCGTTGCCCCCCTTTCTACTTAACCAAAGAACCTCCAAATCTAATCAGGGAAGCTACGTAACATAATAAACTGCTATACCAAATTTGAAGCAAATAAGATAATTCTGCATGAAAAAAACATTTCACTAAATTAAGGGGGGGGGAGGGGTATTAGCTCCCCCATTTCTCGCTTTATGCTAAACCAATGAACTTTCAAATCTAATCAGAAATGCTCCTTATTAGAATGAACCTAGAAAAAAAATTAAACTAAATTAGATAATTCTGCATGAAAACATATTTATCTAAATTAACGGGAGGGGCAATTGCCCTCCTTTCCCCCCTTTTATACTTAACCAATGAACCTCCAAATCAAATGAAGGAAGCCATATCGTTATAAACTGGTATATCAAATTTGAAGCAAATCGAATAATTCTGTATGAAAAATCCATTTATCTAAATTGAGGGGACACTAGACCCTGTCCCTCCTTTATACTTAACCAATAAATCTCCAAATCTAATCAAGGCAGCTCCTTAACATAATAAACCGGTATACGAAATTTGGAGCAAATCGAATAACTCTGCATGAAAAACCCATTTATCTAAATTAAGGGGTGGGTCTAGCCCCCTTTCCTCCCTTTATACTTAACTAATGAACCTCCATATCTAATTAGGGAAGCTCCTTAACATAATAAACCAGTATACCAAATTTGAGCTAATCGAATAATTCTACATGAAAAATGCATTTATCTAAATTAAGGGGAGAGGCAATTGCCACCCTTTCCCCCCCTTTATACATAATAATGATCTTCCAAATGTAATCAGGGAAGCTGCTTAATATAATTAACCGGTATACAAAATTTATAGCAAATCGCATATTTCTGCATGAAAAACCCATTTATCTAAATTACGAGGGGGATAACCCCCCCCCCTTTCCTCCCTTTATATGTAACTAATGAACCTCCAAATCTAATCAAGGCAGCTCCTTAACTTAATTAACCGGTATACCAAATTTGGAGCAAATCGAATAATTCATCATGAAAAACCGATTTATCTAAATTAAGGGGGGTAGCCCTCCTTTCCCCCCTTTTATACTTAAATAATGAGCTTCCAAATCTAATCAGGGAAACTCCTTAACACAATAAACCGGTATACCGAATTTGGAGCAAATCGAATATTTCTGCATGAAAAACCTATTTATATAAATTAAGGGGAGGGCTAGCCCCCCTTTATCCTTAACCAATGAACCCCAAAAAATAATCAGGGAAGCACCTTATCAGAATGAACCTAGAAAAAAAAATTGAAGCAAATCGGATATTTCTATCAAGAGCTATCGCGTTACGTACATACGTACGTACGTACGTACACACGTACATACAGAATCGGCGGACACATAAGCTCGCAGGCTTTGATAGCCTGTGAGCTAAAAATACCACCCTAATCGGATAATAAGTGGTCATTTTTCAACTAGCCTAACGCTTTCTAGTCTCTTTGCAATAAGCCTGAAAAATATCAGGCTAATTGGAAAAAGGGAGATGGATTCTCCAATTAGCCCGGCTCTTTGCAAATAGCCTAGGCTGTTTGCAAAGAGCCGGATTTCTCAATTAGCCTACGACATATACATAGTACATACCAATGTCTCTACCGAGTTCGTTAGCCAACTGCATCCGCCCTCTTGTTTCAAAATGGCGGCGATTTAAAATTAAAAAAAAGTTAATTTAAAATGAGGTATTAAAAAATTAATAATTGAAAAATATTTCTTTCATATGTGTTTGATCTTGATATAAAGATTTTGGAGCATTTTTGTTTAGTCTATATCTTAAAAATGGCTGAGTTATAACATTTTGAAGTTCTAGCGTGGCTGACATTTTGAAACGATCTGATTTTGTCACGCGATAACACGCATATTTATTAACCGATTTGGATTTGACAAGGTATGTGCATAGTATATAGCAATGTCTGGACTACGTTCGTTACAGACAGCTTCATCCTCCATCTTCTTTCAAAATGTCGGCCATTTATTTTTTTTATTTAATTTAAAATGAGGTACAAACAATTTAGAAATTGAAAAAGTTTCTTTCTTAAGTGTTTGGCTGTGATACAAGGATTCCGGAGAATTTTTTGTTTTGTCTTTATCTTTTTTTCTTTTTTCTAACCAATGACCAGGCCCCTACCTGCCGGGTCTCCCCAGCTGAACGGATTTGATACCTGGTATCGGGGCGGTGATCGCCTAATCTCCGCCTACCAGCAATAATTCTGACGGGGGCTTAGATCTTCATCCTATCGACTGTGCCTACTGCGTAGCTATGAACTTATTTAAAACGGTTACTTAACATTTTGATCTTGTTGTTTTGTACCTGCGCTTTGCTTCTTGAGTTGTCCTCGTAATTTAGAATCTTGATCAGGTGACGAGACCCTCACCTGGCAAGGCACCTCCAGAGATATAATTCACAAGTAACTTTGAGGAATTTGCATCCACGACGGATTTTACATGCACCAAGCGCCATTAGCGTACATGGCGGACATCGGCTGACTCCAAACCGATGACCAGACCCCAAGCTGCCAGATTACCCTAGGCGAACAAGTATACCTGTCTGGCATCGGGGCGGTTGTCCGCTTCGTCGTCGCATGGCGGCCAACCAGTAGACCAATGCCTCGTCCGACCTAATTGTAGAGCCTGTAATTTGTTGGCTTCTCTGTTGTACCGCTTGCTTGACTAATTGACTTTGTTGATTTGGATCCTGCACATTACACACACATATCCAGCTTGGGGAGTAGAGTATTCTGGATTTTAGATGCCTAATCGGTGGTGGGTATTTGTCGTGAAAAGTGGTTCTTGAGCCAATTTAGATTAAAGGAAAAAGAAAACAATGGGTGCCGCTGAAAGACAAGTATCACCATAGGAAATTTTGGGCCGAAATGGAAATCAAGCTCTACGATCAGTCCATTGGAACCTAATAGCTATTTTTACGATTTATTGCAACATCATTGCGAGCTTTGTGGATTGGCTTCTGCACTACTGGGGTGAAGCATGTTCCTTGGTCTTTAGTCCGTCATTATTATTTTTTTTTATGATGTCTGTTATCACAAGATGTATTGTTGAGTTTTCTCCGTTATATTTATTGAGTTGTTTCCCTTTGTTCATGGTCTTGCTTTGTTTTATTTGGAGCACATGTTTCTTTACCACTTGGCTATCTATGTTGATTCAGTGGAGTGGTGTGAATGAGCCTAAGCTATTAGTTCATTTGACTATCACCACTCAGCAATGCAATAATACGATTTTTTTCATTTTTTTTTTGCGGGTGAAAGGTTCCTTCACCAGCGTCCGCGGTTACCTTGGTAATGTAACTCGGACCTTTTTTTTTCCCTTTTCCTTTTTTGTTTTTTTCCTGTAATTAAGGCAGTTAATTAGTTGGGGTGATGATGTCCACTGGGTTGGTTTGTTTTTAACTTTATTCGTTTTCCATTGTGATATTATATCTATGTTTTCTGTTAACACTCTGATGACTGCTCTGCCTTTGTTGTGTATGTATTTATTGCTTGCTAGTTGTTTATGCCAAAGTTCTTCATTGTTTGGTGTGATTTGTGCCAGATGGTGCGTTTGTGTAAATAGAATTGTGGGGTTCGCAATTCCCCGCTTACACAATCGTTTTGTCTTTATCTTAAAAAATGACTGAGATATAATAGTTTGAATTACTATTGTGGTGACATTTTGAAAAATCTGATTTTTTGCATGCGACAGCATTCGTATATATCAACCGATTTCGATGTGAGAGAGCATGCACAGGAATTACCAAGTTCTTGACCATGTTCATTGGTTAGCTTCACTCATCATGTTGTTTTAAAATGGCGGGCACTTCGAGATATCGCCGAATTTGGAGACCAAATATAAATCACTTTACATAAAACCAGCTTGGATAAAGTTGACTAATTTCACAAACTTCTCATTCATATACAGTATTGACAAAAACTAGTATTGAATCTTCTGTAATCGGGTTCCACTATTTTGAACTTCGTGTGTTTGAATACTATAACCTGTCTATTTTTTTATATAAGGGATTTGAAAGCTACCTCTTCCTCCCGGCAATGGCCGGAAGGACTTTTTAAAAATCAATTGAACAACTATTTCATTAACATCATCTTATTTTCTTACTCTTTTTGTACAATTTGGAATTTAAATTGCATAGATTCAATGGAAAGAAATATGGATTTGGGGTAGTTCGAAATACGCTCCACTAATGCTCATGTGAGAGTAGTTGATACTAATGTGAAGTAAAAAAGTATTTCTATTGGTAGAATGAGAACATTCTGCCGCTTTTGCATCACGGTTGGCACGTTTGCTTGCGCATATTGTATTCTTGATCAGTTAAAAGTGACTTTTTTTCTTGTGCCTGTGAATTTTCTTCGTTTGTATAATTTCACTAACACAGCCATACTCGAACATTTCTTTTTCTCATGGGCCCCAAACATATGTTTGCAGCGTTAATCTTACATTATAGCTATACTATAGACATTAGCTTACATAATAATGTAAAAAGGGGTAATTAAAATAGTAAAATAACAGAAGTAGTATAACAAACAAATATAACAAATTCAATGCTATCAGTAGGGTTGAACGTTTGTCGTGGAAGATATGTTACCATAAAATTTAAACAACTCTATTTCCAGACATTATATTTCGAGGTAGGTTTATTAGAAATTATGTAAAAAATATACCACGGAGATCTATGCTATAAACAGTGGTGTAAACCCTTTTTCTGTCAGTTTCTTGGCAATTTTTTAATCCTAATATGCATTATTAGTTATATGGTAAATAAAATATCAAGTTAAAAATAAGCTCCAAATTAAAAATAAGGAAATTTTCTTCAATAATACGGTATTTTACTTCAAACAAAATCTTTTTACTTTTTAAAATGTAATGTATATTGCAATTTTAATTAATTTGGAATAAAGTTTGATTAGGGTTGAAGATTAAGAAATCCACAAACGCTGTAGCGTAAATAGAACTACGTGTAAAAAGAAATTTGGACTAAGGAAACGGCATTTAAGGTGCTTTAACATTATTTTTAAACTATAATTATAAATAATAGTGCAGATTGTGTCTTCAAATGAAAATATATGAAAAAACAGTCAAGCTCTTACAAAAGAAACTGTGCACACCTCATCTCAATTAATTTTATAAATAGTTATTAATGATTATTTGTCTAGGGCCATACATAGAAGGTCATGGATCACGTGCGAGTCGCGGGCCGCAAATTGAGTATCTAATAGAATTATAGAAAGTTTCTGATCATACTCATTTTCTCGGATCTATAGTGTTTGTTCCAAATTAACTCACGATAGGCGATATGTGATAATTATAAACCGTTTTTTTTTCTTTTCATTAAGTGTTTTGACTCAATATTAGATCGTATTGAACTTCATATGAAGCCATAACTGTTTGTACATTTGAAATTTATATTTCACTCAGACTTCTTTTGTTTAGTATTTAAAATTTAATATGTATAATATCAGAAATGAAATTAAACGAGTAATCATTATAACGGGGTCCCTTAGGTTATTTGGTATTTTCGTTAAAAAAATATAAAGCAGCAGCTTGAGGCTTTTTGGCTCTCAACTGTATATTCGTTTGGGATAGATTCACATTGAAAAATATAAAATCATACAAATTCGAGTGTCTCCGCTGGCGGAGGCAAGGGGGATCCCAACACCAGTTTCGTTTTGAAAGATTTTCGTTTAAAAATACAAACTAATTCAACATAAATTTTAGGCATATTGAATCGTCTGCGTCAATGCTAGTGCGTCATCTAATGGTTGAATAATGTCTGTATGAAATGTTATTAAACAATAGTTGTTTATGAACCTAATAGTTTTAACATCGCGACCCAAAAAAGATGTTTACGATTAGCCCGTAGTGTTTTGGTAAATTATGAATATCTGGGAATATTGTGAACAGTCAATTTTAGGTACTTTATTTACATCCCGCAGCTCAAATAATTAATTATAATGAAACAGTAGCGTTATGGTGTTTTACAAAGTTTTACATGGATTATGTGCTGCTTAAAGAAGTCAGTATTTGAAACTAGCCAATTTTATTGACGATTATCCTTCTTGACTTTTCATACATTCTTCAGGTAGAAAATTTAAGCGTATTTAAAACTTTTTCAGACACCCTTTGGAATAGTTTGTCTCCATGAAATTGTGTATCTGCTATTCAGTTTTAACTTTTAGCTGTTACAGTAGTACTTATTTCCATTTATGAAAAGTTTATCCATTATACTTGTTATTTTTCGACAGGCATATAAATAAATAAAATGTATTGTTATTTACATCTAATTTGTTTTGATGCATCATAAACATTGCTAAAAAAATACTAGATAATTAATGTTGTTATCAATGTTAAGGTGTTTTAATAAAGTGTTACTTTAGTTTTAAAAATTTTCGTTTTATATTTAAATTTTGTCAGATTTATTTTTATCAAAAATATTTACAAAATTCATATCCTGGACTCTATATTTAGTTACTCACTTGCTAACTAAAAGTATACTTAGATGATTTATTTTTATTTTTTAACATTAGAAGATATTTTATATTCTAGAAGATTTTTTGTATGATAAAATGAAATCGCTTAATATATTCTTTTCTCTAAGGAAAAAACTTCTTTAGTCTGCATATATATATGCAATATATATTGATATTGAAATGATTGAATATTTATGAAGAATTTCTAATGCTTAACACTTTTAAAAGAAATTCATTTACGCAATATGCATTCAAAGCTATTTTACTCAAGTGCTAAGTAATTCATGAAATATTCATGGGTAAAAGATTGAAGAAGTATGTTACGCTTTTATATAACTTTTATCGTAAATTAAAATCTTATAAATTATTAAAGGTTTTTTTAAGTTGATGAAACATTTGAAGTTTTTAACTGACGGACACGTAATAAAATAATTACTATATTTAATGTTGTTTTTTAATAATTATATGAGTTAAAAATATTATGAAGTGTATCTAAATTTTGAAAAATATGTATTTAGAGCTATAGAACACATTCTGACAAACACAAATATCTAATTTTTTGCCCCTGTAAATAAGAAGCTATATACTGAATGTATTTCCATGTACGTTGGACAATTTTACGGGAAAAAGCATCAAAACATTGATTATTTAAATTATGGAACAACGTTCTTATTGTAAAACTTCAGCAATATTTCTTCACCATCTTATGGTCATATATAATAGCTAGTCGAAACAAGAAACGCTATACATCTCAATATTCTTATTTGTAGCATAATTGCATCCCCATGCTTGTTTAGTTGGTTGGTACAGTAAGAATCAGACTCGAATCCAAGTTCTGATCTATATATCTAGATTGCATGGAATTCCTCTTTGTGCGAAGATCTTTCTCTGAACAGCTTAATTCTTCAAAAAGATAAAGCTATTCATTCAATGGTTCTACATTTTACAAGTTGCTGATTCGACATTGTACTAGTTTATAGTTCAACCTACGGAAGCTCAACTGGATCTCCAAAGTGCTGCATAATGTAATTAAAACCATATGATAGAAAGTTTTTTTAGTACCGTGTTTTGGTTAAATTTGAACCACATTTTAAAACAATTTCCAACCTACTATGCTAAACCAGCTTTTTCATTATATTGTTAAATTTGTTTACTGAACAGGGGCTAGTGAGCTATTACAATGCTTCTTTGTTCATAATATTTGTTTTCCAATCGAAATGCGAATAACTATGACAAATATATAACAAAACAAGTTAGATATTTAATTCAAATATCGATATAAAATTAAAAACGAAATCTACTATATTAAATATTTTATTATTTATCGGTTTCGATAACCTCTTTGGCGCTGTTGCGCTGCAAAATTCACGATTTCCATGATATCTATATCTCAAAACTATTGCATGGAATTTGATTCTTTTATAACTCAGTATAGATGGGTGATGGTTGTGATTTGTCGTTTATCCGTCAACCGCTGATGCTACTATTGTATATTTTTCTCGATTTCGTCAGCGACTAAATCTCAAGAACTAATCCAAGGAATTTTATGAAATTACAAATTATATTAGAATTGAAGCTGATGACATTTTGTTGTGTATTGCTGGACAGATAGCAATTCGACGGCGTAGTTTTGAGAATTCCTGCAACAGCTATATTTTGGTATCTGCTGGATATAATTGCACCAAATTTTATATGCAAGATACGTTTTATGAATGGATTATAATTATTTTTTTGCTTTAATAACTTAAAAGTGGGTACCTCTGTTTGAAGAACGATTTCTAATGGGGTACAAAATCAATTAATGCAATTAATTAACTCCATTCATATATCTATCATACATATTTAACGTTCCTGTTCCCTGAATCGCTCATTTATTTACACCAATACTTACTTTGGCCGAATACGTAATGTAGAATCATCGATTTTTGCAATGGAAATTATAGGTGCGTCTTATTTTCTGTTGTGTAGAAATGCACCTAAGTTTATATTTGAGATTAAGGACTGAAATGTGTATGTTCATTACTGGATATTAAGTTTTAATATCCAGGAGGATCCGCTCGTACTCCCTGCTTTAAAAAACATTTGATATGTTGACCTTCGATTTTAACTTCAAGGAAACGCACAATATATTATATTTCTAATTATAGATCTTGTTTTAAATTGATATATTTGAAAGATGTATAAGGATGTTTTATGATGTCCACAGCTTATTACTATTTCTAATCACATTTAAAATTCAATGCAAGTATGGCGCTAATCTTTATAAATATTTATTTGTGCATCATTATGTTTTATTTTATTTTAAAAATACAATATATACTGTTTTCATTAGAAGTGGCACAAATCTTAATTAAATCATTTTAAACGGAACCAATTTATTAAAAGAACTATATATACAATACTGAGAAATTTTAAAGTATGAGTATTTAACATTTTCAAAATAATTTAGAAAAAAAAAAGATCAAAGTGTACATTTATCGTAAATTTAAGTGGTATGAAAAATGGCAGCAGAAGAATTCAAAATCTTAAAGATAAGAAATCGTCTGAAAAAACTTTAGGATACTTTCCCGAATTAGCTAACCATATCAAGAGGAAGTTTTCGCCTTTCTCCTTATTCGACTGCAATTTTGAAATAGGCCTAATCAAATGTAAATAATAATAGGAATATAATAACTTGTGGTAAGAAGTTTCGTAAAAAAAATGACCACAATATACTGAAAAAAAAATGCCCCAGTAAGAAGGCAAATTCCTGCTGTCTATGTGTGTAAAAAATGTTCAGTTAAAAGTGTCATTTTTGTATGATAAAACGTGTGTCTCAAACCACCCAGTAAATGTATAATTAGAAAAAATTTCCAAATAAAGTGGAGTCTAGTCACGAAATCCAATGCAAATTATTTTTGTCAAATGAAATTTTTGTTTGGAAAGACTTAGATGAAAGTAAAAATGTCTTGGAGTCATTTTTTGTAAAGATCTCTATATGCCAAAATTTATAGAAGAGTTTTTGATTCCATTTTTAAACTAGTATGTTGTGGCCATCACAAAACTTTCTTTTATATAAATCACGTCAATTAAATCATTTAAATAGTACAAGAAATAACAACGATTTAGCACCAATTCATATGAAAGTATATCTGAATTTGAAGTTTGATGAAAATTCGTGCATTAGTTCTTGAGATAGAGCTATAGAGGAAATTCTGAAAAAAAATGAAGCATAGCAGCGCCACCTGTTGAGCGATTTACACCAAAAGTAAACAGCACTAAACGTTATCAAGGTATACCTGAATCTGAAGTTTGATGAAAATCCAAGCATTAGTTCTTGAAATAAAGCTATTGCGGAAATCGCAAAAATACAGCATAGCAGCGCCACCTGTTGAGCGATTTACACCAAAAATTAAACAGCACTAATTTATACGTCAATTCATATCAAGGACTACCTAAATCTGAAGTTTGATGAAAATCCGTGCAATAGTTCTTGAGATACAGCTCTTGTGGAAATAGTGAAAAATACAGCACAGCAGCGCCACCTGTTGGGCGATTGGCACCAAAAATTAAACAGCACTAATTTATATCATGGACTAACTGAATCTGGAGTTTGATGAAAATTCGTGTATTTTGTCTTGAGTTAGAGCTATTGCGATAATCACGAACAATGCAGCATACCAGCGCCACCTGTTGGGCGATTTTCACACAAAAGTAATCAGCAGCAAATTATATCCTGGACTAACTGAATCTGAAGTTTTATGAAAATCCGTGCAGTAGTTCTTGAGATACAGCTATTGCAGAAATCGTGAAAAATGCCGCATAGCAGCGCCACCTGTTGGGCGATTTTCACCAAAAACTAATCAGGTCCAGTTTATATCAAGGTCTAACTAAATATGAAGTTTTGTGAAATTCCGTGCACTAGTTCTTGAGATAGAGCGCCCACAAAATTTGTGTCACATACAGACAGACAGACCGACGGACAGACAGACAGACAGACTCACAGACAGACATTTTGTAAAAACATGTTTTTTGGAATCTCTGACCTATAAAACGTGTAAATCCGTCGAAAACTGGAATTCGAAAATTTTCATGAAACCAATACTTTCTTCTTGTAAAGATAGAAGAAAGTAAAAATGATTATAAAAGTTATGAAATATTTTTAAACTAATATCATTTCTCAACATTACACAGAAGTGAGAACTAATTATATAATATAAAAATATAGATTGCATAAAAATTCAAAAATACACATCATATTCTGCAGTCTTGATTGATAGAAAAATTTGGGGTAATAGGTAATAAAATTTACACAAAGAAAGACAAAACCTTTGAAATTTTTAAATGAATTTTATTTCATATGAAAAAGGATAATCTTGGGTCGAAGTTTATACAATAATTGTTCCTTCAATTGTTTCCACTGGAAGAGAAGGTACACGTACTATTTATATATATATTTTTTAAATAAATAACAATGATTATGAAATGGATTATCTTTCTTACATATGCGTATGTATAGTTCCGAATATAAACTTAATATGAATAGAATTCGTTACAATTAGAGTATCTATCTGATATTTAATGACATGTTCGGCACGTATTACAAATATGATATGAAATTTAATGTAGGGGAAAAAATCATCACTTACCCTGATAACATTTTAAGGCAGGAAGATAATGAGGGTAATCCATTTGCTTTAATCATATCTAAATGTAAACTAACAACTAAAATTAGACTGACGATCTTCTTCTTTGCTTTCGTAAAAGAGCCATGTAAGCCTGATTAATAATATACAATTAATTTTATGTTTTTCACATTTTAATTTTACACGTCCAATATTTACAACATTGATGCTAGACATTTCACAAATGACAGTAACACAATAACAGAAGTCATCTGAGTTCAGTATTTTTTTTTAAATACTTTAGTATTTAATGAATAACGTACCTCTCATATGGCTGTGTTGTCATTTTTTCAATACACAATGTCTAAAACGCCTAGAAGTGTTATAATATGTTGCGTTTATGAGCAGTATCTGCTGAAGATACGTGAGCTGCTTCTACTACAAACTTGACAATGCAATTTGTACATTTAACTATTAAAAACATTACATTACAATATTTACTACATTGATACTATGTATTGTTCCGTGGATTATAACGCAAAAACAGTAGTCAGTTTCAATGCCGTCCTTAGGGGTGTGCGACGAGTGCGGCCCTCAAACCAAAAAGGTTTCGCGGCCGAAAAAAAAAAAAAAAATCCCTGCCGTCCCGGCCTACAGGCAGAGGTAGATTTCGAAGTTAAGTATACTAATTTCACCAACAAAAACTTAATCATGATTAGAGATAAACCCACTTTAACAATTTTATCTGGCAGCTTTTGAAGAATTTTTATTTCATTGTTATATAATAGCTGGTTTTATCAAATCATGTTAACCCGTTAGTAGTCGCGCGTTGGTCTTTTCCCCGCCCGAAATTCGTTATCTTCCTGTAACTCATTTCCCGTTAAAGTTACGATAGCGAAATTCCGTGTAGCTGACCTTGAGTGTTCACACTCTTGTGTAGTAAAATTGCAAGTCATTCCTGCTATTTCTTAGCATTTTATCGCATTCTTAAGTTTCAATCGGTCTAAATGACCGCGTTGCGACCACTTGCGTTAGTTGAATTTTTCCCCCTCGTGTTCATCCTTTCCCATTTCCGCGAAATCTGCGGAAGAAAGTTTCTTCGAAGTACGGACTCTCTCCCTGTTGTTATTTCGTCTTTCTTTCTGCTATTTTTTCCTTTTAGAATGTGACTTAAAATTGTTTTATTATATCAGTTGTGAAGTCAGTTCGCACAAAAAACTGATGGATGATCACTTACATTTTTTTTTTTCATTGTCAAATATTGCGCGAATAAATTCTCAAATTGATAATCGTTTAAATATGGAAAAAAAAGGGAAATTCATCATCATTATTTGAAAGAACTTGCTTTTCATTTATTACCGGAACACATAAATGAAAGAAAACAGACAATACCACTGCCAAACCATTAAAAAAGAGAGAAGAGAGTTTTGTGGGAATCAGTAAAAAAATTGCCGTATCTCCAAAATCTGAAAAGTATCGTTTTTGTACAATAAAACAAATTCGAAAGATAAAACAATTTTCTCAGAAATGTAGTATGTACATCTGCGAAGAACATACATATAATTTATTTGTACAATAAGAAAAATAATGAGAATTTTATAATGTAGGTTAGAAATTACGCAAATAAAAATCTGTTTTGGATAATTCAGTGAATGTTTATACTATGATTTTAAAAAATACTTTAAGTATTTTTCTAAAATTTATCTACTGTTAAATTTTCATACTGTAAGTAAAAACATATATTTTTTAAATAATGCCGCAGAAAATGGTTTATTATTATTATTATTATTATTATTATTGAAATCCAATAGAGGCTTGGGACGGTATCTGACAAAATTAAATTCGTTGTCCTTCATCAATTGTTCAAACTATTTTTCAGAATAATGTTTTCCAGAATATGAGAGAAAATTCATTTAAATTAAATTATTGCTGCATATTTATAATTTCGGAGAAAATTTTATTATTGTGTTTATTATTTTAATGAATGTTATTATAAAACAATAAATTATAACATTAATACCTTATTATGAAATGTACAATTGAATATTTATTTTATTTAAATAGTTGCTGTAAAATACATCTGTATTAAGATGAACCTTTCATAGATTCTATTAATTAAAATAATTTATCCATCTTAGGATTTAAATCTACAATTTCAAATGTATTTAAATTAAATATATAATTTCGATGACTTATTTATTATTTGCTTTATATAAGCGAAGTTCTTATCCAGAGTTTTTATTCAGAGGCGCTGCTCCCACCCTGAAATAAGTAGAAAAACTACAAATCGTGGATTTTCATTTGAAAAATGGATTTAATCATAAAATCTCGAGCCCCTCCCCCCCCATCCTCTCCCCCCTCATACACACATAGACACCCCACAAAATAAATAAATAAAACGTAGTTACAACATTTACATTTATAATTTCGAAATTAAGTATTTTTTACCTTTTTCTTTATTATATATATATATATATAATATGATGGTGAATTTGTGGTATTGTATTTGATTTGCTGTTGCATGTCATAGGTTTCATTTTTATTTTCAGTTTAATTGTTCAATTTAATGTCAGTGTAATATATTGATGCTAAATTTATTAATTTTATTTTATTAAATGGATATAGAGTGCCGGATTATCATAAAAATCTACCTGACTCAGATTCTGTCCTTCCAAAAAAATAAAAATACCCCTATCACGAATTTACATTCATATTCGTAAATGTTTTCCTACTAATTATTGATTCATAGTAACATCAGAAATTCAATCAAATCATTTACTATTTACTTTTAAGTATTTATGCAAAACGAAGAAAGAGTTATTAAAAACATTCATCTAGATGCCAACTGAATATATACTTAAGCGAAATAAATAATTTGCTGTAAAAGGTTGTAAAATGAATAATTGCTGTAATCTTTTAAAGTTCAGTCAATATTTTCACCCTACGTTATCCGTTTTCGATCATCTGATAACACCGGCAAGTTTCCCCTTCGTTTTCGGCCTGCTGGTAACGGCGGCAAATGGACCGAACGCGACTACTAACGTTCTAAAAAATGTCGCGACTACTCTCGGGTTAAGGCGGCATTAAAAAAAAAAAAAAAAAAAAAAAAAAAAAAAAAAAAAAAAAAAAAAAAAAAAAACTTTTCCATGCTCAACAACTCGAAATTTTCTGGCACATTTTCAGATTCATTTTAAATAGAGAAAAATATGAAACTTGCTGACGTGATTTTTGAAGAAATTTATAAGTAACCTATGTTTTTTGTTTCGTTCAATTAATTAAAACGTGATTTATAAACAATGATTTTCTCAGTAGGACAATATTTTTCGTTTCTAACACAATCGGTTCGGGAAATTCTGTTCAAAATACCCACTTTGGCATCTTTTTTGAAATATATTCTGCCTCTATCAAAAAATCGATGATTACGGTACATTATATAGTTTCTGAACAAGAGAATCTACCAATTGGATGCGTTTGAGAGTAAAAATGAATTTAAAAATGAGTAAGAAATTAAGCAGTTTCGATTTAAATACACCCTTAATAAGATGATTTTTTTTCTGCAACCGCTATGTATTTTTAATTTGTTTTTGCTTTAAGAATTGGCCCTACCAAAAACTTGTCTATATAGATTTTGTAGACAATATGTAGAAGATACATGATAAATTCAAGGGGATTTTATATCTTGTGAATTGACGGAGTTATGGATTTTTTTCTTCTTCAACCTCTCCCCCCCCCCCCCCCCGCTTTTTGTTTTCGTTTTTATTTATTTATTTATTTATTTATTTTTTGCAGTGCGAATCGGTCCTATCAAAATCTTGTGAATATAAAAGTTGTAGATAATATTAAGGAGATATACAATAAAATTAATTGGATTTGATATCTTGAGAATTGATGAAGTTATGAATTTTTTTCTCCCAAAAACCCAATTTTTTGCGCCCCTTGAGCCCATTTTTAATTTTATCAAAAATCTGTGATGCATAAATTTTTGGCCTTTTTTTAGGAGTAAAAAAAAACTTTAAACTAATTTGATATGTATACAATTTAAGAAGTTATGGGTTTTTTTCTGTTTTCACAAAACCCCTGCCTATTTCCAGCCCCTTGGTTCGATTTTGCCTATTAACGAACTTGGTCGAGATTTTATGCCCCTTGATTTTATGTATCAGTTTGGAAGAGATTTGCGCACAATTGTGGACGTTATCGTGTCCAGAAGAAAGTGATATATATATATATATATATATACATATATAAACATTAATTAAACATATACATATATATATATATATATATATGCATAAAGTTTTTTACTGGGGCTGGTTTTGGGTTCTAGGGCTCATGATCGGCGTAAATCTGCAAAAAAATTTCAGAAATTCCAACATAGGAAAGATCTCAATAGGTAGTATTTCATACGAAATCTACCTAAAGAAAAAAGAAAATAGCTAATTATTTATTATTCATTTTATTGAGTTATTTATTTCGAAATAAAATTTATATGCTTAGTTAAAGTAAATAACCTTATTTATAAAAATGTAAAATGTTTTTACTAATAACATGTTCGGGGCAAATTATGGACGCTCGAGGAAAAAAAAAGAGATTGTTTGTGACTTCTATTCATTCTGTAGGCATTAAAATACTCTAACCTATTCAGAACCAGGCACACAACAAATCTTGATAGGAGCACGAACTGAATTTTAATTGTTTGGTGCTAAGGATGATTCTGAAAAACTGCTCACATTTTTTTAATAACTGAAATGCTCACTATAATTTTAATGACTATTTTTAATGTAACAATAAAGATTTGCTTTCCTTTTCATGTAATCGAGTTTCCCTTTTTCTTACAGGAATATCAATTTTCCTGTTCGTACTATTTTTTTTATTCCATTCGTAGAACTTTTGAAAAAAAAATTATCTTTGCCGCACATTTTTATGACAATTTCAGAGAAATCCTATGTAATATATCGCTTACCCGCAAAAAAAAAGCGACACATCTCGCAAAAATTCATTTTGCGTTTATTCCACTAATAGTTTTGTCATAGGTGTATCTTGCTACACAAAAGGTTTCATAAATGTAGTTATACAAAAAATCTCTTTATTATGCTATATGTCCATTTTTGACCACAGGAGAGGTGTGGTTTGTGTGCGGAGGTAAAATTACCCAAACCTCCAAACTACATCCTACGTTAAAGGTATATATAAATATTTTACAGACATACATACAATAATTACAATAAACCCAACTGGAGTGAAAAATTAGCCAGAGCCAGGAATCGAACCCAGGACCACAGTATACAAGACTGCTGCTTAAACCACTGAGTCACCAGCCATCTGAGATGGCTGGTGACTTCCCCAACATTTTTTATTAGTGAGAAATTGCAGACTCAAGTATCGGCCGGAGTAACTCAGTGGTTTGAGCAGCAGTCTTGTATACTGTGGTCCCGGGTTCGATTCGTGGCTCTGGCTAATTTTTCACTCCAGTTGGGTTTATTGCAATTATTGTATGTATTTCTGTAAAATATTTATACATACCTTTAACTGTTGAATGCAGGCGTTATTTATCTGTGAATGTGTGTTTTAATATATATTGTAGTATGTGTGTTTATTATTACATCCTACGTCTTCATTGTTAAGGGCCTTATGTTTTTATGCACATTTTTATTCCTGCATGAAGAGCTAAATGCTGCAATTTCATCTTATATTAAAATTCAGCAAATTTTCTTTTGCCTCTCCTGTGAAATTTACTTTTTTCGAGATGTGTCACTTTTCCTGCGGGTGAGCGATATATACAGGCTGATGCATAAAGATCGAAACAATAGGCTATTTCCTTAAATATTGCCTCTAGACACATACTTCCAAATGCAAAGATTCATTAAAAAAAAGTGCAAAATTTTATGAGATAACTTCGAAATCTATGGGTGGCCTATTTGAGAAAATACGAAAACTAAATGTTTATATGGCCCCCGTAGATAAAAAAAAATCCCAATTAGGAAAAATTTCCTTATCCATTCTAGAATTAACCACAAGAAATTCCCTCTTCATATCTGCAAAACTTACAGAGATATGCCCTTTTAAATAATTCGTCAGGATTTAAGTGATTCGACAAAAAGTGAAATGTCTGTAATTCAAGAAACAGTGTTACTTTAAGGGTTCCGGGAAACATGTAAAAAATACATTTATTGAGTTAGAATTTTGATTTTTTTTACTTTTTTGTGATAGTTAACCATATAATTTGCAAACAAAATCACATCCAAAAATTTCTCATATATATATTTTTTAAACTAGGGGGATCTGCCCCCTACGAGCTACGCTCGCCAACCCCCGTTCAGCCACACCAAAATCCAAAAAACAAACAAATTTGATCGTCTTTAAAAATATTGCATTAAAATAATAATAAAAAAAAAACAGTAGCGATTTCTCTGTAAACGGGTTTTTATTTGTTTTCCTTGGATTGGGGATTTTTAAGACCAAATCTGCTGCTGTTAAGAGATGCAATCGCTGTTTTCGTATTTAATTAAAAAAATTAGTTAAACATTTGAAAATAAGCTAATGTAAAATTAATTAAGTAAGCAGTGTCATCGTCTCCCGGTATTTTTTAACAGTGCTGCAAGATAGTTCTTTTAAATAATTCATTTTAAATGTATCGTTTCAAATCTGACGTAATTTACACCAAAATTTTATTTCTCTTATTAATATTGACGTGAAAATACTTTTGTTGTTAGAAGGAAATATTATTTGCGCTGTCTTCGAATTCACGATAATAGTTGAAAAGATTACCTCAAAATATCTCGCGCAAATATATTTTTCAATTTAAATTATTTTGCCATATTTTTTGGCCATTTTAAATATTACGTAATTTCCTCCAATTACAAGTTTTAACGCATAATAATGATTTTTTTATTTTAAGATTTTGTTTCTCTTTAAAATTCAAGTGTAAATATGGTTCCTATGACGTAATTTTCCTGCTTTTAACATATAATCATTTAATTCTAATTTTAAAGGGTTTTTTTTCTGTTTGTAATATTCACGTGTAAATAAATTTTTAATTTGAAGTAAACACTATTGTTTGCTCTGTTTATACCATTGGCAACAGTTTAAGTTAATAACATTTTCTAAAATTTGTAAAAAATATCTCTCGAAATGCTGAAAATTTGAATTTAAAATAGAAATAAAACCTCAAAACATGAGTCAAATAAGAAAAATAAATGCAATTTCAATACCGGGAACTTATAACTTATAAAATGATCTAAAAATGATTAAATTCTCATGTATAGTTTTTGCTCCAATAACACTTTTTAGTAGAACGATTTTGTCCAACTTTAGCATTAAATATCTCTTAAAATAATTCTTCGATTCGAAAACTGTCTGCATCAGCGTGTTTATCAAACATTTCTCTATAATACCACTGATTTTCATATTTTTGTATGCAACAGTTTTTATAATATTAACAATGAAAGGCCATGCTTAAGCATTCAAATTGGATGCCGATCTACCCGGAATATCTACGCAGATTTTCATTGGTCCATTTCCAAATCAAAACTTTTTTTTATATATATAGAAGGATTATATGTTTATTATTATTTTTTAAGTGGGGTAATTTAAAATCATTATAACCCAAACTTTTGTTGTCGAATTTCAAAATGTTTTCATTTAATTAAAGAGGAAATTATAATTTAAATTTTGATTTAGGATTTTTTGAAATATTAATTTTTAAAATATTAAAAATATGAATTTAAAAAACGATGTAACATATTTTTAAAAGAATCACATTTTCAAAGCAAAATATTTTTTTAATTTGTCAAAACAAAATTAATGTAATATAATCAAAAAATACATGTTCCTAGTTTGCACATTTTTCTTCAACAATTCTTCATATATAATAATTTAAAGACAAGAAATGGTGAAAAGAAAACCATCGTGCAGAAAAAAAAAGAATTTAAAGTTATAAACAAAGATTGCCTCCTAATAAAATATTTAAATGCTTTTAAAAAAATTGCAGATGTGTAAGTAACTCCTTCCTGTATCTTAAACTTACGAGTCAGCTTAAATTTTGCCCTTTCCACCTTTCTTCTCTACCATTTAAATGTCAGTCAGTTGGTTTACAATAAACCCTTATTTAGCATGCGATTAAGAATTTTTCCATAATTTTAGCAATCACAACTTCAGTTTTTATATCGCCCAGGCGAGGCCGTTAGAAAAGTCTGTATTCTAGATCCGGTCAAGGCCATGACCTTGCCTTTTTTCTGAAAGCTCAGCCGAGTCGGACCAAGCCTAACGTATTTTTTTCATACCGAACGGGGATTGGCTTCCTTCTTCATATGTCTGCACGGGGAGAAATTCCCAGTCCCGGTCTCGACCCAACGCATATTAAAATCACTGTCTGTGACTGACCACATCCGTGCATAAATGAGAAAAAATTGGCTCAACTCAAAAGTTTTACAAAAAAAATGCATAAATAAATCACCATTATTTTACAATTAAACTTTAAATCTCAATTTTTAAAGGGATAGATGATTTAGAGGCAAACAATAAATAAATTAATACAATAAAACCAGTGAAAAAGAACCTGTCTATTACGGAATCCTGTTTTAAACGGAAAAATATGTTGATCCATGTAAAATGAATATAATAGTACCAAAGAAAAGAATAGACTACATTTACATCTCCTAAGAAGGGAACTTGTCTATTGCGCATTTTTTTTTCCTATGTGATTCTGTCTTAGAAGATGTTTCGTTATAGCATTTTTTAAAGTTTCGAATACATGGAATATAGATTAACGATATAAAATGATAAGTGAAACATTTACATACAAATAGAGATTAAATAAAAGAAATTAATATCACAGCCTATGTCGCTTCTTTAAAAATGAAGAATATAAACACGTAAAAAGAAAAGCTATAATAAGTATGTTTGGTCAGAATTCCTCCATCCGAAAAAATTGTGAACCATATCGACGTAAAAGACTATGTTTTATAGAAATTCAGTCAGGCCGGGACGGGCTCGGGTTAATATTTTAACTTTTTTTCCAGGACGGGCCGAAATTTTTATCTATGCGTCTGCTTGGGACCGAGCATGGATATTTCAACCCGTGCCGACCTGCAGCATGTTTTAAACTCAGATTTAACGTAAAATATATGCGCTGTTATTTTAGGTCCAAAGGAGTGGCACTGTCTTAAATCAACTTTTAATAACATTCAATTTGTAGATGATATCTACCTTGCATTCAAAATGAGTCAATAACTAGTCGCTCAAAGGCATGGATAAATGGTGTAAATCACGAGTTTTGGATTTTATATCTCTGCGAGTATTTTTGCAGATATCGAGATGAATTTGTGTGTGTTAAATTCAGGAGTGGATACGGAAATTTTTCCTAATTGGAATTTTACTCTAAGGGGACCTATAAACATTTAGTTTTTTTTTTTTTCGCAAATGATCCCCCATGGAGTTGCAACTTACGTCATTAAATTATGCACCCTTTTTATGAAACTTTGCAATTGGAAGTATGTGTCTAGGGTAGTGATGGGCGATTCTAGAAAATTCAGGAATCGATTAAAATCGACATCGTATAAAACTGAATCGATCACAATAAGAATCGATTCCCAAATTCTAGAATCGATACTTGAATCGATATTTCGATAGTCACAGATTCGCACAGATAAGCTCAAAAATGTTAATTTCAAAACTTAGCGAATCAACAGAGCCGTAGCGACCACCTCCCATACCTCACATTTAAAGGGTAGACAAAGTCAGGGGCCCAGTCGTAAGCTATTACAGACTTTTGAGTCAAATCTCAAATAATAAAGTTTTTAACTTTTAAATTATTAGTTTTAAGATGTAATTTTACTAATATTGTATTTTAGATTTTATTTAAATTTCTTTTTTAAGAAAGGTCTCGGTTAAATACAAGTTGGAAATTGCGCGTCAAACGTGGCAAATGTGGTGCGCTCGTACTATAACAGTGCACTTCATAAGTGCATATCAATTTCATTCTGTTCGAAAGTCTGTAACATCCTTAAAATGCACTTGAAATAATTTTTTCCATTGGCCGTAATGTAACGGAAAACTTTTGACTGTCCCTGTATCATAATCATATGTAAATCACTGTGATTTTCTTCCAGCCTGAATTAAAATTAAAATTTTCAGGGACATAATTCACGTTGCCATAAGAACCGATTTAGTATTCTTACAATTTGAGTTTAATAATGTAACTAGCAAAGTTTATTAAAGTTCTTTTATTAAAAAAAAAAAAAAAAATCGTCGCTGCAAGACGTGAAAATTTAGTTTTCTCAGAAGAAATAAAAATCAATTAATTTTACTGTCTTAGAAGGATAGTGGACGCACATGTATATTGCTTGGAAATCTTTACATTATAGCTAGTAACTAGCGGGTTCCCCCAATATGAAATCTCGAAGCGAACGAACCGCGAACCGGGTTCCCGCTGCCTACAGCACCGTATAGGTGTACCCCCCCACACTTTGCCCACCGGGTCGGAAAAACGCACTCACCTCACCCCCCCCCCCCCCCAATTTTTGACATTCATCATTTAAAAATTTTTTATTATGTGTTATAAACTATCTTAAAATTTCAAACAAATCGCCCTGTTATATTTTCTAATTTTGTTCTGCCCCTCCCCTCTATCCCCCCCCCGAAATGTGACGCGCCATTCTTTTTTATAATTTTTTATCATGTGTTATAAACAATCTTAAAGTTCAAAACAGATCGCATTGTTAGATTTCCTAATTTTAACAAAATCGCGTTATGTTAGTTCCAGATTCCACCACCAGGGTGCGCACTCTATTCCTAACAAAACTGTGAACGAAACTCCGTTAAACAACCTATCAGTAGATATATTACTCAAGAGTGTGGCAATCTTGATCAAAAATTTAAGCTATTTGCCGAAATTACTATTCGGAAAGTATTTTCGTCATTTCTCCGGCTTTATTAACTATTACTTCTAGGTATTTTTGAGCTTCTGCGCAATCCCCCGGACGTCTTCTCCTGGTGAGACTGTTGTATTTTTCAATTATTTGAGACATTTGCATCTTTTGGGCTGCTAATTCTCTAAATTCCAATATATTCTCGTCTTCCCTCGGTTCCGCATCTAGGTTCAGGTTACTCTGATTTATTTCATCTGAGACCAACACTTGAGCTGCTTTTTCAGCCGTTGCTGGATGTTCATTTTTATTTGATTTCGTTATTTCTTTTTGTTTCACTTTTGGAGTAGATTGTATTGTTATATTGGATTGAAAGGATTCTCTTGTAATTGTTGATCTTTCTCCAATTCCTTCCTCTTGTAGTTCCTTGACCCTCTGTGGCTTTGGTTTTGCCTGCTTATTTGTTGGTTGGATCTCTAAATCTTCTATCTTCTTGTTTAATTGTTTTATCTGTTCTTCTTTATTTTCCAACAATTCTCTCAGTTCCAGTATCTCCCGCTCTTTCTCTCCCAATTTCTGTTCATTGTTTTCATAATTTTTTATTACATTTTCTATTATCTCTTTGTATTTTGGGTAAAGTTCCTGTTCTTTTTTGCGTCGTTTTCCATTCGCTTTCTTATGAATCGTACAAAATTTTTCAAATGTTTGTTGGAGTGTCTGTTCTGAGCTACTCATTTCTATAGACTGCTCACTTATCGAAGAACTTTGCCCCTGTGTCTTGGAGCTATTTTGCATTTTTATGCTGTTTTATGAATAATTTTTCTTTCAAGAGTAATAAGATTCTCGAAGATTATAATATTTGAAAAATGTATACTTTTATAATTAATTTTATAATTAATTTTAGATTAGAATTGGACGGGGCATCACCAGGCCCGCATCACACGTCTTTGAAGGAAAGGTATATAGGAAAGTAAAAAGCAAAAACCGATAGTCGAAACTACCGAAAATGACTGTGATAAAAAATTAAGCCAAATGAAGGGGAGATTTTTGAAAAATAAATGAAACAAATAAAATTAAATAAAATGATAGTTAAAGATTAATGCCAAAATAATAAAAAAAAGGGGGGGGGGGATAGTATGTGTATATGCTTCTCGTGACACCATGACCATACACAACAAAATCAATTTCGACAAAATCAATTCCAATAAAGTCCATTGTACTATCAACATGTTATTGTTGTTGATGTGCACGTATTAGTTCTTAAAAATGTTTGTCTATGACACTCAGTATTTACAGTTGCACTCTTAGTAATTTTACCATTATGTTCAGCTTAATGCTTCACTAATAAATTATTATTTACAGTATGTTACAGCACAGTTAATACTTTTGATTTCAGATAAATTCAGTAGCAAATTAATTATAATATTTATATACAGAGATAAGTATGATTCCCAATGGTAAGGATAAAGAAGAAATAAATAAGCCTGACTGTTGCTGTCCAATGCGGCCGGGCGGAGGATGACCACACAGATATATTTGAAGAGTACTAAATGAAATTTGGAAAGGATAATGTATAGTGATAATTAAAAAGTAAAAGAATGGTTTTGCACTTACCCGGCTCATAAGTCCCGCTGCGCTTGCCTGGAAGGAAAAGCATGGTTAGGTGAAATGAAGGACTATCCTGTAGCAGAGATGAGTATTTGTTAGAGTAGCAACTAACAACTTGAAGTAATAGCGTCCTCAAGCAGCCAAAATAGAGTTAGAGCTTGGATGAGAATGGATGTGAGAAGGGTAGGCCATGATAAGAAGAATGATATGTACCTCGAGGGGGTGCGAGCAAAATTTGAAAATCTCTAAAAAACGCCCCCTGGAGGCTGAAAATCAAACTGTAGAATGAAAAGGATACTGAAGATGGAAAGTAGAGGTCAAGACCTTTCCAACGATATGTCACATGCCTACCCCCCATGACGAACCACCGTTGCCCCCCCCCCCCGGGGCCCCCCTGGTGCACCCCGTCACCAGGGGACCATAACCCTCTGACGGCCCATCTGATAACTGAACTATACATGTTAAACATGTGGGGGTCTAGGACCAACGGTATACGAGTAAAACCTGTTTGAAAATAATTTACCTAGAAAATAACATTTAATAGTGGTAACTAAACTTTTGACTTTTTTATATTTAATAAGTAGCATTTATCTCAGGACTCCGTCAAAAAACTCCACCTAAAACGGTTAAGGAACGCTAAGGTTTAAAAAAAAAAAAAAATTCTAGCGGCCTTCCCCCCCCCCCCCCCTCAATACCGACCGGAGTCGGATAAATCCCTCCCTGAGAAAAATACCTGCATTCAACACTGATTTAACAACCTAGAAAGTAAAAAAAAAAGGCTCTTATACAAAATTTTACAGCAATTCTGGCACTAAAACAGCAAAATTGGAAGAATTGATTCAACCCGAATCGTGGATCGACCGTGATGCGATTTGAATTGAAGTAAATCAAAACATAGCGATTCGACATTGCATCTAAAGAATTGAAGTAAATCAAAAAAATAACGATTCTGAAGATCGCATCTGAAGATCGACATCGGCATCGAATCTGAACTGAATCGATTCACCGTTTCTGATCCAAGGGCAGAATCGATGCGTTCATCTTTTCTTGCTTTCTTTTGTCTTTAGAAAAATAAAGTGTTGTTTTCGTGAAAATTTTCGACTTCTGGTTTCTAAGGATTTATAGTTTTAAAACTTCTTGTCTGGAATACGATTTGACTATTTTTATAAATTTTTTGTCTGTCTATTTGTTTGTCTCTGACAAAAAAATTGTGAGCAGTCTATTTCCAGAACTAATGCATGGAATCTGTTGAAACTTTAGATTCAGTTAGACCTTCATATAAATTGGTGCTGATTACTTTTTGGTGAAAATCGCTCAACAGGTGGCGCTACTATGCTGCATTTTTCATGATTTCCGCAAGATTGCTATCTCAAGAACTAATGCACGAATATTCACCAAACTTCAGATTCAGTTTGACGTTGACATAAGTTGTTGAGGATTAGGTTTTGATGTAAATCTACCGGCAGGTGGCGCTGCTATGTTGCATTTTTCCCGATTTTCGCAATAGCTCTATCTGAAGAACTAATACCCGGATTTTCATAAAACCACATTCAGTTAGACGTTGGCATAAATTGCTGCTTATTAGGTTTCGGTGTAAATCGCCCAACAGGGGGCGTTGCTATGCTGATTTTATCAGCAGAGTTGAATTCAGACATTTTTCTCCGGGAGGGACAGTTCAGAGGGGGAGGGGATTGGACTTTTGTGCATTTTAATGTACAAAAAGCATAAAATCTCAAACTTTCTGGGGGGCATTTGAATGTTGCGGGGGGGGGGGGAGGGGCGATGTTACCCTCCCGGGCCACCCCTGAATTTAACACGTTTTTCAGGATTTAAACAATTTTAGGGATAATATCTCAAGAACTAATGAACGAAATTTCATCAAACTTAATATTCTGTTAGACAATGCCATAAGTTATCCATGATTAGGTTTTTGTGTAAATGATATAACAAATTGTGCTGCCATGCTGCTTTTATCAACAGTGTTGAATTCAGACATTTTTCTCCGGGGGGGGGGGGATTTCTATGGTTCTGGCGAGGAACATTCTAGAGTTACGAGGGGGGGGGGATTGGACTTTCGTCCATTAAGCATAAAATCTCAAATCTCCCTAGGGGACATTTCAATGTTCCGGGGAGGGGGGGGGGCTCCACCCGTACCAGCCCCTGAATTCAACACTGTTTTTCAGGGTTTACACAATGTTTGCGATAACATCTCAAGAAGTAATGAACGGAATTTCATCAAACTTAATATTCTGTTAGTCATTGACGTAAGTTGTTTCTGAGTCTTTCGTGTTAATCATGTAATAGGCTGCGTTGCTATGCTGCTTTTTTCATGATATTCATGATAGCCATATCTCACAACTAATGCACGGAATTTAATCAAACTTCATATTCTGTTACACTGTCGTATAAATAGATCCTTATTAGGCTTGGGTGTATACTACCCAACAGGTGTCGCTTTTATGCCCTTTGAACTGGGATTTTCCGTTGCGGACATCTAAGAGGGTGCGGGCCGAAATTCAATGATTTGTTAGGAAAATGGGATTCTTATATATATTTTTTAACTACACATATTTCAACGAACCTATACTTTTGGATCGTCATGATGGGTATAGGTTATTTAAATTTGACACTGTGATAGCGAATTTTGAAGTTTTAACATTTATGAGACAGAAGAAAGTTTTGGGATTGGGCATCCAACTACTTGACCTTAAATTCTTGAAGGAAAATGAAAATGATATGACCTTTAGAGACATCGATTAAAAAATTTATAGTATCGATTAAATCGAGTTGGCCATAGTATCGATTAAATCGATTAAAAAAATCGAAATCGCCCATCACTAGTCTAGGGCAATATTTATTGTTTCGTTCTTTATGAATCACCCTGTATATATATATATTGTAAAAAATGTCCGAAACAAATTTTTAAATATTTGATAGTAGTAGCCATGCAATCGGTCCTTGGGACGAACAGTAGTTGTCCCGCTATAGTCAAATGCATAATTATTTTAACCATTATCTTTGATTTATGTTTCTGTTTAAATTATCAGAAAGACATTAACAATTTTTTCCACTAAATTGTTTTAAAAAATGCTCAATTTTAATTGATTTTCATCTGATCACTGATCTCCTGTTGACGAATGTCACAAAATATACTAGAGGTCTGCCTGGGCCGAAATTTTCAAACCTAAGCTCAGCCCTGGCGTTAGAAAACTATCAACTATCCTTACCCGGTGTAAAAGCTGAATGCTCGGTCCCGGCTTGAGCCTAACAAAATTCATTAAAATTAGGTTCGACACGACTCAATTTCTACAAAAATTTCCGGATATTTGTTGTATAGTATTATTCAATCCCCAGTATTATTCAACAATTAAAAATTTTTAACACTAGAATGCCAAGAAATTTTACTCAATCTTTATGAAAATATTTGACAGTAGAATTTTTGTTTAAAACTATTCAACTTATTTCTGCGATGATCATTTCTAACCTGCTTTATGAAAAAATTTTAACACTAGAATGCCAAGAAATTTTACTCAATCTTTATGAAAATATTTGACAGTAGACTTTTTCTTTAAAACTATTCAACTTATTTCTGCGATGATCATTTCTAACCTGCTTTATGAAAAAATTTTAACACTAGAATGCCAAGAAATTTTACTCAATCTTTATGAAAATATTTGACAGTAGACTTTTTCTTTAAAACTATTCAACTTATTTCTGCGATGATCATTTCTAACCTGCTTTATGAAAAAATTTTAACACTAGAATGCCAAGAAATTTTACTCAATTTTTATGAAAATATTTGACAGTAGAATTTTTGTTTAAAACTATTCAACTTATTTCTGCGATGATCATTTCTAACCTGCTTTATGAAAAAATTTTAACACTTGAGTACCAAGAAATTTTTACTCAATCTTTTTGAAAATATTTGACAGTAGAATTTTTGTTTAAAACTATTCAACTTATTTCTGCGATGATCATTTGTAACCTGCTTTATGAAAAATTTTTAACACTAGAATGCCCAGAAATTTTACTCAATCTTTATGAAAATATTTGACAGTAGAATTTTTGTTTAAAACTATTCAACTTATTTCTGCGATGATCATTTCTAACCTGCTTTATATAAAATTTTAACACTAGAATGCCAAGAAATTTTACTCAATCTTTATGAAAATATTTGACAGTAGAATTTTTGTTTAAAACTATTCAAATTATTTCTGCGACGATCATTTCTAACCTGCTTTATGAAAAAATTTTAACACTAGAATGCCAAGAAATTTTACTCAATCTTTATGAAAATATTTGACAGTAGAATTTTTGTTTAAAACTATTCAACTTATTTCTGCGATGATCATTTCTAACCTGCTTTATATAAAATTTTAACACTAGAATGCCAAGAAATTTTACTCAATCTTTATGAAAATATTTGACAGTAGAATTTTTGTTTAAAACTATTCAACTTATTTCTGCGATGATCATTTCTAACCTGCTTTATGAAAAAAATTTTAATCAACGTTTAATCAATTGTACTCGGAATCGAATAGACTCTTGCTGGACATTCTTGTGTTAAGATGTATACTTGTATTACAAGTAATATTTAACCCCTTGGGGACGAGCGACACGTATACGTGCCGCATGAAGCGCTCAGAATGCTTGTTTTCCCTCACCAGTAAAATTTTACTGTAAAATTTCCTTTATTTAATCAGCGCATTTTCTCGATTCAAGAAGACACAAATTTCTGTTTATAAAAAACGGTGACAAAAGATTAAAAATTTCGTCAAAGGCTCCCGTCCCGAAGGGGTTAACGAAACATTTTAAGGTACAGCATTTTTCAGATTATTTGTCCACAAGTCATGTTATACAGAATTACAATATTAATGATTACATATGCCAACTTATATTGAAATGAAAACTCGTTAAAATTAAATAAATTAAAAAGAAGGAAAAGGATTATTAAAAAAATCATAATTTTGAAGCTCTACAAAGAGAAAAAAGAAGATTGAAATATATATATATATTTGTCTTTAATTTAATAGGCTAAAATATATTTCTAAAAATTTCGTTGTCAAATGTACATTGTTCAAGAGAGAGAGAAACAGAGAGAGAGAGAGATAACACGCCAAATTTTTCAATTGTCAAATTGTCGCGAAGAGATGCAACAGGAAATTTTCGACTTTTAAATTTTGTAGAATTTCAAAATAATAATGTAAATTTAGAAATAAAGGTTTTCTACATATTGAACATTGTATCAACTATTCATATGATTACACCTACTTTTGACACCATTTTTGAGTTCCTTGAGTCAAAGCAACCCGAAAAATTAGTCTTTGTACATTTTTTCTTAAATCTTCATAGAATTAGAAAAGCGACTGTGTTAAGGATTTATCCATAAATTTAGAAAATGCTATATATACCGGGTGTCCTAAAAAGGACTGACTGATTTTAAAATTCAATAACTTGCAAACGATGACGGATATTTAAAAAACTCTTGCAGGAGGGTTATGAATAAGGTCAAAAGTTTTTTTACAGTGATTTTCGGTTTTAGTTCGAATTACAAACAATAGATGGCTCTGTAAGCAATAGGCGCTAAATACGGGCTTGCTTTTTGGTACTTCGGGACACACTCAATACATTTTAACCTCCTTTTTCCGAATGGAAGAAGAATAAGGCCAAAAAATTGAGCCTGTATTTAGCGCCTATTGCTTACAGAGCCATCTATTGTTTGTAATTCGAACAAAAATCGAAAACCACTGTAAAAAATCTTTTGACCTTATGCATAACCCTCCTGGAAGAATTTTTTATTTATCTGTCAGCGTTTGCAAATTATTGAATTTTAAAATCAGTCAGTCCTTTTCAGGACACCCGCTATATTGAGATGTACCGGAACATTAAATTTGATACTCGAAAAAAGATAGAGAATTTTAAACGAACTCACTTTATATATAATGAAATACAATATTTTTTTTCCGGTTACTGACAAAAATTTTCTTTTCTGTGTATGTTTTAATAACAAGAGACTGACCCTTTAGCCATCAAAAAATAAAATTTATGCTGAAAACTAATGATTGGAATCACCTGAACGCTTACATAACCATTTTTACAATAGTGATTCATTTTCTGTGAAAATTAATGACGGTCATAATTCGTAATTTTTTAAACATGAATATTTTAATAATTTTCAAAATTCAATATTTTTTATTGAAATCAAACAATGATTGGAATAATATTTTGGATCTAAGTATTTTATCGAATTAAAAATTAATATCATATTTTTTGTGATTAAATAAATGTTTTTCACCGAATTAACATCAGCATCCTAAAACTTCAACTTTTAACTCTACGAAGGTGTAAGAAAAGTATGCAATTGGCGCCTTTTTCGGGTTACCTTGTTTAAAGGAATTAAAATATTGGGTCAAAGTGCGTGTTACCATTGAAATATTCGAAAAGTAGGTACGATCCTCAGTCGAACAGTACCTTTCGCACCTCAGTGCGGGAATTTGGGGATTGAAAAATATGGGGATGATTTTCATGATGATGATCTCTTTTTATCAATGACTGTACAATATTAATAATAACTGTACAATATGAGAGAGAGAGAAAAAGGAATGTCATCTCGAAATGGCAAGAGGGAAGAATGAATCCGGTCTACCCCAAATCTGCTAAAAAAAAAAAAAGTTACGATCCTAGTCCGGCCATTATGAAAATAAATTTGGCCTGAACCTATAAAACCTCAACTAAATTATACTACAACCCACCCCTCAAAAAAGATAATCCTATGTGCCCCACTATGTATATCATGCGACCACCGTAAAATCTGGACTTAACCTAGTAACTGGAAATAATATTTTCATTTTTAATAAGAGGATTTATAAGCAGACTAAAAGAGCACCAATGGGTTCCCCCATCTCAAGTATTTTAGCCGAATTCAAATTACGTCCATTTGAAGAAACAATTTTGGCAGACAGCGTTTTAACTCTGTCAGTATGGTATCGTTATGTGGACGACATTTTCATAGTATGGGATCATGGCTTATCTGAATTGTACGCATTTCTTAACAGAATAAATAATATGGACCCTAACATAAAATTTACCATCGAAATAGAAAATAATAACTAACGAGTTATCATTTCTTGACGTAATGCTAATTAAAGATTTATCAAACTTAACAATTGAGCGCACTGTCTACAGAAAAGTAAATAAGTCTAACAGTACCATTCCTTTTGAAAGTACATCACCTTTTAACAACAAACTTGCTCCTTTCAACTTTTATGTAGGACGAGCTTTTAGTGTTTGCTCTATTAATCACCTTGAAAATGAATTAAATACCATTAGAAACATTGGAGTTGAGAATGGTTTCCCAATACGCATTATTGATAAGCTAATCAACTCACAGAAGAACCATATGAAAATACAAAAAACTCCACGGTGTAATATGAGATATTGCAAGATGAAGTACATACCAGGACTTTTCGAAAAACTCAGACATGCACTTTTTCGCTTTGACGTAAACTTAATCGCCACTCCTCCAGCAAAACTGAAAAACCTAATTTGTGCGAAAATAGACCCGATCCCGGAAGATGGAATTTCTGGAGTATATATAATTCCACTGAAAACATAAAATATTTATCTCGAATACATAGGAATGACTTCACGTAAACTTAAAGTCCGTATTAAAGAACATTTGAGAGATTTAAAGTATAACCGGCCTACAACAGCCCTGTCAAGACTTTACCAGAAGCAGTACAAGTACATACATACAGTACATTGTTACATATACAAGTTAATTTCGAAGACGCAAAAATTATATATCCCTCAAAGAATTATCATGATTTAATCATCCGCGAATCAATAGAAATTATTACTAAAGAAAATACTGTTTGCAATGACGTTTTATCCTACAACATACCAAGAATTTGGTTCAGTTTACTTAAATAATCATAAAACGAGTAATATTCCACTTCCCTATATCCATGTTTTATTTATTAATGTTTTCCAGATCTAAAAATTAACTTCAACCTTCACTCCTTTGTCACCATCTACGTGAATTTTGAAAATTAAACGCCAACAACAATTGTATTTCTTATATTCCTCAGACGAAGACTATGTTTTTGATAGTTGAAAGTACTAAGGTATTAAAATAATTTAACATCTTTTTAGTATTCTGTCATCTTTTAAGTAGTTTTAGTAAGTTTAAGTTTATCATGTGAGCTGTTTCAAAAAGGTGATTGCGTTGTAGAAGATATTGTTCTCAACTTAGCGGAATTTTTTATTCAAAAATAACTACCAGAATTTCCAAATAGTGATATTCACTTTAGTTAATCCCAGAATGTCTATCATTGCATAAAACAAAAATACTTTTCTGGTAGAAGAAGAATAAATATTAGCTAAATTGGCAACATTGATGGGTTTGGAAGGGGATTCACAAGATTGAAAAGAAGGGCCTTCCAAAAATATTGCACCCAGTGTTGATCAATCGAAGAAATCAGTCGAAATTTCAAAAATTAATCATTAAATTACCATGCAAGAGCTGTGATTAACATATTTAAAATAAGCAAGATGGAAGTGGATTATTTTAACTTACCGTAATTGTCTCCAACTAACCTTAAACTAAATTGTTATATTTTCTAATTTAAAAAAAAATCATAAAATGACTTCTCTTACTGCGGGCAGCTGAAAACAACGTGAGAATAGGTGCTCCAACATTCAAACAAAGATGTTATGTCTAGTGCCACGTGTAAAACTCATTTCCGCCTGAAAAGCAGAAATATTTTAAAAAATTGACCAACTACTGGAGGGGTATCAACTACTGACGTGGTCAACATATTATGATTTATTGCGTTTATGAACAGCATTTACTGCAGATACATTTGCTAAACGAGCAACATGGCAATGAATTTTGACATTTAACTGATCCCCCCCCCCCCCCCAAAAAAAAAAAAAAAAAACCTTAACCCTTAAATGACTGATTTTTCAAAAATCACTGCAATAATGTTTTTCGGCTTTCATTTTTTAAGTAAATCATGGGAAAAATACTTAAAAAAATCATATTTTGTTTTAAGTATTGTTTACGGCTAAAATACAGTTTGTTAATAATCGGCAATACTGGTGTTTAATTGAAAAAGTAATTTCCCTTGATAAAATTCTATAATATTAAACACACAAGAATTTTAGGAACTATAATAAGAAATAAATTTTACTTGCTCACTGCAGGTCAAAATGGGGTATTTCGCAAGCTCCCAAACAAAACAAAGAGAACAAGTAGCAACAATTCAAAAAATAAATCTTTCTTTATTCTTAAACAGCACATGTGTTGCCATCTACATGTTGAAAATCGATTTAATAATATCTTCAGAATGCATTTTATTGGCAACATTAGGCATTACAGCTTCAATATTATTCTAATAATATTTTAGAGCCTAAATTGGGTATGTTGCCGAAAAGCAACACCAGGCATTTAAGGGTTAATAAACCGGCACTAGCAAGCTTTCTGTCAATTTGTGGATGATAATGTATTTACATTCTGCTATTCACTTTTACATTAGTAACTTTTTCGTTCATCCGGAAAAAAATGAAAATAAAAAATACAAAATGAACAAATATTCTTTTGTATTAATTCTTATTAGAAATTTTATAGAATCTAAAAATTTTATTGAATAAAACTTCTAAGTTAATTAAAACCGTAAATGACTATTTTAAATGTTTTTTATATTTTTAATGCTAAATACCTTTGGTGAATATAATGATTGCATTTTTCGAATATATTCCACTTTCGCTCATCGGATATGTAATTTGAATTTTCTACATATACAAACTTATATTCGTTAATGTTACTGAGCTTATTTCGTCGCAATGCGTCAAAAAATGAAGATACATTTAAGAGTAAAAACAGTATACTAGATAAATCAATATACAACTCAAAAAATTTCAAACAGAATAAATTATCTCATCAAGAGAGCCGTGTATATATAAACTATATTTTCAAACAAATACAGATATTCTTGATTCAAATTTTTTTCTGCTTACAAATAAGGAAATTTTTAAATTGCTTCAAAGGGAATTTTGCTATAATTTCTATTTTGACAATGTATTTAATAATTTTTATGTTTTGTTATGTTTTAAAAAGTGCATTTTTTATACATATATATTTTTAAGTTTATTTTCGTTAGTTGCTTTCAAAAGTTTTTTTAAAGAAACGTTTTTCATTTTTTAAATGCAATGGAGATATAAAAAAATCTACTTGAATTAAGACATGGTGCATTCTTATTAAGGATAATTAAGAGTAAAAAATCGTCTTACGATTTTCAAAGCTTATTATTGTTATTCAAAACCTTGCATTTATCATTAAAAATTTCAAAACTACTTTTTCTACTTTTCTCTATTTCTAGTTTTATGTAGATTCCGATTAATGGAAAGCAGACCTTTTTTCAAGGACACGTGTATAAGGTACCTTTTATCAATATCTTTATAGAAGTAAAATAACAAAAAATATTGAATCATATTTGGAATAAAAACATGCGATTTCAACAGAGTGTGAGAATACTTCAGGTAAAATCATTTTAACACTAAACTAAATAAAAATATAATTCCGATACTTGAAAAGTACTGCAGTATCAAAAAATTTTGTAACAAGCTAAATAAAACTTTGCGGAAAAAGATTTTTAAAACGAAATGAAGTTGACGGGCAACTTTTATTTTCAGTATTCTTTTCAAAACAGAGAAAAGATAGAATAAATGGAGAAGAAACTTTTGTAATTTAAAAACTTGACATGCCAAAACTGGAATTGTCAAACAAACGATACATGATATTTCTACATGGTAAAATTGAAAAAAGTTCCATTGTTATAACTGAATATTTTAATATTGATAAGAATCCAGGAGTTGTTAAATTCTGTAATATAGAAGCATGCAATGTCATGCAATAGAAAATGGAATTATGTTTGGACAATGCTGCACTCAAAAATATTGGTTAATAAAGGACTTTTTGAAAACAAAAAGAAAGATATCTTTAAAAAAACCCACATCAGATCGGATCTTCTAAAGTTAAGTATGGGTATACATAAAGAAACATAAATATACAAACAATTGTATAACCTGAATTTTCGATATTCTATTAAAATCAGTGAGAAACTAATAAAAACCATCAGATTCTAACAAAAATAATAAATAATAATCTTAGAAATGTATCCTATTAGACAGATTGAAATACATAAAATTTCATCAATTATAATTTAAAAATTGTTCTATAGGGACAATGAAAAGATGTACTATCAGAGAGATAAATTATTCTTTCTTTTATTCTAAAATTTTTAATGAAGTAAAATTTGTATTGAATTATGCTTATCTCAAAGGCAAATGAACCTTTTTTGTCCGCTTCGATTGAGACATTTTTATTCCTTTGGAACCTTTGAAAAGGTAATTAACATTATTTCTTCTGTCAATAATGAAGCATTGCAATTCCGTTGAGTGTTGCTTAAAGACTTTTGACTTTTGATTTTCTTAGAGATTTTTCCCCTTGCAGGAGTATAGCAATGTATTTATTGTCTGAGCGAAGCGAAGGCTAATACTCAGCGAAATATTACTGTCCGGACACTTTACTACTACGATGGATATTAACGCCATGTCCTACTAAAAAAAAGCCTAATAAAAACCTTTCGTCAAGCATAACTCAAAAAATATTTGTCGGATTTCGTTCCAGATTGCACCAGAAGGTACCTATGAGGGTCGCCTACTGAATGCACCTACTATGAAAAAAAAAGTTCCAAACCGTTTAAAAATTATATAGAAAAAACTCTTAAAAAAGCACAGTTTATCTACATACGTCACAGAAATTTGGTGTGCGTCACTTTCACCGGTTGATGTTTTCGTAGACAACTGGTTTGAACACATGGAGCAAATAAGAAAAAATACGCACACAGTAATATTGAATAGATCAGTTTCAACCACGTGATCACAAACCTTGCAACAACCCGTGGCAACCAGTTTTGGTGGGCAAACAAATAATAATACAGTATTCCGTACCACGGTGACCGTTTTTAGCCTGTTGTATAAAATCTGGCATGTTGTATGACATACAATTGTGGATGATTAAAACAAAAGACATGAGTGTTTATTGATCCGGGAGGTTATCTTTCTCTGGATGTCTGTCTGTCTATCATACAGCATGCAATTTTCTTGTAAAGGATGATATTATTATGCAGTAAAACCTCCATAACGGACACACCCGATTAGTGGACACCTCTATTTAGCGGGCATTTTTTCGATTACCAACCCTTAAATAACTGTACATTTTTTACGATCAGTAGCGGACACCTCCAAATAGAGGACAAATTCTGCCCTCCCGAGGTGTTCGCTAGTCAGAAGTTTTACTGGTAAAACCTCCATAGCGGACACACCCGATTAGCGGATACCTCTATTTAGCGGACATTTTTCTATTACCAACTCTTAAATAACTGTACATGTTTTACTCTCAGTAGCGGTCACCTCTAAATAGAGGACAAATTCTGCATTCTCCGGGTGTCCGCTATTCAGAGGTTTTACTGTATATAATATTGATAATTATTTTACAGGGCCGCACAAAAGAATAAGAATATATGAAACGAATATAAACTAAAATCGGGATTGGTAGATCGCTGATGGTAATGTAATTTTAGGATGTTGTTACAGTCATCTGCAGCATGTTTTTAGGGTTTCGTTCATCTAACGAAACCCTATCTGTCTCACTCCTTTGTCTGTCTGTTTGTCCGTCTGTCACAGAGCCCGTTCTCAGAAACTATATATGTCGGAGACTTGAAAATTTGCATACTTATAGCTGAACACCACACATCAAACGGCAAATAATAAAATTTTGAAAAAGTCTAATATTTAACCCCCTGGGCTCTAACTTGTGTATTTTAAGCAATTTTTCTAACTCAGCCCCTAATTTAATTAAGTTGGAGACATGAAATTTTGCATACTTATAGCTGAACATCTCACATCAAACGGCAAATAATAAAAATTTGAAAAAGGCTTAATATTTAACCCTTTGGGATCTAACTTGTGTATTTAAAGCAATTTTTCTAACTCAGCCCCTAATTAAGTTGGAGACATGAAGGTTTGCATACTTATAGCTGAACACTTGCGATAATACGATAAATAATAAAATTTTGAAAAAGTCATATTTAACCCTCCGGTCTCTAACTTCTGTATTTTAAGCAATTTTTCTAACTCTGCCCCTAATTAAGTTGGAGACATGACATTTTGCCATTTTGCATACTTATTGCTGAACACCTCACATCAAACGACAAATAATAAAATTTTGAAAAAGTCTAATATTTAACCCTCTGGACTCTAACTTATGTATTTTAAACAATTTTTCTAACTCAGCCCCTAATTAAGTTGGAGACATGAAATTTCGCATACTTATAGCTGAAATCCTCACATCAAACGACAAATAATAAAATTTTGAAAAATGTCTGATATTTAACCCTCTGGGCTCTAACTTATGTATTTTAAGCAATTTTTCTAACTCATCCCCTAACTAAGTTGGAGACTTGAAAGTTTGCATACTTATAGCTGAACACTTGCGATAACATGATAAATCATAAAATTTTGAAAAAGTCATATTTAACCCTCCAGTCTCTAACTTCTGTATTTTAAGCAATTTTTCTAACTCAGCCCCTAATTAAGTTGGAGACATAAAATTTTGCATACTTATAGCTGAACACCTCATATCAAACGACAAATAATAAAATTTTGAAAAAGGTGTAATATTTAACCCTCTAGGCTCTAACTTGTGTATTTTAAGCAATTTTTCTAACTCAGCCCCTAATTAAGTTGGAGACATGACATTTTGCCATTTTGCATACTTATAGCTGAACACCTCACATCAAACGACAAATAATAAAATTTTGAAAAAGTCTATTATTTAAACCTCTGGGCTCTAACTTGTGTATTTTAAGCAATTTTTCTAACTCAGCCCCTAATTAAGTTGGAGACGTGAAATTTTGCATACTTATAGCTGAACACCTCACATCAAACAGCAAATAATAAAATTTTGAAAAAATCTAATATTTAACCTCTAATATTTTGTCTCGCGCAATTTTTAAATTTAAACTGTTTTGCAATACTATTTTTTGCTCATTTTGCATAATAAGTGTAATGTTACGTAATTTGTTCTATTTCAGATTTCTAACGCATGTTAATGAATTTATTTTACAATATCCTTTCTCTTTTAAAATTCACATGTAAATATAGTTTTTATGGCGTAATTTCCAATAAGTGCCTGCTTTTTATACCTAATTATTTAATTCCAATTTGAAGGTTTTATTCTGTTTATAATAGTAACGTGTAGATAATTTTTTTTATTTGAAGCAAACATTATTGTTTGCGCTGTTTATACAGTTGGCAACAGTTTAAATTAATACCATTTTCTAAAATATGTAAAAAAAATCTGTCAAAATGCTGCATATTTGAATTTAAAATAGAAATAAAACCTCAAAAAATGAGTCAAATTAAAAAAAATTAATGAAATCTGCAGACCGGGATCTTCTATTGAATAAAATGATCTAAAAATGATTAAATTCCCATGTATAGCTTTTGCTCTTATAATTTTTTTTTAATGGAACGATTTTGTCCAACTTTAGCATTAAATATCTCTTTAAATCATTCTTCGATTTGAAAACTGCATGCATTAGTGTGTTGATCAAACATTTCGCTATAATACCACCGATTTTCATATATTTGTATGCAATAGTTTTCTTAATATTAACGAAGAAAGACCTCCGGTCACAAAAAATTCAAAACCGGCGGCGGCGGTGACAGCGTTAGTTACTTTTTATAGAATAGAGAGATATATAAAAATGAAAACTTGTCTTCTGTCTGTTTGTAATTCTATAAAAAATCCACAATTTGGAAGCCAAAATTGTGAAGAGATACGTACATGTGTATTAAAACTTGGCAGAGACAACTAAAGTAATCCGGAATCGAAATAACTTGTAGTTAATTTTTAATTAACAAAAAAACCACCAATTCAACAGCAATTTCTTATCAAATTTAAACATTTTTCGTTATAGCAGTTGCCAACAATTAAAAAACACAATAAAATTATTACTACAACAATTAATTTTCTACTGCAAGATTTCCACGTGAAAAATGAAAATGAAATAAATAGTTTGCTGAATTTAAAAAAAAAAGGTGAATATTACGTCATAACTTTTCTATTGCAAGATATTCACGTGAAATATGAAAATGAAATAAATGGTTTGACGAATTTAAATGAAAGTAAATATAACTTCATAACTTTTCTATTTCAAGGTTTCCACGTGAAACAGGAAAATATTACGTCATATTGGAAATATGAGGGGCATGGTGGATATAGTATAGCGTCATATGAGTGTGAAAAATGTATTGAAGCATGATAAAAACCCGATTAGGGAAATATTGGCGTATTTTAACATTATTGCTCTAATTATAAATTGAAATAAGTTCATTTATAGCTGTATTCTTTTGCGTCTGTTATATACATTTATACATTTTTATATAGCGTTTCATTATGATTCATTCAACAACATTTCGACTGCTTTTTTTAATGTTTGTTTTGTGTTGTATGTTAAATTTTGAAATTGATTTTTCAGAACAAACATCCTTCAAATTCTGGGCAACGCCGGCACTTTAGTTTGTAACAGATAAATGGCTTTTGTATCTGTACATCTAATGCTAATATTATAAAGTATACAATATTATTAATGCTTGTACGTTTGTGAGGTGTTATCTCTGAAACTACATAGCCAACTTAAAAAAATGTTGGTGGCCATCTCTGCTCCGAAAAAAAGAGTATTTTATGTCAGTGCAAGAACCTACATCGCTGCAGGAGCAAAAAAGTTCTAAAATTGTGATTTCTGCGATATTGATTGGGTTAGAAACTTTAAATTTGGTGCGGTAGTTACTTTTAAGATGTGAATACTGGTAATGAACGCTCTCTAAAAGGTTCAATTTGACGGATAAACGTAAAAATTTCTAGAAAGGTTCTAAATTATGATTTATTTGGAATACTGAAATTTTTGGGATACTGTTGGGGTTAGAAACTAGAACTTTGGCATGGTAGTAATTAATAAGATGTAAATGCTCGTTGTAGAACGAACTCTTAAAAATAGAAAGACTAAACAAAGGGGAAAAAGATCTAAAGATGATCTAAGTAACGAAGAACATGGAACTGTTAGGAATATAAACATGAAAATTGACATGGCTGTATTTATCATGACGTAAATTCTCGCAATAGAACAATTTCTAAAAATGTCGCTATATAAAACAGTGCAGAAACAAAAAACTTTCAAAAGTTTTCTATTTCTCTGTTACTGCTAAGCCCAAAATCTTGAAATTTTGCTTCGGTTTAGTTTTAAAATATACAATTGTCTCTATGAAGTATTTCTAAAAAATTTAAAATTTAAAAAGATGAAATTAACGGAAAGCGATCTCAATTACCATTAATTTGGAATTATTAGGTACAGCAATTTTAAATATTTCATAATGCTGCATTTCCTCCGCAAAACATGCGATTTAAATGCAACAAAACTGATAGATACCCACCTAGCATTAAATAAATTGTGTAAATATTGAATAAAGACCTGTATGAAACAGGGAGTAGGTTGCCCGAAAGTACTTGTTAAAGTTTTCCTTCTCTAGGCTTTTCTCTCTCTCGCCAAGGCCACTAACAGAGGGAAGTGCCGTTTTAAATGTGATATGAATTTTTTATCCGATTCATTTTTCTAGACATTTTATCATAAGGTCATATTCTCAATTATCATTAGTAGATTTTTTATACATTAACTTATTCTGGTGAAATTTTGTAATCGGGTTCATATTGGCGAATGTTAGCTTTCATAATTTGCTGAATAAATATGTATGGATTTGTAAATTACTTCAAATGACACTTTGACAGCTCAAAAGTTATGCAGACGATATATTCAGATCTTGTGTCATAATTTATGTTGTAATCATTGCCGATTTCTTTTATTTAATACATGCTAAATACAGCTCAACTTGTGCAGAATATGTTTGAAAACAAAACAATACAGCATATGTAGCGGCCAGCATACACTCATCATTTAAATCCGATCGAGCATATCTAAAACACACTCTAACGAAGCATTGCATGCCACTTTTGATGTATTCGGTACTTTGATACTATATTAGATTTTGAGAAGAGAATTCCTTAAATGTTATCGACAACCTCATTGCATCCGTGGAAAACAGATATTGTACAATATTAACTATTCCGGGGGAGCACACACCATATAAAGTATAGTCCATTCTTTTTAAACATCATATATTTGTCATTTAAAGTTACTCAAATTGGTGCGGAGCGTCTGATTATTCTCTTGACATAATTTTATACAGTTAAAATTCCGATATAAGTAAATTAGTGTTTCATTTTCTATTTTTCTTTTAATATATTGCGTACTTTCAATTTTATATCCATGCATGGCTGTCTTGAATGGTTTGATTTCCCATTTTTTTAAACAGTGTATACGAATTTATATATAAGATTTTGTAATTCTACAATTCGTTTATTTTCATCATTTCAATTTTTAGCAGTATATGGACAATTAAAGATAACATCTCATTTTCTTTGCTTCCACATGTTATTATTAAATCTATGTTCTCAGTAATATCGCTCAGACTAATCCCTCTGAGGGAAGTCCTAGTTAGCCATATGTATAAAATTTATTCAAATCAGTGTATTTTTGATGACTTGCTTTTAACGAATTCCCTTTTTAAATTGATTTTTTTTCTGTTTTAGATGTGTTACTTTAATGAATAAATAAAACTTTTTTTTCTGAACTAAAAGAATTGTTTTTCAATGTATAAAATGGTTTTCTTAGATAGGTAATTTTACATACTTTTTATTATACACTAGTAATAAATTAAACAATTAATTCACATCAACTCCATTTTTCAAAACAAAATTTGCTAGTTCTTCCACAATTATTGAAACAGGATTTAATTTTCGTTTAGTCTGAGATATGTAAAAAATATAAATTGCAATAGTGTTCAAACAACGGATGAATCAAGATTATGTTAATGAAAAGAAAAAAAAACGTTTTTTGAATTTACAAAACGTTACTTTTTTTTTTCATTTTTATATGTTATCCGGCAATTTTAAGTTATAGTAAAAACAGATTTTTGTAGTAAAACAAAACACAAATTTTGACAAAGAAGACGCTAAATGTTACTTCTTCTACGATTGAAATTGTCAGAGTTCTAATAGGTTGAATTTTTGTGAATTTGGAATTTTTACGAAACTAAAAACAGACATATGTTTAATTAGTGTCGTAGAGCTGCGAAAATTCTTAAAATTAAACATCAAGGAAATCCGTACGTTTTGATCGTAGAAGAATGTATGTTTTACAGTTTCATTTGCCAAAGCACATAAAAAAAAATCGTTTAATAGTTCTGAAAAAAAGGTTCGGTGAAAAAATAGTTTTAAATATAACCCCATTTTATAAAAGACCCAATGACCCTACAAGAAATTAAAATTTGGAACACTTTAAAATTTAATGGAACGACTATTTTATCCGCATAACAAGGGGGCAAATCTGCCCCAGGTCGTCATTGGTGGACAAGTAATATTTTTATCAAATTATTGATCATATTATTTAACCCTCCATCTACCGGACAGGTCTAATGGACCCGACACATATATTCAAAATAATTTTTCTCGTGGAAAAAAAAAGACAGCAACTTCTGGAATATGTTAATTTTTCTTGAATGTTCCTCTCTTTTTATATCTCGGATCCATTGGACTCGTCTAGTAGGCAGAGGGTTAATCTGGTGACCACGTTATTTAATCTGGCGGAGTTTTTTTTCTACTGAAATATATCTAATAAATAAATACAAACTATATTTTATCTTTCCCCACTACTACTCGTGCACACAATTAGCGCACAATTAATTTATTCTGCCTTTTTTTTATGGAAGAACCAAGTTTAAAAGGCAGTTTCCATTTTCTGCACAGAAAACACCATTTGTCCCCCTTTTAATTGGCTGTCATGCCACGTGATAAGAATTTGAGTTCAGTGAGGGGAAAAGTTTCGATAAAATAGTAATAAATAGCATCAATCCAATCTTTGTGGCAACTAAAATTGGATACCATACTAAATATTCGAGTATTTTTGTAAGTTTCAAAGCAAATTATTAACGGTTGGCGCCTTTATTATCATAGCGCCTGCGTGTACGGCATAAATTTCACAACAGGTAAGCATCAATCCTGGTTACGACACAAATGCCTAAAAAATATTTCCTGAGAGGATTTGGTTTGCAATTTTCCAGAGAGTTTTGGTGGAAGGAATGTATGAAAGTTAATTATTAATTACGTGACCGCATTATGCGTCCAATAATATTTTTTATTTATACGTGTTTGGATCTGCAGAAAATTCAAATAAAAATAATTCACTGAAGTAAAGAAGGGTAAGTTTTTCACTGGTTTTTATTTATCCTCTAAATCTTACCATGGATTCGTTACTCAAAATAAATCTTTTCACCAACAGCCAACTGATCATTTCTATTAAGAGAGGAAGAATTTGTTTCTTTTAGCTTTGCGTATTAGGTAATGACTCTGGAGCTGTTTTGTAAATGTAATTTGTTTTGATATTTATCAAATTGGGAATTATTTTATAAGCACTTAAAAATTTACTCGTATATTATTTATATATATATATACTCGTATATATATAATTCGAGCTTTATCCGAGCTTTATTCTCTTTATTCGAGCAGGATTATTATATATGAATGAGCTTATTATTATTTTTTTTTATCGATGAATATTTACAGAAATTACGCGCCTATAATTTGTACCAAAACCAACATTTGTTACTCAACTGGGTCACAATTTAAAATTAAAATTATCATAAGATGTATCATTATAGATTCAGCAAAGTTACAAAATGTTAAGAAATATTCTTAGAATTTATATGCAAGCAAATAATAATAATGTATTTTTTTAATTAGCAAAAATAAGTTCATCAAGTTCAAATTTTTAAATAATGAAATCCAGATTATTTGTGTAACTCGACAGGAAAATATGGAGAAAAATATTTTCCTGCATCCCTATTTCTCACAGCTTTTACAGTATAATTTTTTTATCATATATAATATACCTTTGATAATTTTCATAAAAAAAAACAAGTTTATATTATATTTCTAAAGTTTATACTATTTAAAGTATGTAACTAAAAATTCTAAACTATGTTTCTTATTTTTTTTCTCAATTAACCATAAAATCTGCATTTAAATTAAGCCATAAAAACCATAAAAAGCATTTTGAAAATCAATGATCGAGGCGAGAGGGTGCAAAAACGTTTTACTTGTGACTGGCTACCAAATTTTGTTTTCCAAATTTGTAAAGTCCTACACATAACTATAAAATCTATCTTATCTTCCGTACTTAAAAAGTAAAAGCGGAACCATTGTTAGATCAGTCATGTATCTGTCTGTTAGTCAGTCACACAGTATATATATATATATATATATATATATATATATATATATATATTAGTTTGGCATAAATAACTTCACCAAATGCAAATTTAAAAATAATAATATCCCATTTATTTGACTGGCTTCGGCAGGAAAATAGGCAAAAACCCCTTTTCCTGCCTCACTCTTTCATCATTTACCCCTTCATCATATGTAGATTTTCTAGCTCCTAACTATCTGGATGATATGATGGATTTGGTAATTAATATTTCTCAAACATGCCAGTTAATTCAGCCTTTGCACTATTACTGTTTATTTTCAGATATATCATTTTGATGAGTGTTTTTGTAGATGTGCATTTTGTAGAGAACTTAGTTTATATATTTTAAGTATGTACAATTCTAAGCAATTTAACGAATAATTCTAAATCCTGCTTCTTTGTTTTTTTTTTTTTAATTAAGTCATAACAAACAATAAATTAAAATTAAAATTCTAGTGCTATATTCACCTTGCGTTAAATAATTAAAATACATATAAAGCACAAATATCTGTACAAAAATTACTTTCAAGTGCATAAATATAATATAAAGATATTTAAAATACAAAAATTATTTTTCGTACAAATAATTACCAGGAAGCCATCATAAGAGAATCAATTTAAATAATTGCCAATAAAGATACAGCTTGTAACGATGCACCATCATACGATATCCATGGAGTATGGGATATTTGCGGCATAACAGATTAAATCTGTTTTGTTGAAAATTTGAATAACTTTATCGGTCATCTGATCTGATGTACAACATTTAAATTTTAATTACAATATTTTTCTTGTGAACATCTCGGCCTTGTAATAGCTGAAAACGTTCTAGGTTTTTCTGATGTATTTTAATTAGTCATAAGAAACGTTTCAACAATTTGGAAATCACAGAACAAGGCAAAGGCAGGAAGGGCGGGGAGATATTTTTTACTTGCAACTAGAATCTTTTGTTGGGTACAACTTTTTATTAATTTGTAAAGCCCGTCACATAGCTTTAAAATCTTTCTTATTTTAATAAGTTTTAGTGTTCTGTAGTTAAGAAGTAAAAACGGAAACATTATCAGATCACTCGTGTGTCTGTTTGCGCATCCTTTTCTTTGAAAACTAAGGAACAAGGAAAGCTCAAATTTGTTGCATATATAAAGGCTATTGGTCCACATATGTATATGTTATTTGCCATTCATAAATATGTTTATGAACAATTTAGGGGAGCTGATTCTTTTACTAAAAAAAAATATGCCTAAAGTGTGGGAAAGCGTTAGAAAAATCTCACAACACCGATCTGATTTTTTTTTTTTTTTTTTTTTAATTTTAAGTATTATATTTTCAACGCTGTCGTCGTAAATGTGCTGTAAATATGCATCTACCCCCCATCCAGGTCGATATTCATGCTGGTATTTGTTTGCTAGACAAGCATTAAATGCTGTATCCCAGCAAAGTAAAATAGTATAAACTACCATAGAACATTTGCTGGTTCCACCTTAATTACCAGAAAGTCATGGTGTGTATTACAACATTTTATTGCTTGGCCAGCATACGTATTCCAACTTGTGTTGCTTGAATATGTTGCTGGTTTAGCAGCAATAAAGGTGACCACTTGCTTGTAATTTATGCTATTCTAGCAGTAATTCACAAGCAACAGATACTTTTTCTTTTGTTACGATTCTATCATTACATTTCTACCATCAGTTGCTTTTAATTTTTGCTATGCTAGCATTACTTTTCCAGCATCACTTGCTTTTATTTTTTGATAGTCTCCCAAAAAAGACGCTGGTGGCGCCATCTTTGGATAATTTCTAAAGTACCTACATTTTTTAGAAAGGGAAACTTATATCGGGTTGTCTTTTCCTCTGAGAAGGACAGAACTCAGTACCTCCGGTTTGGGAACAGGATGCTCTACTTACTTCGCTACCGGGGTCGTGTTTGTAAACGATTTTAAATGCGGGTATTGGGTGTAGAGCTGATTGTGCTGTCTGTTGATATTTTTATAAGATAAGGGTGAATTTATCGCTGGTATTCACTGGTATTCCCAAAGTTTCAATTAATAAGGTTAATGTATTATTAGGGTTTTTTCTAAGTTTAATGGATAATTAGAATATGGCTTGGCTATTATAATTCATTAGTGAACATTCTTTGCTTAATGAATGGTTTGAATATGATCATTATTATTTGTTGCCGAAAAATAAAAGATTTTGAAGTGTATTTAGGATAGATTTTATCAATTTTAGGTGGGTGGGTACGATTTTAAAACTTTAGTCCTTATTGGAGGGGGAGGGGGGTCAATTGTACAAATTTTCAATTCGATTTTTATGAACTTATTTTTAAATGACTAGGAGGCTCTGCCCTATGAGCTACGCTCGTCAACCCCTGTTCAAACACCGCAGACTCTAAAAGTACGCTAATTTGATCGCCTTTAAAAAGATTTCGGAAGATTGAATTATAATTTAAAAAACAGTGGCGATCTCCCTATAAACGGATTTCTATTCATTTCTCTTTGACTGGGGAATTTTAAGGGCAAATCCGCTGCGGTACTACTTGATTAAGCCGTCGACCAATTTCGCCAAATTATATAAATTGACAAAGCACTCGCCAAATTATACAAATTGACATCATTTTTATTTTAAATAACGAAAGAACAAATAAATTAGTGCAACATTAATAAAAATAAAAATAAAACGTTGAAATAAAAATAACTTGATGACGTAGACAAGTGTAACTTGCTTAAAGTCAAGTTAATATGACTTTCACGACCAACCATTATTGACATTTTATCTTATAGTTTGGCGAATGATATATTTTTGATCGACGGGATATCTAAGTAGTACAAAAACTACATATGTCAATCGCTGTTTTCGTCTTTGATTAAGTAAAATAAATTAAACATTTCAAAATAAGCTAATATAAAAGGAATTAAGTAAACAGATTCTTTGTCTCCCGGTATTTTTTAGCAAAGCGAAAAGAAAGTTCTTTTAAATAAGACATTTTAAATTAATCGTTTTTAATCTGACGTAATTTTGACCAAACTATTCTTTCTCTTTTTAATATTCACGTGAAAATACTTGTGTTAGAAATGAAATATTATTTGCGCTTTCCTAACAAAAATAGTTGAAATGTATCATTTGTGTTCATTTTATATAATAACTTTAATGTGACGTAAATATGACGTAATTTCTCCTATTTAAGACTTTTAACGCATGTTAATGAATTTATTATTTTACAAAATCCTTTCTCTCTTAAAATTCACGTGTAATTATAGTTTTTATGACGTAATTTTTAATTAGTTCCTGCTTTTTGTACATAATTATTTAATTCTAATTCCAAATGTTTTTTTTTCTGTTTATAATAGTCACGTATAAATAAATTTTCGATTTATTTACACGTATAAATATTTTTTTCTTTTTTTTTTTTTTTTTTTTTTTTTTAAACAAACATTATTGTTTCCGCTTTTTATACAGTTGGCAACAGTTTAAATTAATATTACTTTCTAAAATCTGTCAAAAATATCTCTAGAAATGCTGAAAATTTGAATTTAAAATAGAAATAAAACCTCAAAAAATTAGTCAAATTTAAAAAAGAAATATAGTCTGCACACCGGGAACTTCAAACGTACAAAATGATCTAAAAATGATTAAATTCCCATAAATAGTTTTTGCTCCTATAAAACTTTTTTAGTGGAAAGATTTTGTCCAATTTTAGCATTAAATATATCTTAAAATAATTCTTCGATTTGAAAACTGTCTGCATCAGTGTGTTTATCAATCATTTCTGTATAATACTACCGATTTTCATATTTTTGTATGCATTATTTTTCTGAATATTAACGAAGAAAGACCCCCGTTCACAAAAAATTCAAAACCGGCGGCGGCGGTGACAGCGGTAGTTACTTTTTTTTAGAATAGAGAGAAACAGTGCTCCTTCAATTTTGAAATTTAACTGACTAAATTATCTTTCTGAAAAGCACGGATTTTTTTTTAAATTAAAATAATTAAACACTAAGAGAATGAAAAGCTATGAATTTTACGATGGGGAAGTGGAGGGGAATCGGTTTTTCACACAAATCCTTCATGGAAATTAATTTTCAGGGGTTTTTTTGTATATTTTTGTGTTAAACTTTTATCTAAACAGGGGAGAAGGTGATTTTTCACAATAAATCCTTTATAGAAATTAATTTTCAGGTTTTTTTTAGGTTTATGTGTTTAGATTTTATCTAAAACGGGTGGGCGAATGCAATATCGAATTTACGTTGTAGTGGTTCGTAAAGGAAATCTACCGCCCTGGATTTTGAAATTTAACAAATTATATTTTTCCCTCTGATTTTAATAAACACAGTAAATTTAATCTTTTCGAGAAAATTAAAAGAATTAAATACTAAGAGAAAGTGCAGATAGATATGAATTTTCTTCCAATTCGGGGGGGGGGGGGGGAGTTCCCTTTAAGTCTACCATCGAAATTATTTGTTATTTTTTTATTTTATTTATGTGTTAAAAAATTATCTCAAACGTGTTCAAGGGGCAGTGTTTAATTCAGGTGGCAGTGAAGCAGCCCTCCCCAGCTTTTGAAATTTAATAAACAAAATTTTATTTTTCTCCCATTTTTAAAGATATAGAAATTTTACAATTTAAAGATAACCTAAAATAATTTAACGGTAAGAGGCAGATCAGTTTAAAATTTTCCGTTTGGGGGGGGGGGGGAGTTACTCTTCTATAGCCGCTTTGGAAATTAATTTTTAATTCTGTTTCTTTTTATATTTAGATGTTAAAAACTAATCTCAAATGGGTGGTTTAAGATAGCATTGAATTTAGCAGAGGGCCAGCCCGGATTTTAGATTTTAATGAACAAAATTTTCTTTTTCTACGTTTTTTAAAGACATATAGCATTTTTTTCGAATAAGTTAGAATATTTGAATTCTAAGAAACAGAAGAAAAAAAATCCTTTATAGGCAGCGGAGGAGGGAGGGAGGGCTCCCCTAGAAGACTCTCATAGAAGTTAAATCCCTCACAGAATTTAACCCACCCACATAGAAGTTAATTATAAAAAAAAAGTTATATTTTACATGTTGCAAAATTGGTACAGTGAAACCTCCATAACGCAAACTCCTGAATATTCCGTTAAAATAGGAGGGCTTAAGTGATCCATTAAGCCTCACTCTAATTGTAAATTTAACTATTTTTTTTCTCCGATTTTGAAAAACAAATTTAAATTTAATCTTTTCGCTTAGCTTAAAATAAAAAAGAAAGTAAGAATTTTCTGTTAATTGGGGTGGGGGGTGGGGGGTGGGGGGTGGCGGAGGTGGAAGAGAGCTATTGTCTCGCTTTGAAAAATTAATTTAAATTATAATTAAAATTTCCGTTTCTTCTATTTTCAAAAAACATAGTCTAATATATACTTTTCGAGTGACAGAAAAAAAGTAAACATTTGATGCTGCCAAGCGTTGACAAGCACACAATGCTTCATTTAAGATCCTACATCATCATTACTGGGAATAGACTTGTGTAGCAAATTAGCACATGTTATTGGCACATAGTACGTCATGCTGGTTTCTATCAAAGCTGGTTGCATAGCATATTACGTTGGCAAGCTTAAAAAAGCATATAATAGTATGTAAATGTACCTACCTCTCCATGCTTTGACAGACGCTTAAACAGCAAATAAGCACATAAAATGCTTGTACATAGCTTGTAATACTAGTTCTCCTTGAGCTGGCTGCATAGCATATTATGCGGGTAAGCATAAAAAAGCATATAATAGCAAGTTAAGATAACTACCTCTCTATGCTTTGGAAGAAGCTTAAACAGCAATTAAGCATAACATGCTTGTACATAGCTTGTCATGCTATTCTTCCTAAGCTGGCTGCATAACATATTATGCTGGCAAGCATAAAAAAGCATATAATAGCACGTTAAGGTACCTACCTCTCCTTGCTTTGGAAAAAGCTTAAACAGCAAACAAATATAAAATGCTTGTACATAGCTTAGCAATACTATTTCTCCTTGAGCTGTTTGCATAGCATATCATGCTGGCACGCATAAAAAAGCATATAATAGGACGTTAAGGTACCTACATCTCCATGCTTTGGAAGAAGCTTAAACAACAAACAAGCATAAAATGCTTATACATTGCTTTCCATGCTATTTCTCCCTAAGCTGGCTGCATAGCTTGGCACGCATAAAAAAGCATATAATAGCACGTTAAGGTACATACCTCTCCATGCTTTGGATGGAGCTTAAACAGCAAACAAGCATAAAATGCTTGTATATAGCTTGTCATGCTATTGCTGTGTAAGCTAGTTATATAGCATGTAATGCTGGCTAGTATTGTAAAGCATATACTAGTATGAAAATCTAGCAAACAAAGCAATGTGTAGCAATAACTAGAATATTTTTTATGCTGGTACTAGCAGGGATTTTGACCTGGGCACTATTTCTAAATCTACAGAAACTAAAACTATTAAAAAATTCGGTGTAGTAGGAATTCATTTATATCTTCCAGGAAAATAATAGCTATTATCCTCGGTGACATAATTTTTGAGAATATCGCATTTTTTCGTTACACACGTAATTGTCGAAACGTTAGTGAAGGCTTACTGTGGAGAACCGGAATGTTTTTGGTTTCCGTCTATTAGTATGTTTGTACTGCGATAACTGCCGCAAAAATGAAATTTTTAAATGAGAGTATTAAATTATTCCTATTTGTTTGTAATTTTGTCAAGACATTTGTCACTGTTTTTAAATTGGGTGTATAACTTAAGTTGGAATTTTATACATGTGTTCGAATAATAAAAAACATTGTATTTTATAAATTTACTTATTTTAAAATGTACATATTTCATTCTTTTCTCTTAACCATTACTTAACAACTCCATCTCATCTAAAAATATAAATGTGAAAATATGTAGGGATTTTAAAGTCAAATCAAAGTCAAATGGAATGAATTAATGAATGTCTCTGTACATATATTTGCATATAGATGGATCCAGAAATGAAAATAGTATTTATATACTATATAGAATAATAGTTTTAATTATTTATTCAACTACTTTGTTTATAAATGAAAAAGTTCGTTATTTTCAAACAGAATAAACTGGCATTATTCTAATAAATTTTATAAACTTTATTGTTCACAAAAAAAAAAAAAAAAACTAGTTGGATGTGCCAATCCCAAAACTTTCATCTATCTTATACATCTTAATATTTCAAAAACTAGTTACACATGTTAATACTTCAATATTATTAGTTCATTACTATACCAACTTTGATTTTCATCTTAATTTCCTGCTTCAGTCAATTAAATGAACTAAAAACGATTTAATCTATATCATGATGTTTGTTAAAATTAATAGTTTTTCCTTATTCCGTTGTTATCAGATGTTTGCGAATAGCTGGCTTAGGAGGAAGTGAGTTCCCGCCATTGCACGAGCCGCCGATGGACAATAGAGCTACGAAAAATCAAGAAAAGTATACAAAAATCGCAATCACAGAGCCCCTTTACCGCGCGATATTTCCAAATTCAAGGAGGACCTGTTGGCCAAAGCCAAAAACATGCACAGAAAATTTGGTTCAATTGTATGCATAATTTGATACACTTTTTGATTGTACAATAAAGAAAATGCTACAGATATCGTAATTATAACGCCCCCTTTCAGCGGAATTTTTCCAAATTCAGGGAGGAACTTCATGCCATGACCAAAAAGAAACACAAACAATTTGGCTCAATTCTATGCCAATGCATGAAGATATGCATTGCAATACATGCTTCATACACTTTTCGATGGTACAATATTCAAAATAGCGCAAAAATCCCTAATAAAGCGCCCCCTAACGGCGAATTTTTTCCGAATTAAGGAAGGACCTGCTTGCCATAGCCAAGAACTTAAAATAAAGATTTGGTTCAAATCTATGCATAACTTCATGCACTTTTCGATGGTACAATATGCAAAATCGCTATTACAGCGTCTCTTAGCAGCGAATTTTTCCAAAGTCAGGGAGGTCCTGCCTGCCATATCCAAAAAGATAAAATAAAAATTTGGTTCAATTCTATGCATAACCTCATATACTTTTGGATGCTACAATATTCAAAATCGCACAAAAATCGCTATTACAGCGACCCTTACCGGCGATTTTTTTCCAAATTCAGGGAAGATCTACCTGCCATATCCAAAAACTTAAAATAAAAATTTGGTCCAATTCTATGCATAACTTCATATACTTTTGGATGGTACAATATTCAATATCGCACAAAAATCGCTATTACAGCACCCCCTACAGGCGATTTTTTTCCAAATTCAGGGAGGACCTATATGCCATAGCCAAAAACTTAAAATAAAAATTTGGTTCAATTCTATGCATAACTTCATATACTTTTGGAAGGTACAATATTCAAAATCGTACAAAAATAGCTATTGCAGCGCCCCCTACCGGCGAATTTTTTCCAAATTCAGGGAGGATCTGCTTGCCATAGCCAGAAACTTAAAATAAAAATTTGTTTCAATTCTATGCATAACTTCCCACACTTTTTGATTGTACAATGGCGACAGGCAGACGGACAGACGGACACACGGACAGACAGACATTTTCTATTAACATTTTTTGGGGGATCTCTGACCCCTAAAACATGTAAATCCGTCGAAAACCGGAAGTCGAAAAAAATTTCGATTACAATACTTTCTTCTATTGAAGATAGAAGAAAGTAAAAATTGAATAACAATTTCACCCAAAGAGTTAATTTTAACTTGTAAGATTTTCAAGTGAAAAAAATTGGAATAAACAAATTAAAAATTTAAAAAATGATAAATATGACAGGAATGAATACATAAATATTTCACACCAAATACCACCTAAAATAATTTTTGTAGTAGTATTCTCCCAGCACTACGAAGAATGATTCCTCGATTTACACGATTTTTCTTAGCCATCCTTTTTTCATTGGTTGTGATTTCATTTTTGCAATTGTGTGTATTAATTGGCACAAAGTTTCACATTTTTATGACTGAGGTATATGTAAGGCGATACAAGTAATTCCGTACTGTCTCCTATAAAATGTGATAAAGTGTTGGTCAATTATATATGTTTTTATTAAGGAGAGAAGTGTTGCCAAGCTTTCAGCGTTCTGGATACAGTATTTTAATACAGAAAATGTTACTTTATTTAATTGGAACATTTGCGCGATTTAAAAGAACAACATTTTCTCTAAGATAATAATGATGTGCGAAGAGCCTGAGACTTGGCATGTCTGATGGGAAGCGAAATGTTTTATATGATTAGTGCATATATCTTTCGTTTAATGCTACGTGAACGACTTCACGGGTAACAGCTTATTGAGTATAAACTAAATTATTAAAATAATCTCTATTGCGAAAAATTAAACTGAAAGTCCGGCTAAGGGAAATTAAAAGGTTAGTTAACCTTCCGTAATTTGATCTGAAACACAGGCTTGCGTCAAATATGAACGGTATTCGTAACATCACGATTTTGAATTAAATGTGGATGATAATAAGCTACCACAAAAATAATTTACGGCACCAAATCATGTTTATCAATTTAGTCGATTGGAAGTGGACACGATGAGGAATTATTAACCCCTAGGTTTAGAAGTCCCGAACTTTGGGGTGATTTTAGTAAGTTAATGGTATCGAGTGCATTTTTAGGCATTTAGATTTGATCCTAGACCTAAATATTGCAGAACGGCAAAAAAAAAAAAAAAAAAAAAAAAAAAAAAAAAAAACTAATATTTTGTAAACAAAAATCATACAGAAATTAGATTTCTAAATTATGTGTCTCAGTTTACATTTCTAAAATTTCCTTATCCATTAAATACAGGTGTTTGTGGTTAGCAGGCAAGTAAATACTGCTGTATGGGTATTAGGATATCGTTAAATGATTGTCAAAACTGTTGCTTATCCTTATAAATCGCAGTGTAAAAAGAAATCTCAGATGTTCTGTAATCATTAACACAATCAATTGAAAATTACAAATGTAAATTAAATTACACTACGAGGGGTTCAGGAGGGCAGAACCCCCCCCCCCCTGAAGAATTCTACTTTATTATCTAAAAATTACCAGAATAAGTAGCTCGTCAGAATATAGTCACATAACATCGTGTTTGATTTAACTCTTCTAATGTCTGAAACCTTCGAAATATTTTTTACTTTTATAAATGTTCATGTAATTTAAAAACTTTAAATTGCGTTTTGTAGAAATATTAATACTACGCAAAGTGTGATAAAAACAATGAGTTGCAGAGATGACGTTGATACTCCAGATCTGCAGATTTACTAGTTTACTTTTAGGGCTCTCAGTGGAGGAGTTGAGGGCCGCACAAAGTACATATCGGCACAAAAACATCCAAGTCATGCTGATAATGATTTTTTAAAAAGTGTCAGTAGGTACGAGGTTGAGTCGGAAAATAAGTTTCCCCTGGCAACTGTGGACAGAGGTGTGTATGAAAGACAAAAAATATAATAAAACATTAAAGATAAGACGTAACTTTATTTTTCTACATAAGTGCCCAGTAATTTGAGACATTTGTGATACTCTTTATAAGCTTCATAAAGCCCTCCATGAAATAAACAGGGCTCTGCATACGAAAGAATCGTTGAATGGCTTGTGTGACTTCAGCATTGCTTTCAAAGCAGTAGTCAAGTATTGCTTCCGTCTGTAGTGGCCGTGCACGTCAGTACAGGTCTCGGTCTGTCTAGCACTTTGTGACGTCCTTCACTGAATTGGCTTATCCATCTACGCACCATTTGTGTCGACATCACATCTGGTCCACAGACCCCCACGTGACGGTTATGGATTTCTGCTCCCGATACTCCACGTGCCCATTCATAGCGGACAACCACTCTTACTTCCTCCTTTGATCACGAATTCAAAACGCACTTTCTTTCCATATCTACTGGGAGCAGAATGATGCAAAGCCCTGATGTTTTCAAGGAGCGCTTCTTAAAACTTTTAAAGGGATATGACAAATGTCTCAACTTATTTGGCACTTATGTAGAAAAATAAAGTTGCGTCTTATCTTTAATGTTTCATTATATTTTTTTTGTCTTTGATACACACCTCTGTCCACAGTAGCGAGGGGAAATTTATTTTCCGACTCAATCTCGTATATTAATATGTGATATTTATATTTATTATAAAAAAATTGTCGCTGCAAAATTGCGACCTCTCTTCGAAGAGCGCTTGGCACACTGCCAAGTTTAAACTTTGCACATGGTCTTTGTTCTATGAAAACCTTTGTTCGAGAGAAAAACCCGCACTTTCCTGAATATTCCTAAAATTTATTTTCTACGTATACGTGTTTCAGGTAAAAAAATATAGTGCGTCTCATTTTTTTTGGTGCACTCTGTATATATATATATATATATATATATATATATATATATATATTGAAAATACTATAAATAAACTACATTATTTTGAAATCATGAAAATGTATTTTATCATTTTAAAATTTTTAATGAAATTTTGAAATTCATTTTAGTTGATGCGCCAAATGTATATAAATATTCGACATTAAAATTATCTAAATCTTCTTATTTTATTCACTTATTACACATTTTCCATTGTGATGATACAAAAATGGAAAAACAAATATTATACATTTCAAAAATTTAAACTCGTCATGATTTTTATTTAAACGTAAGCAACATTTTATTTTTACTTTTAAAATAAACACAGGTGTTTTTTACACTTTTTCAGTTGGATAACATTGCAGAAAAAAATTGAATTTAATTCTTGCTTTCTGTTCCACGAAACTGTGTGTAAACAGTATTTACTTTTATTTTACCTCAAGGGAGTCATTTATAAAGACAATACACATTTATTTATCACCAGCTCTTAGGTAAAAATTATGCTTTTGTTTAAGAATCTATGGTATGATAATATTTATAATATTTAAAGGTATACTATTGCAAAACTTCATAATAACATAGATTTAGCGAACAAATAACAAAAAGTAGACAACATTTATAATATTTAAAGGTATACTATTGCAAAACTTCATAATAACATAGATTTAGCGAACAAATAACAAAAAGTAGACAACATTATTTTATTTTTTTTTTTGAGTTGCGTGGAATTTGGTGAAGCATGCAAGTAGGGAATTATGGTTAAATGCACCTATTTTGGGATATGAGACTGTTGTGAGCCACTAAATTTTAGTGAGGAAAATAAATACTCCGACATATTTCAAAAATAAGAATAGGACAAACATGATTGTGTACAAAGCTCAACTTTAACTGTCCATACATATATATAAAATAATAGTTTTGTTCTGTTGGTGGAGAAGTTTCCATTTCTTGAGCGTTTTCAAAAATGATTTTTTAGAAAATTCTTCTGCTTCTTTATAAGTACCGTTTCTTTAAAAATGTTATCATTTAATAATGTGATTCACTTTGAAGTAATACTGTCCGTACAGTTTATTTAATTTAAATAATATATGAAATATTACTAAAACTTTAGAAAATGCCTACAGGCATCTCCCGTCTTTCGTAAGTAATGCGTTCCGTAAAGTTTTACGCAACTTGAATTTTACGTAAGTCGAATTTGTAAGTTCCTTAGGTAAAATTTTGTAAGAAGCTGCAATATTTGTTATGTATATACATATTTGTTATGTATTTGTTATGCCCCAAAAATGACTGATGGATTTTAAAATTCAATAACTTGCAAACGGTGACAGATATTTAAAAAATTCCTGCAGGAGGCTTATGTATAATGTCTGGAGTTTCTTTAATGTGGTTCTTGATTTTAGTTCGAATTTCCAACAATAGATGGCACTGAGAGCAATAGCTGATCTGTCCAGACCCGAATTTTAGTACTTCGGGATCCATTCAATACATTTCTATCTCCTTTTTTCGCATGGAAAAAGAGAGAGGCCGAAAAATCGAGCAAAATATTTTGAAATTTATTATAAAATTATTTTTTTTTCAGAATGCGCCATAAACAATTCTTGCATATGCATTCATAAAGTGACACAAATATAATAATGTAAAAATATCGTTTTTCAAACGTAAAAAGTATTTTATAACATGGGAATGCATCGACTTCGAAGGAAAATATATAAGAAACAAAAAATTATTTTTCTATCCATCGTTATATATAAACAGTAGTCATAAAAAATTTTAATCGATAAATGTACCCCTAGCAACCTAACCGCTCAACCAATCGAAAGGAAATTTCAGATTTAATTATTTGAAGATATTCGCTGGAGATCGTAAAGTTTTAAAACTATAGAACTCTCATGGTTACGGTCACAGTGAAAAAAATTCGAAAATGTCGAACAGCAACACCTTTTTTTCCCTGTGCAAATTCATCAGCGCATTGAAAAATCATAAATGGAGTTGGAACGTTACACGTATGACTAATTTTGCCGGTGTAATATCATGGCCATGGCCATCAGTCCTAATCATTTCCTATGTAATGTAATATTCAGCACTCTAAAACAAATTATTACATTTTTATTATCACTATGTGTACACAAACACATTTGTACACGTTGTACACAAACTCAAAAACACATTTTAAAACAAATCTTACAACATTACTAAGTTCATAAGTGAAAATAAGAATCTGCTACTTAAAAATACGTTTTGTAGCCACTCCTTCGTTCCTAGCAATGGTATTTTTTAAGTGTTTTACGCCGGCAATTTTTATCGTACGTATATATTTCAAAGCCATTTACGGTTTTTCAATACTCTGATGAATTTGCGCATTAAAAAAATGAGTGTTTCCTTTTGAAAATTTAGAAATTTAGAATCTGTCACTGTAACCGTAACCATGAAAGCTTTATTGTTTTATATCACCACGATCTCGAGCGCATACCTTCAAATAACAGACTTCAAGTCTGTGCTTCAAATAGGTATATCTAAAATTTCTTTTCTATTGGTTGAGCGGTTAGGCCGCTAGAGGTTCATGTATCGGGATTTTTTTTTTTTTTTTTTTTTTTTTTTTTTTAATGATCACTCTGTAAGATAACTTTGTTGTAATTAGAAGTGCTCCAATGAGTTATTTGAATGTTTGTAGATTGTAACGGAGTTTTGAAACGGCAGAAGAGGTGCACGCAAAAAGTTTTAATATTAGGTATTTGTTAAAGGTAATGAAAAGCTTTTACAGTTCCGAGCGTATTTGTTTGATTCACTCCAAAACTTGCGTTTATCAACCATATGTAACAATAATGTGTTACAATGCGTTTTGTAAGAATTAATAATGAATTTAATATTGGAAGTTAAAATCTTTAAACCTGCCTAATTCTTAAACTAATTGATTGACTGATTTCCCATTTGTTATCCGAATGCACAAGTTACTGCAAAATCCAAATATGATGTCAAAGTTAACAGTTATTATTCTGAAATTTCAATTTGTTACAATTTCTCGATATAGACGATCCGCTATAGAAAATTTAAGTCCCGCATCCATCAGTAGAGTGAATTACTAATCAATTCCTTCTGGTCCTTTTTATGATAATTTGCGGGTAAGGTAGTAACGTTTTTTCCCCATGGTTATACGTGTACATTTTGTTCAAAAAATCCATGGAAAGTATTAAATATTATATTAGTAACATCGATGATGGTTTTGAAGTATATTATAAACTGAAAAATAATTGTCTTACTATTATTATAAAATCCTTGTCTTTGTTTTACATTTTCATTATTATTTACACTTATCATAAGTTTATTCTTAGTTTACTATGTTATTTGTATTGTTCCAATTATTCATCGTAAAATATGAAAAAAAAATATTTGAACTATAAATGCATGCTTTATTAAAATAAACAATTTAATATTTTTTCTACGTCAAACTATATTTTAGCCGAAAATACGAAACCTGTTAGTACACTTTTCTAAATGCATTTTAATCTGCATTAACACTTCATGATCTATCTTAAAATACATTTTATGGCTAAGCATTTTTTCCTTTATCGCATGAGACATTATCAAAAATTCCAGATACAATAAAACAAAAATTGTTAAGCTAATCGTTATTTTATGAAAAAAGATTCTGCAATGTACACATGTGCAATTTATATTTATTGCAAAGTTGTTGAATATTTATGAGGGAAATCTAATGCTTAAAGACTTTTCAAAGAAATTATCTTACATAATATGCATTTAAAACTACTTTAGTGAAGTGTTAAATAATTCTTTAAATATTCATGGATATAAGTTTCAGAAACTGTGTTTACGCTTTACATATAACTTCTATCTTAAAATAAAATTTTATAAATTATAAAAATTCGCTTTTTAAAAGTTGAGTGAATTGATTTATCTTTCCGAGTGAAGAATTTTTATAACATAAAAAATCTCTTCATTTCACTTCATTAAAAAATTAAAATACAAAGCATGACTAATGCATAACTTAGAGTACAAATGTGATAGCTATAGAAACGCCTTATATGAGTAACGATTAAAGTATTAAAAAAAATAATTGTAAATGCACCAGAAAACGGTGAACATTGATATAAAATCCATTGGAAATGACATACATTAATAAATAAGGGACACTATTGTAGAGCTTAACGGTAGCGCTGAAACGTTCGTAGCAATGAATTGACAAGGATTCGCGGAATTTTTTATGCGGAAATATTTCTGCAAATGAGCGTGACCATAATAAAAAAAAATATTCGAGTAAAAAAAAAAAAAAAAAAAAAAAAAAAAAAAAAAAAAAAAAAAATACTTATTCTAATTAGTAAATAAATCATATGAGTTTTAATTACTACATTACTACTCTTAAAATCGTCTTTAATGGAATTATTCAAGTAAATAAGATGTAATAAATTGTATGACCGTTACATCTTGAAATAAATTTTCAATCATTAATTTTGATACATACACTTTTATGTTAACTTAAAGATGTAGATAAAACTAGTAAGATAAAACATTTCAAATTCTAAAATATAAAAGCTAAAAAAATAAAAATCTTACGCCATCATGTTTCAGCTACACTGTAGCCTTCTTCAAGTATCTCTTTCCAGTGTCGAAAAACACAAAATATTTATGGATTTTAAAAGTCGCGTGGAATCATATTACGTTGATCTTGCAGATACCATTGCTACATCTATCAAAATAAAATACTATTAACTATTAGAAATTTCTTGGACCTTGAGTTAAACAAAATTACTACGTAATTGCAAAAATGTCAAATAGATTTTTTTTTTTTTTTTGATTGATGGCGCAATGATACCAGCAAGATCAACGTATTATGTTTACATGCGAATTTTAAAATTAATAAATATTTTGTTTTTGTCGACACTAGAAATATTCACCCGGAGCTACAGTGGAGCTACAGTGGAGCTGAAACTTTCGCTTTAATCTTTTTTAGATTTTTAACTTTTTAATTTTGAAGTTTGCAACAAGGGAATATCGTATAACAAAAACAAGTTATGGTTAATTTTTTTGTAACAACGTAAAATAAAAAGGTTGATTTAAAGTTACTAAAATACAACCTTTTGAATAATACTTTAAGGGGAAGAATGTAGCCATTTTACTTACCCATCATACGTAGTATAGGGTAAGTCTTGTAATCGTTTTAAAAATTGAAAAATGTTTTTGACGGATTTACACGTTTCAGACACTGGAGATTCCGAAAAACAAATTTTTAGAAAAAAAATTTTGGTGTCGTCTGCATGTGTGTCGATGTGTGTGTCTGAAATCACTCTATCTCCCGAACAAATTGAGATACAGACTTGAAATTTTGTGCGTACTTAGGAAGTAATAATAGGAAAAAGCCTATTGAATATCAGTATTCTCGATTATCCGGAACTATTTTTTTCGGAGTCTCAAAATATTCGTTCTGATAAAAGTTATACACAAATTTTCGATTTTTTTTATTTGAAGGAGTGAATATAAAAGAAAATAATAAAACATAAATTTTGCATCATGAATGAACTCTATCGGATAATTAGTTGCCGAGATATTTGTAATCCTATTTTTCGCACTCTTCGATTTTCATGACCCTGTATTTCATTCAAATTTCAATTCAAAAATATATTTTAATTGGAAATGAGACGCTTAATCCGACGCAGTTAAATCTTAGTTAATATGATTATAATTTTTCCAGCTATAAGGATGTTTCTTTTACGCAAATCGGTACTACTCGATTATCCCGCCGACCCAAAAACTATCGCCAAACTATAAGATTAAATGCCAATAATGGCTTATCGTAAATGTCAAGCATTTAATGCATCTCCATACTTATAAGGGAGGTTACCATAGGGGGGAATCTGTTATATTGCAAAATGCCGCCAAGTTTGTCGCCAACTTGGTGGTATATCGCGAAATTTGGCGAGCAAAATTAGTCGCCAAAAGTGACGCGAAATTGGCGATATCTCTAATATGTCGCCAAATTCCCATAGACTTCCATTGTAAACCAATAGTGTTTATTTGCTTACAGAAAATCAACAAATTGAAATATTTTAATGCAACAAAAGTAATATTAGCTTAAGGGATTATATTAATTATAGTTAAGGGAATCCAAGTAAATTAAATTATGAATAAATGTAACATGATACAATACTTAGCATGTATCACACATTTTATTTTCATATTTTATATTATGTATATGCATGATGGGTAAGTATTACGGTGGCCCCCAACGACTAGTTTATGCTGAGATTAAAAAAAATACCTTACTTTGTTGAATAAATTACATTTATGGTTTTCTTAAGCAGACCATTTCTTACGTATTTTAAGGAAATCTATATTATCGCCAACGGTCAATTGTGACATTAAACTATAGGTATCATTACCATGCTTAGGAGTAGTATTAATTACAGTTGCTTGCAAAAGTATCTTAAATATTTTTATTTTAAGGGGACATATGCCCTTTAAAGAAATGAAAAAATTGATTTCGGAGACAACTATTTAAAGTGGCCCAATGCACACATTTTTGCACTAATCACGAGAGTTATATATATATATATATATATATATATATATATACATATATATATTATATTATGTTCTCAGTGCAGTATAATAAATATATAATTTGCATTAAACACTGTGTAATTAATTGATAATAGTTATTCCTTAATGTATGTTTTTTTTTAATTAATGATAATGTATGTAGTTTGTGCGCATGATTTAAAAAAAAAACTATATACTCTAGAACTTTGAAACTTTTAATATAAGCTTAAGAATATTGGAAAGATGAAATGGACTAAAATCTAATGAATAAGCGAAAACTTTCTAAAGTTTTTTTTTTATTTATTTTCAAAATAAACAAATGAAAATTTTGATAATTTTTGTCACTCGAATACCCATACATTCAATATTTTTTCTGAAATTTCTTAGATTTTAGTTCAATTTGCAGAAAAGTGTCTAGTGAAGATAAATATAAAGTTTTAAATGATTACCTTTAATACATTTGGAGTTATCGTGCGCGCAAGTAAAAAAATATATATATATATATGGATTTTGAGAAAAATTAATTTAAACATAAATGTTTCGCTTGAAACAGACCAAGGCTATGTTAATTTTTTTAATATAACGAGCACAATTTTACGAAAATTTCATGCGGTTTGTGGCAAATTGTTGAGAAAAACATTAGTTGTCAAATGAATTAAGAAACAAAAAATTGATTTTTTTAAAGACTCTAAAGGTTATATGTTTCCTTAATATATCATTTAAACGAATATGTAACTATATATTTTATTATTTGTTTTCTACATGAATTAATATACAAGGTGTCCTCGAATTCATGGGTCAAACTGTAAGAGAAGGTAAAGTACGCCTCAAGAAGCAATTTTGCTATATTAATGTGGGGTCAGAAATGAAAGGTTTCGGCGAAAGAAAAGAAATGAGGAGGAAATGAAAACGAGCATTTTATTGGCATAAAAATTACAGTATGCGCTCAAATGTTACACTGGCAGTACCTAGTAAGTCATTAGCGTACCTTTTTGCAGATTCCACGTGTTTCATGAACATTTGCAGAAACGACTGAAAGTCTTGTAATGATGTCCGCATCAGAATCAAATGCTAACTCATAGATGAGACATCTGGAATCTTCTAAAGGCTACGCCAATCACTTGCTAAACGCTGCCAGATCGATGTTATTGGTGGCACAATTGAGCACGTACTGTAATTGTTATCTCAATAAAAACCTTGTTTTCATTTCCTCCGTACTTCTTGTTTTTCGCCAAAACTTTTCATCTTCGACCTCACAATGCTATACCAAAATTCCTTCTTTATGTGCACTTTACCTTCTCTTACAGTTTGGCCCATGGATATGGTCACGCCCTGTATATTTTTGGGTATATAAATTTATGCAATTATATATTTCAATAGCATCCAAATAATATTTGGCGATGAAAATTAATGAAGTATGCACTTACCGTTTTATTTTATCTATAAAAAAGATGAAAGAGAAAGTTTCGAATTCCGATTCGTGTGCAGACAACATCCCACACAACACATACGTCCAGATTATATTCAGTTTTCATCTACCATTTCCGAAATACGTCTATATATGTAATTTGGACGCATAGAGCCAGCTAAAATACGTTCAGAATTTGTTAAACGTTTGACATAGACGTAACTACGAAATAACTACAAAATATGGACATCAGTTTAAGAACATAAACTGGATGAAAACGCAACTAATCCAATTTTCGTCAACTCCCAAACTAAACCTTCACCTGTTTGTCCCATTTTCTGTTTTAATAACTTAAACTGGATGCAAACAGTACTAATCTAATTTTCGTTAATTCCGGAACAAAAACCTGACCTCGCCATGTACGGACATAATCTGGACAAAAACTTTACCTATCAACCGCCATCTTAAAATGGTGGCATATACAGACTTGGGCTTAATTGACCGAAACTTGCATTATTTATTTATTTTTATTTTATTAATTTTTATACAGCTTTCAACAAGTAGATAATTTAATGCATTATTTATTTTTATCAGGATATCACTTTGTGGAGTTACGCTCCGCATCAATCAATCAATCAACGTGTGGGATGGAAGATTTGTTTATCTCGGTTTTTATCGCGGAAAACAAAGCCATGCGGAAATGGGGAAAATGAGTGTGAAAGTCGGTAAGTAAATTGACTTTGTTTTCTAGATTTATCGTGTTGGTGTGCATGCATACATTATATAAAACATTTCTGTCACGATTCTGTTTTTTCTTATTTATTTGATTTATCAATAGTTTCCTGGAAATTTTGATAGGTGAGATCAGCGTTTGATTACGTAAATAAGAATGTTTTATTTACATGATTTTTCTCGGTTATAATGCAAACAAACAAAACAAACAATAAGAAAAGAAAGTAAACAAACATGTATTGGGTTGAAACGAATTTTACATTGATTTAGGGGCATATTAAAAAATATATATATATTTGACAATTAATATCTTATGTGTTGCAAGTACGCAATTTCTAAAAACTTCCCATTTGATAGCAACATTTTTTTTGACTGATTTAAATTTATGTTATATCCAGTTCTTACTCAGACACCAAACTTTTTACATTTTAAATTTTCCAGTGCTCTAAAGAATGATCATTACTCAAATGCTATTCATTCATTATCATATTGTAATGTGAACATATTTACTTAATACTAATAATTTTAAAAGAAAGTCTGAATTATTTTGCTGAATAACATGAATTGTCATATTATTGTGTGCATGAAAAATGTATGAGGAAAATTTTTACTATTATGTTCTAGATACAACAGGAGGTTCATTTCACAATTTTAAAAAAGGACAGGGGTCATTTTGCCAATGTTAGAATAAGCAGGGTGCTGCGCCCTTAAATGATGGCCTAAAAGAAACAGTACTACCAATGCTCATATATATGTGCCTCATATGTATCATTATATGCATATTTTTCACTTCTTGGATGCCATTTATACATCCTATACCATATTTATATTATATAGGGTTAGGGCCTGATTAATGCACGGGCCTCGGCCCACAAATTTGTGTGTATTTTCTCACAATTTAAGTTTTTCCACTGTTTGCATTTTACGTTTTGATCCCTGATGTAAAAACAAAGTTTTACTGTAATAAAAAACCTCCATATTTAATTTTTCTGTAAAAGTCCTATTCAATTTGAGAGTACTTATAATTTTCAAAACTTGCTGTATCCAGAAAATTAAATTTTGTGAAAATGCCAAATCTGCATATTGTGTCTATTGGTTTCAATATAAACGAGGATTTTACAATGTAAGAATTATAGTTTCAAATAATTACTAGACTGTTAGGGTCAACACAATTTTTATGATTTTGGTTAAGGCGAGTTTTGAAAAAGACGTCCTAATTTATTCTGTGACATAAACTGTGGATCATAGATGTTTGTGAATTATAGAAATACTTATTTGAGAAAGTGGACGGTAATTAATTTTCTTGATTATTCTTGTAAGTTATTTATTTATTTATTTATTTTTTTTTTTTTTTTGTAAACTTGAAACTTTCACCCAAACAACTTTGTCAACTCATCAAATAAACCTTTTTTTCCTGAAAGAGTCGCCGGGAATGGGGAGGTAGAGGGGGGCAACTTTTTAACAGGCTCTAGGCCCAACTTCAGCTTAATCGGGCTCTGTATAGGCTGAAAATAGGAGGTACAGAGAAACAGAGGGTGTACGTGCTTCGGGTGCCAAAACGAAAGGCTAAGGGGGTCACCAAATGAAGATTTTGTTTGTCGTTTCATACAAAAATGTATATATCCCCAAAGCAGAATACTTTGCAATGTTCTGCAACGAACTTCATCTGAACAAAAATATTCTGTGGGAATAAAAAAAAAAAAGTCGCAAGGAGATTTTCTTCTAGTTCAATTTTTTTCTCTTTTTCTTGCGACTGATTGAATCAACGAATTTCCGATTTGTTTAAAAGATCAACTGAAGGATTTTGCAATTTGAAACTGATGGGCGAATTTTTCAAATGAAATATTTCAAATGAAAATCAAATTTCAAATTAATTGCTTAAAAGGCAATTTTAATTTGTAATTTGATTTTCATTTGAAATACTGTATGCAAGTCAAATGCTTCTCTCTGGAAAAATTTCCAAGTATTAATATAGTTTCAATCGGTGCTGGATTTAATTAAGTTTCGTGTTTGCCCCATGACGGTGGCTCACGATAAATATTCCATCTTGTGCTGAGTTTGTAGCCTTGACAACATGTAATAGGGAGAAATTTTCCAGGCTGGGTATCATTCCATGTGGTTTAGTCGGTAGAATGTCAGTGGGCTATACTGATGACCCGGGATCGAGTCCCGGCGTGGAATATTTTTCACTATGTTCGCCTTTGCGCTTTTTAAGCAATTAATTTGAAATTTGATTTTCATTTGAAATATTGTATGCAAGGCTAATGGTACTCTCTGGAAAAATTTCCAAGTATTAATACTGTGATGATTCTTGTCATAAACACTATGATAATTTTAAAGTAAAGTTTTGTTTGAAATATAAAATCTTATCTTTTTACCGTACTTTTTAGCAAGATATCACTATTTTGGAGTCCTATTCTTCTAAAATATTTTTAATTTTCCAATTAAAAAACAATGTTTATCAACTGACATCTTTTTTTTTTATTAAGTTCTAAGCTTGATCTTGAATTCAAGCATAATATTAAGAATGTGTATGCATTATAATGTGATTTGTCATTGCTTTATTAAATACGAACATGGAGTCTAACGGACATTAATACAACCGTTATTTATGGAACGACATGATAAGCCCTATTTATTTAATTTTTTTATTCCCGTATATATTGTATATTGTGAATATGAGCTAAATATATTTGGTATGTTTTATAGGAAAAGACTGATCTGGGAAATAGAAACAACATGTAAGATATATCCTGCGTTAAGCATAGATTATAAAACACTTTCCAACTCTTCCTGATGGTTTTAACAAGACATCGGGGGAAATAATTTAAATAAGATAACTAAGTAAACATGAAAACGCATAAAACATTTGAAAAACTGATTTCAGCAGTTACCATCCATAGCCAAATATGTTTTCCATTTCTTTTAAACAGTCCTGCATATGGTCTGTAGATTGATATATATACTATATAATGTAAAAATTAAGTTAATCAAGGAAACTTGTAGTTTACTTAGAACCTTTATTACACGCCTCTATTTAGTTAAAATTTAATTCAAACTAAGACTCTCTTAAAACTGCTGAAATCACTTTTCCAGAAATTATAATTTATAGACGGCAACGTATCCAATTCTTTGCGTGACCCTGTATATCATTTTATCTATATTCTACAAACATTTCTTAGTAAATTAAATACAGTGCAGCGTAAAAATGCATCTTATTTAAAAACCACCTTTAATCAATACGCAGTAACTCTTACGAATACTTTTGTATAGTCCTGTATATGAATTATAGCATATAATATATATATACACCATATACTATGCATAAATGTAGTGAATCATAAAAGCGCATATAATAATTAAAAATGCATTTCCAGCAATCTTCGCTAATGAACAGTACTTCGGATACAATATAGTATCTGAAATATTGTGTGTCCCTGTAAATGCTATGTACATTTCGTATTATACATGAAATAGTTAATAGTATGTAAACCTCAACGACATATATCAATTTCATTACATATCAAATAGATTAACATAAATAATGTACGCCGCAAACAATTCCCTCCACCCCTATATCATTATGTATTGGAATTCCTTTTTTAGCTCTGTAAATGAACAATAGCTATTCTTTGCATTGCATATTCTACGGAATGCACATTTTAGTACGCTTCATAAATGCATATCAATTTTATTCTGTTTGAAAGCGTGTAAAATCATTAAAAATCATTTGAAACGAATTTTTTTCACCACAGGTCGTAATGTAATGGAACACTTTTGACTGTCCCTGTAAATGAACTAAACATGCTACAAACTTCATTACAAATAGGGACTTTGCTATGGTAAACGTCAATAACATCCAAAAATTCCAGGTCAATCCGAGTATATTTACGCGAGTTAGAGCGCGGACAGACGGACAGACAAACCGAAGTCATAAACACTTTTCCACTTTATCGGGCATGAAAAACATTTTATTTCAATGTTTAAATATTATATTTTATTTTTTAATGCCAATAAAATAAATGTATCGAAAACGTAGAAAATGAGTTTACAATCAAAGAAAATTTAATAACTGATTCTGAATGTCTACATTTAAATGTTTGATTAAAATCACAAACAGCAAAAAAAAAAAAAAAAGCTTACATACAATTAAAAAAAAATAAATATATCAATTTGAAAAACACTAAATAAGTAGTATTTATAATTGTACTATTAAACAACAACAAACTACAATAGATGAATTAAATGCATTTAACAATTTCTCAAAAATCTTTCCATATGTTGTAAGGAATTCATATTATTTTATAATTTTGGCAAATGTTAAATCTAAAAACATTCGTATGAAGATTTAGGATTTTAAATACTAATTTAAAATATTATTAGCAATGAAAAAAAATCTTTCAAAAGTTTCATTGCTATAGTATGTAAAAAGACATTTTCCCAATTTAATGTTAATTTCAAAATTGAAACAGTTTCGTAATATCATTATAATCGAATATCATATTTAACTCCAAAATATTAATGACGATAAATACTGTGTTAGAATCAGTCTCTGCATCAGCTTTTTTTTTTCCTAGCGATGGCAGTTTAAGATATTTTACAGCATGGAATCAGAAAATATCGCTTCTGAAAAGTATCCTAGATCAGACTCATTGCATATAACATACAACTATTTAACTCGTGATAGTAATCTATCAAACAGGAATAAAAAATTTAAATTAAATAAGACATACCTTTTAAGTTCCATAAATATTTTAATAATATCCGTGTTTTATCCTAAATTATCAGACATATTTCTGTTATCTTAAAAAGACTGACTTCCCGCGTCAAAGTTCTCTGATCCTTATTTTATTCTACGGTTTAATCGAGTGCAGACGATATTGAGTAAGCAGGTGCTTGTACTGTATTATTATATATTTTTATATTATTATCTATTCTATACTACTATTATAAAGAGGTAAAAATTGTTTATTTGTAGGAAGTAAGCTCTGGAACTACCGAACCGATTCTAAAAGTTATGATATCAAAATGATGGTGTTAGTCCAACTTAGAACATAGGCTATATCTTATGTCCGTGCCACAGGCCAAAAGAGGGTGCAGGAGCAAAAAACGTTCTAAAAATGCGATTTTTGTGTTACTGAAGGTCCTAGAAACATGAAATTTGGAATGGTAGTTACTTATAAGATACTAATGTTCTCTAAGGACATTTCTTTAAAAAATCGAAATTAAAAAGGTAAAAAATGCGCAAAAAGCAGTCTAAAAACGGTCTAAATGGCAATTTTTACGCAATCTCAAGAAGTACCAAACCGATATAAAAAATAATGGTGGCAAAATGATGGTGATAACCCTTGCTTCAAAATAGGCAACATTTTATGTCGGCGCCACTACCCCTAAAAGAGGTGCAGGAACAAAAAAAAAAGTTCGAAATTGCAATTTTTGTGTTACTGAAGTGCCCAGATACATGGAATTTGGAATGAAGTTACGTATTAGATATAAATGATCTCTAAGAACATTTCTTAGAAAATTCGAAATTAAAAAGGGGTGAAAATGCGCAAAAAAACGTTCTAAAAACGTTCTAAATGGCGATTTTTACGCAATCTCAAGAAGTACCAAACCGATATAAAAAATAATGGTGTCAAAACGATGAAGACAACCATTGCTCCAACACAGGCTACATTTTTTTCCGTTCCACTACCCCAAAAGGGGGTGTAGGAACAAAAAATCGTTCGAAATTGCGATTTTTGTGTTACTGAAGGTCCCAGATACATGGAATTTGGCATGGTAGTTACTTATTAGCTATAAATTATTTCCAAGAACATTTCTTAAAAAATTCGAAATTTGAAAGGGGTGAAAATGCGCGAAAAGAGTTCTAAAAAACGTTCTAAATGGCGATTTCTACGCAATCTCAGAAAGTACCCAAACTCTTTCAAAAGTAATTGTTCAAAATTGGCGATGACAGCCCTTGCTCCAACATAGGATCTATTTCATGTCGGTGTCACTACCACCTAGGGGTTGCAGAAGCAAAAAAACGGTCTAAATTGCGATTTTTGTGTTACTGAAGGGCCTAGAATCCTGAAATTAGGCTGGGCAGTTATTTATAAGATACAAATGATCTCTAGGAACATTTCCTAAAAAATCGAAATTTAAAAGGGGTCGATGTCATGTCGATGTCACTACCACCTTGCGGTTGCATTTTAAAAAACTTTTTAAATTGTCATTTTTGCGATACTGAAGGGGCTAGCAACTTGAAATTTGGCATGGTAATTACTTATGAGATGTAAATACTCTCTGAGAAGAGTTCCTTAAAAATTTGAAATTTAAAAGAGGTGAAAATAAACGAAAAGCGTTCTAAAAACGTTCTAAATAGTTCATTAATAAAACGCTCAAGAAACGTTCTACGCAATCTCTGGAAATATAAACCGATTTCAGAAGTAATGGTTTGAAATTGATGGTGACAGTCACCGCTCCAACATAGCCTATATTTTACGTTGTTGTCAATACCACCTGGGGATTACAGGAGCAAAACATGTTCTAAATTGCGTTTTTTGTGTTACTGAGGAGGTCTAACATTTTAAATTTGGAATTTTAATTACTTCAAAGATACAAATGCTTTCTAAGAATTGTCGAAAGAAAATTCCAAATTTAAAAGGATGAAGTGAGCGAAAAGCATTGTATAAGCGTTCTAAATTACGATTTTTATGCAATCCTATGAAATACGAGACCGATTTCAAACATAATGGTTGGAAATTGATGGTGATAGAACCTGCTCAAACATAAGCTATATTTTATGTCGAGGGTTGCAGGAGCAAAAAACTTTCTAAATTGCGATTTCTGCGGTACTGAAGAGGCTAGAAACTTTAAATATAGCACGGTAGTTACTTATAAAGTATAAATGTCCTCCAAGAACAGTCGAAAATAAATTCGAAATTAAAAAGAGGTGAAGCGAAGGGAAGGAGCGAAAAGCGTTATAAAACGTCCTTAATCCATTTAGGACTAGCGTTACCACATGGTAACAGAATAACTGTCAAACCTTTTGCTGTTTGAATACCAGTAGTTTATACCAATAAATTTCATTTTCTTTAATGACAGAAATTCTGCTATAAAATAATATAAATTTTTCTTTTCTAAAAAAGTGGTGCGCAATGCAATTTTTGTATTTTAATAAGAAAAAATAATTCCGTCTTTAATGGGTTAATTACGATTTCTATGGAATCTCAGGAAATAATTAACCGATTACAGAAGTTATTGGTTGCGAATCAAGAGTGATAGTCCCTGATCTTATACAGACTATATTTTATGCCGGTGTCACTACCACCTGGTTAGCAGGAACAACAAGAAAGCCTTTAAAAACATCTAAATTCAGTTTTCTATAGACTATTAGGAAATACCAAATTATTTCAATGTTAATGTTGGCAAATTAATGGTGACAGTCTCTGTATCAACATTTTTCGAGACATTCTATTTCAACTCTGTTTCGGCATTTTATGTTGGTGCCACACCAGAGTGGTGGTAGACTGTTAGTCGAGATGCTTGGAATTCGACATGATGGTTAATTTTAAGATGTAAATGTGTTAAGAGGGTTTCTAAAAAATTCAAAACTTTAAATGAATACTTAAATGAGCGTATGAAATGAGCATAAAAGTTTCAAAATACTTTCTAAATTATCATTTAATTAGAATTAGTTTTAGTTTTTATTATTTAAAATCTCATTTCTGCCTAATAATGTATCTGTGTAATAATGAAGTTTAGTCAAACTGTGTTTTAAATAGCAATTTTTGAATTATTCTTAAAAGTATAATTTCTTTTAATAAAAATTAGACATATCACTTGGCATTCAAATATTACGCGAGCAAAGCCGCGGGGTTTGCTAGTATATTTATATATCATTATTATATATCTTTTTTATACAACAGATTTAGAGTTTAAATGCGCAATTATTTTATCTTTATGAGAGTGTCTATGAAAATTTTCTATTTAAATGAAACACCTGTATTTTTTCTTTCTTTTTTTTTAAAGTATAAAGTTTGTTTTACACGTAATAAATAACAAAATACGTATCTTCTTAATAAATGAAAAGAGAGTATACAGGATAAAAAAATTTTCTTTGTCAATCTGTCATTTTTTTTCCATATTCATTTTCTGTAGAATAAAACAATTTGCAAAATAACTTTTTTTAAAGTCATATCTCTAAAACACGAATTTGAAATACGAATACTTATATCATGGGTTTTCTATAAAATTTGTATACATATTTTTTCGGAAAATGCTAATTTTATTTAAAAAGTCTGAAAGAAGTAGAATTTTTTTTTTATTAGTTATTTAAAATAGTTAAACAATAACAGGAAAAAATATGACTTGAATTCAAATTCTAAATCAAGAAATGCATATATGACTAAACTCTGAATCCTCTTTCTACGTGCTCATTAAAAGCTACAGACTTAACTGTAATAGAAAATTTTAGTTTGAAACCACAGAAGTGTTTCAAATACCATTGGTCGACAAAAAAAAGAAAAAAAATTCCTCCCTGGAAACTAAATATGTAAAGTGTACAGATTTAATTTTCCTAATTCTAAATATGTTATCCAAATTGCTCCAGTAAATACCATTTTTTCGAGAAACACTTTTATAATAACAACAATCAGTGAAGGATTAAATTGCAATGGTAGATAAAATTGAATTCATAAAAAAAGTATACATTCACTGTCTTAGATAACAATTTGATAAAATATAGCATGAAAATCTAGTTTGTTGATACTTGTACCGTACATTTTCCTTTTTATGCCCCCCTCCTCTTTTCGTGTCCGAATTTACTATTTCCTATCCACTAATATATTTTCATTCCTTATGTAGCTGTAACTCGGGCATGTTTAAAATATTTCTGTTAATTGTCAAAGATTTTTGATGTTCATATTTTTGTCACACTGTGACTTACAATATGGTGGTTTTTTCGTCACATATGTGACGTGACGTACGTTTCATGCAGTGACGTAACAGTGACGTCACAATTTTTTTCTTTTGCCAGAAAATATAATTTTACATAAATAACATGTTTTGAATATTTTTTGTAATTTTTAAATGTTTTCTGAGAAATTCACATCTCAGTCACAATGTGATATCATTGAGTGGTGGCATTTTGGTCACAGATGTGACGTGACTACAGTGACTCACTGTGACGTCACAATGACGTCACAGTGCATGCTATGAGGGTTTTCTGACGAGACACTGATGAATTTCACGTACTTTTACAAGCGACCGATTGGCGAATTTCACAATAGTTTCTTTCTATGATTAGCAATTTTATCCGCTTTTTCTTGCGAACGATTGGTAAAAATCCCTTTTTTTGTGTGTGTGCAACTGATCGACTAATTTTTCATTCTACTCACTACAGATCAGTGAATTCCGCAATATTTTCTTTCAGTCGATTGGAAAACTTTGTAATCAGTCGATTGTAAACCTTGCGACTCATCGTCCACATCTTGGCGGGGGGGGGGGGTGCACGACTGATCAATGAATTTCCAATTTTTCCTGACAATCCACTGACGATTTTTTTTTCCTGTGACCAATTTTAAAATTTCGCAACATTTTTCTTGAACCAATAGGCAAATTTTTGTGGCTTTTTCTTGAGACCGCTTAGAAAAACCATGAGTTTTTTCCGCTACTGATCTATGAATTTCGCATTTTCTTCCGACGATCTACTGACGAATTTCGCGATTTTTTTTAACCGCGACCGATTTGCAAATTTCACGATTTATTTCCTTGTACCATAGGCAAATTTTGAGGCTTTTTCAGGCCAATTAGAGAAAATCGTAGGTTTTTTCGCGGTTTTCTTCCTATGTACATTGACAAATTTCACGGTTTTTTATCTGCAACCGATTGGCAAAAATCGTGGCCCCGCAACAGTTGTTGAATTTTGTATGTTTTTCCACAACAGGCTGAAGAATTTCATGATTTGTTCTCCATGATGGACTGACGAATTGCACGAGTTTTTCGTGCGACCAGTTGTCATTTCACAATCTTTTCAAATGACCTATTAATGAATTTTGCAATTTTTTCTTTTCTCCAGCCATTGGATGCAAATTTCACGATTTTTCCTAAGACTGAATGGTGAATTTTCTTGAAAATGAGGATTTGAAATGTTTTGCGATGTACGTCGCATTTATAAGCGTTTTCTGCTTTGATGGTATATATATATATATATATATACATAGCAGCTTGTTTATTATGTTTTTGGTATCCATTCAGTGTGATTGGGGACACTGTATTGTTGTAAATTCATTCATACTATCACAATTATTGATGGTGGTCAGTAATGTTTAATTAACTTATATATATATAACTTATATATAATATGTTATATAACCATATGGTTATATATATATATATATGATATACAAAGACACTTGCAAGCTGATGTTAAACCTATGGAAGCATTCTTTTCAAATTTGTGAAAGTGAAAGTAACTTTATATTAAAAAAAAAATCTACAAACAACATTGAAAAATCAAACACTAGCCTGGTTAGAATTGAATCCTCAGCTATTGTAAACAAGACAAAAAATCATTTAAAACTATTAATACGCAAGTGAGAAATTTTAAAAAGAACGCTCCCAGAGGTTTAACATTAGCATTCCAATTTCTTCGTGTGACTAGTGTAGGTTCTTAATATTCAAGTTAATGTTAATCCTATGGGAGCGTTGTTTGCATATTTCTTGCTAGCATTTTAATTATTATTAAATGATTTTTTTTTTCATAGGTTACCAGCGGTCAATAATTTTTATTGTGCTTCAGTAGGAGGGGTGCCAAAATCCATGTTTTCTCCAGGCGAACCTAGGCAAAAAAGCCTAGTTTCGGCCCTGATATTATATGTCACATCTGACTACACTGTGAAAAAAATACGACCAGTTTTCCTGTAGGAATCGGAAAAATAGTTGCCCTTATCGTACCGGAAAAATTTCTGACACAGCTCGGAATAAAATCCGTAAAATACCGTTTTATTGATTATTTCCTTTTTTTACGCATTTTATTCCGAGCTGGGTCGGAAAATTTTCCGGTGCGATAAAGGCAACTTTTTTTCCGATTCCTACAGGAAAATTTATCGGATTTTTTTTTACAGTGTATAACTAGGCCATATGTGTCACAAAATGTTATAGTTAATGATATTTTAATGTCATATATGCTTTATAATGTAGCGATAAATCCTGGTTGATTGGTGATTCATTCTCGGGGGACATTATGTTTAACCCAAAAGTATATAAAAAAAAAATTAAATAAAAAAAATAGATGTTTACTTTTGAATAAGATAATTTTGCTATTTTCTATTGTATTGCATTTTTATAAAACTTCAGATTCCGTTAGTCCTTGACATGAATGGATGCTGTTTACGTTTTGGTGTAAATCGCCCAACAGGTGACACTGCTATGATGCATTTTGCAGGATTTACACTATTTTCGCAGTAGCTCTATCTCAAGAACTAATGCACACATTTTCATCAAACTTTGGATTTAGTTAATCCTTCATATGAAATGATGCTGACTACGTGTTGGAGTAAATCGCCCAATAGGTGGCGCTGCTGTGCTGCATTTTGAACTATTTCCTCAATAGCTCTATCTCAAGAACTAATGCACGAATTTTCATCAAACTTTAGATTTAAGTATAACTTGATTAATATTGATGCTGATTATGTGTTGCTGCAAATCGCTCAAAGGTGGCGCTTCCATGCTGCATTCGTCATGATTTGCGCAATACCTCTATCTCAAGAACTAATGCACGAATTTTCCTCAAAGTTCATATTCAGTTACACGTTGACATAAGTTGGTGATAATTAGGTTCTGGTGTAAATAACCCAATAGGTGGCGCTGCTATGCTGCATTTTGCTGGATTTACACGATTTCTGTGACAGTCATACCTCGAGAACTAATGCACGGAATTTCATATTTTTAGAATTTTCATAATGAACACAGATTGCCTTTTAATTTGGCACTGAGATAGTGAATTTTGAAGTATTGAGATAGAAGAAAGTTTTGTGATGGCCACAACATTCTAGTTTTTTAAAGTCTGACTATAAATTAGGAACAACTGCACAAAAATTACAATGGAAAAGAAAAACATAATACAACTCTGGCTGATTATTTTAATAACTAAGATTAAAGAAAATTTAAATCATATACAATACAAATTTTAAACATTGACACAACACAATAGTAGTTTTAGTTTTTTAAGTCTATGAACACTTATTACTTCTTCCACAGAAATAAAATTTTGTTACTCAAAAATATTTAAATATTTATATTCAATTTATATTTAAATATTAATTCATTGGAAAATTGATTACTGAAAAAAAAATATATATACTAAATTTAACTTTGAGTGAAATTGTTAATGGCAATTTTTATTGTTTACATTCCAAAGCGTCGTGCGGATAATAGATGTTTGCGGATTATACATCGGCGGATTTCACAGAGTTGACTATACCAAACCCTAAATATAACATCCTCTATTAATTTTGTAATGAGTTCCTCTGAATTGCAGTAGTTATAAAGCTTGACATATTAAAATAAAGCATAATTTGCAGAACAACAACAAAAAAAGAAAAAAAAAACAAAAAAAAACCACGTTTATTTCATACATTGTGTAGTCCCAAGAAGGGATATATATTAGAATTTTTCTTCAGCTGCTTCTACAGTAAATGTTAAAGTTTTGTAACAAATATGTTTAAACCAATTGAACTTAAAAAAATAAAAATAAAATTCGAACAATGTGATACTTAAACTACTATAAAAACTTACATTCCATTCGAATGAAATGGAAATAAAGCTGAGACTTTTTTAAAGGTTTGCATTTCCCGTGTATCTTTGTAATGTAAATTTTTAGGGTAGTTTAAGTATCCTATTGTTCGAATTTTATTTTTATTTTTTAAAATTCATTTGGTTTAAGCATATTTTTTGAAGGACTTTAACATTAACTGTAGAAGCAGCTGAAGAAAAATTATAATACAGGACTCCCTCAAATCTGCAACCACCTAAAATCCGCACATCATCGCAGATGTAAACAATGAAAATTCCAGTTAAGCTGTTGAGGCAAAGTAACAGGATTTTATAGTTTTATATCATTTCTTATGTATTTTAATATGTAATTCTCGATAATATGATGAGACTGAACTCATTGTTTTTCATGAAGGAAATATAAATTTATTTCTGGAAAAAAGAAAAAAAAAGAAATTGCTAATCAGCATGATATCACTGCTAATCAGCCTTTTTACCAAATATATATACATGTATTAATCAATTTTCTTATAGTTATTAACACTGGCAAACTTGAAATAAAACTTCCTTACTTTTTGATTTTGATGTGAATTAATAGGGTACCTTTAAGCGGCAAGTGACATCGAATGATTCAAGGAATATATATCTCATTTTCATTATGCATATTTAATAATACATTATTAATTATTTACTTGACCTTTACTTTTAATAATTTAATCATTTTTTAAATTATCTTACTTTTTATCATTTTAGTTTATTACTTTACTTAATTATTTTAATATTTTGCTGTATTGCAAACATTCATTATACATTTGATTGCATTATTGCATTCAAATTATTGTCTAAAAATGTAAACAAACCAGAAATCTACAAAATTCTAAACTCCGCACACCCTCTGGCCCCAAGCTGTGCGGATTTGAGCGAGTCTACTGTATCTAACCCTTCTCGAGACTAAACAATGTGTGAAATATTTTTTTTTCTGCAAATTATGTTTTTGTTGATATATATGACTGCTATGACTAAATATTACTTATGTGACTCATATATGAGCATTTCGGTTGTACATATTGTGCATGATGTTTGTATGATGTATTTACAAGCTTGGTGATGACCTTTAGCAAATTTGAAACTGCTATCTTGACATAATTGTAATTGAGGGGGCTACTATAACGAGAAAGCACCAAATTTTATTTAATTTTTCTTTTTTATCCTTACTTTATATAAATATAGATCTTTTAATATTCAAAAATAAAGGACACACTTGAACATTATATAGTACTTGACTTTTATATATTTTGTAAACATTGCATCAGTAGTTGTTTGTTACAAAAAAAAAAAAAATGATAAGTAAATTAAACGCCTAGTAATTTTTAAAAATACACAAATGTTTTTTTTATATATATAATTCAAAGCCGGATAAAAAAAAAAAAACACATTTTATTATGAAATAATACAAGATGTCTGATGATGATATCTGTAAGCAAACATTAAAACTAAAATTAAATTATTTTTAATTTGCATCTAATGCTATAAATTATTGATATGTGCTATTAAATAGCATTCATCTTTTCATTTTAATGAATTATTATTCTTTTTATTTATAGGCTTTGAAGCTGCTGTCTGTTTAATATAATGAAAATAAGTCTGAGAAGCATTAATGAAGAGCAGAGTTTTCCCCCAAACAGTTTCAACAGGATAACCCTGCCTACTTTATAATTAATGGAATAGCACCCTTTTTGCCTTTCAGTGAAAAATATATTTTATATATGAATTGTGAAAAGAAAACATTGTTGTTAACAAAAGCCAGATTGGAAAATAAAGCTTTATTTTTGAAAATATTTCTTGCATCTTTATTGTATATTCCTTTATAACAATGATAATATAAATACTCTGTTCACAAAAGATTTTGAATAATTTTAAGCTAAAAGTTTGTACATAATTTTTAATTGCACGTAACTTTTAACCATATTTTATGCATGCAAATATTTGATAAATTTCATTTTTAATGCTTAAGCAATGTTTAAATAAACTTTGATTTCAAACCAATATTTAAATACACTGAATGTATTGTTTTTGTTATTTTATAATATACTATAAATAATCAGGTTAATCTGAAATACATTTGATAATTTACATATTTAATTGTACAAAATGTAAATTCATTTATAAATGATTATTCAATAATTAATTGAATATATGATATTTAATTAAGAGCACATATTAATTTTTTAAGACTTAGTTTTTTGATAATATAATTAAAAATCAATATTTAAATGAATAAGTTTTGATGATAGACTAAATTTTGTACTAGTTACTCTTATCCTTGCTTTACAATATGTATATAGTGTTTAACAATATGCACTAATATTTTAATTATTCCTAGTTATTTTAAATAATTAAAATTCATGACTTATTTTATTATTTATTTGTTTTTTAATGTGTCATCTTTCTTTATGGGAAGATAATATAGATTCGTCTCATTTTGGTTTAAAGTACGTATTTTCGATCTATAAACACATTCATATAACAATTAAAAGGCGTCTATATTTCGTCCGAATGTCGAGAATTTTGGATGTAATATAAACAAATTTTGTACGTAATACTGGCAAATTTTTTTGGACGTAATGCGGACAAATTTTGGACGTGATACAGACAAATTTTGACATCAAATTTACGTTACTTTTATGCTCATTTTGTGGCTCAAAAGACGTACTTATTACGTAAAGGGGGGGGGGGGTGACATTTGGACGTAATTTGATGAAATGTAGATGAAGTCCAGAGAACTTCTATACTTCAACTGGACACGTCCATTGATCCAAATTACGTACTTTAGGCGAAAATTGGACGAACCTGTGTTGTGTGGGATTCTGCATAACTTATTTCTTTATATTATTTAACATATTAAAAACAATTTCGTATGGAACTATTTCTTGACTAACGCAATGCACGCAATTTATGCAAATAAAATAGTTCAATTATAAAGCTCATTTTTCGTAATCGGATTTAAGAGCAAAGTTGGCTTCAAACATGCACAATACAGGCAACATGTAATTTCAACTCGATAAGAATTACAATCCTTTTTTCACCAAAAAGTTAACATATTGACTATTTTATGATTTTTAGCGTTTTCATTAGCATTCATTCATAGCATTTTAGTATGTGACTATATTTTGCTATAAATTTTGTTTGATTTTTTTGTAATGTAGATATTTTTTCTTTCGACTTCAACAAAAAATACACAAATTTTCATTTTTTTTATACAATAAAAGTAAAAAAAATATATATATTTCTAAGGAAAAGAAAAAGAAATAAAATTTGACTATAGTAAATCACGTTCTGATGAAGCATTGTTATATCGACATAATTTGAAGGTGAGTAATACACATAATTTAATTGAAATACAAGACAAAATGTTTATCAGTTATCGTATCAATTTTTTTTCTAAAATATTTAAAATCCCGTTTGGAAACCAAGCTTATCTGTCGATTTCTCCGAAATGGTATACAGCTTTAATTACCGTAAAACGGGGTTAATCGGAACATTTTTCAACTTTAATGCCAAAAAAAAGGCAACTACGTATTTCTTTATTATTTTTTGACTAGAAACTTCGATCTTGTTTTGTTCTTGAAATTTTAAAAGAAAACAAAGCATTTTTTTTACAGTTTTTACATATATATATATTTTTTATGTTGTTCCGATTCACCTCGCAGGAAGGGGTGAATCGGAACAAATATTATAATCTTTATTTGTCCAGTTCAGACTTTAATAGGGTTAATAAAATTAGGTAATAATGATAAGGGAATAATAGGAGCACGTAGTTACTATCAAACAAATCCATTATTTTCTATACAAGTAAATGTATGACTTTTCAGAAATTAGAAAACAACTTTGAACTCAAGAAAGATTAAAATTTGTTCTAAGAAAATGTATTTGAATTCAGAAAGACGGGAATTTAATACAAATTTAAAACAGATGTTTGAATGTTGTCCTTTAGCTGAAGTTTCTTTAAGGCATCTTCTGGAAAAAATGCTTCCTCCTCTTCAACCGTTTCTTGAAATTTCCAGGTATGGGGGACCCTTTTGTAAAATTTCCTCAGATAACCATCACCTTCTGGGTACAGGACTTTGGTCACATAGAAACTGTATGACATTTTTACAAGCACTTTAACGACAAAGAAGTCTCCTGGAGCAAATTTGTTCGAAAGTTGAGAATTTTCCAGGATTCCAAAATCGGGGTCTTCTTCTAAAGTAGTAGGTAATATGAACTCTTTATCACTGTCTTGAACAGAATAATTGGAATTTGAATCGTCAGTGATGATCTTCTGGATAGTTTCTTTCATTTTTTTTTTGTCCTTTTAAATCGCTGCATGTTTTAATACAATATACTAATACGGCCTCTTCCTCAACACTTAGTACTGTTTGCCCTCCTTTTTTAATTGATTTCCCATTTTGAGATGTCTGTGTAATGTTGTGGTTGACAGATAATATTTCTCTGCAACTTTTCTTACGGATTTGAAGTTTTTAATTCTTCTATTGCCTGTTCCATATCTCTTGGATTGGGGGTTGGCGTTTTTCGTTCAGCTAAGTAATTTTTTGGCATCTTTAAACTCTTCAACTAACTGGAACAAATAAAATATTGTGAAATACGATATGACATGAAAATATTACTTTATGGAACATTAAACCATCGCAACAAAAGTGTGTTCCGATTCACCCCGTAAATCTTAAATCTATGATGTTATAAGAAATTTTCCACTTTATCACTATGTAGTTTTAGAAATACATAAAATCTAATACAGGATATCGTTTATAGGTCTATACCTAATAATAAAAAAAACACTACTCTAAGGTTTGGAATACGAAAAAGGTTGTAGTTACATACAAAGTTTTGCAGATGTTGAAAATAGGAGGTTTTCGAGGATCCACTTGTAATTGTTTTATATAACACAGTAGTGGTGCCAACATGACAAAACTGAATTTCCCAACACTTCATGATATTACCTTCTTAAAAAAAAATTGGCAACTAAAAATATTCTCACGTATATTTATTTTGAATTTATTTGTGTGACTGGAAAGTTTCGTTCCTGTTCACCACGCTGTTCCTATTCACCCCGTTTTACGGTACTTAATTTTTATACAAATTACCTAAGAGGGGTGAAACTAACAAAGTAAAAACTGTCCAAGCCTAGATTCGAACCAGGGTCATTGATATTTCTCGCCTATGTTCAGTCTCTGAGCTACCTTCACGATATCCAGCTTAGCATTTTTCATTATTATCTGTTGGCAAGGCGACATGCCCAACACACGATTGAATATTTCTAGTGCAGCCTTACAAATAGATAAAAAATGATAAGCTGTATATCATCCAGGTAGTTCAGTGGTAGAGTATTAGCGCGTAATGTGAAGGACCATAATTCGGATATAGGCTTGGACAATTTTCCACTGTGTTGGTTTTACGCCTCTCAGCCAATTTGAATTAAAAATAACAATTAAAATTTTTAATTACTTAAAATAGTTGCGTAGAAATTTCTAGAAATTTTATCAAATTGTATATATAGGGAGCTTTTGTGACAGGGCCCCGTAATATGGAGCACAATCAGTAGAATAAATTGAACGCTATCGTCTTAAACCATCATATAAATTGGCATCACAGGAAAACCATGAAAATTTCAGGAAATTCTAGTATATGCGCAGACTTCCATGTATACATTTAGAGAAAGTTTTAAAATAGCGTAAGTGGATCAGGAAACCTCAAAATGTAAAAAAATATCAGTATTTTGAATTGTATTGACATCAATATTGTTCCATTATTCTTTCAGATTCCGGCATATATACATATGATATATACATTCATAAAGTGACACATATATAAAAATATTTTCTTTTCGAAAGTGAAAATCGATTTAAAACACAGCAATGCATCGATTTTTAAAGAAAATACCTGAGAAAAGAAAAATTATTTATCTATCCATCGCTATATATAAGATAAGCTGCTGCAACAAGTTTGTAGATTGTAGTTCAGTTTTAAAACATCAGAGGTTGTGCAATGCTTGCAATTTTTTTTTTAATTTTATAATTGTTAAAGGTAAAGGACAATTTGGCATTTCCGAGCATATTTGCTTTATTCACTTCGAAACTTGTCATTATCGCTCGGTGTTGCCTTATAAAAAAGTTAATAAACTAATAACATTTTATCAGTTACTTCAATGTGAGGCATTTATTATATTTATCATATTTTCTTTTATAATATTTGGAAATGAAAAAGTTCGCCTGACATAGACGTGTGTTATATTACACGAACCATTTCGAGCTGTTTTCGTCAAATTTCAATGCTCTACTACTGAAAATCCATGTGACCTACGTACGTGTTATACGAAATGCGTACTAAGGCCACCCTAATTACCTAGAATCTAAAACTTTATAAATAACGCATAATTAGTTTCCGGGATAACAGACATTTGAAAATGTCTGATAATCGATAATTTTATCACTGACTGACTGACTGAAACACTCATCAAAAAGATCTTATATGTCTACTTCAGCTACAGACTTCAAATTTGGTGCGAAATTCGTTTACACTATAAAACTAAGGAATAAAAAAAAATAGTGAAAATCGACGAATTACCCACCTGGAGGTGTCCATTTTTACTTTAACACTACGTCTACTAGGCGGAATTTGAATTTGCCGTAGGAGGGGACGCTGTTCTGTCAATAAATACCACCAAGTTTGCCACCAACGTGGTGATATATTGCCAAATTTGGCGACTAAAGTTACTCGCCAAAAGTAACGCCATCTTGGCAATATCTCTAATATTTCGCTAAATTCCCATAGACTTCCATTATAAACCTATATAATTACTGGGGGTTTATCTGGGTTTACTTGCTTACAGAAAATCAACAACTTAAGTTATTTTAACAATTTTCTAATATTAGCTTAAGGGATTATATTGCTTTTTCAGAAACAATAAAAATTTCGAATCAATACATTTCGTTTCAAAACATGCATTTAATACAGCAGTATTAAAATATAGATTTCTGCCGCGAATTGACAGCCAAATACTTTGTTGTAGGAAATTTAAATTAAAATTGAATGTTGCTTGCAGAATCTAGACACACGGCTGAGTGTCAGCCAAGTTCCACTGACATGCTCGTGTGTTATATTGAACGAACCATATCGAGTTATTTTCGCCAAATTTCGACACTCTAAAACCCAAAATCTATTTGACCCATGTACTTGTAATACTAAATTCCTAGTAAGGCCATCCTAATTACCTAGAATCCAAAATTTTATAAATAACACATAATAAGTTTCCGAGAGAATGACATTTGAAAATGTCTGATAATCGATAATTTTATCATTGACAGACTCACTCACTCACTCATAAAAAAAAAAAAAAATCTCATTCATCTACTGCACCTACAAATTTCAAATTTGGTGCATAGTTCGTTTACACTATAAAACTAAGGAATAAAAAAATGTGAAAATAGATTAATAACATATCTGGTGGTGTCCATTTTTACATTAACATTACGCCTATAAGGCGATATTTTAATTTGCCAAAAGAAACGCCAAATACTAAATCCGAGCAAAACATGCAGCAACTGATTGTTTCCTTAACTGATTATGCACAAAAATCATATTTTCAGACAGCGCATTTAAAGTTTTTATTTCGTAAAATTTGTTAGAAATATTCAACCTCCTCAAAAAATATCTCGATTTATGCATTGTACCTTCCTTAATTTCAGTATTGAAAGACATTATTTTTCTTTAGGTTACCTAAACTTATATATCCGTTTTTAAATAAAAACTTCTTATTTGAGAACTGAAAAAAACAAAAAAAACAAAAAAAAAAGTCATAACTGCACTTCCAATGATCGTACAAAGAAAACAAAGAAAATTTTGGATAGCTGAATGCACAGTCTTTCATATGAAACAATAAAAATAATATTGATGGATATGATGTGGACTGTAGACGTTAATTTTCTTTTTAATTGATTTTATTCACACTTAAAACTGCACAAGACACTTACACAACATAAATTTCACAAATTTGAGTAGATTGCAAATCATAATTAATATCCATCGCGTAGTTTGGATGGAGTGTTTTTAGAGACGTGTTGATGCTTTGACGATCAACAGCTTAACTCACTTTTTTACAGACTGCTCGCTAGGGGGAGCTCGTTCTATTTCCGGAACGGAACATGCCGCCCGGGGATGAAATATGACATATTTCAGAAATTAATATAAACATAATACAATAGATAACTAATTAACACTACAAATGATACTAAAATATAAAATACTAATATACAAAACAATCAGGATAATTACTTAAAAATAATATATATAAGAAATACAATGATGCATAAACATTATTTAATAGTCCTTAATTGGCAACAGGCACACTTTTGAGATGCCTCTTAAAAATATACCACATGCAGTTTTGACTTTGACTGCACGAACCCTATTGTCCCTGCCTGGAATTATTTCCAGAATTCGGGCTAGAGCCCACTTACATGGTGGGAGATTTTCTTCTTTTAATAACACTAGAGATCCTAACTTTATGTTTTCTTTTGTAAATTGCCACTTACCGCGCTGCTGCAAATGATTTAAGTAGTCAAAAGACCAACGTTTCCAAATGCATTGAACATATTTGGTAATTAATTGCCAATGGATTAATCTATTTTCAGAAATATTTATAACAGTAGGCTCTGGAATACTATTAATGGGTCTGCCAATTAAAAAATGCCCTGGCGTAAGCACTTCAAACTCATTTATGTCAACAGAAAGCGGAAATAAAGGTCGGGAATTTAGGATCCCCTCAATTTGGACTACTAGAGTTTCAAAGTCCTCTAGAGTAATTTTATTGTTACCTACGGCCCTAAGCAGATGATGTTTGAAGGACTTAACGCCAGCTTCCCATAGACCTCCAAAATTAGGAGATCGTGGTGGGATAAATTTCCAAGTTATGAATTCTTCGGCAAAGAAATTTGATAATTCCTCGTTGGGAGTGGCCAATAATTTCTTAAAGTTATTTAATTCTGTTGACGCACCCTTAAAATTAGTGGCATTGTCAGAAGTTAGCGTATTTACTTCGCCTCTCCTGGCACAAAACCTTTTAAGCGCAGCGATGAATGCAGCAGCGGATAACTCGCTTACTATCTCTAGATGAATAGCCTTGGTAGCCATGCATATAAATATGGCCACATAACTTTTGGAATAAGTGCCCTTTCTCTGATTTTTGTACTTAATGTGGAAGGGGCCACAAAAATCAACACCTGAATTGAGAAACGTGTGGTTAGGTGTTACGCGTTGCGATGGGAGGTCTCCCATTAACTGATCTAGTGTTTTGGGGTTATGCCTGAAGCATGTGACACAAGTGTGCACTGTTTTTCGGGCAATGCTTTTAGCCTTTATAGGCCAATATTTCATCCGCACTTGATGAACTAATCCCTGAGCACCTATGTGAAAGTACTTTTTATGAAAGTATTCGAAAATTAATTTAGTGAGCTTATGATCATTGGGCAGAATTAATTGGTGCTTAGCATCAAAAGGTAAGTCAGAATTTATTAATCTGCCCCCTACACGAAGTAATCCACAGTTGTCAATGAAGGGGTCTAATCCCTTTAACTTACTGGAAGAAGTAACAGTTTGTCCCTTTCTGAGTGCTGCTAATTCAGGAGCGAACTTACCTTCCTGGGCCTTTTTTACCAAAAAATGAGTACTATATTTTAATTCTGTGCCCGAAAGCTGATTCCGTTTTATATCTCTATGGCGGCTGTTATTGATGAACCTAAAAATAAACTACATATTCTAATTAATTTGAGAAAATTATTAGAAGAATTATACAAAACATTAAAAAAATCGTTAGAGTCGTTATTAATAGTTAATAAATTAAAATCAGTTTTTAGTTCATGATCACAGTCAATGTCCTTGAGGGTAGGAAATTGTTTGGGAACTATAATTTCCGTTTGAAGAAATTCTGGACCAAACCACCACAAATCATTATTGATCAGATCCTTGGCTGTTGCACCTCTGGAGATGATATCTGCTGGATTGGATTTTGAAGATACATGGTACCAATGATAATTCTCAGAAATAGACTGGATCGTGGTGACTCTATTGGAAACGAAAGTTTTAAGTTTGTGGGGTGGTGTGTTAAGCCAAAATAGAACAATCGATGAATCTGTCCATAGCCACACCTTTTCAAAGCATAGCTGTAGGATGGGAATTATTTTTTGAACCAGTTTTGCCAAAAGTAGAGCTGCACACAACTCTAGTCGCGGGATGGTCATTGGCTTTAGGGGGGCCACACGGGACTTGCTGCACAAAAGATTAGACTTGAACTGTCCAGTTGTGGAGAGAGATCTTATGTAGATGGCTGCTCCATAGGCCTTTCCAGAAGCGTCTGAAAATCCGTGTAAATCTAGACCTGCAATGTTGTCAGACAAACCATATCGTGGAATTGTAAGATGATTCATTTCTGTCAATTTAATCAGAAAATTTTGCCATTCCCGAAGAGAACTGGCAGGCAGATGTTGATTCCAATTTATCTTTAATTCCCATAAATGTTGCATGAAAATTTTTGCTTTGGTTAGAATAGGGCCAATTAGGCCTAAGGGATCGTAAATTTTAGCAATTTGTGCCAAAACTTCTCTCTTAGTATAAACATCTTTGGGTTCGATACTAATTTTAAAAGTAAAATGATCTGATTGAGGTTTCCAAAGCATCCCTAAAGTTTTTACAGAAATTTGCTGCGAGTGTTCGTCAAATGCATATTCTGATATGGCTGCGTCTTGTAATAATCCAGGATGATTAGAAGTCTACTTGTGTAGCTCCATCCCCCCCCCCTTTTTAAGATCAGAATTAGTTGAGATTGCAAGTCCTGTGCGTCTTGTAAGGAACCTACACCAGATAAACAATCATCAACATACATGTCGTTATGAATCACTTCTGCAGCTTTTGGAAAATCTTTTCTTTCTTCATCAGCAAGAGCTTTCAACGTTCGCGTGCCAAGAAAGGGAGCACTAACAGTGCCATATGTAATCGTGTTGAGTTCATATATTTTTATCGGGGCGTCCGTACTGGACTTCCAAAGAATTTTTTGCAAATTTCTCTGTTGTGGGTCAATCAGTATCTGCCTGTACATTTTCTTAATGTCTGCACAGAATGCATATTTGTGGGTACGGAATCTGGTTATAATCGAAAATAAATCTTGCTGAACCGTTCCCCCATTTAATAAAATAGAATTAAGTGAATAACCACTAGATGTATTTGAACTTGCATTGAAGACAACTCTCAGGGGAGTGGATAATTTTTCTGGTTTACACACAGCATGATGTGGAATGTAATAAGACAGCTTATTTTCGTTTTCATTTTTAATTTATGTCATATGCCCCAAAGTTTCGTATTCTTCCATAAAAGCTGTATATAAATTAGCCATTGTTTTATTTTTATCTAATTTAACCCATAAACTATTTAATCGCCTAGCTGCAATTTCTCTAGAACTTCCTAACACTGATTCTGCATTCTCCTTTAATGGTAGCTGTACTGTAAATCTACCGGTGTGATCACGTTTATAGGTTCTTCTAAAATGTTCCTCACAAAATATTTCTTCATCCCCTTGGACAGTTTCTTTATTATCCCCAGGTAAAGATTCTATTTCAAAAAATTTCTGTAAAGTATTGTCTAAGCTATTTTCAGTTAAGAGGCAACAATATGACTTATTTTCAACTTGTGGAAGTGAACCTGCGATTATATACTCAAATACTGTATTCTGTAACATACAATTAGCATTTGCTAAACGAATTTGCTCACTCTTTAAAATGTCAAAAAATACCTCGCTACCAATCAATGCATCAACCTGACCAGGTATATGAAAATTATTGTCCGCTAATTCTATGTAGTTAGGAATGCATAAATTTGAAATGTCTAATCTTTCAACAGGAATATTGTTTGTTATTTTTGGTAGAACTGCAAACTCTAATGTTTTAGAAAATGTTCCTTTTTCATTTGATATTTTTGCATTGATAATTTGTTTTATTTCCTGGTGTGATTCGTTAATACCGGAAATAACACCCTTGAATGGTTTTGGTTTTAGATTTAATTTCTTGCATGCACTATTACTTAAAGCGTGGATAGACGACTCATTATCTAGAATTGTTCTTAATCTAATTTTATTTCCATACACATCTGTCACTAAAATTATAGCTGTGTTTAATATTGCGCAATTTCTTTTATCTTCTAGTAACAAATTGGAACCAATTAATGGCGTTTCTTTATTCTCAGATTCAGAATTGCTTATTTGTTTGTTTTTAACAAACTCGTTATTTTTATTTATTATTGCCGTTTCTGACATCATATTTTCATTTACTTCACATAGTAAGGTGTTATGTACTAATTTGCATCTCCTACAGGTAAATTTAGAATTGCATTGACCTTGATGTAATCGTAAACAATTTGAACATAATTTATTCTTACTTACAATCATTTTCCTTTTACGAATACTCATGTTTAAAAAAGCAGAACATTTGAAAAGGGGGTGAGGCGAATTGCATAACACACATGGCTTTACATTATTTTTATTTTTATTATCGTTGATAAAAAATGATCTGGATTTATTTACTGCGTAATTGTTCTTAGATTTCGAGGGCTTCGTTGCAGACATTCCGGCGTCAGTCGAAAGTTTTATCGCTTCTAAAACTAAGCATCTTTTTTCCAAAAAAGCAATTAAATAGTCAAAAGTCGGCACATCTGAGTTTTGAAGAGATAATTCAAACTGCTTTCGAGTTTCGTTATGCAATTTTTTCAGAATTATATTTATGAACACACTTTTTGATAAATTATTTTGTGTGTATTCCATAATTTTGAGTGCGCGAATGTTTTTGTTAACACAATCAATAAAATTACGCAATTCTTTAGGGGATTCATATTGCATTTTTTCACAATTTAAAATTGCAGAAATATGTGAATCGATTAACAATCTTTTATTTTCGTATCTGTGTATCAGAGCTTGAAACAATGAATTGAAATCATCATCAGGTGATTCTAAATGTTTAGCTTCGTTTTTTAAAGAAGCTTTTAAATAAAATAGCTTCTGATTATTATCTAATTGAGGATTGTTAACAATCAAGTTAGTAAACTGCGTTTTAAAATTAGCAAAATCACAGTAATCACCACCGAATGAAGGTAATGGAATTTCAGGGAGGCGTACCTTTGTTTTGTTTTCATTTGAATGATCATTATTAATATTTACACTTGCGATATTACCCAGCAAACACAGAGCTATCGGTAAGCAATCGGGCGACAGCCGCTTGCCACTACCGGCGGTATTGGCACGATACCGGTTGCCGCTACCGGTTCCGTATCTTTTTTGATACGCCGCGCGAATGCGGCCCGATTCATGAGGCACGCAGCCGGTCCGGTATCGGCAGATCACTATGCCGACAGCACGCTGATAGCTATCCATACGAATGCCGACCGCAACCCGACACCAGCATAAATTAAAAAAAAAATCTGTTTTGATGGCGCCATCTATGAACCATCATGGAATGTCTATTTGAAAGGAACGTGTTTCAGCTGTGGAAGGGGCGGGATTTGATCCAACGAACCCGAGGACAGGAAGCAGATGCCTTAACCACTTGCACACAGAGACTTGATCAGGGGAGGATTATACGAGGTAATAAGGAGAAGACATATCAATAAGTAATCGTTTGTCGTTGAAGGTAATTGGTAGATGGGAAAATTAGAATTATTAAGTGTTTTTATTTTATTTTATTTATTTATTTGTAATTGTCTTACGCGCGTGTATTTAAAAGCTAACTTAATATTTAAATGAATGAAATAAATATCTTATCGAATTCGTTAAAGCAAATTAATTGTTTTTTCTTATAAATTTAAGAATAATTAAGTATAAAAAATATTTTAGAGGTTTTGTTCAGTTAATCAAATTTTCTTATTAGGAATTATAATGTAATTACATGCGTTGCGTTGCGTTAATTTATAAAATGTATATTTTTAACATGGAAATTTATTTTAATAAATAGAAAGTCTTTTTTGATGATTTAAAGTAGAACATATATTTAATGAGTATGTTGCAATATTAATTTGTTACTTATCAATATTTTTAATTTAAAAATAAAATAAATAATAATTTACATATTTGTTTTTTCTTTTAGAAGATAATTTTTAAATGGGGGATATTTCTGAATCTTTCTTATAAATTTAAAAATGCTTATTAAATAAAATAAGTGAATTTCAGAGGTTTTTCTGTTACAAAAATATATATTTGTAACATAGAAAAACTAATTTTAATAAAAAAAAAGATTGGTAATTAATCACTTTTAATTAGAATAAGAGTTCCTTTTTTGTCATTGAATGATTTCATGTAGAATATATTTTTAGTGATTATGTAGCAATAATGATTCTTTTAGTTAACAACATTTTTTAATCATCAAATAACATAAAAATAATCGTTAATTTATCTTTTTTGTAAATAATTTTTTAGAAGTGAGAATTTTCTGAACTATTCTTTTAAATTTTAATGCTAAAAATTTGGGTAGTTTTTATTTTTATTTTTATAGATTGTAAAATAATTTTAAACACTTTTTAATAATTTGATTTTTAAATAAAAAAAAGAAACATAGCTTTTTTTTCTACGATTAACTTTAAAATGAATAATAATTTTAAGTAGCGATATAAAAAACTCGTTTGGTGATTCAAATAATTGCAAGTCCTTTTTAAAGTGAATTCAATGACAACTTTTTAAAAATAAATAAATTTAGGCTATTTTTGACTTTTTTTTGTTTATCACTGTTAGAATTTTATATGAAATACATGAAATATACAAATCTTATCAAAACTCAAACTCAAACAAAATTAAGAGAAAGAAAAAAAAATGTCGGCTACGACTACAAATTCCGAATTCGGACCGATGTTGGCAAATCTAATCGGGCCACTATCAGAAATTACCTATCGGTCCTGAGTCACTTGCCGGTGTAAGTCGCTTACCGATATATAACCATAAGGGGATCGATTACGGTAACCGGCAGTCGAAAAAGCAGATTCTTGAGTTTCAGTTGCCGACATGTTGCCGATACTTCACCGAAACCACTATGCCCATGCGGCACTTAACCGACACTGCCGGATGCGGTCCGATCGTGTGCCGAAAGGTATGTGTTTGCTGGGTACATTTATTTAAAAAAGATACTAATAAAACTTTTAAGCTTACCTCAATTTGTTCGAGCCTTTCATTAGCAGTGTCAATATCCTCCTCTATATCTTGCACTTGTTGCGCTGATAATTCTTGGATGTCAAAATATTGTTCCCTAATTACCTCTAATTTATTTTGAAGAGCTTCTGTCTTTTTTAATTTTACTTCTAATGTGCTCACATTCGTTGTTTTTATATCGGCCGTATCTGTTATAAACTGCTCTAATCTTGTAATAGCAGCCTTTACGGTGCCTTTTAATCGATTAAGCTTATCCATAGTAGCTCTCAGGCTCTCTCGGACCACAATGGTCGATATGATGTGGACTGTAGACGTTAATTTTCTTTTTAATTGATTTTATTCACACTTAAAACTGCACAAGACACTTACACAACATAAATTTCACAAATTTGAGTAGATTGCAAATCATAATTAATATCCATCGCGTAGTTTGGATGGAGTGTTTTTAGAGACGTGTTGATGCTTTGACGATCAACAGCTTAACTCACTTTTTTACAGACTGCTCGCCAGGGGGAGCTCGTTCTATTTCCGGAACGGAACAAATATGTTGCGTTCACCGAGAATTGGTTATTTAAACGTAATGGGATATTTTAAGCGGGCAGGGGATATTGAAATTAAGCAAATTTGCTCGAATTAACGAAAAACAACTCTAAAAATCATTTTATCTTGAAATATTCCTTTAATGAATAAGGCCTGACTCATTTGAAACTAGCCTGATTAGAAGCCGATTAACATTGAGTAACTAATTTCTTCCTTTAATATTCACTTATTATGAAATACCGAAAACTCTTAATTTCAGGGTTTTTTCTCCGAACCTAATCATATTTTCAATGAACAGCGGTCTTATTTTTCAAAAACCCGAGTGTTCATTTCGAGAACAGGAAATTTTATAAGAAATTAGAACTCTGAAATGCGATAGTACGGTACAAACTTAACAAAAACCTTGTTTCCAAACGAAATATCCAGTTAATTGTAGTAAAAAATTGCAGCTATAAGAAAAAAAAATATTTCCTTTTTTTCTCGGTGTTTTAATTATTTTAAATCACTTGAGAAGAATAAAATTCATTTTTATTTTCAAATTCATGAGAGAAAAAGAATATTTAGTTAATTAAATTTGAAATTCCAGGGAGGGGCAATGTCCTTCCTCTGCACTGCCCCTTTGCCGGCAGCCATGGATGAAAGATACATACTGTTGCATAAGCACATAACTTTATTTTTCACTTTGAGTACAAAAAATCAGGCCCCGCTATAGGAAATTTAGTTTGGAATATTTAATTAAAAAAATTAATATAGGAATTTGATAGGAATTGTTGTTTCAGAAACAATAAAAATTTCGAATCAATACATTTCATTTCAAAACATGCATTCAATATAGCAGTATTAAAATATAGATTTTTGCCGCAAATTGACAGCCAAATAGTTTGTTGGAGGAAATTAAAATTAAAATTGAATGTTGCGTGGTGAATAAAATAGTCACATATAAACACATTAAAAAGCATTAAGTAAAGTGTCTAAATATATTGTAACTTTACAAAAAGTAATGATAACTAACAAAAATATAATTGTGAAAAAAGGGAGCTAAGTTCTGCAAAGACTTAGCTCCTAAAGCAAGAAAAGAAGTGATATCTAACTAGGTGTAAAGTTCAAATAAAATTCACTCAAACTTACCTACTGAAGTATTATAGCATTTTTTAAATTGTTTAGAAATAAAAATTATTGATAGCATATTAATAATAAATCTAGAACTTGGCAAGTTTTTGATAAATGTTATGCCTATCAATTTAATGTCTTAATAAAATGATGATGTTAATATTAACAACAATGTCATTATAAAAAAAAAATAATATAGTTATTATCATAAACAAATGACTCATATTAAAGATTTGATAAACCAATAAATACACAGATACACTCCCGCTCGTCTTTTGTTATCACTCTAGCACCCACCCTTCGGAAACCTCAATGCAAACTGACTACCCTTAGCAAAAAATTACATAGAATTACCATAAAAAGAACCATAAGTGAAATCTTATGGTTTTTTGCCTAAGGTAAAAAAAATTCTATGGCAAACCATATAAACATTATATGTATGGTAATTTTTATGGCACTGTACGGTAAACGTATAAGGAGTTTTTGGGATGAAATCTTATAGCATCTATATATTAAATTCTTTTCTTACCGCAAGAGACTGCGATTAAGAGGTGTGGTGAACACAAACTCCTCCTTCTGAGAAAAGAGAGATTTATGCTCTCAAGGGAAGTCCAGTCTCGCTATGCAACATAACGAGACAAGAAACCTACTTGGTTTTACTACATTATGTTAATTGAAGGAAGGAAAACTATCTATTTATAAGAATATTTTAACAAAAGTGGTGGGAGTTGATTTTTTTGTTAATGACTAAAAAATATCTGCTAAAATTATGATTTAATGTATTGTAAAGTATGCAAAGATGTAAAGTAAAAGATGTAAAGTATTATTTCAAAGCTGATAAGAAATTTAGAGCAAGTAAGAAGTTTTAAAGCTTTCTGTCTTAAAAATCCTGTAATCCACTGGCACAAAACTGTAAAGAAAGGTTTTAAAAGTTAATGATTTTGATTTATTTTTGTAAAGAAATTTAAATATTTTTTAATTGAATTTAAGTTATCAATATCTACACATTTCTGCAAAAAATGGCGCACTACAAACAAGTTAACACAAACATAAATTGGCTATATAAGCTTAGTATTTTGTATATAGTATGTATATACAAGGCGACTATTTTTCACTAAATTTTCAAAACAAAAACCTTTTGCTTTCGCTTTAAAAATATTTACAAGGGCATAGTTGCCAACCTCCGTTTTTTTTAATTAAGAAAACAAACTTTGAACCGGAAAATTTATTTAATTACATGCGTCTTGCATTAAATGAGTTAGTCGTTAGAAATTTATTTAATTCCGTTAAGTAAATTAATTTCTGGTTAGAGTATAATTGTTTGATTTAAAAAAAGCCGGTGGTTGGCATGTATGCAAGGGAAATACACTACAAAATACATAAAAAAAGTGCGAACAGAATATATAAAAATAGTCGCGTGTGGCAACCCTGTATATAGTATATATATATATATATATATATATATATATGTGTGTGAGTGTGTGTGTGTGTGTAATTAAAAACGAATGACCTACGTTTGACGATCAAGTACTTGAAACCAATATTTCAAACGGTGTGTACCACATTCTGTGTCTGCAGACTGCTTGGTTAAATATCTTGAAAGAAAAAAATCTTGAAACTTAAATTAAAAAAAAAAAAATCAAAAATTAATTATAATTTCTGTCTTTTAGGATATTTTTGCATAGGCTAAAATGTGACACTTTTTGTAGCATTGAAAAAACATTTATGCAAATGATGAATTTTAAATTTATTAGGAATTTTGCGTTGGGAATAATTAGTTTTACTTATGCTTTTTCGTATTTTTTGGATCAATATACATATTTTATGAACAACAAGAATTATTAAACACATAGTTTGTGAAATTTTCCCTTGTTAAAAGCTTAAAAGAAATATTTTGAATAAAAGGTATTATCAGCTATGTACAAGTAATTACCATATGATTTTACCATACATCGTGCTATGGAATACCACACAATTTATGGTACAAGCAATTACCATATGATTTTACTATACATCATACTATGGTACACCATACATTTTATAGTACAAGCAATTATCATATGATTTTACCATACATCATGATATGGAACACCATTGAATGTATGGTAAATGTCATTACCCTATTATTTTACCATACACTTTGCTATGAATACTATAGAAAAAAGAATGTTTACCATATGAATACAGTAGGTTTACATATAATGACATAATTTTTTTATGATTTTCTATATAAAACCATATGTTTCCATAAAAAATCCTATGTCATTTTTTGCTAACGGTAAAAGGCCTGAGGGATTTCACAGAACACAGTCGAATAAAAAGAACTTCGAATCAGAAATATTTCACGTCAAATCAAATAAATGATATGCGGAACAATTTTATCTATTCATGATGAATCAACAGAACGATTTTTACTCATTGGAAGTAAATCAGCACTCAAATAATTAAAACCTCGAAAAACTGAATATTAATATGTTTATTATCACCAGGCAGTCCTGGTTCAGATCTCATAAAGCGGAGATCGCTCGCTTCAGAATTTAAATTACATCTACCTTTTTAAACAAACTGAAAAATAGCAAAGTAAAAAATAGGGTTACCATAATTCTTGGCGGTGATTAATTTTCGCCAAGTCAAACAGAAAGAAAGGGGGGTTTTAACACGCTGCCCCCGGATGAACAATTACTATTGTTCATCATTCAAACTAAATTTTTATCAAAGATTTCAAATTACATCAATAAAACAATTAAAAGTTAGAACATACTTACAATAATGAGACATACAATTAATTCTATTTTCACAGGAACAACTACTGAAACTAAAATATACAAAATACTAGATTAGAAAAAGTTAAAAAATGAAAATGTAAACAAATTGTTCGTAAAAGTGAAATGTTCAATGTTAGTCCATAATGTCAAGTTCAAGTTTATGTAGCAATTGAACTGGTCTTTTTATTGCATCAGATTCAGTTTGTATAGCACAAGACCTAACTTTCGAATCTCTTCCTAAAAAGAGCTCTGTAATTCTGCCGCATTTCCACATGTGCTTTGGAGTTTTATCTTCATTAATTAACACAACGTCACCAATTTCGAATTTAGTCGGAGCTTTGACAGGAACCGAAAAATTGGCAGAACGCAGCTCTAGCAAATATTCCTGCCTCCAACGTTTCCAGAAATGGTTTAAAACTTGCTCTCGATATTTCAATATTTTTGTTATCGTTATTCTATTCGATTTATGTTCAGTAACACAATGAAAATCTGGTAGAGAATTTATTCGTTTGCCGATCAGTAAATGTGAAGGAGTAAGTGGAAGCGGTTCACTGTTTTCTTCATAAACATAAGTAAAAGGGCGACCATTAATCATTGCTTCGATTTCAGTTAAAGTGGTTTGTATTTCTTCATATGAGAGACAAGATCTTCCGAGAACTTTCTTCAAAGGAGTTTTCACCGAACGTACCATACGTTCCCAAAAACCGCCCCACCAACTGGCTCTTGGAATAATGAATTTCCATATGATTCTATTTTTATTAAAATATCGTAAAACTTCCTCTTTTGATATTCGGCTCCAAACTTCTCTAAGAAGATTATCAGCTTTGATAAATGTTTTCGCATTATCACTGTAGATTGTTCGACAAATTCCTCTACGAGAGATAAATCTTTTAAATGATAAAAGGAAAGTTTCCGTCGTTAAAATGGTACATAATTCGAGGTGCACAGCTCTAGTGACTGCGCACGTGAAAAGAACTATATAGGCCTTTTCTTGGCCAGTTTTTGCTTTGACATAAATAGGTCCTGCAAAATCTACAGCACAGGTATAGAAGGGTGGTGATTCAGTAATACGATCTCTAGGTAATGGTGCAATTTCTTGCTTCCCAGGAGAAGCTTTAAATTTTGTGCAAATAAGGCAGTTTTTCAGTACAGATTTTATCATTTTTCGTCCTCTAATTATAAAATAATTTTCTCGTAAGTGAGCTAAAGTTGTTGCAATTCCATAATGGAAAACCTTTCATGGGCATTTCGAATTAACAATTTGGTGTAAGCACTCCCATATGGAAGTATAAAAGGGTGCTTTTGCCTTTGAGATAATTCTGAAAATTGTAATCTTCCAGATAAAATTAACAAATCATTCTCATCCAATTTTGGATTCAGACTATACAAGGTTGAATCTTTATCGATGGGCTTTCCCTTTTTTAGTAACTCAATTTCACGATTGAAGACAGATAACTGGGTTTGTTTTAACCAATAAAATTCTGCTTTTTCAATTTCTTGAGCTGTGAGCTCACCTGAAATTTTAGGTTTCAATTTATTGATATTATTTATAAATCTCAAGATCCAGGCTGTGATATTAAGTAATTTGGAAAGAGAACTAAAATTTTCTAATTTTAACAAAGACTCTGGAGGTACAACACCTACTGTACAAGATAATTGAGCAGAACTCAAATTTGTTGATTTTCTTTCGTTCAAAATATTTTCATTAAAAGTTATCTTTTCAGGTTTCGGCCAACTGTCCTTTGGTAATGACAACCATTCAGGACCGTAATACCATAATTTGTTTTCTATGAGGTTATGTAAATTTTCGCCTCGAGTAAGTAGATCACTAGGATTATCCTACCCGGGATATATTTCCATATTCTAGGATCAGTTAAAGATTGTATTTCTACAACCCTATTAGCCACAAAGGGCTTCCAATCCATGGCTGATCCCTTGATCCAATGTAACGTAATTGTGGAATCTGACCAGATATGAATTTCCAAATTTTTAAAATTAAATGCACTTTTCAGATATTTAGACATCCTTGCAGCTATTAATGCCCCCATTAATTCAAGCCGAGGAATTGTCAAACATTTAATCGGGGTGACTCGGCATTTTGCCCAAATAAGACTAGTCATAATTTTATTATCACTTGTGGTACATCGAAAATAAGCTACGGCCCCATAAGCCTTAGGACTAGCATCTGAAAAGATATGAATTTCGATTGGGTCCGAAAAGTCTAAACCATGTGGAAAATATATATACGGTACCTCAAATTTATGTAAATGTTCGATTTCTGCATACCAATTTTCCCATTCAATTTTTAAATCATCAGGGAATTTTTCATCCCATTCCAAACCCCTCTTCCATGTTTCCTGTAGCAAACTTTTCATACGAACAGAAAATGGTGCAATGAATCCAATAGGATCAAAGAATTTTAACATGGCTTTAAGAACAACGCGTTTCGATGGATTAAATTTCCAATCATCAGGAAAGGATTGAACATCAAAACGTAAAATATCCCAATTAGTATCCCATAATAATCCCAAAATTTTTAGAGAATTATTCAAATTTTCTTCTGAGTCACATAATTTATTTTCTTTCCATAATTTTCTAAGTTTGACAGAATTAGTATTGAATTTTCGCAAATTCATGCTAGCTTCTTTAAAAATATGCGAAGCTGTTGAGGATAGATAATAAGCGTCTTCGTCAGATTTTGACCCCGTAATCAAATCATCTACATAAAAAGAAGAGTCCAAAATCTTAACAACTTCAGGATGATCAACATATTTACGTATATGGGATTTAATCGTTGCGGCCAAAAGAAAGGGACTGCAAGTTACCCCAAAAGCAGCTCGTGTAAATCTCAAAAATTTTAAATCATCCTTTTCGTCACCAAACCACAAAAATTTTAAATAATCCCGATCTTCCTCTGTTATCCCAATTTGCAAAAACGCTTTCTCTAAGTCAGCGCTAAATGCAACATTAAATTTTCTGAAATTAAATATTACATTAAGAATGTTCGGGTTAAGGTTAGGACCTGGATACAAGCAGTCATTCAGAGAATTTAAATGCTTTTCTTTAGAAGAAGCATCGAAAACCATTCTTACCTTAGTAGTTAATTTATCATTTCTTAAAACCGGCCTGTGCGGCATAAAATAACCACTTTCTGTTATTTTATCAGGACATTCTTCTACAATTCCAGCAGTTAATTGTTCTAATATAATATCTTTATAATTTTTACATAAGTCATTATCCTTCTCGAGTTTACGATTTAATTCCTCAAAGCGACTTCTAGCTATTCTAAAATTATTCCCAACTTTATTTTTCTCATCCTTCCACAATAAACCCGTTTCATATCTATTATTTACGAATTTTAAGTTATTCTCAAAGTTATTCACAATTTCCTTATCTGCATCAGAAATATTATCATTTGATTGCGTAATACCCAAAGATTCGATTTCCCATAAAAAATTCAAATCTTCCCCAACTGGAGTTGAAACACACAGATTTAAAAGAGAAGCACTTTCCATTTTTTTTCTTTTTTCATCTTCATAAAAACCACAAAGTGAATATCCAAATAAACTATCACATAAAAAGAGAGATTTAGTAATTTTTTTTATGTCTCTATCGTAACAGATTTGATAAAAATAATCCGCTCCAATAAGAACATTTACATTAGAATGGGATGATGCAACAGCATTTGTTAATTTAAAAGGTGCCAGTTTATTTTTTATCTGTCTGGAGAGAAGGGGGGGAAAAATCCTAACGTTTGAAATTACATCTGTGACTAAAGCCTCGATAAATATGAAACGCGATTTGTTTTCAACATGGCATAATTTTAATTGCACAACATCAAATGTTTTTATTTATGGTTTAACAGCTGCAAAAGAATAAATTTGAAGTTTTTCTTGACGAATAATTCGGGGATTTAATTTTGATACTAATTGCTCTGTGACGAATGACCTTTGACTCCCCAAATCATATAAGCATAATGCAAGGTCAGAGCCTTTATCAGATTCCACATTTACGCAAGATGTTTGTAATATAACCTCTTTAAAAGAATTTTCATTTTCATTTTTACAATAAGATATCGAACTAATAATTGTGTCAGCTGATTCGATTTCTTTTGGAATTGTCGGTTGAGATTTTTTTAAACAAATCGAATAATGATGAAAATTTCCATTACAAAATTTACATGGCTCTAAATTCGATTTACATTTAGCCGAGACGTGGAATTTCTTGAAACAAGTGAAACAGCGTCCATGCATACGTAATTTATCCCGTTTTTGAGGAATAGTACACACTTTACACAATTTTGAATCATGTTCATTGTCACAAAATAAACAAACATTTTTTACGTTAGTAGCCAATGCAGAGGCTGAAGGAATGTCGCGTTTATAGTTGCTAAAATGTTTATAACTGTTATTGTATCTATTCTTTTCTTTTTTAGCACTAAAACTATTTTCAGAGCTCTGGAGTGCCATAGTAGATTCTCGCAATTGAACTTCGTTTTTAATGAAAGAAAGAAGCTCTTCGACTTCCATTTTTTTACCATCGGTTCTTTTACGATTAAAATCTAACGCCATTTCAGTAGGTATCAACTTTAATAAAATAGGGCATAGGAGATGACCATAACTTCCTGCTGTAACTCCGAGAGAATTTAAATTTCTAATTTGTATTTCACAACTGTCATACAGTTCCCGAAGTTCTCTAACATTATAAGCATTCTTTACCTGTTTTAAATTTAAGAGTTTATTCATATGGGCGTTGATGACAAGGTCGTCACGACCGTAGCGAGTTTTTAATAATTCAACTGCAGATTTAAAGTTTTCCTCAGAAAGCGAAAAATCCTGCAACAGCGTTATATGCACTACCTCCAAGAAGAGATTTCAAATAGACAAATTTATCAATAGGAGTTAAATTGCAATTCTTTTCAATTGCGTTAGAATATTGCCCTCAAAATTCTAACCAGGAACTGCTGTCACCAAAAAAATTATTTATAGTGAGCTTCGGCAATTTCATAGATCGCTCTAAATTTTCGTTTTGAGAACCGGATTCATTTTTCATAAAATTTTGAAAAGTATTATTTTGATTTTGGGAGTTATGTTCATTTAAGAACTTCGTTATTTTATAACGAGATTCGATTATTTTCTCACTATAGGTTTCGGAATTTTCGATTTCTTTCTCAAAATCGTCATCGGCGATAATATCCTGGATATCAGAGTTTAATTTTTTTAATAATTCATATTTGTCATTTAACTGGTCCTTACAAATGTTTAATAAATCTAGCTTATTTTCTAATGTCAGTGAATCTTCTTCAAGAGTTGTGCTTATTTTTGTACACAATTTTGTAGTTTGTGTACGCAATCCAGTTCTTTTCTTTTTTAAAGTATCAATATTAACAGTAGTTGACATATTTGCTTTCAATTAATAAACAATAAAAAAAATAGCTTACCTCAAGCTTTCAGAATCAGAAGAAAATAATATTCATTCGTCAGTCCAGACATCCTGTCGCGGGCGCCAACATGAGGGATTTCACAGAACACAGTCGAATAAAAAGAACTTCGAATCAGAAATATTTCACGTCAAATCAAATAAATGATATGCGGAACAATTTTATCTATTCATGATGAATCAACAGAACGATTTTTACTCATTGGAAGTAAATCAGCACTCAAATAATTAAAACCTCGAAAAACTGAATATTAATATGTTTATTATCACCAGGCATTCCTGGTTCAGATCTCATATAGCGGAGATCGCTCGCTTCAGAATTTAAATTACATCTACCTTTTTAAACAAACTGAAAAATAGCAAAGTAAAAAATAGGGTTACCATAATTCTTGGCGGTGATTAATTTTCGCCAAGTCAAACAGAAAGAAAGGGGGGTTTTAACAAGGCCTGACAAACAGACAGATACATTTACACTTGTTCTTTGTCATCCCTCTAGAGACTGCACGCCTTTAACCCTTCAGGGGTAAAGAACTTTTATTCGTGAACTGCTGAAATGATTGAATCACACCAGAATTTAAAAACAAATTTATTTCAAAATGGGTAAAATCTTCTTTTCACGTATTTAATAAAATTATACTTTTTAGCCCTGAATTCTGGTGTCAGTGTGGCATTTTGCAGTTAAAATTTAGTGGGATATATTTTATCCCACCGCCCTTCAAGGGGAAGAAGATCCCTCTAATTAAGGCTTATAAACATGAAATAACAAGTTTTGATATAATAATGTCATTAATGAAAATAAATGACTCGTAGGTAAAAAATTGCCAAGTTCTATATTTATTATTTATATAATAATTAATAATTTATATAATAATACAATAATTTTTATTTCTAAAAAATTTAAAAAATGCTTCAGTAGGTAAGTTTGAATGAATTTTATTTGAACTTGGCATCCACTTAGATATCACTTCTTTTCTTGCCATTGTCTTTACAGAACTTGGCTCCCTTTTTCCGCATTTATGTTTTTGTTAGAAAGTTATGTGTACAGATCTGTGACCCCCTACGGTAACCCTCTTATATGTATGAAGTTGCATTAAATGCTTTCAATAGTCGCATAAAAAATTCGCTAAAAATTCAAAAATCGCTGTACGAATTCCGAATAAACTTTTTTGAAAAGAGAACAGAATTTACTATATGGGGTTAAAAGAAAGAAACCGTATTCTTTTCACTAATGTGGAAAAATCTCCTCGAAACTTAAAAAAGCGCTAAAAATAGCATAAAAAATTAAATTAAAAAAAAAATCTAATAAAAAAATCGAATATCAGGCTTCGAGTTGCAAAACTTCATATATAGACGGACCATTTCCCCAAATTTTGTAGCTCTATGTGCAGCTGTCTCTTCAGGGCATTGTCGACACACTCACACACAAACTTCTTTCCTTATTATTAAAGATTTAATTTACCTGGATTCCCTTAAACATAATTAATATAACCCCTTAAGTTAATATTAGCTTTTGTTGCATTAAAATATCTAAATTTGTTGATTTTCTGTAAGGAAGTAATCACTATTTGTTTACAATGGAAGTCTATGGGAATTTGGAGAAATATTAGAGATATCGCCAAGTTGGCGTTACTTTTGGCGACTAACTTTGGTGGCCAAATTTGGAGATATATCGCCAAGTTGGCTACAAACTTGGTGGTATTTGGGGACAGAACTGTGCCCCCCCTACGGTAACACCCCTTATAGGTATGAAGACGCATTAACTACTGTTCAGTAATCGCATAAAAAATGCGCTAAAAATTAAAAATCGCTGTACGAATTCCAAATAAACTTTTTTGAAAAGAAAACAAAATTTACTACATTGGATTAAAAGAAAGAAACCGTATTCTTTTCACTAATGTGGAAAAATCGCCACAAAACTTAAAATAGCGCTAAAAATCGCATAAAAAATTAAATAAAAAAATCTAATCAGAAAATCGAAAATCCTGCTTCGAGGTGCAAAACTTCATATATAGGCGTACATTTTCCCAAATTTTGTAGCTCTACATGCAGCGGTTCCTCCAGAACACCGTCGACACACTCACTCACACACTCACACACAAACTTCTTTCCTTATTATTATAGATTCGCATATTAAAATACAATCGGTCTGCCAAGTCATATCTTGGTGGAAAACACCTGAAAACCCAATTTTAGCGGTTGACTCGTAGGTTTACCATTGTGGTTGTACCCAGTTATCCATGTTTTTATACTTTTGGGTGCAGCAAAGGACAATGGTAAACCTATGAGTCAACCACAAAAATCGGGTTTCCAGGTATTTTCCACCAAGATATGACTTTGCAGACCGATTGCACTTTAATATGCTAATCGCGTTTTAACTAATTCTCGATTTTCAACCGTAAACTCTATGAGGTTATTGTCTGTGCTGCTGCTTCCCGGTCTATGTAGAAAACGTGCAGTATAATAATGGGCTCGAAGTGGCTAGGAGTCGTTCGGTAGCTTCATCGCCCCGGGCCTTCCCTTCCCGCTTTTCGGTGTCTTTAATTTGTCTAATTTCAATTTTAAATTTGTCCGGTTTCAATTTTTGATTTTATTTTTCAATCTCGCTTTTTTGCTAGAGAGTCTTTTACTCGGGACGTGGCCGGGGACCTACGAATCTTGCTTCCGCAAAAGAGTCGAGTTAAGTAGTTGTGCAGATAAACATTTAAAGAAAGTGAATTAATGTAAATGCGATTTTCGCAATTCAAGTATCATTTTAACAACAGGTTCTCCGAACTCAACACAAATTAACAACCGGTTCTACCGAACCGATGCGAACCGGCTGAATCCCACCACTAGATACAGCCCCTCATCTTTTTGCTCCCTTTTAGGAATAACGGATTTTGAGCTTATTCTATAAACGATTATTATCAGTTTTTTCAAACTATGTTTTTGAGACTTTCACAAAAGCTACTCTATTCATTTGGCTAACACATTATGCAAATTATATTTTGATTACGTTCGAGAATGCGCAATGAATCATTATTTAGTATATTAGAAGTAAATTTCCAACTGGGCGAAAAATGTCCGGACCAGGATTCGAACCCGGGACCTCCTGGCTGAAGCCGCCAGTGCTCTGCCATCTGAGCTATCCCGGACGATTCTGGTCGAACTTTTTCACCCAGCTAACCTTGATGATTACAGCATCTGGTCTGAAACCTGGTTCAGCTCAACAGAATAAATCACAGGTAAATGGAACTCCAGAAATCGCTGGATACGGAATTACACTAGATTAATATTAACACAATTATTCTAATTGGTAAACAAATCATATTAGATGATTTGTTTACCAATTAGAATAATTGTGTTAATATTAATCTAGTGCATTATTTAGTATACCTGCTCATTTTTCATATAATAATTATTATTATTTTATTCTGATTGCAGAGTATTGTGTACAATGTTGTTCGTCCTATTTTCTGAAAAGAACTTTTTTTATATTACGAACTCTGCTAATTATTAGAAAAAAAAACTTGGGACTGTATTTCTCTTGGGCTGTATTGGGACTCTATTTGGGAACCTTAATTTCTCCACGAGTATACAGGCTATCCTCATAAAAATGAACACAGTATATTACAATAAGCCACTTATTAATAATCTCAACTTTGAACGCTTTCGCTACATTAGTTTTTACAGGGTTATCCAAAAGATATTTGATTTTTTCAATATGTTGACGGTCCTCTATGGGGTTTCGGGATAAAATCTTCGCCGAAATATATGACTCATACTATAATGTTTACACACCTGCAGTTTCAGGATAATTCCTCGTGTATTTTTCTAGATATTTGAAAAAACGTCTCAAATTGCTAGTAACCTGTCACCTTTGGCCGTATAGTGTATACACATATACATATATGTAAATATATATGTATATATACATAAATTTATAGATACATATATATGTATATATAATACTGGCGCCCGGCTAAACGAAAAGTACCAATTTTTCTTATACCCAAAATTTTTTACTACAATTAACTGGATATTTCGTTTGCAAACAGGGCTTTTCTCAAGTTTGTACCGTACTATAGCATTTGAGAGCTCTAATTTTTTTTATAAAGTTTACTCTTTTCGAAATGAACGCACGAGTTTTTGAAAAATAAGACCGCAACTGTTCATTGAAAATTTGATAAGTTTCGGAGAAAAAAACTTGACATTAAGTGTTTTCGGTATTTCATAATAGGTGAATATTAAAGGAAGAAAGTAGTTACTAAATGTTAATCGGCTTCAGATCAGACTAGTTTCAAATGAATCATGCCTTATTCATTAAAGGAATATTTCAAGATAAAATGATTTTTAGAGTTATTTTTCATTAATTCGAGCAAATTTGCTTACTTTCAACGTCCTCTACACGCTTAAAATATCCCAGTAATTTTAAATAACCAATTCTCGGCAAATGTAATATATTATTTTTATTGTTTCATATGAAAGACTTTCCAAAACTGTTTTTGTTTTCTTTGTACGATTATTGGAAGTGCAGCTATGACTGCTTTTTTTTCAGTTCTCAAACAAGAAGATTTTATTTAAAAAACGGATATGTAAGTTTAGGTAAACTTAATACAAAATAATGTCTTTCAATATTGAAATTAAGGAAGGTACAACGTATAAATCGAGAGATTTTTGAGGAGGTTGACTATTTCTAATAAATTTTACGAAATAAAAACTTTAAATGCGCTTTCTGAAAATATGATTTTAAATGAACAACCAGTTAAAGGAAACAATCAGTTGCTGCATGTTTTGCTCACATGCAGCATTTGGCGCTTCTTTTGGCAAATTAAAATTTCGCCTATTAGACGTAATGTTAATGTAAAAAAGGACACCTCCCGATAGGTAAATAATTAATTTTCCAATTTTTTAAACATTTGGAAAAATGGCTATTGTTCTCGTCAGGATGGGAAATCAAAAGCATATCTGAAGGTTTTTATTGGTTTAATCCGCATTTTATTCGTGTTCTGTTTGCTCTATACAGTAACCTGTATTTCCCTTTACTTTCAACAGAGATCGACAACAGAGTGGTGCCACTATGACAAAAAAAAGTAATAAAAGCTACAAAAAAAAATTAATAACTCAGAAACAAATTGAGATTCAGCTTTCAAACAAATTGTATTTAAAAGTACATTTTTTTCTCTATACGTCGATATAAAAAGTAATAGTGTGGGATGTTTAGAAGTTTAAGAAATAAATTTCATTTAAAATTGGCCGTCAGATTTCTTGGAAATCTAACGATGGAAAAGCCTTTTCCCGAACAGTCAATGAAATGCTTGGATAATACATAAGTTTCAGGTAGATAATACGTACGATTCGCAGGCGATTTTCGTCGCTTGGAATTTTTACCTGTAATAACACTATTAATGGTTAATTCATGGCGCACGTAATATATGATCAACTCCGTGCAATTTTTTATGTCTTAAATTTTAGTCTTCGAAAAAATCATTTTCCAAATGGTCGTTGTAATTTGATAAATTGCTTTATTTATTTATTTTTTATTTCTTAGTTTTATAGTGTAAACGAACTTCGCATCAAATTTGAAATTTGTAAGTGCAGTAGATATATGAGATTTTTTTTTTATGAGTGAGTGTGTCAGTGAAATGAGTGAGTGAGTCAGTCAATCAATGATAAAATGATCGATAAATAGACATTTTCAAATGTCATTATCTCGGTAAGTAATTAAGTGTTATTTTTAAAATTTTAGATTCTAGGTATTTAGGGTTGCCTTACAACAAATTTCATATTACAAGTACGTAGGTCAAATAGATTTTGGGCAGTATAGTGTCGAAATGTACGAAAACAGCTCGAAATGGTTCTTGTAATATAACACACGAGCATGTCAGAGGAACTTGGCTGACACACGACACATAGCCGTGTTTCTAGATTCACCAAGAAACATTCAATTTTAATTTAAATTTCCTACAACAAAGTATTTGGCTGTCAATTTACTGC